>OY735249.1:22976753-24279576 GCA_963457695.1 Neria commutata | reverse complement strand
GATTGCGGTGCGGCGTGCAATTGGCACAGGCACGCCGCATGTTGCGCACTAATTAGGGAACTTGTTAACTTTTTACAATGTGTGCAAAAATTCGCGGATGGTGGCGGTGTGAAATTCGTAACAGATCAAATTTCAAAACAATTAAATTTTTTGGATAAATTTAATTTGTAGTCTCCAGCAATGCGATACTTTTGTCGTTCCGTATATATCCGCTAGCACGTGTTCTTCCTGTACTTTCTGAGTGCTCAATTCTTTTAGTTGTATCTGTAAAATTTCTAAACATTGACGCTTCCAGGATTTTGTTTTCAAAATTTTTTGCTGCAAGCAAACGCACACTATGCCACAAAATTTCAACAATTTCGTAATTATTCAAAAATTATATTCAACAAAATAATAATTCTTGACATGTGAGTCGGGAACGCTAAAGCTTTTTAAGAAAAATTATCATAGGACTGTTCTGTAGTGTCAGTCTAATACGAAAAGTATTACTGTACATATTTGTCAAATTAGAAATTTTGAGTCGATCTTTGAGTATAAACATGAAACGATGCAATTGTATTATTAAGGATTTTTCTTTGAGTTGTACTGATAAGTAAACGTATCAACTGCAACCTATGCACTTATGTAACATAATGTTCAAAATTATACATTTCAGTCGTACTCTGATAGTATCAGCTGCGTAACCTTGTACATCAAGGCTATTGTTGCTTAGTAAATTCAACAACTCATACACAACAAAAGGAGCAGTTCTTCCCCTGGGGGCAGGATTTGCCGCCGGAACCCTAACTTTTTTAAATACATACGCAGAGTTGTATTCATATGTCCTACTTTGACAACATTTTGATTGCAGTTGTAGAGCTGTCTTCTCACTTCTGCCTTTTCCATTTGTTATTACCCATGCAGCTTTTATTCTTTTGGTATGGATTGTATTTCAATTTAATTTTCCAAACGTTCCAAGTTTTTATCGTTTACGGTTAAAGCAATCGACTCATTCCAATATTCTTACATTGTTTACAAGATATATTTACATTGTGTGTTGGCATTTCTACATGCTCCTGAGTAAATATATAAGCTAGTTGTTATTTTATTTGCCCGCACTTTGCGCCCAATAACCTGTGCTTCCCAAAGTGGGATTATTAGTTGCGAGCATGCCTCGTGTTTATTTCATTATTCTTTTTATTAACGCAGCGCGTAAAAAATCAATAAAATATGTCAAGGTTAAGTCTGGCATGCTAGCTATAGGCGCGACATTTTTGGGATGGGAATAAATACAGTGTTTGTTTGCTATTGAGTGGTAAATGCAAAGGGAATGATAAACGCTCTTTATACAGGCACTTAATTTGATATCATTTTTGTATGAACGCACTATTTCTTTAGTGGGGCCAAACTGGAGCAAGACAATCGAATCATAGAACGATGGGAACTTAGAAATCGTAGTCGAAAAACCAAACTACAAAAAGTTGGCATGAATTTTATATCAACTATGTATATAAATTCCAGCTTACAGTTGGTGGATTTACTTTACACAGTTCTGTTCAAAGTTATCTTGCATTCAAGGCGCACGCTTGAAATTCTCATTGAATTAAAATGGACACTGTGAAATCGAGCCTTAATTCAATGCTGATGTGCTTTATTATAACATTAGCCCAATTCCCAATCTTGTGTATTTAAAATTGCAAATTTGTGCAATAGTAAATATGTGCGATCAATTGTGAGCGGTTTTTCAGGTTTAGCTTGCAACACTTTTTGCAAAACACGAAATTCACAGCTGATTGCTCAAAAGGAAAATTTTTTTCTGCAGGAATTTTGACTTCAATACCAATTCGAAGTCGAACGAAGCTTTAAAAACAGTTAGTGGACTCTTTATTAGAAGAAGCTGCAATGCAAGCTCTTTCTCATGCTTTCTTTTTTCTATTTTAATTAAATTTATAACATTTCGGTTCGCACTTCTTCTTTTTTTTCTCTCTCTCGCCAATTTGCAATTCACATAGTAAATATACTACAGGCATTAAGTGTTGCATTTTTGCAAAATTTTGCAATTGTATCTCTGTATATTTTGTTAGTGTAGAGTAAAAATTTGCACAAGATTGTGAATAGGGCTATTATAACGATGGTTGGAAAGACTGTACTCTTGCACTTATCCACGACATACTATATATACATAGCTTTAAGTTATGTAGATGCAGGCAAGTTAAAACCATGACTGCATAATATGCCCACATTTTGCATAAAGCGCACGCACACACAAAAACGTGCACACATACAAACGAGCACATCTAAGTGCTCACTTGGTGTGGCCTTGAATGCTGCAAGCAAATCTACTTACATACGCAGCACCCGAATGCATTTTCCAGCTTGCCACCCTCGAGCTGCAGCCTCGTGGAGCATTTGCTGGTGTATTGTGTTCGAACGGCATGCTTTTAAGGCCTCTTTTCATACATCACTAATTCATCGGTTTGAAAGCATTTAAAAGCAAGCATGAAGGATATTCTGGCAAGAAGCATTTTTGTCGGTCTTGCATTTTTGATTGATGAAAAATCCCAGAAGCTTTTCTTTCCTACGTCTTTTGTGTCGATTTCAGAGCAACACTTCTTTCAGCTTCCATTTTTGCAGGAGGACATGCATAAGAAGAAGAGGCAACGGATTTTTATTTGAGTGAAGTTCGAAATGGTCTCGCTGTACGCAGTTTGAGTTTTCAATTCGCTGGAAGGACATGTTGAACAAACGAAACTGCAAATGTCAAAGGTTATACATATATACATACATATATGCACATATAACAAATAACAAATAATTTTCCTCGGCATGTCAACTTAAGCATTTGAGTGCTTTAAGGTCTCCTACACGAGCTTTTTAATGTGCACATATTATTGATTTTCTGCCCACATGACGGGCACTGGCGCAGTTGTTTGAATAAATTTTCGAGGGTTGGAAATACATACATACATGGTATAAAGATATGTATAATCGGCAGGTAGAATGGTCGCTATTCTATGTATATAATAGAGCTGATTGCGGTTTCCTGAAAATAATTGATATCTACAGTCGAAGCAAGTTTTCTACTAATGAACTCCACAGTGAAACGTGAGCGCTCTAAAAGTTGGCGAACTAAAAGAAAGGACCGGCTTTCACTCGCAAATTATGCTTTCAAAGCGGAACCATTATTTTATCCGTTAATGTTAATATACGATTTCATTCAGGAAACAAATTGTAGAAAATAAAAGGAAACATATCGATATTCAATTCTCTCTTCAAGAAAAATACAACTTTACTGAAGAATGAAAAGCCAACATTTGAACAATTAATTCTGCCATTGCTTATTCTTGAACCAAAATAGTTTTACGGTAGACAAATTTTTAAATAAAGTAAATATGTACGTATTTTCTCAATTGTTTTATGTTTTGCTTTACTTACCCGCATCCTCAGCTACATTTGCAACGACATCCACAACAACAAGTTTTCCACATGCGCATCCTCAACAATAATCTGCGGGAGTCAGTATATCGTCACATGAGTACGAGTAATCGTTTGGCATACATATATCTTGGTATATGCGAACAGAGGAAATAAGAATCAAAAAGGATTTCTAACATAGTTTCCAACTAATTCTACTTGATATACATATGTATATGATCGCTTACACATGTTACCAATAAATCATATAGTGTGCATGCGTAAAGCCATATATGTACACAGAAATCACTCCAACTCTTGACCTTTGTCGATAATAATTAAAGTTATCTTTTTGCTTTTAATATACCCGTACTTAAATTGGAGATTAATGGATTATTTGTTGTACGTTGAAATGGGTATGTACCCTTGCAGGTCTTTAAACTGCTTGTGGCTACAACATCGACATGCATTGTTCGTTTACTTGTTTGCGACTTTCCTAGGCGGCACATTTTTCTTTTTTCTGTTTAATGATGTCAATATGACCTTGAGCATTTTCTGGCAAACATTCACGTTTTCCAAAAGTGTCCTTAAAGGGCAAACATCATAGCCCATCCCTCTCCCTGGGCTAGTTCGAAATGAAGTGCCTACCATCACTCGAGTTGGCGTGATTTCATTCTTGCCGTTATATCATCACTTCTGCCACCTTATCGATTGAAATGATGGAACCGATGACGGTGGCGGTGACGGTCGTCGTGCTGTTGATGATGATGGGAATGCAGATGATGTTTCGGTTGATGACTATGCTGGCGTTGCTGCTAGTTGCTCTTTTTGTTCTCGCCCACATATTTCTCTTTCGCTTTTTTATGCATCAAATCAAATGACCATGAGCTGCTTGACCCCCTCCCCTTTTTCTCGATGTTTTGCATACGTTTTTTTACTTAATGCAAAAAATGTCGATTGCACTTGAAAAATGTTTCAAATGAGTGCCTGCCTTTGTGACGCGCTGTCACGGCGATATGGACGGATATGGAAACAGCAATTACGGCATTGCCATTAGTTTTGCTGTTGTTGCTGCGACGAGCGTAACTGTTGTTGATTCTGAAATATGCATGAGAATGTTCCTCGCCCCGGTAATGTGAAATGTAACTGGAGGTAACGTGAAATGTAACTGAATAAATGGAAGAAGATAAATGAACAAGCAAGCTGAGAAATGGAATGGCATTCATATAGTAAACTACAACTGGTATCACTGATTTAAGTGTGCCGCATTTCCAACATATATGTATATATATATATAATGTATGCTCGACTCGTCCTGTTTTCGAATACGAGTATGAATTAAGGAGCGAATATTCGCTTTAACGAATACTTTTCTGCCGGATACGAATACTGGAAGACACGACGAATATTCATCTAAAAGATTCAAATATTCGAACACTTCGAATAAAGGCATATGTACTTAATACGTATATATAGTATCTAAGCATATAGTATTTACGTATATAAGTATTACATACATACATATGTATGTATATCGTCAGTATAAAAAACGTTTTTATGGAAAGAGAAATTTACTACTTCCAAAATATTAAAATAAAGATTAAGGGCTGGTTTACACGATTCACGAACAATAATTTGATACGTTATTTAGGCAACCAAAACGCTAGAACGGAAAGTTTTTACTTCTCTCGGAAATAAAAACCTGTCCATATTTATTTGTCCATTCAATATAAATCGCACAAAAACAAGCTTAGCATTAGGTAGGTAAATTGGTTGTATGACATTAAGATATCGAGATATTTATATCAATGTCATTTATAAAAGTGACTTATATATGTCTACTGCTCTATTGTATTTATAAAACCAACAAAAAAATAACTAAACCGATTCGATAAAGTATAAAGTTTTTTATACAAAACACAAGTAAAAGCCTCAGTCCAGAGTAATAACAGCACTACCCGACAATGGCCACGGCAAGTCCGGCATATGCTTGAGCGGCTTGCGTGTGCGCGTACAGAAGGCATCCACTTCGGTGAGTGTACGTTTTTTGATGGTGGACACGCCGCCGATAACGACGATGAGCTCATTAAGTGCGGCCACGTCGTGGCCATGTCTGCACGCGAAACCCGAAATACACAGTCGAAGTAAAAGAAAGAAGAAATAAAAGCCGACCAAAGAAGAAGTGAATAGAAGGCGCATAATTAATGAGTTTTTAATGCGGTTTCATGAAAATTATAGAAACATACCTGGCAGAAGAGATGTCGCCACAATGTTGCCATTTCGCTGTATTAAAGTCGAAATAGTCCACCGAAGCAAGAGAAGTTAACAAGTCATCCGAACTGAAGCCAATGCCGCCCACAAGATAAAGTTTTGTGCTGGAGACTCTACAGAATTTGCCAAAAAGACTGTAAAATATTTGATAAATTTTTTAAATAAAGTGCCACCGTACTGCGCAAGCCAACCACAACAACAACAGCTCTGCCGCAGACCAGTGTTGCAATAAACCACCCAATACAGAGAACAAGTTAATCCCATACAAAAAAGGCAGAGTAACGAACTGAATCAAAGCGGATGAGCGTCAGCGAAAATTCTGTTCCACCTTTCAAAGGCCAACACATGCAATTCGAAGGAGGCCGAACCAGAGTGGGCGTGGTTGTTGCTGTTACCGACCGTGCTATTGAAGCAACCAAATCCGCTTACCGTGGCACACGCAAATATAACTTCGATCTTTTCCATAGCCCGCCGCCTTCCACGTCACAGAAGCCACAAGGGCCCATAGCACCCGCACCAACCCCGCTGTCGGCACACTTCAGACTGTAATACTCCAATGAGTCGGTAATCACATCGGCTGTAGTTTTTTTCGTTTCACCGCAGGAATCTCCGCCAGGGCCGAAGCTCGTGCTTATTCTGTCATTTATAATGCCACCCGCTATCCAAATCTCGTTATTTACCATGACAGACGCGAATCCATAGCGCCCCACATTTAGCGACGCTTTCTTTAATAGAAAATTAGAAAAGGATATAATTCCAGTAAGCGTCTTAGACATTCATAAGAGCTCCTAAATACATAGGACTTCAGCATATATGAGTCGGGAAATAGGAAACCTTAATTTGGAGTCACAGAAAAGCTCCTAAATATGAATCGCAACGGAATTATATTTCAAACTCAATTTAGCGAGCAATTTCAGGTATGGAAACATGATCTTTCCAGATCCTTCATGGTCTGAAATTTTTGTCTTAACAGATTTTTAGGAGTCAAATTATACTTTTTAGAGCTACGCATCCTTTAGGATCTGCAAATATATCGACGTATGGATATATGGAACTTTCACAATCGACCATTCAGGCCGTGATGACTCGAAGACTACTCCAAAAACAATTTAATCTAAAGAGTCGACTTTTTGTAGATAAAATTTTTTTTAGATATACTCACCTTTGTCCATATTTTCCGCAAGATATCATAGAACCACACTGAGTCCAAGGCAATGCCATTTATACCTTCACCTCCGATAACAAAAAAACCGATACCCAGTGCTTTATTGCCTCTTTTGTTGCTCTTCGGACAGCGTTCGCATCTACCGTCAATGGCTATGACACCAAAATCCCTACGTGATTCCGGTAAAGTGCACTCGATGGTCCATTTCAGCGTTTTCGGATCCAATTTCCAAACGGACTTCTCAAAAACCTGCGTATAATTGACCATATTATTCAAGTGCATAAAACAATGCAGATTTTAAATGTATTTCCGAGAAATCAAAGGCATAATAAAAGTGCTGAGAAGTGTTGAAACTCCCTACTGCAAATAAATTGTAATCTCAGTGTAGAAACGTCTCAGAAACTGACGCTGAAAAGTGCAAAAAATTGTTTAAACCCTTTTCTTTAACTGAAGAAAAATCAAACAAAGAACAAATTTCTCATAACTTATCTACTTTTCAGCTATTTATAAAGGCACGGGCCTTTCATAAAAATTTTATCTGCACTGCTTAAAAAAATTGTTCCGATTTTCCACCCTCTTTAAAAGAGTCGTCGCAATGTTTTGCTTCGACCGATAAATCAATTGCAATATCGCTTTGTACTCGTAAAGGAAATCAGTGTGCTATAAAATAAAACTGAAATAACTCCCACTCTTAAAATAGCAGCGTAATAGAGGAACCAATAAAGCCTCAGTTTGTTAACGGGAGAGCTCCAGCTGCAGAAGCACACAATCGCAGTGCCGCACTAACACTGCCAACTTTACGATATTGCAACAAAAACAATAACAAAAATCAGAAACAAAATGACTACACAAGCTTGCAATACGAACCGATTTCTTGGTGCAACCCAGCGCCGTTCTCGTGCCACCAACAATGTAAATTTGTCCGTTGCACACCACCGCCGCATGATGATGACGCGAGCCGAAGGGAATGTGAGACAAGTGCTTCCATTGCAGGCTGTTGGCATCGCAGAAGAGCACTTGGTCGCCATAGTTCTCTATTTCGTTGGCGTCATCCCCGTCTGCGCCAGCAGCGATGCCGGCAACTTCCATTTCCGCGCTGCTGATGCTGCTGATGCTGCTGCTGCTTTCAGAGCGCAACAAGCATCGGTGTTGCTGCTGCTGTGCGGCATCTTGGCGCATGCAGTGCTGGCAGTAGGGATCGATGCCACCGATTACCAGAATTTTCTGATTTGTAACTCTGTCAACGAAATTGTAAACCAAGTAGCTACTTCAGTTGGCGTTCATGTCAGCACGGAAGAGTAGTTGTAACTCAAAATTAGAAGAGATTTAGCTTAATTCCTTATAGCAATCCATCAAAAATAATGGCCGTCAATATACCTACCTATTTCCATAAAATTAAATTATACTAAATTATTTTGTAAATATTTCTAGCTAATTCTAGATAAATATCAAAAAACATAATGCACTGTAGTAGAAATTTTATAAAAATATCGGCTGTACGACAAAAGAGTTTGACTCAAAACCTATGAAACCGGTTGCACATTTACAGGCTTAAGACTCAGTTAGTGATCGCGTATCGTATTTAATCGTATCGTAAACAAAACCTGTTTTACCCGAGCTCTATACATGCGTTCGCTCTTGACGAATCGTGACGTAGAAATCATAAACGAAGTAGGTATCTCTGCGATATTTACGCATTACGAATAAATACGATACGTCCTCACTAACTGAGCCTTTACTATCCAACAGCTCTTTAAATCAGTGATTAGCAAATACAATGACATTTTCCACTTGTCATGAAAAGATCATCACTCATAATGAGTAAATAGTAAATAGTGTTGCAGAAAGAAATGAATTCGCTAAATGAGATCACTAACCGACGAAGACAAGCTTCCGCCCTGTGCGTGTGTCTAATAGGACCTTCCTAGTGCAACGTAGGTTGAAACCATAGTGCAATGAACAAAAGGGATTTTATAAATTTTGTCTAGTGCCTTTGAGAATAAAATAAGCAATAAAGGTCCTGTGAGATAGTTTTAGCTACCGACTGAATAATTCCCTACGTTAACAAATTTCCGATTGATATGTACATACATATACCCATACTCCTATATGCACAAGGATTCGACTATTAGTGCAGCAGATATTCGGAATCGTTTGCTTGAAATAAATAAAGCTGACTATTGAATACGTTAAAGTAAGCTTATAGAATTGCTTAATGAAATGAAAGCAAAGTCAAACGAGACTTTCTCTTTGAAGTGGTGGGATAAAAGGAGAGATCCGCTATCACTTGGTCTTAATATGCTATGAATGAAATCGAATAATCAGAACCCTATATAACGTATATCAACTTTGCGGCAACTGAATGACTGCCGACCGCGGTTTCAATTATAACATCAGTCCCGAGTAATGGCCGATAAAGTTCTGCCTAACAAGCAAAATTTTGGAATGGTACCCTAACCTAGCTCGACGAGCATTCAAAAAAAGCTGCCCGTTGAAATCAACACCATAATTACTGATTAAAGTCCACCGCTGAGCATGTCGAAATATTGCGCTTGTAAATTCGCACCACGGCCTGTTCGTTCGATTTTTCGCCGTCGCCTTCAGTGCCCTTCAATGTTGGCAGCATGGTCGAATCTCCAAATAGATCCTGTTGTCCCTCACCAACAGCCAGCAAATTGTTAGTCGCATTTTCATTGGATTTAATAGATTGATGGCCAGCTTCGTTGTCAAAGTGGGCGTGCTTGCGCTGTTGTTGTTGTTGATGTTGTTGTTTTTGTTGCTGCTGTCTTTGGCCGTGTTGTGGTTGTTTCTGTGGTGGATCCTTTTGCCTAGTGGGGCACTCAGAATCATGTTGCATATGCTCGACTTCATTAGTACTTTTGTGGTGGTTTTCAGTGCGATGTTGCTGTTCTTTAGGTTCCTGTTGTTGCTTTTGATAGTGTTGCCGTTGTATGCAACTAACTTCTTCTTCATTCTCATTCAGATGGTTGTACTCCGATGCTTCCGTGGAGGTTGTTGCTCCATCATACTTTCGGTTAGCGTTCAGGGCAGCTCTTCTAATACTGGCTTTGTGCTCTCGATAAATTATGGTCGTTCTTAAATCTGTTGACCAAAAAAATACCATGCAGAATCAGCGTAATCCTGGAAAAACTGCTGGAGGATAAAGTTGGAAAAGTCCAAAAACTCCATGTGAGTTTTTGAAATAAATTGTGTGTGTAACTTAGTTAAATTTAATAAACTCTTGAAGCATTTTTTACACAGTTGATCGGGGTTAAAACTAAAACAACAAAAAGTCGAGCAAATCGAGGGCAATTAGGAAAGCATCAGTCGGGTTTCATCAACAAAGTAATAAACAGGGTGGGGCCATAAACCTCTACGAGAAATGGAACTATAGGTATAATAAATTTAATACTTATGTAGTACATTGTCAAATGAAACCCATTCAACCGAAAAGATGGGTTTCCATTGTGGGCGTATCCGGTTTTGGGTAATTTTGGGACTTGAACTAGTAGAATTTTCAGTATCATTGTGTTACCAAATTTGGTTTAAACCAGGTTACTGGTTCTCTTCTCCGGCCACGGACAGACAGACAGACAAACAGACAGACAGACAGACAGACAGACAGACAGACAGACAGACAGACAGACAGACAGACAGACAGACAGACAGACAGACAGACAGACAGACAGACAGACAGACAGACAGACAGACAGACAGACAGACAGACAGACAGAAAGACGGATAATCAGAAATCAAGACAGAAAGTGATTCTGATCGAAAGAATGTTGTTGCCTTTAATTTTTGTGTTTGTTGGAAAGAATAGAGTTTTTGTTTGCTCTTACGACTTTTCCATTTTTGGCTCATAGCGCTTCCGCCCCACCACATTAATCTTCCTGTGTTCTCATTTATTTAAGTCTGTTTTACTGACCAAGTCAAAAGCAGTAGCGTACGACAGTTATCTCCTAAGGGAGCACATGGTCCCACACACACACAAGGGTCAAGAAACCATGATTGGCTGAGCACGGTTTTTCAATTAAGCCCGAAACTCACAGCGGCGCCATTTCGCAACTGCACTGCACTTACCTCTAGCAAGTGTCTTGCGTTGCCTGACACCAGCCTCAACCTGGACGCTCTGATCGCGGCTGGCTTTTCTGGTATACACAGACGCCTGGAATGCAAACAGAAGAAGAAACGGAGTCTCAATTACATACGATATCGATTGGCTTTATTCAAGTAATCATCATGTTGCATAGTCACAAAAAATTTGATACCGAATTTTAATTACAATGCGAATTTAATTCATACCGTTGCAATATATGTATACGAGTGATTTTCTTTTACTATATGGATATATATATGTATATTCTAAAAACGGATGGGAGTATGAGTAAAAGTCTTCAACATACTACATTTTTGTCGTTTGCTTTGCGTGCATCAGTGCGCACACAGCACTGCATACACTTCTCGCTGCTCCTGGCCATCTCCAGCGAGTGCCAGTAATCCTTGCCAATGGTTTGTATCATCTCCAAGTAATCCAGGAAGGACTTGTACGTCACGTACTGCATGTTGGGGCACTCGAGGCGGTGATGATAGGTGCACTCTTTGTCGAAGACCCATTGACGCTGCATGGGTGCGATCAACTGGTAACGCTCGAGGAAGTGCAGGAACTCCTCGCGATTCTCGCCGTAGTATAGCTGGGTGGTGGTGAAGCTGGAAATGGGAGCAATGGATTAAGTATGTGTGCTTGGCCGTTGAAAAAGGTGCTATGCAAAGTTGCTTACGATATGCCGTCGTTGATCATTTTCTTGACCTCGGGATGGCAGGCCACACGATCGATTTCCTCGCAATCTGTGGTCTTGTTAAGTGTGACCAGGAACCATGGCGGCATGAGACTGAAGCGCACACACTTCACCACGTTCAACATATCGACTTCGCGTTGCTCCCAGTTGTGGCTGAGCCAGCGCACCACAGACATGAAAATCTGCATGGAACCGGAGGAAGGAATCCTCTCATTAGTCAGTCTATACTTGGGCACTGTTTACTAACCTCAATCTCGGAGTTAACGCCTATAGTGTTGGAGGTAAGCAGTGTGCAAATCTCTTTGGCGTTCAACTGCAGGTACTCCTTGGACGCAACTAATGTTAGGAAGAACTTGCAGATGCGTGTCAGCATTAATTGCTCTAGGCTTTCGAGACTGTAACTGCGCGCTTCTAAATACAGTAGGAAGGCCGTGTCCTCGCGAAAGCGCACATCATCGTCGAGACACAGCCAGCACTGGTTGATGAGGTCCTTGATGCGTAGAAAGTTCGCCGCATTGAATAGCTCCAGAATGCCCTCGCGTTGCACCAGCGGCTCTTCGGCCAGCATCCAGTCGTAGACCATCATGAAGGCGCCCGGTGTGATCTTGTCCTCCGGCAGCTGTATGAGCACCTCATTGTTGCAGTCCATGAAGAAGTCCGAGTAACATTGCAAAACCATCATGTGACAGTTGAAGGTCACGCCGCCGATGCGTATTTGCACGTTCGGCTTGATGTGGTTGTCGATCATGTTCCTGAGCAGCTTATAGAGATTCTCCTTGGGCGGCTGCACGATGTTCTCCCAGCCCTGGATTTCGTTCGACTTGAAGCCCATCTCAACGAGAGTCTTATCGTTAAGAATAGCTTCGGTTTTCGTCTTGTGGCTTTCGTGTTTGCTGGAGAACGGTATGCTTGTGGGTAAGATTTTGCTGGGCAGTGCTTTGTTCACCTTGGGCGCCTCGAAAGCTACTACAGAAAGTGAAGACGCTTTAAAGTTTGAAGTTTTCTAAGAAGCTACTTGTTTTGGACGATGGCGTTTGCCTTGAAATTTATGAGCGATAGTGCAGGTAGTCACTTACGTGTCTGTAACTTCTGATAATCCACAGGCACGTCCTTCACCTGACTGGAAGACTCCGAGTTGTCCACGAAATTCAAACTGAAAAGGCAACACAATACAACACAATCGCATAACTAGGCTCAGGTAGTGCGGCAAAAATCGGAATGTGCTCATTGGGTTTTGCACGCCTACTTACTTCATGTACTTTACATTATTTTCCATTGTGTCGGAAAATTGGGGCGTGCCTGTGGTGCCTGTAGTTGAGATGGTAGACTCATAGCTCTGCAATATGAAAACATTTTTTCAAACATTTTTCATAGTTTGCATTGTTGGTGCAATGGTTCGACGTGCAATTGCTTACCTTATTCATAGCCTTGTTCATTTTGTAAAATGTTTCACTAAAAGATATCGTAGTTGAAAAAGACTTATAAGATAAAAAAGGTTTTGTAAATTTAGACAGCAAAATCAAATGAACTCAATTCATTTTTATATTTGAAAATTTTTCTTTGGTACACAGTTTTTGATGAGTTTCTCCTTTAATTTCTTTTATTATTATATCGCAGGAGTATATTTTTAACAAAAAGTTTTAGTTTATTAGCGCAGTTTGAAGATTTTCCTTTATGGATCGGCAAGGGAACCTGTGGAAGATACTGCATTGCAAACTTTACAGTTAACCACGCTTTTAGTGATTAATAAACCCTCCATATCCATAAGTCGAGATATCGAATCGCACCGCTTAAATTTTGAACCACTTTTCGTCTCCGCCAAAGGCCTCCTAGTCAGTTTTTCAAATAATATATATAGCTAATAATATACATTCCAGACATACATATATGGAATGCATATTTCACACAAAAATGTGTTTATATGGCGGGTCGTAACATTGTGATCCGCATGTGAGTTGTATTCCGATGAATGGAGCACTTCCTCTCGTTCCGAAACCCTTGCACTTCGGACTTAATTTTAACATTGCGATCGAGAGCCCAATTATAATATTAAATATTCTCCTTTTGCTATTTTATATAGAGTATTCTACTTATTATCTTAAATGTTCAATAAAGGATTACTCAGTATTTGCATCATGAACGGCGCAACAGCCCGTGCAACCGAGACTTAAGGCTCAGTTAGTGATACCGTATCGTATTTATTCGTATTGTAAAGAATGAGTCCGGGTTTTGTGCTTTTTTAGCGAAGCGCGTCAGCGTTTATTAAAATCTATTCTAATACTAAAACTTACAGTTCTAACTTAAGCTAGGTGCACCAAACATGCAGGCCGGCGATGCGTAGGAAAACGCTGACGCAGCGGAGTGCACGTTTAGTGCGCGGTGCTAATGGTGACGGGTGCTCGACTAAAGCGCCAATCAGTCACCGCGAATCGTATTTAATCGTATCGTAAATATCTGAGAGAGACCTATTTCTATGAGAATTTCTGCGTTACGATCCGAATAAATACGACATAAGCGAACGCATGTATAGAGCTCGGGTAAAACAGGTCTTGTCTGCGATACGATTAAATACGATACGCGGTGACTGTTTGCGCTTTAGGCCGGCCGTATCGCGCGTAAGGCGGTTTCGGATAACAATTATACTCAAGGCCATGCGTTCGCTCTTTACGTATTTTTATAAGCTTTATATTAGGTTCACATCAGGTATGTTAGCGGTATGTGGGTCGTCAAATCTAGTAATCAATTTTTCACCCACTTCCCGACTACTTAGAGATCTGAAACTTTGCATACATGCCTAAACACGAGCACGATACATGAATCAATAAATTTTATGGGCGTAGGATAAGGGGTGTGGCACTTTTTTATAAACTCCAGATTTGTGTATAACTTTAGAACTACAAATCACACATCAATGAAATTTGGTAGGAACTTACTACATATCCATATCCTTCTACTGGGAAAATAAGACGGGCAGTGGACAAGTGGGCGTGGCACCGCCCATACAAACAAAATCGTTTATATAGAATAGCTTTGGAACTAAAGGTCGTGCAGCATTGAAGTTCCGTATACAGGCCCCTCTTGGATGCTTCGTCCCACTGGTAAAATTTTATGGGTGTAGGACAAGGGGCGTGGCACTTTTTTATCAACTCCAGATTTGTGTATAACTTTAGAACTACAAATCACACATCAATGAAATTTGGTAGGAACTTACTACATATCCATATCCTTCTACTGGGAAAATAAGACGGGCAGTGGACAAGTGGGCGTGGCACCGCCCATACAAACAAAATCGTTTATATAGAATAGCTTTGGAACTAAAGGTCGTGCAGCATTGAAGTTCCGTATACAGGTCCCTCTTGGATGCTTCGTCCCACTGGTAAAATTTTATGGGTGTAGGACAAGGGGCGTGGCACTTTTTTATCAACTCCAGATTTGTGTATAACTTTAGAACTACAAATCACACATCAATGAAATTTGGTAGGTACTTACTACATATCCATATCCTTCTACTGAGAAAATAAGGCGGACACTGGATAAGGGGGCGTGGCACCCCCATACAAACAAAATTTTTGATCTCGATTAGCTTTGGAACTAAAGGTCGTGCAGCATTGAAATTTCGTATGCAGTCGCCTCTTGGATGTGTCGTCCCACTGGTAAAATTGTATGGGCGTAGGATAAGGGGCGTGGCACTTTTTTATCAACTCCAGATTTGTATATAACTTTAGAACTACAAATCACACATCAATGAAATTTGGTAGGAACTTACTACACATCCATATCCTTTTACTGGGAAAATAAGACGGGCAGTGGACAAGTGGGCGTAGCACCGCCCATACAAACAAAATCGTTTATATAGAATAGCTTTGGAACTAAAGGTCGTGCAGCATTGAAGTTCCGTATACAGGCCCCTCTTGGATGCTTCGTCCCACTGGTAAAATTTTATGGGCGTAGGACAAGGGGCGTGGCACTTTTCAAGCAACTACACACTTGGGCTTCAGTTTATAATTATAGGTACACCACACATCAATGAAAAACGATAGGAACTTACTTGCCGCGCCCTGCTGGCAAAATAGCAACAACTCACCGCGCCACAAATATGCCACGAATATTAGGATCGATCACAGCCGTATTATTTGTTAAATTGAGGATATGATATATGACGATAGGAAACACTGTGAATACCCTAAATATTGTGTACTGCTCTGCAAGTTTTAAATTCTTTTTGTGAAAAATTTCAGAGCACAAAAATTGAATTTATGGAAGACTAAAAAGTAGAAAATAAAATTATATAAAAAAAAACTTTTTAAAAATAAGCTTTAATTTATTTAATGTACTAAAAAGTAGAAAATAAATTGTTTTTAAGTCACCTGTATCTTACTATCAATAAAAGCTTGTGCGCTCAATATCCATATTCAAAATATCTTTCATTACTAGAATCTATTTGCAAAAAATTATTTAAATAAAATATTGTGGTAACTGTTTGACAAATATTGAACACATGAGCGCCCTAAGCTTTTATGGATAGTAAGATACAGGTGACTTAAAAACGATTTATTTTCTACTTTTTAGTACATTAAATAAATTAAAGCTTATTGTTAAAAAGTTTTTTTTTATATAATTTTATTTACTTATTACTAGAGCTGTGTCGTAATGATTCCTTTAGGGAATCAATTACTCTCAATTACAAATTACAAGGAATTTTTTTTTTTGGAATTGAAATGAATTCCTTTGTAGGAATGTAATTGATTTTTTCCAATTCCTCAGAGGAATTGTGAAAGTAATTGAGAAACTAAAATTTTGTTCATAAATGTGAAATGTGGAATATTTTTTTGGGGTCAAAGATTAGAATCGAAACAAGCATTGAACATTTTTATGTTGACAATAATTTTTATATGCACAAGTGTCAAAAATTTTAAGTTCAAACAGCATTCCTTTTTAAATTACTTTGAGGAATGGAATCGAAAAAAATCAATTACATTTTCAATTCCATGGAATGTAATTGATTTTTTCAATTCCTACAAAGGAATTCATTTCAATTCCAAAAAAAAATTCCTTGGAATTGGAATTGAAAAAAAGCAAATTACTTTTGGAATTTTTCAAAGGAATTGAAAAAGTAATCAATTCCTTAGCTGTGAACTGAAGGAATTGATTACTAATTGCGATTACTGAGGAATGTAATTGTAATGGAATTGCATTTACCCAGCTCTGCTTATTACATTGATTTTTGAAATAAGAACTTCGTTCTTAAATAGATTAATTAACAAAAAAGACAGTTCAGATTTAAATAAAAGAAAAAGAAAGGATTGTAGCATACCACTTTCCTCAAAAAGAATTAATAGTAGTAAAATAATACTATTCGATTTTTATGTCGCAGGAACACTGGTTCTAGTGAATTGCTGACATCAGCTGAGCAAGAATGTTGAAGTTCAGCAGTGTGGAAAAGTGTGGTGAGTTTACTGATTTTGTTTACAATATCTTTGCATTTGCCAATCCACTCAATTTTTTTTAAAACTTTAAAACTTTAGTCAATTTAAAATATCTCTAAGTAGTGCCTTGAAATTAGAAAAATGCTGGGATTTTTGAAACATATTTTTAAGCTGCAATTTTTGCTAATATTACTCGCAATTATTGCCGGCATTTATTATCCACAAATTGTAGAGCGTCTGCAGGAAGCCGTTGAAAGGGACAGTCTGATTGATACACTCTACACGAGGAAGCAGCTGGCAAAGTACAATGGTGAGAACGGAGCGCCGCTGTACTTGGCGTTGCTTGGCTCTGTTTATGACGTGTCCAAAGGAGCAAAACATTATGGAGCCGGGTGTGCCTACAACTTTTTTGTTGGCCGCGATGCGTCCGTCTCGTTTGTAACTGGCGAATTCGAGAATTACGTCGAAGCTGAGGCGGATGATGTGCTCAGTCTGAAACCAAGCGATCTGCTCAGCCTGGCGAATTGGAAGCGTTTCTATGACGACGACTACACCTACAAGGGTAAACTGCTAGGACGTTTCTATGATGCTGTAGGAGTGCCAACACCATACTATCACAAATATTTGGCGCTTGTCGAACAGGCGCGGCAATCGAAAGCAGCGACGGAACAGTTTCGCACTGTATACCCAGATTGCAACATTGAATGGTCAGCAGAAACCGGCACACGGGTGTGGTGTACCTCGACAAGTGGTGGCAAAGAACGAGATTGGGTGGGATATCCAAGAAAGCTATTCGAAGTTGGAAGTGATAATTTCCGCTGTGCTTGTATTCGTGAAGAGCAACTGGACACAACAGAAGTTATGATAAAGCCGTACGAAAACTGCAAACGCTTGGCGAACGAGTGCTATTATAAACTGGACTAGTGTTGGGGACGTGGCGCAGGAGGGTTCTATCAGTTGCAATTCTAATTGTAATTCCATACTTTTACAGATCGGTTCTATATGTAAACCCGTACTTAAGAGCATTTATGTAGGAAGTCTAGTATTGAAATTACTTGTAAAACGTTAAATTAAAATGTAAAATTAGAAGTAATTTAATAAATAAAAATGTACATTTTCATTACCTCTAGCCTCCATGTGGAATTTTTGCTTTTATTTAACTCATTTAATAAAATCTGATACAGGTGGAGACCCCATTTTTGGATTTCATAAAACATTTCATGTTTGTTGCGTTCAAGTACGCTAATTATACTTCTATGTATATAGTAGAAACATGAGTATCTGAGTAATTAAGCCAGGGACCTTCGTATCAGGGTATCAGGGACCTAACACTCTTCCACTATACACACCCACCCAGCCATCTGCGGAAACATTTTAGACACCTACGTAAATATTTTTTGGCTGTTAGAAAACCGTTTCAACAGTTTTTGTTGCTAGACATTTGCGTGAACGTTTTAGACATCTTCTGTTGGCCTCTTTATTTAGAGTAATAAATGAACTTGAAAATAACGGCAGTTATATTGTTCATTTTTATACTAACCTGAAAAAAGTCGAAATGTACATATAAATTAATAACAAGATGTTATTATTATGTGGGCAATCCGTCATTATTTTAAGCGGCTCAGCTGTTCCTCTTGGCAGCTTACTAGGAGCATAGTGTAATTATATCAAGTGAACCAGATAGCAATGACATTCTATTCTCGTACCCTAGATTGTCAGTTGCGTTGTCAAAAATATTAACCCGTTTTCAGTTTGTGTTTTGAGTTTGCGTTTGAAGAAAAAAGTAAAAAGAAAAAAATATCAATGCCGAACTCTTGCTATTTGTGCAAAAGCACTTACGATGCAGCGGTGCCGATGTTTTCGCTGCCAAAGGATGAAGATTTGCGACGAAAGTGGTTAAGAGTATGCAATACCACTTTTTCATCCTCAGCGCGTGTTTGCGCTAACCATTTTGAGGAGAAGGAGATCTTAGGCAGTAAGAAAAGGCGATTGGGACCATTTGCGGTTCCCTCAAAACAATTGCCTTCAAATCAAAACACCTGTGAAAATTGAGTATGAACCTCAGCTCGTGGTGCATCTGCGGAAGATGCTTCACGGCTGCTCTCTTTGTGGGGTTTAAATTGTTCAAAATGAATAGCTGGTTATTAATACTTTCATTACTGAAAATAAAAATTGCATGGTAAAAATGTTGAGTACCTTTTTTGTACTAATGTCTCGGATGGGTTAAGACATATAAGTCCGCTTTTACACGATGCGACTCGGCCCCGGAGACACGGAAGAATGTAGGAAAGAGGGGTGAAACGACAGGGGAACGCGCAAAATCGCTCGGGCAGCGATTGTGCTGCGATTTTCTGATTTTCTGACGTTCCTCTTTATTCGTTTTCGCGCTTCGCGCTGTCGACTGTAAATTAAAACTTGAAATCGAGTGAATACGTATTGCAAATAAACTGAAAAATTTACAGAACTTTACGCATAAAAGTAAATATAAAGAAGAAAATGAGCAAAGAGTGGAATAAGTGCTTTAAATGTTTACAAATTACAGAAATAAAACCAGCTGCAGACTCTAGTGTCAAAATGCTCGACACCAGCGAGTCGCATCGTGTAAAAGCTATGCGCGATTTCAAAGCGGAATGCGAAAAAATCGCCGGGGCCGAGTCGCATCGTGTAAAAGCGGACTAACGAAGAAGGAGAAAAGAAAAATCAAAAAATTTTTTGACAAGCTTGGGTACTTCAAGCTATCTGGTTCACTTGATATAATTACACTATGACTAGGAGCATAGTGTAATAATATCAAGTGAACCAGATAGCAATGACATTCTATTCTCGTACCCTAGCTTGTCAGTTGCGTTGTCAAAAATATTAACCCGTTTTCAGTTTGTGTTTTGAGTTTGCGTTTGAAGAAAAAAGTAAAAAGAAAAAAATATCAATGCCGAACTCTTGCTATTTGTGCAAAAGCACTTACGATGCAGCGGTGCCGATGTTTTCGCTGCCAAAGGATGAAGATTTGCGACGAAAGTGGTTAAGAGTATGCAATACCACTTTTTCATCCTCAGCGCGTGTTTGCGCTAACCATTTTGAGGAGAAGGAGATCTTAGGCAGTAAGAAAAGGCGATTGGGACCATTTGCGGTTCCCTCAAAACAATTGCTGGTTATTAATACTTTCATTACTGAAAATAAAAATTGCATGGTAAAAATGTTGAGTAACTTTTTTGTACTAATGTCTCGGATGGGTTAAGACATATAACGAAGAAGGAGAAAAGAAAAATAAAAAAATTTTTTGACAAGCTAGGGTACTTCAAGCTATCTGGTTCACTTGATATTATTACACTATGGCTAGGAGGTAAAGGGAAATGTCAATTATTCGCACTTTGAACGAGTATCTACGAATTGCCTGGTTTGAAAGTCAGTGTCGTTGGAAGTCATGGTTTGGGAGGAGTTTTGAGATGTGGTGGAGGTGAATCAGCTGTCAGAACAAGACTGCAAAAAAACTGTAAACTGCAAGAAAACCATAAACTGCATCTTCGTAGTTGGTTGATAACATTGCTAAACATTCAATGTCGGCAATGTGGTATGAAAGAAAACTACCAACGGCAACAACCAATTACCAAAAATAAAAGAAGGTACACTTGAAATAAATTTATTTGTATAAATAAATAATAAATTTAACAAGCAAATTACATTATATAATCATATAAATTCGTGGAACAAGGGATTTAAAAAACTTGTTGGTTCCTGTTGTAACTTTACTTTTATCGCATGTAACAACCTAAAGTCTTGAAAGCAAAATATTAGCTTAGTAGAGACAAGTAATAAAATAATAAAATCGAGTGGAAATTCACCGGATTTACTTCATCACATATTCACCACTCCCGCGCACTTTACTCGTTGAACGCTTTAGCAGCGAGTGTTTCGTTTCCACACAGTTTGACCGCTCACTCGCTGATCTAAAGACAAACGTACGCCATTTAATTTTGTTGCATTCTCTCTGTAAACGTCGAAGGGAAAATTTTGCAATCTCAGCCGTACGCGAGATTCTAATTTCTATAGTAAATTCTAGCCCGAACTATTAAAAAAACAGAACAAATAAGATGTCCGACGAAAAGAAGGTAAGTCCAGTTTTCTTTCTATGCAATATTTGTGCAAAACATCGACGAACATACGCGGCTAGGTATTTGTGAAATTTATCGCGAAACTGGAAAAATGTGAATGACGCCGACAACATGGCGCGGCATTGCGGCTTTTCGTTTTTAGCGTCTGAAGTTTATGCTTTCCCTCAGATTTTGGAATTGTAAATTTGTTATTGCTTCCGGAACACTAATGCATATCAAAGATGTGACGAAAAGAAGTACACATGATCCAGATATAGTGCAAACAAAATTTAATTGACAGAAACATAACCTAAGTTTTTGCGGAAACTGAATACCTCCCGTCAGTGATATCGGCATCTCACGCTAAAGCAGCGTCTACAGTTGACCCAGAGTGGTGTTAGGGGTTAACCAGCGGCAGCAAATATGCTCTGCTTGCCCTCCCCAGCTCATTTTGCTGAAGTCTATCACTCGATCAGAGGTGTAGAAAAAGTTTCACGAGCGTGTCGATTAAAAGGCACAGTGGGACAAAACTGCAACTCTAAACTTCTATGCATAGTATCAGTTAAAATAATGTATGTATTTGCTTTTAGGGAGGCGAAACAGAGCACATCAACTTGAAGGTTTTGGGACAGGACAATGCTGTCGTACAGTTCAAAATCAAGAAACATACACCGCTCAGAAAACTTATGAATGCCTATTGCGATAGAGCGGTAAGTAGAATAATATATAATATTTAAAACAATTTTGGCAAAACATTTTGACTCGTCAAACTTTGTACATTCTCTTCGCAGGGTCTATCTATGCAAGTGGTACGGTTTCGCTTTGATGGCCAGCCGATCAACGAGAATGATACTCCAACATCGTTGGAAATGGAAGAGGGTGACACTATCGAAGTTTATCAACAGCAGACGGGTGGCGCCAATTAATTTACAAGAAAAACATTAATTACAACTATTTACTAAATACAAATTTATATAAAATCCAACAACACATCAAAAGCGAAATGATTAATAAGGAAGTAAACATAAGGCTCATCCAATTTGCGAAAAATACCTAAACCGACCTAGATGTTTGAGTGGAGAGAGGACAGGAATGGCAGCCAGCGCGAATTCAATAAACATACTTTTTTTACAATCTCACGAGAATTTAAATATATTCAAAACTGTAATTCATACTACCGCATCTACTACCACTTGTAATGCTAAGCCCTGTATTACGTAAGTTTATAACATTGGTTAATTATAAAAACAAAATCTAAGAAACACATTCACCGTTTCAAATTTCAATGGTTTTGATTAATGGGCATTTGCTTTTTGAAAGAAATGTGAAGTTGTAATTCGAAAACGTTAAGATAAATTCCCTGCAGTAGTGGCCTCGTGGTACCCTCAAAGTCGATACAGCAAGGACGACACATTTCTATAGTTTACTCTTAAAAGTTTAGTTCTAACGTAATTTTAAACTGTACTTTAAATCGAAAAGGCAAAAATAAATGAATATCTCTGATTAAATTGAGTGTTTCTCATTTTAAACTGAAACTGTTCAATGAGTTGGGGGGAGGGGGGAACCAAAGTGGAAGTGTTTATTCCTTGTATTTTAAATGATCGGAAATTAAAGAGATCATTTTATGGTTTTACTTCTGTCTCTCAGTTGAAGGACATTGCTGCTATAGCTGTTTAATTATGTAGCTAATAATTTTAATTACAAGTTACTATGTAATAATAATAATACTTTTGTCCCACTGTACGCCTTGCTTTTCGGTACAGTTAAAACAAAACATGTTCCAGAAATTTCTGTAACCTTGAAGGCAATGACGTCACCCGAATTCAATTTTTTTTATAGCTGGTTGTTTGATTTTGTCCTACTGTGCAAATGACTCAGATCTCGATTTTAAGTACAGTAACAACAAAACAGTCCAGTAATTTTAATCTTTTTCGGACTGATGACGTAATTGGAAACATATTTTCTGAAAATATTTTAATTTGGAAATTAAACAGATTCTATCATTTGGAAGAATTGTACGGTTGAAGAACACCCCCACAACGGGCGAGTAAGTCCCACTACCTCGGAACTTTTCCAGTAAAATTGCTAAACATTTTCTAATTACTCATAAAGGAATGATATTTGGTATTCAAGTTAAGGGTTCGGTCTTCTATGTCATACGAAAAAATCGACGTCGTCCGTCGTAAAATGGGTCTTAATTGACTGTGAATTCAAACGAATGAAATTTGGACCCCAAGTTGAAATATTGCCTTTACATGCCTTACAAGAAAATTAGCGTGGTCCGATAAACGAAAAATCCTCATAACTTCCATAATATATACACCAGAGCGTCCATATTTGGTTACTTCATTGCTGGTAAGAATGACTTTTGATTCTCCAAAAATGGGCGGGTGGTAAAATAAATATACCGATCATTTAGTTGTACACCTTTCAGAGTATCAATATTTCGCATATACATACACGAGTCCTATTGTAGCCTGTTAAAAATGGCGGGGTCCGCCCACTATGTAAGCACCGATAATTGCATTTCTTTCGGTGGATTATCGCCCCACTTGGTTACTTGGTGTAGGGTATTACTCTGTCGGTGAAACCCGACTGATGCTTCCTTACTTGTTTTAAATTTATCTCAGGACTTCCCTATTTAAGATCCGTACCCGATTTCGCGCGTACCCGATTTCGCGCTTTTTAAAAGTTTGCTCAATTAAAGAAATCATCTATTCGTATCTGATAACGCTTCTTACTAATTGACATTTTGCGGATTTACTATTTGTAAATATAATAAGAATCATATCACCGTCATATTTTATAGCGTATTATTTGTTTATTAAACAAAACGACGTATAATAATTGCAGAAAGGGAGAATTAGTTTATTAAATAATATACAGAAAAGAAGCTTAAAGTTTGACGGTTGCTACATGTTTTTATAATTCTTTCGAACTTTACAGGCTCACTTTGGAGTTGGTGCGGCAGCACTGGTTTTGGCATTCTCCTCGGCTGCCTTCTTGATGTGCTTCTTGCCTAGGAGATGCTGCTGCAGTGCTGAAATGTGGCACATTGCAGAGTTGCAAACACTACAGTAGTAGGAGCCAGTAGGCGTACGGTACATTGACAAATCGTTGTTAGGGCTATCACTGAGACTGGCAAGTATTGATTTGGGGCCGTGTTCGACGACAGCGCCTGAATCCGATTCAGCGATTTTGAGTGATGGAACTGCATCGGTACCCTGTTTGAGTTTCTTGCGATGCTTGGCACCCTCCAAATGCATAGTCATGTGCTCAGCTGAAGTAACATTGATGTTGCACAAGCTGCAGTGCAGCTCTTTGGGTGTTGATACAGGCGCCGCATTAGATTGGCCATCGGCTGAGGTGGTAGTATCTGGATCAGAATTATCTTTTGTAACTGGAACACTCTCCGGAGTTTGCTTAAATTGTTCCCCGATGCCAAACCGTCCGTCATTGTCTAAAGTCGGCGTCAGCTTGGATCCAGTTCGGACCCACTTGCCTTCTGCATCGTAGTAGCCAGCACCGGATGGCTTTGAGATGTTTTTGGCCACCAGGCGATGCTTGCGGCCGGAATAGTGCTGGTTGGCGTGCGTCAGTGATGTGAGCTTTAGGTCGCACAGCTCACAGTGAAACGCTTCTGGACCGATAGGACCGCTTTTGAAAAATCGCTTCACGTCCGGCGGCTTGAGTCCTTTATCCGTGAAATTTTTGTTTAGCCAAGTGGTAATGTTGCGGTCGTGCGCCTTCGACTCGTAGTGATCCTTTGCGCTCTGCATTGAATTCATTTGCGTCGTGCAGAGTTCGCACATGAGCGGATGAATAAGGCGATTCAGCTCGTCGGGATAACTGATGTCGCGTCCTTGAAATATTACCAACTTCCCATCTGAGGTTGATTCAGATATGCTTTTTGTTGCTGCTGTTTCACTGAATTTACGCTTAATCGGGCGAGGAGGCGTTGGATTGAAATAATTGCGCTGCTTGCCTGGCGGTATAAATCGATTCAAACTCGGATATCCAGATTGTTGGGGCTGCGACAACTCCTCATTGCGGCCATATTCCAGCAAACTAATTGGTGGTGGCGGCGGCATCTGGAGACTGGATAAGGGAATTATTTGGTCAGAAGCTCTTGCTTCCTCACAATTGCTGGGATTGGGGTGTCCTTTACGAGTAGTTATAGTCGGGATCGTGTAATCGCGCAGAAAGCCAAAATTCATTTTGCCGCTAATACTCAAGTATTTCTTTAAAATTAAATTTTACGCGACTTTGCTAGGAAGATATGTCGAAGAAATTTGTATTTTAATTTTTTTTAGAGTCTACGGCTACTTTGTTATAGGGACACGAAAATAGTATCGATATTACTCAGTATCGAGTACTTTCGAAGTACTCGATATTTGATGTTGGGCCTTCGTATGTTAATATGTTGGGTCATGTTAATATGTTGGGCCTTCGCATGTTAATATGTTGGGTCATGTTAATATGTTGGGCCTTCGCATGTTAATATGTTGCTCTCACCCAATATCGAGACGAAGTTTTCATCTCTAAATTACGCCAAATCGTAGCGACACGAATATCGAAAAATAAAGTATCGATTCCAACTCATTTCGGTATCGACTGAAAAGTATCGATGTACTCAAAATATCGGTGGAAAAGTATAGTTATTCAAAATATCGAAATTTATTACTCATAGTAAATAAAATTAGTTATTTCAGAATTTGGTCAAAAAACAATAGGGGTATTCCCTATCCGGTGCAATTGGTCCTGCAAAAGAGCAAAAGCTAAATATTTTTCCATCTTTTGCATACACAACAACAAAACACACTGGTTTGCTTTTGCATTAAAGTCACAATTTTCCTAGACCAAAATCCATTGCGTTTAGTGGAAAATAATTGATGCAAAATATGAGCATAGTTGCCAGCTTGAAAAGTCGCACTTATTGGTGTTATAAATATTTACCCATGATTTCATTTGCTGCATTTTTTGGGGTTCCGTTCATTAATATTTCTGAACCGAAAATTTTGATAAAATCAGGCTTACTATGTATTTGATCACGCATGACTGAACGGCTGCCAGATTTTTCAAATTTTTTATTTTTTTTGAAATTTAAGATGACCCCCTTAGAAAAATTTTGTTGTTGTTTATATCGAGTGGGGTATCATTAGAAAGGCCTACGTCCATGGATTCCAAACATATTTTTTTTATAATTTTCGGTGAAGTGGTTTCGAAGATATAGCACAAAATGTCGAAAAAATGACCATACCCCCTTGCCTTTCTACATTTCTTAAGCTAAAATTTTGATACAATCAGAGTTAGTAGGTCTTTAGTCATAGATTACTGGAAAACTGCAACCTTTTTCGACAAATTTGTTTTTCTATTTTTTTAAATTTTATTTAAGATTACCATAGTAAAAAATTTCCTCAGCGAAAAATTTTTGGTGTTTACATATTGTGGGATATCGTTAGAAAGGGCTACGTCCGTGGATTCCAAAAATGTTTTTTTTTATTTTTGGGTGAATTGGTTTCGAAGATGTAGGCCAAAATGTCGAAAATTGTGTAGCCAAGAGAAACTAAATTCGAAGGCTAACAAGTAAGGAAGCATCAGTCGGGTAACACCGACAGAGTAATACCCTACACCAAGTAACTGAGTGGGTGGACCACGCCCATTTTGGGAGCGTTTAAAGATATTATTACCAGCAGTGAAGTGACCAAATATGGACTGACTGGTGTATATATTATGGAAGTTATAAGGATTTTCCGCTTACCGTCTATATAGTGGAGGGCCCACACCTTACCTTAAATACCAAATACCATTCCAATTTACGAGTAATTTCTTTCTCTCCTGTGCGCACGGACACCAAGACAGACAGACAGACAGACAGACAGACGGACAACCGGAAATCAAGACAGAAAGTGATTCTAAGCATTTCCATATACTTATGTCTATAGCTAGGACGGCTCCTTTAATGCGTTACAATTTTCGCACAAAGTTATTATACCCTATTACCATAGGTGTAGGGTATAAAAAGGGTATTTCTGGTACGGAACCCTCAGTGAGTGAGCCCGACTCGCACTTGACTGCTTTTAATTAAGTAGTCGCTTAATGGTTGTTTTTCGCTCTTTCGTGGCATTTTTTTGAACACTCAAATAAAACAGCTGTTTGTCAAAAACATTTGCAGGGATTTCACAATCGGTCGTTCCCGATTATAAAAATGCCAAAGAAAAATTTTGCTTTTGCTTTTACATTCGCTCCGGATAAGGAATACCCCTAATAACAAACAAAAAAGAAATGTTGCACAGCGTCCTTTATATTATTTCAATCAGCCTTAAAAGAAAAAACTATTTTAATAAAATATCTACTTATTGAGATCAATCAATTTAAAGCAAAGAGAACTTTTAAGTATTCCATTCTGCATCCTCTAAACCGCTTAAGAATAGAATTTTATTTAATTTTTTGTCGGCGAGTCGATTACGCATATGTATTACTTATAGTAGCTCCGGCTTTGGAAAAAGTTGTTCGGATGTAACCGATGTTGAGGGTATGTGTAAGTATTCCCGCGATACTTTATACAAAAATGGATACATGTTTTTCAACTTTTCCCAATTTATTGATTTTCAAATAAAAATTGTTTTAAAACATTTAAAATACACCTTCTAGCAAATATTGCTTTAATAAATTTCGCGAGTAATTCGAGTTATTTATGAAATATCGCGTAGAGATGAAAACTTGGTTTCGATATTGGGTGAGAGGGGATCGATACCTTCAAATATCGAGTACTTCAAAAGTACTTGAACAAATAATCATATCGAAACCAATAATATCGATACTGAGTAGTATCGATACTATTTTCGTGTCCCTACTTATGTTTACATTTTTCACTTGCACAGCTTAGAAAAGAGCAGAGGTTTTCCTTTGGCATATCTATCCTTTCAATCGATTTGCTGCCAATTATATTTGATCGGCCAAACGAAAGATAAGTATAGCATAAACCAGAGGACAAAATGGATGCGAATGTTGAGAATGCGCTAATTAAGAAGCAAACATTGTGTCCTGGCAAGAAATTTATACCACTCAAAGTTGGTACGAGGGTAATGGAAGAGATTCGTGGAATGGCTAGAACAGAATTTAAAGTACATAATTCTTAGGTGAAATTTCACTTCCAAACATGCAAAGTAGGCGATAGCACAGTGTTGGACGACAGCCGAAAAATGGGCAATCCAATGGAGCTAGTCCTAGGGAAGAAATTCAAGCTGGAAGTGTGGGAGGTAATTGTGCAGAAAATGTCATTAAATGAAGTAGCTAAATTCACAGTGGACAAATCGGTGAGTCATGGCAAATATTAATGCGAAGATTTCAGCTATAGCCTCGTTTCTTCGCAGCTGGTAACACAATATCCGTTTATATCGAAAACGCTGCGAGATGTGGGCAAAAAATTGGAGGAGCGACGACATTGTTGCGGCATGACGCTGCAGAATGAGGGCATTGGTTATAAAGATCTGGATGACTTATTCGCAAATCCCAGCGATTTGGAGTTTATAATCGATTTGATTTCCATTGAGCTGCCTGAAGAATATGAAAAAGAGCGATGGCAAATGACTGACGACGAAAAGATGAGCGCCACTACCACTTTGCGAGAAAAAGGCAATCAGCTGTACAAAGAGAAGCAGCTCGAGCAGGCTGAAGAGTGTTATCGCCAAGCGGTGGGCATGGTGGAGCAACTCATGCTAAAGTATGAACGTATTTGTGACTTCACTAACCATTGTGTTCCTCACTGACAACTTATACTTTTTCTACCCATAGAGAAAAACCGCATGATACTGAGTGGCTAGAGCTAGCTGCAATCAAAATACCGGTACTGCTAAACTATGCACAATGTAGACTCTTGGCGAAGGATTATTATGCTGTGATTGAACATTGCAACGAAGTGCTAAATCTCGAACCAAATAATGTGAAGGCATTGTTTCGACGTGGCAAAGCGCATTTCGGCGCTTGGAATCCGACCGAGGCACGGCAAGATTTGAAACGTGCCGCTGATTTGGACAAATCTCTGCAGGGCACTGTGGCCAAAGAACTGAAAGCTATTGAAGAAGAGCAGCATTTACGCGATGTAGAAGATAAAATTAAGCTGCAGAAACTATTTTAGAGCTTAAGTATATTTAATTTGCTGATTTCATTTACTTCCTATTTTTGTAAAGTTTGCTGTCCTTGTTGATTAATGTCTTTTCACTTTAAACTAAATATTTCAGTATAGATCTAGCCCTATATGACATTAAGTAAAAATGCGTGTCGTGCCGAAATTTTTAATTTATTTTTCAACCAAAATTATTTTCTAGTTTATATAGACGTATTATATTAAGAACAATCGACATATTCGTGTCTATTGGGTGTTTCGATGCGCATACCAATTATGAAAAGGTAGAAAGTTAAATTTGAGAAGTTCGCATATAATTAATAATATGGTTGGGTTGTTTTGCATTTTACCCATCTGCCTAATTGATTTCTAGATAGAGAACATAGTGATTAAATTCGTCATCCAAACGATATATATTTCCATAGACGTAGTGTTTCACAAAAGGCAAAATTTGCGTTTTTCACAAAAGGATTTATTTAGCTCCTTTTCAGCATTATTATGCAAGTGTTCTTTCCTGTTCTTTTCTGAACGGACTTTTATTTATACTTATGTCTAATAATTAACCAACAGATTAAAAAGAAAACAGTAAATCTGACAAATAAAATCAATAAACTTTTCGAGCGGCGACAAAGAAACAAATAGGACAGAAACTCATCCTGCATACCAACGGGGATTATAATATACAAAATCTCTAATTTCAATTGTTCGCCAACAGTGCATAAAATCACCGGCACATTTGGAATTGCTGCACCTGATTGCTGAACTAAAACCATTCAATTACAGACGAATATAACAAACAGGTATTAAATTAAATACAAAATAAGGGCACGAGCGTTGAGCAACTAAACTGCTGATGTAGTGCATTAGAACTACGAACGTCTTAAACGTCCCACATCCTCACCAATAGCGCCTTTCGCCTCTCCACGCAGTTTGTTGTCATCCGTACGCCACACAAATGGTTCCAGGCGGTCGTCCACATCCAGAAACTCATTGATTTCCTCTAGACTGGCGATGTTTTCGTGCAGCAGTGAATAACAACGGCTCAGTTGTTGCGATATTGTCCGCACTTTGGTGAACTGCTCCGCGTAAGCAGCATATGTCTTCTGCATGTCCACAAATGAAGCGAACAACGTTGTGATCGTATTGCTCACGACCTTTGTGTTCTCGACCAGATGATTCTGCTCGGTGGACACATGCGTGGCGCACAAGTTTAAATGTGTCTGCATGCGGCTGCAAATGCTGTGCAGATGTTGTGAATGAAGTCGCTCCAGCACTTCGGGGTCGCGCGTGAATGATGCCGATGTAATGGATTCGCGCAGCACTGGCATAAATTGTGGAATGCTGCGCAATCGCGCCAAGTCTGCATCAACTTCAAAATCGCTGTCGCGGGCACCAGGCTTCACAATGACGATGCTGTGACTTGAGGCGGTCGACTGTGGCCGTTTCGGCTTGGCACCGCTTGGATGTGACTTTCGCGCAGCTGCACGAGCAGAGGCACTCTGCATTAGCCCAGAGTGCGGTTTGTTGCGTATTTTAGGTGAATCACCAATGGGCCGATCTGTGTACGATCTGTAGGGCAAGTCAGAACACACACTTAGCGGCGGAGAAGATGGTCGGCTGAAGTCGGGGGAAGCGGTATCCACACTTTGCTTGTTGGAGCTGGGCGTGGAGGAGCCTTGCCGAAGCGCGTTGCGGCGGTTATAATTTGCAGTGCCACCGTTCGATATCGCTGTGCGTGCTCCAAGAGTTTTTGAGCGCCCACTGTTGGCGAATTTTGGATCCCTTGCAAAGATTTCACCTGCTTCGCGTTGATGAGAGTGTTCAGCACCCATTTTGAAGTTTGATTATCGTCGAACTTACGAAACTCGGATTACTATTTGATAATTGGAGCTTTATTGGTATGAAGACTAAATTAATGAAACACACTCTTTTTTAAATATATAGAATAATTTGTTTATTTCTGAAAATATCGAACGGGATCCCGTCGAATTGTTTTTGTGACATATCAGCTGATTTGTTAAGCGTTGCCACACCAGTTTTCAACGCTAACTTTCCATAATTTTAGAACTATGAAAGATCTCCCAGAACTAAAATAAATAAATAAATAATTGGCGCAACAGCTCGTGTGGGCTTGGGGACTTCTGCAAATTAATTTGTGTGTGCTTGTTATACAATATTCTACCACAAATTAACGGGACCTACAAATAGCCGTGTCTTCTTTTTCTTTAACCCAGGCCTACCCGCATCAGCGATCGTGACCATTAGGATTGCTGTGAGTATTTCCCAATTAGTCGTATGGAAGACATTCGCATTCGCAATTTTGAATATTCGCATGGATTTTTCCAATATTTAAAATTGTTATAGCATTTTGTAGAAACTTAGCGTATGTCTAATCCAGCTTTGCACGCAGAGTATAATTCAATACCTTTCAGCATTTCTAAAGTCTTTATATTAAACCGTAGAGAAAAACTTAAAAAGTTATTAATTAATTTCAATAATAAGGTTGACACTATGTACATACATACTTTATACGAATTTCTTGCTTTTTAATCCTCTTTGAATATTTTCTCCTTCGCTAATCTCGTTATAATCAAAGCTATTTCGTCATTACCATATGGTCACGCCGGTTGAATTGAAGTCAAAGTACCGAAGTGTGGTGGTGTCTCATTCTATGCAATTTCTGCTTTTTAATTATATTGCATTTTAGTATATCGCATGCCTTTGACTGTCTTTCGTTTCTATTACGAAATACATACTGACTACTTTTTAACGCTTATATGGTGCGTATGCCATTTCCGGGATCCCAAACCTTATTACGGAAAAATTCCCGGGATTTTAATATTTTTACCAACAAATACATATTATGTTTGTTTACCACATCTTTAATCCACAAGGGCGCCACAGTGGCACCTGGCAGAGAGTATTTTGCGCCATTAGAAAAAAGTTCTTAATTTTTTGTGGGTACCGTTAACTTGTTCAAAAATAGAACGATAACACACAAATTAATGCGAGAAAGCTAAGCCGAAGCTTCGTTTACACGGAGAGTTGCGTCAATAACATATGTATGGATATATATGTAAGTACTTCTATATTGAAGTTTAAATTCAATAATAATATATATGTATACATACGTGGAAATCTCAAGTTCAACTTCACCCACTTAATTATAGTATATGTATTGCTGACAGGAAATTGTAATTGCTTGCAAGGAATAATTCTAATTTTAAAAATCTGCTGATTCATGTTGTGTTAGAATAAGAAAAAATAAATTAATGTAGCGAGAAGCTCGGATTTATGCGGCCGTTACACGGTCAATCATTTGATGTCAAACGGGCATTATGGCCCGATTCCAATGGTGCGTGCGTCCGTACCATTGCAAATATTTCAGTGGCTACAACCCATAACAGTCTAACTCGAGTTAGAACAAATATGAGTTTTTAATGCCACTGTGTTCAGCGTGTCCAAATCTATATGCTATACAATTTTCATGTTTGTTCTCTTTCAGGACGGCAATTGTCCATCAAAAACTTAATAGCTTTAACGTACATACATACATACATACATATGTAGTATAATGCAGTTAGAATTTGAAACTTTAAACTACTCTCCTGAAAAAATGTAAAAGCAGATTTAGGCGGTAATGACTTCTGACCACAGATATGAGTCCCATTCTCCGGGGATCGGCAAACCCTTCGGGATTGACATCCCAAATTTGGAGAGCAGCTTGCAATAGAAAATCAACTGATGCTGCAATACTTGAAGCTGCTCTCAAATCAGCACAGAATCTCTAAAGATGTCTAGCTTGGGTGCATGATTAGTATGGGTAGCATAGGCGTACGCAGATAGGGACTAGACAAGTTGCATCCCCCGCAAGACCAAAGCTTCGCACTCATGTACTAGAAAAATATAGGCAAAAAAAAATGTGTGCGTCTCGGGACGCTCGACAGAAGTGATAACTTAAACTAATCCAAGTTAAACTATTTAATATTGAAATTTTTTAACTTGAGAAAAGCTTAGGTTATTACTTAAATTTCATACATGTCAACATGATAATGTGAGGAAAGGTTATTCATCAATAAAATCTTTTATTGATTATAAAATATATTTAATTCTCAGTTACAATTCTTCAATATGTACATTAGAATTTTGTGTAAGTATATTATTAGTATCATTATTCAATCCTATAAAAGTAACAATTGGCTTATGGTAGCTATAATAAGCAACGAAATTTTTACATTGTATGTCATCTAAAAATCTTGCAAAGAAATCTTCTGCTTGTTTCATCATATTTTTTATAATCACTTTCAAAAACGGTGGTAGCAAAGAGTATGTTAATATAATAGAGTGCGCATCTCATATAAAATTTTGGCTGAGAAAATTTTGCACTTGGGTCATTTTAATAAAGCCCACAGTTCCACTCAGTTTCGCTCAGTCACTCGTCCTCTCAGAGAACCGCTCTGCTACAAGAAATTCCAAACTCAAAGTAAATATAACGAGGGCTGCTTACTGTGAGAAAATTCTCCCATTTTGTGGGAATTCGAACTCTTTTTCTACATATTCTTAACAAAATGCTGTTGTTTTGTATTACAGCATTTTGGAACTCAGCCATACTGTTTTATTTATTGATTTATGTTTTTTACTACCATTATTTTGAATGAAAATGTGGCTGAAGTGCCAATTCCCATGGGAGAATTTTTTAAGCATTTGAGAGAATTGGCTTTGACTGAGTTTGCACCCCTGATCGCACGACTCAATGGCTTGGTTCGTTCGGTTTTCGTACTCAAATGAGCCGAACGAGCATTTTTTGCGGCTGATTTTCGTATTTTGCATGGTGTTATGAAAGTCGTGTGCATGTGCTCTTCTTCTGCATGTCGGCAGCTCAGCCAACAAAGTATACGAAGAATCAGAGCAGCGCTCGGCTAGACGATATTCCCGACAGCGCTGCTGTTTGATTCTGTGTTGTTGTTGTTTTCATATGAAAGACAAAAAATTCTTTGCCTCTGCTCTGCCATAAACGAACAAAAGGAACTTCAATATACATACATATGTACATATGCGTATGTCGAATTTCCTGGCATTTGCGTATGCTGTGTTATGAATGAAATCTGCTTGCAGCTTCCAACTCGTTTTGAAATTTCAAATCGAAGTTGGAATTTGTTGAAATATCGCAAACATTTTTCCAATGTGCGACATTTCCAGAGATAATACTAAAATTTAAAAGGCTTTTTATAGAATATTTATACATTTTAATAAAGAATGAAATATGCACATATATTAATATTAGATATTTTTGTCAATATCACCTTAATAAAAGTGATGTTGGCAAATAAATAACTTCTTAATATAGTCATTGCCCTATAATAAGATCAGCAGAGGGAAATTGAAATAAATTTTAAATCGCCAAAATTATCATTTGGTATGAACAAGAAATACACAACAACAACAACACAGAAACAACCAAATGCCTTTTTCGTGCTTTGAGCATACCCGAAATGCCATGTAGCGTCTGTCCGAAAAACAGCTAAGCGCTGTGGGTTAGAGTGAGAGAGGAGGGGCCCGCGTACCGCTGCCGTATGCGTGAGAGAGAGGGAAGCCAGACAGACTGGCACCGTAACGCGTTACGTTACGAAGCGGTTTACCCTCCCATAAAAAGTTATCACTTCAAAAACATTTATCAATTTTTCATTTTTGAAGTGATAACTTTTTATGGGAGGGTAAACCGCTTCGTAACGTAAAGCGTTACGGTGCCAGTCTGTCTGGCTTCCCTCTCTCTCACGCATACGGCAGCGGTACGCGGGCCCCTCCTCTCTCACTCTAACCCACAGCGCTTAGCTGTTTTTCGGACAGACGCTACCCCCCCCCCCCCCCTCCCCCCCCCCCCCCCCCCCCCCCGCCCCTTCCCCTCTCTACTCAGTGTTTAGTGTGCAATAGACATATACTGAGCATATAACCTAAAACAGTTGACAGTGAGCATATAACCTAAAACTACCACCAAAGAGTATGTTAATATAATAGAGTGCGCATCACTCAAATTTTCGGCAAATCGAAGTGAGGGCCATTTTTCATATTTCGGTCGCGGCAAAGGGGGACACAAAAACTACTCAACCGCTCAGAGAATTTCGTTGACAGTCGTTGATTTGGCATTTCGGGTATGCTCAAAGCACGAAAAAGGCATTTGGTTGTTTCTGTGTTGTTGTTGTTGTGTATTTCTTGTTCATACCAAATGATAATTTTGGCGATTTAAAATTTATTTCAATTTCCCTCTGCTGATCTTATTATAGGGCAATGACTATATTAAGAAGTTATTTATTTGCCAACATCACTTTTATTAAGGTGATATTGACAAAAATATCTAATATTAATATATGTGCATATTTCATTCTTTATTAAAATGTATAAATATTCTATAAAAAGCCTTTTAAATTTTAGTATTATCTCTGGAAATGTCGCACATTGGAAAAATGTTTGCGATATTTCAACAAATTCCAACTTCGATTTGAAATTTCAAAACGAGTTGGAAGCTGCAAGCAGATTTCATTCATAACACAGCATACGCAAATGCCAGGAAATTCGACATACGCATATGTACATATGTATGTATATTGAAGTTCCTTTTGTTCGTTTATGGCAGAGCAGAGCCAAAGAATTTTTTGTCTTTCATATGAAAACAACAACAACACAGAATCAAACAGCAGCGCTGTCGGGAATATCGTCTAGCCGAGCGCTGCTCTGATTCTTCGTATACTTTGTTGGCTGAGCTGCCGACATGCAGAAGAAGAGCACATGCACACGACTTTCATAACACCATGCAAAATACGAAAATCAGCCGCAAAAAATGCTCGTTCGGCTCATTTGAGTACGAAAACCGAACGAACCAAGCCATTGAGTCGTGCGATCAGGGGTGCAAACTCAGTCAAAGCCAATTCTCTCAAATGCTTAAAAAATTCTCCCATGGGAATTGGCACTTCAGCCACATTTTCATTCAAAATAATGGTAGTAAAAAACATAAATCAATAAATAAAACAGTATGGCTGAGTTCCAAAATGCTGTAATACAAAACAGCATTTTGTTAAGAATATGTAGAAAAAGAGTTCGAATTCCCACAAAATGGGAGAATTTTCTCACAGTAAGCAGCCCTCGTTATATTTACTTTGAGTTTGGAAGTTCTTGTAGCAGAGCGGTTCTCTGAGAGGACGAGTGATTGAGCGAAACTGAGTGGAACTGTGGGCTTTATTAAAATGACCCAAGTGCAAAATTTTCTCAGCCAAAATTTTATATGAGATGCGCACTCTATTTAACTTGGATTAGTTTAAGTTATCACTTCTGTCGAGCGTCCCGAGACGCACACATTTTTTTGAGTTGAAGGGATATGCATACATATACTATGTATGTACATAGCTTTCTCAGTGGACACGTTTTGTGTTTGAAAGTAAGTCATCGTTTGGACCCCTTAGTAAAAAAGCCTGCGTACGCCCATGATGTGTAGTTGCGTTCGATAGAACTTATTATGAAATATTTGTAGATTGTGATAAAATAAAATTATATAAAAAAAACTTTTTAAAAATAAGCTTTAATTTATTTAATGTACTAAAAAGTAGAAAATAAATTGTTTCCAAGTCACCTGTATCCTACTATTAATAAATCCTTGGGGCACTCATGTGTTCAATATTTGTCAACCAGTTACCACAATATTTTATTTAAATAATTTTTTTGCAAATAGATTCTAGTAATGAAAGATATTTTGAATATGGATTTTGAGCGCACAAGCTTTTATTAATAGTAAGATACAGGTGACTTGGAGACAATTTATTTTCTACTTTTTAGTACATTAAATAAATTAAAGCTTATTTTTAAAAAGTTTTTTTTATATAATTTTATTTCCTACTTTTTAGTTTTCCATAAATTCAATTTTAGAGCTCTGAAATTTTTCGCAAAAAGAATTTAAAACTTGCAGAGTAGTAGGTACACAATATTTAGGGTATTCACAGTATCTTCTATCGTCATATCCTCAATTTAACAAATAATACGGCTGTGATCGACCCTAATATTCGTGGCATATTTGTGGCGCGGTGAGTTGTTGCTATTTTGCGTGCAAGGCGCGGCGAGTAAGTTCCTATCGTGTTTCATTGATGTGTGGTGTACTTATAATTATAGACAGAAGCCCAAGTGTGTAGTTCCTTGAAAAGTGCCAAGCCCCTTGTCCTACGGTCATAAAATTTTACAAGTGGGACGAAGCTTCCAAGAGGGGCCTGTATACGGAATTTCAATGCTGCACGACCTTTAGTTCCAAAGCTATTCTATATAAACGATTTTGTTTGTATGGGCGGTGCCACGCCCACTTGTCCACCGCCCCTCTTATTTTCCCAGTAGAAGGTTATGGAAATGTAGTAAGTTCCTACCGAGTTTCATTGATATGTGATGTGTAGTTCTAAAGTTATACACATATCTGGAGTTGATAAAAAAGTGCCACGCCCCTTATCCTACGCCCATACAATTTTACCAGTGGGACGACACATCCAAGAGACGACTGCATAGGGAATTTCAATGCTGCACGACCTTTAGTTCCAAAGCTATTCTATATAAACGATTTTGTTTGTATGGGCGGTGCCACGCCCACTTGTCCACCGCTCGTCTTATTTTCCCAGTAGAAGGATATGGATATGTAGTAAGTTCCTACCGAGTTACATTGATGTGTGATGTGTAGTTCTAAAGTTATACACATATCTGGAGCTGATAAAAAAGTGCCACGCCCCTTATCCTACGCCCATACAATATTACCAGTGGGACGAAGCATCCAATTTGTGCCTGTATACGGAATTTCAATGAAGTTATACACATATCTGGAGCTGCACGACCTTTAGTTCCAAAGCTAATCGAGATCAAAAATTTGGTTTGTATGGGGGTGCCACGCCCCCTTATCCAGTGTCCGCCTTATTTTCTGAGTAGAAGGATATGGATATGTTATAAGTTCCTACCGAGTTTCATTGATGTGTGATGTGTATTTCTAAAGTTATACACAAATCTGGGGTTGATAAAAATGTGCCACGCCCCTTATCCTACGCCCATATAATTTTACCAGTGGGACGACACATCCAAGAGACGACTGCATACGGAATTTCAATGCTGCACGACCTTTAGTTCCAAAGCTATTCTATATAAACGATTTTGTTTGTGTGGGCGGTGCCACGCCCACTTGTCCACTGCCCGTCTTATTTTGCCAGTAGAAGGATATGGATATGTAGTAAGTTCCTGCCAAATTTCATTGATGTGTGATGTGTAGTTTTAAAGTTATACACAAATCTGGAGTTGATTAAAAAAATGCCACGCCCCTTATCCTACGCCCATACAATTTTACCAGTGGGACGACACATCCAAGAGACGACTGAATAGGGAATTTCAATGCTGCACGACCTTTAGTTCCAAAGCTAATCGAGATCAAAAATTTTGTTTGTATGGGGGGTTCCACGCCCCCTTATCCTACGCCCATAAAATTTTACCAGTGGGACGATACATCCAAGAGGTGACTGCATACGAAATTTCAATGCTGCACGACCTTTAGTTCCAAAGCTAATCGAGATCAAAAATTTTGTTTGTATGGGGGTGCCACGCCCCTTATCCTACGCCCATAAAATTTTACCAGTGGGACGACACATCCAAAAGGCGACTGCATACGAAATTTCAATGCTGCACGACCTTTAGTTCCAAAGCTAATCGAGATCAAAAATTTTGTTTGTATGGGGGGTGCCACGCCCCCTTATCCAGTGCCCCCTTATTTTCTCAGTAGAAGGATATGGATATGTAGTAAGTTCCTACCGAGTTTCATTGATGTGTGATGTGTAGTTCTTAAGTTATACACAAATCTGGAGTTGATAAAAAAGTGCCACGCCCCTTATCCTACGCCCATGAAATTTATTGATTCATGTATTGGGCTCTAGATTAGGCATGTATGCAAAGTTTCAGATATCTAAGTAGTCGGGAAGTGGGTGAAAAATTTATTACTAGATTTGACGACATACATACCGGATGTGAACCTAATATAAAGCTTATAATAAAATACGCTGATTCAATTTGAAATTTCCGCAAATATATCGTTTACGATTGCGAAACACTTGAGTTTAGTTGACAAACCGGCGGCGAGAATAACGGTCCTGCGAGTGCTTCTGCAGAGTTCGTAAATCGAAAATCGATATTCACGTAGTTTGCGTCATTTTGGAGTAGCTAACAAAAATGACAAGTGTAAGTGCAAGTGAAATACGAAGTTGAGAAAGTTCTCAGTAGTAAAATTAATCCACGCAATCTTCCATAGCGATAAGAATCGAGTAGATGCTGTAATTATGAAGAGCTAATTGTGTTATCTCAAGGCAGGGGCGGGAAGTATGAAAGGGAAAGTTAAAATTAGCGCAAGAAAAGCTTGGCTCTGAGAGCGCATTGGATAATTTATATCCATACCTGTATATATGAACCGTTTCCTACGCTCAAGAGCATACTTGAAAGCTTAAGCCTTAAAGTTTTGAAGGCAGTAGCCGTATTGGCATACAACCGCTCTTCTTTTATATCGTAAGTGCATATGTCACTAGTTCCAGAGCACCACATTTCACATCGATACCAGCGCAGTAGGAATGTAACCGTTCATTGACTTGTGGTAATAGCGAGCCTCTCAGAGCGAAGAAATAATGAGCACCTTTTAACAGTTTGGAATGTAATTAGATATGTACATTGGCACCTTAATGCTTGACCAAAGCGTTTTTGCTGTTATCAACTTTTGCCTGAGTTAATAAATTTGGCAATCGCACTGCGCTTTCGCTAGATAAGAAATAGCCACATCATTGTGTGGCAGATAAGGTTGTTGTGGTTAGACATGCTCGCATTCGAACAACAGCTATATTTAGCAAGCAAGAGAGCAGCAGTCATGTTAGCGCAACAGGGCAAAATCCAACATCCAGACCCCGAGAGGGGCACTATACCAGGTCATGGACAATGTCCATTTTTTCCGTAGAGCGACTTTTACGGATACCGTATTGCCGTGTTGTAGAGCAACAGATTGTTCTCAAGGTAGTTCATTAGGTTGTAGTTTACCACATAATTTCGACAAAGTAGAGAATATTGCTATGGATCAGTAGTAGGCAGGATCCGAAGCCTCGCCTTTTTTGGAATCGGCTGGACGTTGGTATTATTGCAACAGGCAGAAAAACATCAGTGGTGTACGAGATGTCGAAAAGATTGAGAAAAATGGTGAAAAGATGTCGAAATATTTTTTGTAACGAATACACACAAGTCAATGCGAGAATTCTAGGCCTCAGTTATTTGGGCTGTGGTACCGATTTTATAAATGACTAGCGTGCCCTCGCTTGCTTTGCTACGCGTGCGAAAATAATCTTGAGAGTAGTCGAACAGGAAATCGAAGGCGTTTAAAATCAAATGGTAAATCGGGTGGGATCGTTAGATTTCGGGGAATCAGAACGTCCTCGCCTTTGTTCATTAGCTTTTTCACTGCAAGTCTGGTACTATTACAAAGTCGTGATTGATTAATATTTCGAAGCATAACAATTGGAGATCCATCTTTCAATTGTAGATTGTGTGGTGGCAGTTCTGGCAAATCAAGTGAATTCAGAAATTCAGTGGGATAATTCACCACGTTATCTTGATTTATAATAGTGTCCACTGACTTGTATGCAACTAATTGGTCTGGTATGTCATTTTGTATAGTTGTATTGAGATCATTAAGATTTTCGTTTTTATCTGCCAATATTGCTCGTTCGCTCAACCAATCATGATCTTTTATACTGCTGTGCTATGTTTGGGAATGCGCTTTGAATCAATTATCCTTTGGACTTCGAAATGCTGCAAAAAGTGGATGGTAGCGTTATGAAGCCAGTTAAATTATCGATTGTCATTTTGCAAATTCCGATGTCTAGCAATTGTTTTAAAAACTCATCTGATGATGGATCGCTTTGCAATTGAACACGCGCGTTTATAGTGAGTGTGAATGTTTTTACATGGCTCCACAAATTAGAAGATTTCAAACACGCGTTTAGTCAATCAGAAAGTGTAACATCCCAATGTGTGTCATCTTGAAGTAAATGCAATCGTTGATATTCTTCACGATACGTCGCACCCAATTTTCCATCAATTGTTTTAAAATTTTAGAATGATGTTGGCCCACGAACGTTGATTAACAACAAACGCAAGCATAAACATTCCGCGTCTACTATTTCGGAGTGTTCTAGCAATGGTACGGAATTTTAATGCTCTGCTACTTTTAGTTTCAAAGCTATTCGATATCAAAAATTCGGATGCATGGGCTATACCACGCCCCTTATCCAACGCACATAAAATTTTACCATTGGGACGAAACATCCAAGAGGAGCCTTTTAGTTCCTAAGCTATTCGATATAATGGTTTGTATGAGCGGCGCTACGCCCCTTTCTTGAAGAGATTCTACTTTATGCTGATAGTACGACATTAATGACATGTATCTCCACACCAAACCCCACTACTCAAGGGCAAACGGTTCCAAAGATATACAGAATAAACAATTTAGCTTATATGATAGGTACCACGCCCCTTTTTCCAATATGCTGTTAGTACGGTATCGGTTCCAGAGTTATACAGAATTAAAATTTTTTTTTATATGGGAGGAATTTATGGAACCTAACCATGCTACGAACCATCCTTGAACCAAAAGAAACATACATACAAAGCTTTAGCAAAATCCGTCTTGGAGTTTGCGAGTCTATAGCTCATATAGATTTACACTTTATGTGACTTTTCTTTCAAAGCTACTTGATATTTCAAATTTAAATTGTATGGGAATTAAGATTTCTCAGTTTAGGCGGCATTTTACACTTTGCCTCAGTTTTTTTCAAATTTATGAAATTTATTTACACTTTGTGTGACTTGATTTTCAAAGCTACTTGATTTTTACAATTTTAATTGTATGGGAATTAAGAATTATATGGGAGGTGCCACGCCCCCTCAATATTTCAGAACCTAACCATGCTACGAACCATCCTTGAACCAAAAGAAACATACATATGTACATAAAAAGTTTTAGCAAAATCCGTCCTGAAGTTTTCGAGTCTATAAACCATTTTTATATATGTATATAGATTTGTATATGCTTCAAATATAAAACAATCATTTGGCACGTGTATGCATGCTTATTTGATTTACGCATTTTGGCTATAAATTTTAGCAGAAGTTAATAAATATGGCATTTCACTCGATAAGAAATACACCCAACTCTCTTTTTACACGGAGGATGCGTTCCTTAGAAAAGCGTGCAAATGAAAATCGTGTAAAAAAATACATGCAACACATAGTAAATTTGGGGATATGTTCCACTAATTTTAAAAATCGTGTAAGATGGAAAATCTGTACATATTTTCCAAGAAAACCGTGCATAAAAAAATATAATGAAATCCAGAACAAAACAGAAAACAATTCATATTTATTTAAAAAAAATTACTATGCAGTGATAAGTTCAACATATAAAAACTAAAATTAAAATTAGAAAAGATAATCGATTTCGTAGCTATTCATCGCTACTTGATAACAAGCGTGCACGTTTATTACAGGCTGGACCAAAATTGCTTTCATCAGAAGATATATCAGATGCTTGCACAACTGTCGGGTTTGTTTCAAATGAAGAATTTCGTTCGTTATTAAAGGCCGTTGGGCATCTTTTTGTTGTCATAAAGTCTGTTATTAGCTGCTGTTTTTTAAGCTCCTTATATAACTCTTGATATCCAGCTACACAAAACTGAAGATTGCGTTGAAATTTTAATGCACGCTCCATGTCATGATCAGATCCAGAGCGTAGATCCAGAAATTATTGATTGTCGAATGGAATCCTCATTTTTTCTGATTGTCCTTATAGTCGCTTCGTTCAAGCCAAAGGTTTTGCCAACAGTTGTGGGACCTTCACCTTTCTTTAGACAGTCTAAGATTTTTATTTTAGTTTCCAGAGAAATTGTTTATCTCTTTGGAATGTTTTGTTTAGACATCTTTTTTATCGGGTTGTGTATAAACGAATTAATATTAAAATTACTTATAGAACTTTTCTATACCGGATATTTAACAGGAATAATATTTTCTACTTCCATCGATCTGAACACGTCAACACTTAAACAAACAATGAAATGCTTTGTCCAATTTGAAGAACAAAGAGATTTAGAAAAACATAAAGAGCAAAACTCGGGTATTCCCCCAATTGTATTTTGTTTTCGTATACATTTACGAATTTGCTGTAAGACACTGCAAAAAAAGCTTAAAAAGTTTTTCGTTTAAATTCGTGCAACTTCAAAAAATTCGTGTAAAAAAAGACCGTGCAAAACGAGAGTTGAGTGTACATACATCCCTCATTGTAATTGTTACCAATTAGGCTGTTGCGGATAGACAGGCTCACACTCGTCAAAGGTTACTTCAGTAATTTACCTTCTTATCTTTCATTTTAATTTAGAACTAGGAAGGGCATGTAAATTGCATATTATGGAAGTTCCAAATATTAATTATTTTTTGTGTATACATACATACTTTCGTAGACCAACGGAGCTCAAATCGGATCGCGTCACATACTGAAACTCTCCACTGAAGAAAAGCGCAGCTTTTTGGAGTCATTTGATTATGTTTTTTCCGATGTCGATGGTAGTATGTTGAAACAATATATGGGAGTAGTTTTATTTAATAGTATTTCATTATGTTTAGGTGTGGTGTGGAATATAGAAGCCGAAATTTCGGGTGCTCCAGAGGGATTTAAGGCACTAAAAGAAGCGGGAAAGCCGCTAACATTCATAACGAATAACAGTGTACGGCCGACGGAAGCATTCCTTAAACGTTTCGCAGCAGTCAATATGGAGGTGGACATGGTATGATTTGGAAACTATTTTTTTTCAAGTAATTTGATTTATCTGTGTGTGCATTTCGTTGTGTGCAGAATGACGTGATGCATCCTGCCAAAAGTATTGCCACTTATTTGAAGAATATCAAATTTGAAGGTCTCATTTATATTATTGCTTCGGATAATTTCAAGAGCTACCTAAGAGAAGCGGGCTTCCGATTAAAGGATGGTGTAAGTGATCAGTTATCCAACAAATTATTTAAATGAAAAGCTCCACTAGCACTTAATCACGTTATCAGCCCCATGAACTGGTCAATGAGACATACACGGCACTCACCAGCGAAATATTCTTGCCAGAGTCGGAGCCGGTGCGCGCTGTTGTCCTCGACATGGACTTCAATATGTCTTACGTGAAACTTGTAAAAGCGCAGCTCTACTTGCGTGATCCCAACTGCGCACTCATCGCTGGTGCCACGGACATGCTATTGCCAGTGCGTAAGCATATCAACATCATTGGACCGGGTCCCTTCTTAAAGGTTTTAACAGAGGGTAGCAACCGAACTGCAGCTATTCTGGGCAAACCCGGCAAAGAGCTGGCCGATATTCTAATGCAGCGCTACAATATTCAAGATCCTAAACGAGCGCTGATGATTGGCGACATGCTGCAGCAGGATGTGGGTTTCGGCAAGCAATGCGGATTTCAGACGTTGGTGGTGCTCAGTGGTGGCTGTACGCTTGCCGAACTACAGGCCCAAAAAAATCCACAGTTTCTGCCAGATTACTACGCCGAAAGTATAAGTGATTTTCTGGAGTTCATGAAAGATCTGAAAGAGTAGTCTATTTAATATTATTTTTAAAAGTACATAGTATATTATATATGCCCCTTATGGCACAGATGTACGAAAGGTGATAAATTATTATTTCAAAGTAAAAAAAGAAATAAATTTCTTGTATACATTTCAATTGCATTTTTGTACAGCTCTTTCGGGTTTCCGGTTTTGGGCTAAGGAAAAGCAACAATACTGGAAAGAAGGCATTCTTTAACCTTTTGCGAAAAATAAAAAAAAAACTGACGATTTTTTGGAGAAATAAGTTCCTAAAGCACTCAGTAGCCACATTGGCCTCAATTTTTGAATCGTTGGCATCCATCGAATATGGCTAGAAACAAATAGTAGGTACGCTGTGCATCAATTTGATGCAGAAAGAAAAGTCATGCACTTCGTCGGGCATTTTTATCTTTATTCCTTTTTTTATTAATGATCAATGTTATTTTTTTTTAGAATAAAGAATAAAATGTAGCAAAAATTTGCATCAATTGCAATCAATGATACAAACGATGGCTGAAAATTTAAGTATTTAATACCGGGCCAGTTTTACGAGCAAGCGAAGTAAGCTTAAGTTAAAGGGCAAGCTGATTTCAACAAAAGCTTACAAATGTTATGCAATAACAAAAACAATGTTTATTTTAATACAAAAACCCTTTAATTTTCTCTTTATTTTTATTTTTTTTTCTCGTCCTTTTATGTCGATTATTTTCCAGCACCATTCGTTACTGCGAAAACATTTGGCATTCAATATAAAAAATACCTGATGCCGATTAATCGGTTTGACACACGTTAGTGTTCAACAAGACAAGGTTGGCATCTACTGAAAAAAAATTTTAAAATATTAATTCGTGCAACAGCCCGTGTGACCGAGACCTAGCTTCTTCGGATTAACGTGTGTACACTTTCTAGCAGCATCTTTGAAGATTCCCACTTTCCTGCGTATCGGAACAAAAAACTTTCTATTTAAGCATAAATTAATGGGACCTCCACATTTATTCTATAGCTGTGTCCGAGTCAGGTGCCTCGGTTCAACACTCAGCCGGGGACATAACATCTAATACAAAGAGAATTTGTTTTCGAATTGTTTCTTTGCGCGGCGCCACTTCTCGCGATGAATTGGCAATTCTTCAAGAATATTCTTTGCCATGAAAAGCTTCTCAAACCCGTTCGGATTCGGTTAATGTAAGTCCCGTCAACTTGTGCAAAAATATAACAAGCACACACAAGTTAATGCGAGAAAGCTAGGCCTAAGCCCACACGGACTGTTGTGCCAAACAATTATTATTTATGTATTGTGTCCGAGTTGGAAACTTTATTCGTAATTAAAATTGTTGTTTTATATATTTACCACATGTTTCTTTACTTTGATTAATACCATTATTAGCACCGATATCCCGGTCTTGAGAAAACAGAATACCGCAATACCGGTTTCGTAAATGTGCCTCGCTATTGAAAACCCTGCTTATCACACTTACTACTTTATTCTTATATATTATATATTGCGAAAAGCTGAGCAGCAATTTCGAAATGTCCAACAGATTCTCAGAGTATTTGCAGCAAACTGCAGTGTCCGTATTTGTACATTGTATTTACTATGTGCTATTGTTAAACGTACAAGCCAATATTTATTTTCCAATATTACAGCAGAAATATTAATTGACTTTCTACCTTCTTAATTAGTGATATTTTTAATTAACAATTAGATAAACTGAAAATAAAGAAATGTATAAAAAATGTTTGTAATTCTCAACAAATTTTAAGTAATAAGGTATTAAAGTAGTTGCGGTCACTAATTTCGCATTAATTAATTAGATTAAATAATTTATTTACAGAAAATTTTGTTACAATAACGGACAAAAATTTGTAAATTGAATGGCATTTTCAAATTACGCATTTCGAATTTCGTTTTAGTCATTTCTCTATTAATTTAGGTTTAATAATTTATTTACACAAAATTTTGTCACAATAAATTAACAAAATTTGCAAATTGAATGACATTTTCAAATGATGCATTAGTTACAGCAACAAACTTTTTAATAAACATTACAAACTTTTTTTGTGAGTGTAAGTGTACGAGTAAGTGCAGATGTTTTTTGTTGCTTTATCTGCTGGCAGTGTAAAGTTTACGGGCTTCATGCACTGTTATTTAAGGCCCGACTTCAAGTGCCGCGTTCAAAGTGCAGCAGCCGTAGTCGGCGCAAATTCTCTTCCGTATAAAAGTTCCAAGTTCCGAGTTCCACGCCTGCGACTTCTGCTTTAGTTCCGGAAATGTATATCTCACTAAGTTTACTATGCCTCACGGCGGCGATTTTAGTATCCAGAGCATCCATTATATCGATGCCGCCATGTCCAGGATGCGATGAACTGGTTCGTACTTCTCTTATGATTTCAAATAGTCTTTACCAGATTGGGATCATTGCCTTGTGATATTAGCAAACCCTCTTCAAGTGATAAAAATTATTAAACTATTTTTAAAGATATTGAAACGTAAGTATTTGGCATGTGTATGTTAGTTTGGCCGACGCGTTTTTGGCGGTTATCAAAATTAGCCGGAGTTACTAAATTTTGCAAATCGAAGTGGGAGACTTTCGGTAGATAAGAAATTCCTCGGCTTTTGTGATTTTGGCAGATAACGCTGCTGCTTTTAGACCGACTGGCGAAATTTTTATTGAGACTATAAAGTATCTTTGGCCTTTGCCTTGTTGCAAAAGGTTATTTAAATCGTTTGTTAATCTTATCATAATATAAAAGATCTATTGTGCCCCCTATCAAAGAACTACAACTATACTCGTATCGTTTAATAGCATTCATGCTGCTTGGTTAAAGAGAGTGCAGTTCCATCTCAGAAATATGATAGAAATCCATATGTTACTTTCCAACCAGTGTTACTGTTGAACATTGTTTTAGAAAGTACATCGGCGTTTTTCGTTCTCCATGCAGAATCCGTCTTCCGATAATATGCCGATTTTCGTCAGGTATTTCCTCAGTTTGTAGTGCCCTGTTAAGATTTACGTTTCTCTATTTTTCCATATCATGGATTTGATTTTAAATCGGAGATAGGCTGCAAATTGTATATAATGCATGTAATTACTTTTGAATTGTATATGCTTTTGTAGCACAACGGACCACGTCACATACTGGAACTCTCCACTGAAGAAAAGCGTAGCTTTTTGGAATCATTCGATCATGTGTTTTCAGATGTTGATGGTATTGTGGTCTTACAATATATGGGAGTAGTCTTATTTAATAGTATTTTAATTTGTTTAGGCGTGGTCTGGAATGTCGAAGCCAAAATTCCCGGTGCTACAGAGGGGTTTAAAGCACTGAAACAAGCTGGAAAGGCATTAACATTCATAACGAATAACAGCGTACGGTCGACGCAAGCACTCCTTGAAAGTTTCGCTAAAGACAATTTGGAGGTGGATGCGGTAAGATCTTAGTGCTGCTTTTCTTCGAGTCATTTGATTTATGGAAAAACCATAGATCTGTATATGCATTTCATCGGTTGTAGGATGATGTGGTGCATCCTGCTATAAGTGTTGCCGCCTATTTGAAGAATATTGAATTTGAGGGTCTCATTTACATTATTGCTTCCGACAATTTCAAGAGCGTCTTAAGAGAAGCGGGTTTCAGATTGAAGGATGGTGTAAGTGATCGTATATCCAAACCAATTATTTATTAAGTTTATTGACACTTCGCATCATCAGCCCAAAGAACTGGCCGAGAACACATACCCGGCATTCGCTCACGAAGTATTCGGTCCTGATCCAGAACCGGTGCGCGCTGTTGTCATCGACATGGACATGAATTTATCGTATATGAAACTCGTCAAAGCGGGTCTTTACTTGCGCGATCCGAACTGCCTCTTTATCGCTGGTGCCACAGACATGCTATTGCCACTAAACCAGACTGTAAGCATCGTTGGCCCGGGTCCCTTTATTAATATGGTAGCAGAGGGAAGCAATCGAACACCAGCAATTTTGGGCAAACCTGGAGCTGAACTAGCTAGCTTCATAAAGGAACACTACAACATCGAAGACCCAAAACGTGCGCTCATGATTGGCGACATGCTGGAGCAGGATGTAGGTTTCGGCAAGATATGCGGATTCCAGACACTAGCTGTACTCAGTGGTGTCAGTACACTTGCTGACATACAAGCCGAAAGAAATCCACAGTTAATACCAGATTACTATGCCGATAGTATGGGTGATTTTTTGGAGTTCATGGATGATCTTAATTAGTTGAAACATTAGTACTTTGAAAATATGCATATATATGTAGTAGTCACAGCTTAATTGACTTCGGCTTAGTTCATTTCTTTGCTAAATTGTTAAAATATATGAGCGTGTATAATATACATACCCCCTATCTATAATTTCCGCGAAAATTTGTTTTGGATGGTAAGTACGTGACAAATTTGAAGCAATTTGGAGGACGAAACTTTCTTTCAGATATATTTCTTTTAAAACAATGGCGTTATTATGAAGTATAAGAAATACTGTCCACTTTGTCTCCGCTTTTTTACTGCACTAAAATATATTTCAATTTAAAAGAAAGAAATAAATAATTGGCTTAACATCCCGTGCGGGCTTAGGCCTCCCTTTCTAGATGGCATGAGACAGGCCTCCCGCATCAGCGACTAAGCACTACTCTGCGGTGAAATGTAATTGTTGATAAATAACTTTTAAATTTTTATTGAGAAAATAATGAGTAATGATTTATTTTTACTTCTGATAGACAAAATTGCGGCATTAACTAATTTTGATTTTAATCAAAAAGTAATCACAAAAGAATCAGAGCTAAAAACTAAAGAAAAAAGTTATTTTGAATGAATTTTCTTATAAAAATCGTGGAATATTACATATTCTTGAACAAAACAAGAAATGTATCCACAAATTACGCAGCTACGGAAATGTAAAAGCTGAATTTAATAAATTTAGTTTTCTTCTTCAGTGTTGTGTTCCTAATAATTGGACTTTTGTCTTCAACGAATGGACATTATTTCAAATTTTCTTTAATAAAATCCTAGGATATTGCGATAATTTATTAATACTCGTAGAATAATATTACTGATATGTATATTGTCGACATTATGGTGCAGGTAGAATTCTTTGTTACGTTGAATATCCCTAAAGGTCGTTTAAATCTGCCAAAGAGTTTGCCACGTAGTCAGGTGTTTCGCTTTCATCCAGAGGTTGCTGCACATCTTCTGCCCTTGTGCCGCCAGATAGCACCAGCAATGTTTGAAATCCACAACTTTTCCCGAATTGTATGTCACTCGTCAAACTGTCGCCCACGAAGAGTGTGCGTCTGGGGTCAACAATCTTGTAGCGCTGCTTTAGAATCTCACCCAGCGCCCTACCGGGCTTGCCCAATATAGTGGCGCTCCGTTTAGTGGTTTGTTCGACCACATTTATGAAGGGACCAGAACCTAGAAGATGAAACCAATTAGGCGCTGGCATCATGCACTCTCCAATTTTCTCCCTTTTTACTCGTACCGATTAAGTTTCCTCCAATAAATGGCACCACTGTATCAGCAGCGCCTCCAATGAATAAACACTCCGGGTTCCTCAGATGCACATGGGCCCGCATGAGTTTAGTTACCGTCAAATTGTAGTCCACATCAATGATGACCGCCTTCACGGGCTCCTTGTCGTAAATGGCGGCGCACAAATCATAGACTGACCCGAAGGGAATATGCTCTTGCTAAAGTAATAGCATTTGGCATATAGAATAAAAATAAGTGCCAACCAAATGCGCCGCTTACTTACCTCTTCTACGAGCTGAAAGCCACCTTCATGCAAGATGTTCTTGAATGGCGGTGTCGCCAGGCACAGTATCAAACCTTCAAAATTGATGGATTTCAAATAATCGCAAACAGTTTGCGCCGGATGTATGACATCGTTCTGAAAGTGGCACAAATATGTAGCGATTTCAATTGTGCCAGTTGCCAGCTCGTGTCTCCCTCTCGGATCACCGCAATTCAATTCACCTTCTCCACGTCGATAGCGCAGCGTTCGAACTTCTTCAACTGCTCCTCAGTCGAGCTGATGCTGTTGTTTGTGACGAAACTGACTTGCTTGCCACGATTGCGCAATGAGGCAATTGCCTCCGCTGAGCCAATTATGGGATCTCGCAATGCTTGCCAAATAACGCCTGCGATGTTGAGTTTTAGAATTGACTACAGCGTCAGTGTATTTAAAATAAACCTACCATCGCAATCGCAAAACACCCTATCAAAAGAGTTGAGGAATTCCTGCCTTTCAGTTTGAGAGAGATTCTTAATATGTTTCAGTTGCTTGTGTAATGGTGGACAGGAAGAATCGTGCTTCTGCAATGTACATATAAGAATTATTTGATCCAGATATAACAATGCGCCGACGATCCGGAAATTTTAGAATAAAAAATTTATTATTGAATCATACATAAATATGTACATATATATTACAAGAATAGATGGCAGACGGAAACTGAAATCGTTATAACTATTATATGGCCTCTGGGACATTCTATGAGAAATCGACAAAGAGTTTTGAACGCTCTGAAGAATATTCGGAACATTAGTATAAATTATAGAAACATTGTGGAGTACAGTAAAAGTTCTGACATGCATGCATGTCTTCTGTGTAGGGGCCATTCAATTTGGAAAAGTGGTGAAACAAATATTCAAAGTACATTTGTATATAGTACATATCTTTATAATCCCGCTTTATTAAAAGCTCAGGAAGATTTCAGTAAAAGAAATTCGCTTACCAGTACAATGGATAAATACCTGTCTGCATGCTGGTAGGTTTTTCATATTACGACAATAAAAAAAAAATATTGCGTAACGAAAATATTCAAAAATTACATACCTGTTGATACCCTCTACTGTAAAAATCTTAATGTGGGTTCTGGAAAATATCGTATTTTCTATTTTTTGTGCGCAACTCAAAACAAAAAATGAGGTTTGGTATTTCACGTGAAGGAGAAAGCCAAACAAACTAATTTAAAAAAATTCATTTATTATTGGGTAAGCTACACCTCTGCCAGTCCCAAACTAGTGAATATACAAAACTTGTATAATAAGAAATGGACGAACAGTTAGGTATAACCTGTTTCAAAAGCCAATACTCACCTTAGGCAAACTCTACGAAACCAAAACCCTACAAAATGTTTGTCTGGCTGCGCCACTGTCCTACCTACCACTGTGTATCTATTTCATTTTTTACACCTAATGTAAATCGTTTTAAATAAGCTACTAGCTTGTGGTGTTTTTTATTCACAATAACATCACATTAAAACCACATACTGAGTTGTTGAAGGTAATCCGTCCCACATTCCTCACATGCGATTTCAAGCGGTTCGCAAGTGTAAGATATTTGGCACTATTAAAAATTGGCTCTAGCCACATTTCACGTTCTTCTTTTATCAACGGCAAAAAACTACTGACGGTTAGCTTTTCGAGACATACAAATGTACTTCTATGCATACAAACCTCGACAGCTAAACTTCTCGCGTCCATTGTGTGCCAAAAGTTCAGCAGTGTTAAAAATTTGCATTTACAAATAATTTTCAATCTTTCGGCAGTCACTTAAGTTTTGCACACGCACCACGAGGCTGAAATGCGATTTGTGGTGCATATGCAAATTGCACCTAACTGAAGCGCGACTTATCCGCAACTAATCCGCTTTCCATTGGCGCGGCTAATGAACAGCCAGAGATAAACAATGCAAAGACGATGTGCAACGCGCGAAACACGTTTAAGCTATGAGTGCTCGGAAAAACCAAGCAAAAACAATTGGCGCGCGTTCAGGTAAGGAAGGCTGTAATGTGTAATTCAATTTCGCGACGCCTTGGACCAGTCACGGGTGCAATCAAGGCGACACTGTATTGTGGCTTGCGCATTCATCTTCACATTGATCAAGTGGTGCGGGTGCCTGCTTGCCAGCGGCAGTGACAACGACGAGAGCAATTGAGACTGGCAATTGTGACAATTGGCCAGCATGGTGCAGTTCGATATTACTGCAAATGCTCGTATGGATAGCAGGCATATTGCTGCTGAAGAAAGCCTCTTCCATTGATCGTTACTATTTAATTTACGCAGCTGCACAATGCCATGCTTCAATATTTGAAACATGTTTATATAAACCCATGGCCAGTGGATATATTGTATGGGCGAATTAATATGTATCAAGACGGATATTCTAAAATCCGTTACAATTGGAATTTCTTATCGAATCGTATTTTATCGAATTTTGTATGTCAGAATTGGGCTGTAACTTTAGGAGTTGAAGCTTATAATATAAATGGTTGTGTATAGAATTTCTGTCTGTCCGCCGGCCTGTTAATGGCCACAGGAGAAAAAGAAGTCATCAAATCTGACACAAATTTGGTAGGTGCATATATTCCCATCTACGCCGACAGTTACATTGGCATTCACATAAACATTCAACAGTCCTTGCGTATGGACGAATATGGTGGATATTTTTTTTGGTAATGCAACACACACGGGATGCACCCTATATGTACATGTAAAGTATTTGTTGGATTTGCAAAGATTCTTCGTTTGTGGTTGGTGGTCATTTATCTTGAATCTGCGTTAATTGAAGTGACGTGGGAAAACTTCCGCAGAAAGACTATTCCACAACCGGGATGTACGACCGAAGAACGAATTCTCTTTAAAGTGCGTGGTGCGTTGCAGCTGCGTCGAATGGTGGAATCGATGAACCCATTTCGCGAAGAGCGTGTTGCGGCAAAGCACGCGGGAAGCTGGGATAAGATCTCTTATATCAGCAGAGCACCTACCGTAAAAGTAACGACAGAAAAGGGTTAAACATCCCACGTTCTGACTCTTCTCCAAAAAATTATATAAAAAAAACTTTTTAAAAATAAGCTTTAATTTATTTAATGTACTAAAAAGTAGATAATAAATTGTTTCCAAGTCACCTGTATCTTACTATTAATAAAAGCTTGGGGCGCTCATGTGTTCAATATTTGTCAACCAGTTACCACAATATTTTATTTAAATAATTTTTTGCAAATAGATTCTAGTAATGAAAGATATTTTGAATATGGATATTGAGCGCACAAGCTTTTATTAATAGTAAGATACAGGTGACTTGGAAACAATTTATTTTCTACTATTTAGTACATTAAATAAATTATAGCTTATTTTTAAAAAGTTTTTTTTTATATAATTTTATTTTCTACTTTTTAGTCTTCCATAAATTCAATTTTAGAGCTCTGAAATTTTTCACAAAAAGAATTTAAAACTTGCAGAGCAGTACACAATATTTTGGGTATTCACAGTGTTTCCAATCGTCATATGTCATATCCTCAATTTAACAAATAATACGGCTGTGATCGACCCTAATATTCGTGGCATATTTGTGGCGCGGTGAGTTGTTGCTATTTTGCCTGCAGGGCGCGGCAAGTAAGTTCCTATCGTTTCTCATTGATGAGTGGTGTACCTATAATTATAAACTGAAGCCCAAGTGTGTAGTTGCTTGAAAAGTGCCACGCCCCCTGTCCTACGCCCATAAAATTTTACCAGTGGGACGACGCATCCAAGAGGCGACTGCATACGGAATTTCAATGCTGCACGACTTTTAGTTCCAAAACTATTCGAGATCAAAAATTATGGGCGGTGTCACGCCCTCTTGTCCAATACGATGTTTTAATTTTTTTACATTTTATTAGAAAAGATGTAAATTTATCTGATGCTAAAACTGAACTCAGTTTCGGTAACGGGTATCTTTAAGGGATATAGAATATACATAAATTTAGGTTAATCATCTGCGCAACGCAGGACTTACTTGACCTTGTGATTTCTCATAGGTTTTGTATAACAAAATCTTTATACATACAATCGTTGTATAGAAAACATGGACTAACATGGAAATAAACGGTGTCTCAATTAGAAGTGCACTATTTTAATTTTGTGACATATTGTGACATTCTATGCGAATGACAGCAGGAAAATGATAACGGAGTTCTAGTGGCCTCAACTGGAAGGTATGGACCTGGGCGACATGTGGTTGCAGCAGGACAGCGCCACCTGCCATGCCTGCTTGAAACAATCGATTTATTGGAGCAACGATTTCCAGACTGAATCATCTCCCGAAATTCTGATGTCAAATGGCCACAGAGATCACGCGATTAACCGCCGTGCGATTTCTTTTTTTGGTGTTTTGTGAAATCTCTGGTCTATGCGAAAAAGCCACAAACAATTCCTGAACTCAAAGTCGAGATCCAATGCGTCATCGGTGAGATAGAGCCACATCTTTATTAAAATGTCATCGAACATTTCATGAAGAGTGCGAGGGTCTGCAAGAGCGACGTGGTTCATTTGCATTTTGTATTCCATACTCAATCGGAAAATGTCTACTAACGCGTTGGTTTATTTAAAAAAAAACCAAAATTCAAATTCAGATAGTTTGAACATTTGAACCATTTCGGAACACGAAATGTTTTTTAAGCTATGTATATTAAATATTTTTTTTAAACAACGAATCGTCGTGCGTTATTATGAACTGTAGTTAAGTGTAGCGAGAAGTAGCGCCACGCTACACACACCAGTCGGTTTTCATAGTCATGGAAATATCTTACACGAAGTGACCGAGTTGGGATCATATACACAATTCAGCAGATTTTAGGAAAAAAGGATCACGACCATTTTTCTAAAAACACATTAGAATCCTAATAGGAAAGGAATTAGATAAAACTACATAAATTTCCATGCTTTGTTTTGTATTTCATTAGCGTTTACATTCCGTTTGAAAATATATATATTTTAATAAACTTGTTTCAGTATAGGTCTAACGTAGCTTAATACATACATTACTTAGCTCTTCACCTTAACTAATTAATTTTTGTATGTACAAAGACTGACTGCACACTGATACGGAATCATTTTGTTAGGTACTTGGGATTGTTATTTGGTATATGTAGCACTTCTTGCTAGACAAAGAAAGTTTCCAACTTATTTGCATTGTTTAGGTACACGGATCGATTTATCGAATATGTTTGTGATGTACAAGTAGAGTTGAACATTAAAATAAAAGGAGTGTGAAATGACACTATTGTCTACTATGCAAAATGGTTGTCAGCATAGATTTTAAGCTAGTTGTCGAAGTTGTATTTGGCGCGCATCGCTTCCATGTTTCAAGCCACGTCGAAGCCAATTCGTTCTACCAGCTTCTGCTATACAGGCATTTAGCCTGTATCTCCAACCTTCAAGCTTTTGTTTGACTATGTTTGGGTTTAAGGCAAGCGTGGTGCAGAGTAAAAAGAATATGCTTTCAAATGCAACTGTAATTTCAAACCGGGCTATTTATTCTATTATGTTTTGTATACCCTTTTAATATTAGCATTATAGAATAAGAAAAATACATTTTTTCTTGGCTATTTGAGCAGATTTGTTCGTTAATACGTGGTATCATTAAGTATAAAAAATGCGTTGTTTTATAAAAAATATAAGTACAATACATACTTAACAATAATCGCTTAAAATTCTCAACTTTCAATATAACTTAAGCGTATGCACAAGGTCAGTAGTTGAAAACAAACACGTTTCTTACGTTCTTACAAAAATTTAGAATATTTACGTTCACAACAATAATTTAAAACTGTTTTTTTTAATGTACACAGAAAACCCAACCTTTTATAATTAGTTTGCAGTGCTTAGGGGGTAATGTTCGTCAGAGATCGAGCAGTCACCCCTAAAATTCAAATTTCGCAATTTCTTATTTTGCAATGCATTGGATTGTGATGCTACACTGGTGTTGTGCGATCTGTGCGATCGTTGCCATATTTATCAGGAGCAGTGCTGCCGTTTATGACGCACTTTGGCGGTATATCGGCCTCTGGTTGCCCAGAATTATTCCCTGTGTTATTCCCGGCCAGTTGGTAGTCTGCCACTGAGTTTACCCCTCTCGTCGCCGATCGCTTCTCGTACTCGATAATGTGCTCGCGCAGCAGAAAGTCTTCACGCTTAATGCGCTTTCTCAGTTTCTCGGATACATCCGGTATGGCCCAGGCAATAACTGCTTGTATTGTGCTGATCACATTCTGATGATGGTTTACAAGATTTTTGATTACCAACAATTTCTTGGATAATCACCAAGTGCTCTTACCTGATAAATGACAATGAAGGCTAACCGACCCGTTAAAATTTTCCAGTAGATCATGGGACGCTTGTATGGGTGCTCATCCCAAGGAGGGTTACGGAATTCCGAGTAACGACATGAGGTGACATTTCCGTAGGAACTACCCGTAAGAATGGGCTGCACCTGTAGCAAAATAGTAAGTGATATTAAATAAAATAATAGGGGTAGTTTGCAAATTAATGCCAGGAAAAACAAACCTGAAAATCCTTCGTATTGAAGTAAGCCAAAGTGAAATTTAAATATCCTTCCAGCTTGTCGTCATGGGTGGAAGCTCGGTAGACTAGTTTTGGTATAAGATTCGTTGAAAATGCAATAATCATGGCCTAGACACATTGAATAAAGTTAAAAATTTGGTACGAGATACAAAGGAATGCCCGTATTACGTACGGTTGTGGCGACGGCAATTTTCGTCACGATTGTCATGATGTTGTACCAGACGCCGATATTGTTGGCACGTTGTGCCACGGGACGCCGGAAGAGTCGCAGCATTTTGATGGCATCCAGGCGCACTTCTAGTACATTGTTGAGTAGCGCCAAAAACGGAGCAAGTGGAAATGCCAAGCCGAAAAGTATAACGAAGCCGAACTGCAACACTAAAAAGCAATGGAATTGAAACTAAAATATTTGCACATAGCTACGTACATAAATAAGCACACGTAGGTGGCTTGAAACTATATGACTTATATAAAATTATAATATATTGATTATGTTTTATTGTTTTAGGAAGCTTAGAATTTTTGAGCCAAAAAGTCATTCAAATATAATTTTTACAAGCTCGTAAAAAGATTAGACGTCATGCTTTTTTAATCAGTTTTGGAACAAATAAATTTATTAGGGATGGGCTTAGTGTATTACTTGTTTCCAACTACTACTGGTTTGAGGAAAATTTAATGCGTTCTTTACAAAATTTTAGTGACTTCTTTACCACTGACCACTTAAACCTTAGTGGTAATAACATTTTTCAACAGTCAAGTTATTTTTTGGAAAATGCATTAAATTTCCACCACCATTAAAAAACTTGAATAGTCGTTTTAGACGCGTAAGCGTATACAATTTTTATAAATATTGTGTAATATTGCATTATTTCATACATCCGATTGGATTCCGGAGTATTGACATTTGTTCTAAATAAAAGTACTTTTTGCGCATACGCTTTGCGCTTGCTAGATATTGTACAAACCCATTTCCAAATATTCTGCAAATAATGAGTTATTTGTGCTGGGCGCCAAGTGGTAGTCTTCCGTAAATTGATTGCACGAGACCAACTTCTTCTCACCGCTGTTCTTGCGCCGCATACAGTACTTGCGTAGCGTACGCATCAAGTACGGTATCAACATTTCCACAATTGCATTCACCGCTTGCTTGCCCACCATAATTATGATCAGTTGCATGCAGAGCTCCATAAGGCAGCCACCCGGATTGCATTCCTCCTGACGGAAGCCGAAAACGCGATTGTACTTCGCCGGATATCCCACAAATTTGCCCTTCAGAAAGGCGATGTAGAACAGCGATGAATAATAATTGACGAATTGAAAAACATAGTTTTTCAATGTTAGACTCTCATCGTATTCAGTTGGCGTGCGACAGTACTCCAGATTGGTGAGGTAGACCGCTAGATTCGAATAAGCGTAATCGAGCAGTGAAATGACCGTCAGATCAATAATACCCGCCGTCATGGGTAAGACCATAATTTTGAATGTCATGCTGTCCTCGTTACCCAGGATGCTGTGGGAAGCTCTCTGCGCCATGCGGTAGATAATCACCGAGAAAATGCCGATCAGCGATATGCAAATCTGTGCAGGACGAATAGAAAGGATTGGGCATAGAGCAATGTCGGATAATTTATCAATCAAGCAGCGCACTCACAAATAAAACCACAATACTATAGCTGGTGAAGCTCGGAAGGAACTTTGTAGTCCAGAAAGGCACATCCGGCTCCAGCACTTGACTTGGCATGTTCATTTTATGCTGTATTTTCTTGGAGTTGCGTAGTTTGGCCAGATACTGGGGACGAGGGTGCTCGACATGCTGCGAGAAGCCAGTCAGACCCCAGCGATGTATCAAGCCGGCCGAATATCGTTTCCACAATTCCAAGTACATAACCGCTAAAATTATTTGCATTAAGAAATTCAGAGTAAACTTAAATTTGCTTCCAAATTACGCACCCCAAATCGACATGATGAATGCAAATAACACAGTAACATTATTATCTATCAGATAATTCATTTTCGAGGAATCACAAGTCTCCTGCAACTGCCAGTAGTCACAGCTGCGATCGCACTGGGGGCACATAAGCGTCTTGTTGTTGTCATTGCAAATCTCTTTGCTTCAAATTCGTATGCGAGCAAAATAAATTATTCATTGCATTTTATTGGCGAAAATAGCTTTGATGAGTTTGTGTACCTTATGGGGTCCGTATTCCAGGTAATGAAGCCGTATAAAAAACACAAAATCCCATACACGCTCACAGGTATGAGCATGTGTGTGTAGAAGCCCAGCCAAGCGAAGTACATGGCAACTTTCGGCCCGAAATACTCCTTAATGCTATCTAGGGGTTGAAGCCTGCGAAAAGGTGTGCCTTAAATACTCAGCTCGTAAGCAGGATGGTTGAGAATAAATACTTAATCCATTTGCTCAAATTGGCCCATTCGCTTAAGAGTGCATTACGATCAGTATCCTAAAGGGCAAGGATTATAATGATTTGCAAAATTCAACCGAGAAAAGAAAAGAATGGGAATTGCGTTATTCCGCTTTGGGCAAATGTTGCCGCCAAGCAACTTACATCATGCAAAGTGTACGCAGACTCGTACACACCATCCTCAATCAGTTTTTCGATGCCCAGATTATCAGGTGTTTCCTCACCCTCCACAAAGTGCTGGCGCTCCAGAATGAAGTTGATAATTAGATTACGTACGCCGGAATCGAAGAAATTCCTATGATTGCAGTCAAATCTGCAAAAGTAGTAAAGGTTTAAAATTCTATTAAAAACACTAGTCAACAAAATTAATTTTTTTGCAACTGCCACAAATCATATACTAAAAAAAGGTTCGTACAAAAAATTACAAATTATTAGTAGCACATGATATAATTGAAAAATGCAATTATAGCAAAAATTAAATACCAAATGGCCTATACTCGTATGTGGCTATATGTACCTACTACTATATGGCAATGATAAACTTTGATCTTTTCTTCGTTTCTATTTTACGAAAAATTTTCAAAACATTTCGCGATTTCCGTCAACACGTGAATACCTCTTTTATTTTATAAATTGAAAGCTGGATAATTCATTTCTTTAAAAGTTTAAATTATGCTGCTGAATTATCTTCGTTATCTTAAGTAAATTATAAATATATTGAATAGATAAATATGCAGTCGCTATATAAAATAACCACCTACAATTCCTGCCAACTGCGTGAAAATTCGCAATGTATGCGCCGTTCGAGTGGTGGACATTTCTTAAAGTCGAATCGCAGACATTTAAAAAGGCGACCGACTAAGCCGCCGATTGTGTCACCCAGATTGAAGCTTTTGTCGTTCAGCCACTGCTCGCCGGGGATCTGTTGAAAGAAATATATCTCAATAAAATGCAGACAAACTTCAAAAATCTGCAGACTCAGCATGCTTACCTCTTTTATCGGTAACTTGATCTTTAAAATCTCCGCATATCTATAGAGCACCTCCAACGGCGCATGTAGCTTTATGAAGTGAATACGCTGTGTGTTATCCGACTCCAAATCGAGTCCCTCTCTTACTAAATTCGCTTCGAAAATTTCGCGTTTTTTCAGGTTCTCCAATTTGCGATCTTCGCCATTGTAGGCCAAAACGAAGTCGATAGTGCGCACGCCATCCTGAAAGCGCCGACGAGTCTGCGAATACACGACGAACAAGTAGATTAAGGATCATCGAAATAGGACAGCACTTAAACGAACAAAGCAATGCAAAACTACACTCGACATAGCTGGAAGCAATCTAGTATTTCAGCAAGAAACCATCTCAGAAACTCTTTCAAAGAAAGTTTTTCATAATGCGAGTTATTTTTCTTAGATCTTATAATTTAAAATTTTGCTATTGCATTTTAATTCCTGATTACAGCAAATTTTTATTTGCACTCTTTCTTGCTAATTGAAGACATTTTCCTTGGCATTTAAATATACGAAAAATTTGCTTAAAAATATACTTAATTTAATGTTGTTGTATCCAATGGAGAGTCTAATTTAGGCATATGGCACGCATATTTGCCAACTGCAATAAAAAGCAAAATTATTGCATTAAAATGCTTACATCGGTGTCTACATTTGGGTCTATTAAACCCAAAATCCGCTCAAGGCAGTTGCCCATTTCAATGCTTTCGCCACTCTTTATCCCAATTTCAATCACGTTAATCACACTTTTAATTTAACGTCTGAACTCAAATATGGGCATCTCCCAAAAAAAGTCTACCACGAGTGAAAAAATCAAACTGCTCAAAAAAACTTGTTATTATCAAATAATAAAGCTTTAATATATATGTTTTATAAATCAAAAAAAAAGTTTTGATTTCTTACTGTTTTTTGGCCGAAATATACCACTGTAGAAGAAATAGTTTTTCACTGCACTTTTTGCGAAGTATGCTTATGTTTTGTCTTCGGGTTTTTGCATAATCAAAGCAATATTATATTGTTGTTGTAAACTATAATTTTTTCTACAAACATCAATATTATAAATTAGCAAAAGAGAGAGTAAGCACAGTTCAAATAACGGGAGTTTTTGTGTTTACTTCTTCCTACATTCTTATGTCGCGTCCGTGTGTAATAAAAGTTATTAATTGTTGCCCTTAGTGAACTGACGTTTCGAATTGGAGCTGCTGTAAATTTTTAAACAAGTGCATTATTTGGGTTAAAAAAATATAAAAATTGGATCCCGACAAAAGCGTTAACAAATATTATTGGTGCTTAAACTTTGTCGCGTCCGTAACCGTAAGTTCCAAATATTCCATTAAATATTTGAAAAACTACTAAAATTAATATATTATATGTAGATGGCAAAACCAGATGGTGCTGTAGATGGAGTAGGCGCTATTGTTAAACGAAAAGTCTGGCAAATTGTCAAAGCGAAAAATATTATTCTCGAAGATGCTTCATCATTTTATGAGTGTGCTAAGAACAATATTAATGGGGTACACATTTTATATATTTCTGAAAAACAAATTCAAAGTTTTTCTGATCAACTGCTAGAGCTATGGCAAAATGTTCCGAACATCAAGGGAATTAAAAGTTTGCATTGCTTTGCATATTTCGATAGTCACTCTATTGAAGTAGCTCGAACCGCTTATTCTTTAAAGAAAAAAATTAAACTGAACCAAAATAAGAAACTTTAAGTTTAGTTTTCTTTATTTATATTACTATGACTGTTATGAAACTTGAATTAACTTTTTATGTTTTTTTTTAATTAAAGGTAAAATATTATAATGAACATCATTACTGTGTTTTATTCCCCTTGGAAAAATTTGTCGCGTCCGCAATGTCGCGTCCGTATTTGTGTTAAAGCTTTTTAAAAAAAGTTAAGAGAGCATTCTCATATTTCATAAGCCTACAAACAAAAGTTATCGTTTGGCCTTCATTTACATGTATTTATATCTTTAAAAAGTTTTCAAACATCGCTAAACTTGATATATTTCTATAAGACTTCAAAAATCACTTCTGTTTTTTGTCGCGTCCGTTTCAGTGTTTAATTGCCTCATATATCCTACGGAATTGCACTATATGTTCGCAAAATATTTTTTAAACGTAGCTCGCCTCCCGAACCTTAGAACCTGAAACCCAATATTGGCTTTTTACGCTTTTTTCTTGCTTTTATAAGCAATTAAAAGCGTACGAATGTCGCGTCCGTACCACTGGGAGAAGCCCATATGCGTGAACTGATATAATTTTAGGAAAAATATATGCTTGAAAACGAATGATTTGTGTGTGAAAACGCCGCGGCACTTTGACATCTGCTCCGCATTCGTTGATATTAACAATATAAATAAACAATAAAATAAAAGAAATGAACTGAACTGAACTGAACTGAAAAGAACTGAGATACAAGAAAGACTGCTTTCAGTTTTTAACTTTAAACGACACAGTTGAGAATCAACTGAAAGAAATCTGTGAAAATTTGAAGTAGGAAGCTCGAAATATGAACACACACACATATGCATATGTTAATCACATGCTGCTACAGTAATTTGAGCAATACTACAACAGGAGCGAGAGATATCTACAGGCAGAGAAAATTCCGTTTGCCTGAGATAAACGTGTGTTACTCTTTGACGCAGGCATACTTACAATTTTGTGAGCTTCAAAGTTTGTATATACCCTACACCTATGGTAATAGGGAATAATAACTTTGTGCGAAAATTAGTACGCATTAAAGCAGCCATCCTAGGTATAGATATAAGCATTTAGATATGATCAGAATCACTTTTTGTCTTGATTTCCGGTTGTCCGTCTGTCTGTGCCCTGTATGGGAGTCTTAATTGGAACAACTTCCTCGCAAAAATGGCACTAACGATATCTGAGTAGTTTATGAGAAATTTTTGTCGTCACGTACGACATTCATGACATTCATAATTTTATAAATAATTTATTTCAGTTAATTAAATTGAATAACAAGTAAATAAGATAGTATTTCGAAGGTGTTAATTTCTTTGATTTGCACGGAAAAGGTAAAAATAAGTTTCTACAAAGCTGCTCAAATATAAAAGTATTTTTTTTTCTCCATATTTACCATGATTGGTACTCAAATCGATATCGGTCAAAGCAAAATATGGCCGCGGCGCCGCGGAACTTTAGTGATTTTATATAATATATAAACAGAGAAGATTTTAAAGTTTAAATAAAAAAGATGTAAATTTTTCTGGTCTCTAAAACTAAATTCAGTTTTGTCAACTAATGTAAAATAACATCTAAATCAAAGTTCACTGTTTCCAACTGATTTAAAGGCTATCTTTAAGGGATATTCTATACGTAAGTTTAGATTCGGTTAGGTTAAACTTCTGCGCAACGCAGGACTTACTTTGACTTTGTTATTTCTGATAGATTTCGTATAATAAACTCTTTATACTACATACAATCGTTTCTATAGAAAACATGCACTAACATGCAAATAAAGGATGCCCCAATAAAAGTGCACGATTTAAATTTGGTGGCATTTTTCTGTGCAACTGGCAGCAGGAAAATTATAACGGAGTTCTTGTGGTCTCAACTGGACGGTATGGATCTGGACATGTGGTATCAGCTGGACGACGCTACCTGCCACACCGCGCATGAAACAATTGATTTATTGAAGCAACGATTTCCGGACCGAATCATTTATCGAAATTCCGATGTCAACTGGGTTCCAAGATCTGTCCGTCTGTCTGACCATTCTCCTGTCGCAAGAGAGAAAGAAGCAGTTATCGGATTTGAACCAAATTTGGTAGACAGTGAAGTTTGACTTAATTTATGTTCCGAGGTTATCCAAATTCGTTGAAGGACACGCCTGCAATGGATCTATAATAGACCCGAAAGCGAATACTTTTAAATTCTCCAATAATGGGCATGGTCCGCCTACCATGAAGGCGGTAAATGAATATTCACCTCCATTTTTGGCACAAATAGTCTTCCTGATCGGACTACCTTGTAGTTGGTCAGAAATGACCGTGGTCCAGATACTTTATGTATACTTTATGTAGGGGGTAAATTTAATACACCTTGAATATCATTTCTTTTAGTGGACTACCGTCCCACGTCTTACTAGGTGTAGGGTATTATTCTGTCGAGCTAACCCGGCTGAAAGAACCCGGAAGAAAGCATTCTTATATGTTTTTTAATTAAATAGTGCACTTTTATTGGGACACCCTATACAAACAAATCTCAACATACTCTCGGATGCTATAGAAGAAAATAAATATTGTGTACAAAAAATAAATACAAAAAATTGCCATTACCCGTTCCCGCAAGCATTTATAAACTTCATAACAAAATAAACAATAACAGTCCATAAAGATTAAAAAATGATGTATGAAATAGGCAAGAAGCATCGAAGGGCAATATAAAAATGAAATGTATGCATGTATGTAAAGAAATGTAAAGGCTGTTTGCAAATAGTATGGAAAAGTTGAAAAATTTAAGGTGCGTAAATTCAGTGGAAAAAGATGAAAATAAACAAAGTAATATAATATTAGAAATGAACTAGGGAATATAGTTGCAAATTGAAATGGCGTAAATATATCTGCTCTATGTTTACCCTAAATTTCCACTGGGAGTACGTAATTGGCAATTTCTTATCTTTACTAGTACTTGTGCTACTTTGTAAGAGACGTCTAGAGACCTCATCGGAACACAGCTGCGGCGAGCTGCCAATGCCGCCGCGACCACCATTCTGTAGCGCAAACATTTGCGCGGCTATAGCGGCATCACTGGCATCGCCGCCACCAGCAGCTCCGCCGGTGTAATGGTCCAGTGCGGAGGAGTGACGGTAGTTGGGCAGCCACGGACTCTTGCCGGTTTTACTGCTGTTATCCAAACGCAGGCTACTGCCGCGTTTCGAGGGCGTCTCATCGCCGGCGAGATCCACGGCCGAGTGGTAGATGGTGTTGCGTGATTGCGAGAGTGATTTGCGATGCGCTGCCGCCACCGCGGCCGCCGCCTCCGAGTCTGCCAGAGAGATCGTGTCGAAGTACAGACTCTCCAGCTCATCCATTTCGGATTCGGGGTAGTCACAGTCGTGGGTGCGTACTGCAAGATGAAAAAGAGACACAGTAATGATGGAAGCAAACGAACAAATAAGCAAAAAATACAAATACTAAACAATTTTATTGCATATATGGAAAACGCAAAATGTTTGAGGCCATATCGTAAAGCTATACTTTTTATTCAATAGATAGCATTCGCAAATGTCACAAAAATACAAATGGTACGCTTGAATGCACGCTACCAGTGGCACTTAATTTAGGTTTAGTGTTCTATAAAGTTTCAGGCGTAAGCAAGCAACAACACCTCTCCCTCACCCTTGCTATCTTCAACTAGATTGATATAAACACCAATCGCTGACTTTTAATATAATATTAGTAATTATTTACTTTTCATTTAGACTGAAATATATTGTGTGGCTAATTTTGGAAGGCAGCGGAATTGCTGTGCTAATCTGGCGTATTCAAGAATTTCAAGTGCCTGGGCTCTGCCTGTCAATTTCCATTCCACTCGAATTGGGGCCAATTATGTTAAAATATGGAGTGATAAAGTTGCGTGAAAATGACGTAGTAAGTGGTTATACCAATTATAAACTTATATTGACTGTACTATAATCATAAAGAACTTTTATAATTTTTTCGGCACTATGTATTCTCTAATTCCAGTTTTTCGACCCAAATCGAATAAGAATTGGCAGAATGCTGTTCAAATTAAATAGTAATCGGCCATCAATGTTCTTTAAATCAATCGTTATAAAGTTGATTAATATCAAAATCCAGTTAATGGTGTAGCGTAGAGAAAGGGAAATAATTGTTTAGGGTTCCATTCCTCTAAAGAGAGAAACGGTAATCTTAAAAGATCGCTTTTGTTTCGTATGTGTGTATATAAAAAAAATTTACACATTTTACAAGAAGCCTGTTCAAAGCATAGGGCTACGACACCCACTATGTTGGAACCTGAGGGTTTTTTTTAGTGAAATAGACTGTTATCTACAACGAGGCGCGGTAGTTTTTAAATAACTTTTTTTAATCAGCTTCAGCTCCGCACGTTTTTGCAGACGAGTTGTGTTGCTAGGCGGCAAACGTACATACCAGTTCTAGGGAAAGCGGGATCGACGGTGCAACGTGTTATTTCTGACTATCAGTTGGCCATTCTGAAGGACTATACATTAATTACCATGACTTGCATAAGAATCCATCGAATCGGAGTATGCTGTATGGTTTAAAAAAATTCCATTCATTATTTTGTTTATCAACTAACTGCTACGATAAATATTTCAATAACATGTTGGCTTATTCTATATGATAAAGTATTTTCTGGCTGATAACGTTTTGGAGATAACACAGCTAAGCCGTCGCCCAAATAAGTTAGTTTTGAGGGAACAGGTGGTCGGCATGTATTTCATTCAGCACGACATTGGTGGATTTTGAAAAGCGTCACTTGACACAGAAAGTACATACGGTAGCCAATAGCTGTTGCCCAATGCAAAGCAAAATAAAAACAAAAGCAAAATAAAAAAATGTGATTAAATCATTTTGAGTTCAGGTGCGTAGTCAGGGAAAGTTTATTGCGATTGGGCGTAATCATAAGCGGCAGTTCTTTTTCTATTTGTATGATGCAGTTGGTTAAGCCTGGAAATTAAATTATATACATATATAGTTTCTGACAATACACTTTTTTAATTTGACTTTATAAATTTAAATTGAATAAGCAGAGTTGCACTTAATTTTTATAGAATAGAGATCGAGATATCGAGTCGATATATTCCTACACTCAATCACTCAAGAATTAAAGTTTGTGTTCCTCTACAATCCGGCCCCCTCTATAAACGAAACCATTGTCTACGTGTCTGTAAAAATGTGAGTTTTGCTACATTAACAGTGATCAAAAGTGAGGTAACTTGTGCTCAAATATGGAAATCGAAGTTCAAAGCTGAAATAAAATAAAAGCGATCACACTACGTTGAAGAACAACGGGCAGTATTGAAAATATGCACAAACATACATGCATAAAACCAAGTATCCATATGTATGTTTGGTGGTAAATTATACATATGTGTCACGTATAAAAAGAATCAAATAACCGGCTGTATTAACGGAAAAAAAATACAATTTGCATATCAGATATATTAGAAAGTGCAAAAAAACCAACAAAATTAAGCAAAAAACATAGAACAAATTAGAGAGTACACAGATACAGATGACAAATATTTAAAAATTATTACCGGCAGAATACATTTTTACTGCGAAGTATTTGGCAATTTTCTGTGTACTGTCCAGAGCATAGATACTGCTGATAGATTTTAATGTTAGATTTTAAATGTTGCAGCTTTTTGTAGGAGCTCTGAAATGAATTTGATGCTGGCCGGACGCCGAACTTTACAGGCCCGATTTTAACTCGGGTCAGACTGGTAGCCTTGGACACAGAGCAGTGAGCGCACACTGCGACATGATGATATACACTGCACTGGTGGTTGTGATTGTTTTTCTTGTTGTTGTCGTCTTAATGTTATAAATATTGATGCTGTCGTGGTTTTTTAGATTTCTAAACCTTCTAGTCACTGCCCACTGCAACAAAAGCAAGAATAAACAAATGATCTACTCGAAAGCGACAGTGATTCATTTTAAATAAAACTAATAAATGAAATTCAGATGCAATTAATTACGCGCCCACTGATTTGATGTTCTTTTTTTTGCTATACGCACACATGCATCAAAATACAATACACAAACAGACTGGCGTTCACAATGACACCCGGACTCGCGTTGCTTTTTGAATTTCCGAAAACAAGTGGGGGAAAAGTGCGATCGCGCACGCCGCTTTTTTCCAACTGAAATAAGTTTTATTTTCAAAGCGCTCACTCGCAGAGTGCTTTCAAGTGGCGGTGCTGCTGTTTTCGGCCGCTGCTATCTAACTTTTTGTTTCTGCTTTCAGTTTTGCTTTTTTGTTCTCGCTACTTTTTCTAAACTCTTGACGCAGTCGCTCCAACGATGCCGGCATATTGAAGTCAAGTGCGCTGCACTACGCAGCTCGTTCTCCCGCTTTGCTGCTCCGCTGTTCTATTTTTATGGTTGCTCAAGCGAATCAAGTTGATGTCATAGCGGCGACGCGTTACTGTTGTGTTGCCCAATTGGGGGAAGCTGGTACGTGTTGTTGTAGTTTTTTTAAATTCTGCTCAAACGTCCACGTTGTACGCTACTGTGATCAATTGACTGTTGACTGTGAGCAGCAATGCTGTTTAAAATGGAGCGCGATTTCTTAAATACACAACTGTTTTTGATATTGAGACCATGACCGATAGAGACTATCTAAACATTAAATGATTACATAGTCTGCTGCAATTCTGCTTCCAATTCGTTTCTGCCAGACAAAGTTTGCCCCTTTCTAAAGCACAGTCTAGTTCTCTTTGAATGACATACTTTTCATTAATATGGGACGTGGTGTCGTCCATATCCAGTCTTGTCAATAAACTTCTAACAGAGATTACTGCCCTGCCAATTACAAAAAAATGCTGATATTAGATCGGGACAGCAAGGACTGTGGATATGCAAAATATACAATCAAACCACAAAAGCACCAATATGACAAACGTTCATTTGAAAGTGGCACAACAAAAAGTGTGTGCGTGCGTGTGGGGCGATACTGAAGCACGCCGGAGCAGGTAGACACACCTGGTTGTGCCAGTTGCGCCATTGAAACGCGCTTGACTTGGTTGCTTTTTTTTTATTCAAATGAACAAAAGGAAGTGCCACAAAAACGCCACACAATCACACATGACGATGAAGTGGCGGTCCATGGGCGCTTGGCAGTAGTGAAAAGTGGATACTCGATTTGCCTATTGTGTATGTGGTTGCAAAGTATTTAACATATGCGGTTAATTAGGGGGAAAGACCTTATACTGAAACAGCAGCTGCAAACGCGCTTGGAATTTGATATCATACAATCGAGATGATTCAATGCGACGAATTTGATAGCTGAATCATTTGTTAACCTAGCAAATCTTTGCAAATGCACTTTGGAGGTTTAAACAGCAAAGTGGATCCACTTACTTAAACTAGCAACTTTAACATGTAATTTATACAAACTACGCTGAACTTACGCGAATCCACCAATCCACCTTGATGACAGCGCACAAATACTTATAAAACGAGCGGCAGAACAAATGCAAATTTATTATTCTTCCTTGGATTGGCTCACCAGATTTCAAAGGAATCCATTGTTCATTGTTAGTCTTCTTATGCTTGCTATCTGTTCCTTCTTTCTTACATAAATGACATCACTTTTCACTTTTCTATGTTTTTGTTGGTGTTGTTTCTTCTCATCAACACAATAACAAAATTATTTAAACATTTTAATGGGTTTTGCAAAAAGAAATTCAGACTTTTTCTTATTTTCTATTGGCGTCAATGAAAAATACGAGAATTATTGCCAAATGCCATGAATGAACTGTCAAACAGTTGTTGTGGTCAACAGCTGATTCATTTGGGCTTTGGCAGTTTGGCAGTTCACAGGTTGTTTTTGTTGTAATTGTCTTATTTTACCAGCTCAAAAAAATTGCTAGAAATTACGAGTAGGCTAGTTCGCGGTTCGCGTCCTGAGTCCGAGATTGTGTACGGGCTGTACTAAGATGGCGCGTAGTGAATTGTGCTGTACTAAGATGGCGCGGGGTGAATTGAGCTGTACTAAGATGGCGCGGGGTGAATTGTACTAAGATGGGGTCAAACTTAGAATTCCTCGGCACAAATTAGAAATAAAGGTAGTTTTGTTGGGAGAAAATTATTTATTTATTAATAAATAATAACCCTAAACAATAATAGTGCCCTGAATGCTGAATGCCACCAAAATGGAAATAATCGGCTAAAATTCGGCTTCGGCTTCCGCTTGGGCCGTATACTAGGTAGTAGCTATTCACAATAAGCACAACTCGAAAACAAAATTGATAAAGGAAGGAGGTAATTTAACTTCGATAGTGATGTCTCGGCTGATAGTTGCTACAACAACCATCTGTCAAACATCTGCCGCCGATCTGATTACGCGGCAGCGTGCCACCAACAAATCACCGGTAGAGTCGATATACGTATACGTTTTTTGCTAACACACACTAGAACTTGATGGCCCAAAACCCCCCGATTCCACGATCAGGTTTTGGTCATCAGCAGAACGAATTGGTACCGTCCCTAATTGGCAGCACAACTTCAATACGCGATCGAAGTTCATGCTGGCACACACACACACACGCACAGTTCAGCAAGCGGAAAGAAGAAAGCATGTCGCTCGCGTCCATGTTCCATCTCAGATTGAACCCGGACAACTGAAGACTGCAGCTGCAATTGGCCACCAGAGGCGCTTTGGCCGATTAGAAATCGCCAAGTTGAGAAAGAGGAGTATTGCAGCGGTGTTAGCTTTCAAATTAAGGGATATTTAGAGAAATTGCTATTCTTGAAATTGAAGAAAATGAATTTTTTTTAATCTGCCAAAGATTTTCTTGCACAAGCTCAAGCGCACGCGCCAGCTCCAACACCAACAGCTTGCCAATTGGATGTTAGTCATCATTATCATTGTTGGCGGTTCGCCGCGTTCGGCCAGTCAGGCAAGCGGGCGAGCAATGCGTCAGTTGGGGTGTGAAGACGCCAGCTGCTAGTCGCTTGCACAAATTTACGAGTTAATTTTGTGTGCCGCTGAAATCAAATTGATTGATTTTGCAATCTCGAGCATAGAAACGCTCGAATTCAATTCACCTTGCAGCAGCGTTTACGCGAAAAAGAAAACAAAAGGTTACAACAACAACAACAACACAACAACGACAGCAAAAGTGGTTTAATTGAGGCACCGAAAAGCGGGCAAACGTCCAAAGACGCTTTAAGAGTCGTTTGCGTAGAAATCGAATGAGATGCGTTGTGAACGAATTAGAGGCAGTTCATTGCTTTGATGCCTACCAAACTACCAAAGTGCTCGGATTTATTTACGTCAATTTGGCCATTTGGCTTTAAGACTTGAGCCGCCTGCTAGTCAGATTTCAGTAAAATTTCCAGTTTTGTAGTATGCAAATAACCTTGACCCGCCACGGCTTGTTGGAGCGATGGCGGCTCAACACTTCTTCATAGCATTTCTGCTATCGACTTATGTAATATTCAGTTTCGCCCTCAGAGTCGCTTGTGGCTCAATGGACAGTTTTGGTTATCGACCTTTTCTATGCAACCTTTTTTAAAATATGTTGCTTTCAGCAGTTAGTTTTGTTGTTGCGATTACCCATTTCATTAGGCATTTTAAATGAAATGAGCATAAAAAACTACACTGCAAAATCATAACCATATTTCTTCCACCTATCTTTAAGCATTTTTAATATAATAAATTTTGTTAAAAAAATGTTGCTGCGAAGCATTTCCGGCTATAAAGCGAATCGTTTGACTTCGTAGATTTATGAGTTTTGTTTTGAACTTCCCGCTCTTGATTCGCGCGTGCGTTTTCATGCATATTTATTTTATATCTACACATTCCACTTTTGAATGTATATGTAAATAAAATTTTGGTAAATATTGTATTTCCTTTTCGATTTAATTTTTGCAAGAAATTAGCATGTGTCGTAGAAATCACACCCATTTTGTAAATAAGCAAAGTTCATTTCGTCGTCATATGCATACTAATATTTATGCCTGCATACAAAACGTATTTTATAAAAATATATATGCAAGATTTGAAAACTTTTATGAAGCCAAATTTCAAAGGCTTTTGTTCTGTTTACTCTTTTCAAATCGAGTACTTATGCATTTTTATGAATTCAAATGCATACAAATATGACATGACTTTTTTTTATATAACAAATTTAACGTAAAAGGTTGCACAATTTTAATAAAATTTTCTCAGTGTATCGATATGTCAACTTGTAAGTTATCACAGCAAGCCAAAAAAATAAATTCGACTACGTTATTTGCACTGTTGACATTTTTATTTAATTTTTAAAATTTATTTAACGTCTTTTTAACAAATTGATAAACGAGTTGCAACTTAGGAAATGACAGATACTTATGCATAGTCATTAAAATGTTTGAGTTTGGTCTTTGGTATGTTAGCCATTTGTGGCAGTCGCATTAATTCCAACCAGCGCCACCACCATATCCACCAGCGTAACCATAGCCACCTTCATTGATTACCTTAATGATTTTAACTTCTTCATGTCCACCAAATCCACCATAACCGCCGTGATAATGACCATGGTCACCGTGAGATCCTTCGTGTACAACATTTAAAATCTTGACATCACCACCATGGCTATGACCATGTCCGCTCGAGTAGTCGTATCCACCAAATCCACCATGACCGCCCTCATTCACAACTTTGACTACTTCTTCAACGCCGCTAAACCCACCATCGTAGCCTACGTGGGCTCCGTGGCCACCATGATCAAAATCAAATCCATGCCCACCACCCTCACTAATCACTTGAACAATAGAAGCAGTATCATCGAAGCCTCCACCATAGCCACCATCATAACTTCCACCAAAGCTTCCACCATAGCCACCACCATAGCCACCACCATAGCCACCACCATAGCCACCACCGTAACTACCACCTCCAGAGCCAAACAAAAATCCAGCTTGGGCCATTGCGATCACAGCGAAAAAGCTCACAAAGAAATCCATTACATCAAGGAAATCATGACATTTATTTTTATAGGTTTAAATTTAAAATTGTCGTAGTTCAACGGCCTCATGCACTTTTAAACTATTTTCTATATTTGAATGGAGACAGTTAAGCTAGTTTGGCAGTTTAAAGTTATGCAATGTCCAACAGCAAGTGGACCGTGTAGCGTGCACTTACTTACATACACTATAATACATATTATGTATGTAATACGATCATCTTAGCCAATCGCGCTGTCATGAATGCAGGCACCCCGACAAGACGGATCACTTACAAGTACTACTTACACGGATGACTGACACGGTTGGCTGCGCAGTGCTGCAATGATGCAGGAAATATTACGTACGTACGGGAAAATCGAAATTATCGGATTAACCGAATTTCATGCATTTCCCGTTGCGATAAAATGATTGATAAACTGCTTTGGGTATTTTGACCACTATCAAACAATTTTTGTTTAAATTTGTTGCCTCAGTAGGTAAGTACACATGCGAATAAATATTTAAGTGCATGTGAACTGTGCAAATGTGAGTGTGCGTATTAGGCTATAATTTAGCGAATCATGCAGACACAATTAACAGCTGTCAACTTGACATACTTGAGTACATGGCTTTGAGAACCATGGTTGGCATAATGGCGTTTCTTTGAAGTGCAAACTTATAAAATTAAATGCCAAAAAATATGAAGTTAACAAAATTTGAAATATTTGGTCGAAAAGTAAGAGTTTTTATTGCCAAACATGTTAAGTAAAAAATTTCAAAACATTTGCAGTCTTATTCTGTCGAGAGTCACATAAGTCACAAATACAAATTTTGTATGATTTTATAGTTTCTTCTAGCAGTAATAATAATAATTGATTGCCACAATAGCCTGTGTGGGCTTAGGCATAGCTTTCTCGCATTAACTTGTGTGTGCTTGTTATATTTTTGCACAAGTTAACGGGACCTACATTAACCGAATCCGAACGGGTTGAGAAGCTTTTCATGGCAAAGAATATTCTCGAAGAATTGCCAATTGATCGCAAGAAGTGGCGCCGCGCAAAGAAACAATTTGAAAATAAATTTTCTTTTTATTAGTTGTTGCCCGGGCTGAGAGCTGCACTCCCGCATCAGCGACCAAACACTTAGTTCACTGAGCCTGAAATATGAAAGAAAATGTTTAAAAAATTACTTTTATACCCGAACCTTCATTCCCCACTTAATCACTATACGTATACGACCATTTTACGTACATATCCCTAGTTTTTTGAATAACTTGAGAATCTTTTTCAACAAATTACTACTTTTTAAAATTCTTAAAATTCAAGTGTATTTTAAACGCCTTCTACAATAAGGAAAGGCATCGTAGTTAAAGAAACAATCTTAAGTAATCTAGAAGCATCAAATTAAGAGGTCCTTTGATGAAAAAGTGATGTGGTTCGATATCTCTTAATTGGGTTTCTTAGTCGGTCAAAGTCCGGCATATTCTGAAGCCTGAATTTAAGCTTAGCTTTAAGATTTTCCCTACGCAAAAATATGCCTTTTTAGCTCGTTATTTTTTCCGCCTTTGCAATTGAATGAGGCAATATTGAAAGACGAAGTGGTAGACTGCGAAAATAAGGAAATCTTATGTCGCCATTGTCCTTTGCCCTTTTTTGCAGTATGAGTGAATTTTAATTTCTCTTTGACGCCGTTTTTAAGTCTTTAAAAATTCCGAAATATTTACAAGTCGTTGTAAAAAACTGTCTCTTTATGTTTTTTTATGATTTACACATATATTTTTGAAAAATACTCAACATTTACACCTTTCAACTGAATGTACCAAAACCTGGCAACAATGCTGCAGTTGATGAATTAAGTAATTTACCAAATGGGATTTCATTATTACGTCACAAAGTGCGAGTAGGGGCATGGTGGGCAGGCGTTGACAGCGGTGGGACGCTAGCCAACAGCTCTGCGGATGCAGATATGAGGAAACTGTCAGTTTTTACGACAGTACGTCGCTGTCAAATGCTGCATTGGCTAACGCTGCACGGGCGCAGACATTCACCAACACTTGGTTTATTGGTTGCTTGGTTGATGGGATTTGTTTGAAGAGCTGCTCTGAGTTGAGCTGAGCTCTTGGACCACCCTTCACCGTACGCTTATATGTCTGTATGTATGTAAGTGTGTAACCCGGTCCAGGTTGAGGCGACTATCAACAATTTATTATCACGGCAACAGCGGCAACAATTTGAGGTATGGCTGCAGCCCGCCTGGAGTTGAGTCGACTGGCGTTGCCACGAATGATCGCACAATTAATGAAAACGAAAAGCGAAAAACAGGAACCGCGCCGCACGCAACAAAGCAGCTGAAAAACCAATAAACCAAATAATAAAGCAAAGTAGTGCGACCAACTGACTGACTGACCGACTGACACAGGCTGACTGATACTGCACAGCGGCCAGCGTGCAGCGTGCAGCCCCCATTATTTTAACCCTATGAGTCAAAAAAGATGAGAAATTAAGAAAAACAATCGCGACAATTTTTTTTACGAATTTAACAAGAACAAAATCCAGTCAAATAAGCGAATTGTTCTAATTTGTCTCTCGTCAGAATAAACTTGTAAATTATGTAGATATGTATGTATATTTTTAAGAACTGCAAATATTGTGTGCCGAATCGACAAAGATTATGCTTTCGGTATTATTTATTTTAATAAATAAAAGACTGAAGGCAAGAATTTTTCGGAAGTCCCTGTTCCTTTAGCTTTAAAAGAAGTCCATTGAAAGCGGCAATAAAATATTTTCTAATAATAAAGAACCGAAAACCAATATAAAATATATAGCATGGAAATTCTCGATTCCTCACCCTTAGCATACAAATACACACTTGTAAAATAGGTAAGCTCACCCAAGGGTAAATGCAACAGCGCTGCAAGAAAAGGGTTAAGTCACTCTTCTCGGCACACTCGGCTAAGTGCGACGCCTACAGTCCGATTGTAACGCCGTCTTTATGGGGTCAACTGTTTTCGTTGTTTTCGGCAGATATTGTTATAGTTATTTTTGTTGTCATTGTAACTGCTGTCTGCAATGTTCACTTGTGCTGCAGATCCCATGCCGAGACACATTTCATCTGCATTTTTTGCTGCTCAATTGTCATTCACTATTGCGGCCGCTTCTTTTGCTTGCAGTGCGCCGCTGGCCGCCTGGCCGCCTGGCCGCCTGGCCGCCTGGCCGCCTGGCCGCCTGGCCGCTGTCTTTGTTGTTGACCGCGGTTTTGCGTGGTGTGAATTTCTTCTGCGCATGCGTGCGCGAACTTCCCTCTCTGCCGCCCCCGTTGCGAACCAGTTTACGCTGATAATTCATAACAAAGTGTAGGGTTCATCTAAAAATTGAACCGATTTTTTTTGCTGCTGCTGTTGATGGTGCTGCCGCTGCTGCTGCCTCAGCCACTGTCGCTACCACTGATTTCAAAACTTCGGTCTTTCAAACACTTTCATTTTCATGTTGGCTCCTCTCTTTTGGTTTGGCCAAAGCAACGGTATTTTGCCTTGCTATAAAAACCTCGCGGGCAGTGCAAAAAGATGTCAGTATCTGAATTCACTTCGGAGCTACAGTTTAGTTAACTTCGCTTACTCGCCTACGTTAGTAGTATCTAAGCGGTGCTTGCAACAAAATGAAGGCAAGTACACCAGTGTGCGTCCTTCCGCGAAGTTCTTTAGCATTGGCCGATTTCAATACTTCGCAATTTTCATTCACAGGTATTCGTCTGCATCTTGGCTGCGGTGGCTACGGCACAGGCCGGATTCCTGGGCGGCGGCGGCGGTGGCGGCGGTTACTCCTATGGCGTCGGCGATAGTGGTGGTGGCGGTTACTCACATGGCGGTGGCGGCGGCTTTTCCCACGGAGGCGGCAGTTCCTCCGTTGTGAAGGTGATCAGTGATGGCGGCCATGGCGGCCATGGTGGTGGTTACGGCGGCGACATTGGCGGCAGCTACGGCGGCGATTTTGGTGGCAGCTATGGTGGCGGATTTGAGGGTGGTCACGGCGGCGGCGCTGCTGAAGTCAAAGTTATTAAAGTTCTGAGCTCTGGCGGTGGCGGTCATGGTGGCGGCTACGGCGGTGGTCATGGCGGCGGCTACGGCGGCGGTCATGGCGGTGGTCATGGCGGCGGTGAAGTCAAAATCATCAAGGTCATACACGAAGAAGGCGGCTTTGGCGGCGATATTGGTGGCGGACATGGCGGCGGCTTTGGCGGCGATTTCGGTGGCGGACATGGCGGTGGTTACGGTGGCGACTTCGGCGGCGGCTACGGCGGTGGCTTCGGTGGCGGACACGGTGGCGGCCATGGTGGCGAAGTTAAAATCGTGAAAGTTATCAGCTCTGGAGGTGGTGATGGCGGCTACGGCGGAGGTTTCGGAGGTGGATATGGCGGCGGCCATGGCGGTTGGGTTTCCAGTGGTGGTGGCTGGGATTAAGCCGTGACAGCAGCCCTTCCAGCATATTCTAATGCAACTTTGTATATAGCAGCCGACTGACATCAACCCTAATCCCAGCATCCTAAGCCGCATCACAACACCTTGAAGTTCCTCCGTGATTTCGGTCCCCATCCCCTGGATCTGCTCATACCAATCATTGTGATAAGTATCCATCAGCAGCCGCTCAAGTGTGAATGTTTAAGTGTTATTTTGTTGCATCTTTTGAGGCGACAGCGCGTGTTTGTAGACGTTGTTAACGTTGTTATTCCTTTTCTTGTTATTGTTGAACAAAAACGAAAAAACCATTAAAAATGTAGACAAAAATTTGGCAATCTCTTTGTGCATGTGTGGGCTTAGCGCGTAATGATCCTAAACGCTGGAAGTCCCCCAATCTGAAGAGCATCTTTCTTCATCTTTCGAGTGAGCTCGAAGTAGTTTCCAATTGGTTTGTTATAACATACAATGCTTTCACTTTTGCGCCATTGGGAGAGTACGCAGTGTTTATGTAATGGGGGGAGGTATAATTGCTGAATACGACTACGGAAAAAACTTGTACTACATCGTAGACGCAATAATTTGGCGTGGGGTGTAATTTATATATTTTAGTAGCACTCGTATTACAGTTTAAACAGCAATTACAAAATATTTAGTTAGCTTCCAGAAATAAAAGAGTCGTACCAACGTTTTTAAAGTTAAAGTTAAAGTTTTTAAAGGAGAAGTTTTAAATTTACTCCAATTTACGAGTGTAACCTAAAAAATTATTTGAATTTTTTCCTTGTTAATTCATACATATTTCGCAAACTGATTCCTAGAAAAAATTTTAATTAGTATACCAGAAATTAGTCACATAATCGCTTCATGCATATGCATTTATAAAAAAAGCATTATTTCATGATGTCAAACTTCTTTACCAAATAAAGCTATTTGAGTTATCACGCAGCTCTTGCATATGTATTAGAGCCCGACCGAACCAGAAATTTTGGCCGAGACCGAGCGTTCGGCCTTTTTTTAATGTTCGGCCGAGACCGAGACCGAACCTTTCGAATACATATGCAAAAAAAAGAAGAAGAATTTTAATGAAAAAAAAATTTATACATTTTTAGGAAAAAATACACTTTATTATAAAAAACAATACTTTTGAGGTATAAATACCTACATTAAGCATCTGATGTATGAAAAATCAATAAAAAGTATTATTAAAAAATTTTAATTTTGTTTAAAACTATACAATTTGTTCCTCAACTGTTCGGCTAAATACTCGGCCTTTTGTAGCCGAGACCGAACCGAGACCGAACCCGAACCTTTTGGCCGAACTGTTCGGTAACCGAGACCGCTAATATTATGCATAAATAACTACATCTTTGTGAAAAGTACGTATGCCTTAAACATTTCTGAGAAAGAGTATAATTAATAAATGCGAAAGTTCACCATGGAAAATATCATTTTGCTATTATGATTGTGATTAGCGGCCTCTTATTTAATTGCAAAAACTATACTTGATATTTTAAAAAAATTTCATATTTTCTCGAGGCTTTCAAAGCAAACAATTGGTTGGTGCCCTCCTAATTGAAAGCCTGTGCGCGCCCATGAGCTACATTTCACTCTAGTTGGTGAATGTTTGTTGAACTTGACATAATGAACCAATTTAGATGCTTTTGAACGCTTCTGTTACTAGAACTTATGGCATAGTCCCAAGTAACACTTCTCTTCGGAATATTCAGTTTGCAGACTTTATCGTACTGAACAGTTTTCTTTTTTCCCTTTCGCTCCCACATATTTTTGACACTATTGGGAAACACTATCTAGATTCAAAGGTTGAACTGATTAGCGGTTCCGAGCATTTGAGAAAAATTAAACTATTTAAGAAAGCATACGATATGCTTAACTCTCGTTTGATAGAACTAGTTTAAATGTCCCTTACACACACTTGTTTGGTCGTTGTCGTCAAGGTAGTCCTCTTTGAATGTTATTTACAATTTATATGATTATTTTCCTAATAGCGCCCACTCTCATTCTCAGTTTAATACTTAACTTCTGCAATCATTCTTTGTAGCAATTTTATTGACTTCCTCATTTCGGGTGCACTTTTGTGGCCTGTTGCCGCTCGTTGCGGTCATTGTGCCCCAACTGCGCGGATCTCAAGTGTCTTTAAAAATTTTAATAGGCGATATATGGTGGTGAAACTGGTTAAATTGATGATACAAGTATTTTATAATTGTGTTTACACATAACAGAAATTGTATAAATTTCTTGCCATTCACCATCGATTTCCGGCAGAATACTTGATATACCATCCAATTTGATAGACAACGTTAAAAATACTCGTAAATGTATCGGCATAAAAGACATTGTATAATCAATCACTTTTGCCAGAGAAATGCCGGCGATTTTGAGCTTTTATGCTTTGTTTTGTATTCTCTACATTTATTTCGAAATGACTTTTTTAATGTGCAATTTTGTTTACCTGTCTTTCATTGCTTTTATCATAAGTTCTAAACTGGTTTATGAAGGCTCTCAGACTCACAATGATATTATAATTTGTTAACTCGTTATTTTAGGATTTCTAAACTAGCATTGAATTCTGTGCATGTGCGTGTAATATTTTGGTGTGGGATGTTTTGACCATGATCACGTATTTTATATCATGCTAAACTGTGTAAGCATGTTGGATATGCATATATCATACGTCATGTATATTCCTTTTTGCTTAAATTGTGGTTCATATTACAAACAATTTTTTATACTGTCATGCCAAAAATAAAAAGCATTCTTTAAAATTCTCAAAACAATTTTACTTTTCAGCCTACTTTGCAGCCATAAATAATACTTTCCTTAAGTGAACACTTTGTGCCGGAAGAGATTGCTGTTATTTTAAAGAGCAACCATCATAATTCTGCATACTTCCTCAGCATTTTTCGGAATTGACTCTGTGCTGTGTGCTTAAATTAGTTGTACGCTTCCAGTTTCACTTTCGCTGCCATACGCCGCGAAGAAGATACGCCAGTAGAACGAAGCGATGACATTTTAAATAACATTTAATTTATTGTTTTGGTTTTTGACTTTTGCAATATATTACTACGGGCAGCGAATTGTATAACCAAATCTGGAATTATTTAAAATACGAGTATGTTTACTTTTCGTATCTGTTCCAGTTCTTATAACCGACTGTTTTGTATGTGTTTGAGTCGTAAAAGTAAACTGCCAGAACAACAATCTCGGGCTTTTTGTAAGCTTAGAAAAATATCTATCATTTTAGTTTGAGTTCCTTCAATGGCTTATATTTAGCTTCTTTTGATATTCTGCTAATTTTATTGAATTGCCAAACTTGTTTCGCAATTCTACTATCTTATTAACAGAGTTAATAGCTTAGCGTTTATAATTTGACTAGCATATGCCACTTTTTGCTGAAGCCAAATGGGAAAAAACCCAGGTTGGCTGCATTTAAGAAAACTTTTTGTTTGTTGTTTAATTAAAAGTGTGAACAATTAAGAAGTTATGGTGGGACAAAAGAAGAAAGGGGGACGTACATATATCGATGACGAAGAAGGCATATTGGCGTGTGTGTGTGTATATTTTGTTGGTCAGCATGATGGCATCAGTGGCGGTTCTTCTGCTCGATGGCGATTGCAGCACTAGTGTGCGGTCCCAAGTTCCGGACACGGATTCGCACGTTCGGACGCGGAGGTATAAAATGATGCGCTGCCGCGCGGCACGGAATTAGTTGACGAAATCGTTCTACATCGCACGTTTGGGACAGATCGCGCGCAATGAAAGTGAGTTTGGTTCTACGCGAGAGTGATTCGCGGATCATTCGATAGAAATGGAGTGGAGTGGAGAATCTACAATATTTTTGTGTGCATTTTGAATTTTAGGTATTTGTGTGCCTGTTGGCACTATCGGCCGTATTTGCCACGAGTAATGCGGGCTTCTTGAATTTGTTTAAGGGAGGCTATGGTGGTGGCTATGAAAGTGGCGGCCATTATGGAGGCGGTGGTGGTGGCGGCGGTGGCGGCGGCTACTATGGCGGCGGCTACGGAGGTGGACACGGCGGCGGTGAGCAAGTCTACAAGATCATCACCACTGGCGGACATGAAGGAGGTGGCCATTATGGTGGCGGCTATGAAAGTGGTGGCCATTATGGAGGCGGCTACGGTGGCGGTCATGGCGGCGGCGGTCACGTTGATGTTTACAAAATCATTACCACCACGTCCCATGTTGGCGGCCATGGCGGAGGCGGCTATGAAGGCGGACATTATGGCGGCAGCTATGGAGGTGGACATGGCGGCGGCTATGCAGGAGGTTACGGATATGGTGGTGGTCATGGTGGTGGCGTGAACGTAGTCAAAGTGATTACTACTGGTGGAGGTTATGGTGGCCATGGCGGGGGTGGCTGCGGCGGCTGCGGAGGCGGCTGGTGGAAGACGGCGAAGAAATAAGCAGCTGCACCTCCCAACTTACATATACACTGCCTCATATACTCGTCGTTCATGTACGCGTGATATATCACCAACTGTTTTGAAAAATCCAAAAAGGCTCTTCTGCGATTATACAATAAATGCTAAAACTTAATAGGTACATTTTAAAATTATTTTTATTTACCTCTGTTGCAGTATTCAATAACGATACCGTTTGTTTGTGATTGCACAATGCCAGAGCGGTCCCCCTTAGGCCCCCCCTTAGGCATTCAAAACTATTACCATTTTATAGCAATATTAATATTAAACTAATTCAACTCGCTTTAAGTCAAGGTTGCCCATTTTAGACTATGACAGCTAAACAAACCTGGTATGCCAGTATTCTTGGGACAGGTTTGGCCAGCCAAGAGAGTTGGCTGACTTACGTGATGCGGTATTAGGCCATAAAAATAATTTATCGATTTGTTTGAGTTAATTAAGTTTGTTTCAACACTGTACAATATCATCATGCTTTTTCAATACAGTGCATCGAGCATCTTCAGCTGGAATGCAATCGAAATGGAGGCACAACGCCTTTCGCTTGCTCTGTCGTAGCGGAAATTACGAACCTCACTCATAAAACACGAAAGTCGCCGATACACTCAAAAGTGGGGTCTGATTTCGGTGCCCATGAGCGATGCGCAAGGTGCGCACACAAAATGTGTGACGTAGCTCTCATGAGAATTTCCATGATTTATTCATAGTTGCAACTCGCAGCCCTGCAATCCGAATCGTTTCAAGTCTTTTGTGGCGCATTCGCTGCAGCGTTGCACGCTTTTGGCGTTATTGATGGTGCCTAATGAAGCACTCAAATATACATACATATGTATGTATGTACATATATGTATGCATGCATAAATACAATGATATAATTTTCTGGTAGCATTTGCATAAATTATGTTAGTCCGGCAGAAAAGCGCTTGCAAGCTGTGTTGAGCAAAACAACATTCAAAAAATAAAAAAATAAAAATTAATATTTCAGTTTCAGCAAATACCCAAAATATACAAGACATACACAATTCATCATTCGAAGTGGATTATGTTTTTGGCGCTGAGTCCAATGGTACTATTGAATGCGCTGCGAAACCGGCTTCCGTATTAGTGGCGCATGGAATATGCTTAAAAGTATCGTAATTCAGGTAACACCTGGTGCATGTGTGTGTTAACCGAATGCATCACACGACAATACAGTGAGCGAAATTGCAGCGAAATCATGCTGGGATAATGCTCAATGAGGTTGCGCTGATTTATAATGACTTGTCGATGATAGCTGGTGTTTGGAAATTAGTTCGATTGTCACACGTGTTCAATTCCAATGAGAAAGAGGTAGATGTGCATAATATATAAATATGAATGATAACTTTTATTAGCAACTTCATGCAATTACAAATCATTTCACTGTGCATTATAATATTTTGTTATCATAGTACAACACAAGCAAATTTGCTGAATAATAGTATGAGGCACTGCTAGTGGTATAAAAACGCACCCTCCAAGGGCATACGCAGGATTTTATATAGGAGGAGGCAACCAATTTTTTCCTCCAATAGCATACATTTATTACAATGTTACACAAAGTTATCGGCAGTTACAAATTAATGGAATTTAAATTTTGCATTTGTCAAGGACCGAATGGAAAAATGTTAAACTCACACCAAATTGTTAGAGGCTCCAATAATATGTATGGTATTATATGACACTTCGATGAGACTAACTGTTCCTGTTATAATAAGGAGATCAGGTTCAACTACACTGTCGAGTTCAGCTCATCTTCCCCTATACAGTTTTGGGAAAAATAACAAGAAACAAATTTCACGTTTTTGAAATTTCATGTAACAAATTGTACGAAAAAAGCAGAATAAAATAATAAGAGAATTATAATAAAAAAAAAATATTTTCAGGTTTCCGTTCTCCTAAAGGAAAAAAACGGAAACTCTTATAAAGTCACTTTTGTTTCCAGATGTATGTACATAAACATATATACCTTTTTTAACGAAGAAAACTGAAATTTGACATGATTTTTTGTAAAACTTCAATACTTTAAACGTTCGATTTTGTTCAGTGTAAATATTTCCACACATATGTTTTCATTCTGCTAAAGCAACGCCACAACATTGCCTTTATATTTTTAAATCCACTTTGTTAATCGAACTGCCTGTTGATATTAGTGTGACCCTCTCGAGTAGAGCTGCTAATAGAGTTCACTAGCGTTTCATCCATTTCCACTGCACTAGAGGTCAGCCAATCAGACAGTCAGTCAGTCAGTCAGTCCAGCAATGCATTAAGCCATTTGATATCGTAAATGATGTTGCTTGGAAAAAGATATATGTAGCAAATGTGGCAAATGATATTCTTATGTGACACTGTGAGGGCTGCTATTTGTGCTTCTTCTTCTCCGATATCATCACTGAAATGAAATAGTAATACAGTCATTGTTCATCGGATTGTAAAACGAATTCATTCTAAGCACTAACATGCTTACATACATACTACATCATTTTCAAATTCAAATATTTTACGTATATAGTGTATCTCAAAAAATAATTATATAATAATACGAATAAATTTATCAAAGAAAATAATTGGCCGCGTGACCATCTTGGTGGCGTGTACAGATGCATTTAAAAAAATTGCAACAAAAAGTTGCATATAATTAAGCATAATAATATCAAAATCGTATTCGGTCACATAATGGTAGCGCTGACGATGAAGACGATGATCACGATGCTGTTGGCGATAATGAAGATGCTAATGCTGTCTACGATGCTGATCAGTTTTCACAACCATTTGCGTTCACGGCCGCAGGTGATAAGATATAAAGATTCGGTTAGATAGGAAGATGAAAACAGGTCGCAATCCAGCAAGTTGAACTGGGCCTACGATGAGATGTTAATTAAGAGCACAAAAGTGATCAACATCATTATGAGCAACAATACTACAAAGACTTAAGGCAACCAACAAAAATCAGAAATGAATGGTTTCGTTTTGAAAAACATAGTTTGAAGGTAATTTATTGTTGTGAAGTTGTTTTATAATTGCGTAATACTTGGCAAGAGTGCAGCGAAGAAGCGTAGAATGTGTGGATTAATCACGGAAAGCTGATTGCGAGTGCATTCACACTGGACAGATCGATCGGACGTACGACAGGCAGGGGCGCTACTTGTCATTGCCAGGTTGTTGCCACCGATAAGTGGTTACTCCGCTATTGCCGAAATGAAGCTGTTCGCAATCGCGGATAGGTTGCGCATTGCATGGTGGTTGCAACGTTGGAAAATGCAGGCTGGGAGCTGACAGTGCCGCGGACAGGCCTTCTTCGCTTCTTCGTGTGTGACACATTGCCGTCGTATGTGTGGAAAGTCTTACTGATTAACATGTATGAATGTATGTATGTATGCATGTACATATGTATGTATGTATGTATGGATGTGGGATGCGTATTGTGGGCATATAGTGGATCAGCTACTTTGGCGTCTTGCTATGCAAATCGGTATGGCCGCTTCCTCAAGCGGTTCACATTGAAACAGCCGTAGCAATTTATGTTGTGCTTGTGGTGTACATAACTGTAATGTGTATAAAAGCTGAAAGCGTTTGGGTCGAAGTTATCAGTTGTTGTTTGACTCTTGTGCTTAGCTGACCTAAGCCGAAACTGAAGACAACATGAAGGTGTGTATTGAGCGCTGGACGTCTCCAGAAGGAATCTCTCAAGGATCTCAAGTTCAAGACCGGGAGCCGTGGATTAATCGGTTTTGAACGATGAGAGTTCTTGGGGCAAAATCCTTGACAACATTTTGAACATTGTTTGGCTTTTGTTTATTCCTGAAGGTATTTGTTTGCTTGCTCGCGGTTTGTGCTGTTGCCAACGCCGGCTTCCTGGGTCTTGGCGGAGGTGGAGGTGGTGGTGGAGGCGGTGGTGGTGGTGGCTGGCATGGCGGTGGCGGCGGCGGCGGCGGTGGTGGCGGCGGTGGCGGCGTCAAAATAATCAAAATCATTAATGAAGAAGGTGGTGGCGGTTATGGTGGCGGCGGCGGCGGCGGTCATGGCGGATGGGCTGGTGGTGGCGGCGGTGGCTACGGAGGCGGCGGTGGTTACGGAGGCGGCGGCGGCCATGGAGGCGGGGCTGACATTAAAATAATCAAGGTCATCTCCACCGGAGGTGGCGGCGGCGGCTACGGTGGCGGACATGGCGGTGGCGGGGGATATGGCGGCGGACACGGTGGTGGATATGGCGGCGGACACGGTGGTGGCCACGGAGGCGGCGGCGGCATCAAAATCATCAAGCTCATCTCCGAAGGTGGTGGCGGCTATGGCGGCGGTGGCGGCTATGGCGGCGGCGGCGGTGGTGGCGGCGGTTGGGCTTCTGGTGGCGGCGGTTGGGGCCGGTAAATTACCTGCAGGCCGTGACATGACAAACACCTTTAGCGTTAACTTCGTGTGATATTTTATGCAGAGAGTTCAAACTGAATTTTTCACTTTTTCTTGTTGCAACTTCATTGTTGAAGTAAATCCATTACTTTCCTGTATTTTTGTTAAATAAATTCAATTTTCCATATATATGTATGTGATTTTGCTGTATTCGAATAGACGCAATAGTTATAAAAATGGTGTAACATGCAAATGGACTGGTTTCTTAAAGATTATCATTGAGAAGCAGTTTCGCTAGTTTTTCTAATTTGAAAATCGAAACTATGTATATTTTAAAATCTATTTAAAAAGGTGCTTTATGTGATTGTAGCCTTTTGAAATACAACGACCAACTTCAACTTTTTATAATCTACACCTATGGTAATAGGGTATAATAACTTTGTGCGAAATTACGCATTAAAGGAGCCGTCCTAGGTATAGACATTGGTATATAGAAATGTTCAGAATCACTTTCTGTGTTGATTTCCGGTTGTCCGTCTGTCCGTCTGTCTGTTCGTCTGTCCGTCCGTCTGTCTGTCTTGCTGTCCGTGCGCACAGGAGGAAAAGAAGGAGTTGTCCGATATAGACCAAATTTGGCACATAGTCGCAGTGAACCTTCGACTATTTCAAGTTCTGAGTATTGCCAAATCGGTGAAAGAACACGCCCACAATGGGCCTGTAAGTCTCACTACCTCGGAATTTTTGCAGTAAAATGGCTTCAATTTGTTTGATTACCAATTTAATGGAATGATATTTGATATTTAAGGTAATTTGTGGGCTCTCTACGTCATACGAAAAAATGGGCGTGGTCCGCCCCCTATATAGGCGGCAAAACTTTTTCCGGTAAAATAGCTCTCAATTGACTATTTATGAATTTAAATGAACGAAATTTGGTTCTGAAGTCCATCTATTGGACCTACACACCATACAAACCAATGAGCTTTGGCGGTAGTGGTTTGGCTCAAGCAGACTGCGAAGCTGACGTCTGGGAAAAGTTGTTTCTATATTAGAATCAGATCCATTTGTTGCTGGTGATTCATAATAATGCTTGAATAGACACAGCTGTTTCTTTTTACCATTACTACGGTGTAAAAATTGGAGCAGATAATTTCTGTACTCAGTTGGCATTAAACATTCGTGGGAGTTGCTCGCGCGCAATTCGCGTCTTCTCAAGGAGATAAAGTATTAGGACTACGCCTTTTCCTTATTTGACGGTTGCGCCTACATATCACAAGCAATGACCAGCATTAAGGTAAGTATGTGTATATTGCGCTGATAACGACTGAGCGAAATTCCAACCATCTCAGTTTCAATCGTCGGAGTACAAATATTCAGAACCGTATTTTTCGATATTTCTCAAAGGTATCTGTTTCTCTGTTAATGGCTTACCTCGTGGTAAACTTCATAATATTGAATGTCGGCACCGACGATGGTAGTGCTGAGGATGTTCAGGGGACTGTTGGCTTCGATAGTAGGAAAATTTTATTTAAAAAGCGTCCCGCTTATATCTCGCCTTATATGTATTCAATGGGTTGGCGTGCAGGCGGCACTGACGGCGTAGTTTGGAATTGGTCGAAATGGAAATGGCCTTGGCAATAATCGAAAATTTTACTTATTACAATAATATATATCATTACAAATGTTATAAGTTATATTAAAGAAATAAATATGACACGTTAAGAAAATATATTTTGGATCAAAGTATTGAATTTAATTTCATGTGAGTACAATGTAGCGCTCATTAAAGAAAGCGAATAGCATCGCTCAAAAGATAGGTACCTATAACGAACCTTGGTAAGTATTTCGAGAGTATTCCTTGCCATGAAAAATAAAGCTTCTTAATTCCGTTCGTATACGGCTATAAAATACATGTGTAGGTCCCGTTTACTTGTGCTAAAATTGAACAAGCATACACAAGTTAATGAGAGAAACCTAAGCCTAAGCCTCGGTTATACGGGCTGCTGCGCCAACTATTTATTTATTAAACAAAAAACTATAAAAACACTATATCAGAATTTTTTTGGATCAGCCTCTGAATTTTAATGTATATTAAACACAAATGAATTGAAGCACTTGAGTATTTGGAACCAAGTTAACGACCTTCTATATCAGAAACTTTTTTGGATCCGCCTCTGAATTTTAATGTATACTAAACACAAATGAATTGAAGCACTTGAGTATTTGGAACCAAGTTAACGACCTTCTGGCAAAAAAGACTTAATTGTTAATTGTTGCTTGAAATTTTCAAGGAAAGATGTTGGTAATGATCTGCCAGATCTCTGTTACCTTCAATCCGATGAGCTCTGTGCAGCGGTTTCAAGTAAACGAGTTGTATGTGTGGGTAATTATATTTTTCAGAAAAAAGCGCAGCTTAATTCGTATTTAGTAATGTGCACGATGCAATTAATTTGATGGTAATTTCATTAATAATTTTGGCTAACAAAAATTATGTGCAATTTGCCATTTTGTTCCGACCTATTAATTTAATTGGATTTCATTAATTAAGTTTAATAATAATTAAATAATCTATTTAATTCGTAATTAATCATCTCTCGCTGTTACCATAGTCGCTCTTAATTCCCTCTTCGCCGAACGCCATCGCATGCTAAAGAAATCACAACAAAAATGTCAACAATGTCATAATGGCTGTCAGCTGACATCTGTGGATTTCAACTTAATAGCATTGCATTTTAAAATGCGAATGCATTCGCTGGCGGTAATAGTTTAACAATTTGCATTGGCATTGACATGACTTACAACGAATTCTTGGTTATTGCCACACTCGAAGGTTTGTGTTTGTGTCATGCTAAGGTGTAAAAGAATTTGCATATATATTAACAACATAAACTTGAAATTATGCGGTATTATGGAATTCGTTTTTGATTTCTTAGCGTCAGCTTACATAAATCAAATTCAGTTTACGGCTCCCTTCATATGCACCTACACACATGTTCCAATGCCCGCACGTACTTTCAATTCGCAATAACACTCACTGGACCATACATTTTTACTTCGCCAGAATGTGATACAACTTCACTTTCCAGTGTATCTTTATGTTTCGGTTCCATGTATAATTTGGGTTTAATTGAACAATTTCGCAACATTTTGCTTTTAATGATATATTTACCTTATACGCAATTGCAGTTGAGTTTGGCAAACCAAAAATAAAACACAAATAAACTACTTGACTCTCTCTTTACAAGTTTAATTCGTAACAAAAAACATTTGTGCAAAAAATATAGCAACAATTGGCAGCCAATTGGCGCAAAAACCATGCAAAAATAAAATAAACCAATACTATGGAAAAAAAGCACAACAAGGAGAAACGAATATGAGTGCCAGCGGAAATTAAAGAAAACGATGTCACTTGTGCAGACTACATTTGTTAACGGGGTGGGTGACTTTTGGTTCGGTCAGTAAAACAGATATATGTATGTAAATCCGTTAAATTGACACTATTGCGACTTTGACAGTTGCGAAGAAATATTGCCTAATGCCAACAAAAATCAGCTCGTCAGTAAATCTTGTTTCTGACAGGCGCACAGTGTAACGACTTAGTACAGCTCGCGGCCAAAACTGGAAGAAGTTATCGGATTACTATGAAATTATAGACTTAAATGTTTTAGGGGCGTCTGATTACAAAAATCGCAACACATTTTTCACCTCCCACACAATTTGATTATAAAAAATTCAATATCTTGAAAACTAATGAAGCTATAGTGCTCATATTTATAGTAAATGTAGTAGTTACCAATATCAACTAACCATAAGGACCATAAGGCGTGGTAGAACAAAAGGGTCTGGTACATGAAAAATTGATTTCCGGATAATAATACAAACAGTTTCCCTAGAGAAATTATTTTAAAAATATAAGCAATATTTATACAAAATATAAGAAAAATTACAACAAAAGCAGGCCAAAGATACGCCCACCACCCACTTATAAAATCTTACTAATATAAACATAGTGCTGCAATTACGGCATTGGTCGAAGAACCAGAAAGTATTACAAAATAAGTTAAATTTGGAAATAATTGTCAATCGGTTGGAACGAGTCTCAAATAAACGCCTCATTAAAAAATTCCGATTCTCGTCTTTGTTTTGACATTGTCTAATTATTGTCACCTTCTCCTTATCTTTCTGAAATTCGCACTGTTCTGTTGACACTTTTACTCGTTAACATTTGGAGCTTGCTACAGTTGCGCGCTTACGTCATTGGCGCGGCAAATTACGTGCTAATTGTACATGCAACATATGTCGTGAATGATGCTGCCGCTGCAGTGCGCCGCCTTCCGCGCCTGTAGCCATCGCCATCACAGCGCACCGTTCGCCTGATCTGCTTGTTTCTAGCGCCTCATGTCGGCTTGATGTGCTTTTAACAACACCTGCTAATTAATTTCCCCAAATAAATACGCAACAGCGGCCGAAGCAGTCGGCTTTATGAGCTGCGCTATTAGCCGCCAGTTTCCGCTGGGAAATGCATGCCGGCGAATTTTAGGACTGGTGGTGCCATGAAGCCTACTCATGCTTTTCTCTGTTTAGTTAGTCGATTTGTTTAGCTTCAAGTTATGGAACCTATCATAAACTATAAACTAGCTTACGATTCCATAACTCCGTTAAGTCTTTTGCCAGTTTGAAAGCACAACGGCCAAATTGCTCCTCTTCACAAAGCCTGAGCAACATATCTATAATAGTAGTTAGTACATAGTTTTCACCAGAGATGGCGTTTCAAACAGCGCGGCTTTAAGCTCCGATTTAAGCTAAAATTTACAAGCAGTTGGCCAATAGCGTGTATTAAGCCTTAAGTTAAGCTTTAAGCGCTTTTTAGAGACAACTTGGAAATTTTAGTCAAATGCGGCTGCAATAGCTTTACTCGTAAATATGTAGCGTGCAGTGTGTTTGTTTGTGTGTTTGCGGACTTGCTTTGGGTTTTTGGTTCAAGTTCAATGTCACGATCGTGAAAGCGGGCAATAGAGCAAAGGCAAGAAAGTGAAAGCTTTAATAAGCAACGCACATGCCTGAATTTAGATCGCTTTGGATGTTGTGGCAAAATTTTAAATAAATAATAAAATTATGTCGAAATGCAAAGCTCAGCGGAAAAGTTGTTGCTTGTTGCCAAACTGGACAAAAATCAACAACAACCGGAAAAGGAACCGAACAGGAAAGAGTTAGCAATGTTTCAGAAGCAAACTTTTAAGAAAGAGAGAGCTTTAATGAGCAACACACATGCCTGAATTTATATCGCTTTGGATGTTTTGGCAAAATTTTAAGTAGATAATAAAATTATGTCAAAATGCAAAGCTCAGCGGAATAGTTGTTGCTTGGTAAATTTGCTATTTTATAATTGCTTGCCATATAAATATATTTCTACTGCTCCGTTGGAGAGAAAGCAAGTGGGGGAAATAAACATTTCAGAACAAACGTTTTTAAGTTCATTGTTCTTATAAAATATTGTTAACGAATTCGGTTGAAGGATGGCAATGCACTGAATACAAAAATTGTTAACTTGAAAAAAATTACAGTCAACGGTTTACAGCAAAAGGAACACTGCATCGTTGATTAGAAGTGCAGGCGGAGGGGCAAAACTTGAAATTCGCTAGCAAGCGCGATGTTCTCCGTGGAGCAATGGTTAGCATATCCGCATACTAAGATATGGTCTAAGGGCTTAAGTCGAGGGGTCAGAAATGAACTTGGTCTAAAATGTCTACATTTTGAATAATTAGTTCTTAAAATGTATAAGAATTCAAAGTAAAAGTTACTGATGAGCTTTTCGCGTCAGAACCCGAAATAGCAATCTCATTCTGCGCATGTGAGAAAATAATTCTAGTTATTGTTGTTGTTGTCCTCTTTTTTGTTATTGTTTTATACAGAAAAAGTCAGTTCTTTGGCCATTAGTCTGAATATATGCTTCTATTAATTGAAGAAAATAAGTATTCGCTCATGTGGCAAAGTTGCTCCTAAGAAATACAGGTTCAGACCTATACTTTCTTCACGCCTATAGTTCCATCCTATATTATCACTAGAATAGACAATCACTAGTAAACATGTATTCAAAATAAGGAGATTTCGCTTCGCCTGTTGCGAAGGTTGGCAGCTGCCAATAAAGAATACTGAATGATTGTCGGAATTCGCTACACATGTGCAAAGACTGCTTAGTTTATTTATTTTAAATTCATAATTGATCTATTCTATAACACTTATTTTTTGTTTTTAATTTTAGTAAGTATAAATTTCGCTCATAAAATAATAAAATAAAATTTTGCTTAAGTTGACTTTCATTTCTTAAGAATGCAACGATTTCACTTTTACAAATATTCAACAAATTTTCAACTTCATAAACAGTATGCACTCGACATATACATATATGTTTCTCTCGGGAAGTACATATACACATTTATCCACAAATATATCTAGTGCCATTAAATATTGACTATACAATCCGACATTGTTCGAGTTGATTGAAGCGCTATAATCCAAATCGGCGTACGTAATCACATACTTTGATTAGCGAGCATATACAATTTTTTTATTTCAGTTTCTCCAATATAAAGAAACAGCGATTTTTAAACACCATATGTGTGTCATAACTAGAGTACCTTTAAACAGGTTCGTTTTCTAAGTCTTTTGTTTTCCACGAAAAAATGCACTGTCGATTAAAAATTTTAAATCACATTGTTTTATTATAATTTGTTAAAATTTGTAGCGAGAAGTGAACAGTTTTCTTATAAATAACGCTTTGAATTCGGTTCTGGGCACTAGTTTATATTGTATTTCGCATTGTAAGACAATCTACCAGCCTCTAGCATTGCTTGATGATTGCGAATGAGCATAGTTGCCACCATTTCCACCACAGGAATAGCAGCCGCCACCTAGACTGCCGCTGCTGGACGAACTTTGGCTACTTGAGAAGGAACCGCCGTAGCCGCCTTGTCCTCCATATCCGCCTTGCCCTCCATATCCGCCTTGTCCGCTATAACCGCCATGACCTCCATATCCGCCTTGTCCGCCGTAACCACCGTAGCCACCTTGTCCGCCATAACCACCGTAGCCACCTCCCCCATAACCCCCTCCACCATAACCACCTCCTCCATAACCGGAATAAATAGGTTTTATGGCAATGATATGTGTGGCAGAGAGTCCACCTCTACGTCCACCTCCACCGCATCCGTAACCACCGCCACAACCGCCTCCGCCATGCGACAACAATTTCTTAAATTTGTGTAATGTGGGCGTGACACTACTCAGCGCGGCCACCAACAATAGCAGAACGATGAATCCCCTCATTCCTGGACTTTGTCAATCCACTCTTCCGTTTCAATTATTTCTGTTACACTGACGTCCGTGTCGTCTACAGCTACGACTTTTTCTATTCTGGGCACGGGAAATTTTTTCACTCAACTGAAGCGTCTCAATGCGATTCGATTCGCATTTATACCTGCTGGCTAAGGAAATTTATTCTGGGCATGTAGTCTCCCCCGGCAGTCATTCTATGTGACTCTGCTTTTTCAATATGCTCCGCTTGTGCTGCCCGCACTAATTGCTGCTGTTGTTGCTTCTGCTGCGTTTGTTGATGTTGATGTGCGCCCGGCGTAGTCAGGCTACCCTGAAAATTTGCTCATTGGGTTGGTTTGACAGTAAAGTGTTCGATATGCTCCGCACGCTACGGCAAGCATTGTTCGAACCAAGCAGTGCTTTCGGATGGTGCGTTTCTACAGGGGTTTCTTCGGGCCTTCACTAGCCACCAACATCAGCGGCAAACAACATAGTCTCAGAAACCAAAGAATAGATCTCACTTTTAGCAATCTTTGTATTAAATTTAAACATTTCCAAAACGTTCTTTTTCTTTTCCAGTTGAATTTACCTGCAGCTGAATTAATTTTACAAATTATAAAATTATATAGCTTTAAAGCAAATTCCTTTGAAATTTCGCATTAGAAAGTTGTTTAACCTTTTTTGGAATAAGACCCTTGATCTTCAAATTCTATTTAATAAAACGATCGAATTTAGATAACTGCACCCTAACTTAGAAATTTATTGTATAGCCGAGCTCGAACGAGTTTTGAAAAGATTTATCAAAGATCAGCAAACTTTAGATAGAGTGGAAATACTATTTTTCTGTTAAGTAGGTTTTAGTCTGCAAGGGATTGCACCAGGGACCTCTCGCATGAGAAACCGAGCGCACATACATTGCACCACTAGGTCTAGTATGCTCTTTTATAAACCCGATGGGGCAGATGCGGTTACGATGCTTTGTTATTGTAAAGCACCTTAAGGTGAACCATTTATTTGGATCAAAACAACTTGCCTGTACCGAGTCTATGTTCGTTAGCTCCGGTCGATATTAATGACAGATTTTCGAATGCTTTGAAACGTGCGTAGGGTCCAATGAACGGCACATGCCATTCCGATGTGTAGCGCAGCGCTCGTTTGTGCTTCTCATAGGTAGCCCTGCTCAGCTCCACCACATACCGCACATACAAATCCAAAATGGCTTTCATTAATTTAAGCGTGTTATAGACTGGGAAAACCGTCAATATCGGTGGGAGTCATCTTCTATTTTGGAGCCTTCCACTCGTTACTTCTGCTGTGTGTACGCGCAACAACAAATATTGCACCGGTAAGGGCTGTTAATGGCACATCATTACATGCATACGCTGACGGTGATCAATTTGAGTCGATATGAGTTGTTTGCCATTAATTGGGCTGCAAGTGGGAAAGCTTGAATGGAGCAGGAATGCAGCTGGAACTGCAGTCGCGTTCGGCCAGTTTCGAATGCATTACGGAGGCACGGTAGCAATATTTCAGAGTGTTAATAACTAAATTTAACTTTATCTAATTTTATGTTCTCTATCTGTGTGCGTGTGCGTGTGTGTTGGTAAGGGGGTTTTGGGCAGGCTCCATTGCCAGCTTAGGGCGCTGCTATGACGTGCGAGTGCAGTAGCACATCTGCCACTATATCAGGGGGGAATTACAGCTTCCCGGTTGTGTATTTTATTGCAACAACACGACCCTTATTTTATTGCTTTAATAACTCAGATGTTGTAAAAGTTTTAATTGTTACAAAAACGGGGAAACGGCTTGGAAATGCGAGTATTAACCAATTTGTCTGCTCACAACTCAGATAAAACTTAATTTAACTGCATTTTTATTGGTATAAAAATTTGATTTAAAATTTTAACTAAATTTGAGTTCGGTTTATGTTTATTGTTGTTTGTTATGGTTTTTGTGAGCTATCAATCTTTCTTGTCTTCTACTATTTCGCAATTAAGAAATAATGTCAATTTTTTCCTTGAATGACTCACTCAAAGCTTCGAAAAATTTTATTGGCTGTTTATTCAGCAGATTTTTTCTATGAAAACTATTTTATACATTGCTTATAAACACAAAGTACTACCATCTCAAGTTGAAAACCGGTATACAATTACTAACATCCAAATTGAATAAGAAGCTTGATACAGGCTCATCCATGAACTTCTACCAACTTTTTAAAGTAAATATTCATAAGTTCATATTATTGCAAAATTCAATAATTAAAATTTTTTTAAAAATTCGAACCATAAGTGAGACCGAATAGACCGAAGTTTGCAGGAGACCATCTAATACATATAGCATACTGATGGCTACAAGACAGAGGTTGGAGTGGACGCAGGAGAATATGAAAGTATGGGCAAAAACAACTCTGTGTTCCAAGCCGAAGAGGTTTTCATATGGAATTCTGTACTTTAAAAATATAAGTTCGAAATTTATTTAAAGAAAATTATTCGATTTTATCGCTATCGATTAATCGCAAATAATTCAATTCAATCATATCTTAATAAGATGTCGATAAATAGCTATGTTTCATAGTCTATAATTGGTATTTGCATGACGTAATATCAGCTGAAATGTAGTGCCAGATCAAGTTCTGTGCGAAAGTGAATAAGCACTCTTGTTTTCATTCCCAACCGGTTCGCATTTGGCCTAAGCGCCAAGCCGCATCATCACAGCAATAACAAAGTTAATACTGAACACCAAACTCTATGGCATTCCGATCATACATGCAAAGTGTATTTTTAGTGTACCACTTCAGATGCTGATACACTGCCGCCACATTAGTAAGCGCAGCGGTCATTTCTGTCATGGCAGAATTGCGGCTGCCAATTCGATTAGCATGCGCAACACGCACACACGCTTGGACGCTGCACTGGAGTGTCTGTCGGCAGCGTTGGCTGCTACTGCTGCTGGTGTGTGGCGGCTCGCCAACAACAACTGCAGTAGTAATACTCTGCGAGCATGTCATTCGAACGAGCAGCCGCGTTGACTTCTTGACTTCATGTCATTGACGAATTACGCGGATTCCGCTCTTTATCACTTAAAAGAACAACGAAAATGTTACGAACTTTGCTTGAAAGCGAAATCCGTATTGCCTCTCGAAAAACCCAAGCCAGCTGCGCACTTCGTATGCTTTCAAATTGTCTGCTTTGCACTTTAATGAGCTTGCGTGATTTGGGCTTTTCGGCTTGAGTTTCCATACAAAGATACAAAGCATGCCAGATTTCCCACTTCGCACGATGCATCAGCACGGAAATTTCCAAATCTATTTTTTCCAGCACTTTTGTATTATTTGGAACAATAAAAGTTTGCCATTGTTTGTATAAATATTACTTTAAGGCTTTCCTATCTGTGTTGAAATTCGCTCACTGAATTTCAATTAAGTAAAGTTGGGTGTAGTTGTTGTTGTATGTCGGTTGTATTCCAATATTTTTCTCACGTACAGTTTTTTGTTGATTTAAAATATTTTTTTTTAATGTTTTACAAGTGTTTTATTGCTTCAGGAAATCAAATATTTTTACCATTTATTACATATTACAGATGCAAGCTCGAAATTGTTGCCGTGGGCGTGATGTTACCTTTTTGAGAGTACTACTAGTTGGCTCAGTCATTGGAACATGTTCTTTCTGAGCGGCGATATTTTCTTAGTTATATATTTTTAACAACCCTTTAAAGCCGCGATGACTAGTAGATTGCATTCTTACTGCAAAAAATTCTTTATTTCAGAGGGTACCACGTCAAATATGAAGCTATTTTGAGAGTTGTAATGCTTGCATATAGTATATAATGAAAGTTGATTAGAACTTTCGCAGCATAATAAATCGCCTAAGCGATACGAATATACATATGTATGAATATTCCTTATTCATCAACGCATATCCAAATAAATTCATTCAGAAAAATCTTTAACAGCAGCAATAACGTAATGTTATTAACAATACGTAAGCTTTTCACTTTAGTTTGTTGTTATTTCTCACATCACGCATTGCTGTTTTGATAGTCTTAGTACTATTTGTTTTGTATTGTACACAAAATGGCTTAGAATACATACATATATATATACATTTATGCACGCATGTGTTATGTAATACTAATGTGCAATGTAAATTTGTCCAATCATTGACTTTCTGTTTAGCGGAAATATGTAAACCCCTCCCAATTTGTTCATGTTTCGTCTTAGCCAAATTTGGTCATATTCTCTAACAAACCACAGCAATTTAAACAAATTAAAAACTCTTTTGTCAATAAACCGAAAATGATGAATACATTTTACGAATAAATAGCAAACCAATACACTCACATAAATCTTGGCGACAAGATCAAATAAAACAGCAGGGGTTGAAGTGTGGTTATGCTACGGTAGAATTCCGGTTTGGTTGTCGGCGCAAAGTCTGTACAATTTGTGGTTTTTTCGCACGGAAAGATCTCCGAAACCTTGTGGAGCAGTCGATAGTAATAGTTCGACTGGCGATACATCAAAGCAAAGCTGATGAAAGGCAACAACAGAAGACAACCAAACGCAAAAGATGCAGCGGAATTTGCAATTGACAGGAAACTTCGAAGGGGTAACGAATTTCCCCCTTGCACGAGAATGAACCATTGCATCTATTGAGAGGATATCACTTCCGCTAAAAAAGTACAATCGCAACGGTGGCATATGACCCTCAGGTACACAGCTGTCCACCCAATATGAATGACTGCTAGATTGCGCATGCTTGCGTATGGTTAAATGATGGGACCCCGACCAAATTCGGAACCACACGCCACATGCAGCTTTAATTAGTCAGCAAATAATTGCCCAAATTCAATCAATTAATTTTATGAATAATAGATCCACGTTGAACAAATGTTTAGGTCTGCATACGGATACGTTATAACGAATAGTGGAGAACGGATACCACAGACCAGTGCCGAGCGATCATGCAGACAAAAATATGAAGACTGGTCGCGGTCCGTCGTGCTGTCAATCTTTGACGTTATGAAGGGCATTCGGAAGTGGAAATGTGCGCGCTTGCCGCTTAAACAGCAATTCGCAGAATGGACCGAACTGACCGAAGTGATTTCGTACACTTCTTAGTAAGCGCTTCAATTATGAAGTCAGCTTTTTGCAGTCGATGATTGGTATTGAAGCGGCTATTAATCGTGCAAGTGCCAATTTTAAGCTTAATGCAATCGGTTCCGCTTAATAGAACTTGCATATGTACGAGTATGCAAGTAATACATACAAGTCGGTGTAGAATTAAGTGTGAGCCCATGGAAATGTTTAGCATTCTCATGCATAAATTTTAGCAAAATCCATGGGGCAACCAAAATTGTGAGGCTTACGAAAATGCTGCAAAGTAAACTATTCTATTCTGTTTAAAACGCGTGTAAAACAAGTTTTGCTGATTTGATTTAAAAATTGCCTTTTACATCCTCTCACTAAGCCCTTAATTTGGTGTCTGCATGCATATTTATATTATGTATATGTATTCACAATATTTCTTTTGTAAGCCGGTTATCTAAATTTGTTTGCTGTATTTGTATATTATGCTCTTCCTCTTATTTACATTTGACAGTTTGATTTATTTCTTTTTTGAAATTGACGTTTAAATTTACACATTTTAAAAGTTTATTGAACTTTTATAATTTTTCGGCACTATGGCCGATTCGGTAAACACTCACAAATTATATGCACTCTCACAATTTAAGTGCCTTTGTTTGCGGTATAATTATTCTAAGCAAACACGCCAAATTCCGTCTATTTGCTCAAGCTTTGTGTCAGAATTTCTTAGGAAACTGACCTAAACTCACAAGCTAACGCCTGGTCCGGTTTTGAGCGAATTCCACACTAGTCAAACTGTCTGTATTTTTTAATTTTGCCGACATACATACTACACATAATGGTGCTAATGTAGAAAAAATTTATTCCAGTCATTTAGTTACCGGCTTTAAATTTTCCATCAGAATTTTTTTCGTAACTAGAGAATGTATGGCTTATTTAAAAAAAAATTACTGCACAGAAAACGTAATATGTAGAGGTTAAAAGAAAGAAATTATGTATGTATGTACACCGGTGCAACAGAATAAGTTTTTGTAAAGATTTATTTTAAACGAACATAATATTGGCGTTCGTGGCTCAGTGAATATAAACATAATCAAATTATTTTCGTTTCTTCAATTTATACAGGAAATATTTCTGTTTTCGATCTTTTTCTACGCTTTAGTACAAAGAAAAATTTCCTTTAAAAATTTCTGGCATCGATATTGTTGATGCAAACATAAAGAATTTGTGACAACGAAAAGAAAAGAAGAAATCTTTGCAATATGAAAAAGTTAGTACTCGACTCTTTTCAGGTTTCCTTTCTTGTATACGTCGCTCAAACTTAAATCCTGGCTCATCTCGAGATCCTGCATTTTTTTGTATTTCGGCGTAAGATATATTTGAACGCTTCATTTGAACTGTGCTAAAAATATAGGTTAATTGTATGTTAAATATTTTTCAAATATGATGTATTGGCTCAACACATTGAAAGCATATGAAATCATTTTTTTTTTAGTTTTTCAAAGCTCCCCGTTTTATTACGCTCATGCAAGTTTATATTGGAAAAGACTTTGCCTAGTTCGTATATTGCACTTAAAGGCGTATCAAATATACAAGCGCTGCACCTGTTCGTAGGTGCCGTCATACTTCTTACGCTGAAGATGTTCAGCAAAATACATTCGCCTCACTAACAGCAAAGATGCGAACAACTGTCAGTTCCTTCATCAATCAGCGCAGCACCAACAACAGCCAAAAGCTGAACGGCTGCCAAAATTAGCGATGCTAATGGGCTTGTTTCATTGCAAGCGTCCACGTCTTGCCATTTGTCGCTTAGAATTGTTAATTCAGACATTTTGTTTGTGTGCCGCTCGGCTATGTGGTATGTTGTGTGAGTGCCACGCGGCAGCAGTTAAGCCAACAGCGGCTACTTCACCGGCGCGAATGCCGCATCTCTAAAAAGAACTGTCTTTGACGAGAAGAGAGTCGTCAATATGTCTTTCTGCTGTTAGCGGTGTGAAGCCGTGATCTGAGTTCGCGCACGCGTAAAGCTTCGCTGTTATTGACGCTCGCGATATTGATACCGGCGATGCTATGGCGACGCCGACGTGGACGTCGATGCCGCGCATTTGCATATTCATGCTGAGGTTCTATTGTTTGCACGGCGCACCGCACACTGGCCAACACAAATGTGGGTTATTGAAAATCACATCCATGATGTTTAATTAGGCAAGCACCGATCGCAGCACAGCGTTCTGCTGCGGTCTCGCTCGCACCACGCCGCCGTTCCAACGACACTCCGTCCTCTTCCAAGTGCGATAAGAGCGCTGCGTGCGCTTGATTAGAGCTCTGCTGGCTCTGCTGGCTCTGCTGACTTCTATGTTTTTGGCACTTTTTTGCCTATAAATGTGTCCGCACGCCTCGGAGCCTCATTAGTTTTCGCCAATTTTCGACTTGGATAACTTGATCATGAAGCCGTTCGTCTGCATTTTGGTTATTGTGGCCGCTCTAATTGCCTCCGGCCAGGCGCATAGCGTGCAGAAGCGTTCCCTGGGCGCCTTGTTGGGTGGCGGCGGTGGCGGTGGCATCGGTGCTCTGCTGTCCTCTAAACTTGGAGGGCTCGGTGGAGGTGGAGGTGGAGGAGGAGGCGGCGGTCGTAGTTACTCCGGTGGCGGATACTCCGGTGGTGGTTACTCTGGCGGCGGCTACTCCGGTGGTGGCTACTCCGGTGGTGGCGGCTACGGTGGTGGCTACTCTGCTCCCGTCACTGTCATAAAACTTGTTAATGATGGTGGCTACTCAGGCGGCGGATATTCCGGTGGACACTCTGGTGGATACGGTGGATATTCTGGTGGCGGATATTCCGGTGGACACGGTGGATATTCTGGTGGACATTCCGGCGGCTACACAGGTGGCTACTCTGGCGGTCATTCGGATGATTATTACGGTGGTCATTCCGGCGGATATGCTAGTGGTTATGGTCATGGTGGAGGCGGTGGTGGCGTTACCATCGTGAAAGTGATATCCGATGGTGGTTACTCTGGTGGCCATTCCGGTGGCTATTCTGGTGGATATTCCGGCGGTCATTCCGGTGGTTACTCTGGTGGCTATTCCGGCGGTCACTCTGGTGGCTACTCTGGTGGATATGCCCAAAACTACGGTGGCGGTAGCTACTCCAGCGGTGGCGGCTCTGGTGGACTCGGCGCAATTTTGTCTGCTAAGCTGGGCAAGCTCACGGGCGGTGGTAGTCAAGGCTGGTAAATTCCTAAGCGAATTTGTTTACTCATAAGCACTGTTGTAGGTCTAAGTTATCCAAAGAGAATAGTTCAAAAATTCGAATAAATGATAAAATTTTCCAAAACACGTTTTTGCATAATTTTGCAAATTTTTTGCATTCCAAACTTTAACATTACTAAAATTTCAGCCGCTTGCGAGTTTTACAAGTTTTTTTAATTCGAAGATTATTTAAATGTGTTCTGAGCACAGCCTAGGGCTTACGTCATCGATGGCCCCATTGTAAATTTTAATTTCCACTTGGCAACAAACTTACATTAGGCAGTGCAGCGAATTGGAAGTAGTTGTATCTAGAGCCCGAACGAACCAGAAATTTTGGCCGAGACCGAAACCGATACCGAACTTCGGCCTTTTTTTAATGTTCCGAGAGCGAACTTTTCGAATATATATGCACAAAAAAGAAGAAGAATTTTAATGAAAAAAAATTTATACATTTTTAGGAAAAAAATACACTGAAAAATCAATAAAAAGTATTATTAACAAATTTATATTTTGGTTAAAACTATACAATTTTGTCATCAACTGTTCGGCTAAATACTCGGCCTTTTGTAGCCGAGACCGAATCGAGACCAAACCCAAACCTTTTGGCCGAACTGTTCGGTAACCGAAACCGAGACCGAGCGTTCGGTCGGGCTCTAGTTGTATCTGATGGCCCCTCCCTGTTAGATTGTAAAGAAGGATTGGTGAAAAGGTTTAGTAGATCTAAGTATATACTTATCGTATTTACGAAAACAGTAATAGCTTGGGTACCATTCTTGATTAAATAAAAATAACGGTCATGCATTAGCTATTATCGGAGCTATATTAACGAAATGATATAACAGTAGAATTTCCCTATAGACAATCCATATGAGCAAATTACAGTCGAACTTTTCTATAGCGAACGCAATGTCCATCTGTGGACAAAGCTAGCACCTTTAATAGTACATATTTATATCGATATATCTGGGTTGTACTCTGAAGAGCAGTGAGTTGGCCATTTTAAAGGGAGTTCTTAAGGCTCTTGGCTGATTTTCAAAGTGGCAATAATATTATCTATATTTTAAACATGGCCACAATATTGCGTACTACTAATCAATTTTATTTTTATAATCTACGACTCGAACCCCCTCAAATAACTGCGAGTGCGGGCACGACTGCGTTTGGCCTGATAAACTTCATCGGCGCTTAGTTTTGATGGTGTTTCGTCATTCAAAGCCGGTGGCAAATCGTCGAAGTATTGCTGCCAATTGAAAGTGGCATCGGTTTCGTTCGTCAGATCGGTAGCCGCATTCAAATCAACAATATCGGATTTATCAGTTGTGCTGAAGGCCTTCTCGAAATCGGCATTCAATGTGCGTGCGAACAGATTGATGTCACCATTGGTTGTGGTGATGGCAGCCCAGTCCAATATATCATCGGAATATGTTGTTGGAGCTGGTGTTGGTGAGTTATATGGCAGGCGCCGCCTACTGGTGTTGTCTAGAATCTTTCGGAAAGGAGACGGTGCCGCCGATTTGGTGCCAAGCTCAAAATCCGCCAAACCGAAGCCTGAATTATCTAAAGGCCAATTATAAATTGGCCGTAATTGCGTAGCGAGCGCGCTGAGCGTGAACGACGTGAGCGCGATGTATGCGGCGTGATGCAGAGCGGGCATCTTGCGCTGTTGGTCTGCTGCACGATACGGAATTGAAATGCTATGCGCCACCGTTTGCCAACGAATTGAAATTGACGTGATCATTTGTGCAAAGTGTGACATTTATAGCCTTCGCACGACGGCCGATATCTGCTCGATCATGACAGCGATTGACCAATTGGCCAATTGGCGCGACTCAAATGAAATTGAGCGGCATTAATAGGCTCTGCAGATGCGCGCTTGGCGGTGGGGAATAGCTGTAAGTATGGGGGAATTGGGATGCGAGTGTCATCATTAGCATGCGCTTAGTGGCGGTTAATGGCATTTCGCTAGTTGCCGTGCCTTTGTAAAGTTCACATTTGGACTTGGCTTGAAGCTGGCAAATTTCGGCCGAATTTGCTTGCGCTGTGATTCGAAATGAATGAGCCAACATTGCGATTGAATCGATGGACAAGTTGTTTGTGGGCAATTAATCACATAGCAATTTTGGCCAATTGTAATTTCAATGCGCCGGCAATTGTTGCAGTTGCATGCCCGTCATTGCTGTCTTCGGCGATTAACGTTTATTACGTTGTTTGTCGCAGCAGCGCGCAATTCGGTCATGACGAACGGCAGCATTAATAGTTGAGACGAAATGCGAACCATCCAAATTAACCGAAAAGTTAATTTTGCACATCCTTTGAACAAATCTTTGTTACATTCAGAACTTTCAATAAATATAATAGGGGCATTCATTTAAACGTGTAAAATTCTGATAAACCTGATAAAGAGTTTAAGTTTATCACAGTATAAACTAGCTGTAAAAATTTGTATGAAAGCTTATTTGCACAAATGTTGTGAGTTTCCACGTTGATTTCGCTGTGAAAAAGAAGTTTGTAAGCTAATACGGCAACGAATGCAACCCTGCTAAGCGTTCTTCTTGCCCGTCTGACCATAAATTCTTTGATATTTAGAAATTATTTTTCGGGTGCGTTCATGAAACACACTTCGTAAATGTATAAATATCCACAATGTGTAAACTTATATGCTTAAATGAATACCCTTCTATCGTTCATCGCAGTATCATTTTCTATTCTATACTTTTTATAGTATAGAAGTACTATAGTGCGCAGTACGACACTCTTCCAATTAACTGCAATAAACTATTGCTTTTTCGAAAAATTCGCCGCTTAAGTAGAAATCAAAGTAATTAATTTCTTTAGCGATACTCTTTATTTTTCACGATCGCACTAAAATTCGAAAGTTCAAATTGGTTTTTTTATTGGAAAAATATTTTGCTCAGCAGCACTAACTAATCAGCTTGATCATAAGGAATCTATATATTTTCAAAAAGCAATCTTTTTCTGACATTAAAGACTTGATGTTTTACCAAATCGACACATAATTGTAAGCTACGTACGTTTTTTTAAGGGGCAGATGAAGGTATCAAAGCCAATTGGAGATTGGGATATAATTATGTCAATTTTTATATCAGAAGAAACAACTGAAAAACTCTTATATGCAAAAACAAAGTTAGTGCAAAGCCTAAATTTGTAACTGAAAATATGCGCTCTGGGCAGCAATTTATCCCTGAATGACATTTCAGTTGCATACTGCCGGACTGACACAACACTCTGCTTATTTCAATTATGCAAATTAAAGCCGAAACGCCTAACAACTTGACCAGCAATTGACCAGGGCAAATACAGCTTAGACAAACACTGAGGAAAATGCGCCCACAGTGCGGAAAATAAAATGCAATAACAGCGGCAAAGCATGATTAAAGTCAGAGGTTATGCTATTGCACAGACTCGATTGAGTTGCGGCTAAGACCTTGATGTAGCTTTGCTTAACAACGCTTTTATGCGCTCCACAATTCGCTGTTATTTCATTGATTTTCCATGAGCGTGGAGTTGCGAAAAGTACAGCAAACAAACAACAAAGTACAATGAGGCAGCGCAAACACATGCCCCAAAAATACGAAAATATGGCAAGCCAGACTGGCAGCCACATAAAGAGAACCACAGGCAGCGCTGCCAACTACAACAACAACAAATGCAATGACGGCACAACAAAACATTAAATTATAATTTTTACAATTTTCGGTGTTGCAAGAGCAAATCAGTTTAGTTGTCAAGTTTTTCAAATAGCAATTTTCATTAACATTAAATGCGTTGCTTCTGCCTTTGCCCCGAGCGTATTTCACAGCCGCTCGCAAACAAACTAACAACACTTGGCTGCTATGAACTCGCACGCCATTCTGCTCGGCAGTCGAGAATCTTGATTTACGTGCGCACGCTTGCGCAAAAGCGTTTTGCAGGCGACGTTGACGGCCACCGCAGCCAAGCCAAACGCGAGATCGCGAGCATTGCCGGAACTTGTGCGAATGCCGCGCCATGGCGGGTCTTCGGCGGGGAGCTGTTGGCGCTAATGTGCGAAGCTTTGAGGCAGCTCGTCTGCCGCAACTGCGCTTGAGCTTGAAAGCTTAGCACTCACAGCTTGCGCTAAATGCGGCTCTGCGGCCGTAATTGCCTCGTAAATGAGAAATACTTCTGCTTGGCCGCAGCAGATGAGCACGCTTGACCCTTGGGCACTTGGCAATGCCGCATTGAACTTGCTTTCTGGCAAAGTTTAACGATATTCAAAGAGGGGCCATTTCGTGCCGTTTAATGGAATGCTGTGATGACCAATGATGATACAATGAGATTTAGCGCTTGTGTTGAAAGCTCGCAAAGCTCATCACTGAAAAAAATGACGAGTAGATAGCGGCGAGGAAAAGAAATTGAATCATACGATCGCTGTGGCATAAAGCAAAGACTGGGCGACAATCAAGCCAACGTACACCAGAAAAGACGGATGCAGTGAGTCTAAGTTTTGCTAAAAGTCCCATTTACCACTCATCGACACCCTGCACGAGAATTGGGAAATTGAAAAATGTGCTTGTAAGAGCTCGCCTTTGCGCCACGGCCACTTGACCGACATCAGTTTCCACACTGATTTTAAATTCCATATAATCAATTAATAAAATATAAATTATAAAATTGTATTTCATTAAAAATTATCAAAAAAAACTTCAACCTGACACAACAAAATAAAGGCGCTGTATTAAAGGTCCTGTTTGAAAGTGACTTTCTACGATTTCAAGTTTTTCACTCACGTTTTTTCCGAAATGTTAAAAGCTTCAGTGCACTTTGATTTGTTGCAGATCCTTTTATACAATTCAATTTCATATTCAAAAATTCTCTTTCAGAGATACATATTTAATATTTAAGTATAGCCTAACAAAACGTTTGCCTCTGTTCTTCAATCGCTTTCGCTTTCATTCGAAAACGAAATTAAAATCGCGGCAGTTTTTTGTAGCTGTGCTGCAATTCAAAGCGGAATTTCCATTTACAATTTAAGCAACAGATTCTATTTCACTTCGAAATATATAATTTTAATAGGAATGCGGAAATTTTGTTTATACTTGTAGAATTTAAGCTCATTTCTGAAGCGAACTGCATAACAAGGACGATCGAATAGTAAAAATACGGTATGCATAGTTAATCAGCAAAAGATGCAGTGCATCTCTTTCCTCGATGTAGAAGCTTTATACTCGTACTAAATATAATATACATATGTTTTATATACATACATAAATATATCAGTGCTAGATGCGCGAAAAACCATAACGAAGCAGTTTTGAAGATTAGACATAGCTCTTATAGTGAAATATTTTACGCATGAGAGATCTAAAACGAAATTCAAATTATTTTACGAAAAGTTTTTAAGATTCAAAATCACATTGGGACTAATAAAAAACGAAAGTTTTTTAAATCTGCCTGATTCGTTATCTTCATATAGTGGGAAGGGGGGATGTTCAGGTAGTACAAATCCAGACTGCGGTGGAATTTTGACTGTAGTATATTTTGAAGATTTGGTGCTCCTATAAAAGAAATGAATTTTAAACAGCTAAAGCTAAGAAAGTCAGGCCTTTTCGAAGTCAGTAAAATTGGCTAATCGTATATCGATTAATTGTGGGGTTTTCGGCACTGAAAACTGTTCGGGATCATATGTTTACGGGATACGGGATCTCGGGACTGACAGTATTTTGCTGATGTCGTATAGTACAGTAAACAAGATATTTCCCGCAACGCTCGAGCGTCGGCACATATGTACATGACACAGAATCTCCCTGGGAGGACCGGAAGACCCAAGTGGAATAAGCTATATCATAGATTATAACTAGGCACTGGAGAAGTAGAAAGCAGAAAAAAGGTTACTTTATTATCTGGTATAATTAGGTTTCTTTGGCGCCGAATACTTAAGCCATTGGTTCGCGAGAAATAGGGACGCACAATCTGCTGGAATCAACTTGTTAAGCTGCGAGCTGGAACCTTTTGGTTGTACACTCATCCACTGCGCCTTGCAGTGCACTCTATACATTGCTTGGGCAATCTAAAAACATTGTGGTATTTCCAAGGACGAAAGGGCACTCGGTTTCGATACGCTGAGATATCATCATAAAAATGCTCATTAGCACAATGTGGCACTCGCGGTGTCCATGGCTTGTGGTAAATGCGCAATCGTAGAATTTTTTAATTAGTAAAAATTAAGCCATGGTAAGCAATTTTGCTCAGTTACTTCGCTGAATTGTGCGGCACGGTGGCAAGTGCGGCATGCCGCATCACTCAAATTACCGCCATAAAGCTGTGCAATTCTGCCGCGAGTTGAGCGTCCGCCGGCGGTGATTAAGATCGATTCGAAATTACACTGCCAACGCATTCAAAATTCTGCCAACAATGAAATGTGCTTGCTTGCCACCGTAAGCCAGCGTGCAACAATAACACAAAATGTTGCTTGCAACCGAGTTCTTACACGAAATTCGATTGACGCACGCGCGCTTCAGCTTCTACTTCAGCTACGGCGCACAAGCTTTAACAAATGGTGCCCTAATAAATCGTCGCGGCAGCAGCGAAACCAACTCAACACGCGGCGGCAGCGCTTGATAGCCAATAGAGACGTTCAGATGGCACCGTTTGCGGTAGACGCGCTTGACAGGCAATTTGCCGGCCGGCTAAGCTCGCGCTACGCCGCGCCGCGCGGCATGAGGGAGGTAGTGGAGAAGAGGCGGGCGCGCCAGGCAGAAATGTGCGCACAATTTTGTGGGAGTTAATTGAAAGCAGCAGCGGCTGTGGCGGCGACGTCTTGCGGCATTTGTATGCAATCAACAAAGCCAACAACAATGGCTCACCACAACAACAACACATTGTAAGAAATCGAAAGTGCACATCAAGCAAGTCCACCAGCAATTTGCAGCCGCCGACCGCGCTGCCGTTCGGCAATTGCGCCTGCGCAAGCGCGTGCTGCCAGAATAGAACTGCAATCTGGGCGCATTGCAGCGGCGGGGTGCAGTGTCACGCTGTTGCTGCGGCTGCCGTGGAACGAGATTTCAAGCGATTTCGGCGAGTATAAATACGCGATGTGGCACTATTTGGAGTATTAGTTGTGGCACAGCGTCTGCAGTGGCCAGCGGAAGACTAACAATAAGATGCAGTGCAAAGTCGTGTTCTTGTTGCTCAGCGCGAGCGCCGTCGCAATGGCGAGTTTTATCGGTGGCAGTGGCGGTGCTGGCGGATGGTCCAGCTCCGGTGGTAGCTCGCTCTGGCCAGGCAAAACGTCTTACGGTGGCGGCGGCGGTGGTGGTGGTGGTGGTGGTTGGTCTAGCTCCGGTGGCGCCTCACTTTGGCCAGGCAAATCGTCTTATGGTAGCGGCGGCGGTGGTGGTGGCTGGTCTGGATCTGGTTCCAGCACTTCATATAGCAGCCTGTCCAAGGGACTCGGTGGAGGCTGGTCTGGCAGTGGACTTGGTGGACACGGTGGAAGCAGTGGTGGCGGCTGGTCGAGCGCTAGCCTCTGGCCAGGCAAATCCAGCGTAGGAGGCGGCTGGTCTGGCGGCGGCAGCAGTGGCAGTAGCGGCTGGTCTGTCGGTGGCGGTAATGGCGGCGGCTGGTCTGGAGGTGGTGGTGGTATTAGCGCTTGGCCGGGAAAAAGCAGTCTGGGCGGCGGTGGTGGCGGTTGGTCTTATGGCGGTGGCGGTGGCAGCAGTGCAGGCTGGTCGCAAGCTGGGTCCAGTTTGAGCTCTTTGAATTCACATGCTGTGTCTAGTCTGGGTGCAGGTTGGAAGAGTGGTGGCGGTGCTGGCGGCGGTTGGTCTGGCGCCGTTAACAGCGGCTGGAAAACTGGCGGTAGCGGCATCGGTGGCAGCTTGGGTGGAGCTTGGAAAAGCAGTGGCTCTAGCTTGTATGGCGGTGGCAGCAGTAGCGGCAGCAGCGGCGGTTGGAAATGGTAACGTGTGTTCGTCGTAGAGATCAGGCCTGTTCGAGCGCTTGTTGCACATGATGAGAGAGGCTAGCTTATGCAAGAACTAAAATTGTATGTATTATTTGAGCAAAATAAAATCGCTTGTACGTTGATGAAAAGTAAAAATATTTGTAAATAAATTCAACGTTTAAGTATTAAAAAATATCAAATTGTTATTTAATGAAAAGAGACAGCGGAAATCGCTCTACATTGCACAGTGTATATGTACATATGTGCTCGGTGTGTGCTGCCAAAGATGCCAGGCATTACCAGCCAATTAAAGTAAAAATAAACAATTGGCCAAATAGCTCGAGTACGAAGCTTAGGACCCGCTTCTCTTCCTCGGTTATAATAATAATGATAATTGATTGGCGCAACAGCCCGTGTGGGCTTAGGCCCAGCTTTCTCGCATTAGCTTCTGTGTGCTTGTTATATTTTTGCACAAGTTAACGGGACCTACATTAATTGAATCCGAACGGGTTGAGAAGCTTTTCATGGCAGAGAATATTCTCGGAGAATTGCCAATTCATCGCGAGAACTTAAATTTGAAAAACAAATTATCCTTTTTAATAGATGGTTTGAGGCCAGTCTTGAACCCAGGTCCTCCTTGCCGCAGCGTCCAAGCACTTGTTCACTGAGCCACCGCGGCGCCCTCGGTTACACAAATATATTTTTATAGCCGTGTCCGAACGGAAAGCTTTATTTATCTTTTTTAAAAAGCTTTTTACTATGGCAAAGTATGCTATCGGAGACCTGCCTCTCGAGAGATGGTGTCGCGCGAGAGACTTATATTTTTAAGACCCTAGTTGACTCGGCTAAGATCCGATCCAGCGACTCCATGCAGCGAGTTGAAATAACTCTGCTCCGAGAGCATTCTTTGCCTCTCTTAACGAATGTGAATCATTTAAAATTTTTCAGTAATGTTTTTCAGTGTTTCCCTAAAGGTATCTGTTCTTTATACTGGAAATTTGTCTTTTCTTTTAATGTTTCATATAATCAACATCTTTGATTTCATCAAAATAAACATAATATCGCTGCTACCTCAGAAGAATAAAATCCTTTTTCTATTATACATAAAACGTAAACCATTCATTTTTTTATATTTGTTAGTAAAAATATTTTCTTGTTCATATTTTACGGAGAGATAGCTCAAAAAGATGTTCGTTAATTTCCAAAATTAAATTAATTTAGCCAAAAATTTCATTCTCAATTAAAATCGAAAGCATGCTATTTCAAAAGGCTTTATATCTCATTGCACTATTTCTAAAATACGAAAAGATAACTACCAAAATTATATTTCAATCGAATTCGAATTTTATTTAGATGCAGAAGAGTGTTTAACAAATAGATTCCAGTTTAGCGTTAAAGTATTTTCAGTAGGCAATCCAGTCGTTTGAGCATTTTAGTTTACCAGGAACCACCTTTCTTGCCACCCCAGCCGCCACCACCGCCGCCGCTGTGTCCACCATAACCGCCATGACCTCCACCACGTCCGCCTTGCCAACCACCACCTCCTCCACCGATATTGCCACCACCGTACTTTCCGCGACCACCACCTCCATGGCCGCCACCAAATCCACCTCCATGGCCACCACCGAATCCACCTCCATGGCCACCACCGAAGCCGCCTCCATGGCCACCACCGATAACACCTCCGCCGCCGTGGCCACCATCGAAGCCGCCGCCACCACCACGTTTTTGCCATCCGCCTTGAGATGCGCCGCCACCACCACCGCCGCCATGTAACAATCCTGCGGAGACTGCCGCCACAAGGCCGAACAAGAGTATCGCGATACTAGCACGCATTTTATAAATTCTCGGTACTTCGCCGGTTCTGATGCTCCTTCAATTCTATTGTTTGCTGTTGTGCTGCTCAAACCCGATTGGTAGCTTCACTGATGCCGGGATCAAATTCAGCGCAGCTTTTATATGAAAACTGTGCAGTTGCCGATTTCCCCTATTGCAATTAGTTAGTCAGGTTCACACATTGTCGGTGCCTATGACCATAAAACGATTTGGATTGATCGCCGTCGAGCAGTGGTGGCATCAGTGGAAGTCAGCGGATGGAACGCTTGCCATTAACAGCCACATCACCCCTATGAGAACTGCATGGTGGAGGTGGGCCGCAGAGTAGTAACGAAAAACTCGTAAATTACCAGCTCATGTGGGAGATTCCGAATGCACTCTCATGCCGCTTTACAAACTGCAGATAATGATTGAGCATATTTGAAAGAATCTTTTAATGCCTATTATTTATGAACTTTATTTATGAACTTGAACATAAAATTCTTAATGTATTCTAGCAATAGCAGCATCTTTAATAGTTAAAAGTAATAAGCAGCTATTGAAAAGTCTGATGTTTTCGTCAGTCTGGTAGGAAAATTTAGCGAGACACAAATATTTCTTCAAGAAGTGTATGAATACTCTGTAAGATTCATTTATGCAATAAATAGTTCATGGATTTGCCATCAACCGAAAACCGCTTTTCAACGACAAATATACATATTCCATATTTATATGTCATGATATAAAATTGCAGGCATTATTGACATAGAGATCATTGATAGCATGAACACTCACTGAAGCATTTCCTGTTATTAATGTACAAAAACGACACCAAATCCATTTTGAAATCAGGGTTAACGTTTCTGAGGAATGCGAAACTTGCTTGGCAATGTTGCTACCAGTTCAAGCCGTACAAATCAAATAAAATATTGCATATTGCAGCTAAATATGTACACAGCAACAATCGAGGGATGCCCCTTTGTCTGAAAGGTTTATAAGCTATTAGGAAAGGGAAAGGTTAAGTAGTGGCGGTGGACATTTGCCATGAATGCGCTTATATTGTCTTGACGTAGGGAAAACTTTCTAAACATAACTATTCCATATTCGGAGCTTACGTACGAAGAAAATAATAATAATGTGGAATCGATCAAATCAACCCTGCCGAACGCATGCTGCGAAAAAAACGAACTGCAGAAACAAGATAGGTACATACGTTGTTTCAGCAGCGTATCAACCGTAAGACAAGCGATAGGAAAGGGTTAAGCATACGATGTTCCGGCGGTGCTCCCAGTAATCGATTCAGCTGTTGACCCAATTGTTTATTATTAGCTACTCGGATATTTGTTGTAGGGCCTTACACTGCCGTTGAAGCCAAACTGATGCTGTTTTTTTTCCAATAAGACATGTTGGAATAAAAACTAATCATTGGGTTAAACAACAATTACGCAGATTTGAGTTTTGCCTACTGTGCAACTTTGTTTCCAATTGACATGCGAAATGCTTGCCATTTGTGATGTTGCTGTGATGTGACTCCGAAGTGTTTTTGCTAACAATTAATCATCATAACTCATGAACTAAAGTACCCGAGACTGAGCATCTTTTTAGCTTTTTTACTCCTTTTATTTTTGAGCTTGTATTTATTTTGCATACACGACTACGGGTGGAAATAATTGAGCTTTATGTTTCAGCTTTATGGAGTTGTGCGGTTCCTGCAACGTGCAACAGCAATGGCAGTGCCAGCAACAGCAGCAGCATCATTAACCTTCAGACAAGTGGCCACTCTTACTTTAATATCTGCTTGTAGTTGTTGCCTTTTGCTTTTTTAATTGCTGCTTATGCCACTTAGCATGTGTTGCACTTGCATTTGTAATCCAAAAATAATAAAATTCTTTTTGAGCGTTAATTGCAGGTGTATTAATTTATACTACTGCTTGATGAGAAGATTTAGATGTAGTTTTGCACAAAATTGTCTTACTTAAATCAAGAAATATAATTGGAATGAACTTATGACTAACTCGCTGAATTTTTATTTTTATGCAATGATGTTATGCCATTTACGACCCTTTCCTATAAAGATCTATTTATTTTTGATACCTGACATTATACAACATTTTAATGCCCTTTTTTGAGGCAGAATCGATCAATTAAGCACCTTTGGTAATCGCTACTAAAAAAATTAATTAAATAAAATTATATAAAAAAAAAACTTTTTAAAAATAAGCTTTAATTTATTTAATGTACTAAAAAGTAGAAAATAAATTGTTTCCAAGTCACCTGTATCTTACTATTAATAAAAGCTTGGGGCGCTCATTTGTTCAAAATTTGTCAACCAATTGATACAATATTTTATTTAATTTATTTTTTGTAAATAGATTCTAGTAATGAAAGATATGTGTGAATATAGGTTTTGAGCGCACAAGCTTTTATTAATAGTAAGATACAGGTGACTTGGAAACAATTTATTTTCTACTTTTTAGTACATTTAATAAATTAAAGCTTATTTTTAAAAAGTTTTTTTTTATATAATTTTATTTTCTACTTTTTAGTCTTCCATAAATTAAATTTTAGAGCTCTGAAATTTTTCGCAAAAAGAATTTTAAACTTGCAGAGCAGTACACAATATTTAGGGTATTCACAGTGTTTCCTATCGTCATATGTCATATCCTCAATTTAACAAATAATACGGCTGTGATCGACCCTAATATTCGTGGCATATTTGTGACGCGGTGAGTTGTTGCTATTTTGCCAGCAGGGCGCGGCAAGTAAGTTCCTATCGTTTTTCATTCATGTGTGGTGTACCTATAATTATAAACTGAAGCCCAAGTGTGTAGTTGCTTGAAAAGTGCCACGCCCCTTATCCTACGTCCATACAATTTTACCAGTGGGACGACACATCCAAGAGGCGACTGCATACGAAATTCCAATGCTGCACGCCCTTTAGTTCGAAAGCTAATCGAGATCAAAAATTTTGTTTGTATGGGGGGTGCCACGCCCCCTTATCCAGTGCCCGCCTTATTTTCTCAGTAGAAGGATATGGATATGTAGTAAGTTCCTACCGAGTTTCATTGATGTGTGATGTGTAGTTCTAAAGTTATACACGAATCTGGAGTTGATAAAAAAGTGCCACGCCCCTTATCCTACGCCCATACAATTTTACCAGTGGGACGACACATCCAAGAGGCGACTGCATACGAAATTTCAATGCTGCACGACCTTTAGTTCCAAAGCTAATCGAGATCAAAAATTTTGTTTGTATGGGGGGTGCCACGCCCCCTTATCCAGTGCCCGCCTTATTTTCTCAGTAGAAGGATATGGATATGTAGTAAGTTCCTACCGAGTTTCATTGATGTGTGATGTGTAGTTCTAAAGTTATACACGAATCTGGAGTTGATAAAAAAGTGCCACGCCCCTTATCCTACGCCCATAAAATTTATTGATTCATGTATTGGGCTCTAGGTTAGGCATGTATGCAAAGTTTCAGATCTCTAAGTAGTCGGGAAGTGGGTGAAAAATTGATTACTAGATTTGACGACTTACTGACATACTGCTGACATACCGACAGAAAGTGAAGTTAATATAAAGCTTATAATAAAAAGGAGAAAATGTCAATAAGTAGAAATGAACCATCAATTTATTTCCATAGCAAATTCTATGAAATATGTGAAAATCTGCAAATTCGAAATTGTCTACATCAGTGGTATTCAACGCATGGACAAGCAAGTGGAAATGGAAAACCAAGTAAAAGGACAGACGGGCAAGGAAAAGCCCGTTGACCGGTCCGCGGCGACAATAAGGTTGAGGACCACTGATCTACAATCTGTATATTGCACAAGGATTTGACAGTTTTTATGGACTGTTGTTTACATGTAAAAAAGCATGAGTTTAGTGGCTGGAGCGCACATTGAATTTAACACATCGATTTAACTTAGTGAAAGTAACGGTTTTTTTCCGGCGCCACAAACTGAATATCCCTTCAAATCTTTAACTTAATTAGATCCGAAAATCAGCTTTAATAACATTATGCGCATGCCTTACAAATTTAATTACAGAAAGAGTTACAAACATCGATAATACCATAAGTATGACTTTTATACTACTCCAAATAGCATCTACTTATGACATCGTCCTTTAGTGAATTTAAACAAGGCCGAGCTTAATATCTTTAATAATGACATTAATAGTGATTTGAATATAGAAAGGATTGACGCCAATAGTTGCTTACGATTCAATAACAAGGATTGGTTTTAAAATTAAAACAAGTTTTGAAATCATAAGCGTTAGATACGATTGTGGCGCACACTTTCGAGTCAAAAAAAGTTTGTATTATTGTACACTAGCATGTTAATAGAACATATTCGTACATTAGCTAACAAATCATAACATTTTCCTAGCACCTCAAACAAATACGAGTGCCTGTCAGGCGGACAACCGGAAATCAAAAGAGAAAGTGTTTCTGAATATTTCTATATACTTATGTCTATACCTAGGAAGCCTCCCTTAATGTGTTACAATTTTCGCACAAAGTCATTATACCCTATTACCATAGGTGTAGGGTATAAAAATATTTGGTGCATGAGGCCGAAGTCAGCGCCATGTTGTAATGGCTAGAATAGCAGTAGTAGCCATTTTTATTATAGTGCTCTTCTAAAAATATTTAATACTATGTATTTGATGGCCATTTCGTTCAATTATTTCTTGACAATCCAGAAATTTTGAATATGCATAGTATAATAGTTCATAAAATCTGATAGCTTGGTATAGCACATATATAGTACATCAATATGTACATATATACATATCTATGCATATAACATACATGTACATTTATTATTCGAACGTTCACTGCTGTTATTTTAACCGTGACTGCACCGCGGTGGCTCAGTGAACTAAGTGCGGTAGCTGATGCGGAATCGCCTCGGTTCAACTCTCAGCCGGGGCACATCTTATATATAAAACGAGTGACTAAAAAGTGTCTGCCTGATGTCCACTTTCTTTCTTCTACGACTTTAGAGAAAAGCAATCAGTGCCCTGTGTAGCCCGGTGGGGTAGAGCCGCGCGCTTGCACTCGGCAGGTCATGGGATTGAATCCCACAAATTTAAAAAACTTTTTTTTTTATTTTTTACTTTGCTTTGCCTTTTATTGTTGCTAATTGTTTTACTAGCTGTCGTGTATACAGGCACACACGACAGGTGGCCCCACTTGTAACAACTAATACAAAGAGAATTTTTTTTCAATTTGTTTCTTTTCGCAGCGCCACTTCTCGCGATGAATTGGCAATTCTCTGAGTATATCCTTTGCCATGAAAAGCTTCTCAACCCGTTCGGATTAGGTTGGTGTAGGTCCCATTAACTTATGGAAAAATATAACAAGCACACAGAAATTAATGCGAGAAAGCTGGGCCTAAGCCCACACGGGCTGTTGTGCCAATCAATTGTTAATTATTATTATGCAGGCAAGTAAGAAAGTACTCTTGAGCTGTGCGTAGTTTTTGACAAGATTTAGTTTGTTATTTCATAAAGCAGGTCTTTAAAATGTAATCTTCTGTTTCAAAAGTCTCTAATTTGTTCTCGTTCTTTTGCAACTTAATTTCTGCCAGTGCACCAGAAGTAACGTCAGTTCTAAGCATGCGATCTAGCACCTGAGCTGTTACTTATGCCACAAGTCATGATTCACAGTTTCCTTAAGTCATTGAAGCTTAATTCGTGCCATGAGTCTAGCATAAAAGCCACGCTCGTCCTTCAATATGCGTCATAAATAAAGTAAAATGATTGAAATAAAATGTTAATTACAAATTAATTAAGGAGAAACTTCCGTAATCGTTTGCAGTTAATATGTCTAATATGCGCATCTTATAAATTCAAAAATAGTAAATCATTTATTGCAGCATTTAGAAATAAACAAAAAAAAGTTGTAATAAAAGAGAAGACTGAAGATATGTACACATGTACGTGTATGTACATATATGCATGTATCACGTTAGCGACAGTGCGCAATGGAGGCGCGCTGCTGGCAGACACAGCTTACCACCAACCGTTGCCACCGCCATAGCCGCCATTCCAACCGCCGCCGCCGCCACCATTCCAACCGCCGCCGCCGCCACCACCATTCCAGCCGCCGCCGCCACCACCACCATTCCAGCCACCGCCACCGCCGCCCAAGCTGATTACTTTAATGATCTTGGGTGAGTTCCAGCCGCCGCCACCACCATAGCCGCCACCACCACTCCAGCCACCGCCGCCATATCCGCCACCACCACCGCCATAGCCGCCGTTCCAGCCACCGCCACCGCCACCGAAACCACCACCACTACTCCAGCCAGAACTTATGAGTCCTGCCGAAGCAATGGCCATCAAGGCGCACAGCACAATCAGGACCTTCATGACGATGGGTAACTGTACTTGAGGTCTGAAGTTGAGAGCTTTCGAAGTTGCTCAAATATAGCACAAAACACTTGAGATGCGTATTTTCGAATCGGAACTGATATCAAAACGCATGTAACGCTTCGTATTTATACAAAATAACTCAGTTGGAGCGTTCGCCATTCTGCTAGTTGTAGGTTGTGGTTGCTGTTGTTGTTGCTGGTGGTGTTGGTAATTTTTTCTCTTTACAGTCGTTTAGTTTTTCAGAATGACCTGGTAAGCTGCCAACCTGATTGAGACATGTCTCGCAGATGGAACGCCACGGCTGCGTAGAGATGGTATCGTGACGCGCTTATCGTACGCACGTACGGATGCGCGGCAGACACACACACACACACACTCACACGCACACCAGCACACTTTTATAAAGGCTCAAGCGCTGCTAAGCCGCTGGTCACATATTGTCCACGGTCAACCACTCCGCTTGCATGCGTTTACTTGTATATGTGAGTGTGTGTGTGTGTGTATGGCTAAGTTCGTACGAATTCTTATGCGAAGAGCTTTTGTTATTAATATCACACCATTACAGACACAGCGATGTAATTACAATAACAACAGCAACAGTTGCTGTAACTGTCAACCCATGTCAACATTCTTACACACCGACGAGCCAGTTGCTTAACGCAGACAAGCAAAGAGCTGTGCTGGTGCGGTTTGCGCCACCCTGAAATTACCAGCTTGCCAACAACAAAAACAGCAACAACTATTCGCAAATTAATTGCTTTCAATGCACTGCAGCGAATTTCAACATCAACCGGCTACCGTGGCCCGGGCAGGTCATCCAACGCCGCTGCTGCGTTGATGCACACACATGCACAAAGACACACACACATTCACATAAAAGCGATTATCAGCAGACCTTGCTATAGGTTGGCTACAGTTGGCCGCAAGCCGCCTCAGATTCGCTTCCTCCCTTCACTATTGTTTCCGCGGCTCGAAGCCGGCTCCGCGCACCTCAGCACGCAGCTTGCTGCATCCTCCAGCGTAATGAGGGTCAATGTGAGTGCGACTGCCGGTCGCTTCGCTGCGTTTGCGCTCGCGCTTGCGTATGCTGGCCGCACTTAATCACATTAAGCGCCGAATGAGGCTGACGCCGCCACAAAAACTGCTTAGATAATTAAGTGCGAGTGAACAGTGGCAACAGTAATTTACACAAAAAATAATACCTACTCTGTGGTTAGTTGAAAAAGGCCACAGCAACAAAAAGCAGGTGGCAAGTGGCGAGTGGCAGGTGGCAACTTGGAACAACAACAACATCACACTTGCAATTACATTTTTAAGCACGCAGCGTAAAAACAAAGCTCACAGATTTATTTAAAAAAAGCCAACACCATAAACAGAATCGTTAATATTTCGCATAAGTTGGCGTACTAAATTGTCAAGAAATTTAATTTTACTCAAGGCTTCTTTTTCATCTCTTTTATGCACATAATTTGCAAATTGAAGAGTATTATGATTCATTTATTGTAGACGTATGAGAACGTGTTGCTCCCTCTGACTCTAGCAATAATAACAACAAACAGATTGAATCTAGTTATATGCAGACTATATACAAAAATGTCAACGTTTCCGAATTTAGGTTATTTAAATGAAAAATAGGTTTAACTATACTACGTTATTTTGTACGAAACAGCAAAACACATCCCTTATTACTGTGATGGGATGGTAAAGATCATACTTTGTTACCCACGTAATTTATATATACAAGCGCAATATATTGCGAACAGATCTTACTTATTTACTTAAGTACTTAGGTGGTCGGGACAACCCGTTACCGGGTTACGACCTGCCGTACGGCCTCTCTCCAGGCCTTCTCCACTTGGTCTTTCCATCGTAGGCATTTACGAAAAGATCCCCAAAGGAATTTGTTTGCCACGAATGTAAAATTCTAATAAAATTTTTATTAAATTAAAAAAAAATCATATTTTTATGTCTTACAAAAATTAAAAAAAACAACAATGTTCACATTTCTAGTATACACATGTATCCAACTATATTTTTGCATAACTCAATAAATTTACTTTATTCTGACTTACATATGTGCATAGCTTCTTAGTAGTGTTCATTTGGAAATTTGAGTTTTATGAAGTTTCCGCGTAAAATTCTAAAGCTTTTATAAGGTTTCAGTTTCATAATATGATGTATTTATTATAGACCTATCAATACTATGTCATAGAGCATTCTGTCATCTGTTTATGGAAATTTTTAAACTTTTGAGATATTGAAAAATATTTTTGTAAAAAGAGCATGCAACAAATTATATATTTTCTAATCTGTGCTAAATTGAAAAAGTAAATATTTGTTTTTACAAATTCGAAACTACACTACTGCATTATAGACCTGTAGATTGGTACGATATGACGAGAAAAGAAGTTTTCTAAACTATGAGCGTAAATGAAGTCATCCAGCTTAGAGCCATTTTTGCTCAACAGTGTACATATACGAAATTTACAGAAGCATGCGCTAGCTCAAAGTAAATCGTTTGAATTTAAGGTATATTTAATTGGAAACTAATGAAAGACTCAAGTATGGAAGATTTATCTTCCAACATGCTTACATAAAAGACTACAGCATATAATGAACCGAGTTCTTGATGAAGTCTCAGCTCAAGCATAAACCATAATTGGCTTGCCAGATTACACATTGATACACACACACACACACCATCATTGTTAAACCTCTAACCAAAAGTGATTTTGATGAATATCACAAAACAAAACAATTGTTGCGGAAGCGCTACAACAATATTGAGTTTGGTGTTTAGCATACGTGTAAATTCATAAACTGAAGGTTTTCTACAAAATGATGTTTAGAAAGCTAAAGGAACGTGATGCGTGATGAACGTGATAACTGTGTTAATGTTTTTTTAATAAATGAATTTTATGTTACTGAAGCCCACACTAGTTTGCTGCATTTGTATCTGTAGTCATCAAGGCCATTTTTGAAAGAACTTATTGAAGTAAGGCGTACTCGGAATCTTCGCTCACATTTCTTTATAAAATTTAAAATTTTTTAAATAACTTGGGAAACTTTCACTACATAATATTCAGAGAAAGCACAGACCACCTATTTTTCACAAACAAATAGCCTTATTGCATAACGTGAAATTTTTACTATATTTTTAAATAGTGAAAATTTGTCACTTTAACGGGCAAATAATTTTTGTAAATATAACAAAAATTAAGAGTTCTCTATAATTAGAATTGTGCTGCTGTTAGTACATATTCTTTTGTTGAACAAATTTGTAGAACTCACATTTAAAGGTTTTACCGTGAACAAATTTTGCTTCAATATAGTTGTGAAAATTAGGTTCCAGTTTGCATGTTACGTGAATTTCACGTGGATGAACAGAATAGTGGAAGCGCTTCTTTTTTCCTTCTAAGAGAGTATTTGCAACAGAGAACGCGAGATATTTAAAAAACCCTAAAATATACTCTCTTATTTTTTGCTCTCTATACTGAGCTATAACTATACCGACTAAAAAATGTTATCACCTCATCATGAACGGTTTGCCAGAAAAGATATGTCAGCAAGAATTATTACCGTGTGGATTCAGGTTGGTTACACATCGGTAGTTTCCAGAAAAAGTCCGTTAGCTTTAACACGAAGGTCATTGGAGAATCAGTCGAATGGAAAGAGATGGCTCGACGTTATTGTTGGAGGCCAAGAATTGATCAACATATTACGTAATTGTTACTTTCCTGCAAAAAATGTAGCTCTTCCCGCTCCAATACACTGAAACTAATCAACGCAAACGTGTTTATTACATTTTCATCAGCCGCTTGCTCTACCCACTCTTCTTCACCCAACCTTAAACACAGCACCGACGGTCTCTCATTAACTGCGGAATAATCCACTGATATCCAAGAGATAAATGCTTAGGAGGAAAAGTGGTTGAGGTCAGCGGCAAAATCATGTAGTTGACAAGTTGACATGGGTACAGGAAGTTTTTGTATGTCAAACGACTCTTAAATCAGCTTCGAGCCTGCAAAATCAACTCTGCGTATATCAGCAGCGCCGTGGCTCAGTGGGTAAGTGGTCGGTCTCTGATACGTCGCCTGGTTTGTATCCCATTCGACTTTAACCAATAAAAATAAAACTTAGTTTTTTCGCGCGACTTCCTCTCTCGAGGTAGTTGGCAACTTTACAAAAGAATTATTTGCCATGAAAAGCCATTGGGACATGGCTCTTTGTAGTTCCCGTTAATTTTTGATAAAATATTAGAACGCACACACAAGTTAATGCGAGAAAGCTAGGCCTAAGCCCAGACGGGCTGTTGCGTCAATTATTTTATTTAATAACCTATACAGTTTTATTTAAATAAATTTATCAATTTTAGAACCTTACCTTCCAAGTACGCATCTTCATTCTTAATCAATACAGTTTATGAAACACATCGAAAAAGGTATACTTGTACGTTCCCGGTAAAGTAAGGACTAACTAAGTCGGACGGAACCAACTTTTAAGAAATTTTCAACTGTCAGCTGTGTAGTTATTGGTAGGAATAAAGTCACCATGGTTTATTGTAATCAAGTAAAATCTTTATTGTGAATATAACTCAACTGAACAATGCAAAAACCAACAAATGAAGCACGCACTAGCCGACATAACAACAAGCGAATGCATTAATAACCACTAAAACTTAAAGTGCGTGCGTTAAGTCCTCCGATAGCGATTGACAGCTGAAAACAACGTGATGGCCCGCTGCCATCCTCACCTATGACACAAGCCACACTTCTCGTTGAGCGCCAAGACCTCTGGATCACCGTTCTGGCCGTAAGGCGCTGTGGAGTGCACATCCAAGAAGTAATTGCCCTTCAGTTCGTGCGGCACCGCATAGCCCATGGGTTGCTGCTGGCCGGGACACTTGTTCTCGCGCAGTCGCGTCAACGAACTGCAACGTGTGGCCAAGAAGTTTCGCTCATTGCCGGGATAGATGGACTCGCCGTAGTACACCCAGGAGCGCGCGTGAGCACAGACCACTGACAGGCACCCAGGGCTCAATGGACTCAAGCCGTTCGGATAGAAATCAACATCGCCCAGGGGATCGCGTTTGCCGAGCACGCCCGAATTGCTGTGTATAATGTCGATGAAGTCGGCGTCGCCGCGCAGCAGACCAGAAAGGGTCTCGCCCTCATTGAAACAAGGCTTGGCGGGATCCAACCCAGTTATGCGTGGTATAGTCTTGTTCGTTAGGAACGTGAAATGGCGCCCGGCCGCGCCCATAATGTGCGCACCCAGACTATGTCCGATGAGGTGTATATTCTCCACGGGCACAATCTCGGACAACTGCACTAGACCTTTGGCAACGTGCTTCCCGATATCCTCCGTGTTGAAAGCGGCCCAGGTGTACAGAGTGTCCACGAAGCTGGCAACATCCATGGCCTGCAATTGAGTTGTTGTGAGTACAAAGTTGGCGTAAACTACGAGTATAGCTGCGAGATCGTGATCGCGTTCGTGCACTTACCACGAAGTTGGTATCGCCGCGACAATTATACGCCTTTGCTATCACATCAATGGTATCGGTTTCATTTACGGAGGTGGTCCAACCAGTGGCCAATATTACCACCTTCTTCCAGCGATCGAACTCAGGACTCTTCCACATGTCGTTCGCTCTCAGCAGTGGGTAGCTGTATTTGTTACAAGCGGTGCGCAGCTGGAACTGCATAAGGTTGATGTCGGGCGTAACTTTGGACATGATCGTTTTGGATGCCAGTGCCGAGGAACCTACGTAAACGTCAGTTACATTTTAAAATCTATTACTTAACTGCTTTTAAATAGCATTTTAAAATTGCTTACAGATTTGATTTATAGAGTTGGATACAAATTCGAAAGGATATCCGACCAGTAGTTGTTTGCCTGAGTCGAACATGCCTTGCGGCGTGGGTAAAAGGTTGGCGCTGTCCTTAAACACTCCCCAACCCATATCACTTATCGACTTAACCACATGCGGTAGGCGGATGTTCAGGGCTCCCACGCCGCCGATCGCCAAGATTGCTGCCAACACATAAGTGCAGCATCGTAAATGTCTCATTTTGCTGGCCTTGGAGCAACTGAAATGTAGAAATACAAATTTTGATTTTGATTTTCTAAAATCAGTTCTTAAATTCCTGCTAGATTCCTCACTCATTCGAAAACTTCTTAGCCGAGTCATTTGAGTTAACGAATCAAATTAAAAATATATCTTAACTCGTGTAGCATGGCTTTCTCCCAATCTTAAAATATAAAGGATTAACGGGTTCTCAGTGGATAAGTGTTCGCTCTCTTAGCGTGGAATCGCTGGATCGAATCATAGCCGACCCATACCATATAATAAAGGGAAACTTCGATATTATACGCGCGACGCCATCTCTCGCGAGGTCTTTGACAGCACTCCGAGATTATACTTTGCCATAATTAAAAGCGTCTCACTATAGAATAAATGTGCAAGTCCCGTTAATTTGTGCTAAAAAGAACGTTCACACACAAGTTAATGCGGGAAAGCCCAGCCTAACACTCGGTTACACGGACTGTTGCGCCAATTATTATTTTCATTATAAAGCTTAAATCATTCAAAAGATGCGTAAGAAATGGGCCACACCTGAACCACGAAGACTAGCAAATGAAAGTAATATAAGCTCCCGCTTTACTCAACTGCCGCGTATATACTGAAATGCAGCAATCAAGTGATTTTCACTTTATAGCGACAGGCTCTACGCGAGCCTTCTGAATAATTGATTAGCCAGCCACCGCTTCTGGGTTCTACTTTGCTACATATACATTGAGTGTCTTCATCGATATCGCATTGTTCAATACACGTTCGATATCGCAACAGCGACTGTCACATAGATGAGAGAACATACCGAGCGTAATATCTACCAAAAATGGTAGGTCCCCTAATTTAGACGCAACCGCACACACACACATGCAATATATGCATTGGGACAACCTGCCGGCCTTTCAAGTTTTAAGCTGCAATTAACTAACCTGCCCGTTCATTTGAAGCATAGAGAGGCGGTCGAGCAAAAAAGAATTCCGAGAAAATCGCTGGATGCTTATTATATGCACAAATCATATGCACGCTTTCAGCTGATATTAAGTGAAATATTTAAATACTAACGCAATATAGTCTATTTCTATACTCAGACACTTGAGTAGATTTTAGGTATTAGGAATCCATATTTGAAGTAAAATGCAGAAATATAGTGTTCACGTATTTTGGCTGAACAAGCTGGAATAGTGTCTTACAAGAATAGATTCAAATTTGTACTGAAATTTCAATTTGAAAGTTATTGTATTGTTCCACCACCTGATCCCACCCATCCATTGATTTATTTAATCCAATAAAAGAAACCAGTGCAAAAAAAAAGTTATAAGATAGGTTTCTATCAAATTGAGATACCAAACTCTGACAATAAATCAAAGTAAAATATCTAAAATAAATTGATCAGTACGTCTGTACATATCTCTACTGAATATACCGTTATAGGGTAAGAGGTGCAAACTGTTACTTTCAGTTTGCATTTAAATTGGTTGTTATTTGTTGGTGTCTATGTTGTTCATGTTGTTGCATAGCTATTACAGAATTGTTTGGAATTTGTGAGCTGAATGTTAATTAATCTTTAAATTGTATGGCATGGGTATATGTATAGGATAAGGCATATTTATAAATTAATCACATATTTGAAATGAACATGATAACAAATTTGAAAAAATTTATTGAGTTATTGCAAGTTTTGAAAATTACAAATAAGACAATAAAAACAACAATATGTACAAGTATTCCAACAATTTAAAGGCATTTTCTTGTCATATGAGAAAACATCTAACTACGAGTACATTACCAATGTTAGTTATTTATCTAACAAACTTGTGCACTTTACAAATGTGTCATAGTGTAAACTATTCCACTCAAAATGATAATTACTGTAACATCAAATTTACACGAGCTTATTTAAAAAAATATTGCGTCTTTGAGCGTTGCAACAAATTGACAGGTGAAACGCCGTATTTATATACGTACCAGTGCTGCCAGATCAACAATAAATTGAGTATGCAATTCTCACTTATGAAGAGATTATTTCATAACTAAAGGAATTTAATCTATTTTTCCCTGAGCATTTGAAATTTACCAATATACGAAATAGGGGACAAATTATAAAAAATCAAATTAGGAAGCATCAGTCAGGTTTCACTGAAAGAGTAATACCCTAAAGCAAGTAATCAAGTTTTCGATAAGCCTCAGAAAGAAATTGAATTATGTGTGTATAAGGCCAAGAAAGTGGGCGGAGCATTTGGGTATATTTAAACGAAATCATAATACGAGTAGGACAATGTCTAATATTGATGCTCTAGCAGATGTTTAATTGAATTTATGGGTATATTTGAATTACTGGATATATTATGGATGTTTTCGATGACTTGGTTTCGAACATATAGCGCAAAATGTCAACAAATTTAGAAACAGACGGGCAAGGAGAAACGCTGCTCTTCACAGAAAAGAATCAAAACCAAGCAAATTTAATTCTACGCTAAAGAGGGTAGTTCTGGTATGGAACCCTATGTGCGCGAGCCCTACTCGCACTTTATTGCTTTTTATTTAATATTGCTATAATTTTACGTTATTAAAAAAATACATAAAAAATGGAAATAAGTACCAGAAAAGGGGACTCGAACAAAAATGAAATAGAACCAAAGGAGTCCTTATAAACAGTTACACGCGAGCATACAGCGTTTGTGCGGATGTTTGAAACTCCCAGAATGTGGCATGGTATATAATATAATATACATATTATGTATGTAAATGGAAGAAAAAGGAACGATATTTGAATCGGTATAGCCATATCCGTATGTTTCTCCGTTTATCTGTCAGCTTTGACGAAATGACCATATGACCAACTAAGGCACGAAGATTTATTTATATAGGAATAATGCCACGCCTAACAGTCTGCCAGAGGCATTGAGCTTATGTGTTCCTAGATATGTACCTGTATATATGCAAATGTACCTAATACTTTTAGTCAAAATTCAAATTAGTTAATGAACACGCCAACTGCAGTATGTAAACGTCTCAATACAAAAAAATCTTGATATAGCAAACTTTTTCTGCAGATAAAAAGCGAGCAAGTAGCTAATGTATTTTGTTGTTGCTCAGACCAAATTTGTCTTTTCCCCTTCTGCCGGACCAGTTGCCCTATTTCATAAATAGCTATTATAAACAAGGCATCACAATCAACACTCAACCACAGGATAGACGCGGCCGCAATAACGTAAAACTAAGACACATCTTGTAGTTTCTAGTAAAATCCGAGTTTGTGTTCTCAAAACTTCCGTTCACTGTTATTTTAAATTTTTTTTATTTCGTTGTCCATTGATACCTGAGTATGTTTGCCGATGGCTATAGAAAAGTTTTAAAAACAAAATACTCCAGAGGGTTTACTTGAATTATATTTGCTGACTGAGAGCTCGAACTGTTTGGATTCACAATAAATAAGTCACTTATGAGGTTTTCTGTGCAAAACTTGAGACTGTATAACTATATTATATTAGAAAATCATTCAAAACAAATTTTGAATGAAACCCTAAAATATTGCCATTAGTTCTGCATTTTTAAGAAGTTGAAGCGTAACGAAACAATTTCAACTTCGCCTTCATAAAAAGAAAGCTACAAAACGTCTTTAGTATTTCATTTGGATACTTAAAATATTGCCAAGAAACGAAAAAAAAAATGAAAATAAATGCAATTTCTGTACTAGATCTAAAAAATTAAGTTGAAGAATAATAAAAATCCCAATTAAATTTCCATAATTTTACATTTTTATAATGATTCGGGCCTGATAAAATTTATAAAAATGTTTCTCTCTGCTTATGTTACAAATACTAACAATCTGGTGTAGATATGTACATATGAACATATTATGCTAAAGCCTTACAGAGTAAGATCTCTATTCATCATAAGATAAAGCGGCTAATTTGTTAAGGTTTCAGTTCGAAAACTGTTATTCATTGATTGAGTGGGCGCAGCCATCCCGATGCAAAGCATATATATATATGTATATTATTAGACAGTCAAGCGGCTAGTTGAAATCGCGTTCGACTCCTAAATGAACTGGGACAAAAAAAACACCTTAACAATAGAATGGGTTCCGGGATAAAGATCATGAAAGAACTGGCTGCTTAGGCAATAGAGGAGCTCTACGCCCCATTATGGGCCCTGAACACTTTTGCGGACTATAACATCAGCAGAAATAAAAAGCGAATCGAAGGAATCAGAATTCAATGCCTAAAGGAAGAACAGCAACGGACGTATTCCTGATCTGAACAAGAATCTATCTAAACGGCTTATTAAGTTAAACAAATAGATCCATCCTCACAGGATATCTTACAGAACACTGCTGCCTTAGATACTAAAGATAGGTTTATATTAACGGCCTTACCGTATAAATCACCGTGATCGAACGCAACGCGAACACGAAGCCAACGCCGGGATCAAAAAACGGCATTTTGTAAATCACGGCGTAATTGCGTTCGTTGTCTTACGGCATCACTTGAGCTGTCAAGTTCTTACGAAAAAGAGTTGTATTTTTCTTAATTTATCAGCCAAATACAAAACACACAAAATTTGCTGCATTCATTGCATACCTCCCATAGCCTAGTGGTTAGAGCGTTCGACTAGCACGCGAGAAGTTGCGAGTTCAACCTTCAACCGCGATGCATTTCTTTTTTTTTTTTGTGATTTCGATCCTCAACTGCAGTGCTAGTATTTTCTTTTTTTTGTACTTTTTTCTTTAGTATTTGTCTTTAAGAAGTACTGCAATACTTATTATTTGCTTCTGCAGATTACCACAAATCAATTTTCACTCGAAATTACCAAAAATTTTGCGTTTAAAAAACTGAGGTGCTTATTTTGTAAATCCCAACGCCTCACTTCACCCTGCGTTCACTAATTTGGTATTTTGTAAAACGCATCACCTCACTCGGTGACTGCTCGCGTTGTCTTACGTAGTTTCATATGAAAATCGGTACCGCGTAAAACGCAACGCGGCGCATTCACTCACTTGAACTGTCAAATCGTTCACTTGGGTTTGTGCTCGCGTTCAGTTTTTTAAACGCAAAATTTTTGGTAATTTCGAGTGAAAATTGATTTGTGGTAATCTGCAGAAGCAAATAATAAGTATTGCAGTACTTCTTAAAGACAAATACTAAAGAAAAAAGTACAAAAAAAAGAAAATACTAGCACTGCAGTTGAGGATCGAAATCACAAAAAAAAAAGAAATACATCGCGGTTGAGGGTTGAACTCGCAACTTCTCGCGTGCTAGTCGAACGCTCTAACCACTAGGCTATGGGAGGTATGCAATGGATGCAGCAAATTTTGTGTGTTTTGTATTTGGCTGATAAATTAAGAAAAATACAACTCTTTTTCGTAAGAACTTGACAGCTCAAGTGATGCCGTAAGACAACGAACGCAATTACGCCGTGATTTACAAAATGCCGTTTTTTGATCCCGGCGTTGGCTTCGTGTTCGCGTTGCGTTCGATCACGGTGATTTATACGGTAAGGCCGTGAACGCGAGCACAAACCCAAGTACGATTTGACAGTTCAAGTGAGTGAATGCGCCGCGTTGCGTTTTACGCGGTACCGATTTTCATATGAAACTACGTAAGACAACGCGAGCAGTCACCGAGTGAGGTGATGCGTTTTACAAAATACCAAATTAGTGAACGCAGGGTGAAGTGAGGCGTTGGGATTTACAAAATAAGCACCTAAATCGATATGAGACAGAGACTGAAACATCTGAGCACATCTTATCGGAATGTCCCGCAATCAGCAGCCCTGGTAATATACTTTTTAGAGGCTACTCAGTGCACCTTGATAAAATATGGAACGAAACCTAATAAAATGCCTAAATTTATAAAGCCACCGCTGGGAAGCTTGTGGTCACGGTGCTCAATGATGAAATATACATTTTCCTAAATCAAAATGAGCTTTAAAACAATATAACCTGTAACCCGACGGACGGAAAAGGCAGTGATCTTATGAGGGTTCTGGTTTCCCTTTCGAGATAGGGAACCCTTAACATTTTCATTGTAATTATTTGAGCTTCATTAAATTAAAGTGCATTTAATACGAACTGTCAAATGAATCTGAATAATTGAAATTTCCGCGCACAAATTAGAAATGCTAGAACGACTTATTTGCAAAGCCTATCGTATTAGTGAGCCCACTCGACCGAAATTCTATTAAAGCCAGCTCAAAAGTCAAGCGTATAAAAAGCCGAACAACTTAATTGAAACTCAGAAAGTGGCGCATGCAACAAGCTCGCGTTTGCTCAATTTCAGCCTAGCAGTTGCACACATTTCAGCTGGCATCAGCCTGCCTGCGTCCAATATTGTCAGCAACCATAAACAACAACAATAACTGATACTAAACAGTTGTGCTATAATGTATAATATCGATCACGGCGATCGAAGAGAACACGCCTACCCGAGCAGCCCCTGCGCTGTTGCGGTCGCAGCGATCAATAATGACCAAACGTAGCTGGCCGACTCCACAAGCTATCGTTGGGGTAAACGCTCGCGCCACTGACTCACAGCTTCCGAAGCGGAAGGTGTGTTTGCTACGTTTCGACAGTGCAATGGCACGATTCAACTTGGAGCGCATGACGAGAAGCGCGTGATTAAGATACGTATACGTATACAGCAGCTCAAAACCAGAGTTGGGCGATTTCGCAAATTTTAACACTTTTCTACATATTTATTCAGAAAATGAAGAAAATTTTGAATATGCTAATGATCAGGTAGACAATGAAGAAAAAAATTATGTTATAAATCCTAAAAAAATATAAATGGTAAGAGTCTGCTAGTGATCGGACTAGCGAACTCTCGCGTCAGAGACCGAGCCCTTAGCCAATGAGCCACTGCGGCGCCAGTCTTATTCGATATGTCTATATTTACTGACTGGGAAACAAATTTTGAAACTGTTTTAATATAAAAAAGCCTGACCAAAACCCTTAAAATTTGTTTCTTACTGCTTTGAAAATGTTGATTTGATTTTGATAAGTAACCAGCAGCCTACCCGATTTGTTCGCGATGAACATAACATGTTAGAATTAAAATATATATACATATATGTATGTATAGACAAACCAATTGTTGTAATCTTTGGATTCAAAAAAATAATAGAAGATTTATGAAATATTTTTCATATTTGATTGAAAAAGCAATTACAACTGCTTCGCCTTATAAAAGTATTTTGTGATTATTTAGTATATTTTACTTTTTCTACTTATTCCACTTATTCTACATGCTTGTAAGAGTTTTCTACGTATGTATGTCTAACATTCGGCGCAACACTGCTCAAAACGCGATCGCTTACGCAAGCGCCCGCTCGCCGGTCTCAGTCTCAGCGGCAGCAGGCGAGCCTGCCATGCCAGCAGCCTCTCCAAATCCGTGTTTCAACACTTAATTATACCAAAATTTATGAAATTCATAATATTAATTCTTGTAATTTTATTTTTTTAATGCACACTCGCAAGCTGAAGGCGTTGTCTTGAGTGTGCACCAGCAAAAGAGAAGAAAAATTGCAGAGATTAGTCGGCGCACAGCTCAATTGGCTCCACGCTTCTGACACTGTAATTAAATCTGATGACCAATTCGCGTCAGAAGTCGTTGCACATCATAAATATCATATTTGAAATGTGTGCTACTCATGCAGCGGGCCAGTAAATTGATAAGTTGCCGTTTGTATTTCTGGTTGGAGTATGAAATGATAACCAGTGGTATATTTGAGACACACCAAGTGACATTTTGATGACGGTCGACTTGCCTGCATTGGGTTTGATAAATTTTGAGTAATATACTATTTTTGCAAATATGTATTTGCCGATTAACATTTGTCAAGATATCGAGGCCGAAGAGAAATTCAGCAGCATCTGACGAAGTGGTCCTTTGGCGGAAACGAAAAGGTATCAATATTGGAATATCCCCAAATAAAGGGATTAGTGAACTTTCAAATACAAAACATTTGTTTACAGTAGGAACTGGTCTACAGAATGCAAACAGCAGTCGCTTTAAAATTCTATACTTGATATTTTCCAAAATCGATTAAAATTAAATTCTTTTACCCCCTCGGCCGCTTTCAAAGTGCAATGAGTTCAGTTTAGTTTTTAACTAATCTGCGATGCGCAATAAAGCATTTGTCTATAATACAAATCAAATATTTCTAGACAAACACAGACCGTAAATTTCTCCCAGCCAACTGAGCAAACGTTCCTTTCGAGCGCGTGTTTCCATTAAATGTGTCCACTAACAATGGATGAGTTTACATAACGTTGGAATAATTGACATTTATGTAAATCAAATAAGACAGACTTTTCTATTAGATGTTTCCACTAACAATAGATGAGTTTATAAAGCGTTAGAATAATCGATATTTATAGAAATACAATTGGACAGACTTTTCTATTAGATGTTTCCACTAACAATAGATGAGTTTATAGAGCGTTGGAATAATTGATATTTATATATACATATATGTATATAGAATTGGCGAACTAGCGAACTTTGGCCGAGCTATCACAAGTTAATTTTGATGTGCACGTAATTTTTTTGCACAATTTATCGGTAATCACATGTTTCCAAGCAGATTTGAGAAGCTTTGTCGTTAGAGAAGGCGTTTCACAATGAAACAATTTAAACAAGAGTTTCCTCGTTATTAGGTTGCACGAGTCTGCCAAGGATAGAACCTGGGATGCCTCATATTAAAGACCGAGCACATATACCCTGCGGCACCCATTTACTAACATAATATATAAAGCTTTAATAAGCTAAATCTATCGGGAAACAATGTGAATTTATTATGTGATGGTGATGAAATTGAAAAAAGCAATATTAAATTTATGCAGAATATAGTTGTAGAGCAACCGATTTGATTGAATGCTGCCCGTTAATAAAACAACCATGATTCGCAAAAGCTACCACCGCAGCCATACAATAAATGTTAGACCGTAGATCACGCTACTTTGAGAGGGGATATCAAAATACCATAAGGATTTGTCTTTCGGAATAACTCAAACAAATTATTTACGAGGACTTTTAAGCAAAACTATCTGGAAAAACACATTTTATTAGAAGAGCAAAACAATTAGTAGCTATTTCTAGAAGAATTAATCACTTGAACTACCTAATGCTATATTCATTCCGAAAATTCTGCATTTTGGTAAGTAAATTCTTCAGAAATCCCGAGATCATAAAATCACAAACATACCTAGTCTTAAGAGCTGGCTGCAACCAACAATGAGCCCTATATAACAAATTTGTAGTTATTCCCTGTCTGGTAAAGAAATGAGATGCTAATAGTGAGAGAGACTAAACGAACGATATAAATTAAGAGCCTTCCTTACAGAAGTAAATGCTAACGGTATAAGAATAAACTAATAAACTACAATGTTCAATGTGCAATTTTTTCTGCTTCAATGTATACTTACATAGCTGTTCGATGTGTACGCTCTGGATGTTCAGTTTTATTCTGTTCAATGTAACTTACAATTGGTTAGTTCGATGTTCACAACCTGAATATTGCAACAAGAATAAGAAAGTAGAAAGATTCAACCTCGCATTACACCTCGTCTGAATACTGAAGGGCACAAGCTTTTTCTCAAGCACAAGAATATGACCGAGTAATCGGAAGGTAGATATCGATGCAGGCAGATGTGAGGTACAGTTCAAATGATAGTTTTACAAAAACAATTTTATTATATGGGCTCAACAGCTCTTAAAACTAGCTTACTAATTCCCATTTTAAGTGTGATGTTTAGATGAGCTTTTCTAACTGCCCATCTCAGCATTACAGTAACTTTCTACGAAATGAACAAAACACTCTTTATACGGCCTCCAAAATATTCTCCTATTCTACCCGTAAAACCCGGATATATTGATGAAGCCACGGTGATACTTTAAAGAGATAATTTTAGAGATATATAAGTAATAAATAATAAAAAAACACTAATAATTTTCGCCTTATCTAAGAAGTTGTTAATTAAAATTCAGGAGCTTGCCATGTCATCGGAAAATGATTAGCATCAGATAATAATGCAATCAATGAAAGTGATAGAATTGAAAATTTTCCCAATAAAATTAAAAGTTTCACGAGGTGAGGAGAATAATATAATTAAAGTGGAAACACTTTTACATTCAAGTCTCTCGAGTACCTTACATACTGGAACATCTCAGCGGAACAACAGCGTATAAAAATTCTACGAAAAATTTTAGTCAGGTTTCTGGTTTAGAAGGTCGGTTAAATTTGTCGGCCTTTGTTTCTTAAAATTGTCAATTTTCAATTCGTTCAGCGAATTATATGATTTGATAAGGAGTAGGTACTTAGGGGATTTTTTTAACTAACCAAAGAACGTTTTTCCAACTGAAGATTGAAGATGGAGAAACTGCATTAAATTATTTTGCATATTGAATTTTTTAGAAACAAACCGCATCCAAAAAATTAGATGTTTTATTTGCAGATCCTCCTATATCCACCCTATGGATACGGCCCTGAACTCATAAGCATGACTACAGGCAATTCAATCATTTACGGCCATCATAAGCGTGGCTGCCTAACAAGCGTTCGCTTGTATGCCAGTGGCGTTTTTCGTTTGTGGGTGCGATTGTAGCGGCCACAAGCAATCGGCAGTCGACAGCAGATAATGAATGTGTGTTTTGGGCTTTATAGGCCAGTCATAATTGCAAAAATGTTACGTTATTGATGCAGGCCCATGCATACATATGTACATATGTATGTAATTGAATTCATGCAAGTGCGCAAAGTATCTGACGGATGAATTATTGCCTTAATTGTGGAGTTGTGGCCCGGCTCCCGAAGAAATAACAGCGAAAGTGTACAAAGCGTAGCAAATTTCTATAAGTAAAAAATAAGTATGCGAAAATTGAAATGAGTTGCAAAATTGTTAATTCATACCTTTTATTTATAAACTATTTTTTTGTTTTTTTTGCGTCTTTTGTTTCTAGCACCCGTACACCTTCGCTAAACACTATAGTCTGCTCTAGCAACAGCACCCTGTATGTTAACAGGGCCATTGCCAGAAAAAACTTTCGGGGGGAGGGGGAGTTGTATCCAATTTATACACGGGAATGTTTCTGTAAATATTTTTCTTTCTTCCCTTCTTTATCGTTGATGTTGTTATTGTAAATTTAAAAAAGTTGTGAGCCCATGAAGACCAAAAGAAAAATGTTCAGCACGAGAAAGCTTCGACGCGTCTCCTTTAATTTTTCTCTCTTGCTCGACTTCCAAGAAAGAAATATTTCCATTTGTTAATTGGTACCGGTTTCCGGTTAGTGTAGTGGATTATTATTATTATTTATTACAATTGAAATTCAATAAAATAATAAAAGGTACTCATAAACTAGGGATGGAAAGTAAAACCTAAAATTTGTCGATTAGTAGACAACGTTTGAAAAGGCGTTCGACTTCTAATTCAAAAATATCATGGACTCATGACTACATTTAAAAAACTTTAAAAGCATTTATAAAAGGCATAAACCCGAGTGTTTTAATATGTAGGCGTTAAGAATTTAATGAATTAAAATACAAAGTAATTCGACTTGAAATGAACTATATAAAAGAATACGTTGTATGCTTGCGCGCACACGTCTGCTCATCAGCACTGCCTGTCGTCAACTGCCTAGCTTCGCTCTCTGTCGCTGACAGCTCGGCCTCTCCTGACACTCGTCCTCTAGGACGACTCGTCTTCAGTTGTGCATTCGTTGTCATCATCGCTCCAGTCAAGATCTGGAGACAGGCTGCACCACGGCTTCATGTGATCACTTGAAACCACATTACAGTAGCGTCGTCGAGTTCGAGGTGCATCCGGTAAGTCCTCGATGACATACCGATCGAAGTCCAACACCTTAGTTACAATGTATGGTCCTTTGTACTTCGGGTCCAATTTGTGCGTTTCACCCGTAGCGCTGGGAACGTAATCGACCACTACCAGTTGCCCGTCTTGGTAACGATAGGGTCGCTGATGCTTGCCGTCGTATCGTTTCTTCCACTTCAGCTTCTCGGTATCGATGTTCGCTTTAGCCAACTGCATCTTCGCCTCGCGACTGTCATCATCTACCGCTGCTACTTCCTCGTGAAGTGCCTGTACAAACCTATTTTCGCTGACGTTGCGCAGATCAAAGTTAAAAACCAGCTCATTCGGACTGACTTTAGTCGTAGCGTTGCATTGTGAATTGATGCACCACTGCAAGTTCAATAATGTCACGTCCCAGTCCTTGACTTCCTTCGTAGAGCATTTCATGGAAGCCAAAATTGTTTTGTTCACGCGTTCGACCTGCCCGTTAGCTCTAGGTGTTCGCACTGCAGTTTTAACGTGCTGAATTCCATGGCTCTCCATGAAGTTTTCGAATTCCTTAGAGGAGTACGCCGTCCCGCGATCTCTCGTGATTCTGAGGGGTTGGCCAAATACAGCCATCATTTTCTGCAACATATTTATCACCGGTGTCGTCTTCGTGGTTCTTACCGCTTCGATGAGAGTGTACTTTGTAAAGGCACACACCAATACAATTATGTGTTGAAAACCTCGTTTGCTTTTAGGGAAGGGTCCCAAGTGGTCCATATGTACAGATCGGAAGGGTATAGGTAGAACCTCCGTCAGATGCATTTGACTTTCCGACTTGCCTCCTTTCACCTTGTTCACGCAGCATTCAGGACATGACGCAATGTATGACTTAACATAGCGCCGCATTCGATGAAACCAAAAATCTTTCTTAATGCGTTGCAGCGTTTTCTCCACTCCAAAGTGGCCTGCGTCGTCATGGCATGACTTAGTGATGCGCCACCTAACTCCACGCGGTACCACCAGCTTCCTCTCACCGTCCTCCTTTCGGTACAGACGTGCCCCATGAATTTCATAATCGTGTCTTGTTTGCGCTGCCTTTGCAGAGTCGTCTCCGTTGAGTACTGCTACAATTTCTCGCAATTGACTGTCTTGCATTTGCATAGCAAATATCCAGTCCGTTTGCTCGTTTGACGTCACTGCAAAAACTTCTTCAGCTACCGTTGTTGCCTCACGCGGTTGCAACGTAGGTGCACGGCTCATACCATCGACGTGCTGCATCCTCGTGCCTGGTCGGTGCACGCAAGTAAAGTCGTACTCTTGAAGTCTTAACCACCACCTGGCAATACGCGGTGGTAGTGGCGTCGTAGCTTTTGTTGTAACTATCGCATTACAATCCGTCACCACCGTAAAAGTCGTTCCTACCAAATAAATACGGAACCTCTCCGGTGTCTCCACTATAGCGAGCACCTCCAGCTCGTGGCTCGCATATCGCTTTTCGGCTTCGCTGCATTGTCTACTATAAAAGAATACGGGTTTCCACCCATCTGCTTCTTCTTGCAGCAACATACCTGCTATCCCGATACTACAAGCATCTGTATGCACTTCATGACACCTACCTGTGTCGTATATAGTCAGCACCGGCTTGCTCGAAATTGCCCTCTTCAATTTTTCAAATGCGTCATCTTGTTGTTGTTGCCACATAAATGCAGCATCCTTTTTCAGCAGCCTTGTCATTGGCTCGGCAACATGGCTATACTTCTCGACGAACTTCCGAAAAAACCCGGTCCGCCCTAAAAATTGCCTCACCTCTGTGACCGTTGTTGGTTTAGGGAACTTCTCTATACATTCCGTTTTCTCGTTGCCCTGTGCAGTTACGTAATGACCCAAAAACTTTACCTCATTGGCCAGAAACGTACACTTGGACGGTCTAAGTGTTAAGCCTGCTCGCTTTACTGCATCCAAAAATTCGTGCAGTACTTGCTTCCCTTCATCTACGGTGCTTGTCGCAATAACCACCTCATCTACATAGCTTATTATGCGTTGGCGACTCTTCAGCGTTGCGATCAAATTCATCACCATCTCTTGGAAGTACATGGGTGCATTCACCAACCCAAATGGCATGACATTGTGCTCGAATAAACCGACATGTGACAGAAACGCCGTGTACTTCTTACTTTCTTCTTCCAAAGGTATCTGATAGTAACCTGCTGTCATATCGAGCGTCGTGAAATATTGACCACCCGATAACTTCGACAGCTGCTCTTCAACTACCGGCATTGGAAACTGCTTCTTTACTGTCACTGCATTAATTGCACGAAAATCAATGCACATGCGTCTCTCGCCATTAGCTTTGTCGACTAACACAACTGATGCGGCATGCGGCGACGTACTTGGTCGAATGATGTTGTTGGCCAAAAGATTTTCAACAATCGCTGTGAGCTCTGCTTGCTGCGCCAGTGGAACTTTATACCGTTTGCCCACAATCGGCCTTTCCGTTGTCACCTCTATCTTCATCGACGTTGTCTTGCATCTACCGAGTGACGATATGTCTTCGGCAAAGCATTCGGCGTACTCGTTTAAGAGGACCTGTACCTCTTGTCGTTGGTGCTCATCAAGCTGCTCGTTGACATTGAATTTATCGTTGCTCTTCGTCTGTAGTTGCAAAACTCCGGAGTCAATAACCATGCGTCTATCTCCACCGCACAAAACATCTCGACCCAGAAGCATGTCGTACCACAGAACATCGTCTGGCACCAAATACAAATGCGTCTTTACACCCTCTTTGCTCAGCTGCAGATCCATCTCTACCATCTCAGTTGACTCTACAATCGAGCCACCAAACCCTTTCAAACGCTTGTATATCGGTACGCGTTGTGCGTGCAATGGTGTAGCACTTTCTTTAATCAAGGAATAGTCGCTTCCTGTATCTACGAGCGCGTAACGTTTTGTTCCCTCTACCTCAAGCTCTTCGATGATTGGAGGCACGGTGTCGTTGTCTTTACCGCCTTTGTTTATTTCCGCGATCGTAGGTTTGCCTGACCGGCACTCTTTTGACTCGTGTCCCACCCTGCCACATTTGCCGCAACGTGGTTTCTTAGATGGGCGTGGACATTTCGCAGCTATATGCCCATACTCGCTACAATTGAAACATTTTGGGCCCCTTTGCCCAATTGCATTTCGCTCCGCTGCAGCATTTTGTTCGACGTCATTTACCGCCGATGTTCGTTGCCAACCTAGAGGCATTGCTGACAAATTTTCCAGCGACAATAACAAATCGTTGGTCGTGCGCAGATTCATCGCTAGTAGAGTGCGTGTTAGTTGCGTATCGTTCAAACCATTGATGACGTAGGAGTTAATGGATACATCATCTAGCGCTCCGCGTCTTCCGATGGTCAGCATTGAGTAATAATACTCCTTGAACGATTCTCCGGTTTTCCGTTTGCGTCTAGTTAGATCCCTATGGATATCCGCAGCATTAACCGTACATGGAAAATCATTAAGCAGCATACTCACAAAAGCAGCCCAGGATTGGAACACAGGCTGCGCGTCCAACCAGTTCTTCGCGATGCCCCTCATCTTATGCTGAACTGCGAATAGTAGCATTTCCTCACTCCACATGTATGTACGTTGAAGGCGATCTACTTTGGTCACAAATTGTTGCGCTGAAATTGTCCCTCTCAGCGGGTCGAATTCGGGTAGAATACCGATTACTTCGTGCGTGTAGTTTGGCTGCATTTGCGCTGTTGCCATTAGAGCGGCTGCTTGTGGCGTTGAACTTGCATCTATCGTTGCATTGGAGTTTGGCTCTGTACCCGTTGATGGTGTGACCGTAGACTGTACGTTAGCCCTCATCACATCCACCGATTTGGCCAAGCTTGCCACTAACTCCCGTAGCTCCGCGATGGACTTTTCCCATGCCTCTGATGCTTCCAATTCACTTGACTCCACTTCGTCGCTGCCAAGTGCTTCCATTAACAACGCAATTTTGTGCGCCTTATTTCCCGTCACTGGCAAATTTGCTTCTCGTAGCAGCTTACTTAACTGCACCGACGTTAGACTGTCCAATTTCACCAGCATTTTAGAAAAAATTTCTTAACTTTTCGTACGCAATATACAATTTTTCTTCTCGAACTTTTTCGAAGCGTCTTTTCTTCTTCTTCCTTAGAACTTTCTCGTCGTTCTTCTTTTCACGTGCGTCTGTCTTGATGTTTTCTTGCGAATCTCCTCTTGAGCAGTGAACGTTGCTCTCTCGTCGCCTTTCTTTGAGTGTGTTTCGTTTCACTCTTGTGTCTGTTTTATTTCGTTGAGCGGGAACGTTGCTCTATCGTTGCTGACACGTTTCGTTGAGCGGGGAACGTTGCTCTGTGTCGTTGCGTTTCTTTGAGTGGGTTACGTTTCACTCTCGTTGCTGGTCTTTTTCGTTGAGCAGGAACGTTGCTCTCTCGTTGCTGTTATTCTCCCTTGCCTCTTGTCCTTGAAGCTTGAGAATAATGGCGTCGTTGATCAGCTTCTTTTCGTTGACGGCAGTGCTGATGTAATTCTAATAAATTACTAATTAGTCACTGGATTCTCAGGGCGAATCCTACTTCTGAACTATAAAAGGCATAAACCCGAGTGTTTTAATATGTAGGCGTTAAGAATTTAATGAATTAAAATACAAAGTAATTCGACTTGAAATGAACTATATAAAAGAATACGTTGTATGCTTGCGCGCACACGTCTGCTCATCAGCACTGCCTGTCGTCAACTGCCTAGCTTCGCTCTCTGTCGCTGACACATTGTTCTCGAAAGAAAAATTGTTTAATTTTTAGAGCGCTTATCTTGAAACCCATTCATGCGATTTACTTGCTTTTTTTGAAACCACGTTAAAGTAGTTATCTGTGTAAGCAACCCCTTCAAAATACAACCCTGATGCCACAAGGCGTACCAACGACGACGCGTGCTCACGACGATACATCTACGAATCAATTTCTAATATCCATTAATTTCCATATTTCATTAAATTATATCCTGAATATAATAAAACTATTTTAAGTAATCCAGGAAGTGTTTTCTTTATCTATTATGAAGCATAAGTATATAATATCATTGCTGGAATTTACTTGAATTTTTTTAAATGTAACAGTTTGTTATATTTCTCAAACTTTATAAAAAATTTACATTGTTTTGTAGATAACTCATTTACTTTACTTTAAAGCATTTCAACCAGAATCACAAGGTCATGTTTTACATGGGCGCTCTATCAGAGAGGTTGTTCATTTCTGTAGTGGTGCTAAGCTTGGAGGCTTATTGGACTATGTTACATAATTTTCATTAAAATTCAAGGGATGGTACATCTCATTATTTAGAAAAAATATTAAAAGCACGAAGTGTTCTGCTTGGTTTTTATCGACGAAAGCTGTAGGAAATGCAAAGAAGCGGGTTGCAGGAAGACCTTAGAACACATATTGTGCTCCTGCCCGGCCATCGCTAGAACTCGCCTGATGTGTCTAGGAGCGCCGTTCTTTTCAGGGTTCGAACCGATCTCGAAACTAGGTATCAACCCTCTTTGGAAATTTGTGAAACGCACCAAAATTCTGACAGATCACTACTTTGAGAACTCCTAAAACGGAACGCTAACTGGTATCGCTAAGGACCCAACAGGGTCTATGCGTGGCCTTTCTTAGGTAGCCAGATAAACCTAACCCTACCTTTATCGGGGAGATTATGCCCCAACTTTGCTTCTTATGCCCCCTTGTGTGTCTACGATCGTGGCTTTCGGGCTATCTGCTACATTGCATGTTTGCAAACGAATTTACCCGAACAATTAGTGTAAATTAGTGAAGAAATTAAATAATTTCCAATGGGTTATGCTTGCTTTGCGCATTTCATGTTACACGCGGTGGCGGACGAGTTTGGCGCGTCTCGGCCGGGCTGTTTATTTTGCCGGCAGCACCGCGCATGCGCGCATTGTTCGAGTTTGTGCTCTGGCCGCCCGTTTAGCATGTCGATGCGATTTGGCGTTTATCCATTGAATTTCATATTTCATACTTCATCTTCCGCATTTGCATGTGGCCGTCAGCGAAGCATATAATTTCAGTTGCTCATATTTGGACAATATTTGAAATTTAATGCAATATAGCATTGAACATTTTTGCTTGATTGCAGCTGACAAGCTGGGAAAATTACAAAAGGTAGTTTTACGATTTTATGCATGCTTGCTTGCTAAAATAATGGCGTTGACGAAAATTATATTGTGAATTAGCTTTAATTATCGTACATTAAACATTTTAAGTTAAGTGCTCTGGCTGCAATGCACTTCTGACTGGGGCACACATAAAATTGCATTCGTCCATATAAACTGAACTTAGGCGCTCTGAATGATCTCTAAATTTCTGAAAATAATTTGTTTAATTTCTCAAGCTTTTTTGTTAAAACTATCACTGATTAAAGTATTTTATAAGTTTAGCTTAAATAAGTAAACATATTCCTTTTCGAACGAATGGGCTTCCGCAAGAAATTCTGGTTTCAAATTGTGTGCTAAGCTACTCGACTCTATATATGAATGCATCTAAAGCCCTGATATTGCATTTTGTTCTTTTCGAATTTCGAAAATGCGAGTTTTTATAATAAATTGAGCATCACTACAAAAAAAGGCATAACAATTTTAGAAAATTTTTGTTCGAATTTGTAAAACAGCCAAAAATTTTTAGCAATGCTCAGGCAAATTCTGGTATAATGAAAATTCTGTCTTCACTCCCAACTATCCTGCTTTATTATCCTTTAGTGGAAAGGATGCAATGCGATCTGGTGGCCAAAAGATCTTACATAATTTTGACAGCGTCCATTGCAGCGAATGAAATAAATTATGCAACTTTGAAAAAAACAAACATCGACTTCGCACAATTTATGTAAACCAATCGCTATTGGGGTTCGGCTTGAGTATGCATTGGAGAAGTGCAGTCAGTCATGGTATCTGGCCGCCAGTGCAGCAGTCGAGCTGCAATACGCACATCCAACTCTAATATGAAGTATATAAACTGCAGGCGCACAGACAAAAGAAATTAGTTGGCTTGCACCATTTCACCGAAACGGTTTACAAACGGCACCAAAGAAACACCGAATTCGCAATTCGCATCCATTCTCACAGCCAACAGCACAAAATGTTAGCGTCGAAAATCCTGATGTGCCTAACCATGGTGGTGGTCTGCTGTTTTGTGGGCCTATACGCAGGAGTAGCGGACCAGAGTGCAGCCGCGTCCATAGGCTTAGGCAGCTATAGCGCCGGCCATGCAGGCAACTACGCAGGACAATTGGGCAAGGATGCTGGCGAAGCGGAAGTGCATGATTTCAGCGAAGCTGCTGCTGAGCAAGACCACAGCCACTACGACAGTCTGGGCGCACTGGGAGATCACTTGCCAGAGCAGCACTTCCCCGTCGACTATGAACCTGAGCAGTACGAGGAGGCAGCGGCGGCAGCCACCGAGCATCACGGCACTTTCGAGTCGCTCGCCAATGCGGACCACCACCACTTCGAGGCGGCGCACTTGAACGACATCGGTTTGTTTGACGATTTTCTCAGCAAACCAGTTCCTGGCATTGATCATGGCAAAGGCGCCTTTAGCTACAGCTCAACGTACGAGTTCAAGGAGCCACCGCATGACGCGCCATCGCACTCGCACGGTTTTTGAGGCGATGCAGCAACGTGGAAGAGTGTTCAAGAGATTCAGTATTATAGCATAAGCTGATGCTGTTATATGGCGAGTGTTGAATTTATTGCCCAAATAAAACCAAAAAAGTCGTTTTGAATTGATATCATATTATTTATATATATGCATATTTAATTCTATTATTTACACAGATTTATATGTATATAGTAAACAGTATTTAGCAAAATTCTATTTTTTACAAATAAAAATGCGATCATGAAATTAAAACCTTTATTGCAAACGATTACTTCCAAATATTGAGTGGAACGTTTAACCCACTTGTCTTCAGATATTTTAAGAAACGAGATTCTCAATATCATAGCAGATACTTCAGCTAGTTCTTAAAATTGTCGATTTATTTAGAGATGCAAAGGAATCAGTTTATTTATCAAACAAATTTTTAAATATATAACAATTTGTATTAAAATGTATTATAACAGCAATTGATCAAAAACACAATTATAAAAAAAATACAAGTAGGTAATAGAATAGGTGACATGCAAATTTTTTGGATGGTATACTTGGCGCACATTTAAGAATTAAGTCAATCTCTAGAAAGAATATTAAATTTGTATTAATGTAGTTCTAAATTTTCTGTGCCATAATTAATGTTTAAAATGGAAGTGAATTATAATGGTTATAGCTTATTCTTTTGAACTTTTCAAAGTTTAACGAAAAATTTACAAATGTCATTCATATTGAGGAAAAATCATGGAAATGCGTTTATCTGCCATACGACTTCGTATAGTGTGAATCCTTCAAATCAGCGACATTATTGAAGTCGATATTATCACTGAGATGCAGAGTGTGCTGGGTGCTGCCACTGCTGCTGATTTGCGTGTGCAAGCCGCTTGCCACATGCGAGTTCGAGTCCGAGGAGAACACATTTCCAGCGGCAAGTCCGCCCAATTGATTGCCACCAACAGTCGCACTCGCGCCGTAAATTAGTTGCATGGGCTGATAGTGCTGCAAGCCCGTACCCGTGTCCAACCACACCTCATAACCGGGCGAAATGCCCGAAGGCTTCCAGGCATGCTCCAGTGAGGATCCATACTGCGGCGATGCGCTCGCCTCACTCTGGGCGGGGCTCTGTTGCAGCTGCAGCACGGTGGATGATATTTGCACGGGTGGTCCCCAGCCTGTACGGAGATAGACATTTCTCTTTATAAAATGCAAGATCAATACACATAATTCCGCTACCCACTGTTGCCACTGTCAGCACGCTTCACGATGCGCTTCTCGGTTTGCTGGGGGTCGCCCACAACGCGGCCAAGGGTGAGCCCCTTTGCCTTTGCGCAGAATGCAAGCAAAATAAAAATAATAAATTGGCGATAAGAAATATGCATTTTCTTGCTATTGTCACTAGCTCAAGCGGTGCCACAAAGTGCAGCTGTAGAATGAAGTTCTTGCTGCTTTATAGACAATCCACGGTGGCAAGTGCCACCGATGACAACCAAGGCGCATTCTGCAAATTACGTAAATGCCCAAGCGGATATATTCCGTTGTGGACGGTCGCCTTTTGGGTGCATTGCCACTTCGCATTGCCACTCGCTAAATGTTGCAAGGTGTGCATATTATGCGAAATATCGAAGGCGACATTTAATTGCTGTTGTATGCGATGCCAGCGATCTTTGAGCCATGGAACGACTTGAAATAACTCTTTCAAAAATATCCAAGGTGCATTTCTTAATTTTTTGTTGGCCACAAAAGGAGGGTCATATCATGACAAACTGGCGAACCTTTAGAACACGCTTATAGTAGGCATCAAACGATGCTTGTTATATATCTTTTCTCTAGATTTCAAACATTCGAGATAATGCGTAATATGAAGAGGATTCAACTTGAAACCAGATGATTCTTGCCGTTTTGGTAGATTTTAACGCCGGGTTAGGTTTGTGCCACCTTTCAGTTTCTGCTGTTGCAATTTTCCCGGCCCATTTTCTGTTTCGATTGTTCGTGTTATTAAAACAAATTCTATAAAAACTCAACATCGCTGTTAAAATTCTTGATAGAGTTGATTACTCCTTTGTTGTTGGTTATTTTCAAACGAGTATACTCTTCTGGCGCAAGTTAATTCAGGCAAGCAGGAAGTTAATTTCAAAATGTATCTAATTCGATTCCCTCTGGTAACGGTTTTGATTCAAACTTTGTACAATTGACATATAAGCTATTGTAAATTAATTGTATATACATATATATCCTTATCTCATACTAAAAATCCACCTCATCAAAATTATGATTTTTTGAATTTATTTATACCACATAAATGATTTTAGATGTCATTGATATTTAACTCAATATAGCTCGTAACTTAACAATGAAAGCTCACAAAAATTAAAAAAAGGTACTATGTTTTTGATGGATAGTTGCCGTCCGTCAAATTTGCTCTAACTCGAATTAGGCTGTTATGGTTTGTAGCCACTGGTGTAAGTAGTTAGAAAATGCATTTTCTAGTGCTTAAACCAAAATGACCAAAATGAAACGGTGATTCAATAAATCTTCCGAAGCAGTAATACGTGGATATTGATTATAGTATTAATGTATGTTGAATTGATAAGACCTATAGAAGAAGAACTTGTTTATGTTTCCCATCGACAGTCAAGTATATTTTTGGTCCTAATGCATGTTAGCCTTCCTACAAAATTAGAGAGAGTAGAAATTGAGATAGATTAGACACGAAATAGAGTTGTGCAGCTATTAAATACCGACAATTTAAAAAAAATGTTGCACAAATGAGATGTAGGCAATCTCTTACCCGGAAATAATATCTCATGAAACCGAATCCGAACGCAACCGCAAAACTGCTTGCCAATTAGATTGCTACAGCTAATTTCTAAAAAGCTCACAAGAAGTTCTTATATTTACACACACACGCATGAAATTCCAATGATGCCAAAGCAAACATATAAACTTAACGATATTTGCTTGGACTTATGCAAGCATACGCAAAGTTATGAGCGATAAGTATTCAAATGAGTCGTGAATTTTTATTTGCCAACGGAAAAGGAACAGAAATAATAAAATATAGTCACAATAATCATACATCGGTAACAAATCGCTTTGGCGCTTAATTAAAGCAATTGAACTAGTGAAAGCCGTATTGGGCCAGTATTTTTGCATCAACAGCCAAGTTTCTCCCAGATGCTACCACTCTTCCAGCCTTGTGAGGGAATGCTATTCCAGCCAGTTGAAGAGCTGCTACCGCTGCCACTGCTTCCAAAACCGGAACCGGAACCCCAACCGCCTCCGGAACTGCTGGCAACTGTATAGGTTTGTGCAGGTGGCGGTGGTCCATAAGTTTGGAATCCGCTGCCACTGCTGACCTGATTCGCACCGCCTTCGCCAACGATTAGTTTAAAGGTCTTCACTATTTGACGGCCTTGTTCGGGAATCGGCTGCGGAATTGGTTGAGGAATCGGCTGCGGAATCGGTTGAGGAAGCGGTTGAGGAATCTGTTGTGGAATTGGCTGCGGAATGGGCTGAGGTATAAGCTGTTGAAACGGCTGTGGTATGGGCTGTGGAATTGGTTGAGGTACTTGTATTGGAGCGTATCGTACTGGAGCTTGGATCGGCGCCGATATCAGCGACGGTTGAGCTTGCACGGATACTTGAATTGGAATGGCCTGAGGTGCCGGCGCAATTGGAGCCGAATACTGAATTGGTGCAACTGGGACGGGAGCCTGATAGAAGCTTGTCACTTGCCTGGCCGCGGGCAGGGCTTGTGTTGTTATCACGGCATTGCTCTGTACAGGTGCAGGAGCTTGAATGGGAGTCCAACCCGATGAGTAACCGGAGCTGTAGCCACCCGCATAACCACCATTATATCCACCAGCATTGCCACCAGCGGAACCACCAGTATAGGCAATATCTGAACCCGTCGAATATTGCTGCTCTGTTCGAGGAATTATAACTTTGATGACCCTCACTACTTGTTCGCCGCCAGTTTGATAACTAGCGCTGCCACCATTGTACGATTGACTGTAACCACCATTATTGCCACCGTAACCACCACCGTAGCCGCCACCACCATAACCGCCACCACTACCGCCGGAGTACACAGGTCGGTTTTGTCCATAATAGTAGCCTTGATTGTAGCCACCATTGTAGTCGCCTCTGCCGTAGCCTGAGCTTCCACCACCTCCACTATTGCCACCCCCCAAGCCTCCTAGCAAGCCTAACTTAGCAGCGAAGAAAGCTTGCGTGGGCGCAGCAATCGCCAGCACAACGACCAAAATACAGATGCACAGCTTCATGGCTACGGCGCTCCAATATCGATTGGCTTGCAGATTCCTGGGCGATTTACCACCGATCGGAAACTCAAGTTGACTGATTGGTTTCGGCTGCCAACATACAAATTTATAGGCCGAAGATGGCTTACCGATGCGCTGTTCGCATAATGTGGAGCTGTCATATCAAACTCTCAGCAAACCCCGAAACCATAAGCGTCCAGATAGAACCCTCTCATGCCAAGCGATTGAGGTCGGCTTGAGCAGCTAACATACATCGCGGCACACCTTCCTCTACGCGCCGCTCCAGCACTCCATTATTGTATCAAGAGAAGCAGCCGGTGGCTGTTTGCTTAATCAATAAATACACGCACTTAGCCACACAAACGCTCATTGCGCCTGCCACGTCGCTCCGCCATGAGCTGCTGGCTTCTCGGCAAACGAAATCCCGCCCAACTCGCAAGTGCTCTTAAGTGCTTTTTCGCCGCTCGCTCCAGCATATCACATCTACAAGATGCACGCGCTTAGGTAATTCCCAACAAAATAGACGCTAACTCAGACACGCTCGACAAACAACAACAGTGCGGTTGCCGGCAACGACGAAAGTCGATTAGGGCGCGAAAGTTCAGTACTCAAATCCTAGTCCTCTTCAGGCCACGCTGCCCGTTCATGCTAATGCCGCAATGCCCAACGTAGCTTAGGGCAAGTTGCTGGGGCCAACGAAGAGGCGCGCTAATTTAAATTACGCATACTACCCGTAGAACATTCGACCCTTTCATAGTGACGAGGTCGAGGTACTAAGAGATTCTCTTGAAAAGACTCCATGGCGCTTTCCTTGATAGCCGTTAAAAGGGGTGCAATTGAATTTACCCAACTCTAAATTGGAATAACCCCAGCCTACTATAAAAAGCATTACCTCATATGGAAACGTCACCTAGCGAACGAAACTGCAAAAAAGTAATATTATATGACGAAGATTTAGCAAAGATAAAAGATGTTAACGGCTAAATATTTTGTGTTATATGCCTTCAAAGTTGTAAGGCTTGTTGCTTTGAACACTTGACAAGCTTCATGCATGGCCATGCCAGCTTCCCAACTACGTGCCTGTGCTAGCCGGCAAAATAGAACGCTGTTTATTGTTTGGCCGCAGATCGTCTCCGCGTTTGCGGTTGCGATTCCACATTTTCTGGTAAATATTAAATCATACCCAATTCACACGTCTTCAATTCGAAGAGCAAATCTCTACCAAAATAGACGCTGCCTAATTTCCTATGCTCGGCGCGTTTCGAGCACCTTGTGCGCGCTGGAGTGCTGGAGCGTACTTTGGCCACATACTCATGCATACTATAGGCTATAGGTACCAGCAATGCAAGTTTTGGGTTTGGTCCGTTGTGGGCATTTTTAGCACGTATACTCGAAATGGTCTTCCCCCATTCATGCGTACTGGCATGTGTATGTGTGTGTGTGTGTGTGTGTGTGTATTTGTGTATACTTCACATGCCGGCAAGCTAATTGCCATAGTCAACATTAGGGCTTAAGTGACTGCATCAACTTTACCGATTCGTCGATTTTGGCTGTTTCAGAGCGCTTCACTCTCAATTTCATTCGATGCAAGCGTTTGGTACTGCGCCTTTCCTTGGCCAGTTGAAGGTCAGACCTTGTTAGACATTTTACGCAAAAGTGCATGTTAAATCGTTTACCCTCTTTTTCTCATATTATGTGAGTATTTTATTCTTTTATTGGTTTTTGTATTTTGACTGGTTGTGTTAACAAGGTGTGAAATTGTGTGGATTTTATAAAGTGATGTCATTTTATGTTATCAAAACCATTTCACAATTTGATCGAAATGTCAGCGAAAATATTGAAAATTTATTTGTAAACAAATTGCAGACATATTTAAATGCAACAGTTGGAAGCTTGTTCGGCACTGATAACATTTTGCTTACAAACCCTTCACATTACGACCCGCTCTCCATTATACGGTTCATACATACAATTAAGGTCTCTCAGATCCGACCGTATGTGCGCGTAATATATTCTTTCATAAAATATTTTATTTTGTTGGCATTATTCATTTTTTGAAAAATATAACATAACTAAAAGCAAGCAATTTAAAGAATAGACGAACAGTTCTTCTCTGGCATCGAAGTTAAAAGATAAAGTTTAATTTTGTTGTAGATAAAAGTATCACAGACTTGTGACAGACTTACAATTGCAAGAATTTCAACGTCATTCCTAAAGGCTTGACCTAGGTTATATAATTGCCTTTTGTTAGGTACATGCTTTTAAAATATTGCCAAATTTAAATGAAAACGAAGGAAAAATGTATATAATTGAAGCAACAGCCCATGTAACCGATTCTTTGGCTTAGCTTTCTCGCATTCTCGTTTTATTTTGAGCACAAGTATACGGGACCTAAAAAGTTATGGGCATACTAATACTCATTGAATTTCGATTGTTAATTACACTACCTTACAAAATAAAAAAAGCATTGATATCTGAACCAACACATATTGCATGTTATCTAGGTGTAGCCTCAAGTCTCGTAAAATAAAGAGACCTACTTATAAAAAGCTACAAATGCACCATGTTTCGTGTTAAGTTTTTTCACTGTAGCGAAGTTATATTTAAACGATTTTTTAATATTTTCTTTGAAAGCCAATTTTTTAATCAGTATGTAAGACCAATAAAAAATTAGCGAAATAAATTTAATTTCCTTTGAAATGATAGATAACAAATTTATTTCAAAACAATATATTCTTTGACTTAGTAATGAAGTGGTGCTTCTTTTAATGAAGTTTAATAAAACATTTTTAATTCAGCATTTTTTTTAAATTTATTTAAAGTACATAAAAAATGATCGTTATCGGAAAAGCACACATTGTCGTTCTAAGTATCACATCATTCATTAGGGTAATCACAATCTTGGGCATAGCTCACGTCCTAGCACCAACCACCACCAAGACCGCCAACCGAAGATACGCCATAGCCTAAGCCGTAACCGCCGCCGTATCCATAACCAGCGCCAGAGCCATATCCAGCTTGGATGCCACCATAGCCACCGCCATATCCACCACCATAGCCACCATATCCGCCTGAAACAACCGGAGTGGAAACTGCCGTAATGACGGGCGTTACAACAGCAGATGTTGCGACGGATGGATAAGAAATTGCGCCACCTCCATAACCGCCATATCCACCTCCGTATCCACTTCCATAACCACCACCATAGCTACCACCGTATCCACTGCCATAGCCGCCACCGTATCCACCGCTTTCCGGCACTACCGAAACTTTGATGACCTTCACAACATTATTGGCACCATATCCACCGCCATATCCACCACCATATCCACCACCATATCCACCACCATATCCACCGCCATATCCACCGCCATATTCACCAGGAATTCCACCGCCATATCCACCGCCATATCCTCCGCCGATTCCACTACCACCGCCGAGTAGGGCGAGTTTACCGAAAGTCGCTTGACTCGGAGCCACTACGGCCGCAAGCAGAGAAAACGCACATATAAACACTTTCATCGTTAATCCTTTAAATGGCTTGAAACTGTGTTGGATGGAAATCCTGAGATACTTTAGTAATCGTGTTGTTGCGCAAGTGAAGCTATAGTTTGACTGATGATCTTTCCTGACCACCCCAACTAATTTATATGCGTGCATATGACAACAACTTACAACGCGGGAATCACCCATCACAAAGCGCGTATTGTTCAAGATCGAGGCAACCTCATGCTGAAATATAGTAAACTCAACTGTTTGGCCACTCGCGGTCAGTTAGACTAATTAGTCAGTGTTACCTTGCAAGTGCGAGTGCGAGTATAGAACAGGAATTGGTTGATCGGCCCACTGTCAGCACCAGATATTACCACATTAGTATATTCGCGGTACTTTAAATGGAGTTCACACTCTCACTGTCAGCAAATATTGGAAAATTTGCTTAAAGTTTTTGCACTTAACTTCATTTCAGGAAGAGTAAACAACGAAAGCGATAAGCGACTTCATGGGAAAAAAGCTTCTCAACTTTTGTATGGGGTTTTAAATATTTATAAGTTCTAAGCAGGGTTAGGATATCGAAGGCATGTAATTTTGTTGCCTCTGCGGAGACGTTTTCTGGGTAAAGATCACATAATTGGTAAACGATTATGGTCTCAAAAATAACAAACAAACGGTTCGACGAAATGGCGATTAATGCAATGATGTTCTATCATATAGTCTAAAGATTCTTTTACAGTCACATTTTTGAAAAAATTTTAATTTTTCACATTTTTTCTGTTTTGTTGTACTTAAGGAAACTTTGTAATTCAGTTTTAAAGGAATTTTTTGTAAGTTTTTTTAGATCATTGAAATGGGAGTCGTCCATTTTCAATATGTATTATTATCGGAGTTTCGGAAAAAAATATTCGTCTAACCATCAAGAATTTAATATTTAAACTTGTAATTCATTCTAAATCACAAAATAGCCCAAAAGTTCCTATGAATTTCGAATGTGGAGTTCCTCAGCACGTTCAATTCAAACATTCAAACAGACAATTTTACCTTTTTCAAATGCGCACTAAAAGTTCGCGCTGGTAACTCTATGCACAGCACAGCTGATTTTGACACTTCTCACTGCACGGCACTTTCAACCTATTTGATTTTTCTACGAAGGTAACTAAATTCTTAAGATTAGCACTTTTTAAATAAAACTGTGTACTTCTCTTACAGATTCTTGAAAAAATGTTCGTGCGACACTGCAATAGATTGCCACGAATGGCGCGTCTGTCGGGAGCGACGTACAGCACTGTCACTGCAACGGCGCCGGAGCCAGCACCACGTTCCGGCGCAGTCCCTGTGCCCGCAACCGATTACCGCACCAACGAAACAAACACTAGCAAACATTCGGAACTGCACACGGGAAAATTCTACACAATTACACCGGAAGAGAAAAAGCAATTGTTCAGCGGTGGCGGACTGCCGCGACAATTCGAGTTGCAAGTGAAAACTTTTACCGAGGCATGTTTGATGGTTCGGCCACCCGCGCTTGAGCTCATCGACTACATACGCCGTTCGGATCTAAGTCGACCCGCAGTGCGTTACGTGTTGTATGGTGAGAACGGCACTGGCAAGACGCTGACCATGGCGCACGTGCTGCACTACGGACTGCAGAACGATTTTCTGCTGGTGCACGTGCCGTGGGTGCCCAATTGGATGAAGCGTCCCAAAGAGACGGCAAATGCGGCGTCTCAGGAGGGCTACATCGACCTACCCTTCGATGCCGCGGCCTGGCTGGTGCACTTCAAGTCGCAAAATGCGAAATTGCTGCCAACGCTCGACTTAAAAACCAGCCAAGACTATGTGTGGAGCAAACGTGAGACTACGCCCGCTGGTGCTACACTGACCGAGCTCGTGGAGCATGGCGTTGCGCGCATCAAATTTGCCTCGGAAACTGTGGCCGCGCTGTTGAAGGAGCTCAAACAACATGCCACAGCCGGACGTTGCAAGATCATGGTGGCCATTGATGGCTATAATGCGTTCTTCCACCCAGAAACACGTATTTTGGGCGACAACAAGCAGCGCATAACACCAGACCGCATTACGCTGACACAACCCTTTCTGGATATCACGCGCTACGATTGGACAAATGCTGTTTGCATTCTGTCAGTGGATAAGATCGGCATGACCGAAGGCTACATGAATTCATACTTGCCGCGCTATTTGCTGGGCAAGCAAGGCTTCGAGCATTTGGATCCCTTCGTGTCAGTGCGCGTGAATAACTACAGCGACAAGGAGTTCGCCAGCTGCATAAACTACTACTTGGATCGCTTCTGGATACAGAAAACGGCCGAAGGTTTCGACGAGCAACTCAAGTACATGAGCAATAAGAACCCTTACACACTAATGCGGCTGACCCGCTCGCTGTAAGCTGCAGCATTGTTAAGCTTTATTAGTTTTATGTTTATATTTAGAGGCACCACTTTTTATTAAGAGTAGCTAGGCCCGTAGGTGAATTATGAAATATATATTTCTCTGGCGGACTTATGGAAAAAATATAAGCACACTCAAGTTTTATTTCGTCTATTTGACCGATTTTCATTTGATAACTCTTATAAGCACTCGATTAAAGGTTTCTCCACTACAAAGTGTAATAATTAATTATTATCGTATGTTCTTAAAAAGCTTAAAACTGATATATTTATTTAGGTGTGTATATTTTGTTAGTGCTAATTGAGGAAATGTATTTTGTTTGTCAATTGCGCATAATAAGCTATATTTTCAACAATTAATCGCAAAATTAAGCCTTTTTAAAATTAACTAACAAAATGAATTTTCTTTCACATATAAATTGTTTTAAAAATTAAACGGACACAAGTTTGAATGTTTTAGAAACATTTGTGAGAATTACTTAGGCTGCATGCTTTGAAAATTTTTAAATTCTCAAGTTCACTCCTGTTGCATAAATAACTAAAAGGCTGCAATTTGCCGAAATAAGAATTTAATTTAAAAGAAAAACCCAAAAGAAGAGTAAAAAGGAACTGACAAGCAAACAGAATATAGAAGAAAAGACTATCAAGTTGCATCACTTTGAGGCATGGGTGTTGATTTTCAAAAGCGTTCTAAACTTGCTGAATATCGGCGAACGGGTTAATGCGTTCAGTGATGTTCAGACCACAAACGCTAAGCCTCGAACTTAATGGGCGGAAAAAGGCGCGGCCAATCAACGAACTCAATGCCGTAGTGCAGAATACCGCTGGTGCTGACGCCTATCATGGCACCCCAGAACAACAGGAAGAGTAAGCTCTCTGTATTGAATTCTGTGGGGAAAATGGCAGAGATGAAGAGCATTGCTACGGCAAACAGCAATACAGAAGGGAACTGAAAAACGAGAAAAGAAAAGGACAGAAAATGAACAAATCTGAGATGTAATTCGAATGAAATCGTACCGTGTTATAGCGCCAGCCTCTGCTGGTGACCAACGGTGATGGCAGCTGATTGCCCTCGCCGTCCCTTACAATATAATTGCCCAGAAACAGATCAATGCCATCCTGTAAAATGCAGAACTCTAAGATGGGAACAACTGTGTAAAACCTTAAAATCTTACTTGTCTTAAACCATCAGAAAAGTTGTTCAAATAGTAACGTGTTAGGGAATTAGTGCCATCCTGCACTAGACCCGCCTTAGTGCGTTTACCCGTGCGTGTGAAATCGGTTTTCAAGGCACCCGTGCCTGAGTATTGCATCGAAATAGTGTCAGCGTGATCAGCCCACACCTGCCGTTATATATAAAAGCATTACACTTAGCGTTCAGCATACTACAGCTGCATTCACTCACCCCCTTGAATAACAGCTCGAACTTCGGGGATGCATTCTCCACCTTCTGGCCCAATTGCAGTATGCCCAACTTCTCCAGCACCATGTTCAGAGAGCGTTTGGCCAGCATGCTTTGCACCACGTTGGTGCGATCTAGACAATCGATACAGTTCGTACGAAAGACACCATCTTGTGCTGAAATCATGCTGCCATCATCGCGCAAGTGAAAGACGGAAAACTCGTCCTGCTCGTGCGCCAAACGATTAATCAGAATGTGCAGACGATCCCAGCGCATCTTCTTGCACTCCGCATGAAAGTCGAACGCTTCGTAGCGCACGTTCTCATTCTTCAATTGCTGCACGATTGTGCGAAAGGTGTTCTCGAGCACGCCCTCCGCTCCTTTTTGATCCACCTAAAAGGCAGATAAGCAGAATCAGCAAACAACTTTGCATGCACAAACTCCGAGAATATGCGTACCAAATTAACCGCAATCTGGCGGCCATACAGCGTGATTTGCTCCTCAAAATGCCGCATACATGCCTGCAGATGTTCTTTGCCGGATACAAGCTCTGGTGTAGGTTTGTAGCGCAAGTTTGGTAGTTGGCGCCAAAAGAAGGGTATGCTGCCGCGAGTCTATAAATTCAGAGCCAAAAGGGATTAGTAACGAAAACAATTACACAACTAAGGTTGCATTATATGAACCTGCACAAAGGAAATGCGTTGTCCACTAAACTCCACGATTTGCTCGGTCTCTACAAAGTTCGCCACATGTCCGTTCACATTGATACCGCGGGCAAAGAACCGAGTGCCCGCTCGATGTATCGAACGGCGCGAAATTATAGACCAGAAGAAGGTTTGCCCATTGATTTGCACTTGATTTATTGAGACGACTACAAATAAGAGTCAAAGGATTAATCAAAGTTAAAGTATAGGATGTTAAAAAAACTAGCTACTCACACCCCAGAATCATAGGTAATTGAAACTTGCGCATTTCAGGACAGTTAAAGTTACGCAACAAAGCGCCGTTCCACACGAATCTCGTATCAGCACGTTCAAATATGCTATTCTGCAAATAAGCAAAGCAGAAATATACACCACGGAGAAGTTGACAAAGTTGAGCATACATACTTTAAGAAAGCCCATCGGCATAGTGTGCAGTCGTTGCTGCGAATGCGACAAATCGTACCAGTACGAAAAGTAAAAATACTGCGTATCTAGCGTCCTGCGCAACATCTGCAGATAGATTTCGTTTTGTTCACGCTGCTTCTGCGTCAAATGCGTAATGGTTGGAATGTAGGGTGTGATTTCGTAGCCGGCCAAGCGCCATATAATCGCACCGCTCACCATGCCCACGTAGAGACGGTGCGTCGCCACAATCAGATAGTCGCCACCAAGTAGATGTATGCTACCCAAGATGCCACACACACGGCGCGTCGGCATTAGGTTGTTCAGCTGGTTCGACTTTGCTATTGTTATATGAGTTTTAGCCTTCAAATTCTAGTCAGTGATGAACAAACTTACATTGCACGCGCACCGTATTCGCCATCCGATCTATCATCAACAGCTCGTCCTTGCCATTTGGCTCCACAATGAAGCGCTCTGGCGTGATGTACCTGTAAAAAGAGGCAACGATGAAATTCAAAATCCAATAAGAGAAAAATGAGTGGTCAATAAAGTGCAGGAAAAATGTGTCAAAAGCCTACTTCAAAGGTCATGTTATTGAAACGCAAGGCTGCCGCGTGTTACGGCTTATGTGAGCGACATACTTACAAGTTCATATCATCGTAAATATCCCAACCGGGCGATTCCATGGCGTCGGCAATTTTTCAAATGCCCAACGTAACAACGTGGCCGTTCACTCAAGGATTTACAGATTAACAAACAATTATCACTTGGACTTAGCTCTTTTACTCTGCGCTCTGCGTAGCTTGGAAGCGTTTGTGTACGTTTGACGTTGCTTTTTAATAATCGTAGCTTTTATGAGTTGCAGTTCCACAGTTCCACCGTTTCCGTTTGCTTGTCTCAATGCTTACATTTTAATTATTTAGAGTACTGTCTGAATTTTGCACAGAATTGGAATTCAACAAAACTGTAATGGCAGTAAGTCAACACCAATCGAAACTTTTTTCCACCCGATCAATTTGACAGTTCATTAGCTGGGTTGCAGCTGTCGCGGATTACGTGGTCGACTGAAATACAACTCTGGCTTGAGCATGGTGCCATCTGTTGCATAAAGTTGTAAATAGCTACACTGAAAATGTGGGGATAAAAAATACCAGTAGGCGACCATGTTTGTCTCATAACATCTAGCACAAAGAGAATTTGTTCTCAAATTGTTTCTTTGCGCGGCGCCACTTCTCGCGGTGAATTGGCAATTCTGCAAAAATAACCTTTGCCATAAAAAGCTTCTCAAATTTAATTTTTGAAAAATATGACACACAAGTTAATGCGATAAAGCTAGGCTAAACCCACACGGGCTGTTGCGCCAGTCAATTGATTAATTAATTTTATGGTTGAAATAAATTCATTTAATTTTCAATCCTATATGAAATTTCAAAATAATTTAATTATACTATCCCAATATTAAAAAATTCCGACCAGCAGATTTTTTCTGTCAACTTCGAACTTAAAAATCCAACTGCTGCCAGGGTTAATTTACTTAATCTTCCTTCCTTCATATAAGCAATGCCAAAATTATTATAAGTCAATTAATTTATGCATACAATAACCGGAAAGAGATACAAATTATAAATTTGTTTGTCGCTGTTCAAAAGCTAAAAGTCATCAGAATTGTACCGGTTCCGCTTCTGAAAGACAAGAAATTTGAGTGTGCTAACCAAAAGGTAATAATTTCCCATTTTGTGAGCACTTTGCATGGATTATTAGATCGGGTTTCTATTGTAATTTGTCTAAGTTCTAATTCCAATTTATATTTTTGTTTGTCACTCTTCAGCTTCTTTTAGAAATATGACGTTTTGTTAAAGAGGTGCACTGCTAAATTTGAAGAAATGCCGCCGTCGATAGTTGAGAATTTCATCACTTTGAAATAAAGTGATTTTCTTTGAACTTGTACATTTTACGTAGTACCACTTTTTTACTTACATATGTTTGTAATTTGAAACAGAATGAAAATATCAAAAAGCGCTGAATTCGAATTACATAAAAATTTTGCTTCATCTGTTAATGCTTCTAGTGCCTAGTGTCGCATTCTTTGCCATCCACAAAGTATCAGCCTGGAATGCAATTAAAAATTGCGCCTCATTTTAAGTGAGCTATTTGATGTAATTTTTAATTTATTCCCCTGTAGCTTTCGTAAGCCGCTTTACGGCTGCAGTCGCTACCAAAATAATCTTCATGCAACAGCATCAGTTTCTTCTTCAAAATAAATTAAAGAAGGATAGCCGCAAGTGAATTTGAGTGAAAAACTGATTACCTATCGATTGCATAAAGACATAATCTCGTGTGCCCGTTCCAATACGAAGCCACTGCCCCGCCGCGTCACATGCATTGAAAATCCGAAAAATTACAAAAATTTATGCGCGCCAAAAACTGTTACAAAATCGACGAAGTCAAAAGGAAGCAGCAACTGGCGATGGCATGCCGACAGAAGACTGCGAAGAAAAGTGATTTTCGAAGAAAGAAGTGTAAAATGGCGCTATAAAAGAAACACTTGCAATGCTTCAGGCAGCCTGTTTAGATGGCTGGCTGGATTGCTGGACGGACGAGCAGCGAGCTGCACTGACAGCGAACACATAAGTGCGGATTATGCGCCACTACGATCGCAAGTGCTTGCGTCACAGCATATGCCCGTACAGCTTCCCGCCTGTCTGCCACCAGCCACAACCTGTGTATGTGTGCGTTCATGCTTACAGTTTATAAAAAAAACTTTTACAATTTCAATAAGCACAAACAGGCAAAAATGTTTTTTAAATAAGACAACATTTTTTGTTTGCTTGCCAAAATCTGATATGGAGAATACAACAACAATTCAACAAGCGGCCGCACCTAAAATCCGATTGCCCAGATTGATGCGTGAACAAGGGGTTGCATGCGGCGTACCGAACCGCATACATCCACCACTCGCCAGCCGCGCGCATCTTCAGCAGCGTTGAGCGCGGTCCGCGAAGTCGACTGGGATCTCTACTCAAAATGCGCCTGCAGCATTGAAGGCAATTTATTTTTCTTGGGCTTTGGCGGTGACCCTCGCACAGTTTTAATGGAGGGAAAAGGCGTTACGGCACGATATCGATTGGCAACAACAATAAGAAAAAGCTAACGTTTACATATTTCTTGTTGTTGTTGTCATTGTATGCCAGTTGTTGTTGTTGTGGTTGTTTCTAATCGTTGTTGTTGTCATTGCTTGTTGCTGTTTCTAATTGTTCTTGTTTCCGTTGTCTATCCTTCTTGTTGTTGCCGTTACTAGCTGTTGTTGTTGTTGTTATTATTTTAGCTGTGACTTTTTAATGTTATATGTTCGTATGGTTGTTGTTGTTGTTGTTGTTGGTGGTGTTTGGTTGTTATTGTTGTTGCCGCTATTGTTCATTGTCGTTGTTACATGTGGTTGTTATTATGTTTGTTGCTTAGTGTTGTTGTAGTTGTTGTTGTTATTGCCATTTGATGGCCTTCACGCATAATCAATAAATTGGGGCATCAACACAAAATATCGTTGCCGCCAGCTTCACAATCACCACCAGCATCGTACAGCAACTATTGCTAGCAGGTGTCAAATTGAATACCAGCAACAACAGCAGCGTAAACAACCACAAGCAACATTAAAATAAATTAGTTACCACTTTAACGCTAAAAGCGTAACACACAAAAATGTCATAAATCAAGAGAGCAGAAGTTGGGAGCATGCCCATGCGTGTGTGTGGGTTTGTGTGTGTGTTAGTGGTTGCATTGCGCATGTGGCAAATGTGCTAAGCGGCACCTGCCACCTGTCAAATGCCACCTCTAAGTTGCAGCAGAACCATAGTCGCTCCATTCCACCGGCTGCAGCTGCAATTTGCAGCTTCCCCGGTAACCTCAGCCTCGACCACATCCACGACACCGATTGCATTAATTGCAGACAAAAGGCTTGCCAAGCATTTTCAAATACCAACAACATTTTTCGCTGCTGCTTCAATAGCCTACGCTGTATTCTAGACTTACGTTTTTATTGTTGCTGTACTGTTGTTGTGGTTGGTGTTGCATTGGATCGAGCACTATATGTTTGAAATTTTTGTTCTTTATTTCAACTATTAAAATTTCAGGTTATATTTTAACTATTGTATGATTTTATTGTACCTGTATATTGTTAAAATTTGTCTGCAATCTTGTCCAGCAATCAAAATGTGTATGAAACTGTATAAGCTATAAGCACTCGTACTCGTAGATCATCATTTAAATAGTCGAATTGGACAGAGAGTATACACAAAACATGTTATTTCATCTTTTTTGTAAATTGAAAGCAAATGGTTGATTGTCAAGTCCGAACTTGTTTAAGAAGCTTTATCAAGGCAAAGAATAGCTTGAAGAGTGGCTCCGCAATTTAAAACAAATTACATTATTTTAGATTGTATACGTCTGCAGTGATCGAACCTGGAACCACTCGCATCAGACACCAAAAACATATCCATAGCTACTGCGACTTTTTATTTACAACTGAATGATGGCGAATGAGCTTCTTCACTCGCACGTGATAATGAAAGCTAAAGATGCAGAGCCCGATTTTCTACCAAGTGTACTCGTGAAGTTCTCAGCAGGAAGTGTTAATTTATTTTTTACCAAGATGGCAGGAGATTTTATACAGGGGTGTCTTAACAATATAAAGTAGTAATAGCAACACAGTTGCATTCAGAGATATAAATTTATGTTAATTTATTAATTTAGAGATGCATAAAATTGGCTCTTTAACAACAACTATTTTTCCGAATTTGCTACAAAACAGATGGGCTTCGTTTTGAATCTGTTCATCACAATGGTCAGCTTATTTTTTATGGTAGTCTTGGTAGAATGCTATATATTCCCCCTTACTATTTGATTTAAAATTTTTTCCACTAAGCCACACCGGCTTAAATTAAGCTTGAAGCAATTGGGTAAATGTTTATTTATGTGAACCAAAAATTGACCTGATAAGAACGGACATGAAAACAAAAACAAAATAAATATATTACTTATAAGTCGTTATACTTACGGAAACTGCGAGCACAAGAACCTGTTAGGACTTATCGTATAAACGATTCTGCCAGGTTTCTTCGCTTTTATAATAAAGCTTGTTTGAAAACTTTTGTACCAAAGACTGTAATTTTATGGTGTATATTCAAATATATATACAATAACTACTGATTTGTTCTTCTGAAACAGTTTTTTTTTTGCAGATGGAAGGTATTAAACATAAGATCTCGCTATTATATCTAAAATGTATTTTGGTTATATATAGTGGACGAAAAGAAACCTGCGACAACGTCTTGGAAATTAATATGTGTATGAAATACTTTATTTATTTCGTTTGCTCAACATTAGGTTTATTAATTTACAGTTTAGCGCTTATTATGAATGCATGCACGTTCGTCTATAAAAACATTATTTTCGTATAAATTCTCGTATGTGTATTAATAGGAAGTTAATACGTTTTATCTTGCCAATGATTTAAGACTTATGCACAAAATTTGAGACTGCATTCTCTTAAGCGCATATAAGCGAAAAAGAAGAATGCACTTTTTATCAATTTTCACTTTGCAAAAAAAAATTTTACCTCAAGACGCACACGACGTAAAGTGTTCCAATAAATGGTGAATTTAATTGCGCAAAAAATAAATCCAGAAAAGTCTGAAACTGCAAGAAAATGGTATGCAATTTTTTTGACAGCTTAAATCGGAACGACTTGAATCGATCGTTTTGTTGCAAATCGAGGCCTTACTGTTAGCTCTATAAGCTTCTGTAATAATTCTACATTTTACAACTATTTACGCTATTCGCAATGACGCAATACAAATTACAAACAAAATTGCATTTGAAATTTATGGCTAGAAATTAGTATATATTAGTATACTCTTTGTTTACTAATATTAATATAATTTTTATACTTGATTATTGTTTAACTTAAGTGTACATTTTTTAACAGTTTCTTTTGTATATAGCCTTAGTTATGGTATACATTGTTTTCGTTTACGAATTTCGTTGTCTTTTCCAGATATTTTACAGAATTTTAGGCACATTTTTGTGTTTAAAACAAAATTATAAACTAATTGTGCCAAATTTGTTGTTGTTTGTGAATGTATTTTAATGCAACCGTATCTTATTTTTAATTTTCTGATTATTTAATTATTTAATTACTTTACTTTTGTGCTTCTTGCTCTTGATCGCAGCATTTTGCTTTCATTTGTGCTCATCTTTTCCATCGTTTCTGTTAAATTATCACAACCGTCGCTGCCACTGCGTTAACTCTAAAAGCATTAAGTTGTTACTTTACAAAAAGGCATGCACACACGCAAGCACACCCGCAGCAAAATGTTCGTACAACTTGTTTCTGGAGCAGAAGAGACGCCCACTCTATCAGCATTCGGTTTCTTCTTAATCTGAAATTGCACTTGTGCAGCAGTAATTAAATGCTACTCGTACAACAGCGAATACAAATTTGAATGCAAAGTGCATGGAAAAATCTAACAATTGCACTGCCCAACAACAAAAATGTGACTGCTATAATCTACATCTCTTCAAGAAAATCAAACGCAGCTACTTACTAAATTCTTGTTTGTCCATGCGTCAATTTTTAAAATTTTTGAATTTTGATCTTTGAGCTAAATATTTGTAAAGTCTCTATAAAAGCCTTTATGAGAATAATGCAAAAATACGAAAAAGTAGACACTTAACAATCAAATAAAAGAAGAGTAGAAGATTGAAAAGGGTTTCCTTAAGATGGCGCCATTCGCATTTTGTCGCAAGTTACGAATATATTAAAAAAATTTTTTGTGGAAGAAGTATGCAAAAATTTAAAATTGTTAAGCTTTCAGTTGAAATTGTGACGAATTCAAATAAGATTTTATTTTATTTGGAGCAGCGAGTCGTCTAGTCATCGCGTCCTGAAAGTCCTATAGTGGCAGTTCTGCATATACTTACAATTCCGCATGCATGCGCAGCATCAAAAGGTATGATCTGGCGAAGCGACAGTCCAGACATTTAGATAGAATTAAAAAATGGCCACTGCTCAAAAACTAACAAACCAAATTCGTGTATCAAATATTTCTTTTAGAAAGTTCCAGTTAAGTGAACACAATTTCAACCGATTTTCTTTCAATAATTTAACGTAATGAAAATATGGTGGCATAAGTTTTGTGACCGAATTATCGAGTTATATAGAAGGAACATATTTTATGTCAATTGCAAGCAAAATTTAATTTGTTGGACAGTGTAGTTGCTGATTTCTTAGTATATTTAAATTAATAATAACAGACAAATGTTTTGAACAAAAAACTTTAGGCGTTGATTCGTGTGGGTGTGTGTTAGTCTAGAGTGTTTGACTTGTTGCGGGCACGCCTTCTGACACGTCGCCGGCACGCCTACTGTGGCTAGCTGCAGCCGCTTAGCAATTGTGGCACTTCACCAGGCCCACCTCGTCGCAGTTCATGCATTTGAGAGCCACGAACTCCGCCGTGAAGTGGTTCCGATGCACAGACTTCTTGGAGCCGTTGCACGAGGGGCATGGCAGTAGGCGGTAGCCGCCGCACGTCTGGCAGGTGTACGTGCTGGCGATGGACTGCGAATTGAGACAAGAATATCGATATTTCCATTATGCGGTGTTGGGTATTCAGCGCAAGCGCCTACAGCGTCGCCGCAATGCATACGAGGCATGCGTGAAATGCGCGCGCGCCGCCGGCTGCTGCTGGCTGTCGCGAGCACTTACCTTGTACGGCTTGAGTAATTGACGCAGTTCGCCGGACTCGTTGAGGCGCTCGACGGTTTCAGCATCCTGCAATGCAAAAAAGAGCAAAACATACAAAAATAGCGAGCGAGAAAGACACAGCGCGTGTTGGCAAGCGTGTTTCTGTGTGTGGCAAAACGAAAGACTCAGCAAGGAAACTTGCTGCCGCAAACTTGGATTTCTTCGGTGCTATTTGTCGTGTCATTTCGCGTTGCGGTATTTGCACTTTTTTGCTTAATGAGACGATATTTTATTATTTAATTGCATTTTCATACAAAACAAAAATATTGCTTTCAATTTTGCAGTTCATTTGAAAAAGCAATAAAAGCGCATAAAATGTAGCAAAGTGCCATAAATGAAGTACTGACAGTACTTTATGCATGCATGTGTATGTGTTATGTCGTGAAGAGTGTGCGTATGAAGTTCGAGTTGAATTGACTGTCATTAAATTAACTGCAACTTCACTGCGCTGCCGTGGCTCAGTGGGCTAAGTGCTTGGTCGCTGATGCGGGAGGGCATGGGTTCAACTCCCAGCCCGGACAACATCTTATAAAAAGAAAATTTGTTTTCTCGCCATGAATTTGGCGATTCTCCGAGAATTTTCTTTGCCATGAAAGCCTCTCAACCCGTTTGGATTCGGTTAATGTAGGTCCCGTTAATTTGTGAAAAATATGTCAAGCAGACACAAGTTAATGCGAGAAACCTAGGCTAGGCCTAAGCTCACACGGGCTGTCATGCCAATCAATTATTAATTATTATTCACTGAAAATATTTCAAAAGTCCGTCGGCAGTCGACAGCCCGTCATACATTATGAAGTTGTGTAGTGAGTTTAGGAAATGTGTAGAAAATTTATAATATAATAAGTAGAGGACTGTGTAGAAATGGTTAAGAGCTAATGTCTGACTGCAGAAGAAGATAGTCAAACTGCTGTAACATTTGAGCAGAAACTTTAAATTTTCCATCTATACTTGTTATAAGTTCTAACGAATTTAGAAAATCGTCAATTTCGCGTACGTTCATTTTGTCAAAATGTTTGTTATATTATACAAGTTTATGTTTTTTGGCAGATTATATTTTGGATAGAATAGTTTTATTCGGACTGACTTGCCAAAGAAAAATGACAATAACTAGTTGCCTATTTCTGTTCTGAAACAAAGCGATTTGAATTGTACAACAACAAATAATTAGAATTATTGCTCACATGGGCAGTTCATATAGCTACTTCGGCTTTTGCCAGAAAACCTCATCAGTGACTTTTAATGTGAATTATAATAATATCTAAACGACTAATTACTCAAAGTAGAAGCATCATTGTCATTTCTCTTTGGCAAGTCAGTCCGAATAAAACTATTCTATCAAATGTTTGTTATAGTTAACATTTTCTATATGATCTACATATTCTACATGTTCAATGCTATTTTTCTACTTATGAGTTGATGGCTGCTTCAGTAGCATGCGGCGTATGAGTGACACTCGGTTAAAGGTATTAAAATTATTATAAACAGGCCCGAAAAAAATTTATGTATTTAAAATTGCGAGTCAAAAGGGAACATTGAAAGAAACTGCCTGAAGCTACTTTCTGAAGTCGACATGTAAAATTGCCCACTTTACTTTTGTTCAAGATAAAATTGAACTTAAATTGGTGGTTTTTATTATTTCATGCAAAAATAGAAAGTAATGTTCGGCGGAAATAATAAAAGTTACATAATTAAATTTAAATTTTTTAAGTCAAAATAAAAAACCAGGTTTGTTACAAGGGGCACCCCTCAAGGGGGGGTCCTATCGCCTCTACTCTGGAATCTCACGGTAAACCCCCTCATCACTAAGCTAGCAACCTCGAGTTGCCATGTGATCGCCTATGCAGATGACATCGTCTTACTAGCATCAGGCAGGTACCCAGATACTCTCAGAGACCTCCTACAAGGCGCCCTTACAACACTATCGTCATGGACAAGGGAGTGCGGTCTGGGTGTTAACGCTGCCAAGACGGAACTTATGCTTTTCACGAAGAAACATAGGATACCGAGGTTCAGCCCACCCACTTTGAACGGCACTCACCTACACCTAACAGAAAAAGTAAAATACCTAGGAATCATCTTAGACCGGAAGCTAACCTGGAAGGACAATATTAAAAATCGCATCCAGAAAGCCACCACCGCCCTATATACCTGCAAAAGAGCTATCAGCAGAAGCTGGGGGCTTAAACCATCAGTCATTTACTGGCTGTACACGGCAGTCGTCAGACCGATTCTTATGTACGGAGTCACAATATGGTGGACAGCCCTGAGCAAATCCACCTACGTGAATCTGTTAACCAAGGTGCAAAGAATGGCGGCCATTTTGATCTCAGGCGCCATCAGGACAACGCCCACCAAAGCCCTGGAAACTCTACTTCACTTACTCCCCATAGACATCTACGGGGAACTAGTGGCGAGCTGTACGGCAGCAAGACTCAATGCGATCCACCCATGGAGCAGGATCGACATAGGACATTCCAGAATCGTAAATAAACTACCATTCCGTCTTTCGGAGATTGATTACACAATCCCCAAACCACTCACCAAAGCACTATTTAGTGCGAAAATCCCCTCAAGGGATAATTGGGACAAACACGAACTACCGGAGGAGTCCAGCAATATGGCAACCTTCTACACGGACGGTTCAAAGATGAACGACAAAGTCGGCAGCGGTGTATACTGCAGGAATCTGAACCTACGATCGTCATATAGACTACCGGACCACTGCAGCGTCTTTCAGGCGGAACTTGCAGCTATCAGACAGGCAGCCGCTTGGCTCAAAGCAAATGCGATCTCCCTCAGGGACATTACCATTTACACCGACAGCCAGGCTGCAATACAAGCTCTACTCAGCGCACATCCCCGCTCTAAAACAGCCCTTCACTGCCGAACATCTCTAAACGAGATATCCGCGCAGTACAATGTACACCTTTGCTGGGTGCCTGGGCACAAAGACATAGAGGGAAACTGCATAGCTGACGAGCTCGCAAGAGCAGGCACAGAGCTACATAGAATCAACATAACTGAAGAAGTTGGGATACCACTCTCCACATGCAAACTAATGCTAAAAATCAACCACATAAACAGAGCAAACACGAGATGGCTCCACGAACAGTCATGTCACACAGCAAGGCAGATCTGGCCTACGATCAACCAGAGCAGATCCAGTGAATTGATCCTACTAAGCAAACCCTCCATAGGGATTGTCGTAGGAATCATAACCGGACACTGCCTCATTGGTCAACATGCCAACAGACTGGGACTGCTGTACAACGACTTCTGCAGAAGCTGCAGAGACGAAGACGGCGAGGAATCTGTTGAACACCTCCTCTGCAAATGCCCAGCGCTAGCAAGAACGCGCTTCCGATTCCTGGGACATTACTTCCTGAGCTGTCTGGCAGACTTGGAAAAAACGCCACCAGGACACATCGACAAATATACCAGAGCCACAAAGTGGGTCCCATACATGGGAAGTGTATAGGTGAAAATCCCCAACGTGGTAACACAATGGGCCTTTTGGCCTAAGTGATGTCCTCGAGACGACCACTTAACCTACCTACCTACCTAAGTCAAAATAAAAAGCATTCGAATTCACTAATAATCGTTGATTAATATTAAATACGAAGCTGATAGCATTATGTGCTTTCAGGATTTGTGTGCCATACTTATTATATTACTTTCTATTCAAATGTACTTTTCGATCATTTTGATAACGATAACAATTTTTACGAAATGTAATGAAAGGTCTTTAAAGAAAAGCATCGTCACGGCGACTTCACACAGCCGATCGCTATCTGCTGCCAAGGCAGACAATAATGATGAAGCACCGACGCGACATTGTGTAGTGGCAGCGGCGGCAGCGGCGGCTGCGGCGGCAAAATCAGCGGCATTACAATTGGAACTGCAAGTCGCTGAAACGCGGCAGCAGTCATTGCCGCCAAAGCGGCAAACATCAAGTTACTGAACTTTGTCTGAGATTTGTCTTCTGAGAAAGTGAAATTTGCAGCGACAGAAAAATATAAATTACAAAATATAGCAACAACAAGCCACAAATCATTAGTGAAGCGTCAACAGCACGCACGGAACGAGCGGCATCTTTTGCGGTGCATGCGAACTCTGCAATGGAAACTAAGTTGCAAACAAACGCGCATACGCCCACACTGAATCAGCCCCCCTGCCCCTTGGAGTGCAAGCGTTGACGCTTTTCTGGCTGAAGATGCGCAGTAATGTTGCTGTATGACTCCCATGGGGCACGGCCGCTTCACGGCGCCACCTGTCAGAAGTTCACTGCAGCCCATCGGCAACTATGGCAAGGGGCAGGCGGAATGCACGGGCGAAGGGAACACGCTATTAGCTTGCCTGTGAAGTGGCCGCTGTTACGCCACGAACTGACGCTTGCCATGTTTTCTTCACACTCAACATTGCAACACAAGTGGCAATTTGTTGCACACAGCAGGCGCTGCTACTCGTATTGCTGTTGCATTCGCCTTGCAACTTCTCCATATGTATATTCTCTTTTCCCTCTTTTCTTTTCTATATACAAATTTACATTCGAACAAAAATAAAAATACAGTCATGTTGATTGTAATGTGCAAGTGTGTGTGCTTATGGTAGGCAGTAGCTGCAACAGCAGCAGGGGCAACACAGAAAGAAAGTGAAAATTGCTGATTTTTCTGCAATAAACGCCAGCAATGTAATTCCGAATCGCTGCGCAGCCTCATTTCAAATGAAATGTAGGCACAGACAGAGAATCGATGAGATGGGGCAACAGACGATACATACATATATCGTTCTTAATACGAAATCCTTCAATATCCTAAATGTGAAGCGATGTAAATCAAAAATTTTAATGTGACTTTTCGAAAGCACTTTCCTAAATGCGTTCTTGCAAAAATGTTACAGTTTGATGGAAAAGGAATAAATTAATAATCGAAAATAATTTTCTTATATATTCTGGAAATTGAAAAAAAGATTATTGGCGAATTTATCTAGAAACGATTGAATATGAAAAGAAAACAAAAACAGAATTTTTCTCAAAAGGATTTGAAAAATTTAAATGAATAAAAATGTGTTACCAAAACTTATTCGATTCCTCTGAATATTCTTTTATTTGGTTGGTCATCACATTTTGCATACTTATGTACGTCGTATGATATATTCTTTGAAGCGACGAAGATTTTTCAAAATCTATTTTTAAGAAGAGTTTATCCATATATGAAATTTTATAAAATATTATATGTGCTCCGATCGCGTATGTTAATTGAATTAACAATATTCTAAGGCAAATATGAAAAATGTAGGACTATTGCTTGCTTATCTAGTCATTAGTTTCAACTAAACATTTCACATTCAAAACAGAAAGATTTTAGATACGCGAATATTATTCATCGGACGTTCGGATTGTATACAGAAACTTTTGCTGAATAACTCCCTTCAAGAGCTTATAGACGTGCAGATGGGTTCAATCAAAAATAGTTTATACTTTCACATGATCATTTATAAGTATAATCAGACTCATTGCCTGTTTCAATTAGACAATTTCATTTGAAACTTGAATTGATTTCGTTGGCTCAATTTAACATTACATGAGAGCAAAAAATAATGTACTGTCACAGTTGATTTGTTGGCTTAGCTTAAATGAATGCTTCCAACTGTTTCTCCTCGAGGCTTTTGATAGGCATGCCCCCATTGTGGGTCCTGTTACGTTACGCGCCTGAGCAACACATGTTTCCACTCAATTGCCCTCAATTCCAGCAACAGATTTCTCTGCTGTATAAACATATTAATTAACATCTTTCAATTACAGCTTAGTAAGTATTTCAAAGTCAAAGCAGTGCAGCGGTCCGTTGAAATTAAAAAGATTTAATAAAGAGAGGAGAAGAAAATGCCAGCTTTTATTTATTGCTGCCAATCATGCGCATGCGAAGCTGCTTAAGTAAATGCTTGTTAGGGGCGGAAACGGTTTGAGATTTTATATTTTCATCAAATCACTCATACGCTCTGCCGCACTAATACTAATAAATATTAGAGGCCTCTTACGCAAAAGCTCTTCAGGCATGTGCCATCAGCTCGAACATTTTATATGCATCGAAGTTTTTGATTTGAATTCAATTGGATCTCCGAAATTAATCAGAAAATGCTGTAGTTCGTAGGCAGTCAAAGAAAAAAGACATCTGGCCTTAGCTGTGATTTAAATAAAGCAAGATGACAGCAACTAAATACTTTACGGTTTGCCGGTTGAGGAAAGAAACCGCTTCACGCTCTTCACGTCTGCTTTAAGTGAGCGCCCTTAAAACTGCCAAGACCAGAGCAACCATAAATTATTTTTAGTATAAATGGTAGCAACTGTTGTCAGCTATGAAAAGTGGCAAAGCCGTAAAGCCACAGTCAAAGGCGGCCACTTAAAAACGTTGCCAACAAAATTGAAAAAAAATCTTTGTGAAGCTGTTGCAGCAACATATGCAGCATTAGTTGAAGTATAGAAAGACACAAAAGTTATTCCAGCTTTGTTTTAATTGCAGTGGCAGCATTGCAACCACAACAGCATCAACAGCAAAGACATCACACGGTTAGTGTGGTAAAAGCGTTTATGTGTGTGTGCCAAATTGCAATCATACACAAATATCAGCAGCTAAGAGCAGCAACAGCAATCATTGGTTGGCAGCAACGGGGGCCAAAAGGCAAGGCTCAAAATTTTAAATGAAAAGAAGCGTCAAAAATATAAAGCGAAAACATGTTGTGGTAAGCAACAACAACAGCAGCAGCAGGCAGCAGCAGCAGCTACGTGACAAGTTGGCCGCCGCCGTTGTTTTGCTCGCTTCGCTGTCGTTGCAACAAAGCACAGCAATCTTTTCGTTTAGCATTAAAAAAGAAGCCAAAAAAATTTATAAAAGCATAAGAAGACAAAGAGCAGCAGCAACTGCAGCCAAATGTCATATTCGTCTCATCAAGTCGCCGCATTGAGTCACACTTTCGCAGAACTGCAGCAGCTCCATCCGCCGCTCCAGCGCACCACGCGAAACTACTCGAAGTCAGTCGCCTCGAATCTGACAGCAGATATGTACTTACGCCAATGTGTTGACCTTCCACAAACAGCTGAGGTACTTTGATCGCTTCCGAGTGCATGCGCTCCTTGATCTCTTGCTGATACTCGACGCTCATGAACACGTCGCGTTCCTCGAACTTCACCAGCAGCGTGCGCAATATTTGCTTCATGTTGGCGCACTTGGCGTAGGTGTCGCGTATGATGCCCATGCTGGTCGTGTAGAGCACCACTTTGCCCAGATCCTTCTCCAAGTAGTTCTAGAAGAAAGAGAAAATGAACAAAACATGTGTTAGTTTCAGCGTACAGAAAGTGTAGGCGAAATTTGTATCATTGTAACATCTTTTAGAGCAGTGACTAATATACATATGATACTTATAAAATATTGATTTGCTCTCTTAATAGTAGTTTCATTCTCTTGAGAGAATTTTCATCTGATAGTCTTATGTTAATACTTTTGTAATAAATGATCAACATTAATTTATTTCAAAAACATTAATAAAACATGTTATTCTATCCAGCCATACGATATCAATTAGCTGATAAAAATGAAATCATCAACGACAGCACTGAGCTATCTACACCGATATCGAAATACCCACGAGATCGAGTATACTCAGTACGAGTATACTAAAATTTAAAAGAAATTTATTTTCTCATCTGGTTGTGCTCAGTTTCAAATCGTGTGTCATATAATGTTTTAAGCTTTGAGTTTAAAAGGAGGAATTAATAAAATTCTTAAGATGCTAGGTAGGTAGGTAGGTTAAGTGGTCGTCTCAAGGACATCACTTAGGCCAGAAGGCCCATTGTGTTACCACGTGGGGGGTTTACCCCTATTTTCTTAAGATGCTAGTTGACAGTGATTTAAGCAAAACGCCCTTTCAGCCAAGACAGACAACTTACTCCATTTGTTATTCAATGCTTTCAAAAATATTTAAGCTCTCAAATGTCCGTATGTAGTAAAATTTGGATTTTCCGATGTAGCGATATTGAAACAGGAATGGGTCGTTTTCGGAATCGTGAAAATCTGATGTCAAGCCTTACTTCGCTCGAAGTCGAAAGTAATCGCATCACTATGAGACCAACAATTTTTCGAAATCCCGTCGATGAAAAAAATTAGCATTTTACTTGTAAAAAGCTTCTTTCAGAATATGCTATTCGCCAAAAATATTCTTAGTTTGCAAAAAAAATTGGAACACGCAGAAAAATGTGGGCTGTACAAACACCTGCAATTACAGCGCGGCACACCAAAGTGGGACAACAGCATTGCATAATTGGCACGAAACACAAAAACCTGAAAACCTACAATCAAAAAACAAACAAACAAAAAGTCGTAGGCTAACGAAAGTGCACACCAATCTCGAACCGACATCAGAAAATTATTAGAGCAATCAATAAAGAAACAGAGTTGCAACAGCAACTGCATTCAGACAGCCAACAAAAAAGCAGCCAGTGCCAATTTCGGTCACTGCAGCCCCACAGTCAAGATCACGTTCTGGGCGCACCACTCGTCGTTCGTACGCCCAGGCAACAACAAAACCGCATGCCGGGGCGGTGCTGCTTTACGATTACTGCTGCTTGATTGTGGCTGCTGAGTCCCCAAAAAGTATTGTGAACAGACAAGACAATCGTTAACATTCACCGTTAAAACTGTGCATTCACTGAATTTTGGGTTAATGTATTGTATTGTTTATTTTGAAGTTTTCAATTGCTGTGGTTGCAATTTATTAGTACAAAACAACTTTTATGAGCGCCATGAAAAAACTTAAGCCACAAGAAGTGAGTGGGTCATTGCGACAGTAGGCGCTTGTGCAATTCATTGTCGGCAAAGAGGGGAAACGCGTGGAAATGCGTCGATTTTAATATCAGAAAGCACTTTGGGATCCCCCCCCTCCCCTCCCCCAACTGGTTCCATCTAGGGACGCGAATGATGCTTTCAAAAAACGATGTTTTTGCACCCAACATCGATGTTTAAACGTAGCTCTATTACGACATTTTATCGATGCATCGATGTTTTCCACTTCACATTTCAGTTCTGTTAGTTCTTCTTACATTTTTCTAAAATCATCCTGTCTAGCGTAATTCTGGCAAATGACTGCTTTTTGCATTTTTATCATAATTTCTTTTCAAAGATTTCATGTGACTTCCTTCTCCAAATTGGCACGCTTACAGATTTATTGGAAAAACATTGTCGCTAAGAAGAAAGTAACTTTCTTTCATTGCTAAAAACGCCTTGACATAAAAATGTGTAATTTTTCGGAAAGTTTAAAAATAGGGCCTTAACAATTAAAAATTTCTTAACTAGAGAAAAAAGTTACTACACTTGACAAGTTGTAATAATATGTAAATTTTCTCATTATAATTCAAAAGTACTCAAATGAAAAGCAATGTTCTGAGAGGTTTCATTTCTAATAGAAGCGGATGAGGATAGTATGAGGATTACACGAAACGGGTCAGATTCTTTCTTACTGAATTTTTGTATCGCAATACTCAACTATTCTCATTCAATCATTACTCGTATCTATGTGTATGTATGTAAGTACCATGGTTCTATATGTACATATGTATGTATATCTAATAAAACGAATTAGACTAATAACTGAAATTAATGGGCTTTCTACAAAAAGTTAAAAGAATTGCAGCAATATTCCATTTCCCGCTTGTGCCTGAGAATCGTAAATGCGATTTGCATCCCATACTTTCTACTTTCTGCCAGCGCACTTTGTTAAGAGTCGATTGCGAATTGCGAACGAATCGTGGCAAAAGTTGGGAAACGCAGACGCGCAAACGTAACCGTAAATAAATCAATTACGCAAAATCAAGTAAAATTCAAAATAGAAATGAAAAACTTAAGTAGAAAAAAATTTATAGGAACGAATAAAAATATCAAAACAGCAAACTGTAGAGAAGCGAAAAGCAATAAGAAGAAGAGCGACCAGTGAGCAGCAAGAAAGTTAATTGAAATTGCCGCAGAAAAAAGGCCAATTGATTTTGGCTCAGATGACCTCTTTCTTGGCCAGCGCTCAGCTCAGAACAGGCTAAATGCGTTTTAACACAAATACGAGTACAACAAACACGTCTATGAGAGTAGGAAGCGGCAGCAGAAAAAGACAAGCCGAAGAGATGCTGCCAGAGCGCCTGACCATAAAATAATTAGATTACGAACGCCGATTACAGATTACAGGCAAACAAAATGAAATCGAAAGAACAGTTGAGCGCTACGGCACGCTTAGGCTCGCGGCCTCTGCAGCAATGGAAAAGTATCTGCCAGACAAGCACTTTCGCAGCTTCACAGACAAAGTGGGCTACGAGCTGACAACGTGCTGGTCATGTTGGAAAGCTCGAAGCCACTTGCCGACTTGGAAGCTGGCACGCGTTTGATGCAGTTTCTATTTCCGTATTTTGCAGTTAGACATTTTGCGTTATTTACGCTGTTGTTGCGCTGTAAAGCGGTTGTAAGTAGTGTTGCAGAATTACAGTATACAAGTCCGTATATAATTAGACAACATGCATCTGGCTTCCATGTTTTCTTAAGGTCCGACTGTGGTTTTCTTTTATTGTATCATGTCTTTCAAGAGAACGCTTCCTTTTAAAAATGTATATAGGCAGTTCCATCAATTGAACACCTTGCTTTTCTACCATCGAAATAAGCACTTAAACAAAATCGAATGGGTTTGGCAGATTTGAGGCATATTTCCCAGTCACACAAATCTTATCTTTGACGCCCTTTGTTAGGCAAAAAGCCAGCCAAAGTTGTTTATATTGCGGCCTTTTTGGCTCGAGTGCGCTTGCGCCCAATTAGCGACTCTGCACGCTCAAGCGCTTAAGTAGCCTTCTTTATAACACTGCAAGGGGCTGAGTGCTGGCGCCAAGGTCATGTGAATCGGTCTCTAACAAGGCGTGTGTGTGTGTGCATACATTCACATACTCACGTGTGCAATTTGGCACTGGAAGTGTTAAAAATCGCTTACGCTTGTGCTTTTGTTCGCTTTTTGAGCCTCTTAATTGGCAGAATTAACTACGAATAATTAGAGTTAATTTTCAGCAGTCCAATTAAGCCGCGGAAGAACGCGAGCTTCCTGCACCAAACTGCCTCATTAATGCAGCACCATTCGATGCGAGTCATTGTATAAATAAATGCGTCAATAAATACGCCGAGAGAAGGCAATCTAATTTAGTTTGGAAGCAATAAAAAAATTTATCTGCAGACCAAAAAGTCGCCTTTCAAATCTTGAAATTTGTGCATAAAATATTTCTTGGAACTCGTTTTATTTTAGTTGCGCGTGCCGCATTCGCAACAACATCAGTGCTTCCGTTATATGGCCAACTTAAGCATGTGGGCACAACTGGTAGAACCTGCTCATCTGCAGCCTTTGTTTTATCGTATAAGAAGTAGTCACTTTCAGGCAAGGAGCCACAGGCTGAAGTGACCGAAGTGAAAGAAATGCATCGAGGGGTGACTGCTACGCATGCTTCCTTGACGTTTCCCAAGCAGCAGCCAATTTCAGCAGCTACAAAATGTACATATATTTTATAGGAATTATATCTACAGTCAGGTTATGTTTAAGTGGTTGCCTGGGGCACAGGTTGTCTATCAAAAGGATACACTCTGGCCATTTTTAAGCCCATTGTGATATATCATCGCATAGCTAAAGAAACATCATGTGAAAGGAAGGTGGTGGGAAGCTTGTGAGTTTCAGGCCTGCTGGGCTTAGGCCTAGCTTTCTCGCATTATTAAGTGCTTGTTATATTTTGCACAAGTTAACGGGACCTACATTAACCGAATCCGAACGGGTTGAGAGCTTTTCATGGCAAAGAATACTCTCGAAGAATTTCCAAAAGAACAATTTGGAAAACGAATTCTGTTTTTATTAAATGTTATGATGCCCATATGAGAGTTGAACCCAAGCCTCCCAAAAAAGCGATCAAGTACTTGTCCACTGAGTCACCGCGGCTGTAAGTATTCTCCAGAATATCAAGTGACATTATATTGCTTCAGCGTTTTGTGGTTTTGGTGGAGATTGTATTCGCAAAACTCACATTTAGATAAACTTTATTTGAAACTGATTCTTATGTTATTTAATTTAATAAAATCAGTAGGACTATATGTTAATAAAATGGTCTCAATACCGAATTTCAACTTAAAACCTTCTTTGTAAAGGAAGCTATGCCTTCCGAAGAAAGAAAGCGCTCCACGGGAAGTGGAGGGAGCGTCGGCGCCACCTAAAATGCATATAAAGTGTTGAAGCTTTTATCAAAATAAGCAGTTATGTACTTCGTTTTGATGTTGAAGATTAACTGCTCACAAGCGCTTTGAAATTGTTGCAGTTAAATGTATGATTAGTGGCTACTTACAGCTGAATATATTAATTAAAATTTATTGTTGATTTCTGCTTCTTGTTTTCGCTAAGCCAAGTTTGTATTTTGTTTACATAATTACCTATATACATAGCTATGTATATCGAATTAAAATAAATACTATTTCCTTAGTTCAGAGCCTTTTTTTGGAAGGTGTTTGCGATACCGAGTTGGGATGAGATGTATTAAGGATTCTTCAAAATTGTGGAGGAATTTTTTTCCAGCTGAAAGATGCTCTTAATCGACATATATTGTGGCATATCAAATTTTAATCAAACAGACTATATTTTCATTCCGTTGACCAGCCATTTATCAGCAAGTAAATCCGAATAAATTATTGAACCTTTGTACTTAGCTTATCAAACAATTTCTCCTATCAGAGTTTTGACTAAAAATTATTCGCTTCCATTTTCTACGCATTGCTCTGAAGCCTTCGAGAAGTCTTAAAATTGTTTTAAGGTTATTTGTTAAATTAAATATTACTTAAAGAGATGATGCTTTTGGCCTTTAATAAATGAAATATTTTCAAATCAAAAGCTCACCAAATCGATACAAAAAGATTGAATTACAGGAAAATAAATTAATTTTCAATTAAATTAAATGCCTCTTTATGGGCAACCAAAAGTCAGTGATAAAAATCACAGAAATAGGAAACGATTCAGTCGAAACGCAGTATACAAATTAAGATGGCTTATATACATGTGCACGCGAGCATGAGACGACAAATCAATTCGTTGACGTCACTTTTATTGCTTTATTTTTTCTTCACTTAAAATTTTCTGCAGCCAATTGCACATCGGCTCATTTTGCGACTGTCTGCAGAGCAGAATGCGCAACGCAATAAAATGGGTTTATAGCCGTCGGCCACGCACTAAAATGTCTTCATATATTCGCACTTAATTAAGAGATTGTGTCTATTTCAGCACTTGGCTTCGAGTGGCAGCTGGGCGCCATGTAGACTGTCATTTATATACGCGCATGTTATTAAGCTTTGTACAGTTATTTTAATTATCTCACTTAATCTCAAATATTTACTAGACATTTGCAAAGTGTCGTGCTTATCGCAAAAACCAAACAAAAAAAACAAATATTGTATATTGAGTGGCAGGCAACAGCTGCTCAACAAGCAAAGAAGCCTGTTTTGGCCAACGAAATGTTGGTTACAACGGCGCAGAGGCCAGACGAAGAGTTCAAAGTCAAACGCGGGCAGTCAAACTGGCAGCCTTCCACTGGTTTCACGTGGCCAACAGCTGCAGCAAGAGATCCGATGCATCGCTGCAGCCTCATTAATTGGTCTTAAATAGTCAAACATATATTTTACCGTTAGTTAGAGCCTACTTTGAACATGCATGCAGCTGATGCACTCAATCACAAATCCTCCATAATCCAGTGCAAAAGTGTTTAGTTTTTTTTCACATTGATCGCGTCTATTTTTTCAAATGCTGCTGGGAAAATTTTAATTATTTGTTTATTGGCTCAGTGAAAATATTTTGGCTTACATTGAATTTCTGACCAACGAAACTTATTTCATTGGCTCAATGTAATTTTTAAATGTATTTTATATTATTATTAGCATTGTTACACTGTTACGACGTATTTTTTTAATTTGGGAGAAAAACTTATTTTTCAGTGTATTGGGAAAATGAGCAACAAAAAAGGAAGTATGAAGTTTATTTAATTATTTACAGCAGAAGGTTTTTGTCAAAGATATGAACGGAAAGAGCATAAAAACAGCTAAAAGTGGCTTCCAAGTAAATGCCAATGGATGCACACACACACACACACTTGATTTGGCACATGCACCTTTGTCGATACCACGCGGCGTATAAGTAGCAATTTTTCACTTTAAACCGGCGCACATTGCCAAATTGGCGGACGGGTGTGCGTCCAAGCGCCTTAGAGAGCCGCAATTAAAATTTTTTCAAGAGATTAGGAGGCATCACTATCTTTGGGTGTTTTGACATGTTTCGTTTTATCAAAAGCTGAGCTGATATTATTTAATTAACACCGGTTGCAGTTGAGTAATGCCACATTTTGTGGCAAATCCGTGCGCGAGGTTCATTAGCCACTGAGCCATACGCGTGAATTGGTGAACAAGGCCTATTTTGGGTTAGTCACTCATATAGACATATAAACAAATGCAAAAGCAAATAAAATTGTGGCGAGCAGAAGCAACGGTGTTTTGGTTTAATCGATAACTCGAGTCATTAGAAAAGTTATATTTTTCGAAATGTAGTAAAATAAATGACATTTGCATTTTATGGAAACCTCACAAAATGATTTGCATTGACTTCAAATGTTTGTGTCTGAAAGTTCATATTTTAAATAATTTCCAATATTTTTTTAATAATACAAAATACACGCTACTTCTTCTCAAATCGTTTCTGCTTTCGCATTAATTTATCTTTTTTATTGACTAAATCGAAATTACTCCCGATTGACAATTATTGTCTTCCATGCATGTTTCCCTTGCCTGGAGTGCATGAGCGGAAGCTGCTTGCCAACCAAAACGTTCTCTCGGGACATGCGAGTCTAAATAACGGACAAGCTCGGTTATGTTGTGGCTTGTAAAATACAGAGTGCACCTTTTAAGCGTTTTTCAATTTGGCAAAACAAATCCGAATAATTGAATTAAAAATTTAATCAATACTTTACAGTTTTTTTTATTCGAATTAAATTATTCATTATTTTGCATACTTTTGTGAAATTATTCGATTCGAATTCGGAATGTCTTGTTCAACGCTTAATAGTTAAATTTCTAGCCGTAGTACGTTTATTTGTGTTTAATTAAATTAATTTGTAGAGTAATTTTCGGATTTTTATATGTAATTAGGATTGAAAAAGTCGATATACATACATATATGCAAATTCTCGGGGTTGGAATTTCGGATGCCATTAATATCTTTCGCGATTGACAGCCCCAATTACGATGGAGCTTGTAACTCTAGATTTTCGGTAGTCAAGTTTTTACACAGACTCCGCACTGTGATAAGCTATATTTTAATAGCTCTCATGCCATCTTGCCAAAAAGCAGTGTTTTTATACCCTACACCTATGGTAATAGGGTATAATAACTTTGTGCGAAAATTGTAACGCATTAAAGGAGCCGTCCTAGGTATAGACATAAGTATATAGAAATGCTTAGAATCACTTTCTGTCTTGATTTCCGGTTGTCCGTCTGTCCGTCTGTCCGTCTGTCCGTCTGTCCGTCTGTCTGGCTGTCCGTTGGCGCAGGAGAGAAAGAAGGAGTTGTCCGATTTGGACCAAATTTGGCACACAGTCGCAGTGAACCTTCCACTACTTCAAGTTCCGAGATTAGGTAAATCGGTCAACGGACGCGCCCACAATGGGCCTGTAAGTCCCACTACCTCGGGTTTTTTTCGATTAAATTGCTATAAATTGCCTAATTACTCATTCAAAAGAATAATACTTGGTATTTAAGGTGAGGTATGGACCCTCTGTAAAATACCAAAAAATGGGCGTGGTCCGCCCACTGTATAGGCGGCAACAATTTTCCGGTAAAATGGCTCTCAATTGACTATTTATGCATTTAAACGAATGAAATTTGGTTCCTAGGTTAAGATATAGGTCCTACATGACATATAAGAAAATGGGCGTGGTCCGCCCACTATATAGGCGGTAAGCTTAAAATCCTCATAACTTCTGTAATATACACATCAGAGCATCCATATTTGGTAATTTCATTGCAGGGGAGAATATCTTTAAATTCTCAAAAAATGGGCGTGATCCGCCCACAATGGGGGTGGTAAATTTAATATACCGATCATTTCTTTTGTACACCTGTCAGAACAACAATATTTGGTATATATAAACTTATTAGGAATATCTTGTAGTTTGTCAATAATGGGCGTGGTCCGCCCACTCAGTTACTTGGTGTAGGGTATTACTCTGTCGGTGAAATCCGACTGATGCTTCCTTACTTGTTTTCCATTATTTTGAAATCATACAACTTTTGACAAAACCAAAGAAGCCATTTCATAAAATTTGGAAAAATCCTTAAGTGCCATAGTTGTTATACATGAAACATAGTTTCTACTGTGGAACAGTGTTTCACGAATCATGTATGTACGCATGGATTGTATGTATGTAGCAGTTGACTTAAATTGAAACACTTTGCTTCTGTCTACAATTTCATATGCGCTTTGGCATTTTCACTTGTGGCCAGATTAGCGGGAGGCGGCAGCCGACGGGCTACTTCGACTCCGATATTAATTGCAACACTTTTGAGCGTATTTTTCATACGCAAATTTGTTGTAAAAAGCTCATAAAAGTTACGTCACGTAGGCGGAGTATGCCGCTACCCGCCCGTTTTTCACTTTTTAAGTCATGTTTTTTTTCGTAAAAGTGTAAAAGCGGCTCTTGTGTAATTGTGCACATAAATCACCGTTTTATTTCTGAGGCACGAAGTAATTCGCTTTGGCGAATATTTAGTGTGAACAGTCGCTGTCTGGACGTGTTAATTTGCCAGGCTTTCTTGCGTTTCGAGATCTGACTTAATTACGAAAATTCATAGTGGCCTGCATAACGCGCCGCAAAAGCACATACACACATACACGCGTGTATGTAATGCGTAAAAGTTCATAATAATTTCGCTTGTGATGTCAACACTGCGTTTAATCATATGCACACGATCGCAAGATTCACAGATGATCTCTACACATTCCGAATGTGCTTTAGAAAGCCTTAAAATTTCACACAGATGCAAACACAATATCAGGTTTTTAGCATACTGAATTTTATATTTTAAATGAATTTAACTAAATTATGTAATATCATATATGTATGTACAGTGACGTACAAATACATACATTCACATTCAAATTTCGTGACTTATGGCTGAATTCCAAAAAAATTGTATCTATCTTCCTTTCAATCTTTTTATAATTGAAACATGCCAGTAGCTCAAGTACTATTAAGAAGGAAAGCTTCAACAGAAATATTCGTCAAGGTTTGATTACTTTTTCGACTTCACAAGAACCAACAGAAATTGAGCTAAATCATCGTGAAAAATCCAAATTGGCGCAATAAAAGCAATATCTCAAAATTTTACAAAACACCGAATTCATGGCAGGGGACACTCAAGCATACAAACACGGCTTACGCCAGTTGACAGCTGACTCCAGTTACGATGCGGCTTAAGCGATGACTGCCGCCGTCGGTGCTCCCACGAGCGAGACGGGCACAAGCTGTGTTGGCCCCATTTTAGAACAACCAACACTAACTGGAGCACTCAAGAGTTTTTCCAACTCATTTATTTGCTGTTTTGTTTTATTTATTCGTGTCTCTTTTTGCTTCCTTGTCTTTTTGTTGGCTTGCTTTTTGAAAAACACACGCGAATATGCACATAGATCCAAAACGCAAATGACAGCCTTTTTTTTAAGACTATCATGTGTCAAGTTTAAACACTTGCAGTGAGGTTGCAGAGGAGAGGCACTCATTGGCTGAGTTGCGTTGAAAAGCCAGAAAAGAAGAAAGCCGTGCAAAGCCACAAAGCCCAAATTGAATTTTTTTGCATTTCTGCTGCTTTGTTGGGCCTGTGGGGCGTGAATTCGCGCTGAACACCAATTGACATTATTTGGCAAACAATGCGCGTACGAGGAACAATGAACGCTGAACAGCGCATGCGCGGCCGCTTGTGGGCGGCTGAGAGGCCGCGTGTATACCGATCGTAACTGTGATTTCAGCTGTAGCGAGTAGCTGGTATTTGGTATCTGCCACTGTGAAAGGTAAACAAAGCGCAAATCAATATTTAATCGCTCAATTAGAAGCGCACATTTTTGCATGCCACCACAAAGCGCCCAAAACAAAGGGCGCCATTCATGCCGGAACGGATTTTTGTTTCTTTTCGAAATATTCGGAATTCGTCGGGTGACCATTTCTGTATTTCTGTTGTCACAATTAACGCACCAAATTTGCGCAGTCAGCATGAGTAAGGAACATTCGCGCCTTGTCTCTGCTGGGCGAAAATCGAAATCTCGACAAAGTCGAATCGCCGTGAGTCATTCAATTTTTTTTTTATAGATTTTTAAATTTAACCAGAAGCAGTTGGAGCTTTAAAAAACCTATACGAAATTGTCGTCTGCGTGCGACTTCGGCTTGTAGCAAGTGACCTGCTTTCTCTTTTTTGCCTCATGCCACCGCGCTGGCAACTGTCAATTGTTGTTGACGTTCGCTGTTGCTGCTGGCGCTTTTGTTGTTGTTGTTCCTGCTTGCGTGGCTATTGCCATATTGCCATCGATCGAATTACAGCCTCGATGGAAGCCGCCGTGCAAGTGGCAAGAAGTGCGCGCTGCCCGCTGCATATGCCTTTCTCTCTTTCCCTCTCTCGTTCACACCGCGCACACTTGTTGCCTTAGAAATACATTTGCATTTGTTTACGACAGTTGCGCATGCGCAACGAACATGAATAGACATTGCCTGCCGGCAGCAGCACCAGGCCGAAAGCGCAATGTCCGCAAGTGTTGCAAGTGGAAAATGAATGTTTCGGCTCATCTTGCAATTCCTGATGCTCCTGTAGCTGGCAAACTGGTTCAATGTTTCAAACTCAGTTTTATCGTTGCTAACCTCGTCTGTTGCCGGTTTTGGTAGCAACAAAATTTGTACGGAAAATATTTTGTATGTGTCTTTCTTCATGTAGAAAGAAGATTCTAGTATCGGCAACCATGCCGCAAATTAGTTGGAAGAGAACGCCTTTCTACATTCTCGGACCGTCTCTACTAGTTTGCTTGATATTGAGAATGTGAATGATGGAGCTCTTCCAAAGAAATTTGACGATAACAGCTTTCCAGTGTACTTGATTGTATTAGAAAATAAATACTCTTGAAATTATGATTCCAACTTTAATTCTAAGGCACGTCTCAAAATATCGTAAGAGTCTGCAATGTCGGACTTAAAGAACTTCCGCAAAATAATCTTGTAATTCTGATAATTTTTAAACAATTTAAGAAGTAGTCAAAAAAGATTAAGTGAAAAAATAAAATAAGAATTTTGCTACTGTTGGATATTATGCTTCCCCTTATTGAAATGTTAATCACGATTGCATATGGACAATGTAAGTAAAATAAGATCCGGTATCCCGAATATGAATTTTACGAACAGAGTAAGATCTGCCATTAGCCAATGTCTGTTTAATTGATTTCCTCCAATCGACACTTATGAAATGACTCATCACTCGAGTTCAACTCCCCCTGAATTGCCGTTATTGGTAAAGCCTAGGTGGTAATAGCTTCTCAGTTAGTCAACAAAAATATGAATAAAATGCAAAATATGCTGACGGACGGGCGTCAATAGCACCATTTACATATCAATATGGAAAACTTCCGCTGCCGTCAAGTGACAACGCTTCGACAGTAACACAAAGACCGCAGCACACTGCAAAGCGATAATTATTGCGACAATGACACTGCGAAATGTTGCTGCAACAGGAAAATATACAACACGCAATCGCCGCGTCTTCATGTTGCCAGCGAGACCAGTGAGCGCTTGACGGCTGACTGCCAGTCGGAAGAAAATGTCAGCGCCGTGCGCCAAATCATAATTGTGCAGGCCGTCATCAAAATGGCGACCATATTTTATGTGGAGCAGCCAGTTGCTGCCATTTTGATAGTTGGTTACGCATGATTTGTCACAACAACAGCAAATGCGGTCGCATGAGATTGTAAGTCCCCCCGACTGCCACATGCAACTGCGCCTGCGCCTGCGCAACGAATTTACAAAACATTTTTTATTGCCCTTTCCCAAGCTGCAGCTCAGCGTTCAATAGAGAAAAATTTCCCTTTCGCGTTGCGGCCACTTTTGCTATTGTTCGGCGCATGCGCACACATATTTTTATACTGATAAAGCCACACCCACTTTTGCGTGTGAACACTTAAAAGTTTATTGGTTTTTTCTCGTTAAGCTCATAAGGCCACAAGCCTATATTCAACAGGTTCGTTGACTGGATTGACCCCTTTTCGTCCAACAAAAGCTCATCATGCTTAAGGTGCCCAGATATTTCTTCGGCAATCGATGTGGTTTTCCGCAAAGATGAGTTAAAAAATATATATGCATACATATATTACCTTTTATTATACTCTTTTATTATTAAATGCATTAATAATACTGAATCAAAATATCAAAAATATGTATTTCTTTGTTATAAAAGAAGCAAAACTTTACTACTATCTTTAAAAGCTATATATTAACTTGCTTTCAGTAATCTATGCTTTTCATCAAATTGATTTTCAAAAATATATATCCGCAAGAGGTGTCGTGGCATTTCTCTTCGATACTACACAAAAATTTATTTGGAAATATTGGCAGATTCGAAGCAGCTAAAATATGGATTTTAGACAAAATATTTTTAAGAGATAAATTTTTCAGAAAATAACAAGCAAAAAATTATTGAAATTTGTTGGTTTTGAGATAATTTTTTATTCCTGCTACAATTTACTACATTAAAACAAAGTTTACTTTCTATTGTTTCATTTTAACCAAATAAAGACAATCTGGTCACTTTAATAATGCCGCTTGATTTATGTCGCAGGCGGCGTTTATGTGGTTCTCCTTGTAACTGCCTTGTGGCACAAGTGGCGTGGGAAATACTTGTTTTCTTTCCGCTTCTTCTTCATTTGGTATTTGACTGAAGATTTTGCTAAAATGGGCACTCATCGAAAATCACATAGCCTGCACAACTGCTGTCGCAGCGGACTTCAAGTGCCACAGCATGGCGAAGCGTTTCGGGTCTTTCAAGGGACTCCGACCAGTTGCAATTAACCCCCAGGGCTAGTGGCAAGAAGAGCGGTTTGTTTCCTTTTTTGCTTTTGCTATAAAATGAAATTCCGACATGACCATATTTTACCTATATATATTATGTGAATGGCAACATTTTATGATCAAACATACAAAAATATTTCTACATCAAAATCATGTATAGTAAAAATGAATATCCATGATAGACAAATTAAGCAACGCAGCAAGGAACGTCCCAATTTCCGTCGCTGGAATCAAGTGATGAAATGACCCACTAATCCTTGGGACCACCAACTGATGCTCTTTTTCTTGATGAGGACAAAACTGATACCGAGTCAATTTGCTGTTTTCTACTATTAAATAAAATTTAAAAAAAAATTTTTAACCAATTTGTCAAGAATTAGTACAATTTTCATTTTGAGATCATGTATTAGTTGTATTTCCTATAAATGTTTTTATGCTAATATTTCGTTTTTTACAAAGCTTTTAAATGAGATAGTAGTGGAAATGGCACTTATAACTATATATATGAATTAGTACACAGTTACGTTTATAAATATGTAATTGATTATTTCTCTTCATAATTAGACGAAAGCAAGGAAAGTATAAAACTTGTAACTTTTTGGCTTTGGCATTATCGTCTGTCGGCAGACACACCCAGGAAGCACAACACCTTACACGGCCAACGCTTATGGTCTCGTGCCAGAACTGTGGTGGTATTCAAATTGAGGAACTTGCACCATTTTTGGCATAATTTTTTCTTTCAAAACACTTAGGCGTATTTTCCGCTTTTACTTATATATTTTTAAATATTCAAAGAGTGCAAGCTGCATGCAATAATTAAAGTCACGTAAAAGAGACTATTGTTTAAAAAATATTTTAAATAAATTTTTATAAACTAACAACTGAAGTGGAAACACTAGCGCCGCCGAAAAACAAATGAAGTAGCCGTAATTGAGCAGTTAAGCAAAATATATTTTATGCTAATTTTAAGCAAATAATGCCTTTTAAATGCAACACATTGCACCGAGCGCCCCTCCATGCATAAATTTCGGCCTTAAGTGCTGCTCACTTGGAATTTCTCACACATTTAAAGAGCTTTCGATTTTCATCCACGCACTCGCACATCCGCGTATGCCCATTCCATATGGAGCGTAACGGAGCCAGCGGCACGCGGCTCGGCGGCCCGCAACACGGCGAAACTTCAAGCCGCTGCTCAGGTACGTCCGCCAACGACACGCAAAAGGAACATAAACATCGCGTCTAAAAGTTTGCCCTAGCACTTCAACTTCATTTCGGGTAAGCAGCTTAAAATGCGAACTGCAGCGTGAGCCTCGCAGTCATGGCCGCCCACTGTCGGCAAGTGAGCGAGTGGCATTCAATTAATTCATCACTTCACTCAAGTACAAGTACGCGCAAATTTGCTGCATTTGGGCTGCTTCCATGCATGTGTTTTTCTTTTGTGAATTTATTTCTTTTGAGCTTACAAGCGAAATACAAAACAGTAACGATATTTCAAAAGAAAGATGTACACTCAAAAATTTCACTTTCATTGAAAAAATGCCTGAATTTTTGTTTGTATTTTTTTCATCTTCGCTGGAATTTGAATATCAAGCAGTTAGACCAGCAGTAGCAGCTGCTTTCAGCGGCACGCTTGCATGCATACAGCTACGATGCGTGCGCGCATGCGCAGACAGATTGGCTCGAGGTTGGGAAGTGTTGAGTGAAGTGCAGAGTGTAGTTGGGAATTTCGGCGTTCGTAAAAAAAATTCAGCAAATATCAATTTCGGAAAAGACTTAAGCTTTACATTTATTAATTCAGAGTTTCTTACTAAATTGACTTGGTTTGTTCTTTGAGCAAGTCAGCTGTAAGGCACGTTTACATTTAACTTCGAATACAGCAGACTCTCTATATGAGTATCTTAAGCATAACTGTTAGGTTATTGAATTGAATTTAGTATTTTTTGTGTGAAGAAATTTGGCTGAAGTGATTGTTCTTTTGATAAATGGGCGTTCGAGGCATCGTTAACTTATTTTCATAAATCATATTTCTAATTAAGTCTCTTAAATACAAAACAATATACTTTTCATAAAAGACTGACACTGAAGAATCTGTCATAAACATATGTGAAATTCTGTCGACGGCTAAATTATGTATGTATTTGTATGCTGAATATGCTTTTGTTAAAAAGTCTAAAAAATTTTTTTTTAAATATGCTGTCTGCCATAAATCACGTTTCAACTAAGAAAATCGAAATAGATGACTTGCTTCAATGGAATCAAGATCAAGAATGTTTTCAGTTCGCGTGGCTTTATCCAGTTGAAGCACACATAATTTCATAGAAATGCCAGTTCAATTCAAGAAATGGCGTCTGTCGTGTGTCAGATTCAATCGTGTCGATAAGGCGTTGAATCAAGAAGTTTGACTTGAATGACAAGACGAACTGAAATACTTCAGACTCTGAGCCGAGATATGCAACATCGAGCAACATTTTTATGTAAAAAAATAGATTATAATGAATAATTAGCGCAGCAGCACGTGTAACCGAGAATTTTTCATTTGCCATCAATTCATTATTGTCATTTATTCTTCAAAAACTACATAAATAGTAAAATCATAAACAAGATTACTTTCATAAAAAGAATGGGAAAATTATATTCTTCAATTATATTAAATTTACATCTATTGACTTCTATTGACTTCCTTTCCAGTTTCCAGAAAGTCTATTTGCCGCTTCTTCCATTCAGCCGCCATCTTGAGCACAACAAAACTTAACCTTGAAATCAATTTTCTATGCAATAAATCAATTCAAGAGGCTGCTTGTGCGTATTTTTATCAGCGCCATTAGCGGAAATTAGTCAGCGCTAAATTAAATAAACTGCATAATTTTCAACTAAATTAAGCTTTTAACATTAACACATTATGCCGAATTTTTGTTCGCCAGCTGAGCATAGAAGACAATTTGCATGGGAATGTGTCGAAATTAATGTGTCCCTATAAAGAATTTGCATACAAATATTTGTTAGGAATATGTTTTCAATTTGAACTTTGTTCAATTTTAAGTAACATTTAAAAATTCCAATAATTTTGAATTTGATTAACTTGTTTTCAGTTAAATATCAAATTTTATATCACTGGGTTTTTCCACGTAGCTGGTCGGCATGTCTATCGTGTACTCTTTTCTATCGGTTCTGGAAGTGTGTGGTTCGGTTTCAAAACTCACCAAAAACTCTCTAAAAATTTCCCAAGTACAGAGTTAATTTTAGAGAAAAAAAATGAATTATTTGGTACAAAATTTTATGGAAAACATATTCCACAAGCTATTTTAACATATCGAATTTCGTGCTGTCATTTGCAAGAAATTAATAAAAATCAATTATAAATGATTGCGGTATTAATACCTTATCTTATATATAGTAGTAACTTTAGCTTTAGTTATATGGTAACTAAAGGATTTTTGGTATGGTTTCTCATATTTGATTTAAAAAGCAATGAAATAATACATTTTTTATTATGGACACACCACCCCTTCCCCAAAAAATAGAATTCTGGTTATGGCCCAGTATCTGTCCACCCTGCAGCTGCTGTTGACGCTTCCACCAATTATTCAACACTTGTCTCCAATTAAGCGAATGAAGTCGTTTCGCAAATTGTTGCAATGACCCTGACGCTCTGGGTCTATCCGTGCGCCGGTCATTAGCGCGTTTTGTGTTGGAGTCAGTTGATTCGAAATGCTTTAGCTGCTGATGTGCAAACCTTTGGAAGCGCTTTAGAAGTATGTGAAGTGATTGAATATATGAGAAGAATATGTGGGAATATATATTTTGGCACCAGTTTTTTTATAAACTTTAACTACATCAGATCAGAAGCTGTAAATATATATATTAACATTTTCTTTGGTTGAACCATTTCAAACAGAAGTCAATGTATTCCGACTGCGAGACTCGAAGGAAAACTGAATGCAAAAATTGGCCATTGGCCAGGCTCGCAGCTGCCAGGCGCTTTAATTATCGCAAGCTATTGCAAAATGAGCTGTAATTGCTGCAACGCAATAACAACAGCAGTAACAGACGACAACAGCAGCAGAAACAGCAACGCCGCAGCTGCTGTTGCTGTTGCTGCACCACACAAGGTGATATCAATTAACAAATAATGTTGCATATACAAAACTGATCGCTAATGCTTCGTCGCTGAACCAGCGACAATACTATTGCTGCTGGCTGCAGCTGATGTTGCTGTTGAGTTTATTAACTCAAATCGCTGCTTACTTGACTCACATGTTGAATGCATTGATTCATTTATCATTCTGCGCTTTACTCTTGCCATTATTATTGTTATTATTGCGATTGCTGCTGCACCGGTTGCAGTGACTTGATGTAGCAACCTGTTGCTGCAACAGCGCGTCAATTGCATTGTTATCTTCGCAGCGGGAATTTGTGTGTGCTTTTATGACAGTTCATTCCAAAATATTTCGAAATGGCGAATTAAAGCGTTTATTTTTGCCTTTTCGAAATCAGGTTCCGCCATTTTTTTAATTGGCAATTTTGTGCTGGTCGAGTTTTGCTTTTGATATTTAAAAACTTGTTGCTGATGAATTGTCAGCGGCACAAACTAAGAAACTGTCTGTCTTTTGGCTTCGCTTAATTACATATGCGCGCTTAATTCGTTTATGATTTCATTTCGGGCTGACTAGCTGGCTGTCTGCTTTAGGCCATTATTAATAGCTGTTTATTTTTTTGGAAGCGGATAAAAGCAGATTAAAGGTTTGCAAGAAACTTCGGCTACGCTCTGTCAAACTGCAGATTTGAATGGAAAAAAGCTCAAAAGCAGCTTCAGTAACATAAAAGCATGAGAACTGTCGATTTCCTAATGGCTCTTCCTGCTCCATTCGAAACTCTATGACAATGTGCTAAAACAACGCGTCCACAAATCAAATTCTGAGCATGTTCTTGTGCCTCAAATAAACATGGAACATAAATCTCAACTTGAAATTTAAAGGAATTGTGAAAAAAAAGTTCAATAGTTCATTCAATAGAAGCCGCAGGCTAGAACAGCAAAGCATAAGCATATGCAGCGGCAAACCACTCGCAATAATTAATATTAAGTCATAATTTGCAGAACAAAGAACTGCAAAAGAAAAGAGGAAAGAGGAGAGCAAAGATGAAAGATTCATGAACTTCGTGCAGGCGAAATTGCCGCCGATTTGTTAGAACGACGCGTTCTGGGTGCGGAACAAACTCCGCGGCTCAAATCCACAACGAACTGCTCTCGAGTATACTTCAAGCAAATTACAAAATGTCTTCTGTTTGTTTGGCAGCAACAATTTGTATTGGTCAATTATTTACTATTGTAAAATTGCAAAAGCATTGAGTAAAGCAAAATGCGAAATCAACAGTTCCTTCTGAGAGTGTTGCTCATTGTCAGTTTTATTACAAAGCCAAATCATGTAGAATATTTTTTGCTCAAAGCAGAAAATTACTAATGTTGGCATATTTTTTTTTTTATTTTTTTGCAGCATCATTTTTCCACTAACAAATTTTGTACATGCCAAAATCGATTGGATTTTCAGCTGCTGTGCCATTATTTGGCCATAATTTGAAGAGATTGTATGCTATGTGCAACCCAGCGTCAGACATGAAGAGTTGACGTAATTATCAGCTGACAGAAATTGCCAAGTTTTTAGCAATTAAATACTATATACATACATGCATATATGTATACATTTTTCTTGTATCTTTCGACAGCTGCTACGTAATTTGCGAATTGATAAATTACGAAATTTGATTGCGTGTTTTTTTGTTACTAGCTTTCAGTTTACTATGCATAGGCAAGAACAAAAGAAATATTCCTTTCTCATGGCTGTTATGCTTCGAAGAGAAATGTGATTTCTAAATTTTAAGGTCAAGAACCGCATAGAAAATGTTATTAATGCTAGACGAAGAAGTTAGTTCCACTATCAAGACGACATTCGTATTAAATGTATCGCAAAAGTTATCGTAAAATTTATTTTCAGTATCTCATAGATAAACGAATTTCAAGAAATTCAAGAAAATCGATTTTTTACTGAAGACGCAGTCATTAAAAACGAATTCTTCAAATTTTGTGTCCAATATAGTCCCATGATTAACTTCACGTGTGCAACCATTTGTGTGAATCGATCGTTTTGCTATTATCGTGGTCGACAGCAAAAAAAATATATTAATTCTAATGGAATCACTCGAAATACACCCCTCTACATGCACATATTTGAGAAATTGTGTCTACCTGGCATTTTTTGCTTCTCCACTTAAGCGGGCGAACTGATAGCTGCATAGTGGCATGAAAACTCGTTATCTGTTCTCCAGTAGCAAACAGATAAAAGGCCAGCAATATTAAAATTAAATGCGAAACTCTACCATTACTCATATAAACACTTATGACTCAGGCACGCACATTGTATTTACATACATACATCCCCGTTATATATTGCACTGATATGAGATACTCGTACTTTCGATCGGAACGAAAAGTATTTCGCTGACATCCAAAAATCGATAAATGTAATTAGCACATTTTCTAAAGCTTCTTTTGGTTACTTGCTTTTTTCGGTGGTGTGCTCACACTTGCAAGCACAAAGAAAAATGAAAATATGCACGTTAATCGAAAATAAAAACTTTCAAAATATACACCGTATTCGAAATGAAATTTCATGCCATATTTTGAGCCTTTTACTGGCGTCATTCTGTGCAGCACAATTTGAGCGGTGCTAATTGACTTGTGGCCTATGAGTGTTGACGCAGCGGTCTAAATAAGGGCTAAGAGCTGTAAGCCAGGGCCACGCTTAGCGGTTTCTACTTTCACTCTCAAAAAAAGCGAGCGAGCAAGCTGAAGCTGCAATATCGCTGCAATGGTAAAGAGTTTGGAAATCAATTAATTGGTTATATCAGTGTGTGTGTGTGTAGCAAGAAAATATGGCATGCAGCTTCACAGCTTCAACTTTCTGGTGGAGAGCGTACTACGGAAAGCCGGCGTGGACCATTATTTTCTACAAAAGTGTCCAGCTCCTTGCGTACGCCGATGATATTGATATCGTCGACCGTATCACTAAGCGACATGTTACCGCTGCTTTTTCCGCTATAAAAAGAGAATCAGCCAAAATGGGTCTGGACCTCAACGATGGCAAGACGAAGTATATATGATTTTTACAAGCAGGGAGCTCCGGCGCCGTGACATCCATTTGGCAACTGGAAACTATACCTTCGAAGCTGTCAAGGAGTTGGAGATAAAGCCGATAATAACGTTCGCCAATAGATGCTACTATGGACTCGTTAGGCAATTGAGTAGTAGTATATATGTATATATCTGTCGCATCAGGATACAGCGGCTTCACTAGTTGGGTAATGTCGTGCGTTTGGACGAGAAAGCTGCAGCGAAGAAGATATTTGAGGCGACAGTTGGCGATCGGAGACGGCGCAGGAGGCCGTGCCACCAATGGAAAGACCAAGCAGAGGAGACACTAAAAGGTCACTACTAGGTCGTAAACCGTTAATGGGTTTTTTGATAAGCTAGCTTAATAAGTTAGATTCACAATCGATCATTTTATCATTCTTAGTGTGCTTTGCAGCGGGGTGACCATGCTCATTTTCAGTTTATAGAAGTCTTAGGGCACCGAAAATCTATACATACATTATTTTTTATGCCATGTTCCAAATTTCACTTTCGATCAAAATTTATTGGAATAGGTGTTCAATTTTCATTGCGATCGGTTTAAATGTCGATCAAAATTGACTTTTAAAATGTGGGCGGTCCTTACAAACTTTCACCTTCTGCTTCTGAAGGAAAAAAGTCATGTGTATGCAATTTTATACCGTTTAAACGTTTTCTATTTTTGGCCACGCTTACTAAGAAAGTGACACATTGTGCAACGTGACAACGCAACTGGCAGCCAACACATTTGCAGGTTGATTTGCTGATTTGCTGAGCCGCAATGTTTAGCATTATAAAAAGCCTATTTCAACTTGTCATGAAAACAAAGGCACTTGTAAACACACAAGCACAAAGTTGTCTTATTATAATTTCCATGAGAAAATCATAAATTTTTGCCTGACAAGCATGTCGTGTTTTTAGGCGAAACGACGGCAACAAAAGAATGTCAGATGACTTGTCAAGCCAGCACGCCAACTTCACTTGTCAATTTGCAAAACGCAAATGTCAAACCCTTAAGCTACGGACACTTCAAAAGCTCCCTCACCCATCACACCATCACGGATATAATCAGAGATTACTCGATGAGCTGACGAACAGTCAGATACGTCGGCTGTGGCTGCGATAGTTCCAAGCATAGAAACTGGAACTCATAAATTTATGAAGTTATGCAGTTTTTTAATCTTATATTAAGTATGTATTTCGACATTTCGGTAGAGTCTCTCAGAGCGGGGACAGACAAACGGCGTGTGGGTTTCTGGATTATAGGCACGTCGGAACACTGTCAATCATGGAGCACTGCTATTGTTTTGCTGTTCAGTGTGGTTTTGACAAATGTATTTACTGTGTATTTCACTCCTAATCGTTACAAATTATATGCGGTTTCATTTGCATTGCGTTTCCAGTTTTCATCATTTTTAATGCATTGATTTATGCCTCAATTTGCCAACAGTGAGCCGCGACGTTTCTTTTGTATTGACTATTGTCGAATCAGCGCAGCGGGGCATTTTTGATTTGTCAATTTTGTGATTCGGAAATTAGTTGTGCTCCGCATTTAAATCGATATCGAAATTTCAAAAATCAACTATAAAAAATTGTGTGAATTCGAATTGCTTATGAGCTTTGCTGTTGCAACATAAAATCAATAAAAATGTTTCAGATTCATATCTGCATTTGAGTAACTTTCATAAAATCTAGCCTTTTAAATTTCTTAAAGCTGTTGCCCCTTACCTTGACGTGTGGCTGCTGCAACTGCAAGAACGTGGCTATTCCATTGCGCACACGATTCTTGACGCCGCGCACGGTGCCCTTGGATGACCGTATCGTGGAGGTGGCCGAGGAGCCGCAGCGTATATCCTTGTAGCCCGCAAAGGCATCCTCGTCGTGCATGCTCTTCGTATCGTACTCCGACAAGCTGACGGTGTCATCGGCACTGCCGACGCTGCCGCTGCCGAAACTGCGAAAGTTCTCGTGTTCGTTCACATGGAAATTATAGTACTTGTCCGCCTCGTATTTACGCGGCATCGAATTCATTTTGGTGTCTACAAAAGTGCCATCTGCCGCATTGAGTACGAAGGTTTTGTTCGGCATGGAGGTACGTTTGCTCACGACACTGTTAGACGAATTGAGTTGGTTCACGAATTTGGCATGCTCGACGGACTGCTGCAGCTCGACGTATTCCGGTTCACTAACTGATTCTGTCAACGAGGGCCGACCATATTTCGACTCGAAGTCGTTGGTGGGAAACTTACGATCGCGTATGTCACGTAGCAACGAATCGGGCAGCAGAGAGCTCAGCATTTTAGAGTTTGCTTCGCCGGGGTTGGTCTTGCTTGTGGGCGAGGCCGAGCAATGACGCATGTACTCGGCGGAGTGCAAGGAGTCACAGCTAAGTGAGGAGGCTTCGCTCTCCTCGCTGTCGGTCAAACTGCCCGCGCGTTGATGATCACCGTTGCGATTATTTTGTTTGTCCGCGCACTTTGAGGGATTGTTCACGCGTATTTTTGTCGTTTTTAAATGCATTTCCAACTTGGGAGCACCCCCGCTGGTGGCACTGCTGCCTGCAGCACCGTTGCTGCTGTTGCCGCCACCGACTTTTAGTGAGGATGCGCCGTTGGCGTTGTGTCCGTTGCTTTCCAAATCACTGCCCGTGCCGCTGTCCAAGGTGTCGCATGGCGAAAACTGTCCACTGGACATCACGTAATACAAATAAGGCGAGTTGGATACGTTCAGTTCGGTAACCGTCGTGCTGCCGGATGAAATATTGCCCGCACTTTGAGGATTCGTAGCCGCGGCAGCACCACCGGAATTTTGCACCATATTCGACGTAGCTAAGTCCACTGGGACCGCACACTTTTCGCTCAACCTGACCACGGTCACTTGCTTTTCCGACGTACGCACAGGGTTCGCAGTAGTCTCCGGTTCAGGCACTTGGCTGGGCTGTATCTGTATCTTCACGATATGCGTATTCGGCTGCGCGCTGTCTTTGAGCGTTTCGGTCAGTGCACTTGCACAATCCGCTTTCGATGCTCGACTGTCGGCGCTGAGCGCGGCGCTATCGTTTTCCAGCCGCTCTGTGCCGTACGCGCCACACACACCAGCGCACGAAACTTGACCATTTTCAGCATTACTAGCGAGATCAGCAAAACCACTAATACCAACAGAGCTAACACTAACACCATTGCAGCGCTGACGACTTTCTTCAGCAGCTAGTTGCTGCGCATGCTCATCTTCATCATCGTCTGCATGCGCCTCAGCGTCTGCTTGTCCGAATCTAGCAACGACTTCGCTGCTGTTTCTGCTGTTGCACTGTATTATCTGTATTTCGTTGGCTATGGCCATAATGTCATTATCAGCACCAGCACCAACACTCACACCGCTGCCGCTACCGCTACCGTTATCGTTGTCGTTGCGCTCGCCTCGTCCGTGTGTTATACTAACACCGACAGCACTCTCCAGCACAGCTGCTCTCCGCAACGTTGCTGGCGATTTTCCAACTGCCGAATTCATTTCATCGCTCGCTTTTCCTCTTTCACTCGCACTGCCCGCGCGTGCAGCGGTGATTGTGGTTGCTGTGTTGCTGTCTGGCGCGCTTGCCACTCTCAGCCGTAGATGTGGAAATGTGGCTGTGGTGCAACCCGTTTCTTTGGCGATTTCTTGTTGACCAACAACACCGATGGCCACACCAACACCATCACAGTTGTCATCGGCAACAACGGCATTAGCAACATTTATTTGATCGTCAACGCTATTACGGTTAATATCGATAAATGTTTTTGCGGTAGCACTTGCCGTTGAGGTTGTTGAATACTCGGACGACACTTGCTGCAACAGCGTTGCAACGTCTCCTCTCACTACTGTTGTTGTCGTTGCTGTTGTTGTTGTTGTGGCTGGTGCAGGTTCTGTTGTTGCCGTTGGTGTTTGACTCGTATGCGTGCGCGTGCTCTGGAAAATGCTCAGCTTGCCTGTGTCTAGCTCCAGCTGCTGCTGCTGCTTACAATGCACCAGCTGCAGCTGTTGTTGCTGCTGCTGTTGCCTCATTCGCTGCGATTGATCTTGCTCAATAACAATCGAAATTCCACGCGTTTGTGGCATGTTGGCATTTATAACAGATTTTGTGGCCATTGTTCGACAGCTGAACGGTTCCTTGGTTCCTTGTTCTAACAGTGGTGGATATATTCATATGAAGATATATGCAAAGTTGTAGCTTTGCGCTTATTATGCTCCACTTGACTGGCTGCTGTCAACTGGTCTGCCTCTCGATCTTCAATGCCCCGGCTTTTTGCCACGCACTTCTACTTGGCGGCACTGTGCTTGCAGCTACACGCTATTATTATATCATTGTTCCGTGTAATGCAATCCGGTTACTTCCTTACTCATCTCATATGACTGTGTAATTTTCTTGGGTAACTTTTTTATTTTTGCATTCATGTCATGCAATTGTGAGCCCAGGCCTGCGATTGTTGCCTTCCTTGCCGTCTTTTAGTCTTTTTCGTTGGTAAATTAATTTTTCACTTTATGTTAGACTTCATGGCAAAGCCCTGTATTTATTTCAACTGTTTGTACTTCCTATTTCAAGGGTATACACAATCTAACAAGGCGTGCTTTCGAAATCCCAAGAGAGTCTGCAACAAAAAGAAAAAAATGATATATGATTGACTGTTGCTTATATTCTGTCTGCAAGTGTTATCAATTAAAAAATCAAGTGTTGATATTAAGATGAAATCCTCTTTTTATTCTTTTGAACGAAATAAGAGATCCAAAAAGTTTCCACAATTCTAAGCGTGTCACACACACTATTACCAAAGGCTAAAAGCAGCAGAGTTAATAAAAATGCCAAAAACACGTTTCCAGCGAAACTGACGCTGCAACTCTCTATTCCACACATATCGATATACTGATATTCTGATATAGCCCGGCCACGCCACGCTGTGGATCAGCATAAAAAAGCGATTTCGCTGCTGAAAATACGTAAGAATGAGTTTAAACGATATCAAATTACACAAAAAAATAAAGAGCCACGACAAAAAAATAACTATAAAATAAAAGCGCAAATCAGCAAAGAAGAAAAGAACCAAAATTTCGGTAAAATCCAATAATTCGATAGGTACACACGCACACAGAAAACTTAAACAAATTCATTGAGCATGCAAATTATAATAATTTCTATTAATTGTTATGCAAAGTAAGCGGAGATGCCGACAAAAGCGTTTAAAGTCGCCCTGAAGGGCAGAACCCTAGTTCAAGAACGCTAAACTAGAAATTAGAATCAATCGTTTTTCCCCAACTCCAAAGACTTGAAACTACACTAGTCAACACAGTTTTTGCTGCAAAGGGTGCTGCTGCTGGTTTAGCACAAATTGGGAATGCTGAAATGGCACTTAGGATCAGACTTAGACGGAATTAGATGCATACCAAGAAAAAATCGCCGACCGCGCTGATTCGGATTAAGTCAACAAATTGGAAATAAGCAAATGCCAAGGCTAAAAATAATTGTAGCAGCAGCGAAAAATTTGTGGTTTGTTTCAGTTTGTTTCATAATTAAGTTAAAGTTTATATGTATATTGTCATATTCTACATATTCATTCCTATTCATTTTATATTTCTGGCGTCCATGTTCATCTTTCAATCTATGCAACTCTGTTTACTCCTATTTTTGAATTCATTCGTTGAATATAAAGTCAGTCTCATTCTGGCGCGTGACATGGTCAAAACGTTTTACTCTGATTAATCGGCTATACTGACAATATAGAAATAGCCATTTTTATACTCTACACCTATGGAAATAGGGTATAATAACTTTGTGTGAAAATTGTAATGCATTAAAGGAACCGTCCTAGGTATAGACATAAGTATATAGAAATGCTTAGAATCACTTTCTGTGTTGATTTCCGGTTGTCCGTCCGTCTGTCTGTCTGTCTGTCTGTCTGTCTGTCTGTCTGTCTGTCCGTCTGTCTGGCTTGGTGTCCGTGGCCACAGAAGAGAAAGAAGGAGTTGTCCGATATAGACCAAATTTGGCACAAAGTCACAGTGAAGCTTCCACAACTTCAAGTTCCGAGATTAGCCAAATCGGTTGAAGAACACGCCCACTATATATACCCTGGATTTTGTTCGGTAAAATAGCTATATTTTGTCTAATTACTCATGGAAAAGAATTGTACTTGGTATTCAAGTTAAGGGTTTGGTTTTCTATGTCCCACAAAAAAATTGGCGTGGTCCGCCCACTATATAGGCGGTAAGCTAAAAATCCTCATAACTTCAGTAAGATATACACCAGAGCGTCCATATTTGATCACTTTATTGCTGGTAAGAATACCTTTTAATTCTCCAAAAATGGGCGTGGCCCGCCCACTATGGGGGCGGTAAATTAAATGCACCCACAATTTCTGTGAATTATCACCCCACTTAGGAGCTTGGTGTAGGGTATTACTCTGTCTGTGAAACCCAACTGATTCTTCCTTACTTGTTAATAATAGAAAACCATTCGTGTATGCATACATTTTATAGAAACGCTCACCAAATTTCTTGATTGACTTTTAATTTCTGTATCTTGCAGATGAAAATTTAAAATTTTTGTGTTTATCATAGCCTTTTAAAATTTGTTTCCTCCTTCACCTCATGCCAGCACAATTTATTTTCCGGTTTGTTTATATGACGCGCACAGAGCAAAAACGCTTCAAGTGTCAATTTTCGCCTCATTGCGCACATGCGCTGTGCAGGTATAAAAGTCGTTTTTGCTCTGGGCGCGTATTATCTCTTTTACTGGCCAAACTAAAATCAGCCTAAAGGCAAAAGTAACTTACAACGAAGGTTTCCTATGAATATTAAAACGAAAGTTTCAACTATACTTATTTAAAAAACTCTAGGAAAAGTAACTTCAAACTCGGGTGCCAATAAGCATTGGAACAAGAGCTTAATTTGTTGTCAGTTAAAAAATTAAACAAACTTCCTTATGGGATAATTCAATTCAATTCTATATCAAGTCAAAAGTAAGGCATGTTCTCAAATATGCCCCTCTTACTGAAGACGTTTTTATATGAAATTTTGTTATCAATTTATTATTAAGGGTACGGCTTGATAAATAAAACTGACTATAATTTTTAGCAAATGCGTTGATATTAAAGTTAACTACAAATTATGAATGAGGGTACTATATTATTTGTACTGATTAGAAAATGTAGTTTTCTTACTAAATCTGTGTCACTGAAAAACAGCAAGAAAACTATCAACAGTAGCTAAAGTACCTTAAGTACCGTCTCAATTGCTATGCTACTCTTTCAGCTTTATTCTCTTGCTGTTATTGAACGCACAATTCCAGTAAAACTAATAGCTTTAAAATCAAAGGAAGAAATATTTTGCATATACATAGGTATGTACATATGTACGTTTAATAAAATCGTCAATTCTAGCCTGGCTAAGCCTGGCCTAAATAGCAAGTAAGGCAAGCAACAACAAAGTCTCGTATTGAAGTACATTATGCGGCTAAGCTCGGAGTAGGCCAGACCAGACCAGGCAGACCGCACCGCAACGCAACGAGCCAGGCGAGGCCGAGCTGGGCCACGTCGTCACATTGAAAACAGGTTCTTTGGCAACGTCCTTCTGCCCGGTTTTAAGGTTGCCACAGTTTATTACACTCGAAAGCGTGAAAACTACAAAAAAAAGCCAACATCAACGGCTTATCGAACTATAGTCGTAGCAAGAGGAGAAGTCAAGGGGAGCATGCATATGGACACAGTGGCGCATGCGTTCGTGCGGGTATGTGCAGGTGTGTGTGTATGTGAGCATAAGTGGCGCTGTGCCAATTCTAACTGTATCTGCAAGTACAAGGCGCCTTGTTTCTCAGAGACACACACACATACGCTTGAACGCGATAACACAAACACGTTTCAGACGAGACTCGAGAAAGATTCGCAGGGAAATTATTTATTGATTACTGCTTTGGCCTTTTTGTTGTTGTTTGTCATATTGTTTTTGGTTTTTTAATTTGTTTCGGTTTTGACGAAACACGTTATTTCAATTAACTCGTCGCCGAGCGCGCAATAAGTTCTTTTTGCAATGCGCCGCGCACGCATGTAGCGCCGAGATACATTGCTACCAGAGAGATAAGTACTCGCTAGCAGATACTACTTATGCAAAGATACCAGGCATGAATTACTTTGCTGCTGAAATTCCTTGGCAGCCGTCGCAAAAGTGGCACAGAAACCACGCCAGGATTTATACCATTTCTGGGTGCCTGTATGTGTAACTGTATGTGTGGCTATGCATCTGTGTATCTGCACTTGCACTTGCCAATTGCTATGTTGCTATGTGGCTGCTGGCAATTATGCCTGGTTAGACGAGTTTTATGCTGTTGGCGCGCGCGTGTTGCTTTGCTGCTTTCCTTCTGGCTGCTGCTGCTAAAAACAAAATGTTTCTGCACTATATTCTACTTGCCTGCAGTGACGACTTGGCTTAAAACACTTGCCTGGCTGGCCTGGCGGGTCAGACGAATTAAAAGCGCCTTTTAAACGCACACACACACACGCGCACGCGCGACCGTAGCAATGCTTAAACGGCGAAATCGCATTGCATGCGAGCAAAAAGTGCACACACCGCCAAGCAAACAAGATTAATCGAATCGGACAAACACAATAAATCGAAATATCTCACAGTTGGAACGCGCTTGTGCGATGAGCGGTTGCATTCGCGTTGCTGCTGCAATTTATGTTGCTGTTGCTGCAACACAACAATACGGACAATTACTCGCATGTAACGGTCTCGATCGGGCGCTATAACTACGCGTACAACTCATTCAGTATCACGTCGGCAACTGAATTGGCCCGAAAGACGGCTCTGCTGGAGACGGTGCGACTTTGCCAGCCGCTCTGGGCTTTCGTACAAAAATCATCGTTGTTGTCGGTGTTGTTGTTGTTGTTGTTGCTTAAGCAGCACAAAAACATGCCAACAGCAGCAGCAACAGCAACAGCACGAAAGTAGCTGTGTAAAAAACAAAAACAAAAGCGCCAAGCACCGCAAAACCCTCAACAATAAGTAAAATGAGAATTTGTTTACGAAGCTGACGTCGGCGGCGACGGCCGCGTTGGCGTTCGACGTAAACTACGCTACGTTGGTTGTGTGCAATAGGGCTAACAATCCCGCTTTCCTTAAATACGGGATCCCCAGCCATTTACAGTTCCAAAAATATCAGAATGTCAAAGGTTAAAATTTTGGTATTTATCTCTTTTGTCGTTCGAACAAACCATTTTCTTATCAGCAAATCATTTATCCGAAATCATTTTTCGAAAGACTTTTTACATTAAAAAAAACAAACTCTTTATCCAATTATTTCCTTATTGCTTTGTTTGCAGGGCTAGGCCTATTTCTTTATAAGCTTTAACAGGTGTGATGTCGGGCCTTGGGTAATTGCCAAAACTAACTGTCTGAAATTTGAGGTGGCAGTTGGAGGACAGAATCGGCGCGGGAGGCCATGCTTCCAATGGAAAGACCAAGTAGAGTATTCACTGGCAATGCTTGGAATTTCCAACTGGATAAGGTACGCGCGTAGCGGGGCGCCTGGAGAGAAGCCCTACATCAGGTCGTTACCCGCTAACGCTTTGTTCTGGCCAATGAAGAAGAAGAAGAAGAAGATGTGTCGATTGCCATATTCGCATTGAAGATTGCCATTCCTAAAATTCGACGTTGCAGAAACCGTCCGGCATTGACATCCCTGGTACCCTGCTGTGCAATACGCTGTTTATTGCTCGCCTGCTCCCCGCTCCGCTGCACTGCAATTCCTGAAGGTAGTCTGCATTATTGTAATTTGTGCTTTTTGCAGTGTTCGTGCTCGAAGCATTGTAAGAATTCACCTTCGTACACTTACAGGAATTTCACATTCCAATTAATACATTTGTACCTATCTCAATAATTTATGGATCAGCGTATCCTCGGAGCAGGCGCTGTTAATGCTGAGTAGCTTAGCGATTTAAAATTTGAAGGAATTTTCTCAAAGTAAGAGAAAAGAAGATAATAAGTTATGTATAAAATATGCGCTTTTCTGCAAGTAAACACATATAAAACCCATGTAGAATATGCAGCCACGCTTTGCGTCCGAGTCCCTGCATAAGGTAGCCCGTCTATTAAAATATGTTCAATCGTTATGGTAAGCATCAGCTCGTATTTATTCCACAGGTTCAGTTAGAAAACTATTCGATCGAAAGTACAAAATTTTGAGTGGAAGTTTGAATAAAAATTCACATATGTATTAGCATCAATCTTTAATTACTGCTCTTTCTACATACAGTTTCTCTATAAACTATTCGGAGATTTTATTCTACAGGAAGGAGTCAATGAATTTTCTATAGTGCACAAAAGCTCTGTATTAATAAACAAGTGTATTCTTTAATTCATTAGGATAACACTTCATTTTCACTTTAATGTTTTTGTGCATTAGAAACAATTCATGAACTACTTTTTATAAAATAAAAATTCATAATACTTTTTTGAGGCACTGTATGTGAGATGTTTATCATATTTATACTTTAGCTATAGCTTTGCAAATTTGCTACAATAAATTGTGGCAAGCGGAAGCAGGTCCTAAGATCGGACCTGGTAACCAATTCTGCGTATAAACAAAAAACAGCCCATCTTTTGAATATTTACTCGAAAGATACAAATACTCAATTCCTTGCCCGACACTTCTTGCAGTGCATTTTAAATGTCGTTAAATCCGAGCCCAGCGCGCACGATTGTTGGTATGCTAAAAATGTACGGACCGGACCGCGACGGCAGCGCACAGAAGCGCGAGCTGTGAGCAATTTCACCTGCGCCTGCGCAGCAGCAGAGCCGCAGTGTGCTGTGGCTTGGCGACTGCTTGTGTTAGTGTCGATGTCGGTGTCGGTGGCGAGATTTAGCGTTTGGCTTACCACTTTACTTGCAGGTTGAATGGTTGAATGGTGTGCCAGCAAAATATTTATTATAATAAATTGCTTAAAGGTTTCTGCTTGTTTCTTTTTCGGTTTTCTGCTTTCGGCTCTTGGCTCTCGTGTGTTTAGCATGCGGAGCGGGCAGTCACCGCGGCTGGAACGGGGCTAGCGAAGGGGCTGGGAGGTTGTGAGCAGCGGCAGCGAAATGAGTTACTCACAGGTGGCTGATGGAGATCGAACAGATGGATGGACGGACGGACGGACGTTCGCTTCGTTGCGGTTAAAGGCGCGAACTTCGCAGGGTACAACGCTTCATTAGTTATCGCTTTTCCCCACACTTTCGCAGCACTATTTTCTTTCAATTCCAATTCGGTTCGTCCGTCCACCGGGCGCATTTCTTTGTGGCTTAAATTGTTTTCACTTGAAGCCGCCATAAACTGCGCTGCAATGAGTCGAATGAGATTTATGGAGAATTTGTATGCTGTAATTTTTTAATGATCTTTCAATGTGCTCTTTTTTGTGGAAAATTAGCAATTTTAATTATCTTTTAACAATGATTATGATTTATAAATCTTCTATATAATTCGAGATCACCATTTTTACAGAAATTAAACATTAACATTTTACATTTCTCACTGACTTTTTCATACATATACATATGTATATAGAAGTATACATATATCCTTTTTACAGCACAGTGTACAAACACATCAATGATATTAATAGCGTTCTTTTATTAGCTGAATAAAAATAGTAAAATGGACGTAAACAAATGCGAAAGAGGAAAAACTAAAGTAGTTATAGTAAAAAATATTTAATTTTCTAAACAATCAAAAAACTATGCGTTGAAAATATTTCAGTTAGTTAAATTCTATTTGTTTTTGTTTTCGAATATTTTTACATATGTCAATTTAACTGGCAAAACGAAAATTAGATCCATTCGACAATTGTTTCCTTGGAGACTCTCATGGCCGCATCAACTTTCGATTTGTCCGACTTAGCTTAGTTTTGAAAAAATATGCCATTGTCGCATTAACTTGTATATTTTGGTTTATCTTAGCACGAGTTAATGGAACCTACTAATTCATTATACTTACCATATGTATTCGAATGATATTAAGAAGCTTTATTTACGTGGCAGAGATAGCTATCGAAGAAAAAATCGCAATGATGGGAATCAGAGACCCAGCACTTATCCCCTGAGCCAAAAGTAAAAGTTGAAAACTTTTCGCCAACATTCATATAAATCTTATACTATTTTTGTCATAAATGAAATTTTGCATTTGGACGACTGAAGCCATAAATATATTATTTAATTAAATTAGTTTATTATTATAATTATTAACTTAGTTTAATTTATGTGGTAATGTTGACATTTTATAATACATATTTTATAAAAATCATGTGCTAATTTTAATTTGGTGCCTTCTTTTTTTCCAAGAAGCCTTATCAACTCACCGACATACTGACTACAGCGTTATTCGGAGCCCATCTTATTACCTTCATAACGAAAAATTGTTTAATATATCTTTCTTATTCATATTTCCATTGTTATATTCCATTATCACAATTTTCTCTAAAATGCCCCAAAAAGCAATGCAAATACATATTTGCCAGTGAAAGCCTCAAGCAACAGAGAGCGCGTAATTTAGAGACCGCCCCTCCCTCGGCAAGTACCTACTTCAGCTCTAGGGCAACTTACATAATGCCACTTTCATAACTGATTTCTAATACGCCGTACGGCCGTACGGTAAACATTTCCTGTTTATTGCTGCGCGGCGCGGCGCGCTCGGTGCATGCATTAACATATTTTAATGATTTGAGTACTTCTCTGCATTGATTCACTCGCGCGGACTGCCCAGCAGCCCAACTGCCCAGCAGCCCAACTGCCCAGCGCAGTGATTTGCTAAAGACTTGGCTTTCAGCAAGTGCCCGCCCGACTCCATGCCCGACCGCAGCATGCCAATTGCTGATTGTTTCCACTTTATGCTCCGCTGCAGCTGCGCCGACGATCCAACGGAAGCATCTTGAAGCTACGCGCTGATTCTAGCTAGTATACTAGTACATATGTACTGCACACAAACGTTAAAAGATAAGCATTGTTGAGATTTTGCCGACTCGCTGGCTTCCTACCTCGCAGCACTCGTCGCTGCAGAACGCGCGATTGTCACATCGCAGTTGGTTTACTTTCGGTTTTCTTTTCATCGCTGATAACCAAGTCATCTCTCTTTGGCTATTAATGCAATCTCACAGATAAAAACATTAAAGGCTTATTATGATTATTATTGCTATTACTAAAATGGAAAAATCTCTTTTAAACAAAATTTCACTCGAAGGCAGTCAAATGTAATACGTGAGTACGGAGGCAGGCTTTCGATAGCGGTGCAACGAATCGACTTTGCGGGCTGTGAATTGTCAACGAAGGTGGTTTAAAGCTTTTATGTTTATGGTTTAACCAAAGCTAAGCAGCTGGGCAAAAATTTTCCGAATCTTCAGAGCTCTGCGGTCAAAAACCATAAGAGCCTAACTCGATTTAGGGCAAAATTTAATTTTTAATGCCGTCGTGTTCAGCGTATCCAAACCTATGTGTATGCTATCAAATTGTCGTGTGTGTATGTATTTTATGACGGAAATTATCAAACCTAATAGCTTTTACAAATACTGCAGTGAAAATTTTAAACTTTAAACTGCTCTCCTAAAAAAAATTTAAAAACAAGCTTATGTGATTATGATCTGGGATCACAGAAATATCCATTAAGCTTCTACTTTCAATTCAGGAACGTGAGCTAATTGGAGCTATGAAATGGCAATGCTTATTGAAGTAAAATGGAATTCCATCCAATCAACAAATTGTGTAATAAGTGTCCTTGTTGTACTCGTAATCCAAAGCGCCATTCTCTTAGTTATAAATTGCTACAGTTAACTGCAGTTCGGAAATAACATTTGATTGATAACATTGCTAAACATTCATTGTCGGCAATGTAGTGTGAAAGAAAACTACCAACTCCAACAACCAAATACAAAAAATTAAAACAAGATGCACTTGGTTGATAACATTGTTGAAATTTATTAAATAAATTTAAATAAATTTATTTGTATAAATAAATAATAAATTTGACAAGCAAATTACATTATATAATCATATAAATTCGTTGAACAAGGGATTTAAAAAACTTTTTGGTTATATATATTTTGGTTCCTGTCCTGTTGTAACTTAACTTTTAGAATATGTAACAAGCTAAATGTAAAAATTGGTACTAATAACGCAAATGGTTTTACAACGGAATGGTACTATTAAGGGAAATAGTAGTATGTACTAATACGAGGAACAGTATATGCTAATATGAGGAACAGTATGGGAAATAGATTGGGTGTACGGGCTGTACTAAGATGGCCCGGCGTTGAATTGTACTAAGATGGGGTCAAACTTAGAATTTCTCGGCACAAATTAGAAATAAAGGTAGTTAGTGTGAAATATTTTTCCACTACTTTCTTTGGATTTTATTTTATTTTAACTACATTTCTGGCAGTGCATGTCGGCAATGTGGTGTAGAAGAAAACTACCAACTGCAACAACCATATACCAAAAATTAAACAAGTTTAGCTTTTAATACATGCATCAACCTCTAAATAAATTTGTTGATAACATAGTCGGTAATGTTGTGTGGAAGAAAACACCAACTGCAACAACCAACCTGTTGTAACTTAGCTTTTAGCACATGTATCAACCTAAATGTAAAAATTGGTACTAATAATACAAATTTTACAAGGTAAATAGTATGTACTAATATGGGGAACAGTAGTTTTTTTAGTGCGGAAAACTGCAACCGTTCACCGCCGATAAGGAACAGGAAATTGGGCAGCTCTGCTAGCTGTCAACTGAAAATCAGCTGGTAAAAAGTACATTACGGCATGAAAACATCAGTCAACGAATAAACAAAAGAAAAGTCAAACAGGAAAGCTAAAGGCAAACAAAACAGATCTGTAGAAAAATTTTGAAATATTAAAAGAGAAGTCTTTGTGCTGCGACTTAATACCATTAACTAGATCTTTAGCTTTTTAGCAAGTACACTTCGCACGCAACACCATCAGGTAGCGTCGATAACAAAAGAACAAAAGAGGCGAGGAAGAGGGGAAAAATCAATAAGATTACAGAAAGAAGCTTATCCGTGCGCGAGTTTTGCGGTTCCACTTTCTTATGTTTAGGCGCTTCGGCACGCAGTCAAAATTGTGCTTGGCCAGGACTTGCGGACGCAATCCTCATTCCGGCCAGCTGTGCGACTGCGAGCTAGCTGGTTTGGATTTGGGCAGTATTTGCGACTTCCAAGTGTGCCATTGTCAAGCGCGTTGACACGGGAGCTGGAACGCTTTATCAGCGCTGTCAATTCGCCAGAGAATAGTTCGAATCAGTCTCCTGTCCATATAATGTCATTGTCTTCCACTTCCGAAGAAGACAATGCGGCAGCAGGTGCAGTTGTTGATTTCATGGGACAACGTGGCGGATTTTACGGTGCGGACGCGGACTCCTTTGCTGACTTGGATGGCTTTTGCTATGCGGACTATCATGTAAAGCAGTACGCGTCAGGAGTGCTGGACTTCAGTTCCCAGTATGGCAGTGAATACAGCATCTCATACACGGCACCGAACATTATTGGCAGACCATCCAAGTACCCGGAGTTTGGAGATTTCCCGGAAACCTTTGCCATGGTATATCGTTTTGCTCTTTTCCTTGAAGAGAAGTTAAAGTTCTGTCTTACAGCGCACCTACGGCGATTGGTGGAATAAGTCACCTTCACACGTGAAGGAGATTCAACCGCAGAATTTGCCAAAGATTCCAGTACACGACTTCATAGGTACACATTTGCACTTGCATCTATAGCATTTTTGCAATCAGCTGAATTGACATTTCCCTTGCAGTGGTATACTTCGAGACCTACGTCATTCCGGATGAGATAGCGATTTTTGAGACCTTTAATCCCGGTGCTGTGGTACGCATTTGGGCGTACACAATTTCGAAGGTATGGATATGTCTGTGGGAGGCCAGCGACTACTACACGCGCCCACCGTACACGGCCAATAGAGCGCGCCGATTTGCACCGTCACTACGCAAACTACACCTGCCCACTAAGTAAGTAGGCATACACATACACTGTGAACACTTCACCAGTAAAGGAGTAACTCTTTTTCTTCTTTGCGCTACAGAACGATAAGACTGGAGTTCAACCACACGCGCCTCAACTACTTTACTGAAATCGATGCGGTTATGCTGGGTGGCAAGAGCGTTGGTGTGCATAGCGTGCAGCATATAACCGAGCTTTATGAACGACAACGCAATGGTGTGTATAAGTCCGTATATTCAACGCCGATATCAACAATTTTCACACGATTGACGCTTGTGCCTTTCGTGCCGAAGGGCGTGGTGATTCAAAACATTCGTCATCCGAAGAAGAATTAATATGGTTGCTGCGCCAAATTCGAATGCGTTTTGTTGGGCGTGGTGTTTCGTAGTTTGAAAAGTATGGACAAATTAATCACAGCTCTTGTTATTGTTGCAGGCTCCATTGTACGCAAACTGCAGCACATGAAGTTTCGTCCCAACTTCCAAGACAACTACCAGAATTGTCTTCACGATTTCTTCCTGAATGATCTGAACAAGTTCATGGCGGTACTTTCCACAGTAAATGTTCCAGAAGTAACGAATGCTGCTGAAGCCGAACGCCAGCAACCGCAGACTGGCTTAAAAGACATGCCCGTAAATATGCATTTTATCCTTAAATATGGTTATTTCAATTTAAAATACCTTTTTTCAGTTTGATATCGTGTTGAAAGTATTCAGCTATTTGGATTTAATTTCCCTATTCCGCGTGGCTCAAGTGAGTCGTTTCTTTTATGAGGTTTCTACACATCCGCTGCTTTACAGTGAAATAAATTTGAAGCCCTATTGGCATTTGGCCTCCACGGATTTGCTGTGCACACTGGCGTGCAGAGCGACCGTGCTGAAAAAACTGGATTTGTCTTGGTGTGGATTGTACAACTCCATTTCGCCCACCGAGTTTAAAAAGTAAAACTTTCATTTTGAATTAACTGAACCTTCATCTTGACGCTATTGCTCCGTAGATTAATACAACAGCGCGGCGATAGTTTGACGCATTTGCGCTTAAATTCTTGCAAATTTCTAAATGCCAGCTGCATGGAGACATTGGGTCTGGTTTGTGATAATCTAAAAGGCATGCGCTTTTCAGGCAGTTTCAATTTGTCATATTTCATATGAGATCTAATTTTTGCCATTATAGAACTTTCACTTCGAAATTGTTCCACGGATACGCCACTTTTGAATTTTTCGTGTTTGGCCATTCTGACAAACCTGGAACGTTTGGATTTATTTCAAACCACTATGGAACCCGATCTGCTGCTCGCCATGCTCGAAAGCAATCGCAAACTTAAACATCTTAATCTGGGTGAGTATATAAACTCCAATTATTTTTATTATTTTATCGCTTATTACCTTCGGTAGCTTTCTGTGGCGTAGCTGTCAATATGGATCAAGTGGCTCAGCATATAGCCACCTACAATCAGCAGCTAATTTCTCTTGACATGTGGAAATCACATTCTTTGTCTGCTATTGGCTTGCAGGCCCTGTCAAAGTGTCGTGATTTGGAGGAGGTGGACTTTGGCTGGTGGTTAGTTGCAAAATCTTTAGTGAATCATGCAGACATGGAGACTTTTTGTACTTTTGCAGCTTACGTTTAGCAGCACTTGGCGATAGCTTGAAACAGTTGCTCACCAATTGCTCCAAGTTGCGGAAGTTATTCCTCGCCACTGTGCGCGGCATGTCAGACCAAGACGTGCAGGACATAGCAAATCTGTGTCTCAATCTAGAGCAATTGGACTTAATGGGCGTTTTAGGGATTTCCAAAGACCGTTACTATGAGTAAGTTTGCTTGGTCTCGTTTAAAGCTAAGAGATAATAATGATTGCTTTCTATAATACAGAGTTTTAGTGAAATGCAAGAAACTACAACTCATGGATATAAGTTTTTGTGAAAATGTCGATGAGATTGAGGCAAGTTAATAGACTTATAAGCTTCTGTATATCTTTCGACAGTTCTCATTGGTTCTTCTCCCACTTGCAGATAGCCCGCTGGGCGCGTACTTTTAAAGTGCAAATTAAATGCAGTAATGTGCCTATTGATTTTAGATATTAAAGGATTTTGTCTAGTTTTAAATTGTTATGGATGAGAAATTTTATTTTTTGAAATAAAGAATAAAAATGTAACAGCAGTACTATTAGTGGAATCTGAGTCATTCGGTGCAGCATTGTAGAATTTACAAATAAAATAAAATTTTATAAAAAAAAAAACTTTTTAAAAATAAGCTTTAATTTATTTAATGTACTAAAAAGTAGAAAATAAATTGTTTCGAAGTCACCAGTATCTTACTATCAATAAAAGCTTGGGGCGCTCATGTGTTCAATATTTGTCAACCAGTTACCACAATATTTTATTTAAATTATGTTTTGCAAATAGATTCTAGTAATGAAAGATAAGTATGAATATGGATATTGAGCGCACAAGCTTTTATTAATAGTAAGATACAGGTGACTTCGAAACAATTTATTTTCTACTTTTTAGTACATTAAAGGAATTAAAGCTTATTTTTAAAAAGTTTTTTTAGATAATATTATTTTCTACTTTTTAGTCTTCCATAAATTGAATTTTAGAGCTCTGAAATTTTTCACAAAAAGAATTTAAAACTTGCAGAGCAGTACACAATATTTAGGGTATTCACAGTGTTTCCTATCGTCATATGTCATATCCTCAATTTAACAAATAACACGGCTGTGATCGATCCTAATATTCGTGGCATATTTGTGGCGCGATGGGTTGTTGTTGTTTTTCTTGCAAGGCGCGGCGAGTAAGTAGAAAATAAATTGTTTCCAAGTCACCTGTATCTTACTATTAATAAAAGCTTGTGCGCTCAATATCCATATTCAAAATATCTTTCATTACTAGAATCTATTTGCAAAAAATTATTTAAATAAAATATTGTGGTAACTGGTTGACAAATATTGAACACATGAGCGCCCCAAGCTTTTATTAATAGTAAGATACAGGTGACTTGGAAACAAATAATTTTCTACTTTTTAGTACATTAAATAAATTAAAGCTTATTTTTAAAAAGTTTTTTTTTGTATAATTTTATTTAAGTAAAATTTTTATTGATAAAAATATTGAATATGTATCTTTAATTACGCATTTGCAGTGACCACATTTGACATTATAAATAAGCAAATAACTGTGCATGACAAAATTTTAATTACAAGTTATATATACATAGAATAATTGCCCCAAAAAGTGCACAACTTTGCATTAACATTTACTGCATATTGCATAATTTTCACCTAAAACGAAAGGCAGTAGGATCGTCTAAACCCCGCTTATGCCAATCTTCTAGCAACAATAACAATGATCTAGCAACACAAACAATGGGACAGCTGCTAGTGTCTTTTCGGATTTTTCTGAACGGAGGAAAAATGCCCAAATATGAGCATAAATGCAAGCTCTGGATTCCTACATCAAGTAGGAAAGTAGGACACCCAGGACACCCAGTGATACGATACGAGGAGAAACTCATCGAATCATTGCAACCCTGAGCAATTTTCCTCTTTGTGCCTTTCTTTATCTTTAGTTTTGTTTTCCACAACTCGGTTTTCTGCAACTCCTTGTTTCCGCCCAAGCGGAAGTCGAAGCCGAATTGTTGTACATATTTTAATTTTGGTGGCTTTTCAGGGCTATAGGGCTATAAGTATATCATTAGTTATTATTTATTTAATAAATAAATAATTTTCTTCGAACAAAACTATCTTTATTTCTAATTTGTTCTTAAAAATTGCAATCTCTAAGTTTCCGCCACTTGGCATATTTACAAGCCGAAACCGAAGCCGAAGCATTTGGCAGAATTTCGACTCAAAGAGAAATGCCAAATTTTTTCAGACTTTGAAGGGTGGAGATGCCAGTTCTTTGCAAGAAGTATTAAAATATTAACGAACGAAGATTAGAATTACGCCTGAGTACATCGAAAGGATAATAGGCTGTTCTTTCCTCCCTACACAAACCCTTATTGATATTTGTACATAATCGGAAGGACCTTCGCGGAATGTCCAAGAACAAGCTGAATCTGACGCTGCCGCCGGGTGCTGTGGACAACAATGCAGCATCAGTGCCGACACCACCCTTCAAAACGCCGTCTGGAACAGAGTAAGTATAGCAATTCTTATAATTTTTATTGATTTTCCTTTGGCGCGCCTCTGTTCTGTTCTTGCTCCTCACTCAATTCCCTTCACTTGTTACCTTTCTTTTTCTTACTTTCCTTGCGCTTTATTTTGTTTGCTTTTCATTTTGTTGCACAAAAATTCATTAAAGAGTTAAATTAAAGAAAACATAGTTTGCTGGGCAAGCCAAAGACGAGCATCGAGGCGTTAACGGAAACGCTGGAAGAGTTGGATATGGACGATACTGCCCGAAAGCGCATCAAGGTGTTCCTTAGCCAAAAGGAGAAGATAGGAGAGCTATCGGACGATGATCTGGAAAAACTGGGCGAGTTGGGTTCTGGAAATGGGGGAGTGGTGATGAAAGTCCGGCACATACCCACTCAGCTGATCATGGCGCGCAAGCTCATTCATCTGGAAGTGAAGCCGGCGATCAAGAAGCAAATCATCCGCGAGTTGAAAGTGCTGCACGAGTGCAATTTTCCCCATATCGTTGGGTTTTACGGCGCATTCTACAGTGACGGCGAGATTAGCATTTGCATGGAGTATATGGACGGCGGCTCGCTGGACTTGATACTGAAACGCGCTGGCCGCATACCAGAGTCCATTCTGGGCAAGATCACGCTGGCCGTGCTGAAGGGACTAAGTTATCTGCGCGACAAGCACGCCATTATGCACCGGGACGTTAAGCCGAGTAATATTTTGGTGAATAGCAGCGGCGAAATAAAAATCTGTGATTTTGGAGTGTCGGGCCAACTGATAGACTCCATGGCTAATTCTTTCGTAGGCACAAGGAGTTATATGTCGGTGCGTAGAAGGATCTGCAAAATTAAATATTTTATGAACTTGTTTATATCTTGTGTGTCCTTTTTCTTTTTAGCCTGAACGGTTGCAAGGCACTCACTATTCTGTACAGTCTGATATTTGGTCCTTAGGCCTGTCATTGGTAGAAATGGCCATTGGCATGTATCCCATACCGCCGCCTGATGCCAAAGCCCTGGAGTCCATTTTTGAGCAACATTCCGAGGATGGAAGTCAAAGTGTTCTCGAACCGAAAGTGATGGCCATCTTCGAGCTGCTGGACTATATTGTCAACGAACCACCCCCTAAGCTTGAGCATAAAATTTTCACAGACGATTTCAAAGACTTTGTCGATATATGCCTCAAGAAAAATCCTGACGAGCGAGCGGATTTAAAGACACTTTTAGTATGTATTTTGTTTGTCTTCCCAATGTGTACATGGCAAGCGTTTTTTATAATCTTCGTTTGTTCATTTCAGACTCACGCATGGATTCGTAAGGCTGAAGTGGAAGAGGTGGACATCGCAGGATGGGTGTGTAAGACCATGGATTTGCCACCATCCACACCTAAACGCAATACATCCCCAAATTAATATGCGGGCTGCTTTTGCAATAATTTATTGATTTCTTTTAATAATTTCGGCGTTTTGCTTCCCCTTAATAAAAGCACTCCATATAATAAGATAATGTTAAAAAAATGAGTTTTTTCGTTTGTCCCAAGCGTGGAGCGCGACATACAGCTGTGCCGTTGGCTTTTGTTGATAGTAAGATACAGGTGACTTGGAAACAATTTATTTTCTACTTTTTATAAGCTTTATATTAGGTTCAAATAAGGTATGTATGTTTGTATGTCGTCAAATCTAGTAATCAATTTTTCACCCACTTCCCGACTACTTAGAGATCTGAAACTTTGCATACATGCCTAATCTAGAGCCCAATACATGAATCAATAAATTTTATGGGCGTAGGATAAGGGGCGTGGCACTTTTTTATAAACTCCAGATTTGTGTATAACTTTAGAACTACAAATCACACATCAATGAAACTCGGTAGGAACTTACTACATATCCATATCCTTCTACTGAGAAAATAAGGCGGGCACTGGATAAGGGGGCGTGGCACCGCCCATACAAACAAAATCGTTTATATAGAATAGCTTTTGAACTAAAGGTCGTGCAGCATTGAAATTCCGTATACAGGCCCCTCTTGGATGCTTCGTCCCACTGGTAAAATTTTATGGGCGTAGGACAAAGGGCGTGGCACTTTTCACGCAACTACACACTTGGGCTTCAGTTTATAATTATAGGTACACCACACATCAATGAAACACGATAGGAACTTACTCGCCGCGCCTTGCAAGCAAAACAACAACAACTCATCGCGCCCCAAATATGCCACGAATTTGTTAAATTGAGGATATGACGATAGGAGACACTGTGGATACCCTAAATATTGTGTACTGCTCTGCAAGTTTTAAATTCTTTTTGCGAAAAATTTCAGAGCTCTAAAATTGAATTTATGGAAGACTAAAAAGTAGAAAATAAAATTATATAAAAAAAAACTTTTTAAAAATAAGCTTTAATTTATTTAATGTACTAAAAAGTAGAAAATAAATTGTTTCCAAGTCACCTGTATCTTACTATTAATAAAAGCTTGTGCGCTCAAAACCTATATTCACACATATCTTTCATTACTAGAATCTAGTTACAAAAAATAAATTAAATAAAATATTGTATCAATTGGTTGACAAATTTCGAACAAATGAGCGCCCCAAGCTTTTATTAATAGTAAGATACAGGTGACTTGGAAACAATTTATTTTCTACTTTTTAGTACATTAAATAAATTAAAGCTTATTTTTAAAAAGTTTTTTTTTATATAATTTTATTTTCACTAAAATTTAAAGAAACTTTTCAAAAAAGATAGTTATAAATTATATAATAATTATAATTATAAGCATATAAATAATTAATGAAAATTAAATGAAATAAAGATGAATTTAATTTGTTGATTTCACATCAATGGCTTTTTTTTATCGAATCCGTATATATACCATATTATGGCATATATAAAAATTAGGCCTATAGTCCCATTAGCGATATAGTATACAAAAGTTGTGCAACTATAGTTGTGGACTATAAGCGAAAAATACTGTAATCAAGTTTTCACCCACTTCCCGATTACTTAGAGATCTGAAACTTTGCATACATGCGTAAACACGCTGACAATATGTGAATCAATCATAAAAATATTAAAATTTTTACTTTAATCAAAGTAAAAAAAGAAAATCAAATCAAATACATAAACTAATGTTCCAGGGACAGACGGGCAAGGAGGAGCGCTGCTATTCAACCGAAAACCAAGAACAGACCAGACGGGCAAGGAAAAGTACTCCCATTAAATTAAATAGAATTAATTTCAGCAACAGCCAATCAGAGCACAACAGGGAAGAAGAAGCACTGCTGTATATAAGGAGCAGCTGTAGCAAAAGCGGACAGAACTGTACGAGCTGCCTAGCAGAGAGGTTATCTGATTTTCACTCTTCGTTGTTTCTTTTGGTTGAGTTCTAACCTCAAAAAGTGCATGTTTTCTTATTTAAAAAAGTTTTTTTTATATAAAATTTTTTTTAAATGGAATTTGGAATTCGCTCCTTTTAGAACACTCTCCCTGGAGAGATAACTCCTCTTATTTTCGGATTCAACCTCAAAAAAAGTTGTTTGGCTTCGGCTGTTAATTGCATTTTTTGCAAAAGCTTAACGCAATGGAATATCTGCGTGAGGCAAATTATGTACAAGTTTGCTGTTGGCTAGTTTAATTGGTTCTTGAAAAAAATAGAGGGGTGCGGCGTGTTTTGGTTTTTGTCATTTGTGTTTTTGTATTTGTTAATGTCCGCAATTACTTTCAATTAATGTGAGCAATTTTTTTGATATCTGCACTTTTTTCTCCGCTTCCAGAGTGGAGCTGTTTGCAATACACTGCTGAATCTGGCAAAGTGCGTCTCCCTTTCTGTTGATAACACTATTCGACAAATTCTAATTTTTGCATCGCGTGCTTGGTGCCCAATACTACCCTAGCGGTGAACGTAAGGACTTACTGCACTTTCCGCACCGCCTGCGGTGAAGTATGGAACTATTTTTAATTGGGGCTAAACTTCCTTTACGTTCCCTCCTTTTCACTATGTATCTGAATCATAGTATTTTTGATTCTACAATCGAAATTACAACCAGTATTGCGAAATAGGGATCTTTTGAAGGAAAGATGTACAGCTATATTTGAAACATAATGGCGGAGTGCTAATTGCTCTAAAATATGCTTACTTCTTGCCTCAATGATGTCTATCGCATCCATGGCAAAATTACTATTTGTCCTATCTCTATCATAAATTATTTCGAACCATGTAAGGTGCAGCTGACATATTTCAAAAAAACACGTGCGTTTAGACCACACGGCTGAAGTAAAACTTTTTTTGGATGTTTTTATTTTATTTTTGTTTGATTGATAATCATTATCTATGTTATATTGTTTAGGTTTCTTAAATGAATTCAACACTTTTAGTGGGAGAAATTTTATTGATTTAACTCAGTAATATTATTTCCATCAGTAACCATCATAACAGTAACAGAAATTGCAATAATTGCTTCTAGCGTAGAAACAATCGGCTTAAATTTTCAAGATACCGCGGGAAAACTGCAAAACGCCATATCGTGTTGAAAACTCATTGGGAAATTTTTTGCGCTCGCAAATATGCTCCTGTACCAAGCAAGGTGTAGTCTGCATATCTCAAAAAATGCGTCGCTGGGATTACAAATGTCGCTATCGCCTTCGCTTATTTTTTGTCTGATTTTGCTTTCCGAAAACTTAGTCAAAGTTTCGTCACTATTTAAAATAAGCCCGCTGCATCTGCCACAACTCTTGCTCATATTTAAGTTTATAGAAATTGCTCGCGCAACATAATACCTATCTAGAGCATTGGGTCCTGAGTTTTCGCTGAAACAGCGAGCTTCTGCCAATGCGCTAGCGTATATCAAAATACCGCTATTTACAGCATCGGTTAAATCGGGAAGCACGCGGTCGAAGGAAAAACCTGGCAACATACTTTCAATATGATGCGATATCTTTCTCTTGAAATCTTTGTCTTCGCGGCACTTTATAAAACAAATTTTCTAAACTATCCTGATTCAGGCGGTTTAGAGGAATTTTCTCTGTGTTTAATATGTCCCAGCTTAACTGCACCAGACTTTTTAAGGATAGATATAGACACCGAAGACAAAAAGAGTTCAAGGGTCGCTTTATGGACATTAAAGAGTCAGCATAATCTCTTAATGTTTCCCGTTGCTCGGGTGTTAAGCGATTGCCTTTTAAAATGTTCATAACATTGCTTGTGCTCATAACAAATCTCTTTGTTGCTCTCGCATCATCAAGTTGCGATGTGCTGAATAGCCCATTTTGTTGGCAGTAAGTAATGCCATATACCATCGATTTTGTAAATATTATTTTTGGATCCATTTCCTTGGAAATGTTATCCATATGTCCAAATTTGAACTCCCCTAATTCGGGAACGAATTTAACGTGGGATTTAAAATTTATGGTCGCAACTTTTTCGATAACAGTTTTGTTGATAAATCCGTAATTGGATTTTAATCTATTATTATTTATTAACTTAAGCAAATTACTGAAAAGGTGCGTCAAGTCGTATAAGATGAAAATTATGTGTTTTTGCTGGAAAAGGAAATGGTTCTGCCCATCTGCTCCTAACTTTTGGATAGCCAACACATTACCCCTCCACTGATCACAGATGATTGCCCTCACAGTCAAGTTAACACGGAAGGCTGCTTCCAAATTTTCAATGACAAGAGGGTAGAGGTCTTCCGAATTAAAATTGTTACGTACGGCATTACATGAAAATGGATATTCCCAATCACCTCGTAATCCTTTTATATAGAACACCAGGCACATACTGGCCTTTTCTTGGCTGCGCATCTCCTCGCCATCGTCGACATAGCCTGTTACGCGATCATTTGCTTCATCGTAATTTACCCCCATTTTGACATTGCACGCATCAAAGACGAGCACGCAATCGCGATCCCCGGGGGACTTCTCAAACATCAAGTCAGAGATGAAGGTCATGAGGTTTTGGTTTAGACCAAAGCCCACAGAATTCCGTCCCACGTTCATGGGCCCTTCGCCCAGGGCATCCACGTTCACACCAATGGGCTCTTCCCTATTGGGCCTTTCGTCCGGGACATTTCCGTCCACGTCCCTGGGCCCTTGGTCATTAGGCCGTTCATCTTTGGGCCCTTCGTCCAAGACAATCGCTGAAAAGATAAGAATAAAGAAATGGACCATACATATGGAATTTAAAAATTGCGTGACTTTTAGTTCCAAAGTTATTTGATATTAATCATTTGGTTTATATGGGCGGTGCCACGCCCCTTGTCCAATGCCCGTCCCATTATCCGAATTGAAGGACACGGATATGTGTGGTGTATAGTTCTGAAGTTATACCCAAATATATAGTTGATTGAAAAGTGCCACGCCCCTTGTCCTACGCCCATAAAATTTTGCCAGTGGGACGACGCATACAAGAGGCGACTGCATACGGAATTGTAATAATGCGTGACTTGTGGTTTTAAAGATATGCTAAAAAGACTAGATATTAAGTTTATGCATATATCAAATGGGTATTGGAAGTGCAGGGTAAAGCATGTAACATTTTCGAAAAATTTTGTCAGCGACTTTCTGTCAACTTTATTATTATATGGTGTGAATCTGAGCGAAATCGGTCCGTAAATAAGCCACCGCAGCGCCACTAAGGAAGTGATTCACCACGAAGCACAGTGGGGTATTGACCCCTGAAAATGGCGATCAATTCACCTGAGCTATAATAATGAATGTTGAGTATTTTTTTTATATAGAAGGGAAGAATATAAGAAAAACTAAAAAAATGTTTGTTGTCTTTTTGATAAATTTTTAACGTAGTAAAGAGATAAAAAAAAAGCGATTATTCGCTGTTTCAATTTGGCAAGACACGTCGAATATTAGGGTCGATCACAGCCGTATTATTTGTTATATTGAGGATATGACGATAGGAGACACTGTGAATACCCTAAATATTGTGTACTGCTCTGCAAGTTTTAAATTCTTTTTGCGAAAAATTTCAGAGCTCTAAAATTGAATTTATGAAAGACTAAAAAGTAGAAAATAAAATTATATAAAAAAAAAACTTTTTAAAAATAAGCTTTAATTTATTTAATGTACTAAAAAGTAGAAAATAAATTGTTTCCAAGTCACCTGTATCTTACTATTAATAAAAGCTTGTGCGCTCAAAACCTATATTCACACATATCTTTCATTACTAGAATCTAGTTACAAAGAATAAATTAAATAAAATATTGTATCAATTGGTTGACAAATTTTGAACACATGAGCGCCCAAAGCTTTTATTAATAGTAAGATACAGGTGACTTGGGAACAATTTATTTTCTACTTTTTAGTACATTAAATAAATTAAAGCTTATTTTTAAAAAGTTTTCTTTTATATAATTTTATTTTCACTAAAATTTAAAGAAACTTTTCAAAAAAGATAAAATAAATTATATAATAATTATAATTATAAGCATATAAATAATTAATGAAAATGAAATGAAATAAAGATGAATTTAATTTGTTGATTTCACATCAATGGCTTTTTTTTATCGAATCCGTATATATACCATATTATGGCATATATAAAAATTAGGCCTATAGTCCCATTAGCGATATAGTATACAAAAGTTGTGCAACTATAGTTGTGGACTATAAGCGAAAAATACTGTAATCAAGTTTTCACCCACTTCCCGATTACTTAGAGATCTGAAACTTTGCATACATGCGTAAACACGCTGACAATATGTGAATCAATCATAAAAATATAAAATTTTTACTTTAATCAAAGTAAAAAAAGAAAATCAAATCAAATACATCAACTAATGTTCCAGGGACAGACGGGCAAGGAGGAGCGCTGCTATTCAACCGAAAACCAAGAACAGACCAGACGGGCAAGGAAAAGTACTCCCATTAAATTAAATAGAATTAATTTCAGCAACAGCCAATCAGAGCACAACAGGGAAGAAGAAGCACTGCTGTATATAAGGAGCAGCTGTAGCAAAAGCGGACAGAACTGTACGAGCTGCCTAGCAGAGAGGTTATCTGATTTTTACTCTTCGTTGTTTCTTTTGGTTGAGTTCTAACCTCAAAAAGTGCATGTTTTATTATTTAAAAAAGTTTTTTTTATATAAAATTTTTTTAAATGGAATTTGGAATTCGCTCGTTTTAGAACACTCCCTCTGGAGAGATAGCTCCTCTTATTTTCGGCTTCAACCTCAAAAAAAGTTGTTTGGCTTCGGCTGTTAATTGCATTTTTTGCAAAAGCTTAGCGCAATAGAATATCTGCGTGAGGCAAATTATGTACAAGTTTGCTGTTGGCTATTTTAATTGGTTCTTGAAAAAAATAGAGGGGTGCGGCGTGTTTTGGTTTTTGTCATTTGTGTTTTTGTATTTGTTAATGTCCGCAATTAGAGATCTGAAACTTTGCATACATGCCTAATCTAGAGCCCAATACATGAATCAATAAGGACGCAACTCCGAACATACATACATACATACATAATTTGATTTTTATAAGCTTTATATTAGGTTCACATCCGGTATGTATGTCGTCAAATCTAGTAATCAATTTTTCACCCACTTCCCGACTACTTAGAGATCTGAAACTTTGCATACATGCCTAATCTAGAGCCCAATACATGAATCAATAAATTTTATGGGCGTAGGATAAGGGGCGTGGCACTTTTTTATAAACTCCAGATTTGTGTATAACTTAAGAACTACACATCACACATCAATGAAACTCGGTAGGAACTTACTACATATCCCTATCCTTCTACTGAGAAAATAAGGGGAGCACTGGATAAGGGGGCGTGGCACCCCCCATACAAACAAAATTTTTGATCTCGATTAGCTTTGGAACTAAATGTCGTGCAGCATTGAAATTTCGTATGCAGTCGCCTCTTGGATGTGTTGTCCCACTGGTAAAATTTTATGGGCGTAGGATGAAAGGGCGTGGCACCCCCCATACAAACAAAATTTTTGATCTCGATTAGCTTTGGAACTAAAGGTCGTGCAGCATTGAAATTTCGTATGCAGTCGCCTCTTGGATGTGTTGTCCCACTGGTAAAATTTTATGGGCGTAGGATGAGGGGGCGTGGCACCCCCATACAAACAAAATTTTTGATCTCGATTAGCTTTGGAACTAAAGGTCGTGCAGCATTGAAATTTCGTATGCAGTCGCCTCTTGGATGTGTTGTCCCACTGGTAAAATTTTATGGGCGTAGGATGAAAGGGCGTGGCACCCCCCATACAAACAAAATTTTTGATCTCGATTAGCTTTGGAACTAAAGGTCGTGCAGCATTGAAATTTCGTATGCAGTCGCCTCTTGGATGTGTTGTCCCACTGGTAAAATTTTATGGGCGTAGGATGAGGGGGCGTGGCACCCCCATACAAACAAAATTTTTGATCTCGATTAGCTTTGGAACTAAAGGTCGTGCAGCATTGAAATTTCGTATGCAGTCGCCTCTTGGATGTGTTGTCCCACTGGTAAAATTTTATGGGCGTAGGATGAGGGGGCGTGGCACCCTCCATACAAACAAAATTTTTGATCTCGATTAGCTTTGGAACTAAAGGCCGTGCAGTATTGAAATTTCGTATGCAGTCGCCTCTTGGATGTGTTGTCCCACTGGTAAAATTGTATGGGCGTAGGATAAGGGGGCGTGGCACCCCCCATACAAACAAAATTTTTGATCTCGATTAGCTTTGGAACTAAAGGTCGTGCAGCATTGAAATTTCGTATGCAGTCGCCTCTTGGATGTGTCGTCCCACTGGAAAAATTTATGGGCGTAGGACAAGGGGCGTGGCACTTTTCAAGCAACTACACACTTGGGCTTCAGTTTATAATTATAGGTACACCACACATCAATGAAAAACGATAGGAACTTACTTGCCGCGCCCTGCTGGCAAAATAGCAACAACTCACCGCGTCACAAATATGCCACGAATATTAGGGTCGATCACAGCCGTATTATTTGTTAAATTGAGGATATGACGATAGGAGACACTGTGAATACCCTAAATATTGTGTACTGCTCTGCAAGTTTTAAATTCTTTTTGTGAAAAATTTCAGAGCTCTAAAATTGAATTTATGGAAGACTAAAAAGTAGAAAATAAAATTATATAAAAAAAACTTTAAAAATAAGCTTTAATTTATTTAATGTACTAAAAAGTAGAAAATAAATTGTTTCCAAGTCACCTGTATCTTACTATTAATAAAAGCTTGTGCGCTCAATATCCATATTCAAAATATCTTTCATTACTAGAATCTATTTGCAAAAAATTATTTAAATAAAATATTGTGGTAACTGTTTGACAAATATTGAACACATGAGCGCCCCAAGCTTTTATTGATAGTAAGATACAGGTGACTTAAAAACCATTTATTTTCTACTTTTTAGTACATTAAATAAATTAAAGCTTATTTTTAAAAAGTTTTTTTTTATATAATTTTTATATATATAGATAACCTTTTTATTAGCATTGTACTCTGCTCTCTTATGGGGAAAACATTTCAATCAATAGCTCATAGAATAAAATTTGAAAAAATTTAAACCAATAGCGTACAATTTGAAACAATTTGAATTAGTAGCCCGCAGAGTAAAATTTGAAAAAATTCAAATAACAGCTCATAGAATAAAATTTGAAAAAATTTCAACCAATAGCGTGCAATTTGAATTAGTAGCCCACAGAGTAAAATTTGAAAAATATATTCATTGTACTTTGTACGTGCTAAAGGCGCCAGTTATCGCACTCAGCAGCTGTGGACTAAAGCCTTGGGGTTCCATGATACGTGCAGAGAGTTTGTCGCCGGCGAAGCGGGAAGGCATCATAAAAGCGGTGAAGCGTCTAAAGCAGCGTGTCATCTGGAAGTGGGAGAACGACACATTGGACCGAATAATTCCACCTATAAATTGAGGCGAACATATGAGGGAGCAATTGCGGCAGGTTGGCGCTGAGGTATGTTGTAGAAACGTTTTTGCCTAAGGAATTTATAAGTGTCTAACTCACCCTCTCAAGTCCTTTAGTAGTAGCGATGTAGGTCCTTGGTGTAGATTATTGAAGACTGGCGTTGAAAGCGGACGTTGAGGGTTTTGATTGGTAGGAGGTGTCGAAGAGGCGTGGAGTGAATCACGAGGCCATTTAAGCTGCGCATAGGCGCGGGGACTACCGGGCGGGAATGCCCGGTTCAAATCGCAATGGGCTGCGCCAATAATGACGTCAAGAAAAAGAATGGAACAATTCATACATGCCTGCAAAGCATAGGATTTGGAATTTTTCTATGGATAGCAGCACTTTCTAAAAAATATTTAGTTAGGTCCACAAAAATGGCGCGGTGGTGCTCAGCACAATCACCACAAAACCAATCCTGCAGATTTATATCTTTAAGAAAGTTTATCTGTGAAATTCCGAGAATTACACGACAAATCTCGTCTACGTGAAAACGTTCATCGAAAATTTCTCGGTACATCGCAATTACAAGTTTACACACTTCGAAAAATTCATCAGTGGGGTTTTTTATCGGAAGTTTGCTAGTTCGAACATTAAGTAAAGCGGCGAGTTCCGTAGAACCATCTAGCGTGGCATCATTATTTACCAATGTGCACTTGGGACAATTTTTGATTATATCATAATTTTTCCCAAGTGCTAACCCAACAGCCAATCTTTCACTATTCATCCGAATTGTGTGGTGTAGTTCATCCACCCACACATTTGCGGAACTGAAATGTGCCTCTCGAATATACTTAAGAATTTCATCATCTGTGTGGGGAATCGATGATGAAATCACACTAGTAGCTTCCCACGTAGGGAAGGTACTGAGAATTTTGTAGTTGTGCCTGTCAAGCATATCGTGGACATCGGCATGCGATATCGGAGCAGTGAAATCACAGCCCGCACTGGAAGTTTTGTAAATGGAGCGGAATTTTTTTTTCCAAATTCTCCTGACCAAACGCGTGCAGCGAAATTTTTGAAATATTTGGATATTCCAAAAACAAACGGGCAGTTACAACCAGTACGCCTCTAAGCGTGAATATCATCCCATTGAAACATCTGACGCTCTTTGGGGATAATAATCCTTTTAGCAAGAATATATATTTTCTTATTTTCCGGGCGGTTGTAATATCCCCACGATATATAAAACCGCCCTCGAAAATGGCAACTATTTCGCTAGTTGCTCTTAACCCTTTCAGACCTGAGAGGAACCCAGCGAAGGAATAATTTTTTCTGTATTATTTTCTTAACAATAGGGTTAAAATAGACCTGAAAATAGTACTAAATTTGACATTCCTATTTCCGTAGTGAATGTGGAGCATGTCCTCTATAGAGGACATCAGGTCTCAATGGTTGTACTTTTATATCAAATACATATGACATATGTTTTTGATAAAATGTATTTTAAATGATAAATGGGAACTTTTTAAAGTTATTTAATTTATAATTATAAAGAAGAATTAACAATACATAAATATTTACAGGATATTTATGAAAAAAATTATTAAATACAATGAAAGTTAAACTATTTTTTGTGGTATTTAATAAAACAATTCTTACCACGCGCAATGCACAAGTAAACATTACATTTAACACATTTCATATAAGTTTTGCTATTACAATCTATATACCTGCAGCGGCTGCTGTTTTTATCATCAGAAAACATTGGATAATGATGATTATCATGGTATGCAGGTTTCGCTGGTGTATTGCTGGCAGTATGGAGATCATTGCTTGTGTTTGGTTCATTGGATGGGCGTCCAGCTCGTCTGGGCTCATGAAAATTTTGTTCAACCATTGATGTACATAACTGGCGTTTAAATTCCAACAAGTCCATTTGATCACGTTTTGGCATTCCATTATGATCACAATCTGCCTTGTAGTCATGCCATGATGAAACAATTGCCAAATCATAAAAATGCATTATGATTCGAAGTGGCCATTTGCGAGACTTGATAAATATGCGGTAGTATTGTAGCATCTGGTCACAAAGATCTACTCCTCCCATGTTCTCATTGTATAATGAAACAACTTCCGGGCGAGATATTTCGATATACTTTTTTTCTTTCTTCGACCATCTTTTTGCCATAACTTCTTTTCCAATTCCAACGAAATTCGATGCGAGATGAATTGCCTTGTTATCATACCACTTCGTAATAATAACATTTCCATCCCGGCTTTGAAGTTCAGCGGACGATCCACGTCCTCTCATCTTCAAATCATTATCAGTGGGGAAGGGAGGGTTGTTAAAGCGATTTACTCGAATTGTACCAACACTGTGGATAGCACGACACTTTAGAATTTCCATTAGTTGATATGTGGAAAAAAAGTTATCAAAATACAACTTGTGCTCAGTTGAAGATAATGGAATCCTATCCGCCAAATGCAACACAACAGATGCACTAAATCCAAATTTTTTTACATGTTGTTGTGAAAGCTTAGTTGTCGCGCCTTGGTAAGCTATAAAGTCGTATGGACGACCACTTTTCCAGCACAACAAAAATAGTTTTATGCCCCAAGGTGTTGGCTTTCCTTTGACGTATTGTTTCACATCTAAGCTCCCTTTGAATGGAATCATTTCCTCATCCACTGATAAGTTTTCTTCCAATGGTGCATCCCACATTGCTTTACGAACAGCATTCATTATTGGCCGAACTTTGTAAAATCTGTCCACATAATCAATCGGTCTGACATTGTTATTTATAATATGAAGGTTCGATCGTAATTGAAAAAATCTATCCCTGGGCATGTTGTCGATAAAAAAGCCATGTTGAACCGATTTGGACCAATACATGCGTAATCGTGGGTATTTTAAAATACCTGTCATACCATGAAGGCCGAAGAGTTTTTGTATTTCACGTCCATCAGTAGGTTTGAAGTTTGCTACTTCGTTTTGGACAGCGTACAAGTTGGTGTATTTTGAAGCCATTTCGAAAAATTCTACGGAAAGATACTTACTAAAATATTGAAACGGTGTTTTCACATTTTGAGATGCCAGAGCAGCAACTTCAAATCGTTTAGTGGAATCTGTTGTAATGCAGCTGCGAACATGTCGCCACTTTATGTTTTTTGATAAAGTATATATAAACTCCGATGCTTCATCTGCAACTTCTGTTTCTTGCTCTAAAGGTGAATTGGAAATAGGCTTGGCTGTAACCGACCGAAGCATTCGAGTGGAAAAAAAAATTGTCAGCATCCGGGGCTTCACTTTCAGAGAGAATGCAACGCTTTTTCAAAGGCGGTCCTGATGATGTGGATGGAATAGGCTCAGTTGACAATTCAGATTGTGCTACAGGCAGTACGGAAAGAGGCGAAGTATGTACATACACTAAGTGTATTGTTTTAACGTGAGTACCGCCACAGTGTGGCCTAACCCCACGGCGCCCACAAGCACAGCGTAAACGATTTAAGCGTCGATAAGCGCCCCGGAGACAAGCTACCGGTACCAATTGGGTCAATGTAAATGGACATCTCCCCTCCTTGGTGAGGATCGAGGGTTATGTAAACCTCTGCCGTATTATGGGTCCGGCACCCGGTTGAAACGCAACTCCACGCCGAGAATAAACTCTACCCGCATGTGGGTGTTGAACCACAGCTAGGGACACGAAAATAGTATCGATATTACTCAGTATCGATATGAGTATTTTTTCAAGTACTTTTGAAGTACTCGATATTTGAAGGTATCGATCCCTCTCACCCAATATCGAAACCAAGTTTTTATCTCTAAATTACGCAAAATGGCGCAGAAGAACGCGCGAAATTTATTAAAGCAATATTTGCTAGAAGGTGAATTTTAAATGTTTTAAAACAATTTTTATTTGAAAATCAATAAATTGGGAAAAGTTGAAAAACATGTATCCATTTTTGTATAAAGTATCGCGGGAATACTTACACATACCCTCAACCTCGGTTACATCCGAAAAACTTTTTCCAAAGCCGGAGCTACTATAAGTAATACATATGCGTAATCGACTCGCCGACAAAAAATTAAATAAAATTCTATTCTTAAGCGGTTTAGAGGATGCAGCATGGAATACTTAAAAGTTCCCTTTGCTTTAAATTGATTGATCTCAATAAGTAGATATTTTATTAAAATAGTTTTTTTCTTTTAAGGCTGATTGAAATAATATAAAGGACCAATCTGTTGCTGTGCAACATTTTTTTTTGTTTGTTATTGTTTTTTGACAAAATTCTGAAATAACTAATTTTATTTACTATGGGTAGTAAATTTCGATATTTTGAATATCGATACTTTTCCCACGATATTTTGAGTACATCGATACTTTTCAGTCGATGCCGAAATGAGTAGGAATCGATACTTTATTTTTCGATATTCGTGTCCCTAACCACAGCCACCACGAAACTCCCCGAAGGGCAGCCGCAAGGCCAGGTGGACCGAAGTCCATGGGCAACCTGACCCCCGTGGTACCAGACAGGGCCTCTGGTCAGACCTCGTAGCAAGAGCTACTACCAGTTGAGCCCCATTCAGCTCGTGGACTGGTGACCACCGCATCGCACTTGAACCATTCACGTGCTCATTCTCTCACATATACCTCACACAATTTTCATCTCAATTTTCATCTCATATTGTCCATTTCAATTCCCCGGTTGAACTCCATTCAGCTCGTGGACTGGTGACCACCACCCATTCACGTCCATTCACGCTCATGTTCTCACATCCTTTTTTTCTCCCTTTTTCATCCATTTTTTTCTCCCAAATGTCTATTTCAATTACGGCTGTTGAAAAACAATTAAGGTTTAGCAACGGAATGCCGAATGAAATGATATGGTTCAATCTGACAGTACCACATACATACATTTGTCGAAATTGCATACAAGTGTACTAGACTCACTTGCACGAAGTTTTCGGGGCCTGCCGGCGAAGTATGTACAATACGATTACGCAAACTCCAAGGCTCGTAACGGCAAACTGATTGCAGAGCAGCTTTCTTATTAGAAGTTTCGAAATCGCTATCATCGCCATCCGTTTCAAAAGGGTCGCTCTCGTCAAGATCCAGTGCTTCTTTCTTTATAGGATTTTCAAAGGCTTCAGCTTCCATTTCATCATCGTCGTCGATATCGGATTGATTTTGTAAAAGGTCGAACCACTCGTTTTCTTTTAAAAGTTTCCCTTCAAACTTGGCCATTGCAGGTCTAGCTTTTGCAAGTATCCTACCCAATAGAAACACTATTAATACTGATAAAAATATTCCGGGAAATATTCACAAAAAGTGCCAAAAATTCATATGCATTGAACAAAAAGCACATTAATTTACGACCGTTGAGACCCAGTGTCCCCTGTAGAGGACACCTATAAAGCTCATTGGGCAGCTTACAACTTTGGCACTTCTAAAGTTTTACTTATGCACTCACCTTAGTTATATACATATGTATTATCTCGAAAAAATTATTTTGTTGAACTTATAATTGATCTTATATATATTATTTCAAGAATGAAAACATAAATGCACCCAAACCAAATTTTGCAACTGTTTGCGAAAAAATTTAAATCTAAACTCACTTTTCTCGCTTTTTAGCGCCAGCCTACTTAGATTTTATATATTTTGAAGTGTTTTAGAACACCTCAGTGGATTTGGAAGTTTAAAAATTATATTGTGAACGGAAAATATTGACTGCCAAAGTTTTGTCCTCTGTAGAGGACTCAGGTCTGAAAGGGTTAAAAAGTCAATCATGCTTTTTTCATGGCTTTTAAGCGTTGAGCTTTTGGCCTTTAGGCACACTTCCATGGCGATTGCCATATCCGTGCTCAACATCTTAACCGCCGTTTCGGTAGTGTGATGTACACCATATTTGGTTGACTGTGCTGACTGGCAAACACTGCTATTAAATTAAATACAATTAAATACAGGAACATCCAATCAGAGCATAATTCTCATTGCGTATTTTTATAAAAACGCGGGGTGGAACCCGCGGGTTACAGCTAATCTATATATATAAAATTCAAATTATGTATGTATGTTCGGAGTTGCGTCCTAAACCGCTTGATCGATCATAACCAAATTTGGCACATAGACTATAGATACGGTGACCAACCGTACTATATTATATAGGACAGTACTCTATTTTAAGCCGATGTTCTATATGATATATTTTGTTATTAAAAACATGGAAATGTTCTCTATTTCAAAATGTGTTCTATATTTGATACAAAGCGAATTAATATCGTATAAAAAATAAATACCAAACATGAAATACGAGCTCTTGTAAACTGAGATTTTTAATCACTTTGACAAAAAAGTATACCTTGTAAAAATTGTGGAATTCAGTCGTTGCTTACCAGGGTCAAATACTCCTACAAAAAGGGTTTTCTCTCTTATGAACAACATTTAGACTGCGGAAAAATCGCAAATGAAAATTAACACAATTAAATCCATTTTAATTACAAAATGCAATTATGAACTTTCTCGCTTGGAATCTCGCTCAAATATGGATACTCCACAAACTATACGTGAGCGATTTGGTATAAGAGATATGTACATACATATTTAGTATAATAAGAGGCACATTGGTTCGGTTCTTCCCTCAACGCCAGCGCCTCCTTCATGCAATTTCTCCTTTCCTATCGCAGAAACGCGCAGCCCAATGTGATTTGCCGCCTCTAAATTGTTTAAAACAATTTGATGGAGTTCTATTGAACTCAAGTCTTTCAGCGTGGAATAATGGCTGAAGGCCAATCCCCAAACGCGTAGTATTCCTTGTGCCCAGAACACTAAACACGTTGGGGATACGGCTTTGCAGGGTCCGCCAGCTTCGCCAAGATTGCATACGCCGTCGAGGTGGTCCGCATTATAATTATACGATAGTTGAGGAGTCACTTTGCATTCGTTGAACACGAGAACGCACTCGCGTTCCTCCGACGACCAACTCTCAACTACCTTCTTGAACCTATCAAGCCATTCGTAATTCACCCCGTCGCCCAGCAACGGAGTTATCGGCAGTCTCTCCTCCTGACTGCCGACCCCAACCGTCCCTTTCGCCAGCGGGGCTTTCTTCTCTTCAAGCCGCGCGCATTGCTCCTCAAGCTGCGCGGCTTGAGCCAACGCATTCTCCCTCCTCTCTTCAAGTTGCACAACTTGACCAAGAGGTACCGCTCCTTCTCCACAAGCTCTGGAAAAATATATATATAACAAAATATAAAATATTCTAATAATATTATACTATATAAGGCAGATTAAAAGTATAGAATAGTTTTTATTCGGGCTGACTTATTCACTAACGTGTCAGAGGTAAATTCCAGCCTTCACAGATCGCACACGTGAGCGTATCAAACAGCAAGCCTCTGGAAAGCTGCAACTGGGTCCTAACCCAGATACGGATGCCTACCAGTTCACATGCGACGACATGGAGGATCTCGGCGAGATAGGGCGTGGAGCTTTTGGTGCCGTCAACAAGATGATATTTAAAAAGATCGATAAAGAAATGGCGGTTAAGCGTATTCGCTCCACAGTGGATGAGAAGGAGCAGAAGCTTGGGGCGCTCATGTGTTCAATATTTGTCAACCAGTTACCACAATATTTTATTAAAATAATTTTTTTGCAAATAGATTCTAGTAATGAAAGATATTTTGAATATGGATATTGAGCGCACAAGCTTTTATGGATAGTAAGATACAGATGACTTCCAAACAATTTATTTTCTACTTTTTAGTACATTAAATAAATTAAAGCTTATTTTTAAAAAGTTGTCTGTCCCTACGTGCTTCTTCTAACTGTGCTCTGATTGGCTATTGCAGTTTCGCTAAAAACTTTGATAAAAGTAAAAATTTTAATATTTTTATGATTGATTCATGTATTGTGCTCCTGTTTACGCATGTATGCAAAGTTTCAGATCTCTAAGTAGTCGGGAAGTGGGTGAAAAATTGATTACTAAATTCCACTACAAAAATGAAACCAAGTTGATATAAAGCTTATAATAAAATTATATAAAAAAAAACTTTTTAAAAATAAGCTTTAATTTATTTAATGTACTAAAAAGTAGAAAATAAATTGTTTTTAAGTCACCTGTATCTTACTATCAATAAAAGCTTGGGGCGCTCATGTGTTCAATATTTGTCAAACAGTTACCACAATATTTTATTTAAATAATTTTTTGCAAATAGATTCTAGTAATGAAAGATATTTTGAATATGGATATTGAGCGCACAAGCTTTTATTGATAGTAAGATACAGGTGACTTAAAAACAATTTATTTTCTACTTTTTAGTACATTAAATAAATTAAAGCTTATTTTTAAAAAGTTTTTTTTTATATAATTTTATTTTCTACTTTTTAGTCTTCCATAAATTCAATTTTAGAGCTCTGAAATTTTTCACAAAAAGAATTTAAAACTTGCAGAGCAGTACACAATATTTAGGGTATTCACAGTGTTTCCTATCGTCATATGTCATATCCTCAATTTAACAAATAATACGGCAGTGATCGACCCTAATATTCGTGGCATATTTGTGACGCGTTGAGTTGTTGCTATTTTGCCAGCAGGGCGCGGGAAGTAAGTTCCTATCGTGTTTCATTGATGTGTGGTGTACCTATAATTATAAACTGAAGCCCAAGTGTGTAGTTGCTTGAAAAGTGCCACGCCCCTTGTCCTACGCCCATAAAATTTTACCAGTGGGACGAAGCATCCAAGAGGGGCCTGTATACGGAACTTCAATGCTGCACGACCTTTAGTTCCAAAGCTATTCTATATACACGATTTGGTTTGTATGGACGGTGCCACGCCCACTTGTCCACTGCCCGTCTTATTTTCCCAGTAGAAGGATATGGATATGTAGTAAGTTCCTACCAAATTTCATTGATGTGTGATTTGCAGTTCTAAAGTTATACACAAATCTGGAGTTTATAAAAAAGTGCCACGCCCCTTATCCTACGCCCATACAATTTTACCAGTGGGACGACACATCCAAGAGGCGACTGCATACGAAATTTCAATGCTGCACGACCTTTAGTTCCAAAGCTAATGAGATCAAAAATTTTGTTTGTATGGGGGGTGCCACGCCCCCTTATCCAGTGCCCGCCTTATTTTCTCAGTAGAAGGATATGGATATGTAGTAAGTTCCTACCGAGTTTCATTGATGTGTGATGTGTAGTTCTAAAGTTATACACGAATCTGGAGTTGATAAAAAAGTGCCACGCCCCTTATCCTACGCCCATACAATTTTACCAGTGGGACGACACATCCAAGAGGCGACTGTATACGGAACTTCAATGCTGCACGACCTTTAGTTCCAAAGCTATTCTATATACACGATTTGGTTTGTATGGACGGTGCCACGCCCACTTGTCCACTGCCCGTCTTATTTTCCCAGTAGAAGGATATGGATATGTAGTAAGTTCCTACCAAATTTCATTGATGTGTGATTTGCAGTTCTAAAGTTATACACAAATCTGGAGTTTATAAAAAAGTGCCACGCCCCTTATCCTACGCCCATACAATTTTACCAGTGGGACGACACATCCAAGAGGCGACTGCATACGAAATTTCAATGCTGCACGACCTTTAGTTCCAAAGCAAATCGAGATCAAAAATTTTGTTTGTATGGGGGGTGCCACGCCCCCTTATCCTACGCCCATAAAATTTTACCAATGGAACGACACATCCAAGAGGCGACTGCATACGAAATTTCAATGCTGCACGACCTTTAGTTCCAAAGCTAATCGAGATCAAAAATTTTGTTTGTATGGGGGGTGCCACGCCCCCTTATCCAGTCACCCCTTATTTTCTCAGTAGAAGGATATTGATATGTAGTAAGTTCCTACCGAGTTTCATTGATGTGTGATGTGTAGTTCTAAAGTTATACACAAATCTGGAGTTTATAAAAAAGTGCCACGCCCCTTATCCTACGCCCATAAAATTTATTGATTCATGTATTGGGCTCTAGATTAGGCATGTATGCAAAGTTTCAGATCTCTAAGTAGTCGGGAAGTGGGTGAAAAATTGATTACTAGATTTGACGACATACATACCTGATTTGAAGTTAATATAAAGCTTATAAAAAGCTGCAACTCTTGCTGTTTTGGTTCCTGTCGTGAGTAACTTGCATAGCACGTGTAACAACCCGGTTTGCGGTACTAACAATACTGATACTAAAATACTCTATTACAATTTGTGGTGTGAATGGTCGATTTCTTCTTTTTGCCCCAAAATAAATTCGCTTGGGGTTGGGTCTTGGATGGAACAGCTGATTTGTAAAAATCTGAAGAAACAAAAAGTACGCAGAGAAAAATAAATAAAAGTTAATTGAAAAACAACAAACGCGAGTTCCTGCCATTTGGCCCTCTCTCTTAATTGCGATTTGCACTATTTCAACGGAAGTGATTGCTTGTGCGAAGTTGAAGAAAGGAAAAGTTTGCTTTGTCATTTTTCTTGAAGTGAAGAAGTGCATTTTCGATTGCTGTAAATTTTGTCTGACTGCTGCCTTGCCTTTGTTTTGCTGCAGACCTCTGCCCCCACCAACAACACAACGAGGCACAATCAACATTGTCACCGTCGTTTTTGTGTTTTTGTAGTCTTCACTGCGCGCAACGCTCTTGCATTTCCGAACGATGGTCGCTAGCGAACCTACCAAATGAATGTGCGCGGCTGCACTTTCAGTACGTTTGCCTGCCTCAACGGAATCGGACGGATCTGCAACAGTTTCAAGCTCATTGCTGCCACTTCCAATATTAATAAACTAAGTGAAAGAAAGTGAGATCTCAAGTATTGCACATTGCGTTTCCGGTGTTTTCTGGTTCTGGTGTGGAAATAAATTTTGCTGTATTTGGAAGCTTGCTACCAGCTCTCTCCTAAACACTGTCCAGAAGGCAGCTGCAAGAGCTCTCCAACTAGTGCTACTGGAATCTCTGGCGGCACCACTTCTGCAACTTCTGCAGCTGCGGCCAGCATGTCGACCACAAATAAAGAGAGTCCTAGTCGCGACTCAGTAACCTCTTCATCGGCGCGCATGTCCCTGCTCGCGGACGCAGATTCATTGACCCGCGACTTTAGTCTGGGAAGCCTTACATCAGCTGTCAGCCAAGATGAGTACTTTCGTTGCCGCGATCATGCGGAGAGCGTGCTCAAGCGTATGCAGTTGTACCTGGAGAGCCAGCAGTTGTGCGATGTGATGCTCATTGCGGGTATCGACGGCAAAAGGTAAGGCACTACCACAAGCTGCGAAAATATTTCCTTCTGGACAAGGGGGTTGGGAGAGGCGGGGGACGCTCAGTCCATACCCACAAAGGTCATAAATGTGCACAAAGTGTTTTGCTGCGCTTGTGGTTGCAAGGCAACCGCAGGCAGCCACACTAATTCAATACACCGCCGCCATTGCTTTAGAACTACGGACAAAGACCCAGCAACGCACAATAAAACAAGGCAGACTGACTGACGATGGAGCAACAAGAAAGTGTGGCCTTGTATTGGTGGGCATGTACCGAATGGCGGCCCCGAGGTGCAATCGCCTATTCACAGTTTACAGCAAATTTGCCCCGTGCCCCAAGCACGCCCGCGCCACACTGCGGCATGGCGCAGCTTGGTTTCTTTGTCTTCGATCTGCGTGGTTCGTGCGATCGTGGTGCTCTTGCGGAAGTGCTTTGTTTTTATTTGGAATTGAACTTGCTGCTGCGTACGGCTGTGTGTGCGTGCAGCAGAGAAATAACCTAATGCCCGAAACGTACACAAGTGCGTCTTCCTTTCTGTTGATAACACTATTCGACAAATTCCAATTTTTTGCGGATGGAATAATTGATATCTAGTCTATATATAAAGTAACATTTAGCTCAAAGTGTATTTGACACTTTTTGCACCTTTCATTGGCTTCTTTAAGAAACATCAAAACATCGATTAATATTTAGTTTGGCACCGCCGTGGCTCAGATGATAAGTTCTCGGTCCATGATGCGTAGAATAGCTGGTTCAAATCCCAGAAGAATCAACACCTTATAAATTATATATTTTGTTTATTTTTAAATGGAATTTAGAATTCTTTAAACCCAATGTGGATCGCTCATTTTAGAACACAGCCTCTGGAGAGATAGCTCCTCTTATTTTCGGCTTCAACCTCAAAAAAAGTTGTTTGGCTTCGGCTGTTAATTGCATTTTTTGCAAAAGCTTAACGCAATGGAATATCTGCGTGAGGCAAATTATGTACAAGTTTGCTGTTGGCTAGTTTAATTGGTTCTTGAAAAAAATAGAGGAGTGAGGCGTGTTTTGGTTTTTGTCATTTGCGTTTTTGTATTTGTTAATGTTCACAATTACTTTCAATTAATGTGAGCAATTTTTTTGATATTTCGCCTGCACTTTTTTCTCCGCTTCCAGAGTGGCTGCCCATCGCCTTGTGCTGTCTGCATCTAGCGCGTATTTCTCGGCGATGTTTACGGGCTCGCTCCGTGAGACCAAAGAAGAGGAGGTCACGTTGGGCGAAGTGCACGGAGACGCTTTGCAGATCCTGGTGCAATACTGTTATACGGGATTCATTGAGCTGCGCGAGGACACAGTGGAGACGCTACTGGCTACAGCCTGTCTGCTGCAGCTGAATGCTGTGGTCACTGCCTGCTGCAATTTCCTCGCACGGCAATTGCACCCTTCGAACTGTTTGGGATTCGCCTTCTTCGCCGAGCAGCAGAGCTGCAATACACTGCTGAATCTGGCCAAAGCCTACACTTGTCAACATTTTATGCAAGTGAGTGCAAGTGACTCGGTTGCCGTACTTCCTTCAATAACTGCGTTTTCCCTTTCTCCCTCTTGCATGGTTTAGGTCTGCAAGAATCAAGAGTTCTTCCAGTTAAACGCGGAGCAATTGGGCAAATTGCTCGCCAGTGATGATCTCAATGTCCCATCCGAGCAGGATGTTTTTCACAGTCTTATGTCGTGGATACAGCACGATCCCAGTAATCGCGAGAAACACATCCCCGAGCTGCTGGCTCTAGTGAGGTTGCCCTTGCTGAAGCCGTGCTTCATAGCTGACAACGTGGAGACGCTCTGCGGTTCGAATGAGTGTCAGCAATTGGTAATGGAGGCTCTCAAGTGGCACGTGCTGCCCGAGAGACGCTCGCTTATCGCCTCGGACCGCACAAAGCCGCGCAAGTCCACCGTTGGGCGTCTGCTGGCCGTTGGTGGCATGGATGCACATAAGGTGAGTTAGTTGATCGACGACTGTAAATGTTCAATTGGAGTTGATTAATAAGAAGAAATCGTTTAACTGCTGCAGGGTGCAATCAGTATTGAAAGCTATTGTCCGCGTTTGGATAAATGGACTGTTTGGAAAAATATGTCCGCCAGACGGCTGCAATTCGGCGTGGCCGTAATGGGGGATAAACTGATTATTGTTGGTGGACGCGATGGCCTGAAGACTTTGAACACGGTAGAGAGCTTGGATTTGAACACGATGGCTTGGACACTACTAAATCCCATGGGTACGCATCGGCACGGCCTGGGTGTGGCGGTGCTGGAGGGTCCGCTGTATGCTGTTGGAGGGCACGACGGCTGGAGTTATTTGAACACAGTCGAACGGTGAGATTGGCAACATCAAGTGCGAAAGTTCAGAGCAATTTAAAAATCTTCTCAGTTGGGACCCGTTGGCGCGCACTTGGAGCTACGTGGCGCCCATGTCTTCCATGCGATCGACGGCCGGTGTGGCCGTCCTGGGCGGACGCTTGTATGTGGTTGGAGGTCGCGATGGCTCTGTGTGCCATCGTTCGATTGAGTGCTATGATCCGCACACTAACAAGTGGACCTTGCGTGCGCCTATGAACAAGAGACGCGGTGGGGTTGGGGTAAAGAACACTTACATTCAGCCTAAGCATCACAGCTCTTGATATTTGCATTGTGCATATTACATTACGAATTCTTTCTTTAGGTCGCTGTAGCCAATGGATTCTTATATGCGTTGGGAGGTCACGACTGTCCCGCAAGCAACCCATCTGTATGCCGCACTGACACAGTGGAGCGCTACGATCCGGGAACAGACACATGGACTCTGGTTTGTATTTATGCAGACATGCCTTTGTTGTGAGCCGCTTTTTATTTTCTTTTACTTTAAAGATATGTTCGCTTAGCATCGGACGCGATGCCATCGGCTGCGCTCTATTGGGAGATCGTTTGATGGCCATTGGAGGCTATGATGGCAATCACTACCTTAAGACTGTCGAAGAGTATGACCCTGAAACTAACGAATGGGCTCAAGTGGCACCCTTGACGTATAGCCGCGCCGGCGCCTGTGTGGTGGCTATACCTAACATTATTCCTCCCACACCGCCCATGCCCAGTTCAACAGTTTAGTTTACTTTCATTTCATAATTATTAATGCGACACATATATTTGCAATTTGATAATCTCATTTAGTAGTAGTAGTATTAAGCGTGGCCTCCAGTCTAGAACTGGCTGCTTTACAACTGCATGCATGATCAACTTCGCTCCGCTCTGCCCAACTTCTCTCAAGCATTTCGAACGAATCAGAAACTTCTAATGCGCGCTTGTCTATCTGGAACTTTTTAGGCTTCAAAATTGAAAAATCGAAAACCTCGCATTCCCAGCTTTCATACGCAATTTCCAATCACTCATTTACATTCCTCTCGTGTTGATCGCATTTATATTAATTATTATTTACATACGATTTTTTTTCTCTTTTCTTTGTTGCTCTTGTCATCACTCTGTTTTGTATTGCAGAAGAAGTGGAAGCCGGTTAGGTTGAATCCAATCTGCTACAGGCGCACAGTAGAGTTTGTCGATTACTATAATCTTTGAAAGGCATTTATTCTCTTTTACTATACTATAAAATGATATAAATTACTGTGTTTATTGTGTATTCGCAAGTATTTTTATACTTTAAATTCGATTTACTTTTACTACATATACAAATAAATGGAAAGAATATTTTTCTTGTACTTTTTTGTGTATTTCTCATTTGATGAAAGTGTCCAACTGTATAAAATGGCCATATCGTTAGCTTTATGTTGAAGGATCTTTACTGACATTTTTGTTATTGTTACAGGAAAAAGAAAACAAAAAACATTAAGTAATAAAACCAAACACAGCATATAAAATTCAATTTCAATTAAATAGGTTATTGCTCGATCATAGCACATTGCATTTTAAAAGAGGTTTTAGTTGAGGTGAAAATATTTCTTTCTGAGCAAGGTAGAGGAGATAGATTTGGCATACAAATAAAATGAAGCTTTGCACTCCCGGTTGGATACGGCTGTAGAAAAAAATGCGTAGGTCCCGTTATTTTCTGCTAAGATAGTACAAGCACACAAGTTCATGCGAAAAAAAAAGCTGGGCCTTAGACACAGTTTCATGGGCTGGCTGCGCTAATTATTAATTTCTTCTCTAAGCTTATCCAAATTTGAAAAATATTGAAACTGCGTGTATCTGGATAACTTTTTCTAAGCAAATTCAAACATATGTATTTTCTAAAATTTCAAATTTTGAGCTGAGTCTGAAAGATAAATTTGTTAACAACATTTTTATTTCAACAATGAAACGAGAAAATAATTCCTTAAAATGAGTATTACAGCTCATCTCCTAAAGCCCAGCTCAATTGTCGCTGAAGCCACTACAGAATTATCTCGCGGCATATACAAGTCTTTTCCCGCCAAAACATTTTTGTTTATTTTTTAGCGGTTTCTTGGCAATGCCCGCAAGCGTTTGCAACACTGCCCGAAAGATACAAGTATCCAAGTATCTATGTATCTTTCAGTCGTCAAATCCATCAGATAAATGACGGAGCGAGCTGAATTTCGCGGAGAATAATCGCTGCTAAAAATAAATAAATTCGATTATTCTCTTGAAATAGTAAAGAATAAAGTAAGTGAAGTTGGTGTTTTGTGTGTGCTCGCGATAAAAAGTGAAAAAATTCAAATTCAAGTGTAAAATTCGATACAAGGCAACGTCCTCGTTGCTGCTTCCATCCCGCCGCACTCCGTTTGCCAACGAGCAATCACCGCCGCGCGAGACACCAATACCACTTTTCCACTTTCCATTTTGAGAAAAATATTTCACTTTGCGTAATTCGTCGCCGTTATCGTCGTCGTCGCTGCCGCCGTGCGTCCGCGCTCGTTGATTCGCGTGGTGCTGGTGTCGTACCTCGCTGGTTCGGCGCTGTCGCGGTCAGCGTAGTCAGCGTTTTTAAAAATAGATTTTCATTTCTTCTTTACGATGATTGGCCTTTTCCGACGCTGAAAATCGGATTTTCATATTTTGCTGCATAATTTCTTGAGGCGCATATTCACAAAATTCGAATACACCAACCGCCCACCAAGGAATATGTAAAAGTGGTGGTTGTTGACACCAGGTTGTCAGTAACGCACAGTCAGTGATAGTCAGCCACCAGCGACGACACCCAACAACCAATAAAATAGAAACCGAAGTTGGAGGGGCGGTTGTTAGCTGGTTACCGCGCGACAGCGGCGCCGGCCTCGCTGCTCTGTGTCTGCCGCCGCCGTCGTTGCTATTGACGCGACGCCGCCGTCACCGTCAATGTGCATGCTGGTGCTCTCCGCTGCAGTGCAATAGTGTATTTGACCCTGACTTTGCAATATGATTCACTTTAACTGGGACATGCAGTGTGTCGAGTTTGTTACAAATAATTGTTTTTAAATTTCGAAAGGGCCAAATCGACAAACGTCTGTTTAATTCGTTTTACTACGCCTATTGCAACTCTGTCTTCTTCGTATCGATTACTGTTTACTACTTTTTGAATGAATGTCGAAAGCCAAATTGCTGTGCACTTCTCTTGTTTACAATTTTCAACCGTTTTAACTATTTTTTATAATAGCCCAATTCACAATCTTGTGCATTTAAGATTGCAAATGTGCTCAATAGCAAACATTTGCCGTCAATTGTGAACAGTGTTTTTACATTAAGCTAGCATCACTTTTAGCAAAACACAAAACTCACAGCTGATAGAAACTAGGGGTTTTTGGGTTTTGGTTTTTTTGCAACGATTGCACAATTGTATCTCTGCATATTTTGTTAGTGTAGAGTAAAATTATGCTATAAAATTTGCAATTGCAAGAAAGCAAGACCATTTGCACAAGATTGTGAATTGGGCTAATATGTTTACACAAATTAGCTCCGAATTCGAAAATCTAATATTTCCATTCGTAACTCACACGAACACTTTTTTAGTGTATAAAATTCATTGCTTCCAATTTATTGCTTTTACACTTTTATTTGCTATTACTTTATTTCACTCATAAAATTTATCACATACAAGATTTTTTTTTTTGTCTTCAAATGAAGAATTTGTTTTTTTACAACGTACCACCTACATCATAATGCAAAATGTGTTGTAATTCACCAAGTCTTTATAACATTCTTTTAAGGATGGCAAAGTAGAGTTTTAGGTTTCACTATAAGTGATATGTACATACATATATGTTTATCTACCTAAGCCAAAGCGATAATTGTATGGACATTCTTCTATTACAGTTCTCAGCTCAGAAGGCTCCACCACATATCTCCTTATCAACTAACGAGCTGGCCACTCTCTTCAAGAAGACTACAAACATGACAGTAATGTAGGGCAGTAATGAGAGCGGACCATATCGACCTCGGCAGTAGATGCATTAAAAAAAAGGTACATTTCCAATGGTGCAACAGTAGAAATTCCGGTTTTAACTGTTTTATCCTATCCTTTTCAGCAACGAATAAAACTAAACGAGATAACGATACTAACGCGAGGCCGGCATATACGAAAGGAACCCATCAGCAGCAGCGATACCAGCAGCCAGCAGCCCCCAGCTTAATATGCCTGTAACTTTGCCACGCAGATCCTCAACGTCGGGTAGTGGCAGTCTCTACGGAACAACAACCTCCTCGAGAACCGACAGCTCGACTATCGGTTCGAGCAGCTACTCACACTCGTACCTGGATCGCGCCAGCAGTCTTACGAAAACTTACAGTCCCAGCTCGTCCGTCTCCAAATACAGCCCCAATTACAGCAGTTACCTCAGCTCGTACTCCTCGTATACGCCACGCAGCTCAACTGCGTACCGCAGCTCTCCCTCCTCCTCTGGCTCGTCGTATCTAACTGGTGGAGCCACGAGCTTGGGCAGCTATCGCAGCACATCGTCGTATGCGAGCAACAATGATACAACTGCGTCAAGTCGATATGGAGTGAGTACAGTAGAGAAGTTGCCCTAGTCCGTAGTAGTTAGTCCATAGTTGGCCGACGCGTTTGTATGTATGTGATCTGGCCATGATCTGAACGGAACTGACCTCACACGCTGACCATGCACAAGCGCACATGCAAGGTGTTTGGCTGTGTCGCTAGTATGCCCCCTTCCCATGCATTCAGTTTCTTAGTTGTAGCATTATATTGTGGCGATATCATTTGCAACTTTTTTTGTCTGAAAAGCTCACAAGCTGGACGGGAATGTTGTGCCTGTGAAAGCGACGTGGAAACGTATAAGTTCCGCTGTATTCCTGTAAATATGTGCGTCATACATTTCGTTATCGAGTCACTGATTTGTCATGTTCCTTATATAATTTTGATCGAATCGATGGCGGAATGGTTTCTACACACGAGTTCAGTTTTAAGGCTTTTTATTTTTATTATTTCGAATTTGTTGTCGTTAACAACACTTTGGTTAGGAACGAAACTGTATTTGATTACACTACAAGAAGTAATGTTGCTATAAATTTTACGATTTTAAAAATATCATATAATATGCTCAAATTGGTGCCTCGCAGTGCCTTGGTCCGGTTAGGTTACACTCGCCAAAAAAAATGTATGCATTGACCATACGGTGATCCTTTTATGAGTCCAGGAAATAGTGCTCTGTTAAAATACGTATGTATGTTTCTAGTGAACTTCAGTAGAAAGTTTATTCCCAACTTTGAGTGCTTCTCTGGCGCTTTAAGCCATGGGGCTCACAGGCAGGTAAGGTTGCAAGCTCTGTAAGCAACCAAATCAATTCAAATCTCTGTGTCGATGACATCAGAAATGGTAAAACAGTGTATTAGGCTACAGTACAAGTGATAGTGACTTAGCGAAATTTGTTCAGGAATGTAAAATATTGTATGAGCGGGAAATTAGTAAGGGAGCGGAAGCAAAAATGCCCGTTAAGTAAGTTTCAGTCACTGACTAATTCCATACGCCAGGAAAACACCGGCTGAGATTTTGGTGTTTCATGGCTTGGATTGACTCCAGTGTACTAAATACCACTTTTACGACAAAAAGAGAACATATAGTTATTAAAAAATTTCGGTTGTCTATGACGAATTTGGATTAAGTTGCGACTGAAATACGTGGCACTATTTTTTGAAGTCAACCGCCTATGCACGGTGCACCCATATTTTGTTTTAAGTTTATTTACTTGCCGCACACGAATTCATTTTAATGGTTTTTGTTTTTCATAAATTTCTGCACCAAAACCAATTACCATCAACACCACCACCACAACCGACACCATCATTATCATTATCATTTCTCTTTCTATCTCTATCTGTCTGTGGGGTGCATTGTCATCTGTAAATGTGTTTCATATATGTATATGAATATCGTAAAATCAACAACAACAACAACAAAACAAAAATGTCAACATCAACATCATAAACAACAACACCACGTAGCTGAATAAAGCAAAATCCAAAGCATCGGATACTCTTAGGAAAGATGGCAACAGTCATGAAGCCAAGAAACCGCCCTCGGGCTCCGCCGCCGATAAACGTTTGTCAGGCTCATATTCATCCTCATCCTTAGCACGTTTAGTAGCGACTTCCGGCCTGGACATTTATGAAAAGTACAGTCCGGCTCACTATAAACCCAATTGTGAACTGTCACGTTCTAGATCGGCGGTCTCTGAGGCCGCCATCGCCACAGCGGACGAGTCAACGCCGTCCTCCAATGAAAGCGCCACGCCGCAGGTAACACTGCAGCGGCCGCGCAGCCGCTATAGTCGCCTGCATCAGAGCGTAGCGGATGGCAACAATGCACATGACAGCAACAGCAACAGTAATAACAACAGCAACAACGATACTGGCAGCTACAGTAGACCCAGCCACAGAAATTCGGGGAAGTTGGCGCACTCCTCCTCGGCGAACGGCGGTCTCAGCAACAGCAGCAGCAGCAGCGATGTGCCCACGTACACGCTGCGCGGCAATCGGCTGTTTAAAACCAAGGGCGGAGACGAGCCGCAGAATAACGGCGGGCTCAAAGAGAGTAGTAGCAGCAACAACATCAATGGCCTAGACAGGATACACAATCAGTTGAAAGACCTGAAACTGTCCCCCTCTACATCGACAGCGGCCTTGAACGCTGAAGAAAACAGCACGCGGAAGAGCGACGTAGTGGCCGAAATTGAGGAGATCGCTGATGGCAATACTAACGGCGATGTCACCACTGCGGCTACACTGAACTTTGATGCAAAATCAGTGTCGCCGCACTTGTCGAAAAGCAACAAGGTAACGGATTGCGTCTGCTGCGCTGTCTGCCTGACTGGTAGGCAGGCTGTTTGGCTGGGCGTGGCATTTGTCTAACCAACTGCAAGCGAACTTCCTCTAACCACCGCGTGTTTAATTTTTGCATGCGCAATATTAACGTGGGCCCAACTGCGTAACCTTTGATTAGAAGCCACTAACTATTCTCTCCCTATTCCTGCATGCGAGTTTTTGGTGTATGCTATTGACCGTCTGATGCTGGTCCACATTAAGGGTCTTTGGGGGTATTCATGTTCCACTGATTTGGGATAAGGCAATTTTTCAAGAGTATTATTATGAATGAAGACAAAAAACAATACTTTCGACAAAAAAGTACTAAACTGAGTTCCGTCCTGAGGTCCCAAAAGGTCGAAAAGTAGTACCTTAAAAAAGCACGACAAAGTCTCGTGCTTATTAAAAATTTTTTTACAATATGGATAACACCAGATGAGCCTGTAATCATTTTGACAAGTGGTTCGAAAATTATCAAAACTGTCTTGTTAAGAGGGGTTCATAGTCATGCTTGTTTCTCAATTTTGGGCAATTTTTATTTTTATTTTTTGGATCATGGGGTCATGTTTGGTCTCAATCCATAGACTTGGGATCACTCCAATGCCCGTCTCATGTTTGAAAACTATGATGTCTAGATATAAGTTAATCATAGTGTTTTTAGCTAGCCATCAAACCGGAAATCAGATCAAATCGTTGCTTCTTTGAAAGTTCTTTACGAGAGTATCAAAAGCAGTTCACTGCTAGACACTTGAAAGTTCTCCCTGTAAAGTGTTATGTATTTGATCCCTTACTCCAAACACACACGTCCCTTCCGCGCACATATCATCTAACAATACATTTTCATCATCTAACCGTGTATGCTTTTTTGTGTGCTCTTCTTTTAGATAAGCTTTTCCAGAATGCGGCGTTAAGCGGGTTTTTTGTATGTGTACGAAATAAATGAATGAAGAAGTTAAGAATATTAAAAGAAAAACCGAAAATCACAATTTAAAGAAACGAAAAGAAAAGTTAAGTGTGAAGAGTTTTAGGCACAATTCTAGCATTTAAGTACGACAAGAAACAACAGCAATAGCAACCACAACAACTACATTGTGACGAATATAACAAGAACAAAAATAACAACAACAATTGCAACAGCAACTAAAGTAAAAGTGGATGACAACAATTGCAGCCCTTCGCCTATAAAATAATCTATTCAATATAGGCAACAAATAATTCAACAACAAGCAAGAAACCGGAAAAAAATACAAAACAACGGAAAAATTCAATAAATAATGATAGACATTAACAAAAGCAGAAATAATTTCAAAAAATATCCAACATTAAAGCAAAAATGTGACCCCGTCATAAAAGTGCAGTCTAGCCACAGCAGCAACACCAACAACAGCAGCGGCATCACAAATACTACGAAAACAACAACAGCAACAACCAATCACAAGACCAATGAACCAACCAAAACCCACGTGAAGGACATTCAGGCCAAACTTACGAACCTTACGCGCGCATCCTCGTCGTCCACTAATAACGCCGTGCGCGCGGCCAACCAACACTTCTTCTTGATACCCGAATTCAAGGACCAAAATTTCCTGAAGGAGGAATGCGAACTGGCACATGCGCAGGTGGCCGCTAGACGCGAGCTGAATGTGAAGACGAGGGCGGCCGGCGACAACCGCAACAACAACAGTAGCAATAACAACAGCATTAGTAAATATAGTGGTAGCGGTGCCTGCAACAACAACACACAACAATTGCCGCGACTAGCAGCGCTACCATCGAATGGCATGCGACGTAGCGGCGGCAATGGCAGTTACTCGGGCACCACTGCGACCACCTCCACCTCCACCACCACTAACACTACCACGACGACGACCTCAGCCAGCGCAGCGAGTTCAGCGGGTGCTACCAGTATCGCCCACAAAGTCGACATTGTCTTCAATCAGTTCAAAGCCCTACCAAAGACGCCCAAAGCGAGCGGATTTTCAGCGCCGGTCTCTGCGACTGCACCGTCTGCGGTGTCGAAAGTTGGCGGCGGAGGCCGGCAGGTGGTAAGGCCGCTAGTGCACCGCACCATACCCGTGACTGCTGTGACGGCAGCCAATGCCGCCGCCAGCGTCGCTTGTGCGCCCGACGTCTCCCACATCTCGTACACGAATAAGGTCAACAACAACTACGCCAACAACAGCGGCAGTGGCAACAGCATCAGCAGCGGCAATAACAACATGCACCAGCAACTGCCGTGCGGGAAAGACGACTCATTCAATCAGGAGCACGACGACATAAAATACATTGATAGCGATGAAGCACCGGCGGCTGCCACGGAGCGCAAACCGCTAACGCATTACGTTCCCGGCACGGCGACGGGCATCACGTCGCTGGCGAAAGTGCGCGTGCGCCCCAAGTCGACCATAATCTGCTCCAGCTCCAATTCAGCCGCCCTCAGTAACACCAGCAGCGGCCAACACGTCTTTGAGAAGGTCTATAACTACAAGTACACCAATGGCGACAGCTCGGCGGTGCGCCGCCAAGAACTGCGTCCGAGCGGCATCGACTCGATCAGCATCAAGGCGTCCATTGAGAAGTTCAACAGCTTCAGCGAGCAGAAACGTCTACCGCTTAGCTCCGTGACGCTGCGCTCGCAGCGCGACGTTGGTAGCGGCAGTGGCAGCACCAGCAACCTGCAGCATCACCGCCACAGCAGCGACTTCGACAACTGCAACTTGCGCTTGCCGAGCAGCAGCGGAGGCTCGCTCACGCGCAGTCCTTACCGCAGCGTGTTGGCGAGTGGTGCTGTAGTGGCAGCACCGGCAGCCAAAGTTGTCACCACGAGCATGCACTCCACGCCAGCTTCCTACTCTTGCTCGTCGGCCAGCCGCTTGGCATCCCTCAGCAGCAGCGGCGGTGCCAACAGCACCAATAGCTTGCCCTCCAAGACAGGCGGATCCTGCAGCAGACAGCACGAGGGCTCGCTGAGCCGCAGCACAGAGCGAGCCTCTACCTCGTCGCTGCTGGCCAATGATGCAGTCGCTCTGGCGCTGAGTGCGCCCTCAACGACTTGTAAATCGGCGCTTACTGGTTCGAAACTGCAGCAGTCGGATGCAATTGTGGCTGGCGATGCTAAGAAGCATGCCGTTGCGCAGGGCGGCGCTTGCGAGTCAACTGCAGATAGTGTAAGTGCACCACTGCCAAATTCTCAGTTCTTCTTCTTCTACTTCACTCAAATCCACTCCACCTCAGCTCAGCTCAGAAGCGTATTCAGTAGCGCCTTTTTGGTTTGGCTGCAGTACACGCGGTATACGTTGCCTTCATTCATACTCCCACACAAATACACACACACACACACGCCAAAAAGAAATCGCACGAAAGGATGCTCCTCGAGCGTTTGGGCGCGGCTCCCAGTAGCGAGGCTTTGGGCTCACGCACTCATTTAATGGGATTTCTGTTTATATTTTGGATAATTTTTTTTTACTGTTGCATGCTTCTTTTACCTTCCCGCCTCTTTGCTTTAAGCCATTGCGTCGCCGCTCTCTTGTTTTTGTATCTATTACAATTTTTGTTGTTGTGTTGAAGCGTTCCACTTAATTGAGAGCCCATAACAAACTACTAACACACTCTTAACGATGTATCTTTTAGATTGTATCTGTATCTTTATATGTGTGTTCTCGCTGAGAACGGTGCTACCAAAATTTACTTATCCTCTTATTCTTTTAATGCCTCTCCATCGATCTTCGCCGCCTGCTTTTGCACTGATTTCGAACTACAGGTCCGGAGTGCTGCGACAACGCGTAGTGTGCTGCCGCCTGCGTCTCCGTCGTCTTCACGTTACTGGGATCGTGAGAGTAGCAAGACGTCGTCGCTGTCCACCGCCATGTACAACCACACCGACGATGTCACTAAGTCCGCCAGCGATGAGAAGAGCGAAGGTGAGTTCCTTTATGTTTGGCTATGGAGAAATAGTCTGAACCAGAGATCTGCAGAGAGTAGTCTCGGAAGTATTATCAGAGAGAGACAATTCAATTGAATTCCGTCACCACCGAATCGCAATTTTCCGTTTCGGCATGATCGAATGATTTTATACTTGCTGCCGTTGGTTTTCAAAACTGATTGAATATTTCTATTTGGTTAAAAATTTCGGATTTTCTGTTGATTTTTGGTTCAGTTCGTAGAATGTTATTTTGTCAAAATATTTCACTTTGATTGTTCATTAAAATTAAAATTTCTGTGTCGTCCTGAATGGTGTATCGAACCGAGGCTGGTGTGGTGATGCTGCCGTTAACTCGAGCAATTGAAAACTTTGAAATTTTGATCATCTAATCTGAATCAAATTGAATTGAATCTCAGTTGTAGGACACAAGAATGTGGATGTTAATAATTGTGCTTATTTACGCAGGTCTATGTGGACTGAGGAATATCGGAAATACATGCTTTATGAATTCAGTCATACAGTGCCTCAGTCATACGAGTGAGTTGACGAAATTCCTGAAGACACACAGTGGCCTGAGGTCGTCGTCGTCCAAGGATCAACTAATTCTGCAAGGTGAGTCGAGTGCCAAGCGTTTGTAAAATATACACTCTTCATATGTGTTTTGTTTTTAGAGTTTGCAAAATTGATACGGGAAATGTGGACGAATAATGTGCATACGGTCACACCCATGGAACTGAAGCGGGCATTCTCAACAAAGCATCGCATGTACAGTGACTACAATCAGCAGGATGCGCAGGAGTTTCTGCGCTTCTTTCTGGACTCCTTGCACAGTGCACTCAATACGGGTGTGAAGGGTGAACATCTGAAAATCGACGACAACCTTAGGTGAGTGCTGCCACGTCGACGCGTGAACATTTGTTATAATTTAATAATGCGATATACTACCACAGTGACAATAAGAAAGCCGATCTGACCTGGGAGTGGTACGCGCGTCACGAGAACTCATTGATACGCGATCTCTTCGTGGGGCAGCTGAAGAGTACGCTCAAGTGCACCGTCTGTGGCAATGCCAGCGTTACGTTTGATCCCTTCTGGGATCTGAGTGTGTCGCTGCCTTCCTCGAACCGCTGCAAGCTGGACGCCTGTCTGGATCTGTTCATACGCGAAGAGATACTCGATGGCGACGAGATGCCTACTTGTTCGCGCTGCAAAACCAGGCGAAAGTGCACCAAGAGCTTCTGCATACAACGATTCCCCAAGTACTTGGTCATACGTGAGTATAAATTAAAGGCGTTAATATATGCTCCATTCTGTATTTTTGTATCTATTCTGGTGTTCTGCAGATTTGAAGCGCTTCTCGGAGACGCGTTGGAGCAAGATGTCCAACATTGTTGAATTTCCCACTGGCGAACGAGAGCTGAACATGGGCCCCTATGGTTCGAACAACAATTCGAGCATCTACTACTCCCTGTATGCGATTTCGAATCACATGGGTGCGTACTTGAACACTTGTAAATAATAATGGTGATGCATTTAAATGACTGTTTCTCTTGCAGGCTCAACTGCTGGCGGCCATTATGTGGCACTGTGCAAACATCCGGTCTCTAAAAAGTGGCACGAATTCAACGATAATATGTAAGTGTCATTGAGTGGGCGCGTAAAAAAATTGTAACACGTCCGACGTATAGACATAACGAAATAACTATACAGAAGCGGTTGTTTCCGCCTGTCCTTCTGATTAGGAGGGAGCTAACCGATTTGAATAAAATTTATTATATTCTTACAATAAACCCAAAAGTTAGTTTAGGTTCTGAGATAATTAAAATAAATTACACTATCGCCCACTCTGGAATCGAATTTCTTTCAGAAGCGAAGTTGGAATGTTTTGTCTCAGGTGTTCTACAATTTGAAGCGGAACTATCATTTTCGATTTTAACTACGGACTTTATTCTACTTCGGAAACAGTTATTCCAATTCCGTCCAATACGGGACGGTTATTTAATTACATACGATATCTACCACATAAACAGATAATAAAGTTATGTCAGGAGTATACAACTTTGTTGCATATGTACATATATCCTGTTTAATTTAGTTATACAGGTGGGACACACCTTTTGCTGTTTATCTATCAACTCAAGTTACTACTCGGTGCAGGATATTACTCTTTTAGCGAAATCCAACTAAAGGAAAGGCATGCTTTCACTAATATATTTTTTGTACTTTGCAGCGTGAGCGATGCGCTATCCGAAAATCATCTTGTTTCATCGAGTGCCTATATTCTATTTTACGAGCGGGCGTAAAAAAGACGCAAACTCCAAACAACTCCAAAACGCAAACTGTTTAATTCAAAAGTTGACGATGAAATGAACAAACCAAAAGGTAAAACACCACAGCATTAAAATTAATGAAACTCCAAACCTAAGAAGAACACCACAAATCACAATCAGTCTAGAGTTAGACGGAGATGACGACAGAAGCAGACACAGCTGAAGCAAAACTTTAGAAACATGCCTCTCTTTAATTGGTAATTTAGAAAACAAAAGCAAGCAGAAGAAGAAGAAGAAGAGAAGAAGACGAAGAGGAGGAGAAGATTAAAGAACGAAGAATGTAGAGTGAGCGATAGAGAGAAGGCGAATTGCTGCAAAATCAAAACCGAATTGTTAAGAAAGATTTACTTTTAAACTTGTAACTAAAATTCGAAAATTTTAAATTAACTAGAATGCAATTTTTTGTTGTTTTATATTTGTGGAAAAATTGTGTAATTGTTAAAAAATTGAAACTTCGTTCATTGTCATGTAAATTAAAAATCATTAGTCTGCCCTAACAATAATTTCCAACCTCCTCTCTCCCCGCAAACCAATATTTCTGAACAACATAAGATTTTTAATTTTACAAAAAAGCAGCAGCAGCGATAAAAACTAGAACAAAAAGCTGTGCAACTTTTCATATAATTTAGGCTGAGATAATAATACAAAAAAATAAATGAAAAAATAGATAATTCTGATAATATGAAGCAAAAGTAATGATTGTCATTCAAAAATATGCAACTAGTCGTAAAGCAACTGCTGTAAAACAACTAACTATAATTATACTAAAACAAAACTTACAACAACAAAAAATTATTACAAAGAAAATCAACTACACAACCAAACAGAATTAAAATAGAGCAGTAACACAGCAAGAAACGCTGCTAAGAGCAAAAAAATGTCACATTTGTTCTTAGAGCTTCTATTTAAGATTAAGTATCATTGTTGGTTCATGAGCAGAAGTAGCAGAAGTCATTGAAATGTTTTTGAATTCAGCTTCCCAATGCCTCCCGTCCCCAATATTGTATACTAAAAGCAGCGTTGAAAAGAGTCTGTGATGACTTCTGCCACTTCTGCCCATGTTGTCGGAAGTGCCGTGTTTCACTCGGGGAGTGTGTGCATTGTGAAGAGAGCGCCCCGCTCATTGCTAACTTGACCACTTGTACTCTACCAACTTGCCGACAAGACCGCCCTTTTGCAATGCAATGAAGCTGTACGTTATTAACAGACACATGCATACAATGTACATGTGCGTATACACACGATATATTTTGTACGTTATAAATATTTATAGTACTCTTAATTATTATTATATTTTGTTGTTGTTTTATTTATTTATTATTGTATTAAAGTGCTCTAATACTGACTAAGTTGATGATGAATCATGCAAATGAAGAAAAGATGAAGGATGCTAAATTTGTTTATTTGTGTTTTTATGTATTAGTTTAACTTTTTATTGTTAGTTAGAGATTTACTAAAAGATTCTTTTGACAGCATAACGAAGAAACAGGGGTAGAGAGTATGGCATATGATGCAGAGAAAATGATTTACGCTTGCAATTTTTGACAGCTTTAACACGCATATAAAACATACATAGGAACAAGTAAAACAAGCAGAGTAACAAAGAATGTGTGAAATGAGCTCTTCTATTTACAGATTTCCTGCGAAGGATCATGAAATGCATATTAAAAGTGTAATTATTTAGAATATAAGTAAATTGCTACTTAAATTCTCATTATTTAATTGGAAACCATTCAAGAAATAAGAAGAAAAATAAAACAACAGACAATTTATGCAAAACAAGTTAATTTATGCAAAAAGTGGAGAAATGCTATTTTTTTGACAGGAATGAATGTAATTGCTTTGAGCCCTATCTCAAAATAAGCATATTCAACTTTTTAGGAAAGCATTTTTTCGGTTTTTAATATCAGCTTTTTTATTAAAAAAAAATTACACAGGCCGACAAACTTTTACCTACGTTTAATGGAAAGTGAAATGTGGAACACGGTCATATTTGCCGCGCTGAATCTGACTTCGACCTCAGAATTGCTGCAACATGTCAGGTTATACTGACTTCTTATGAGTTTATATGAACTATTAGATGGAAATTTAGGTTTGTTGTTGTTGCAGTAGTTGTAATTTTGCGAAAACCCAAGATTTCTTCACATTTCAGTTAGATTATCAATAGACGAAATCGTTCGCTATTGCACTGTTCCATACGAAATCAGAGTTAAAACCGTTAAAGGTTATCTTTGGTGTTTTGCAAATACGAAGGAAAAGATTTTCGAGCTTAGAATCATTCACTTTATTGCGTTTTTTGGTACATTTGAGCCTTTATATGTGAACTACAATAAATTCGACTACTCTAGGAAAAGAGAAAATTTCTCCTCTAAATATAAAACTGCTATATCAGCAATGCTGCCGATCGATCTAACTACAATAACAATATGCACGAAGAAAAGTTGTATCTAATCTAAAAGTATGTGGACGTGCGGCATTACAGCTCGTCCTTTTGATACTGCTCTGCGGGCAAATGTGGTTTTAGTTCGTGCCAAAAGTCCAGGCGATCCTGATATAATCCCAGATCGTTCTTCAGCAGAGTCCAGCTGCCATCAGTTTCGCTGCCAATGTGCACAAAATTTAACGGGTACGAGTGTGCGGAATGCCAGGTGGTCAGGTGGGTTGCCTCAGCAGGGGTGGGATTGCTACAACAGAAATTGTAGAAATTGTGGTGTCGAGTCGGTTGAGTTCGTGCGTACGCTATGTCGAAGCATGCTCTTACCTGCTGTTGGCAAAATTGACCCACATACTCAGAACTGCCTCTCTGAGCTTCACATCCGTTTTTGTGGGAGTGGCACTCACAAAGAGTTCGTGTCCCACAGGGAAGAGGTACTGCAATTCTTCAGCGTGACAGGCTCCTACAGATGCAGAAAGATATCATTGGAAATACCAAATGCTGTAAAATGAGGAAGATACTTGGAACATACCGTAATAATCCTCGCGCCCACCCTTGAACACTTCAGAGAAACTGGCCATGCCCTTGTGTTCGAACAGGTACACGTAAGTCTGAGGAGCTTGCTTTCCTCGCTGAGCTTTTACATAATTCATGCGCAATCGCAGGTACTCATCGATGCCGGCTATGAACCAACCATCGGAAATGAGCTGCCAATGAGTTGGAAAATACACATATACATATGAGAAAGGCATCGCTGGCCGATCCTTGGCAGAGAGACACTTACATTTGTAAGATTTTGGTGATTTTCCTTGTTGTAGTTGTGGCCCTGCTTGAAGTAGAACCTCTCAAGTTTGTGTGTGATTTTTCTTTGCACTTCTGGCGCATGGTGATCATAGTTGAGAATAATGGGCAAGATTCTTTCAAAGTTCGCTTTGAAATCATCCAACAGGCCAGGTATATTGAGCATGGGAGCTGTTTTGAGCAAACCCTCTTCCGACGTGGCACCAATCATTAGCGGCATGGAGAAGCCAAAAGGTACTGCTTGCGTTCTGGGCAATGCCGTTAAAAATGCGCCCTCATGCTCGGGCTCCACGACGGGCGGAAAGGCTATCATCGGATCGTAATCCCATTCCTGCACGAATGCGCGGCATATAAAATTTTAAAACTTTTCTGTTAAATATTTCAAGTTCCGCAGTCGAACTCACATATAAATCATAGATGGTGGCGGTAATATCCCTGGCTGGCTTTTCGCGCAGGCACTGCAATATTTGGGGCCAATCCTTCTGATGGCAACCAAGCAATTGCGCTATTTTGCGCGCACGCTCTGCTGGCACACCCTTATGCGCCGGCTGCGCCCATGAGTCGAAGTAGGTGCCCGATTGCGCTATTCCCTTGTGGAAGAGTCCTCGCGACTGTTCGGAGAGCATGTGATAGGTGACGCTGGCACCGCCCGCACTCTCGCCGAAGAGCGTCACGCTGTTGGGGTCGCCTCCGAAGGGCGCTATATTATGCTGCACCCACTTGAGTACCTCAACTTGGTCCTTCATGCCGAAGTTGCCGGGACAATCGATGGTCTCTGTGCTGAGGAAACCGAGTGGACCCAGGCGGAAGTTGGCAGACACCAAGACGATGTCATGATCGAGCAGATAGTCTGGTCCATAGAATCCGCTGATGCCAGAACCACATATCCAGCCGCCGCCATGGAACCAGATCATGACTGGCAAGGGTCCCTGCACCCGGGGTTCCTATATAATTGTTATTCATGAACAACGGCACCACAAGGCATTGTAGAATGAATCCCATTTTTACCGTTTTATCTAGTAGGATAACGGAAGGTTTGTTTGCTTACCTCGGGCGTGTACACATTCAGATAAAGACAGTCCTCGCTACCCTCGATCTCCACGTCTCGGCGGTAGGGATCGCGTTGTATGCACTTGGCCGAATCCTTTACTGCAAGCTTTTCACCGGTCCAAGCTGGAAACGGCTTCGGCGGCTGAAAAAGCGTGAGATTAAGCAGATAGCTTATTATTCGAACTTGAGAAGAAGATTGAAATGCGAAGAGTTGTTTTTGTATATCTGCTAGACGTTGTTAAATTCACAATTCTATTATGTTAATGCAAAAAACGAAGTTGATTATTAATGAGCTGGCGAGATTTGAATTTTTGCTAACCACACTGAGCTGCGGTGCTCAGCACGAGATTCGGTAATTAAGCCGGTTTGTGAAGCGTGCAATAAATTGTCTTATTAACAATTAATTGCTGCATAAAGTAGAACAATGTAATCACAACAATTACAGCAATTATTATAATTTTTATTTGCATCTATTGACAATTTTCACACGATATTAACGTTTTTAACAACTGCGCCTTTGCATTCTCGTTTCACACGGCGTATAAGTGACTGCTAATTGGAACAGTGCTTGTCCGCTTGAATAACTCCTTTTGAAGGATGCTCCAAATACTCGTATTCATACGCCGTTAAACGAATTCTTTCTATTCGTGTTAATACAAAGTCTTTACTCTATTTATACATGCGAATGCAGGCCAACGTGCGTCCTTTAATTTTAAGTGTACTTTATACTATGTTCCAATGGTAATTCTGAAAATTTTAAATGCACCTACGAAAATTTCAAATTTATAACTACTTTCGAATATTTTGAATACACTTAGGAAAAGGTGTAATTGCGGCAATACGACATGTGTCTGACGACAGGTAGAAAGTTCTCCAGCGCTAATCCTGGAATTCATTGTATGTATGTATATGTACATAGTTTCTTAGATAGCTTGATTATTCACATTAAATATTTTTAAATGGCACAATTTTCCTTTTTTTTTTGAATGCGTGAAGCGGTGTATTCCCAACAGTGGTCTAACGAATTTCAATAGACACTTATATTATATTTTTTGCTTTCCTTTAAATACTCTTAAAATATTTGCGATCATCGGAATGCAGAACACCAAACAGTGGAATCAAATCCACTTCCAAGCCGAATCGGATTCTGGAACATGCCTGATTATATTTTTTTCAAAAACTCCAAATATATAATTTTCACCGATTCCAATTTTTTTTATTAGGAACATCCCTAGTGCTTATACTCAGAGCAAACCTTGAAACGCAGCTCCCCGACGGGTGGCTGGGCATAAGGCACGCCCATGAAGGCGTGCAGATGGCGTCCACTGTGTGTGGTTAAATGGCGCCCCACAAGCACGCCGCCGTGCGGCAATTTCACTTTCAGCGAACACGAAGTGCGTCCCTCGCTGCCGCGTAGCAACTGGAAGAGCAGCAGCAGTAGCGCGGTTGCTGCGATCCGCATGGCGCGTGCCATGCCAACTCGGCCGAGAGTGCTGGAACGCCGATCAGCACCCGCCCTAACGCTTTTAGTTGTCTCGGACATCTTACGCACGCCGACTTTGAGTGTGAACTGAGGTTCGCCGCGGTGCGGCTTTCAGTTTTAAGTAAACGAAACCTCGTCCGCGATTTCGCGAATGAACACTTATAAATGCTCACAAATGAACTTACTTCAAGGTGGGAACTTTAAAAATTGTATATGTTCAATACTCGTAATGGCGCTGCCGATTGTGAACTGATTAACACGGCAGCGAGGAAAAGTAGAGGTAAAGGAGCTTAGCTAATCACACTAATTAGCATTTCGGCTGGAAAGGTATAATTCATATTTTTTATTGAATTAAAATGAAAGCTCGTACACAAAGTTTCCGTTTCGAAATTTATATAAAATTCTGCCGACGCAGTCGCAGCAGAATCGAAATTATTTGCATAATTTCGTTGGTTCTCAGATTAGCCCTTAACCTAATGTAGCGGCTTCTAATTTCATAATTTTCAGGCAGGAATTTGGTTTGTCTACGTTTTTAAAGTGTTCTACCATGCATACTGGCATGCGCTTAAACAGCTCTTAAACAGTCAAGGTCTGCGTTCAAACTGATTAATTCATGCATATTTAGAGCATTTAGCTATAGCTTAATGTGCATTAAATGCTCAGTATGAACGCAGCATAGGGCTAGATTTCCAGCATGTTAATGGGGCCTACATGTAAATCTTTAAATTGTCGAAATAAAATGGTTACTTTATCAAAACAAGGAATACTCTTGAACTCTCGGAGAATTGCTAATTCATCATGAGATGGCGTCGCATACAGCTTAAAAAATTTCGCTCTTTGTTAGATTGAGCTGGTCAGAGATTGAAACTGTGCCCCAGATATTTGAGAAAGAACACCAGCTTCTAAACGAACCCATACTATATTTTTGTAAAATATTTTTCTTATGCGTTCTTTTTTGTGTGTTCGACATCATTACTTTTCCTTGCTTACTTGGCTAAGCAACAAAAAACCCATCTAGGCGCCTTAAGGTTAAGCTGCGGTTATTGGTTCAAGTTGTTTACCAATGGCTTTCTAACGCTTCGAGCCACTTGTTCGAATATTAATGCTAATGAGCGTTGAAGTGTGGAATCGCTGGTCTAGCAATGACGTAACACGGTAGAAGATCCTCTGTCACTCGGAATTTCGCGAAAATGTAATTTACCTGTTTTGAATTAGTGAACAAATAATTTAAAAAAAATATTAACACGTTAACTGTCGTTTCAGACCAGATTGTTCCCAACTGTACCATATTTATGTAGGCTCCAAATAATATTTTAAAAATACATATAACTAATTTTAATAAATTGCTGTTGGTTTCGATAACACTACTCAAGAGAGATGTCTCTTTTTTCCGAGCCGGGTATGATTTTTATATTTTCTACATACCTTCAGAGTAAAATTTTTTGCAAAACAATTACTTACTTGCCTAATTGACCATAACAGCCCATTACCGGGTTACGTAGTTAAAAATCTGTATATGAAGCATTGAAGAGCACCATCCAATTACGTGCGAAAGTTAAAGGTTTTGATATTCGAATTACAATACAATACAATAGTTTGGACATGGAACTAAGTTAACGTGTTCTTATATATGTATGATGGCACTCAACGTGTTAAACTATACTGACTGAAATTCGCAAAAAACATTTTCTTTTTTTACATTCATGGTTTAAATATAGATGCTTAAATTTATTAGAGAATTTAAAATTTTGTTTATTTTTTAATGTGTTACGATATTGATTCATATCTGTATTAATGTGTACATAGTATATACTAATGAGAAAATGCGCTCTAAACTAAGCAAACGATGAAAATGAAATTTGAAAATCCGAGGTTCGCGAATTGGATCTGCTTTAGGTCAGCTACCGATACACATTGATGCCTTATTTTAGTAATTACGACCAATTTAGTAAGCCTCAGCCAAATATAGTTTATATTATAATGCTCTTCAAAGCGTAATAAATTGTAAACGATTTCGATAGGACAACCATGACAAACCTGTCTAGATAAAGTTTCGAATATAAAACAGAATTATATGTAAAAATTAACAAAAAAAAATATGAATAGCGATTTTTATTCGATCGTTTTTCAAGCATTCGGAATATTATATACAATTTATTTTAAATTGAAGTTAGTTTTAGAAAAGGCGAGTGGCTCTAGATACAAACATTTTTCTTTCAAATGAGCCGAACAACACACAATTCGCAATCATTCCATAACTTATGTTGCTTGCATTATTTTACATCTTAAATATTATTGGTAAAAAAGCTTATAAAAAAGAGATCGTAGCGAAACAAACAAACGCAAAACGTGTCGAAAGGTTTGACCGAAAAATATTGGGCAAGCAAAAAAATGTAAATGTAAACAAATCCGTGCAACAGGTTGCTGTGGTTACTTAATGTATATTCATCTTTATTTATATTCCTTTTGCTTTGTGTTGCTTTTTTGGCAATGTCAAATTTGTCTGCTTTGAACGCAAAATAGAAAACTAACTTTACTGGCCACAAAAAGCTGTTTTCTCAAATTTCACTTTTAACTAAAAGCAAGAGAGTATTTTTTGTTGATTTAGTCAACTCATTGACTTGTAATTAGCATCCAAGATGGTAGATAACATCAGTAGCGCACACGAAAAATTTGAATAACGGCAATTCAGTTCAGTTCAGAGAAAGGTCGATTGAACTATTTCACTCATGTTCAGTAGTTCACTAGTTCACTGAGCTGATTGAGTAGTAAATTATATGGATATCAATACAGATTTTGGCGTTTAAATGTTTTGAAGTGGAAAACCCTCTACAAAACTTATACAATTATTTGTTATTTATCCTCGGTGGAAGCTGAGAATATTGAAGATATGTGATCTTTCTTTGCTGCGGAGATGTTTTCTGGTGATCTAGGAGCGCCATTAATGACGTACAGTTTCCAAAAATGTCAAGTTTGTAGGTGAATTTTTGAAATTTTTGGGTTTTAGCTGCTTTTTCAGCGTTTCTTATATATGGATCAATTTTTTTTTAAATTTAGGTGTTCTTGATAATTCAGAAAAAGTTTTTCTTAGAAAATGATGGCAATGCTGCAGCAGTTTTAACCGATCAACATTTATTATACAAATAAAAAATTTTATAATTCTCGCAACAATCCGCGAACCGTGCTAAGGCCTAGTTTCCTCGCGTTAACTTGTGTGTGCTCGAACTATTTAAGCACAAGATAACGGGACTTACAAATTTATTCTGTAGCCGTATCTGAATGCGAATGAGAAGTTTTATTTCCCTGGCAAAGAATACGCTCGCAGAGATGCCAATTGCCAATGCCTGCGAGTGATCAATCTGAAACCAATTCGCTTTCTTTAAGACAAGTGGGGCCATCTGTCGTGTGTGCCTGTATACACGACAGCTAGTAAAACAATTAGCAACAATAAAAGGCAAAGCAAAGTAAAAAATAAAAAAGCTTATACAAAAAGTTAAAAAAGAAAAATTTTGAAACCTGCGGAGCTGGGATTCGAACCCGTGACCCACCGAATTACTGCATGCAAGCGCGCGGCTTTACCCACTGGGCTACACAGCGCACTGATTTTATTCATCTAAAGTCGTAAAAGACAGAAAGTGGACAGCAGGCAAACGCTTTTTAGTCAGTCTGCATTTTATATATAAGATGGTAAGAATCTGTCGGGTTTCGAACCAGTGCTCTCTCTCGAATCTGATACGCAGAACTTACCCACTGAGCCATTGCGGCGCCTTTAATAGTACAATTTAACTATTTGTGCCCCGATATATTTTAAAGGTGATAAAATTTTATAATATTCTCTGTTTAAAAAATTTTAGTTATATGTATTTTAAAAATCTAAAAAATTACACAATTCTTTGCTAATTATAAGCTTTATATTAGGTTCACATCCGGTATGTATGTCGTCAAATCTAGTAATCAATTTTTCACCCACTTCCCGACTACTTAGAGATCTGAAACTTTGCATACATGCCTAATCTAGAGCCCAATACATGAATCAATAAATTTTATGGGCGTAGGATAAGGGGCGTGGCACTTTTTTATAAACTCCAGATTTGTGTATAACTTAAGAACTACACATCACACATCAATGAAACTCGGTAGGAACTTACTACATATCCCTATCCTTCTACTGAGAAAATAAGGGGAGCACTGGATAAGGGGGCGTGGCACCCCCCATACAAACAAAATTTTTGATCTCGATTAGCTTTGGAACTAAATGTCGTGCAGCATTGAAATTTCGTATGCAGTCGCCTCTTGGATGTGTTGTCCCACTGGTAAAATTTTATGGGCGTAGGATGAAAGGGCGTGGCACCCCCCATACAAACAAAATTTTTGATCTCGATTAGCTTTGGAACTAAAGGTCGTGCAGCATTGAAATTTCGTATGCAGTCGCCTCTTGGATGTGTTGTCCCACTGGTAAAATTTTATGGGCGTAGGATGAGGGGGCGTGGCACCCCCCATACAAACAAAATTTTTGATCTCGATTAGCTTTGGAACTAAAGGTCGTGCAGCATTGAAATTTCGTATGCAGTCGCCTCTTGGATGTGTTGTCCCACTGGTAAAATTTTATGGGCGTAGGATGAAAGGGCGTGGCACCCCCCATACAAACAAAATTTTTGATCTCGATTAGCTTTGGAACTAAAGGTCGTGCAGCATTGAAATTTCGTATGCAGTCGCCTCTTGGATGTGTTGTCCCACTGGTAAAATTTTATGGGCGTAGGATGAGGGGGCGTGGCACCCCCCATACAAACAAAATTTTTGATCTCGATTAGCTTTGGAACTAAAGGTCGTGCAGCATTGAAATTTCGTATGCAGTCGCCTCTTGGATGTGTTGTCCCACTGGTAAAATTTTATGGGCGTAGGATGAGGGGGCGTGGCACCCTCCATACAAACAAAATTTTTGATCTCGATTAGCTTTGGAACTAAAGGTCGTGCAGTATTGAAATTTCGTATGCAGTCGCCTCTTGGATGTGTTGTCCCACTGGTAAAATTGTATGGGCGTAGGATAAGGGGGCGTGGCACCCCCCATACAAACAAAATTTTTGATCTCGATTAGCTTTGGAACTAAAGGTCGTGCAGCATTGAAATTTCGTATGCAGTCGCCTCTTGGATGTGTCGTCCCACTGGTAAAATTTTATGGGCGTAGGATAAGGGGCGTGTGTATAACTTTAGAACTACAAATCACACATCAATGAAACTCGGTAGGAACTTACTACATATCCATATCCTTCTACTGAGAAAATAAGGCGGGCACTGGATAAGGGGGCGTGGCACCGCCCATACAAACAAAATCGTTTATATAGAATAGCTTTGGAACTAAAGGTCGTGCAGCATTGAAATTTCGTATGCAGTCGCCTCTTGGATGTGTCGTTCCACTGGAAAAATTTATGGGCGTAGGACAAGGGGCGTGGCACTTTTCAAGCAACTACACACTTGGGCTTCAGTTTATAATTATAGGTACACCACACATCAATGAAAAACGATAGGAACTTACTTGCCGCGCCCTGCTGGCAAAATAGCAACAACTCACCGCGTCACAAATATGCCACGAATATTAGGGTCGATCACAGCCGTATTATTTGTTAAATTGAGGATATGACGATAGGAGACACTGTGAATACCCTAAATATTGTGTACTGCTCTGCAAGTTTTAAATTCTTTTTGTGAAAAATTTCAGAGCTCTAAAATTGAATTTATGGAAGACTAAAAAGTAGAAAATAAAATTATATAAAAAAAAACTTTTTAAAAATAAGCTTTAATTTATTTAATGTACTAAAAAGTAGAAAATAAATGGTTTTTAAGTCACCTGTATCTTACTATCAATAAAAGCTTGTGCGCTCAATATCCATATTCAAAATATCTTTCATTACTAGAATCTATTTGCAAAAAATTATTTAAATAAAATATTGTGGTAACTGTTTGACAAATATTGAACACATGAGCGCCCCAAGCTTTTATGGATAGTAAGATACAGGTGACTTAAAAACCATTTATTTTCTACTTTTTAGTACATTAAATAAATTAAAGCTTATTTTTAAAAAGTTTTTTTTTATATAATTTTATTTTGATATATCTTTTCATACCTCGACCGAACAGTATCACTCTATATATTCCTTATATATATTACTTAAATTTCAACGGTTTTACTAGAATAATAAATTTTGTTTAGTTTAAAATGTTGAGTAGCGTCAATCGTCCCTCATTGTGTGTCCCAGTTTGATAGCTATGTAGTTAATTTTTCAATAATTAAGATTGATAGAAAAATTGCGCTGCACTTGCACATGCTATGAATTGCGAGTATCAGCAGCTGCTGCTGCACTTGTTGCCAACTTTTCGCCATTTGCAACATTGTTGCAAGTAATGTTGCATGCATTCAGATCATTAAGGTAGATGCATGGCCCGAGCCTCTGAAGCATGTTGATGGCCATACGTACGCCTTGTTGTGCCCGTTCTAAGCTGCTTTGCCATATTCAAGTCGGAATGGTCAATGTTAATGTGGCACTGTCCAAATCGCACTAATTGTACCTCTTTTATTGAAGTGCAGCTGCTGCCATGCTGCGCGCTTCGCTGCTGTTGCCGGCTGTCAACACAGTCGTATAGAGGCTGCAAAGTGACATGCATCAACTGGTAATCACTTTGCGCTTATAATTAATTTAGTCACATAGTATTTGCAATTTAGTAACAGAGATTACAGAAATGAGTCTGCTCGGCTCCGTAGGCCGGTAAGTACCCTAAAACTGGTTAAACTGATTTGTTGGAATTATAAAGAATCACGGCCTGAAATATTGCGAATTTATTGACGGCCTGCAGTGAGTTTTTTCAAGTGTTGAAAGGGCAGTTTTTAGTAGGAAATACAGACATTGTAAACCGGTATTTTTGAAGCTAAATCAGTTCGTTCGGCACACTCAATGCAAATGTGAATTAAGAATTGACAGATATTTTATAAAAATAAACCGGCGTAATATTCACTGAAGCTTCCTTGTATGAGCTGGAGTGAGCGTCTGTTGCTTTAACACTTTTAAAGCATTGTAAACGATTTACTCGTGAAGAATTGAAGTTGCTTTAAATTGCAGGCCATAAAATTTGGCGCGCAAATTCTAATTGATAATCGCCGATTACTATAGACCATTCTAAATGCCAAGTCAAGTGCAGCGGAGTTTGTTGCTAAGGTCGTTAGCTGTGAATGTACGGAAAACCAGCTTCTTTCAAGGCCCAGAGACTTCAAATGGCAGCGCTTAATTAAAAACTTAAGGTAAATGTAAATTGCTTTCTAAGTGCATGGCGTATACATTGCCTTACTTAATGACTTGTAAAAGAATTTGGTGTACACGCATACAAGCACATGTCTATAGATGCACATGCATATGTTCACACTCAAAGAAGCAGTCATAAATACGACTAGTGCTTTTTTACAGTGCATTATGTGAAATTATCATCATTATTGTGCAATTATTTGTACTGTTGTTGTATAACTTTTAGTAATTCCGCATTTAATAATTCAGTATATTTACACTAACTGCCCTGCTGTAGAATAATGCAGCGTAAGTGGTATATTTCAGTTCTAAATTGTTTTCTACCCTCTCCAACGCTTTGACTTGTTCAGAATCGTTCGTTACTTTGTTATTTACAGTGAGGGCTAACTCTATTAGAACGCTGAAAAGTCATTTTAATTTGGCAGCGTAATTACACCATAGGTGCCAGATTCGTGGTATTTTAACCTTTTGCAGTACGTTTTGTTTTAATGTAAAATATTGTTAGCCACAATTTTACTTTTGCGAGCACATTTCTAATCTGAGGAATTTTGTTTGTTAGGCTGACAATAGTTGGAGGTATTTCAGTTTACGGTGCCGCCGTGGCTTAGTGGATAAGTGATCGGTCGCTGATGCGTGAAGAAACCCAGCCGACTCACGAGCTAGCTGGTTACTTTGCGAGAGTATACTTTGCCCACGCTTCTCACAAAGTAGCTTAATGAGGCTTCCCCTTCGGACACGGCAATAGAATAAATTTGTAGGTCCCATTAACTTGTAGCAAAATTTAACTGACTATGTCAATATGGCGTAGAGCTCGTATAGATCGTTGTTCGTTCGGATGCGGTAGTCGTCGACAACGCGGATCGGCCCGAAGATTTCGTGGAGCACTTTTCTCTCGAACACTCCAAGTGAAGCTGCATCAGTCTGCGAGATCACCCATGCTTCAGCGCCATAAAGCAATACGGGAATGATGAGCGTCTTGTAGAGTGTTAGTTTTGCTAGTTGAGGGAGTATTCTACTACTCAATTCTTCTACTAGTCCCTAGTAGTACCTATTACGTATTCTCTATGTACATACATACCGACTTATACGTGAACGAAGCCGCGCGCGCAAGCTAATTATATACAATAAAGCCTCGCTTTGCGACGTTTCAGTTAGCTACGTTTCACATTGCGTCGAAAAAAATTGGCGAATACATTTTCGTCATTTCACATCGCATCGTAAAATTCTTAAGTTTTAATTTTCTGTATTAGTAAAAAAATTTATTGGAAACTGGAAATAGCTTTGGTTTTGATCAAATAACCTTTGGATTTAGCATTGGGAGGTATGCATCTTCAATATTTTAGCACACTTCCATGCAATTCGAAATGCGACGTTTCGTTTGCGACGAATTTTTTGGGAACCAATTAACGTCGCAAAGCGAGGCTTTACTGTATACTTACTATACTGTCCGGAAAAAATTTTCCGGAATCACACTGCTGTTTGCTTGAAATGCTTCCAATTTATATTATGCATTACTTTTTCCGGTGATTTACAATATTTATGTAAGTTAATATGTGATATTAATAAAACGAGAAGCTTTTTGCGTTGAAAAAATCAAAATAAGCTGATAAGTTTATTACAATACAAGTTTTATAACCTGTTTGCTCTCAAAACGTTCTAATAATGTGAATACCGACTGTACATACATTGGAAGTATACCTTATGCAATTATAAATTCAGCCCATTATTGTTTGAAGTTATTACAATTGCGACATATTTATTATTGAACTTACAAAGTTTTAATTACAAAATCAAATTGGTTTTATTTTAATAGAAAAAGAAAAATCAAGCAAATTACAGCCAAACTATTTAGGCTTTTATTAAAGCACAATTTTATTAGTGAAAGTTTTGCGTAATATTCTCTCTGGATTAAAAATTTTTTTTAAATGCTTGTATCCGTAAGTATAAGCCACAAGGTGTGCGACTTAAACATGCGTGCGACTTAAACATGCGTGTAGAAAATGCATAAAACGGGTAAAGAATACGAAATATGTAGAAAACTAGAATGTAGAAAACATTTAAAACTTCAGCTAAGGTTGACAAGGTATACTTTATATAAGTGAGTACCTACTGATATCGTTGTTGTTGTAGACGAGGTCGACTTACACAAAAAGACCATTATTGTGAATGAAAATAATAAATCTTATCAAACAAGATTTTCGGTTTTTCGAAAAAAGTTGAGTGCTTATATTCATTATCAGCAGGGCCCCAGTAGAAACCCTTTCAGTAGCTATTCCTATAAGCATTCATAAATCGATGTACTATAATAATACTATAATAAAAATTAAAATGTGAAATCTAGTTAAGACTTTTTAATGCAAAATTCATATCAGAGAGACAGATACTTCCGCGGAGGAATTTTTATCAAAAACTTGTAAAAGTTGTAGCTGTATTGTAGTGTATTGATTATAAGCTCCCGATACTTAGTTTTGTAATACAATAACGTATACACTGATATGTAGTACATAAAAACGAAAAATAAAGACGTGTAAAAGTAAAGGGTTGCACAAAATTTCCCGCGCAGCAAAAAATATGTATGTATAACAATCCGCTCCGCATACAAAATGACGATGGATGTTGAAAATTTGGTGATTGCGTATGTGTAACTAAAAAATCAGCGAATGCTTTCTCATATTCCAAATAAGTATCTATCAAATTTATGCATCTTTCTGAAGGGGAATAGCAATTCTTTAAACTACCAAATTTCTAAGCATTGATAAGTGGTAAGATTTATGAGTCCGGGAAGTTATTTAATTCGAACTTTCGTTGGTTGGTGCTTATGATTTACACTACGGAAGCAAAGTCATGTTCTGCCGCAGTTTCTCACTACATATGAATGCATGTGCATGTGTGTTATTATGTGATGATTTATGTGCCACTTCCACTCGCCACTGTTCATATTTCAATTAATCAAAGTTATTGGCTTGTTCCGTCGTTATAGAGCGGCCCATTCGTCGTCAGAAGCTGAAACTGACCAGCCGTAGCAGCCCGCCCTTTCCCGTTGGCGGCTCCAACAAATAGACGCAGTTGATTTAACGCGCTCGCATAAGTTTGTTTTTAATCTGCTTGAGTGGCGATTTGTCAACGGAGTCCTTGCCACATCCTTCCGTGCGCAACATAGTACTTTTACTTATTAGCCGAAAGCGCACAAATTGAATCAAAACATACAAACTTACACACTCGCATATGCCGCCATGTAGGAGCGTGTTCATATGATGATCAGGCTCCGCACTGCTGCTGTAAACTCTAGTCCAAGCCGCAAACTTTCGCATTTGCCCAGTTAGTAGACCATAGCCCACGTGATTGGTGTGAGGGGGAGCCAGCAGGCTTGAGATATGGCCTCTACAAGTTTTTTTTTAGTTTTTGGACGCCATCAAAATAGAATTTTCCGTAGTTTTGTGTACGGCAAAGCGGCATTAATTTTTTGTGCTGACTGCGTGAAACTGTTTAAATTGCGATAAATAAAAGTTAAATTAATTGTTACGCCGTGTTTGCTGACGAAATATGTTGGGGTTGTCCAGAGGCCCTTCTCAATGCCAGCTCAACCTTTCGCTTGCATATGCTCAGTCTACTCAGCATCCCCCCAAGCCGTGCTTGCTGCATATTGTAATAATGGAAAAACATGATTTATTGACGGCAAAATATTTATTGTTTTGTGAAAATTTCTCGCCGAAATTTTTCTATATAAATAAAAAGGGGAAAAAGCGTGCATCTTTTGAATTCTTGCACAAAAACAAAGCCGCCAAAAATTACAAAACAATTCACAATTTGCTTTGCCACGCCACTTGTTTTTCATTTTTGCGTAACCCAAACCCAAACCCAAACCCGTACCCACCCTCTTGTCTGCCTCGTGCTCAGCCAAAAGCAACTTCAAATCTGAGTGGCTAAGTTGACTCGGCTTGGATTGGCCTGGCGGTTTCAGTTCGTTTGCATTCTTACGCTGCTTATTTATTTATTTTGCGTGAAGTTGTACCTTCGCGGTTGCGTATGCCGTATGTAGGCATGTTTCCTTCGGGTCAATTCCTCTGGTTTCATTTAATTAAAAAAATATTCCTTTGTCCTTTTTTGTTGCCTGTGCTATGCGCGGTACGCGGCCGCGGCCGCGGCCTGCTTCAGCTGCTGCTCCTTGTGCTGCGCTCGTATTTACTTAGGATCAGGTGAATTGTGAGAAAAACGCGCTGCTTTTCCCTTGTTAGAAATTCCCGAGTTAAATCTCCGGCGTTGTGATTTTGCTGTTGTTGTTGCTGTCGCACGGTAGCAAACCAATTTTTGCATTCAAGCAATGAAATTTAAATGAATTTTGTAAATTTTGAAAGCGCTTTAAGGATTCGTCAACATTTGAAACGTTTAAGAGGCAGATATTCCTCACTGGCAAACAATTTATATTGAAGACGCATACCCAAGATACTGGAGCGGAGCTTTTGGGTGCGGCCAGTATCTCTGCATGAAGCAGACGGAACGCCGAAGAAACCTTTTGAAATGTTGAAACTTCTTAGTAGATGTAGCAGGTAAAAATATTTTAACTAAGTTGATTTTCATGCTTATTATTTTTGGAATCATCGACACATGCCAGCGATCAATAGCTCCACAAGTAGAAAATGTTTGACGTTTGAAACATTTTAATTTTAAAAATTTTTATTAGTTTTCTTCCGCAACCAATTTATGATGTGGATAAATATTCTCCTATGCATGTGTTTTAATAATGATACAAGCATTAAGAAATTTTACTTTTTTATTCGAGTAGGTATTTACATTAATTTTTGGCACATATTGGTAAGCGAAAATTCAATTTAGAGTGATACTATTGTCTGTAAGTTCAGCTATTGACCTTTGAAATTTACACTTACCTTTAAAGCCTTTGAAGAACTTCAGAGTTGTCAGCTGCCTCATCCACTCTGTTCTGTGTACGAATCAGTCAGGTTGACCCAGTTTATTACACAATTTATAAGGAATTATAATTTTTTTAAATAATATTGCTGCAAATTCCTGATTATTCTGAGAACTCTTAAAAGGTTTCCTTATAGATAAGGAATAAGCATGACTTCAGGCGCCAATTTATGGGATTGCCTGGTTGCTAGAGGTACTTTGAACAGACGAGACGATCAGCGAATAGCAAGCAGCAACAAGTTATTGGTGGTATATTTGGGACTGATGAATACTATGAAACAGCGAACTGCAAACCAAAGGTGTGTAATCAAACTGAGGAGCAATTTCTATTCCCACAAAACTCACATTTTCAAATTATCTTTAATCGATTGCTTTAAATGTATGCGCATTTCAGGGTACATATATGAAAAATTGCCAACGATTCGAAGTGGCGCTCGAAGTTGAAAATAAAGACATAATCCTGTATTTGCCCACAATGACATTAAAGCGCATGGCGCAAGCACCCGCGGAGAGCGGGAACAATGTGGAAGGTAGAACTCAAAAAATGTAATTATACGCGAATTGTGGAAATCGCGAGGTTGCGGCTTTGTTTGTCTTTGCAGCGAAAGCTCTTCAGGGCAGATTTGGAGGGTAGCTGAAGTGTTTGGAGCGCGCGCTGCACATCTGGCCGTGCAGCTGCAGTTCACTCGCGATTGACTTCAATTGCTCACGCTCGCCCGATCACGCCCTCTTGAGAGCGTTGTGCTTTTTGTGTGCGCCTGCTATTCAACTGCGATCGTGCGTGAAATGTAGTGCACAGCGCGCGCCTTACCCAGGCAAACCTCTCCACGGCAATGTGAAGTGCGCGCGGTACTTGGCCACAATTGCTGGCGTATGTTACGATGTTGCAGAGGAGCTTGGGGTTAGGAAGGGGGTCTCAAATTTTACAATGCTCATTTGTATGCGATAAACTCTTTTTGTTCACAAAATTATTCGTGTAAATAATAATTTGATCTTTTTTAATATTTTTGATTCATTAAATATTTTTTTCATTTTTATAAAGATGAACATTTTTTTAATAATTAATTATTTCTTGATGTTTTCACGGAAAAAACGACAACTTGTTCACTCTACGAGTGAGTCCTTAAAAAAAAGGCAAAATCGAATGACTCGAAATAATTAATCTAAAAAAGGTTTTGGATAATAATAGACTTATATTTATACGCAAAGTACTACTCAAAAGTATAAACTAAAAAGTACCGTTGCATACTTTGAGTACAAGTATAAGCCTGAAACTTCGAGCATAAATAGTATAAACGCTTGTACAAAAGGCTCTTGCGTTCCAGACTCACATGCCAAGGAGATTATGTTTGTTGATTTGACGACAAAATATATAACATTTTAACCAAATAATATAATTGTTTGCGACTTATACTGTTTACTTATAAGATATTAATCAATAATGATAAATAATGTCATTAGATTAAAGTGACCAGATTTTCACAATCTCAATGCTGGACGCATCACAATCACAATCGCAGATCACAATCTTTTCTCTCGTAGTCCGCTTTTACACGATGTGCGATTTTTTGATGTTTCGCGTTGCTCACCTATGATTATAATGGGGAATCTTCGAATCGCCTCGTGTGAAAGCTATGCGCGACTTCAAAGCGGAATGTCCAAATGTTGAAAGCGATGATTTGAATCGTGAAAAAGCGGACTTATTAGCTAGGTTTACACTTTTTCATTTCAGGGCTGCCATACATATTACAACAATAATATTACTTACCCGCATATTTACTGTCTTCATTAAAATCTTTAAAATTGTGCACTTCACATTCACAAAACTTTGACATTTTGACAGAAAAATAAATAAACTCTATATGTCAAAAAGCGTATTTTAGACTCTATATGCTAAAATCGTATTTCAGTGTCGAAATGGTCATGGTGGTTGATATTTTATTGCAGAATTTATAGAATGCTGGACAAATTGGGGTATTTTGGGAAATGCTGGACGTTTTGACGAATCATTTTGCATGCTGGACAGTTCAGCCCAATGCTGGACGAATGGTCAGTTTACATTAGATTTCCAAAGAAATATTTTAAATTAAATTTAGAGATTTGAGCTTGGCAAGTTAAGCAGACTGTGGCTCTTGCTGCCGCTCTAAATGTCAGAGTTCACTTTCTCTATATGTATATGCATGTACCTAAGTACAGTTAAATATTGTTAAAGCTGCCATTTGGCATTTTGGCATACCGCCTCAGCTCTTCACCTTTTCAGCGCCTGACACTGCGCATTATTATCCTAATGGCATTTCCATTTCCGTTTCCAGTTTAGCAGCTTTTGCAAACAAGTTAATCATATCGTAACCAATCAAGCGTGATAATCCCTGGCATTCGCTCTTTCCGCCAGCGCGCGGCTTAAGGAAATCTCACTTCCGTTGTAGTTGTAGCCGGCTGTCTGCCTCTGGCTCCCTGCTGCCACTGTCACTCGCCGCCGCCTTCATCAGCATCTGATATACAAGGCAATTACTACATCTGCGGAATATCAATTGGCAGCGCTCGACGCGCGTCGCGTGGACAGCTTTAATAAGTATGCCCTGCCCAGCGTCTGACGGCGATGCAGTGCAGTGATGGAGCGGAGCGGAAACAGCGATTATCTTGTCAAAAGCGCCAGCACGCATTGCGCATAGCGAAAATCACCGAAATCTCGCCGCAGCATTGAGGCGACTTGCATTTTGGGGAGCACATCGTAAAACTCGAAGCGTGACGCATTTGCATTCCTTAAAGCTTCAAAGAGCGTAAAGCATCACACTAAAGTGATAGCTATTTTGTGGCAGGACTAGTGCGGCCACAATGGAAATGCTGCAGTGAATGAAAATCGCAGAACCTCAACAAGTTTTGGATAAACTTATGGGGTCTGCTTGGAGCTGTTTAAGTTTGGCACCCTGTATATAGCGGAAGGATCTTTGTTGCTCATTATATATTATTCAGACACAGTAGACGGAAAAGTGTACAAAGCGAGCATTTCCACAGTGGCCTGGGTGTACAGTGTACACATTCGATTTTTACATACGCCTATGAAATTTCACACTACAGATCGAAACCCTTTCTAAGGTTGAGTATACTCACTGATATCCATTGGAGATATTCTACAAAGTAATTAATTTTTTTTAATTGAATCTATCTGCTCGTGGATTGAGTCAGAGTCATTTTACAAGAATTTCCACTTGGGATTAAGTACCTATTCACTGAGGCATGAGGTTGCTCGTTCAATCTCCAGTAGACTTTCACTATTAAGAAAAGAAAGCAAATTTGTTTACAAACTGTATATATGTACTCTCTACATCTGTAGAAGAGAGGATCAGACGTATAGCAGAAGTTTCGAAGGCGCATATTAAAAATGTTAAGAATGACAGAACAGCTGGTTTTCTTTTGGATAAAATGGCACCGTATAGCAACAATTTTTTCCAAATTATCATATTGACAAGGGATGAAAATGTTTTTTGCAAAAAGTTTACATAACTATAAAATATTACCTGAGTCTGTTTAAAAAGGTTCGTAACATACAGCATAAACTTTTATATTTCCTGGATCTAAAATATAGTGGTGTCAAATTTTGAATAACGACTTTGCTTGGTGAGCACTTTTCCGGTAGGCCAACAGCTGTAACAGGATATGATGGCCATCTGAGTGAAAATTACCACATATGCGTCTAGTGAATCTATACTGGCGCCATATGTTAAAAAACTTTTTATTCAAAATAGAAGGCACACAAGAAAAATAATTGCTATTCTTCTAAAGTTATAAACTCTAAAAGAAAAATGTATTATTAGTAATGCGATTAAAGATCAGGCTGATGAATTTTGCGACAAATACTTTTCATGCAAAATTGTTCTGAGGTAGTTTTAATATGAGGCCTTTGGAGCTAACCAACGGAATAGCTTTGTAAGGAGCGAAGATACAGTGATTCGTTTTAGAGTTCATCTCTATTGACCCAATTTGTAGTTAAGGAAATGACGGGGAGGAATAACAGCATTAAAAGTTTCTCAAGCAAAAGTCTTGTTTACACGATTCTTTTCAATTGTTACAAAACGGAATTGACAATTGTACGTGGCAGGCACTGTAAATCATTCAAATAGGAAACTTATTGACACGAGCGGCGGCATTGTTTGTCTACAATTGGCAGCACTCAAATTTTTAAGCGGATTGCACTTCTCGGATCTTTGCGACAAACAAGCGGAGACCAACGAAAGATGACAGATGAAAGAATCAGGCGTTTGACATAAATAACATTTAAATTTGGCTGCCGCAGTCAAAATGAAAGCAAGCGAAAAAACAACGGGCAGCAACATCGTCCACCTCCGGGCCGGCGTTTCTTCTTTATTTCTTAGTTATTATTTCGTTATTATAAGCATGAAAAGCAAACACACACACACACACAAAGATAGAAGCGTTATTCAGTTCAGCGAAATAAATTTATCGCCTTAGCGCTGGGAGTTCGCCGCCCAACGGCACGCCGGGAGTTGGGCACGTGACAACCTGACACCGCAGCAAGCTGCAGCCGCTGATAATAAGGTAAGCGCGCACACGTAACGTGCGGCCGCGGCGCACCAGACAACGGACGCGGTCCGGCCCGGTAGTCAGCAGTGCCGTAAGGTGTGTGGAGAGTGGAGCACACGGGACAGATGGCGCAACGCAAATGCACAAAATGAAATCGTAATGAGATTTCTCACAAACTACCTTTAAATATGAACAGATCTGCGCACTTTTGTTCCTCATTTTTTCCGCCATTCCCGCTGTAATGACAACATTCATAATTGGATAAAAAAAGCGATTTCTCCTTCGTACATTGCTGCGTGCTGTCGGTTGGTAAGCGAAGTTTGCACCCAGTTGCCCGGAGACGGTGTGGAGGAGCGAACTGATTTGAATTTTTACAATAAAATTGAAGAGGGCATTTAGGTAAAATATGCTCCTTGGGGAATGCGTCGCATAAAGTGTGGATGTTTTGTTTACATTGTCAATGGGGATGGGCTTTAAAGTGCGCCTGGCACAGACTTAAAAGAAAGTAAGGGCAGACGGCGCGGGACAAATGAAAATAGCTTAAAGTGGCCGCCAGCACTTGAAACTGCTTGAGAATGCGGCAATTATTCTGATTATAGACGTCATCAATGGGATAGGGGTTGAATTCAATAGCAACAATTTCGAATGTGGAATCAGTTTGAAAGAATACAGCGCAATAAAGAAAATATAATATTTTGTTATATATTGGAACGGTTTTATAGTGGTTTAGAACATCTGTTTTCCTGAGATGTTGAGACCAGTCTAGATAACCTTCGAACATCATTACAACAACAACAAGAATTAAAAAAAAAAATGTAGATAATGGCAGTTATAGATAAAACTTTTTATAATCTTTCTATGGGTAAACAATTTTTAGAAAACAAAATTTTTGATTCTAGTACTATTTCGGAGATGGAAGTTTCAGCTCTTAATAGTATTGACACTGAGAGTGAAATGTAAACAATGAAATATCTCGCAGTGACAGAAAGTGGACTTTTCCGCTTTCAAAAATAACAGCTCAAATATGTACCATAAATTTACAAAAAAATCGTATTAAAATTTGTTGCTCCCGATATTTATTTCAAGAAAAATGTAGACACAATTAAATATTTGGTGTAGTAAAAAGAAAATACATTACTTTTGCATAAAATTGAAGGCTTGATTTATCATAGCTTAAATGATACAACTATATTGACTACTATTTTATTAAAAATCCTTGTCGAAATTTCCACTGACAAGTCGCATCCCCTTCCATTATTGATTTACTGTGCAAAACAGTATTCATATTTTGTATCTTGGAGTAACGTCATAAATGGCTGGAAATCTGAAATGTCAAACGAATGTCAACGATTGCTACTCATCACAGCAGCGAGACACCCTTCAACTTTGGCACTGATGAAATCCACAATTGTTGTGCTTGCCCTTAATCCGCACGCCATTTACGGATCGTCCCCCTTTCTTATACACACATGCACACACACACACACAGAGCACGACCACATATGGAAGTCGTCAAGGAAGTGGTGAGTGGATGCTGCCACAGAGATGGGTGAGTAAGCTGGGGTTGAATTAGTCAAATCACAGCAGCAGAACGCGGCTCATTTGTCAGCTTATTCGTTTGGATAATTGTCCTGCGATAAACAAAATTAGCAGCAATTTACGCGGAAATAGGAAACTCAGCGCGCCACAATAATGGCAGCAGCAGCAGCGGCAGCTTCTTCCCGCGCCGGTTCCTTCTGGCAACAGCATAGTGGATTGCACAATTAATGATGAGACTGTTTTATGGGACGCAATTTATATATGTATATATGCATGTGTATGTGTAAAGGAAGCCGTAAGAGGTCGGCTGAGAACAATGCATGACAAGTGTTGGAGCTGCAATTATGACAGGCAAGTGGGCTCGTCCGCCTACAGATGCGACAGCAGTTCAGTCTCATTTACCTTTTCCCCTTGCTTGGAATAGTGGCAGCTAAATGTCTTACTATGCGAAATAAGGTTAGCGGTTTTAGACAACTGTGTGTGTGTGTTTGCCTGCTTTTACACATGTGTTAATACATGATACATTGTGGCGGAGTAGTTGATCCCAGTTGAAAAAAAAGCTATCCAGTATGCATGCTGGAGACATGCCTAGGAAGGTCAGCAGGCCTGCTCTCCTCCATACCCGCTTGTATCTTTTTTCTATAGGCATGTCCTAGGACGGCATGCCTGCCAAATGAACTGCCGTAGCAGCAATGCTGCATGCATCTCGTGGAAGTGATGTGGCAGGTCAGATATGAAAAAAATAATTAAAAAATAAAGAAATTCTTTTTCTATTCTAGTTTCGGAGAATTGCCAATTCATCGCAAGAAGTGGCGCCGCGCAAAGAAATACATAATTTGAAAACAAATTCTCTTTATATTAGATTTTATATACATACTATTGTACCTCTATTACATTTTATGTGCCTTGACTGAGAATTGAACCCGGGCCTCCCGTATAAGCAACCAAGTGGCTCATTCACTGATCCAACGTGACGCGTAGGCTTTGGTTGCTTAAAATTAACCAGAATGAGAAAATTTTTTAAATTTCTAAAAATAAACTTTTGAAATTGACAACAAAATTATAACCTGCCACATCCCTTCCATCGGCATGCCTTCCTTGTTTTTCAACTGGGATGTTAGTGTGGAAGGAAACGTAATGCTACGGATTATCAGATTAGAATTCTAAAAGAAATTTTGAATATTTGAGAAAAAATAATTTATCAACTAATATAAATATTATGGGCAGGTTATCAATTGTTAGTTAATAGAAGAATCTCTTACTGGACTTACTCTGCCATAGAAAGGACATACAATAGTCAATTCCTGTATGAAGCTAAAAAGATTATTGTACATGAACAGAATAGTTGTTTCTCACCAAGTTATATTAAACAGATTATGCTTCGCAAATCATGATTTCATGAATTTCCTACATGAAATTTTGACATGTAAAAATTGTGTATTTAACATGTGTAGAAAGTTTAGCACAATTACGTCGAGAGCTCCGAAAACTCAAAATCGTGCTTGAGACCCTTGAGTTCAATTAAGCATTCCCAGCTGTAGAAATCCTCGCAGTAATAAGAAAATTAGAACACTTATTTTTCGAAAAAATTTATGTTACTCATCTGTTTAACTGTGAATATGGTTTTCTTTATGAAATTTTAAAATCAAAATTAAATGAAATTAATGCAAACAAAACAAATTTTGCAAGTTTATACTCTGATATGCATTTAAAAGAAACGCCTTAAAAGCTTCAACAATATAATAAAATGGCATTAAGGAGTGAAGAGTGGCATTAAATACACACACTTGAGTGTTGACAGCAACAACAACATTGGTGAAAACAGCGCAAAAAATCACACAACGTAAACGCCAAACATGAGGGCTTTTAACAGAGACACTTGACACTTTGCTGAAGGACCCAACAACAACAATAGCGCCAGCACTGACGTCAGGACCGCAGTGGCCACGTCCAAGCCCACAGCCACGGCCTAGCCAGGCAGCCGCACTGAATACGAAGCGTGAAAAGAAATTATGCAGATTAAATGAGTCCACTTGTGCGCTCTTCACTCACAAACACACGCACACGTACACGTACATATGTACATCAAGTGTTGCAAAGGGAGAGACAAATTCACACGTATTTGTCAACTGTTGTTGTTGTTGCTCTTGTTGCTTTTAAATGGATTTCGTCGCCTTTCCCATTTTGGCAAAGATTTAATGGCCTTTTTCGCCAAACATTCATGAGAGAGCGCCGAGGACAAGCAGGCGCGACGTAAATTGCACACTTTTTGCACAAAAAAAAAAACAAAAGAACAACAACGGGCAAGAAAGTGAAGGGCATTATTCGAAGGGTGCAAATGTGTTGCACAACACCCTCTAACATTCAAACACACACACACTGACATACAGTCAGACACTTGCACTTGCCTAGGCAACAAATTCAACACCAAATTTTGTTGTTGTTGTTGACGCCATTGCGAGTGTGAAAATGCGCGTACTTCGCGCGTTCGTTCTCATCCTGGCATCCTTTTAGCTTTTCAGTGCCTGCGCCGACAGTCAAGTGCGGATGAATGCGTACTTGACTGAAGCAGAGTGAAGTGAGTCGACGACAGTTGACAGTTCGTTGAAATTCATTTGGTTACACACACACACACACATACACAAAAGGAGACATACAGACGACCGTGAGCGTTCGTACAGGACACCTGCAGCAAGTATTCATGAGTCGGAGTTGACTCGCTAGAAGACTTTACTCACGACATGACTCGCAATCCTTTCCACTTTTGAAACAATCCAATCCCAATTTACACACGGAAATATTTCTCGGATACTTTGTATCTATCTTTTTGCTAACACAAAGTTTTCTTTGTCGCTGTTTGTCATTGATGTTCTGGTCGCAAATGTCAACATATTGGAAAAGCGAAAAGAACAAAGAAAGAAAACTTTCCAGCGCAAGAAAATTTCTACTTGCCTCTTTTGGTTTTATTCTGATTATTAACTCGCCTTTCAAAAAGGAAACATTTCTGACTAAATTGGGCTTCCTACTAGTCATATGAATTTGAAGTGTCAATAGTTTGCAAGTCTTTCCGCCCAAAGACTTTGCAGGCTTAGTTACTTTTTCAGTAGTCTCGAGAAGAATCAGAATTATCTCTATACCTGACACAAATGATTTATAAGTGATAAATGTAAATCAAGGAAGTCTGCTAATAGCAGAAGTCAAACCTACGCGAAAATGTTTATCTTATTTGCCGAAGTTACTGGCTGATTTCAAGGAAGAAGACGTTTTTGGAATGGGCGTGGCATTTCACAAATTCGTCCTAAGCAATTCCAACATACTTTTCATGTTTTCGGCTTCTGGTTAGAACTTCAAAGAGCCGAGTGTTTTGCAAGGATTTTCTGACAATGCCTTGACCTTATGAGATTCACTGAACGACAACTAGAATGAAGTGGATCCGACGCACTAACTTGACTCACAAGTACTCATAGAATACAACTCCTTCTTCATGATTGACACTTTTCGTCATTGTCTTATTGTGGTTGGGTAGGACTTGAATGGTAGTAATTTCAGTTCAGCTCTTTGTGCGAACATGTGTGCAAGTTTTCAGAAAGACATGGAGTCATGAAAATCGACTCGCTGCAGTTCTCTGGTGTGTACGTGAGCTTGTTGACAGGACATTTCTATATCTTATTTGAATTTAATTGCTCCAAACGTATGCAAGCAAGTGAGATCTGTACACGTAGTCAGTGCATGCACATATCTATGCGTGTGTTGTTGTTGTTGTTGCACGCATATCCTTTCTAGCTGTCAACATCAATGTTCATTTTGCAGCGGCGTTATTAAAGCAGACATACACAGACTCAGACACGCAGACACGACGTGGATCAGAGAGATGCCACCAATTAGCAGTTTGGGTAGTAAACTCGCCCGCCACAAACACAATCGCATGCACATACACACGCCTACTTACCGACTCCCACACTCATACACGCTGTCGTGTACGCGCATTTTTCGTTTAGTGTTAGTGCTGGCTGCTGTTAATTACCCTGTAACATTTACGTTACTTCATAAGTCCTGATATGCCTTGGCAGCTCGACGCTGCCGCGCAACCCTCATGTGCCCCCTTTGTCTAGCGCCGCGCTTTCTCTCTCTCTCTCTCTTCTTGTGTTCCTCTTCGACTGGCTTTTGTGTAAACAAAGAACAGCACAGCTTCACGCGACACGACAAAGCAGATTATCTCAAAGGACCTATAAATCCAGTAATTAAAGTCAAAGTCACAAGACGTTCGTCCTTATCAGCGACTGCAGTATTTACGAGTGGAGTCTCGCAGCGGCGTGTGCGTTTATGTTAATGTCTGGGGCATATTATCTTTGGCTGGATTTGCCCAGACCGCTCCTTGTGCTGTCCTACTTGGCACTGTCTCGGCCCCGGTTTGCTGCTGCCACATGTTCGCAGGCTTAAGTTCAATTTGCTTTTAGTTTGCTAAAATATCTAGATTTTGTGCTCACCAAGGACAAGAGCGTTTTTCCTGCAAGACGCTTTAATATTTTTCGCCTCACATTCTTGACACAATTTTTCTTGAACTTCTATTTGCAGCCTCTTTAGTATCAATAAGAAATGAAAGGAAATCTCTAAGATCTCATCTTGTAATTTAAGTTGTGACGCAGGAGCTGATGCAAATCATTTTAGTCCCCGTTTAGACAGGGAAACATCTGGAACGGCAACACTGGAATTGTGAATGGAATGAGTGTGAATGGCGTGTCGCCAGTACGGGAAACAAAAACCCCTCTCCTTTCCCCGTCCGTCCCTCTCCGCCGAATACAGTGTTTCCTTTCCAGATGTTTCCCTGTCTAAACGCGGACTTAGAGCATAGCTTAATGCTACATCCTTACTTCATTTTATTTCCATAAATCAAGCTTTTTACCTACCGGCTTATTCAGCAGGTTTCTTGCGCCTCACTGGGGCAAGTGGCGGCACACAATGTGCACAGAGCTACCCAGTCGGACTGAAGTCTCAAAGAAAAAACACAATTGCAGTGCTGAGAAACATCAGTCACAAGTGCTCCACAAGCGCATAGAGACACAATTGCAAATTGAAATGTTCCTAGGGACGTGTTAACAGCACACGTCATCGATGAAGGGAAAAACATTTACCAGCCGGGAATAATTTTTTCTATGTATTCGTATGCAGCTTGCACTTGTAAGAGCAACTTTATGGCTAGACTGTTTACATTTTCGCTAACATTGTAAGCCGAAAGGTAACAAGAATGGAAAAAAATTAGCGGAGAAACTGGCTCCATGAATACTCTCGATCGTCTCCTGTGTCTCTGTTCCACCATCTCCACATCTTGCCCAATTTACTTGGGATCCTCATGGTTAATTGGACCGGAGGAGGCTTCAAGGCTGGGAATTAGATCTTGAATGAAGTTCTTTTAATCGAACAGATTACTACTTTCCAAACGTTTTGACGGATTGCCACTTGGTATTGTTAAAGAGCCAACAGGGCCCATGCATGGCCTATGTAACCTATCAGTGCAACCTTACCGAATCTTCTGCCGAATATATTACAAGAATAGTGAAAATAAAATGTATAACATTCAAAAATATATAATTCTAGGCCCTTTATTTCCAATCGACTTTTAGACACCAACTTTCACAATAACTTGAAGCTTTTTGTGTTGGATTTTCGACTATACAAAAAATAATCTTCGTAAGTGGTAATCTAGAGTCTAGAATAAATAAGAAAAGTCAAATGTAAATAGGAAATTTATAAAATTAATTCATAGAGGAAAGAATTTGTATGGAAAATGTCAAATTCAAACGAGAAACTCTTAAATTACACTGAGAAATTTCAGGATTTCCTACAAGTCAGCTGCACACTCATACGTACAATTCAACATACATATGTACATCTCGTATGCATGTGCACATGGCGGATGACTCTTGGCCTGTTCACATGCCATGCTTATCTGGAACATTTCTCATGTTCCAGCGAGTTCGATTAAGCATGTGAAAATTCACTGCGCAGCTTGTTTTGCAAATCGCTTTTCGTGCGGAGCTTAGCTTCCTGCCGCGGCTACCGTTGCTGGTGCCGGTGCCGGTGTCAAAGTGGATAAAGTCCAAAAGTTGAAGGCGCTTAGACAGACGGGCGTGTGGGCAGGCCGTCGGCAATAAATAACTTATTTTCGAAGGATCGAGTGGCGTTGATAATCAGCTGCATAAATTCACATGACAACGGGGAGCGCACAAAAAAGGACACACAAGGAGTTGGTTGGGGCCACTTCTTCACAGCATTGCAGTTCCATTTAATGCGTTGCATTAAAAATTAAAGTTGCTGGCAATGCTTCATTTTGAGCTGAGCTGCCTCCCGCGGATGACAGTTGCTATTCGATATTTAAAATGCAACGAAAAATGTCGAAGTACAAAGTGGGAAAAAAACAAAAGCGAAGAAAATAAGAGCATCAAAACAATGTGACAGTTGACAAACCGCCACTCAATATTGACAAACAGATAAACAAATAAACAAACAAACAAACAAGCAAGCGGTAAGACAGGCTGACAAGCATGACAGCAGCGACAACAAATGGCAAGTGTCGCCTGCGGCTGTGCCGTGTTTGCATGTCGATTTCGATACCAAATTGATTCAAACAATAAAAGGAGCGAGCATTGCCAACGGCAAGTGGGCGTGTGGCTATTTACCCTTGCTGGGCTGCAGTGCGTGCGATCAATTGCATGACTGGCTTGGAGTGGATTTAGTGCAGTTACTTGCCCATACGGAGCAGAAGCGGTAAACGACAAGACAAATGTGTCTACAGTAGCTCCCGCTTAAGTGCATTTTTAAGAATCGCAGTTGTTGGTGTAATTAATCTAGTAAATCATTTAACCAATACTTATATTAAATTCTTTAATTGCATTAATAAAACAACCAAGTGAATGTTTTAATGCAATGAGCTCCAAGTTGAGACGAGAACGCAGTAGTTCAATTTCGGCCCCTGATGCGTGAAGCTCTGGTTAAAGTCCCAGCCGACTCATAACCTCTCAAGAAAGTTCAAAAATTTGTTGAAATAGATTGTACAGAAATAAAATTAGTAAGTATACAGCTAAGAGAATGGCATTTTTTAAAAATTTCTATATGTTCTACATATGGAAACGGTTGGAAATCTTTCAAAAAATTATTACACCTATATTCCTGCCCCACCATCGCTAGAACTCGTCTGACTTGTTTAGGAGCACCATTATTTTCCGGTCTCGAACAGATCTCGAAACTGGGTATTACGCCTTTTTCGAAAATTGTGAAACGCACCCAAATTCTGACAGATCATTACTTTGACAACTCCTAAACGGAACTCTAACTGGTATCACTAAGGACCCAACAGGGTCTATGCGTGGCCTTCTTTTAGGCAGCCAGGTCAACCTAACCTAACCTACTATGCCTAGATTATGTGATAGGCTAATGATGGATGATGAATGGTAATGAATCCCTAATAACTAGTATAATAGTTTTTATTAACAAGGTAAAAACATTAAGCAATATAAGCATATCATGGACTACACATTGTTTAGAAGAGCAAACGGCCAAGCAAATTTTAAAATAAACAGACATAAGGTGCTTATAAAAAGTCTCCAAGATCATTTCTAATAACGCCCGAAAATTCGCCAGTTGCTTTCCAAAATATTTGCGCCCGAAATAATATAGATCGTCCAATCTCGCCACGCTGATATGGACTCTAAATTACCACTTGCGCTTTTTTCTCTTTACCTGTGATTTGGTGCTTGTCGTTGAAGTTGAAGCGGATGGTATGTTGGATGACAAATTCGGCTAAGATTTTTCGCCAGCTTTTGCGTTAATGATTGGAACGGCACCAGCGACCTTATCCACAGAGCCGCTGCGCCAATTATATAAATATATAATAACCCCTGTTTACTAGGTCTCGCGAAGAATTGGCAACTCTCTTATTCTCTGCCATGAAAATGAAGTTTCTATATTCCGTTTGAATACGGCGATAGGTCCCGTTTACTTGTGTTAAATATAGAACGGGCACACAAAAGATACAGCTAGGCCTAAACCTCGGGTACACGGGCTGTTGCGCTATCTCTATCTTTATATTAATCCCTAGTTATAACCACCTTGCGATCGGCTATGCGCTGTTAAATTGTCGTCTACCTTTAATTGCATACATACTTTAAAAATCTAGCAACAACAATTTGTTACCGTACATCCCAAAAGCTTCGATTATTTAACTGTTGCATGAGTACACTCAAAAATGCTTACTTTTCATCATACTTACTTTAAAATTGTGCGTGTAGAATTTTGCGCAAACTTTTCGCTTTTGTTGTCTATACTAAAAGATGGACGCATGGCGGATGAGCGTTTATGCGGCTTTAAGACGCTCTCACGCCATTCCATGCATTCTCTCAAAGTTTTGAAAGAGTGACTTTGAAAGAAGTTTGTTTGGAAATTAATTAAAAAGTTGGAATTTTGTTGTTGGCCTACTTTCGTTTTTTTACGTCGATTTTTTACTAGAAAGGCAGCTAAAAAAGCGTCTTTAAGAAGATCAATAATGCTGAAGTGCGCGAGAATTGGGCAGCGCAAATAGTTAAAGTGCCTGGCAGCGTATCTTCAACCCAGCTTTATTTATAAATCTAAATCGAAATTGTCTAACTTCCTCCTTACCTCCGTGTAGCCACATTTTGCACGTGTTCGGCCAAATTCTGCGCTCTCTGCCATTCTGCCTTACTAATTGTTTCGGCTTACCGCAATGCATAAATTTCTAATGCCAACTTTTAGGTTAGGTTCAACCTTTGGTCTGGCCTCACGTTTGGGCACCATGGCGTGCTCCTGCTGTTTTCATTGCTGTTGCTGTGCATAGATATGCACCATAGCCTTTGAATTAGAAAATTAGAAATATTTGTCTACAGTTGGTGCACGGTAAAAAGAGTTGCCGCAGTGGCACAAAAAAAGAAATAAGCGACGCTGTAGCAGTTAAATTTGTGCGCTGGATAAGAGTGCCTGATGCTGTTGCCCATAAACTGCTGCAACATGACAGCAATGCTTTGAAAATGCGACAAAAAGTTGGCATAAATTATACAAGTTGCTTGTTTTTATTATTTTTGGCATGCAATTGGGGTAGTCTCGGCGTAGTAGTTGTAAAAAAAAGTTAAACAAAAAAATTCAAAATACATAGTGCTTTTGTGACAAAAGTACAGAATGCGTTGTTAGTAAAGAGCGAACGAATATCGAAGTTTGGCCGAAGTGATGGAGTTTCTTTTATGGCCGATGCCATTTTCATTTCATTTAGATTTAACTATACTTAGGGCCAGTTTCACAGTGGATATTTAAACTCTGATTGCAGTTTAAATAGGGAATTTCAGTTTCACAGTTGGAAGTTAAATACGATTTAAATAGCCGATTGTGAATATTTAAGTACGGCACAGAGTTGCAATGGAAAACAAATAAACAGCTGATTTCGGATGTGCAAGCAAGCTGCGGGGACAATATTGCAATTTGTAAGAGATCAAATTAAACATAAAACTGCATGGTATAGCACATATAAATGATCCCGTAGTATCATAATTAATATAAACTGTGGATTCTTTGCACAATATCCAATAATTCACTTCTTTCAGCCGACGAAAAATTTTTAGTTCGCTCTGCCTCCATAATTGAACAACTGAACATATGTATGTTTTTGGCAAGTTGTGCCAACCTTTAAATGTCATATATTCCATATTTAAATAAATGCACTGTGAAATCCAAGGAAAGTTAAACTAGAATTAAACTCAATTTGCAAATTAGATTTAAATAGCCACTGTGAAACTCGCCCTTAGGCCACTGAGCCACCGCGGCACTTAGGGCCAGTTTCACAGTGGATGTTTAAACTCTGATTGCAGTTTAAATAGGGAATTTCAGTTTCACAGTGGGAAGTTAAATACAATTTAAATGCCCGGTTGTGGGCATTTAAGTACGGCACAGAGTTGCAATCGAAAACAAATAAACAGCTGATTTCGGATGTGCAGGCAAGCTGCGTCGACAATATTGCAATTTATAAGCGGCCAAATTAAACATACAACTGCATGGTGTAGCACATATAAATGATCCCGTAGTATTATAAATAATATAAACTGTGGATTCTTTGAAGAATATCCAATAATTCACTTCTTTCGGCCGACGAAAAATTTTTAGCTCGCGCTGCCTCCATAATTGAACAATTGAACATATGTTTTTGGCAAGTTGTGCTGTGTTCAATTGTCAAATATTCGAAGTTGCCATTCATTATTCCGTATTTAAATAAATGCACTGTGAAACTCAAGAAAAGTTAAACTAGATTTAAACTCAATTCGCAAATTAGATTTAAACATCCACTGAGAAACTGGCCCTTAGTCTTGTGTATATTTTCCATGGAAAGTAGGAAAAATCGATCACATATCCATTGAGCTATGTACATAAAAATTCCCCTTTATTACATATTTTCTGATTCTTAAATTTTGTTACCAAAACCATATGCCCATAAAATATCTTGGAAAATTATTTTTTACAAGCAATAAAAGTATCGAGAAACGTTTCTGTATTAAAGTTTAAGGTAGTTTGAGATTGTTCGAGTCGCTATATGGTGCCTTTTATGAGAGTGATTTAAAAATATCCAAATATTCCTAAAATTTGGTAGAAGTCTTCAAAAAGTATTGCAGTACAGATTCTACCACGCCTTGTTTTGAGATATGGAACCAGACTACTTCAATTATAAATGCCTGTATAATTCCGCCGCGGTGGCTCAGTGGGCTAAGTGCTTGGTCGCTGATGCGGAGCACCCTGGGTTCAACTCCCGGTCCGGTAACATCTAATAAAAAAGAAAATTTGTTTTCAAATTGTTTCTTTGCGCGGCGCCACTTCTCGCGATGAATTGGCAATTCTCCGAGAATAATCTTTGCCATGAAAAGCTTCTCAAACCCGTTCGGATTCGGTAAAGTAGGTCCCGTTAACTTGTGCAAAAATATAACAAGCACACACAAGTTAATGCGAGAAAGCTAGGCCTAAGCCTCGTTCGCGGGCGGTTTTGCCAGTTATTTACTTATTTATTATTTTTATATATAATTCCAAACTCATCTCTAGGACCGCTTTAATTTGATTTACTACAAACCTATTAATGGCTTTTCAAAATATTTGTCTTTAAAGTATTTAACTTTTTACGTGAAAAACAAACCCCATAAGATTAAATGTCCATGTATAGGTGGTATAGCTTGGTTCACATTCAAAATGAACTGCGGAGCATAGAAATAGACATGATTGCATATGAATAGGCTCTGTAATTCCATTTTGGCCAGGCTCACAAATAAAATTGCTAAATCATGTTGAACTGAAATTCGAAGTATTCAATCAAACACATACAAACATACATCCGCCCCAACACTTTGTATGAGCTCACGTATCGCTACATGCATCCTAAGCTCGATTGTATGTATCTGTGGTATTGCAGTGTGCGTATCTACGCAATAAACAGCACATACATATGTATGTATGTAGCTGTAGTGCTTTGCTCGTCTGCGTTTGCGGGCACACGAGCTAAAGCATTCCCTATGCGGTGTGTTGTTGTTGCTACTGCTGCTATTGTATCCTCAATTGCAGTCCCTTCAGGATATCACCTACACACACATACACATTGAAGTATATGTGTGCGTATGTGTGAACAGGCATGTAACTAACATTTTCTTTTCGCATTTTCTTTTGCTTTCTTTCTGTAGCGTGCTCATTTTTCTATTTATACTGTCACTTGCTCCCACATGACATTTATCGTTTGAGGGGCTCCAATTCTGATTGGACGCGCTATTTGGTACATGGTCATGCTCATTCATGTATACTGTGTATGTGCATGTAACTGCGCCAGTGTGTGGGCTCACATGTTGGATACACATTGCCAATAGCCATTGGAAAACTCCACCCACATGCTTACGCAACGTGAGCAAATCGATTATGTTCATTTGAGAGCTGTGTGTATATGTTGTATGTTTGTGTTTGTATGCGTCTGCCGAATGTGTGCTCAAACAGAAGCATCTCGTTTGCCAGACTCGATTGCGGGCTTCACAGCATCGACGGTGCTTGGATAATGTCCTCTCATATACGTACTATTAACCATATAAAATAAACTCACTCAGTTTTGAAATCCAGCAATATATCTGCCACCATATCAGACGAAGAAATAGATTTTTTTGTTATTCAGTTTTGCCTCAAAGTAGAGAACTTTCTCATGGTTTCCACTTATAGGCACGAAGATGGAAACCATAGCTTACGATGTGGAATATAATGAAATCGATAAACCCTTTTTTGTTTAATAGAGGCAAATTTGCCGGGCGCCGCAGTGGCGCTGGGTCTCTGATGCGAGAGGTCGCTGGTTCGATCTCCAGCAGACTGACCATATAAAAAACAAGATAGCGTATTCTTTACCATGGGAAAAAAGTTTCTCAATTCCTTTCGGCTACAGTTATGGAACACATTTGTAGATCCCTTTAACTAATGCTAAAATAGAAGGAGCACACACAAGTGAATGCAGGAAACTAGACCTATGTCTCGGTTCCACGAGCTGTCGCGCCGCGCGCGCCGATACATATGTATATACATTTATAAATTATAAAAAAAAACAACAACAAGAAATTAATTTAAGGTTTAAAAATTTTTTTAACTGTTTTATTTCTATATCCATTGATGTACAGGTCTGCATTAGTGAAAATATGAATTGGAATGGTTTCTATCCACTTTTGGTCTTATTCTTTCTCCTGCGGGTCGTCTTCCTTTTGCCACCACGATTGCCTGGTTTGCCCGGTTTGCCTGGCTTCCCTCCTTTGCCTCCCTTGCCTCCTTTGCCACCCTTGCCTCCTTTGCCACCCTTGCCTCCTTTGCCCCCCTTGCCGGCACGGCTCCTCTTTCTATTGCCACGCTTGGTCTGTCTATTGCGGCGATTCTTAGTGGCACTGCCACTGCGGCGGTGTGTGATGCGGCGGCGGGAGCGTTCCTCGCCTACGACACTTGCGTGCTCGGCAACCGACGCTTCATCTAGGTTGTTCTCGTCATCGTCTTCGGCGACATTGGCTGCATCGGCATCATTTTCCTCGTCGTCTTCAACAACCTCGTCATGGGACTTGACAGATTGAGCGCTATTCTCCGGACAGTAGTGGCTGTCCAAAGCGCAGAGACGGCTTTGTAGCCTGCTCTTGGATAGGTTGGTTGAGGCTCCAATGGATAGGCTGACAATGCAACAGAGGACTGCTGCAAGCAGTAGAAATGAAATCTTTGGAAACATTCTGTGTTGTTGCTCGTCGTTGAAAGTTGCGTTTGGTTTTGTTGGAGTGTTAAAGTTGGAGCTGATCTTTTATAGTCAAATCGCCAAACGCATTCTTGGAGGCAACCGTTGTAGTGCACTTGCACAAATATGCCCGCTGTGTTTGCCAGCATCGGAGTCAACTAATTGGGCAACTCTTTGCGATCGTATTCTTGAAAATGGGTTAGTTGCTTTCAAACGCATTTACAAATAAAAACAAGCCCAACAATATTGACTCAGCTCTGGCTGGCTCTCATGGCACTTATGCTCGAGTGCACCCCAGACCTCATCGCAGTATAAAAGTAGAACTTCCGCTGTGCTTAACGACACAAGTAATCGTCATATTGAATAGCACACTGAAAAATTAGACGACATGGGCTCGGCAACTTTTGTTTTGCTGGCAGCGATCCTTGGACTGGCTGCGCAGTCACATGGCTTTGGCTTCGGCTTCGGCCAAGGCAAGCCCTGCTTCCACCCAAAGTTCTGCCCGCAGACCACGCCAATACCAACTGGTGGCACTACTACTACGACCACCTCGCCCACTGGCACCACCACGCTCACGCCGACGACGACGACGGTGACCACCAGCCCAACCACCTCGCTGCCGACCACCACAACGATCACTATTCCCGGCACAACTACTGGCACCACTACATCTCCCACAACAACAACTACTGGCACAAGCCCCGGCACTACAACAACAACTTCGCCCTCACCCACAACAACTACTTCGCCGACATCCACTACCACTTCACCAACAACTACTTCACCAACAACTACTTCACCAACAACTACCTCGCCAACAACCACCTCGCCAACTTCACCTACAACAACGTCGCCCACGACAAGTCCTACAACAACCAGTCCTACTACCGCCAGTCCTACAGCCAGTCCTGCAACTACCACGTCTAGAGCCCTCAATAGCGACGGAGCTCGTGCTCGTCGCCGCAGGGTACACAAGGTGGTCAGCAGACGCCGCCATCCCATTGTTCGTCGTCGAAAAGTTTTGAAACTATCAAAGAAGGAGGCGCAGAAGAATAGAAAGAATAAGCGTCGTTCGAAGCAATTTCGTAAAAGTAGGCGTGGCAGCAGAAAATCACGCCGCAATCGCCGAAAAGGCAGTGGCACAAATAAGCTACTCCACGGATAGTACATTTTTGTATGGAAAATGATATCGGCAATGTTTAATAAAGTGACTTAAAAAGAGAAATTGAATTTCCTCCTTGCACATGTGGGTTTTACATACATATATAAAGTCTGAATACCTTCGCAACATGTATGCTTGTATGTGTGGATTTAGTTGAAATATGTATTTATTGGCGTTGCAGTGGCCTAGTTGGTAGGATCCTATGACCAATCTGTGGCAAACTCGTACAATCGCAAGAGTAAAAGCAAGATCTAGGGCGAGTCAGACTCAACATACAGTCGATCGACTGGATTTAAGTATGTTTAAATCGAATCAAAATTTGCCTGCGTGGTAGTTATTCCCATGGGTAAATATTATTTTGATTCCACAATACATGCCTTCCATCTTGAACATAAACAAGCATAAATAAACATCAAACATAAATTAATAGACAGACGTAGGAGTGATATATTAAGAAATGGTCATATTAGTAAGAGTGGTCTCATAAGCCACTGTGAGACTGACGAAAAAGGTGCAGTTTTCCTGTTAATACTACCTCAATACTTGCTAAGAAACCGAGAAGATCACGAGGGTCGGCAATTATATCCCACAGAATTCACAAAAAACATGTTTTCTGGGAGGGGCCTACCTACTTATTTTAATAATTTTAACCCTTTGCGACCCAGCATACACAATTGTGCGATGTGACTTAAAATAATTCTCTAAAGTAGATTTCTAATTTTTTGGGAAAAAATTCGAATAGTAGGCTAGGGGTCGTAAAGGGTTAAAAGATTCCCTTAATTTTTGACTGTCGATATGTATGACGACCTAACATCATGGCAAATTTTAAATTCCAACATCAAAGCAAGGTATACGGACTGACACAAGAGTGATCTTAAAACTCCGTTTTTTCTTCTGAGGTACGGAGTCTTAAAAATAAAATGAAATTTTGTTGTAGCAGACTTACTAACATTTCTGAAAAACTTCGAGTTAAGTGACTACGAAAGTATTACGATATTATATTATAAAAAAATCGGACTGAATATCGAGAAAGTTTCTAATTTACTAGTCACCATGGCCTCAGAGGCCTATTGTGACATTTTTCCATGTATTTACAAATCGTAGCTTTGAGACGCATTTGGTTATAAACACAGATGTATTATCAAGGTATCGAAGTCTGTGTATTGACTAGGCCATCACAGTAACAAAGAATTGTATCTTTACAACTAAATAGCTGTAGAAATAATATTTTGATTAAATTTTTAACTGAAGAAGTATTAAATCGTTTTCAAAATACATAAAAGAAGCATGGAACTGGTGGAGGGTTATTTAGTTACTTATTAGAAAAGTCACAATAGTTTACATTACGGGCTTCTCAATTGACCGATGAAATGCCAACTCAACTGTTGGTTCGTATAAAATTCAAAGTTGGTGAAGAAACTATGTGAACGATGTCATTTCTAGTTAATTAGCTTAAATTGCCAAAATAAAACAAGGAATATATGTATATTCAATCAAATTTATTTTGCTGTAATTGTCTTCATTCCTGATCCTTATTCGTTTTAACCGCTCTTTACCTTCCTGATTCTGTTGAATCTCTGGTTCTTTCTGCTGCCTTTACGTCCTTTGCGTCCTTTTCTGTTCCTGCGTACCTTCTTTCCCTTTTTGCCATTGTGGACTCTTTTAAAGCGCCGATTACCACCGCGTCGCGTCTTCTTGACACGGTTCCTATGACTGCGGCGACGAGCGCGCGATTCAGATTGATCTTCGGCTAATTCGTTTACTTCATCTTCATCCTGCTCGCCATCGTCTACGGCATCTTCATCAGCATCGGCGACATCTTGTTCGGAATCATCTTCTTCATTGTTCTCCTCCACTGGTTGCACTTCATCCTTCTGGGAAGCTGGGCGCACTTTCTCTTCGACACAGTATTTGCTGTCCAGAACGCACAGGCGCTGACGCTGCTTGACCGAGACACCCGATGCAGCGCCATCGCTAAGTTGGCTCAAGCAGAGCAGGGCCGCCAGCGCCAGGAGTATTGAGAGCCTTACAGACATTTCCGTTCACTTGAGTTGGTACTATTAGAAACACTCTGAAGGTATTGATGCTCAATCAGTATTCCGCTTGAACTTATATACGCTTTCAAATTGTAAATCTATCAATTACAAAACGAGCGTGTTCCACACTTGTACAAATGTTTGCTCATGAACAAGAATTTGGGTAAAGAATTCCCATTGCAGCATAAAGTCTTCGGGGTGCTGCCACTGTCTGTGTTTGCCCACCAATTTGGGAGTAGAGTTGAGCTTGTTATGTGAGGCAACAAATTCTATTGTTTGAAGTGACACAAATTTGAATCTTCTGATGAAGAATGGATTGCTAACGGGATACAATTATTATACTTGGGCTAAGATGCTTACTTTTTCGATTCGTCTAGTGATATAACGAGAAGCCAGTTTTCACTCACCGATATAATATATAATGAATATTTATAAAAAATTTATCTAAAGCTGAAATGAAATCACACAAAACTTCTTTATATTGCAAACTAATAGGAATAAATATATTTTACAATCTATTATATATTTGAAGACCGGCGCTAAGTTCAGACGACCTAGAGAGAGCTTTCAAACTGTAAAGAATGCTACAAATCTATGCTATTATTCTATAATGGGCTTAGTCTAAAATCTACACGATTTAAGAATTGCACAATATTGAGTGATACACAATTTTGAAAGTTTCACCATGAATTTTCAGGCATAAGATCTATGTAGATTGAAGATTGATCGAAAATGTAAATTTTAGAAATTAGAAAATTTTGTATTGAGTTATTTCCATTCGAGATACATATATCCTGTTACATAGATCTGGAAAAGTTTGGCAACAATATTTAGTAGATTTTTTCTTATTTTAATGTCTCCATAGCTACGACATAGGATACACCCGATAATCGGGAGTTAATACTAGTTTAATGAATTTTATTTTATTGTCCAGTGTTGTTAGGCACATCAACTACCTGCAGCTACAATCTTTTAAATATAACAAAAATTGTTTAAGGATCGATACAGCATAAGCAACCTTCCACTTTGAAAAGACGCCGTGAGAGCCAAAACTATTTTAATTTTTTATAAAAATATATACGTTTATTTAACTAAAAGCTTGTTAAAGCAGAGACAATATTTTTAGAATATAATATATTGGCTAAAGTTAATGACAAGGTTACAAAAGTGAAAATCGTGTTGTTTTGGGCTGCATATTTTTATCGTCCCCTTATATTTAATAAAAAACCAAAGAAGTTTTGAAATTACAACAATTTATTGTATCATGGCTATATTTAAATGTATTTCTTCGTAGCAATTCTCATTTAATCGATTTATGATTTTCTGTTCTTGCGGGTGTTTTTGTCCTTACGATTCCTGCTGGCTCTATTACGCACAGTTTGATTTTTCTTGGCGACTTTCTTGGGGACCTTGCTGGATCTCAGAATGCGACGACGGCGAACGGGATGGATGCGTTTCACGATCTGTTTTCGTTGGCCATGGCGACGTCCTCGTGCTCCTTCGGGATGTTCGTTTTCTGAAGTGCTTCTGTTTGCCGGTATTGTTTCGGCGGTCATAGCAGGTGATCGCGGTGGTTTTGTTTGTGGGGCAGGTGTGGGAGGTGGTGGAGGTGGGGGTGGTGGGGGACGTGGGGGTGGTGGGGGAGGTGGGGGAGGTGAAGTAGGTGGGGTAGGTGGGGTAGGTGAAGTAGGTGAAGTTGGTGGGGTAGGTGAAGTAGGTGAAGTAGGTGGGGAAGGTGAAGTTGGTGGGGTAGGAGAAGTTGGTGGGGTAGGTGAATTAGGTGGAGAAGGTGAAGTAGGTGTGGAAGGTGATGTAGGTGGGGAAGTTGAAGGATACGAGGATGTTGTAGGATACGAGGAAGTTGAAGGATATGAGGGGGGTGGGGGTGAGGGTGTTGTTGGGGCTGTTGTTGAGGGTGTTGTTGGGGGTGGAGTGCTTGGAGGGGTTGTAGATGGTGGTACTCTGTGTGCGAAGTTAGAGGGATATGTGGAGAATGTTGTATAGTAGGTGCTGGTTGATGGCAATGAGTTGGAAACTGGTGCTGCGGCGGATTCCTTGGACACTGGCAATTGCGTTACGTTCGTACTCCCTATGCCGAGGACATGCGATGAACCCAAAAGGGCTAAAATCGCTACAAAATTTATCCACTCAATCGCCATTTACGTGCGGTGCAGTAGCTCACTAACTCAGCTTACAATTTGAATTAAAGCCTTTCGTATAGCAAGTCATAACTTTATAGGGAAATAAAATTTTATTTTGAACTTTTGTTTGCTGCAATTGTGTAAACAGTTTCAGCGTCAACAACGAAAAATTTTCGAAACTACTGCACTAAAGGGCTGATGATTCTATGCAGCTTAATGCGTCCGGTGTTGTAATTAAAACACTTGAAGAAATATTTTCACAGGCAATTTTAGAACTTCATTCATGTCACGTATTGGAGAGGTGAATTATAAATTTTTCTTGATAACAAGACCTATTATCTTAGATTTATTATCAGAGAAAATTATACATCTAAGAGTCAAGTGTTTCGACAATAAAATTTAATAAAATTAAAAAAATTGAGTTAAACTTTTTGGCAAGTGAAGCATTCATATGAGATCAAGTATCTCAGAACTGTTATATATATATGTATGTACATTGTACATACATTTCCAAAATATAATTTCATATTTTCATCTATGTCCGCAGTATGGACTGCGGGAGAGAAAACAATATTAGTTTTACCAAGGATATAGGGCATCTTTTTCAAATGTTTATACCCTACACCAATGGTTACAGGGATTATATTGACAAAAGTATTGCTTGTAGAAATCATCAAAATTGCTTTCTGTTTTGATTTCCGGTTGTCTGTCTGTCCGTTTAGGGCCGCGAGAGAGAAGGAATCAGTTATCCGACTTAAAGCAAATTTGGTACACAGTGGCTAAGGTTGACCTTAACTTAGTTTCAATTTCGAGATTAGCCAAATCGGTTGAAGGACACGTACACAATGTCCATAAGTCCATAAGTCCACCTACAATATTTTTGGTAAATGGCTTATTTTTGTTTAACTATTTATTTAGGATACTTATATTTGGTATTTAAATTAAGGCGTCGTCCTCTTTGTCCTACGAAGAAGTAGCCGTAGTCCTCCCACTATATTGGTGGTAAAATTTGCAGTAAAATGGCTTTCATTTAACTAGAACTATATAAGAAGTAATCAGAAAATCCTCATAACATTCATACCATATCTACCAGAGCGTCGATATGAAATCACTTCATTGCTTTTAAGGGCGCCGCCACGGTGACTCTATGAACAAATGCTTGGTCACTAATGCGGGAGGCCTGGGTTCAAATCTCAGCCGGGCCTCCTAACATCTAATAAAAAGATAATTTGTTTTTCCAATAGTTTCTTTGCGCGGCGCCAATTGGCAAATCTCTAAGAGTATTCTTTGTGATGAAAAGGTTCTCAACCCGTTGGTTTACTGTTATTTGTGAGCCACGTTAATTTGTGGTAAAATATAACAAGCATACACAAGTTAATGAGAGAAAGCTAGGCCAAGCCCACACAGGCTGTTGCACCATTTATTTAATTATTTAAATTGCTTTTAAGAATCCTTATAAATTCTCCAAAAATAGGCGTGGTCCGTCAACTAAATATTATAGATATGAGCCATGAATTTTCATTTCTATCAGTGGATTACTTGGTGTAGTGACTGATGCTTTCTTACTTGATTTAGAGATCAACTCTCGGTTCTAGCTGAGTGAAGTAAAATACGAAAATTTTTAAAATAATTCATATAATAAACTTTATTGTTAATGTTAGCAGTTTGTGTTTTATATGACATTTTTCATTTCAACCCATACGCGATTTCCTGGTCTTGCGGCTCTTTCTTCCTTTACGATTTCCCCTGGTCTTCTTGCGCAGAGATCGATTCTTTTTGGCAACCTTCTTGGTGACCTTTCGGGATCTCAAGACGCGACGGCGACGCACAGGACGGATGCGTTTAACGATCTGTTTTCGTAGAGCACGACGACGTCCTCGTGCACCAGAAGGATTTGAGTTTGAATCTACCGCTCGCGTTGTGGGCGTGGTGGGCGTGGTGGCTGCGGTCGTGGGGGATGTGGTTGGCGATGTTGTGGTAGTTGGTGATGTTGTGGTGGGTGAGGTGGGTGAGGTGGGCGTGGTTGGTGTAGGTGTAGGGGAGAAGAGTGACGTTGTTGGAGGTGTAAAGGTGATTGTGGGTGTGGTGGTGGTGGGACTAGTGGTCGTAGTTGGTGGCGATGTGGTGGTGCTAGTTGTTGGGGATGTCGTGGTTGGAGAAGTGATGGTCGTAGTAGGCGATGTTCCCGTTGATGTTGTAGTCGGTATGGTAATTGTGATGGTTGTTGGTGAAGTCGTTGGAGTTGTTGTACTAGTAGTGGTACTTGTTGGGACCGGTGGAGTACCAGTTGTTGTGGTGGTGGTTGTTGTTGTGGTCGGTATCACTGGCGCTGGTGTTGGAGTGCAGAATTTGGTTTTTCCCAAAGTGCATAGAATATTTGTGCCGCCGCTATTATTCCCGAAGCCGAAGGCCTGAGTGGAGCCCACAAGAGCCAGAAGCGCTACAAAGATTGTAGCTGGAACTGCCATTTTCCTTGAGTGCTGCAGAACTCACCAATTGAATTTGAAAACGGTATTGATGCGATTTGCATAAAAGTTGAACATTTTATAGAAAAATTCGGGCTATTTTTATAGGAAAATGTTGATTTGAGTTTCCAATTGTTTAAACAATAATTTCTATGCGGGCGTTGATATTTCACAAGTCAACTTACATTTTGTTTTCTTCTTTATTTAAAGCTACTACGCCCTAACCATAATATTTGTACAAATGACAGTGGAACAGGAGCAATTCAAAAAGGTGGCACATGAAACAAGTAAAATAGTTCCAAGAGGGCAATGCACAATTACACATGAACAAAAATGCTTTATTTCTGGTGTCTATTATATATTATATTAAGAATGCGCCATCTTGAATTAAGATTATTTGTTCTTAAAATTCATAATTTTAATTAATACTCTCGGAGAATTGCCAATACATTGCGAGAAACAATTTGAAAACAAATGCTCTTTGTGTTAGATGTTATGTGCCCCGGCTGAAAGTTGAACCGAGGCGATCCCGCATCAGCGACCAAGCACTTAGTCCACTGAGCTTTCGCGGCATAAAACAATCCTTTAACAAGAATTTTCTGCTTATTCAAATTTAGTACCAATATAAGATTTTCGCGGTTGGTTTAAGAATTTTCAACCTTAACAGACTTTCAACAACGGATCGGCTTGGTTACGAACTGTTATTTTTTAATTTAGCGCGTTTTTTCCCTTAGTGTAGGCAGGTATATCTTTATTTCTGATAAAATACAAGTAAAGGGTTTCACCAACTACAATCACAATCCCAAAGTATCTCATAGGTCATCTGCACTCTTCATTTCGTATTCCAATGGCATTTTTCAAACACAAAGCGTTTTGCACTCGGCAACATGCTTTAAAGCCGCCAAATAACAAAAGCAAATCCCAAACTTTGGCAGCCGGCGAAAGACCACAAAATTACGGCCACCATAAACGCGCGTCCAGCTGCCTTGCACGGGGATTAAACGAGAAACGTGTTGCGGAACGCACTCATAGTGCCGAGCAGAGGCGAAGCCAAGATTTCATTACCGAACACGTTCAAAGACTTGAAAGCGAAATCCTTCGCAAGGTAATGGTCACGTACGCGCTTTTATTAAGCCATCTGCTGGTGTACCAGCGCTGATTACTAATTTTCATCCAATCCGAAAATGCGGGAGAGACACTTCACGAGGTTCGTTTGCAGTTCGGTTGCGGCTGGGTGCTTTGGGCTGTGCGTGAAAGGCTTTTGCGAGTGGAATGGGTGAGCTGGGCTGTTGGGCTGTTAATGTCTAGTTTGGCCATGCTCACTTCGTTATATGGTGCGGGAGAAATGTTTTAATTAAAGCTAATACTTTGCGGGCAACTAAATTTGCTTTAATTTTGCTTGTTTCAATAGTTGTCTTAAAGTATCATGGAATTGGGAACCACTTAATGGCAATTATAATGGTGTGTGTGTGTATTAAAAACTGAACTGTAAAAAAGGTAAGCGCTGATTGGGTAGGAGGAGAGGCGCATGTGAGAAATTTTGGCAAGACAAAGAACAGTTCAAATGTCAGTTCGTTTTTATACGGAAAAATCCAATATCTACACTGCCAGACAGTGACTCGCAAAGGAGACCAATGTGTTCTTATTAAACAGATCTGATATCAATTACTTGAATATAAATATAAATTTTTACGTATTAATTACATATATGGTCACTACAATCTACAGAAGGCTTAGCCTAACGAACCAGGTCTCTGCATTGAATAAATATAACTAAGCTAGCGGCCTGAATCCCTATCAAGCTAAACTATAATCTCTCCTGGGAACCACAGTGTAGTGTATAGCCAAGCAAGTAAGCAAACAATGAATATCTTGCAATCCTGCAGACAGGCAACGATATTCTTCGGTTTATCAGCAAGGAAGAATTATTGACATGCTTTACGACTACGTCGAAAATAAAAAACCATGTTATGTGCATTTGAGTACGATACTATACAATACAACAGTTAGCTCGACTTATCTCCGATTTTTTAAAAGTTTGAATATTGACGATGAATTTAAAAATCCACAAATTGCCAGAATATGTTGTACTTTGACAATTTCGAAACTACTCAGTTATAAAATTTTATAAAAATTTAAATGGACGCAGCTGCATTCTTGGACGATTTGGTATGCCTTTGAAGTCAGTTGTGGAACAATACATTCTATTGGCAAAAGCATAATATCCGCACCTCTAACTTCAGCTAGTTGATTGCTTACTCCTGTTTATCATTGCCACTGCAATTCACTCTCTGGAAGGTGATGAAGGTACCACTTTAGTTACTCCGAGCAGCACAGCATACACCACGAATTGGACAGACCCAACAGCTGAGTGGCGACATCCTTTACTGTTAGAGCTTTGCATATGCTTAGGGCTTTCTTCGTACGGAGGCAGCACTTTGTTCAAAGTGAGCAGGAGGTATTTTAATTATGAGTACGAAAATATTTCCGGTATTAAATAAACGAAATCTCGCCCAGTGAAACAATGACAGTAGACACGCCCCGCCGTTGGCTACCATCGACGGATTTCCCTGCCAGCCCGAAATCAGCTGAGGGCGATGTTAATGCGAATAATTTGTTGGCAATATGTTGTCATATAGCGAAGCGCTAGTATCTGCAGCGACATGTGCGCTATCTGCAACTGGGCTGCTCAGCGCGGGCCTACGCATATGGTGGAAGGGGCTATTGCCGTTGTTTATGGCAGCGCCATAAGGTCATAAATATTAGATTCAGCACGCAAGTGGGAGTAGCGCATGCGAGGCGGCGCGCAGAATGTATGCCGCATATGAATTCTTTTCTTAAGGCGTCGCAGCGGCAGTGGCAGTGCGCTCATTAAGATAATTGCTGGCAATTAACTAAATTGGCACAACATTTGTTACTCCACGCAGCTACGGTGCCACGCTGCCTGAAAGTGGCTGCCAGCAGCAGCTGGAGTGGGCATGTTGCCAGCGCCGACTGCCGGGGGTAGCGCTTCAATCGGCAGGCTGGCTGCAGCGTGTGCTGCTGCTTAAAGCCCGACTGCATGCCGCTCTTCAAAGCATAATTTCGTATTTATGAATGTCGCCGTGTCGGCTGCTCGCACTCGCAGAAATGCCCGCCTTAAAAGGTAATTACAATTACTGCAATTACAATTAGCCAAAACGTCGGAGACAGCGCTCAAGTTACAAGCTTCATTATGTGCCAGCATGTAGCCTCGCGGGGCATTCGGCGCGAAAAGCGAATTTCGCGACACCTCATCTCACCTGACTGCAGCAGCGTCGACGAGCGGTTGGGTCTGAAGATGTGCAGCCAGTAATGCAATTAATCAAATGTAATTACGGCGTGTTACTTGCAGCGCGATAAGGTGGCAGTGAAGTGAGCTTCGGCGGCAGACAGTGGCAACGCCTCAACTATACTAGAAATCCCGCAAATGAAAATGCAAGGTCGGCAATGCGCGGCGACGCACTACGAAGTGTAAGACATGCGACATTATATTACCAAGTAATACAGATATTCACCCAACTCAATGGCAGAAACCACAAAACACGGTCTTTGTCACTGGGTGGGCACTGATGGACTAGCAAGGACCAGACTTTGCTACCTAGGCATTATATACATATCTAAAGCTCCAGGATGTTACCCACAGATCCGCAAAGGAAATACCGTTCAAAGCTATGTATCCGTGAGGATTGCTAGATACATGACGAACTGTCACAAAAGGCGTCTCTGGCTGCATTATCAATAAGGCTACAATTTTTCTTCTAAACATTTCAAATTGTGTCACCCTGTAAAGAACTCTTTAACAAATTTCATCATTGTGAATTTCTTCGCTCAACAATTTCCTTTTGGGATGCTGACTTGTTGGAAAATATGTAAACAAGAATTTGTGGTTGTGTTAAGTAAGCGGAAACAGAACAGGCAAGGATGCAGTGTCTCAGAGGAATCTCATAAATGTCTTCAAGAAATCGTGTATATATAGTAGTACTGCAAAACTAAATATTATTTTCAGCGGGTTTGGTTGTTGTAGGTATAAGTGAAAAGACTGAAGTGACGCCTTGGAATTATAAATATTGCAATTTCGATTCCCAAAAGCTATGCATATCGTATGGCAGAGCGAGGCTTTAGGTAGAAAAGGGCGTCACTGCTTGAAAGAGAGGTGGATAATAGTATCTCTTAAATCATTTTTTGTACTTACCTTAAAATATTCATGTATTAGTTGCAAAGGCTTACAAATAAAATATACAATAGCCCAATTCACAATCTTGTGCACTACACTAGTTTTGACAGTAGTTTGCTACAAAACTGTCAATTGCAAAAATCCCAGACCATTTGCACAAGATTGTGAATTGGGCTATTATCTTTTTATGCGACAACTTTTCCAAGAAAGCTTAAGTTTATTTCTAATAGAATAGTGAAGTACTAATTGAAAACTTTCAGAAAATTTTGTGTTGAATGCGTTTGAGCTTTGCATATTATACCTTTGTATGTGTGCAATTATGGCAAAAGTTAAAGAAACATATTTTATTTTCATTAAATTTAAGACTGTTTTACAAACCTGCGTGAGCTATGCTTAAGCGCTCAGACTTTGCAACTTAATTGCAAAAAAGCGCTTAAGCTTTCTTTGGAAACCGTTTCAAAGAAATTGATTTTTTTTAAATAGAGCAAGTAATTTGTGGAGTTGTTTACTTGAAGGTAAAATTTTGTTCAATACTGTTCATATGGGTAACCAGATAACGAATCCACCACTGTAGAATTTTTTTTGCACCTCAATAAAGAAGGATGAAATACAATTGGCAGTTTTTGTATGGTAGTTCAGCGTAGTCCAAACATAGTTTCACTGCACACAGGATAGATCCTCTTATAAGGCTTGATTTGTATTCTGGTATAACCGCTGACAGTTGAAACCGAGCATTTATGTAGTAAACTGTAAGTTGCCATATGATATATCATATGTAATAGGATTTACGAAATATTTTTACAAGATGACAGCGCCAAGTCTTACTCCAGTTTTGCTCCTATATCGTATTGATGTATGCACTACAAATATTGAAGAAATTCCGTTAGTGCCATATAGTCATATAGATAGATCACACAAAAATGGAATAGCATTTGTGGAAAAGTGTTGGAGAAAATTAGAAACACCTGCTCAAAGTTTGAGCAATGGCAACAGCAGCAGAATAAGGGGCAACATGCCAAGCGACATGCTCTGAGGCAAGCATGACATATGAATTTAGGGCGAACTGCGCAGCTCGAGCAAATGACATGCCATTTAATGTGAAACTTTAATGCTTTGAGGTAAGTGAAGTCATATTTTGAACACGAAAATGCCTCCGAAGCGCGGAAGCATACGTTGCCGCCATTCACGCCACACTCGCTCAGAATCGTGTGGCGGTGGTGCTGGCGGCTGGCGGCTGGCGGCTGGCGGCTGGCGGCTGACGGTGTTGACAATAACGACCGCTCATGTCGGTTGCGGCTGTGTGGCTGCGTCGCATAATGCTTAACGCTCAGCTTGAGAAGCGTGGATTTGGTAAATGTTTGCATGATCATTTGTCATATTTTTCGTATGTGTGTATGTTCGATGTGGCAGACAGAGGGGAAGGTACTTAACACAGCGCTGAAAGCTTGCGCCCCGCATTCCAGAGATTTCAACATATGAATTATTTAGCAGACGCAAGTGGCAGTTCGCCTTGGGGTGAGTGCAAATTTATGGAGCCGCATTCGTAGCAGCGGCAGCGCGGAGGAATGGCTTTTGCGTTTATCACAATTCCTTTTACAATCAGGGAAGCATATTTAAAAAAAATTTTTATTTTTTGTAGAAGCTTCGACAGATCTCATATAAGCCATACAAATTTTGCTCGTGGTGGTCCATGCGAGAGACCGCTAATTAAAAAAATTTAATGAAGCATAAATCCAACAGCATAAGCTCATATATTTCAGCTAGGCTGCTGGCAAACAAGATCAAAAAATAAAATTTTCCATGCGCAATCAGAGAGCACAATACCAGAGTAAGACACTCTGCTGTTCCAAAGTGACTTTCAATGCGGCAGCCAATAAGTTGTCCGGCCTTAGTATCCTTTATTGTTGGTTTTTTGCTTTTTATACCCTACACCTATGGTAATAGGGTATAATAACTTTGTGCCAAAATTGTAACGCATTAAAGGAGCCTTCCTAGGTATAGACATAAGTATATAGAAATGATCAGAAACACTTTCTCTTTTCATTTCCGGTTGTCCGTCTGTCCGTCTGTCCGTCTGTCTGTCTGTCTGCGTGTATGCAAAAAAAAGAAAGAAGGAGTTGTCCGATTTGGACCAAATTTGGTACACAGTTACAGTGAACCTCGGGTTAGGTAAAGTGTTAAAATTATTCAAATTACCCGAAGGACACGCCCACAACGGGTCTGTAAGTCCCACTACCTCGGATTTTTTTCGGTAAAATGGCTATAATTTGTGTAATTACTCATGGAAAAGATTAATACTTGGTATTCAAGTTAAGAAGTAGGTCTTCTATATCTCAGGAAAAAATGGGCGTGATCCGCCCACTATATAGCGGGCAAAATTTTTTAGGTAAAATGGTTCCCAATTGACTAGTTACGAATATAAATGAATGAAATTCGGTTCCCAAGTTGATATATAGGTCTTAGATGCCATACAAGAAAATGGGCGTGGTCCGCCCACTATATAGGCGATAAACAAAAAATCTTCTTAACTTCCATAATATATACACCAGAGAGTCCAGATTTGGTTACTTCGTTCCTGGTAGGAATATCTTTTAATTCTCCAGAAATGGGCGTGGTCCGCCCACCATGGGGGCAGTAAAATAAATATGCCGATAACATCTGTTGTACACCCGCCAGAGCATCAATATTTGGCATGTATAGTCCTATTAGGTATATCTTGTAGTCTGCCAAAAATGGGCGTGGTCCGCCCACTATGTAGGTTGTAAATCAAATGCACCCACAATTTCAGTGAATTATCACCCCAATTGGGAACATGGTGTAGGGTATTACTCTGTCGGTGAAACCCGACTGATACTTCCTTACTTGTTATGTATTCGAATCTTTAAGAGCTGAAAAATGGCGAAAGCAATTGCAGTTGCTGTTTGGATCTGTTAGTCGAAAGGTCTTTATAATAAAGGGTTTTAATATTTTGAATTAAATTGTATTTGACTAATTTTTACGTATTTATAAATTGGTTAGATACTTGATGCTATTTGTAAGACTAGACATTTTCTGTTATATTACTAGCCTCCAAAATCGATCTTTTGCAAAGTGCTGGATAACCATGGCTTTGGAAATCTTAACTAATAAAATGACTCCCGCTGAAATCCCAAAGAAATAAACTTTCCTTGGCTTTTAAGAAGCATTTCAATGTTTACTAAAAAATAATGCAGATGAGCTCCAAATTTTGATTTTATTTGTATGAATTCTTGAACGTTTTACGGCTGTGTTGGCGCCCAAAATACATTGCAGCCATATGACGCCGCCGCCATAGCAGGAGCAGCTGCTGCTGTAGTAACCATAGCGGCATTGCCATGCCGGCGTAGTCGAATTGCTCATTTGCATATGCCGCGCTTGCGAAATTAAGCCGCACAAAATGCCAGAATGGAGGCAAATTATGAAGCTTGCAACAGGAGTGCAACGATTTAAAATCCACTCGTTTCGTCTAAAGAAGTAGCCCCCTTACAAAAATTCTTTCAACTAATTTCACTTCTGGCCTTTACATATATACAAATTCGTTGAAATGTCGCAGAAGAACGCCGTTTACACCCATATAGTCAGGGTCGTCTCCGGGGACTAACAACCGGCACCAACTATATTTATAAATATTCTAATATGCTAAGTAGCCGGTACTAGTGTACTTGCATTATACATTGAACTTTTAGGTTTTAAACTGCATTTTGTGCAAAATCTTTTTAATTTGCCATTTACAGTAAGAGCATCTAAACCGTAAGGACTGTAGACTTCTTGTTGGCGCCCTGACTAGTCATACAAAAACCTGTGCAAAACACCTAAGTGCTGTGGGTCTAACCGACGACAACATCTGTGAGAGCTGTCTGGAGGACAAGGATACCGCTACCAACTTCTTATGCGAGTGTCTCGCCGTTTCCAGGCCGCGATTGTAGCTGCTGGAGTTAGACGTGGTGAGAACCGATCAACTAAGTTCCTTGCCACCATCGAAAATCCTCCGCTTTATTAGAGCTCAGGAAGATTTCAGTAAAAGGAATTCGCTTACCAGTACAATGGACAAAGACCTGTCTGCGTGCTGGTAGGATTTTCATATTCCGATAATAAAAAAAAGACTCCTTACCAGTTTCCCGAACAATACGGAAACCTCCTTATGAAAAACTATATTCTGAGAGTAAGAACACTAAAAAGTGACGACATTTAGAAAAGGCGGAAAACCTTTTAACTTAAATGTATTCTCAGCAATGTTTGACGATGATTGCCGCATAATAGAAAATATCAGCCAATAGATAAATATGCGTCTCTAGGTATAAAAAATTGTTTAGATTCTAATAGTGCAATGCAAACTGTGGAAATACCTTAAAAAGTGTGTTCTCGGACGACTCATTGAAAACAAAGAAATTATACTTATTCTGGAACAAAGTTTTATTGAAGAACTCGCTCAAGAAGAACTGTAGCAAAATTTTTGAGATTGAATTGTAATCTCTTGAAATATGTAAGCATCCATGGACTAGGGATAGATTTGAAAATGTTGGGAAGGCAATATAATATAATTTCGCATTCAGCAGTTCGATACTCTCCAAATTAATTATTCTCATTATTACTTTTACAGAACTCACAATTTGACTTCCGGTCATCAGATAAATTAATAAAGAGATAAACATAATATGTACATGAGTGTGTCATACTTAGCATGATAACCAATATTTTTGTTAAAAAATTAAGCTCCAGAAATTTCGAACTGTGCCGAGTTTTTGACCAGAGTAAAATTTTTACAATTGTATTTGACGCGACTTTTCTATCATCCTCTTCTGAATCATTGCAAACGTGTCTTTCAAACATATCAAGCTACTGAAAAACTTCAGTTCTTATTTATAAGGATTTGACAGATTCAGGCGCATGCACAGCTGAAGGCGGCCCTGCATTACGCCCTTCGTCTGCCTTTCATCCATTCAACGCAAAGCATCAGCTCAGTGAGACTTTATGGAAAACTTAAAGTTCATTTAGACCGCAGTTGATGCTTTCATCTTGTGTGCTTGTCGCGGGTTTCTTGGCGCGAAGCTATTTGCATAAATTACCGGAATTGGCTCTATTGTTGTAGTCGCGGTTGTGACTGTGGGCTCGTCATCTGCGTCGCGCTGTGATGTTGGAAGTGTAGGCACTGCTGTCAAGTAAACTGTAGCGATATGCCACAAATGTGAACGTCATAAAAGCGCACCGTCTTCAGCTTGGACACATGTCCGTCTAATTTTACATAAATACTAGGACAGTTCCATAATAAACATGCTATAATTCACTCAAGTCATTTGTATTTTATACGAAATTCATTTTGCATGCCTGAAAGGCTAATATATGCATATAGAACCGTTAAAATAGCAGCTTGTATCTTTTTTGATGTGTGAATGATGGCGTTAAATAAGATTTCTTGCCATAACTCGAGGCAAAAAGTTGTAACTCGATGTGGTCGGTTGTATATGAAATATATTCAAATCGCGCTATAAATTGCTGTAACCCAGAAAAGTTATGACCGATCGACGAAGTTGACGAGCTCAAACATATGCACATATGTATATGCATATCGCTAGATATATTGCCGCTTTTCGGATCATTGTACGTAGCATCAAAGTTGTATTAAAGAGATCCAAGCGAATTATGAGCTAAGCGACAAGGGAGTGGTAAACAAAAAGGTATGCTTTTGAAGAAAATATTTCATCTTTAGGTACAAATTATACGGAAAAATTATTCGTTTCGGAAAGTAGAGTGTGGGCAAGAGAGGAAAAATCAGGACAGGGGAGCACATATTTTCTCGTACTGGAAAAGTATCTTTTGAACTTTTCGCGCTTACTTACTTTTTTCAATAAAAAAGATAAAACCTGTCGAAAAAATTATTCTTGTGTAAAAGCTTAGGGGAAGAGCAAAAGGGAATGTTGAAAAATTTCCGCTGATATATTTCCATGTGTTAATCGGGCCATAAAGAACAATTTAAACAGCATTTTTCATACACCCTGTATTTTGGTGTGACAGTCACAAATGGATTTTAATATTGATTTTCTCATAACGAAATACTAAATGTTTATTCTTAGACTTTTGTTACTCTCGCCAGAATAGCTTTGTAAGTTCAAACTGGCCACTAAGATTTCAAATGCTAGACAAAAAAATTAAAATTATTTTTTGATTTAAACATTTTGCATCAGTATAATTATAAGCCCAACCAAAAGATGGAATATACCCAAACCCTCTGTGGTAAAAGTGATAGTAGTAATGTATATTCTAAAAATTAAAGAATCCTGATCCATCGATCAGAACACTGGTAATAACAGGCGACTAATTCATCGGGAGCGTTCTCTTCATTAGAACAACTTAATTTAGAGCTGCCGACATGAAGAGCTGTCTCTGTCATTGCCAGCCCAAATAAAGTTGAGTCGCAAGATGCCAGAAATTGTTGAAATGCGCTGAAGAAATGATAGAGTCAGAGCCACAGTCTGTTTCATTGCACAAGTGGCTAACGTGATTAGCTATATAAAAAAAACCCGATCTTAAAATAAGAGCTTTGAGATTAAATGCCTTAAAAAAACGACACAATGTGACAATATGATGTACAGTTTGTAATGTTATACTTTGACCAGTATTTATAGACCATGAAAGTCATTTACGTTCCCTATTAGTGATTAAATTGATGACCTTTGTTCTTATAATAATCTATTCAATGTTTCTCGTATATGTACTGTATCCTATCCTTTAAATCATATTCTTAAAATTTTACGAGGCCTCCTGCTTCTGCGTCTTGACCTTGTCCTTGACATTGATGTGCTATATTTAGTATGAAACTGCCATTTTAGCATATTGAAAGTTTTGTAAACATTTGAAAAACAAACTTCGTATACTTGCAAAAGTATGTAGACACCAACGAGTGATGCGGCACGGCGAAGGGGCGCTGCGGTCTGGAATTATGGAAACAAAGTTTGGTGGCAAATTAAAGATATGTATTTTCCGACTCGCTCTCTCCTGCTTTGTTTTCTTGCCTCCCTCTCACTTGCTTCTTTTATCAACTCTCACGGCCATTTTGGCTCCCTAAAGAGTTGCGTTTTTGGAGCATTTTCATTATCAACGCCGAATTAAGTCAAAGTCAGAGGAAGTGCGGAAATTCGAATGCAAGTGAAGTGGTGGCGGCAGCCAGCGCCAAAGAGCGAGAGACAAAGAGAGCTCTACTGCTCAGTTGTTCGGCTTCAGAAAAGTTTTGGCCGGGAACTGCTCCAAAGCTGGAACGCTCGGTCGGTCGGTGGGTTCAATGCGCGGCATAGACGCTTCTAACTTCGTCAAAGTCAAAGTAAAGTTTTGAATTCGGTCTGCACAGTGTCTCGCATACGCCGTGGATCCCCGAAAGTGCGGTACACACCAGCGGTTTCCCGCTTACATTTCCACACGCACACCCCTGCCAGCCTCTTCCCAGCACGCTGTATCAGCGGAAACAAAGTCATTTATTGAAAAACATAAAATTACTGTCGTAAGCAAAAGTTTAGACCATTTTCCCGCCCCGCCCATCTGCCTTCGGGTGGTCGGGAGAGCTGAGCGGTAGTGTAGTGAGAGTAGTAGCGGCAAAATCGCAAAAGTTTGATTGCATTTAATTGCGAAGTTTTATGCGCTCCTTTCACGTCTGCTCCTCAAACTGTGCCGTCGCGCGGTGCGTATGCGTATGCGCAAATGGCAGCGGCGGCGATGTCGGCAGTTTGGCCCAGTTTTCGGCTACAAACATTTCAGCACAGTGCGTCGCAAAAGTTTGTTTGCCTTGCGCCTTTTTTATGGGCGCGAAAGTTTTGTTTGCTTTCGAAGTTTCTTCAAATGGGATTTTAACCGGAAAAACTTTTCAAAAAATCGATTCTTTGCACATCTAGATGCCAACATTGTGAGATTGCTTTAAAATGAGGTTAATGAATGCGCGCGCCTTTAATGGCCATCATATTCAATGCCAATCAATATCATTTCCTATTCGTTATGATGAAGTGCCCTGCCCACTCTCACTCGACGAAGCTAAAGGTGGCTTAGATTATATAAAATCAGCAGGAATGATATCAAAATGGTATCGATGCCTTCTACGAAAAACATCAATTTTAGGTTTTTGATTACTATATTTCTCTCAGAATAATTTGGGTTTTCATAAAATATATATTGGCCATATTCTCAATCTGGTGTAAACTGGGCCATTTTAGCGTACGCAGAATGAAATATTGTTAATTTGTTTTGTCGGTAAGATCGAAGTTTGTTAATTTCTTATCCCTGTTCGATAATTTTGCTTCGGAACTACCGAGCATCCACGCCACTCTTTTCATTTGCAGACAAGGAGCAAATATTTGGGTTAATATTGAATCTGTTCTCCAGCACTATAACGGAATAGATTTACAAATTTTTATTAGCTTTGACAAATTATGATTATTACATGCGATTGTCATATAAAGTGCCGAAATTTATGCATACATACATACATACTTCGTTTCGAAACTCCTAAAAATAAATATTAATAAAAGTGGCTGTTCTAAGAGTAAAGGGGAAACGAGCAAAAACTTTTGAACTCACAATATCAAAAGAAAGGGGAATTGTAAAAATGTTTCCTCCAGAAATCCTTTCCCAACTTGTTTACTACTGATCTTAAAAGATCATCCTAGTTTTCACCACTTTTTATAATTATTTCAATAATTGAATGAAAATCATTTGTAATTCTTTGACGTCACTGAGAGTATCATAGCAAATTTTTAAATTGCTTGCTTTTCTTTATATAATGTTTACTTCATTGTAGTTTCTCTATACAAGCATTAATATTTTTCTTTAAGTGTATAATACACTTTCAACTCCATCTAGATATGACCTGACCCAAAATATTATGATTATTGGTTTGGGCATAAATAACACGAGCTACAGCCAATGTATGTATCGGAAGAACACATTCCTCTGTGCTTTTGTTGCCGAAGTGAAAGTCTGTTGGGTGGCATTACCGAAGAGAATCGCGCCGCACCCAAAGTCTACATGGCGCAGCCATAAAAATTCCACTGCCGCTGTAGGGGAGTAAGATATGTGCATTTGTATGATTACAATTGGTATTATCTATCTATAAAATAACATTTTCCACACATTCGCCCTCTGATATGATGCCAAACAAGGAGTTTTCTATTGCTGCTAGACTTCATGTATCTGTTCTCTTTGCTGGTATTGTCGTTGTTGTCCTTTTAGGGAGTACTCTGTTTTAACAATCAATAAAGATACTACAGCTGGAAATAGCTTACATAATGCTGTCCAGTGCTGCAAATTTTGTAATACTCCCTTAAAGAATTTTCAGCAGGCTTCACACCACATTCAGTGTTTATATAATATATCTGATTTTAATCTTGATATCCTCCAGAAGAATAAATATATTTAAAAGTTTCATTCTGAAGCTAAATTTCAGCTCTTGCTCATATCTAGTAGAAGTAAGAAATAGCAGTTTCACACTTACCTTTTTTCAAATTTGGGAAATTTTCTGTTGAAAATTGTTTTTAAAATTACCTTCACATCTAAATTATGCATACATACACAACACATATTTAGTCTAGCCCCACAGTCAGTTCCATCATCCACCAGCGCCCAGCGTCGAAGGCAGCATAATCAGAAGGAGATTATGTAATTAGTCTGCCACTGATTGATGAGTGTTGGCAGTCACCGCAGTGCTGCTCATTTTCTTCTCCTGAGTGTCCTGTGAATGTCCTGTTCTTCGTTCGTCAGCGCAGGACAAAATTTAAAATGGCATCATAGCATAGCAGGCAAAAGCGCCGTTAGAGGAAGTACTTGCCGTAAATAAACAAAAACAAACAAAGGAGCTAAGGAACGAAAATCCTGCTCTCCGACTGAAATCCAATGACTTAGTTGCCATCACAAAAGCTATTGTACCCATCTCTCTGCCCCGCCAAAAACTCTCCTGACCAATGTGAGTTTGTCGTGCTGCTTGTTTGGTTTCGCTCTTCTTCATCCTTGCTGAAGTTTATCAAGGATATGCAAATATCCTTAATTTGAAAATGATTTTTAATAGGATCGAATGGAATTAGTTTATTACTTTTAATGAATTTTTTATGTCCGGGTGTCGTCTGTGCTGCGGCCAAAGGTAATCAGAGTGCGGCAGGAAAGAGACGAAAGATTGTTGTGGCGTGTCTTTGGGATGACTGGGAGGAATGCTAGACTAGTGATAGAGTGTGCGATAGCTGCTGTTTTATAATAGGTTATCAGCAGAATAGAGCGCTAAAGAACCTCAAAATTTAAATTTTTTAAGCCTTCGTACAAATCTCTCAACAATTCCAATTATATTTCTTATATTATTCCTTGATCTATTGACATTGCATTGTCCTTTTAGTTTCTTAATGGTTTTGACATTTATGCTGGTGAAATTGGGTAAGCAGATACCATCTTAGAACCCATTTGGCTTTTAGGGTGTGTGCTGCTGCCGCTGGCGAAAACATCAAAAAAATATAATACTCGCATTTCAAGCAGCCTTCACTAGTTTTCTCTTCAAAACTTTCTTCTCATTCAGTCTAGTAGTTATTAATGTGTAAGCATTGCCGCTTGCCGCTGCCGCCGCCGCTCACAAATATTAAGAAATGAATTTAATGGGTTCATAAACTTCAAGTCTTCTATGGACTTTCTGTACGAATAGTATGAATGAGTTACGAATTTGGTCTTTCACGAGTACCTACTTTTGTAGCAATATTCCGCGAATAGAATTCCAAAGAAATGAGAAATAATCTGAATTAAGTGTCTGCCATCAAATCCATAATAGTTCCGAATGCAAATATTCTGCAGATGGTTTTGTATAAAAAGAGTGTAAGTTGCTGCGTTGGTTTAGATAGTCGAGAGATCTTAGCGTGTGCGGACAATGCCTCATTTGCACTGAACCATGAATTTTACATACTTTCGATTACTGCTGCTGCTGGTGGCAGCAACAACGTTCATAAGCGCCGCTGGTAAGTAACAAATTGCCAATTTCAATAGCGGAATTGATCAGCTATGTATAAATTTAAGAATTTCAAGCTGTTCAACGCAATGGATACAAATTGTTCGAGCGTCGAGACCAGCAGCGTTCGCAGGCACGCTCTGCCGTCAACCAGGTGGACAGCAGCGACAAGCCGGAAGGACGGGTTTTCAATCACCTATTGGCACTCAAAGGAAAAGTGACAACCACTACTACCGCTGCTCCGCCCACTGTCACAACTATTACTACAACGCCACCAACAACTCCTCCAACATCAACGGTATCACCAACAACTACACTACCCACAACCCCACCAACAACACCACCAACAACAATAACGCCGCCAACAACAATAACAACGCCAACAACACCTCCAACAACAACACCACCAACAACATCACCGACAACAACAACTCCACCTACAACATCACCAACAACAACTCCACCTACAACATCAACAACACCCCCAACAACATCACCGACAACATCCACGACAACAGATTACCCGCCGACAACAGAAAATACGGAAAATATTTCACCTGGATCAAGATCAATCCTCGAAGAACTGACAAGGTCTAATAATGAAGGGCAGCATTTCTATGACGAATCTTATGGGGAAAGCAGTAACGAAAACAGTATACTACAACCTCTTCAGCGACGAAAGGTACCTCGTATAGAGCGCATACCAAACAGCGCCGAGATAACAGCTGTTGATGCGATCAGAAGGAATCAGATTCATCGTCAGCAACGGCAACGGCAACAGCGACAGCGGCAACAGGTACGTCAGCAACAACTACGTAAAGTAAATTCACAGAAGCGAAATATTAAGAAACAACGAGCCGCTCAACAGCAGCTGCTAAAACGTAACCGATACCAACAGCAACGATGGCAACATGGTAGATTCCAGAAACCAGAAAAGAAGCGCCGTTTAAAGAAAGTGACTCGTAATGGTAATGTCAAGAAACAACCGCGCAAGCCGCAGAGCCAATCGAAACAAGATCAACGGCAACAACATCAAGAGCAAACTCTTAACCGGCAATATCCCCGCCAGCAGCAACAACTTAAGGGATATCAACAGCAACGCATACAGCAACAGCGGAAGCAACAACATCGCCAAAAACGACAGCGATTTCAACAACAGCGACAACAAAAGCTGCGAAAGCAACAGCAGAGCAACCAGCAACGGCTAATGCAACAGCAACAACGACAGCGACAACAGCAACAGCGACAACAGCAACAACGACAACAGCAAAGGCTGTTGGTACAGCAAACACACCGAAGCCAACAGCCACAGGAACAACAGCAACGCCAACTTAAACCGCGACACCGCCAACGTATAAGACAGTGGGCCTAGTATTAAGCTGATTTATATTGTAGCATATACACATTCTTTATACATAAACGTCTGCACTTAATTTTGATATGAAATGAATCACGCCAAAGCCTCGAAATTCGTATATTTTGTTGTTATACCCTACACCTATGGTAATAGGGTATAATAACTTTGTGCGAAAATTGTAACTCTATAAAGGAGCCGTCCTAGGTATAGACATAAGTATATAGAAATGCTTAGAATCAGTTTCTGTGTTGATTTCCGGTTGTTCGTCTGTCCGTCCGTCTGTCTGTCTGTCTGTCTGTCTGTCTGTCTGTCTGTCTTGGTGTCCGTGCGCACAGGAAAGAAAGAAAGAGTTGTCCGATTTAGACCAAATTTGCCACACAGTCGCAGTGAACCTTCCACTACTTTAAGTTCCAAGATTAGCAAAATCGGCTGAAGGACACGCCCACAACGCGTCAGTAAGTCCCACTACCCCGGAATATTTTGAGTAAAATTGCTTTAAATTGTTTAATTACTCGTTAAAAGGAATGATATTTGGAATTTAAGGTAAGGTGTGGGCCCTCTACGTCAGCAAAAAAAAATGGGCGTGGTCCGCCCACTATATAGACGATAAGCGGAAAATCCTTATAACTTCCACAACATATTCACCAGTCAGTCCATATTTGGCCACTTTACAGATGGTAATAATACCTTTAAACACTCCCAAAATGGGCGTGGTCCGCCCACTCAGTTACTTGGTGTAGGGTTTTACTCTGTCGGTGAAACCCGACTGATGCTTCCTTACTTGTTTTTATTAGGAAAATGTTTCTAACCGCTGTATCAAGCAATACTCTCATCTGACCTGTCAGAAAATCTTCTATCACCCCAACTGATGGGTGTGCCAGTTAGCATTTCACTCTACTCTCATCTTCAATTCGAAAAAGTTATTCAAACTTTTTTCAAGTTTCAAATGTGAAATTTCAATAGGGATGTTGACCTGCTTGTCGGTTGGAATGTGAACAGGGAAAGCAGAGGCGCTTAATCAACAGAATTTCCAAACCTAATGGATGGTTTTTTTTCAGTAATTTCAATTTGCTAAGGGAACAGCAGAAATCGCATTGGTTCAAAGCACTGTGGATCCATGATATCCATGACCTTTTTGCACACTACCCAATCATGCTGGTGGCACCAGCTACAACGCCTGGAGCAAACTCAGTCACAGCTCCAAGCTCCATAAAAATCAGCTGCCTTCAATTAGAATCATTAAATATTTACATCTTAAAAGAAATTAGGGCTTATAACGACAAACTAAGGTATTTCTAGGACGAACGTTACGAGATTAGTATAAATCAATATCTCCGATGAAAACGGACACTTCGCATAGTTCGCAATGAAATAGAAATATGCGAAATACTGAGAAATATGCGCTACATCAAAGTAGATTGAAGATTATATTTGAATGTGGTATTTATCCATCTGTTTACAGATCTTTATGGATGCGTATCTTAAAGAGATATGAAGTAATTTCGGGGTTCTGTACGCAATATCCTGCGGTTGTAGGTGGGTAACGAAATCTGTTCCTCACTAGCGCAACACAGTAACACAGGGTGTATAGGATGTAAATGTTTTCACCTCTCTATTACCTTCCGTTCTTTCCAGTAATGTGTGGCTCTTTTTCTTTTTGTAGTAAATCTCTGTGTGAGGTAAAAAATAATAACAAATACATAACACTTCGAATTTCGAAGATGAGAATACATATAAAATTTCAACAATTTACAAACAAAAATATATTTTAAGAAGAATGCAATAGGAAGTTAAATAATTACTGTGTCAATGACTCCAGCATCAAATACGAAATCTGATTGTCGGTATTAAAATACGGAGCTTCCGCTGAAATTAAAAAACTTATTTGTAATAAAAATATATCCTGGAATTTGGAACGCCCATGCGATCCACCTGCCATTCCATCAACTGAATCGAATGCGTGCAAATGTGGTGCTCTTCACAGAACGTGGCTCACATATTTTTAGGACAAACGAGGGTCGTGGACTATTCACTGCCGCTTTACGCAAAAGAGACAACATCGCTTTATGAAGATAGAAATGTGTTCATATTTTCCAAAAAATTAAGCTATATGATTTGACAAATTAGTCGATTTTTCGAGTCAAAAAGAAACAATTAAAATAAAAAATAAATAAATAACTGGCACAACCGCCCGCGAACGAGGCTTAGGCCTAGCTTTATCGCATTATCTTGTGTGTGCTTGTTATATTTTTGCACAAGTTAACGGGACCTACTTTACCGAATCCGAACGGGTTTGAGAAGCTTTTTATGGCAAAGAATATTCTCGGAGAATTGCCAATTCATCGCGAGAAGTGGCGCCGCGCAAAGAAACAATTTGAAAACAAATTTTCTTTGTACTATAAGAGTTACCGGGGACCGGGAGTTGAACCCAGGTCCTCCGCGTTAGCGACCAAGCACTTAGCCCACTGAGCCATCGCGGCGCATTTGAACATGTTCACAATAAAATTCTCCATTCCACTCAAAAAGGGCAATAGCTCACGGCAAATTTTATAAGTAAGCGACTAAAGCAAAGTATAAATTTTATGTCTATGACGCGTTGTGACTGATTTGTTTCTTTTTTGTGTTATGGTTATTGACCTGCTGGGCGAAATCAATTCGTCTGATTGTGGCCATATTTACAATTCTGCCACATGCCAGCATAAATTTGCATTTATAATAGCCATGCGGCGAATTAAGCAGAATATATTGGAAATCGACATGGCTTCAGAGACTGGATAATACTACAAGAGGCCAAGCCCACTTTTAGCTTATTAAACCCATTAGCTGCCTGCTGGCTCATTTCGGAATCAGCTTTTAAATTCATTTCCAATAATGATTTACTAAGAATGATCAACTGTTTCATAGCTTGATAATTTTCTATAGGCGTATCGATGAAATAAATTTGGCCATTTTACATGATATAAATATAAAATGATTCAAATGTTAATAAATCGATAAATATTGGCTCTATAATGAATGCTTATATCAAAAAGAAATTGTAATTAGCCAGTTGAGTTGGTAAAGTATACGTATTTTTCTATAAACATAAGATTTTCGATATCACTTTGAAAATGATATTTCTATGATTGACATTGCCATAGTCAAAAAAATAATAAATGCTCAGGCCTATCCAGAGTTTTAGCTGATTTCGATTTCGATTTTTTTAGGTTAACTTTTTTTGTTAAGGTCTTAAAAATGTGCGCTACACTGCAAGATTCAAAGCTATACTGAAGCGACAGAAAATGGGTTAAGTTGAAAACACTACTAGAATGCAAATGAAATCCCACGAATTTGAATTGATACAATATGCTCTTCTTAATACTACGCCCATTCATCGATCGTAGATACAATAGCTGCAAAAAAACAAACTTTATTAAAAGGAACATTTAATTGCTCATAAAAAGCTTAAAAGGTCACACACTTACGCTTTCTTGGCTGCGAGAGTCAGATAGAGATCGGCTTAGGCCCACAAACACAGCAGAAGCTTTTAGTGAGGAATTAGGTCACAGATCAATTGGTCAACAGTCTTTCTTTCTTTTTTATTCAAATGTAAAATTTAGTTTTTGGTTGAGTAGGGAAATGAATGAAGTTCTCAACACTTTGCTTAAAAGATCTACTCGCATATAAATTTATTTGCAGATTTAAAGAAATAGTCTACATAATTAATAGTTTGAAGTGGATTAATGTTCTCTATTATTTATGCAGCTCGTGTTTTATTATAAAAAACAACAGTTTTTTAAATTAAATATCGATAAAAGTGTTTTATGTGCTATCAATTAAGCTTGACATATCATTCTTTTCTTTCAGCACCATTCGTATGGAATACGCATGGCAGGTGCTGTTTTTTTTCGTTGAAAGGTCGAGGTCGAATTTATGCATGCTAATCAGTTACATTCGCAGTTCATAGGTTAGGTTAGGTCATGGTGGCGCTCGAAATGTTACATTCAAAAGATTGGTCATCGCGTTACTACAGCTAACATTTTGGAGGGTGTTAGTTCTCGGTATTTTAATACATTGAAATAAAGAAAAGAGTTTCTTTGTATTGTTTGCCATTTTTAATAAGGATACAATAAGGATAAAGGTTTTGTCAAAGATCTTTTCGAAAAATCAGGATACAGCTTTCGGCAATGTATTTTAATGTAGTTTAATACATTGAAATATGTAAAAAAAACAATCTATCTTTTTTCCCATTAGAATTAGTTTCACCCTTTGAAAAATATTAAAAAATTCCGAGTCATGTTTTTGGTAACAAAAGCTGTTATTAGCTCAGTTCGGCTACAAGTAACAAAAAATATGTATAGGATATAAATTAGTTAGAATAATATTGCCTTTAATTTGAGATATTAGTCATGGGAAAATAGTGAATAGTGCCGGAGATACGGTCAAAAACTTCGCTAGTCAGCCAAAAAATCGCAGTTTTTCAAACTTTGAGCGCCTTGCGGCACGGGTTAACATGCTGCAATCGTGCTCAAACTTTGGCTACCTTAAAATCTGCTAAGGCTCATCATTTTGTGGGGTTGCCGTCAACAAAATGCGGGAAAAAATTTTTTCCCATATCATTAGCGGTCACCCTAATATTGACATATGTATGTAAATAGAAGATGAAGCCTTTCAAAGTGCATGATAAGTTGCTTGAATAAATATATTTCCTCTAATCGCAAATTATTGGTGTAACCTTTATTTTCAAACTTAACAGTGGAATGAAGCCCAAGTACACAGCTTATAAGAGCGTAATTTTTAGTAGTTTTCCTATCAGAGTGCTACATAGATACACCTACACACTTAAGTCAAAGGTGAAGTGAACGCCGAATTGCATTGCATTTAAGCTAATTTAATAATTGAAAATAATTATATGCCGCGTTGACAGACTGTCATACCAAATGTCCAAGTGGCAACACGTATTTTCAATTACAGCTGAATAGCGATGAGAACACAACAGCAACAGCGCTTGTAAATTTGCCCAAATTTGCATGGGACAAGCCATTCTGCTCGGCACTTCTGTTCGCTTGCTTGACAGTCACAGTCCGTCTGTCTGTCTGTCTGTCCTGTGTATTTCATCGTTTTGCTTCTGTTTCTCCGTCTGTCGGCCTGTCATTTATAAACTTTCTCAGTATGCAATGCAGTTTGCCATCTTGGCGCATACACTACCCACAACAACAATAACAAGCACATCCTGCGTACCTTCCGCATTACCGTAGGAAAATCCTTAATTGTTTCGGTTAGCCACACAATCCATTCTCAGAATTTTCTGCAATTCCACCACAAATTCTGGGTGGCTGCTTGCACTGCACTGCACTGCACGAACGGGCATGGTGCAGCTGATGGTTCATGGTGTTTAGAGAGCGACCGGAGCGCGGGCTCCCGGGTGGACGAAAGGTAAACCACAGAAATACAAATCAAATTTTGTGTAGTGCGGCTTATGTGCATGATGGCTGTGAGCGTTAGTGCGGGTATTGCAATTGCTGCTACCTCAGCTCTGCACACCCCAACTTTCCTTGCCAGCGCTCGGCGGCAGATCTTAGCGTATGCGAATGTTGAATGTCTGGCAATATTTTGAAATATGCACGATTTCAAAATGCCATGCTTCGGCACCCTTTGCATGGTTGGACGGCAGTGGAGCGTCGTTTGGCGGGTCGAAGTGAAGCAGTACGGAACGGCAGGAAACTTGTGTGAACTACAGCGTGTGCATTGTTGGAATCGCGCTCGGCACTACCTTAGTGACAGAGCAGCTATTATTTATTCAAAATCGTATAATCTAAGGCGAGCTGGCCCAGTCAAGATGGCCAACAAGCTAAGCAAGTGAGGCAGTGTTTCAGGATTGCATGCAAAATACCAACATTTTGTGCAATGGCATTGGCGTCTAACTCAGAAAATTTGGTATAATGCGTCTCCAAATGGATTATGGATTTCCTTGAGAAGTCACGTAAAAGGCATATGGATAATACAGTTAAATAGTTTTATTTCAGCAAATGCTTTAAAGCTATTGTACAGCCAATGAAATAAGCTTCAACTGGCTTAAATGAGGCTGCTTGAAAATCATGGCCGCTGGCGGCGCCCACCTCTTAATTTCATTGTTGGCAATTTTCTGCAACAATGCCAAAATACAAAATTCACAACTTGCTAGCAACTCATGCTAGAAAAGGTCAGATAACTGTGAAATTATATTATATGCTCAAGTGGGGAGCAGCAGGCTTGATGAATCCAACCAACTGTGCACTGGACCGTTGGCTTAAGAAGCAGCGCACTGTTCTGCTGCTGGCGTCAACATCCTGGCAAGATTTGCCTCTTTTCTTGCACACTTCCGGCGCTGAGCATATCCGCAAATGAATTGAATTCCACTTTGATTATTAAATTAACTGGGCTCGAACGCCTAAAAATACATAATACCACTTCTGCACGCTCCCACTTTGCCTATCTGGCCTTTTCATTTGCTATCTCACTGCCCGAAGAGCTGCAGCAGTCTTTCCAGTCGCAGCTGAATTTGTCGGTGGAATGAAATGTAAATTTTTAATAAGCATTTTTGCTAATGGCTATTTACAGCGAACGCTCACAGAGTCGATTGGCTGCGCGCATTCTTCAACCAACCGACCACCCGACCACCCGTCCACCCACTAACCCTTCTTCGAGCTCTGGCGCTGCGTTGCTGTCGGAAAAGCAGAATCCAACAGCGTACCAGGAAGTAATTTTCTCATTACAAACAAATTCGCTGAACGAAAATTCATTTTAAATTGAAAATTTTTCGAAATGTTCTGCGCGCGACTTGAGGAAGATGGATAAGGCGTTTTTGCATACTGTCAGCGTGCAGAGGAGCGCATGAATGGAACGAATTGTGTCAGCAGTCGGAGCTGTGGGGGAGGGGTGCTGGTTTCCGCCTCGATGCTGCGATTTAATGACAGCAATTTTCCAAAGGCATTTCACTGCGTAATGATGAGGCAAAAAGGAAATTGTAATTAACACGCGCAAACTCATTGAGAGCTGCACTCCGCTTATCGGCGGCGAAGTTCATGAAAAGAATAACGCCAACTTGGTGAAAATAGCATAATGCAGTGTGAAGCATTAGCTGAGTATTGAACGAATTCGGCTTGACTTCTAGAAAAAAGCATCTACAGCCAGAACAGTCATTATCTGTTGAATTTTATATTCATGGTCGAAAGAGGGAATACATGCCCATTTTCATCAAAAAATAGCTATGAGCTATTCTAGTATATAGGGATAGCAAGTAAAAATTCAAAAGCAAGTTTATGCTTTTCATTTCTTTAAAATGTGATATCTAGTTCAGATCGCAGAAGATCATAAATGTTTTTGGTTACTTTAGTAAATATATTAATCGAAAAGCTTTTAAGGACAATAAAAGTATCTACATGTCTTGACGAACTTGTACACATTTTATCATTTATAAATGTATTGAAAATTAGAAAAAAATTGCAACTCGATTACAATCAGTTTATTATTGATACGCCTGTTAATATGATCGGTTTGATATGTTGTGTACATATTCATTATAATAGTCAAAAGGGTATGAACGATTTCTCAAAATTCATATTTTTAAAGCATTACAAATATTTTAGCAAAAAGATAATTTTTTTATGTACAAAGAAGTTTTTGGACAAAATTAAAAAATTCTGTAATCATGTGTACTCGAGTTTCATGTGTTTATTGAGTTTTCATAGTCACAAGGACGAGTTTTTTAAATTAGATTCCTAGAAAATCTATTTTAAAGTTTGAAGTTTCAACTTTTTACCATTCGAGGTAGCGTCCTTATTTAATACTTTAATGAATGCTCCGATGCTTATAAAGTATTGTGCAGGTTTCCGTAAGATAATATAATCAAAGACCAATGTAATTGTATATACGTTGTACGTTCCTTAAGTTTCTTAACTTTTCGAGCAATTTCTTATCTTACTCTATTGTAGGTATAAAGGCATGTCCTTTAAAAGGCAGTTGCCCATAAAAATATCATCATGTTGCGTGAGGCTGCACTCAAGGCCGAATTAATGGGTTCCCATCTGCTTAGCTACCGAAATTTGCTATCAGCCTTTGCTCCATCATTTTCGGCAGACTTGGCACCAAACAAACAAAAAATGAAATCTCAAAATCGCTGAGTTCGCTTTGGCAATTTGAAAATCTTTCGACATTTTTCATCATTTATCATTTCATCGAGACATCAAAACCGATGACTGACAATGAGCGTCTGTCGTGACACGCGTCGCTGCCTGCTACCGGCAGCCAAAGCCGCCACACTTGAGCAGCCGCCAACGGCAGCAACCACACCGCAGCGACACCAACAACATTGTTGCCAATTTGTGGCTTTATTGTAAAGCGCGCTGGGAGATTCATTTAGAACGGCGGTCTCCCGGCAGCCGGCTTCAGCTTCAGCTCGCGAGATAAATTACCAAACACTTAAGTTGGCTTTTCGAGATTTTTATCGCGGCATGGATTAAGCGATGTTCCTGTTGCTATTTCTGTTGCTCCGTTGTTGGCGCCGCTGTTGCTTTTGGTTGCTGCTACTCCGGTTTGCCATTGTCATTTGTGATTGTTTAATGTTGCTCATTTCAATTTGTGTGCGTTTGAGGTGAATTCGCGGGGGCAAAAAATGAAAAATATGCCAATTCATTTGGTTTAAATTACGGCCTGTCGTGGGCTGGGCGGGGGGTATATTGCTCCGGAAGGGTGTGCCACTTGTCGCCGACTTTACAACTTGGCCTCCGACGTCTCAGCAATTTGTGTTTGCTACGAAAAAGGAGGCAGCATTTCTTGTGGCAGCCGTCATGCTGATAGCCGGGATTTTTGATTAATTCTCGCAGATAACCGCGTTGCTCACTTGGCGTTAAAAATTGCCCCGTAATATCTCAGCATCTACACACCTTTAAGATGAATGCGGAATATTTATAATGTGAAAATTTGGGCTACCCTTACTTGTGCCCTGTGGAAGCGGGACCTTAGCATTTGGCACCCTAAAATTTTTATTTTACATGCAGATGGAACAATTTTCTCGATCTCTCAATCAGGCTTGGGAGTGGCAGGGTATCGGTTAGTTGGTTGCATATCTACAAAAATAAGTTCTTTAAAGAAAATTTTATAAAAGTTAAATTTCTGTGGACTACTGATAATTTCCAGAGGCCATGACTCTGTTATGTATGATCCCACCTGTCTGATCATGGAGAATCAGTAATATGTATATTTAAAATTGTCAATTGTATGCCGGCCAAGTTCAAGGCTTTAAAATCTCTTTTCCTTTGGAAGTGAAAGCAAGATGAATGCTATAAGATGATTTTAAGCTACATTTTAATTTCGAGATATTCACAAAGAAATGTACAGATTGCTTTCCATTAAAATATTCCCAAATTTGAGCGTTTAATTTGGTGTAAATTTGTGGAAAGCAAAATGTTGCTTGCGTACTTGAAAACTACGACTGCCACTGCCGTTGCTGCACTTGCCGCTACACGCTCAAGTGCCACGGAAACATACCGAGTGGAGCTAAGTCCAAAATTACGAGTGCGCAACTTCGGCGCAGTAGTATATTGCTCCAGTGGCAGTGCAGCGCCACATCGTACATAAAGCGAGAGCGGCAATAAATTAATTCCGGCTATTGCACACAGGACCAACGACTGTGGTCGACGTCTACGCGCACCGAGTCTGGACTGAGCACGAGGACGAGGCCAACGGAGGCACCGGGATTGCCCAGCAAGTTTATTGCATTTGTGCTATGCCGCAGCAGCAGCAAAAGCACTCTATGTAGGAGTTGCTGCTGTGGTGGTGTTGCTAGTGGCACTGACATAGCGCAGTGGATTCGGTAGCGACGCTGTTGGTGCGGCTACCCTCATTTGTGGAGCTCTTATTACATTTTAAACAGTCTGTCTCAGCGTTGGCACTTCTAAAGCTCGCCTGCCCCCATACCCACGCGCGAATTCTGCCCGTCCAGTGCAAGTGGACGTGCGCAACTCCAGCGTTTGCAGCTCTGCAGAACCCCTGCTGCCTCAAAGGACATGTCGTGCCGTGCTGATCTGAAATGAAAATTCACTTCCAAGGTTGCAACAAAGCGAATTTCGCAACGTAGAAAAGCAAGAAGCAGAAAAAACAGTAGCAGCAGCGTAGTGCAAAACTCGGAGAGTGGATATCCACTCCGAGTCGAGTCGACGCGATAGGTGAACTCTGTGCAAGAAGGCGGGTCCATTGCCACGACAACCATAAAAAAACAATGGAAAATGAGTGCAACGCCTGCCTGCCAGCAGTTTTTTGTGCGTGTGTGTGTAGTTGTATATATGTGCAAATGTATGTGCATATGTGTGTGTATATGTCTGCACAGTGTGAAAAAGAAATGAATTTTAGCATGGCGCTTTTGCTTTCCTTTTTGTGTCACGACTGCATTTTTGCCAAGGGAAGGGGGGAGTGGTGAGTTTTAGTAGTTGTAGGAGAAAACGTTTCTGCATTTTCTATATTGTACGTTTTTCAATGGCGAAACGTGGCTGCAAAATGAAGGAACGCACGAGATGTAAATTTCCTATGGTGTATCTTTGGAATTGTATCGAATTTTTTGCAGATGCAGAATCCACTGTTTTCAACATATACAAAATTCTTTAAAATAAGTTAAGTATTTTCGCTAATAATGGCAGATTTTTGACTCCATCAGGATGATGATTGTCCTTTCCATAAATAAATTTTTAATTTTAAGAAATCAATGTTGAAATTGTGTACTTTCAAACTTGAACTGTTTGCTGATTTCATCAAAACTATAGGAATTATTGAAATAAACTCAGGCTAAGTTGCAAGCATTGAGTCCCCATCTGACATTAGCTTTACAACATCAGCTCAAGTTCTTTAAACAACAAATGTGAATTTATTGTAAGCGTAATTTGTTAACCAATCACATACAAATATTTTAAATATATATCTCTAGTGTTAGGGAATTTTTTTCATTACACTGAAATTGCCTGTAGTTTTTGCGGAAAGTTTCTTTATCAGTTGCAATGACGAAGTAAATAGCTTTGCGATCCTCTTTAAGCACGGCTATAGACGTAATTTGTAAGTTCCGTTAACTTGTGCCGAAAATAGAGGCCCAAGCCAAGGTTATACGAACTGTTGCTTTAATTATGGTTGGAAAATATATACATACATATGTATCTCTAGGTTTTCATAGCCATCAAAGATGAGAGGAAGTTTTTTGGAAGGTTTTTAAGAAGCGAAACGATTAGAATTATCTACTTGATTTTCTGCATTTTCCATATATGTACATAAGCTGACAAATTTCTGACTTTGCATTTATTTGCAACTGGCACTGGGTTTTCCCAAGTGTCAATCACCCCTCCACAGGCAATCAATAGAGCCCGCCACTTCGCTGGATGCGCCGCAGTAATTAAAGTAATTATGGCCAAAAATTTATTTCGTACATAATTCAAAATTGTTATGTTTCGGTATTTTATGGTCGCGACAATGATTTAAATGATTTCTTTTGGGCGTTACAGTGCTACATTTCGCACCCCTTTTCTGGCCAGCGCACAAATTCGCGCCCGCGCTCATTACGCATTTGTTTGGGTCGGAACGCGTTCGCGGGTTGCGAGCGAAAATCAAGGAAAAAACGAAATAAAGCAAAATAATAATTATTAAAACCATTCAGACAGAAGCGCGGCAGTTGGTGCTGCTGTCCGTCCACCCGTCCGCTCTTCAGGCTGCCCATCCATTCGCACATCCGTCGGCTTGTCCGTGCCTATTGTGTGCTTCCAGCTTAGCTGAGGCAAGTAATTTCAATTTGTGCTCTCGCCTCAACCGACGAAACAACGGAAGGCGTCAGCAAAAATGGTGCGGAGGCGCGAATCTTGCCAACACTTGCGCTCAAAAGTGTACCATAAATTGTGACGCGACACAAGCGCAAATGAGAATGAATAAAGGACGCGACGAAATCTCTGGGCCGGATACTTGGCGGGGCAGGAGACGGACATGTGCGGCCCATGAGCGTACGACGACAATTGTTGGCAATTAAAAATGTGCCGCACAGCCTCGACAATACCGCTCCGGCCCTTCGTCGGCAGCTTCCCTTCTGTGCGGCTTCAACGGCTATTCGACTCGGTGTATTTGGCATGGAAATTTGTTGCGTTTTTATTGCTAATGAACATTTCTTGTACGCATTAAGATCTACAACAACAGAAAGAAAATCATTGAGTGTGAATCATTTCATATTTCATTTCCGTGATTTTGTTTTGCCTGTGCATTTAATTAGTCAAATGGAATTGACGCATTTATGTAGGGCGGGAGTGGGGCAGGTTATTATTGATTGTTTTTCTTATAACTGTGACGCATATTTTCATAATGAGTTTTGGAAACTACAATATGTAGCGCATTGGCATTTAACGAAGAATATTTCTAACGAAAAGTTTTCATGACGTCATGTGCTTTGAAATATCCCGCCCGACACAATCTTCGCCAAACCATTAAGTTGCTTCACTGCGAACATTTCTCGAAACTCAATTTCATTTAGCGTCATATCGGAATCGATAGGTTCTTTTTTGGTTATCAATAAGAAATAAGGATATCCAGAAAAAATGATTTTATCAGGACAGGAACAAATTCAAACTAGAAGAAGAAACAATTCTATCTATTGTTGTTGTTTTACGCTTGAAATGTGTTTAACTTCACACAGGAAGAGGCTTTTGCTGTCTTTTGTATGGTAGAAGTAAGTACAAGAGACTCTGCTTAATAGGAAGTAATCAGTTGAAGTCAAATTCATATCGAAGAAAGTTTTGAAAAGAACTCTTTTTAAGTAGTAGTAGTAGTTGTAGTAGAAGTAGTAGAAGTAAAGAATAAAGCTTTCTGTTATTAATAATAACCAATATGCCGAGATAATTGCAAACCAATCATTTAAGAGAAGACATCCCTTAACTCTTTCGCGCACAGTCCTTTTTCGCATCGTCTTCGGGTGGTGTACAATCTATATAGCTGCGAAATAAAGCATTTAAATAATACATCGGCATATTAATGCTTGTCCGCAAACATTTTAATAGTATATTCTCAATATACATAATAATACAATCCTTAGGCTCAACCAGACGTTTGAGCAAAATCTAAAAAGAGCCAAAAATTTCTTGCAAACAGTATATAACAGCTTTTCGAAATAAATATTTATGAAATATTATATTTCGACTTCAAATTTTGCATGGCATTATTTTCTATTCAATTTCTGAATAAGTGCCTGCTTGTAGTGCAATTAAAAGTCAGCAAAAAGTTACCCCTATTTGTATAACAGTTATGTGAGCGCATTCCAGCTTGAAACAGGACAAAAGACGCAGTAAAATGTGGCATACGTGGTAGTAAAATTGAAGTGTAAGTTAAACGCAGAAACGCCGTTCATCAAAATGTAGAGAACCCGTAAAAAAAATTGCGGCTTCGTAGGGAGCACTTGAACAGTTTTGGCGTAGAAGAGCAGAATGCATTGCCATTTGCATGGATAGCGATGCTACATACAGCTCGAATGCAAATCAGTTGTAAAATATTCGAAAATATTCCCGAGGAGGCCGAATTCCCTTTTGGAAGTGTGTATTTTGCTTGGCTTTGCTAAAGTGCACTTCAAGCCAGCAGTTTGCCACACATACACACAGCATACACATACATACTAACACACACACATGTGCACAGCATTGCTAAGATGCCATTAAAAGTAAATCACGAATTGAAATGAGGCAAAATAAAATATTTTAATTTCCTACTCAAGCGACTCGCGACTTGCCTCCCTCGCCGCAGCATGCCCTCCAGCCAGCTGTGCAGCAAGGAGATGCAGCATTAATAAAAAATACAGCTGCTTAAATATTGGCAAGTGGCAGCACCATTTTACTTGGCGGTGGCAGCTGTTTCTACGCAGCGCACAAGTGAATTAATTCGAATTCATGCCAGGCAATGAGACGCTGCAAATGTGTGCGTGTGGTAGACACGCATGTGTGTGTGTGAAATTACACACTCAAAGTCGGAGGAAACAGTTGAGTTGAGGCAATGTTTTCGCAGTGCTCAGAAGTATGCCACCTTTTCAGCGCGCCATTTTATTTGGAAAGCATTTTTAATTTCCCCGGCAATAATTTCCAATTGGCACTTGTGCATGTGTATGTGGAAGAGAATAGACTAGGGGAGAGAAGAGCTGTCTGCTACTCTGTCGGCACTCAACTTGCATATGTATGAGCTTAACACGCTTGGAGGCAGCGTAGGAGCGAAGTGCGGCGCCAAGAGGGGCGGGGTGTCTTTATTTGCTGCGAAAATGTAGAAAAATTAAGACGTCACATTTGCATAAGAAGCCGCGACTGTGCGCATTCGGGTTTTATGGCCCTCCGATGTGTGTATGCTAGTGATGCGGAATGTCGCTTGTATTTGATGGTAATCGATATTTTGCACTTGGTTACATTCACAGAAATCAAATCAGTTAAAGTCGGTAATGCTAACAACAAACTTAGTTATGATAACTAAGTAATTAGTCAAAAATGGATCAACTATATCAATAGTTTTAACGATTTGTGTCAGCTCAATTTATTTAAATGAAATCAAAAAGTAGTAAATTAAAATTTTGTTAAAATATATTTCTTTCAGAATTTTCAGAATTTTAAATTTTTTGCAATTTTACTTCGTAGCATGTCTTAAAAATTATTGGAACCAATTGCGATTTTTTCACTCGTACTTGAAGCTCTGCTCAGGTAGTTTTCAGTAGTCAGTACAAGGCCTTAGTCCTTCGTGCACTATTTCGATTTAAATGGAAACAAATATTAAGAGTTTTATATAATTCTTGGTGGCGAATAAGCTTTTTAACAACAAATTAGTTTTCTATGCAGTGAAAATAAACAGAAATAGCTGAAAGCATGATATTATCTAACAAATAAGGCACTGCAGACGGTTTTATCGTACTGCATTGATTTCTTCACTCTATAGCTTTGAGGAAGTCCGTCATACGCGATGTATTTCTGGAAGACGACGAGACTTTTTCGCATTTACTTGTGTGTGTTCGTTCTATTTGAAGCACGAATCAACGGGACTTACACATTTATTCAATAGACGTGTCCGAACGGGAAGCTTTATTAGGCTTTTTTGTGAGTAGTTTTTTTTAGCACGACAAAGAATATTCTCGGAGAGTTGCCAACTACCTCGTGAGAGATGGTGCGTGTGCTAAGAAAGAAATATTTTTATTAGATGGCTTGAGTCGGCTGGGATTTGAACCAGCGACTCCACGCATCAGGCACAGAACTCTAATTCACTGAGCCACGAACCGGCGCTCAAAAATGCTAACACACGAACACGAAACATACGCCAAAGTCTTCAATATCGAGTCATTATGTAAGTACTACTTGGAATGTGTACAGTTGGCATGTGGGTAGTCGCCATCTCGGCATCATTATTGCAGCGCAAGCTGTCAGCGCTTATGGGCATGCTACTTCCCATCACTAATGATTTACATTGTAGAAACCGCTAATATTTTAAGAGTTTTACGGACCTCCCGCATACTTGACTGCACTTAGTTCTTCCTCAAACCATTTCTTCGTACCTCGAGGTTTGTATCTGCTTTTTCAGGGTCTGATCCGTGATGAGGTGTACCTTGGTTCAATACGTAAATTAGACATTCACAGTAATAATTTGATATTATTGCTTGTAATCTCCAGAAAATATAATTACGTAATTGTAACTACCGAAAAGTATGAAAACGATTACAGTATTCGTAATCGTTAACGAAATAGAGAATTGATTACAAAAGTTGTTTTAATGTAATTATTTGACTAAACGATAATGCAATTTTTTGTGTTTAACAGGACTTTTATTATTTCGTTCTTCTCCAAGATGTACACCACCTTAGTTTATGCAGTTCACGCCTGGTTTTTTCTCCTTTTAACTGAAGGAAGGCAAATCCAAAGCGATCCCCAATTTGATCCCAGTATTCCCAATTACTTTCAATTGTGTTTGCCTCGACCAAAAGTGCATTTTGAACAATTTCAATACTTTAGCGAGTTTTAATTGCAAATCTGGCAGCAATCACGTAATGAAAACGCAAACATTTTACATTAATTTGCGCTTGTTTACACCACCTCCCGTTTTGCCCTTCGGTGACCACTGCTTTCAATGATGGGTAAACTTTTCGCACGCAGATTTGCACAGCTGAAGCGAGGGGGAGGAGTAAACTCCACCGCATTTGCTCAAAGCAGCAGCCGCTGACCACATTCACAGCCATGCACGTCCGTCCATTTACTGTGGACCACACAATGTCCCAAATGCGAAGGCAGGTACGTTTGTATATGTGCAAGCGGAAACGGAAACAGCCGTTGCGGTCATGTGCTGAGCATATCTTAATTTGCAAGTGTGCAGAGTGTGAAATGCCAAATGTGCACATATGCTCCTTACTCCTTTTTTTGTTTTGACAAAGCCAAAAATGCCGAAAATGGCTAAAAGTAAAGCGAATGGCTTTGCCTCAAGCCAGCCAAATTCCATTTGAAAGATAAACACGCACGAAATGGCTCTGGACTGTACTCATTGAAATTAATGCAAAAAAGTAAACACAAAGAGGAAAATGCCAAAGCGACTGCATTAAAAGGCGCATTAACAATAAGCCTAAGTGGCCACAGAGTTTAATGCCTGCATCCGCTCTTTACTCCGCCACTCGCTGGAAGCTCGACGTGTCATTGCGGCTTTTTGTGCTTTGTTGCCTAATTTAAATATCAAAACATATTTTATGCAAATTTAAAGTAAATATAAATGAATTTATTATTAATGGCACGCATTTTGCTCGAGTTTTTGTGCTTGTGTTTGTGTGCGGCACGCACATGACCTTGAAACTCAATTTGCCTGCACACGCCCCTTTTAACTTAACCGCACATTTTCTTCATTTCTTTAGCCATCCTTGATACCATATCCCGCCTCCTCCTCAGACGTCTCTTAACAAACAAAGTTATGCCTCCCAGCGCTCCCGCTGTCGCGCCGCCTCCCAGCAGACAGCATAACTTTACTTTAAAACTTTCCGCTCACTGCCTCGCACAAGTTTTTCGGCTAGTTAATAATAAAAATTAAAACTTTTGCGCCAAAAAGCAAAGAACAAAACACAAATCAACATAAACTTGCCAAAAAATTTCCTTAGTTTACTATACTTTTTGGCCTAATTTTAAAGCGTCGACTTTGACAAAAAAAAGGAGTGTCACAGTCAAACAAACTTGCAGCTATTTCAACCCTTGCGCAAATCAATACTTTTAAACTGCTTAAGAAAGCAGAAGCCTTTAATAATAAAGAACTGCGGCTGCATTGTACGGCGGAAGATTTGCCGAACTGGTCAAAGAGCGAAAGAGGTTGAGCCCAAGAGCTTTCCTTAAGGCGCATTTAATCCATTGCCTACTCCAAAACTTTGAATTTAAAGTAAGAGATCTTTATATTTTTGTTGTAATATAGATACTACGTAAATATTTTCTACATAATCCTAATTCCAAACATTCAATTTAAAATGCTTGTGCTAAAAGCACTTGTATTTCATAAAATTTATGCTTTGAAAACTGCAAGGCATTGAGTGGGCACTCAATCCTTCCGATAGAAGACATGACACTTTCATTTCTCTTGCATTCCAATTGAACTGGGCTATTTTATTTTATTCTATTTTATTAAATATCGATTTACTTTAATCCGTTGATTCCCACAATGGTGTGAATTACAGATTTGTAATAGCTTTAAGATTTTCCTACTTATTGTTAGCTCATATTAATGAAGATTCAATAAATAATTAAGCCGACAAAAAATTGCTCCAACGTTTTAGCATTTTAATTTTCAAGTCACGCATTGCAAGTTTTAGTTAAAAACAGATACATTAATACAGCCTCGAATCATTTAACTTCAAAATTCATAACTGTTTATATGAAATTGTTGGGACTGACTCGGTCTGCGACGGTCACTAGAGAAATATGCAGTTGCTGTTGCTGAAACATACTGAACCTCTCAAACTTTTACAGGAAAAAATTGCAGGTCTTTCAGCTCAATCAATGTGTTAAATCTTATATTTTAGGCTTATGTTTCTTCTCGGTAGCTGAAGTCCTTCGCCTGAATATGCCTTGGATTTAGAAATACCTTATGATTTTTGAGCACGCCTTAATAAAATTATCTGTGTACATAAGTACATACATATATATTTTTGTCAACATATATAATTTATAATTGCTGGAATAGAGTCATAAAACGTGTGCAAATATATTTAATCCAGTTCGAAAGTCTCTTTCCAAGAACGCGCCGAAGAAGCAAAATTTTCCTCCAGACTACGCATTTGAATTATTAAAAAATAAACCATGAAATTCTACTCGGGCTTACTCACGGGCAGCTGGAGTGGAGTGGATGGACTTGGTGTAGGCGTAAGCTGGCTGGATGTTGGGTGGATGGTTGGTGCGTGCGCGCGCTGCGGGTTAGTCGAGGGAAATGCGTAAATTTCGGATACAATTTTAATTATCGCAACCGTAAGCTTTTGGTTGTAAATATTTGAGTGCCCGATAACGTCGACAATTTTCATAAATAATACAACAACAACTGCGCCGGCAGCAGTGGCAGCAGCATTAAGTGATAAGGGTTGAATGGCATGAAGCGCTGCGCAAGTTGGCGGTTAAAATTTAAAAATCCTTTAAGACAAAAGAGTTACGCATTCACGAAGCAGGCTTGTTTGTGAGTGCAGAAGGAAAGCGCCTGTGCTGCCACAATTGCTTCCCCCACCTCTGCCAAAAATGTAAATAGAGGCACGTGGGCTTTGCGTTTGACAGTGGCAGTTGGGAGGCTGAAAGTGGGCGCAGAGGCTGTGGCTGTAATCAATGTCAAAATTTTCATGTACCCATTAAGTGCTTCCTGCATTGGTTGCGGGCGGTTGGGGGAAGGAAGGGCAGGGGAGATTAGCAAGCGAGTGCCTTAGCGTTTGTTTGGTGTTGCTTGAAGGATGTTTTCTCGGCGATAAGCAACAAAAGCGATAAGCGACAAAAACATAAGGCGCCCGGATAGCGGCAATCACACACACACTCACACACACACAACTCGCACACAAACACATACCAGCAGCTGCGACTCGGGCAGCCTAATCTAACCCTTTTCCTGAGCGCGTGGCTGAGCGTTGAAGGTAAACTTTGCATTTCTTTTGCTTTCTTTTCGAGGCAGTTGAAAGCAGGCAATCAAAGCTGATTTCAAGTGCGGCAGGCATATTTGAATTTGAATTTTGATCCGCGAACGCATACACGGACACACATAGGCGCATGTACGTGACGGTGTGAGCGTGTATGCTGCAGCGCTAAATTAAAATTTGGTAAGCAAATGAAGCAACGCACCACCCCCGCCCGCAGCCGCACACATCACTGTCAAAGTAACCCATTTCATTATGCGCCGTCCTCCAACTCCCCGGGCACACACGTACACACACACACGGACTCACATGTGCACGCCCCAAGTGGCTGGCATTGCCAACTTCTGGCAGCGATGATGAATTCTCCCGCATATTCTCATTGCTCATATGCACACAAATACAATTTTATTTGCATTGGCGAGTATGTGTGTGTGTATGTGTGCGTGGCGCATGGCAGAGTTCATGTATCTAAACTGTAGACAGTTTTTGACGAGCACTTCTTAATTTATGATAAGGGTTTTGAAAATTCGAAAATTCTTTATCCTTTCGCAAACGCTCGAACGAATGAGTGTGCCGGCAGGAGCGGGTGAACCTACGCACACGCACACATGCACGCACATTGTGCTTGTCGCTGTAACGTAATGAGTTGCGTCGAGTGTTGTAGTCGTTGTTGCTGTTGTTGTTGGAGTCCCGCACGTTTTAACCCCAATGTCGACATTATGCCCTTGAGATCCACCGGCACAAACACTCAGATACACTCGCATAAACATACATATGTATGTATGTATGTACATATATGCCTTCATCTGCTACCAGCAGCTGGCAGCAGCGCCAAAAACCAACAATAACAACAACAACAAAATTTCACCAAATTTGATTTAGGATTTTTAATTTTATGCTTGCAGCTCATATAAATTCCCTGCCCATTTTTTTAATTATGTCGAGCCTTGGCGTTGCTGGCGGCGGGTGTGAGTTTCAATACTTTCAGCTCAAAATTTAGTCTTTTTAATTAAGTTTTAAGAGTGTTCATTGTTTGTGTGTGTATAGGAATTTGTTGTAGCTTTTTCGGCAATTTAATAAATTGATTCGAAATTTAATCTATTTTATTGCCGTATTGTAAACTTTGCAGGTTATAGCTAAATTCAAGGTCAAATTGTGTGCATCTGAAAATGAAACTAAAAGCAGTTATCTATTTGCAATGGCTGGCGAATACTGATTCTCAGCATATAGCGAATGGCTATTCACTAAGCTTCAGTCTGGGGGGAAGCCCCCTCATTAGGAAGTTAATCTCAAACTGGAAAATCGGTTAGGTCCTTTGGCTAAGTAAGTTTGCTGGCGTTTGTTACGAGTTGGAGATCCGCTTGAGCGTCTGGGAGGCCTGTGACCTGTTAGAATATGTGAGTTTCTAACAAATTCCAGTCGAAAGCTGACTCCCAGCTTTGTGGCCAACTCCACAAGAAGGACAAGGTCTTTAAAGTAGATTACATTTATTGGACTTTGATCTCAAACAATTATTGAAAGCATGAGCCGCGTCATACGAAACTAGGGTTAACATAATAATGAGCGAATTTTTATTTAATTATTAGACATTTTACGTCAAATGCATATCGCAGACATGTAGATACTTATGCGCAGGTTACTGTTGGCAACCTTTCGTAATACCTGCAACAGCTGAAATGCTTGCGATTCCACTACCCTCTGCACTCACCCGCCACGGCAGCTCATAATTAATAACATGCGCGTATTTTTGCATAAGTAAACTTTTCTCATAAATTAACTACAAGCAGCATATTTATTTTGATTAAATTTTGCACGGCGCTCCTTCCCCCTTGACAATACGTCCCTTTCGATAGTGCAACCGGTAAGCCATGTCGCTGCACTTCTGCGTTCTACGGCGTCAGGATATGCGCGCATCTTCCAGCGAGCCACTAAAAATGCAAAATCGTGTGCGCGCAAAGCAGCAAGACTTGCAAAGGTTTTGTTGTAGTTGTAGCTGCAGTCGCTCTGCTCTGCAGTTGTTGACATTATCCTTGTTGCAATTTTATGTTTTTGTTGTTGTTGGTTTTGTCCTATGAAATATGTTGACGAATACAACAAGCGAACTGTGAAAACGCTAAAACTTTCCACGCGGCATAACTCTACGTTGCAGGGGGTTGGAGTGGGCGATTGGTGGCACACAACTTGTTTATTTACCCCCGAAACTCAAAATGGAACTAACTAACTCTGTATGCGCATAATTACCCAATTAAACTTAAATTACGTTGCGTGCTCAGACATATTTAAACTCAACCGCACACACATACGCACACACATACACCATACATACAAAGACAAACTGCATACAAGCACAGATATGTACATATATGGCAATATTTTTGCAATATGTTGAAGGATGTTGAAGTCGTCCTTGCGGCAATGAGCTGTGGCACTTCATATGAAGCTCTGCGAAAATTTACGATTTATCTAAATTCAAAATGTGTTGCCAGAGAATTAATTACCGATCTCTGAAGTCACAAGTCTGTCGTTTGATTCCCAGCCGAGTCGATTTTTGCACAATTTTTCTGATTGAGAAAAGCTTTATTTGTTTTATCAAAGGGAAACAGATAAAAAAACACATTTCGTTTAAATTTCTTCGTGTTTCATGTGTGACTCACCCTGTATTATAGGGTAAGGTAGCGATGAAACGCCATTTACGCAGTCAGATGTGTTGGAATTTTGCTATAAAACGCTCAGTCCTTACGGGCGAATGAGTCGACTGCTCATTATAGACTGAAAATCACAACACCAACAGTTTAAGCAGCAAATCTTTAAAGCTACATACGGTTATCATTTTTGTACACCCCCGTCAGTCTGCAAGGACACAATTGCAAGCAAGTAAACAAGAAAAAATATGTACGAAAATGCTCCTCAGGCAAATTTTTGGGAATATTTAAATATGCGCTTAGATACGTAATGCCATTGTGCTGCTGACACCAACATGCTTACACACAAACACACACACACACATTAACATACTACATTTACGTTGCAAAGTTTTTGGAATTTGGTGCTCTTTTTCACTGCCAGTAGCACACTTAAAAATCATAATTCCCATGATAAAGTACACCAAATGCCCACAAGGCGCTTTACTTACAACAACAATGCATAAAAAGTGAAGAAATATTAAAGAAAAGCACCAAAATACAGGACCACGCAAATTTCACTTGACTGCACTGCACTCATACATTGACAGTGGCACAGGCCGCAGTGGAATGTGCCAGCGTGGCATTGTGGCGGTAGCTGAGGAATGGCCTGGTTGGTGTCTTCATAAAAAGTTATTCGCAGTCAAGGGACCCCTGCTTGCGCGCTGCCGCACTCACTCACTTGCCTACTCGCTCTCTCACCCTCCGATGTTGGCTCATATCAATGACTATGGCCATTTCAGTGCTTCCGCTTAAGCGCGTTATGAAGTGGATACGCATAAAAATTTATTGCTCGCAAATAAAAATTCATAGTAAAACACACACAAGCACACAAACCAACACACACAGAAATGCAAAAAATGGGAAGAAAACACAGGGAAAGAAGGAAAAATCTGCTGGTAAAGAATATGAAATTCAAGCTTAGAGAAAAGATTAAATCAGCATGTGAAAAATATGCGGTTGCTGCTAAACGACGAAGCATAGCAACAACAATAGGCACAACCAAAACAACAACAATTTACCCGCAGCAGTTCCAGTTAAAGAGACACTCACATCTACAGGCACGTAGTTGGAAGTTTTTTCAAAAAAGGATTTATAGACAATATTCTGCCATAGGAAATTTTTCAGAATTTGATTTGAAATGTGGGTTTGTCAACTTTATTTCGATTTTTCACGTCCTGACCCAAAAATGTATTAAACCAATAGTCCAAACATAAAAATGTGTAATTCTTCGATGAAATCGGAAATCGGCAATTAATAAAATTAGTCTCATCGATTTCTTAGTCACTATTCCTTATCATGTTTTATTTTTCCGCTCCACTTTTTTAGTTCTTACATTGGACTTACGGGAGGGAGATTTCACCCGCGGCACATAACATCAAATAAAAAGAAAACTTATTTCAAATTGTTCCTTGCGCGGCGCCACTTCACGCGATGAATTGGCAATTATCCGAGAATAATCTTTACCATGAAAAGCTTCCCTCAACCCGTTCGGATTCGGTTATTTGTAGGTCCCGTGTGAGAAAGCCAGATCGAAGCCCACATTGGCTCTTGCGCCATTCAACTTTTATTATTATTGTTATTGGATCTACAGAAAAATTCAAAGTGTAAATCGATTTTAGTAACAGCCGAAAACTAAATATTTTTTCGAAAATGATTTTAACAAAGCTGCATTCAATGAGCTTTTAGTCCAACGTAATCGATTTAAGGGGCCAATGAATACCACTGAAAGTTGCTGAAGGTTTTGTGGATGAGTGTGGTTTGATACAGTCTTTCTGATCCTGAGTTGAAGTTTGGCATTTCAAAATGAAATTTCTCCATTTCATGAGGTAATTTCTGATTTATGTAATGTAAACAATAAAAAAAAATAAATACCTGCCTTAGTAAGAACAATGCTGAACATTATATTTGTTTGAAAGATTTGAAAAGAAATAACATATGTTTTGTACAAAAATCTGGATTCCTCTTATTCTGAAATTGAGATTCAGAGATTACAAAAATTTAATAAATACCCTTAATATGCAAAAAGTCTCTACGCCTCTGCCTGCGTTGCCATATATACACATCTAAATATGACGTACGTAACCCTGCGCGCCTTTTATGGCAAGTCGGCCTGCGGCCATGATCCTTAAGTACAAGAAAGTCCTTTTAATCTCAACACATATCATGATAACAATTTGGTCACTTTAAGTGAAGCAAATTTATTTATAAGCAGTTTTTTATGTTTTTCCTCTTACTACTCTCGGTCCTTTGTTGCTCCTTTTCTTATGCCTTCGCTCCACTGACGAGTGGAGTATTTTATGTGATTCAGAATTGTTGTTGTTTTTCGTTTTTTCCTACCAAATCGAAGCAAATGTGCATTGATGTCCTTGTTACATGCTTTTTTATTTTATCTTCCTATGCGGTTTGTTAGTGGAGTGTGTGGGTGAATATATGTATGTATGGGAGTGTAGGGTGAGGGTGTCTTAATCGTGTTTTATGTAGTGTTACACATTTGAGTGCCTTCGGCTTGATTTTTCCTTGTTGTATGCTATGGCAGGACAAGGTCTAGTGAATTTTTTATTATTTTCCTGTTGTGGCGCTTGGTGCGTTTTTTATGCATGTAGTATGTGTGTTCGTAATTTTATTAAGTTGTGATTTCTTTTATTTGACTTGGAATGAGTAAGTGAGTGTGTGTGTGTGCGAGTTTATTACGCACTTAAGGAATCATAAATAAACAATTACATACGTTAGATACTGTATGTGTGCGGCTAAGTGCGTGTATAAGTGTACGGGAGTGTGTACTGGCATTAATTCAAAATGAGTGCACTTAATTGAAACATTGTGGCTGAAGGTCCTCCAGCACAAAAGTGCTCCAGTGGAAAAATTGTTGACATTTGCCATGAAAGGTTGGCATTTTTGAGGAAGAGGCGTTCGACATTTGTCATAAGAGTTGAATTCTTTTCTCAATTCATCATGCTGAGATTCATATTTATATTAAGAAGAGGTTATCTCGAGCATTTTGCTGCCGGAAATGACATTGATATAAGTTGGCCATTGGACTTAATTTTCTGCTTGAATAGATTCTCTAAAAATTTTTAAATTTTCAGACAGAAATTTAAGCTGAGCACCTTTCATTCCCTGTACCTAAAGAAACCGTCGGAGTAACATCCGGCAACGAGCTTCCAACTGCTTCTGCCATATCTTCCCTTCAGACTTGAAGCTTTTGCCACTCACCTGCGCTGCTTTCGAAATGTAATTCCGAGATTATTCTGCTACATGCCGCTGTAGCGTGACATGTGGAAATAATGTGTCGCTCTGGCGCCTTCCTCTCCACCGGAGAGCTGCGCTTTTCAACAAATTCCATTTCACTCGTCTGCTGAAGCTGCTGCAGGTGAATTGCAGCTGCCTGGCACATGCTGCTGACCTGCAACGAAAATAGTGCTTTCATTATGCCATCACTCGGCACTCCGCACGGCGCACTCCCCCTTCTCAGCCGGGCATTGTGCCGCTACGAAGGAAACAACTTGACAAGGGTCCTTAATGATGCCACTACAAACAAAAGTGAATGAAATGACTTTGAAGTTCTGAGGATATGCACAGGATAGTGTGTATGTGTGTGTAGTTCCGGCATGATTGTAGTTGAGTGTCGAGCACCGTTAGCAAAACATCTTGTTCACACTTGTCTGTCGTTGCCGCTTCCTCGGCAGCATTTTACAATTTACTGAAATTAGTATTTCGGCAAGGAAGTCACACTGCCAGGACACACCTTCACATTCGTACAACAAAAACAAGCTGCTGCCAAAAAGTGTCAAACATTCAAAATAGTAAAATCAAGTGTCCTTTTGTTTTTCCAGCATGTTTCTGCTCAAGTGTCGGACCGTTGGTTACTCACAATAAGTCGAGCGGTCGGCAGGTCGGCAGCTACCATAGTTAGTTTGTATGGCTTGCTTTAATTTGCCTATGCCTGGTAGGGGTAGGTACAAACAAGCAAAGAGCAAGATGATTTTGTTTGTACACTTAAGGTAAACTTTTTGAAGCTAATTGCTTATTTTGTGGAAATTAAGTGCTTAAATTTTATTTACTTGATAATTGTTGGAAGAAGTCGCCTGTTTAAATGGTCTGAGAATGCATGCATTTAAGGTATCACACACAAGTTTTAAGCTCTAGCAGAAAGGGACAAAGGAGAAAGCTCTGCCCTGCTGCGTTCATTATGAGGTCTGCTTATAGGCCTTAACTGGCTTAATGTGGCCAATGCATGAGCTCTTTGGTAAGTGGCAACCAAAAACGTTTATTTGCTTCCCCTGCCATTCGATCAAATCACAAACTGACCGTAGCTATTGACGAAATAACAGTAGAGTGCAGCTGCCATAAGCAAAAAAGCAAAAACAGAACGCCCTCCGAAAAGCGCAATGTGCTTGCCCTCCACGAAAATGGCTATGCCAGACTTTTTGCACATTTTTCGGCTACTTTGAAGTTATTATGTTGACTTTGTACTCTTGGAGCTTATTTATTAAAAAATGCACTGCAATGAAAGGCCAATGGAGAGCCGTGGTAGCCGAAATATTAGCTGTCAGGTACACTGAAAGGAAAAATGTTCCTAAGTAGAGCCCAGTGAAAGACCAGCCAAAATTTTGACATGATTCGGCAGCTAGCGAGCATATTCTTAGCATTACTCTTCATTTCGACCTAAAGAACAAGAATTTTTAGGTATATGATACTTTGACTAGCATTAAAGAAGAATTAATTGCAAATGACCACAACATACAAAACAAAAGTTAGGGTAGATATTAAGCTTTTAGTTAAGTTTAATGGAAATGCGAACAAAATCTATTTTCCCAGGTTAACACATTTAGGGTGAGTCAATAAAAGTTTAGCAAATTTTAAAAAGATTTAAAAGGAATAATTTAGTAAAAAGATTTGTAGTTTCACTAAAAAAAAATCTGCCAAAAATAGTCACTGAGCTGAAGCGATTTTGAATTACCATGAAAATTGTTAATTAGAAAGAGAAACCGTTACCCAAATATAATTGAGGTGAGAGATTGTCTTGGTCGCAGTTGGAGTAGGAATGCAATATCTTCGGTCTATTGTGTCATTGTCGGCGTCGTAGTTCAAACTAGAGCAGGTTTCACACATTCGTCAAATAGTTAGTGAAGTCTTAAATGGAGCCATTTGATTCTCCCATAAAATGTTAATGCTCATAAACTGAAAGCTCAACTTAATATCCATCAATTTAATATATAACTTTTTCTTCCGTGTAGAGTTGCGCATCTTCAGATTTGTTGGCAAGACATCGCATGTGAATATATTTCAAAATATCGTTTAGTTGTTTATATGCAGAATCATATCGGAAAGAATGGAAGGAGCAGGTAAGGTATTCGACAGCGACGAGGTTGCTGTGCTGATGAAGTCTTGCAGAACGGTAGCAAGTTTTTTTATTGAGGGGTAGGGAAGTTCTAACCACAAAACTTTCTTCTATTTGTAACAGCTAAAATGTATATTTAACGAGCCTTTTCCATTCGATATAAATATGCATTTTTAGCTGCCAAAGTCTATCATTAGTTACTACCAATTTAAAATAAGAGTCAACCTTAAGGAAAAGTCGACTTTTAACTTCTAAATATTGTCCTAAAACGTTAAAAAACCGAATTTGTCTTATTCTATGTTCTGAAGAGTACTCACAGCCCTTCGAGTGCACCTTCTGGATACGGCACTGCAGTCTTTTGCTTGCTTCACATTTTCACTGCTTTTCACATCAGCCTGTTGTGCTTTAAAGTTTTTGATGTGCTGACATTTTGAAGGCTCAGAGTTTCCATCTTATGCAGTTGTCAGAAATATTTGCCAATTTCCAAGCAAATTTTTCCTCAATAAACTGCATTGATGATAGAAAAGGCAGCTTAGTTTATATATTTAAATATTCATATTATTAATAGATGCTTTAAAAGAGCTCCCAAATATTTTGGATTTTTGCTTAGTCAGTGCAAAATTTGGGTATGCCGTATGTACCGAAGATATTCTCGCATAAAATGAAACATTTTAAAATTGCATGCAACCACAGACTGTAAAAAGCCGCAAAACATTCAGAAACTAATGACTTTGGTGTGCCAACAACTATCAGCGCAACAAGAGCAACGACTGTGGCGGTGGCGGTGGCGGCGGCAATGGCGCATACTAGCAACAACAATGCGCCCATTCAAAAATGTGGTTAATTTGCTTTAATGTCGGTGCAAATGCAGGAGTAAAGACCAAAGTCTTTTATGCCGAAATGAGCGCAATAACTCCGAAAAATCCAACAACAACACAAACATTAAGAGCAGCAGCAAGGACAGCAACAACGAACAGCAGTTTTAGCATTAGCTCTGCAAGCGCTGAAAATTCAAGATGTTTACCAAAAAGGAAATGCCACGTAATGACCGTAATAATCGCAGTTAATTAGTCGACGACTACGACGAAAATGACGATGACTATGCAGCAATAATCAGTGTAGTTTCAAGGAGCTTGTGGGAATTAAGGCCCAACTGACTTGAGGGCTCTTTCAGGGCATTTGTTATTATTTTGAAAAACAAAAATTTTGCAACATCGTCAGTTTCTTTTGGAAGAAACTTTTAACAAAATATTGTATTTACAATTTTATAAGTTAAAAAATCGGTACAATATCAAAAAATCTATTATAAAACTAATATCATATTACAGATCGATGCTGAATATAATATCAAGGATTCCAATGTTGTTTTAGACAGGTAAATATTCTCAGTAGTGATATCGTCTTCACGAACAATTTTAACCAAAACAATGTTGCTTAGATTTAATTTTTTTTCTTTACTTGCTGGGTGAAAGAATATCATAATGTTAAAATTGGAAATGTCTGCCAAAAGGATAGAGTTTCAATTTTGTTGGTGTATTGTTGTATTCGTTGAGTTAAATCACTTCTGCTCACATTGCAAAATTAAATAGGAACGTTTTGAATAGCACGAAAAGATATTTATTAAATTGTTAAATTAGTGCACACGCCAACAATTGCAGTGAGCTCGAATAAAAAAGCAGAAATATATAAAATGCATTATCCAGCACTTCCTGATTGCCAGAGGACGCTGGTTTTGGGCCCACTTTATACCACAAGCAAAGACGGCACTGCTAATAACAAAAACCACCAAAGTGACGTTCATGTCTTACAGACAGGGCGGGGAGGGGGTGGCAACAAACGCCGCCGAAACATTTTTGAATGTAACAGCTTTTGCGACTATCAACGTTACGACTTGTGCTCGACACTGTACCCCCTGCGCCGTACTCTTTCCTTTCAACGTTATACCTCCAACCCCAAACACATAACCCCTTGCCGACTAGAATCGTAGATAGTAAAATGTCGATTGCTGCCAGCGGTGTGCGTCTTCTTGGTCTGCTGGTGGTTCAAAATTTTTGGGTACCGCTCCGCGCTCGCAAAAATTCTGTTATCTCAGCGAAATGAAAAGTCATTACCGCGATTCGTTACGTTTCAGCAGCGTCGACTTGCAACTTGCACGCACTCATGTCTGCACCCCCTCCATTCCCCTCCCCAGCGTCGACAATACCCTTTTGGCCTCTACGAATTTTCTCAATCGTTGAAGCGGAAACGGAAATGCGCTGCGAAATCTACCAGCCACCAGTTCACCTCGCCGCTGCGCCTTGAAAGGATTCGTCGAGTGGGCGGCCGCCATAATTAAGAATGTGCACTTTTATGTGTGTGTGTGTAACTGCTGCGCGATTTCCGAAATGCTCGCATGTTGTGCTGCTTGAGCTTTGCGGTTTTTGAATTTGCCATGCTCGAAATTTCGGCCGATGAGGGTAGATAGCGGCTTCCTAAAGTATTTTGTCTTATATTGTCAGTTTGTTTATTCTGCCGTTGTTGTTGTTCTCTCTGCTGTCGCTGTTACCGCAGTCATAACCCTTTTAGATAATGTGCCTGTACACGCCGTAAAAGTTATCATAGCTTTGAAGACATTACATTACGTTCATGGCGAAAACGATTACAGACGTCGATTAAAAATTTGCCCCTGCACTTGGTAAAAGCCACAGTCTGTTCGGGGTCGAGAGAAATTAGCTCAGTTTGTATTGACAGGGTTGCTGAGGCGATTATTCACTTGGCACATGTTTTTAAAGATTTCAAGGATTTGAACCATGGGAAAGGATTTTGAGAGTTCTTGAAACATTTCTTAATATCCTGTTTCAAAATCATTCAGACATTTATATTTTGACTATTTTGTGGTTATTTGAAAAACAGACTTTTATAATAAAAGGTGTTTCTGTTTCGTTCCAGGTCTTACGAATTTTAAAATTCTTTTTTTGTTATAACGTATCCACGAATAATGCAACGAGTCCTGCCACGTAGTATTAACAGACTTTGAAAGTATGTACCTACATAATTTCGACTATGATATGAAAAACTAAAGCAACTCCAGCTACTGTTCAAAACTTTGTTAATTTTTTCAAAGAGGGTTTAGCTTCGATTAAGCAATCAAGCATATTATCGAAATATCAAACCAATGAAACTTGGTTGTCGGTTCCTTTCCAGGCAATAATTTCTATTTTTGTACACAAGTATTATAAGTTGGCGATAGTAACCTTTATACTGTGCAACTGACGTATTCAAAATAAATGTATGAAGATTGGTAACATTCAAAATGCAATGAAATAAAAAAGTAAGCTCAGAACATTCAAAAACCTTGAAAACGTATACTTTTTACCATTGTCATCTATTTGATTAATTTTTGACAAAAAACAAATTTTACAGCTGTTTTAGCGGATGCGCCCAAAGTTTAAGTTTAGTTCAAGAAACATGAGAATGAAGTGCATATATGACTTGGTCTTTTAGTCAAATGGTTTTCAAGGGTCAACATTAACAAAATTTTTTTAATTTTCACTTAAGTCGAACTCAAGCTTTAAACTACGCTTAAGTATTCGTTGTACATCTGGCGCTTGAATACATAAAATCAGCAGAAGCCACTACTACCGCTTTTTTTCTTAACTCATTTGAAAGGATATTCTGAAAACGCTCACATACACATATACACGTACATACATACTGCTTGCCTGTAATTTGCAATATTAAGACGTACAAATCAATTTACAACGTCATGCAGCTAAAGTGTTTCCTGTCTGTGTGTCGAGTATGAGTATATGTGAGAGTGTGTCTGTGTGTATATTGTGTGGAAAGTGCACTTGTGGCGCTTGCGTTAATATTTGCATATCAACCGCCTTGAAAACAATTAGTCACAAACATAATCATTAAATTAAATTACAGCGCATTAAGGCAAACATATTCCACCAGCGGACATTGTAATTACAACTTCCGTTGTCCGAGTGCGCCCAGGAAGCGAGTAAGCTGTCGTGTGAGCAGTCGAGCAGGCAAGTGGAAAAGCGGCACTTGCAGCTAGTTAAACAATTGAGAATGATGTCGGGAGGAGGGCGCTATTGTGGCGTCCATTTGGCCGTTCCGTTAGGCCGTAGTCGCTGTCGTCGTCGTCCTTCCGCATGCAACGTTGTGTGTCCTTCCGTTTGCGGGCGAAACAGAAGAAAGTACCGTAATTTGAATGAAGCTACACGGTGTGCGGCTAATTCTATTAAGAGGCCACTTCTCGGCTGCATTAATGCATATCCTGCGCAAACCCACACACACACACACATACTCACATATGTTTGTATGCATATCCTGTTGACCACTTGTGCCTGCATACAGGAAAGTGTTCATTTGCATGTTAACTCCTACGCTTCGCAAGCGATATGTCTATATTTGTGTATGTGTGTAAGTGTGTTTGTGTGCATTTCGAGCATGAATTGTTAATAATGCAGCGGGTTAATTAACGAAACAATAAAATTTCAATGTTCACACAATGGAATCGCTCTCTGACAGCGGCATAGAAAGCGCTTTCCTGTGCTTCGAAAAGTGCAATGAGCTGAAAAATTGAGTGTCTGCATCGAGGTTGTCCGAAAAACCGGTTACTCTATGTACTCTTGAGTGTCAGAAATAAATTTGATGGTTCATCAATGGTAGAGTGTCAGTCGTGTGCAAAGTGATTCCATTTTGAAAAATTTTAAAATATCAAATCCACGTTTGACCTTCATTTAATCTTTCAATAGGGCAAAAAGTTAAATAAAATACACGAAAAATTACCTTAAGCACAAAAATTACTACAAAGTTACATAAGTATAAGTTTTTTTTATGGGATCTGAAAGTCCTGAATGGAGAAGCGCAAAATCATGAGATAACGTCCTCGCAGCAGCAGCAAATTTTTAACATTTTTCGATATCCTTTTCATGAATTTTAATATGTGTACCTATAAAAGGAAATGAATCTGTGACTTGGTACACTTTGGCCTTTTGAGCAACTTTTTGTTGTTGTACGTCCCCTTAAATTCAATTTTCATTTCTAACAATTTTGGTTTTCCCGGCAAATCGTTGAATCTAGCAAGAGCTTTCGAAAGAATTTATATTTGTACCGGTTACTTTACTTTATCGCTTATCAGTTCGTACCAATTATACTAGTTACTTCATGTCCCAGCTTAACCCTATGCCGCTAGGTTTAATTGTTGTATTTAGTTGCCCATAGCCAAAGGCGAGCTTAGGTTCACACACGCAAGCTCACACACACACACACGAGTTAAGGTGCACATGGTCAGCATTAAGTAGTCCACAATTTTCATGTGTATCAATTAACAAGAAGGGTTAATTTATAGCCTCCGCACATTGGCCGCCGGACACGGCATGTTCACACGGACACACACAGCCAGCACCTTGCTCCCTGAGGTCAGTCAGTCGGCTCATGCATGTGTGGGAGTTTATGTGTGCATGTAATTGGGCGCGCGACCCCCATTACCTTGTGTAAGTGATATTCCCTCAGCTTTGTGTATGGGGGCGCGCAGAGGGCAATGCGGCCTGCCTCGCATTTAAACATTGAAATGCGGTTGAAATGTTGAGCATATTTGGTCAGCGGCGGCGATTTAACGGCTTACGGCAATGGTGTGTAGCATGCAGCAGCAGGTGGCATATTAGACCGGCATTGGCAGGGGGATGTAACGGGTGAGTGCAGAGGTTTGCGAGCACCGCCAATCAGTTGCTCTGCTTGCGTGATGACAGCAACGGTTCGAGGCCTCTGAAGACGTCTCAAGTTTCGGCAGCAAAATGCAATTCATTCATTCAGCCATTCATTTAAATGTTAAGTTAAGGACCTGTCAAGTACAAATAGATGATGCTTGACCAATGTGCCATTTTCGATAGACTACAATCATTACTTCCTTATCTCAATGAAGAGTCAAATTTTTTCGATTTTTTTTTACATTTCCATAAAGGTAAATACTTTCAAAGTTTTAAGTTTTTCTCTTAGCTTTTGAAATTCAAAATGGTTTTGCATGAATCTTGACTTGTTTCGAAAACCTGTTTTTGAAGAAACGGCAGTCTAAGGTTATGTGAAAAATTCCCAAAAAATTTGTCGAAACAGAATTATCATACTTATATAACACATTTATTACAATTTAATTTGGTCTGATGCCAAAAGAAAGGTTTCTACTCCTTATTAACGACTAAATACTTGTATGTACTATGTATATCTTTGGACTTGCACAATTAATTAATGTTTCTAAATTTTTCCGACACATCGGACCAAACAGAAAAACTTTGATACTCTTCAAAAGTTTTAAAGTTACACAAACCTTTAGATTTTTGCATGATTATTTTCGAGGTCTAAGAGCCTATAATATGATATAACTTTGAGCAGTTCGACAAAAGATGAATTTTCTCATATATATATGTACTACATATGTATGTATGTATCGCTTCCGAACTTACTAAGAGTGTTCTTATTCTTTTGGAATATATGTATAGTCCTATTTAAAAGGCCTTATTCCATACTCGTTTCTGTAATTTTTGATGGTTATGTTTGAAGAAACTATATACATACATATGTAGATTAGTAGCTTTAGCCAGATGGTTGTGTGTTCGATTCGAAAGGTGTTGCCTGGGCATCGGAGAACCTCGGACAAACCTTTTTTAAATACTATACCAAAATGCGTGAAGGAGCACTTAAACTTCGATGCCCTTAAACTGCTATAATTTGTTCACAAGAAAACGCCAAAGAGAAAATCCAACTCATTTGACAACCTTACCTGGAAATGATGTTAGCTTTTTTCCATATTGAGTTATAGAATGAATCGCCACTCAGAGGTATGGCGTTCCTAAAATGGCCTAAAGGGCGCTCTTATCACTTACTCCCCTCTACAGCAGTGGTAATTCAAATGAAGACAAAAACCGCGGCCACAACTATGCGCCACAAAGTGCGTCTGCCAGGGAGACGCGAGAATTTATTGCATGCGAGTACATCTTCAGCGCGTGTATGTGTTGACTTTTATAGCTGCTGTTATTCTTGCTGATGTTGCTGGCTGTTGTTGTTGCCATTGCCATTACAACTTCAACTATAAATAATAAAAAAACGCTGCCACATTCCACATACGCGCGCAAGCAATTGTTTTAGAATAAATCTTGACACTGAGCATGCCAGGCATTTGCATGTGTGTGTGTTTGTGTAGTACATGTGTGTGAATGTGGGCAGACGCATGTAAGAAATATCGCATTCGCTTTGTCGTGCGGCAAATCTTTTATTGTGACACTTTATCAGCGCGCATAAAAGCTGACTTTTATGCAAAACACACACACACACATACATATGTACATATATAAATGCATAGACACATAGTACTCGTGTACAAGTAAATATGCATAGATATGCGTACAAGCAGGCGTAATCTGAGCCTTCTTGTGCTTGAGGAGCAAAGTTATAAATTAAGCGTGCTTCGGGCTTGTAGAAGGGTGACAGGTGGGCGGCGTGCGGCGTGCGGGGGTGTGCAGCTGCAAAGTGCTGCCAATGATTTGTGTGCCATATTTACTAATAAGGATAAAAAGAATTTATACAAAATATTTATTACTTCCATTGACATTTCTTTTGAATGAGCTAAATCGAAGTCAAGTGACAAAATTTTTAACACTTATCGCAATTGCAAAAACTTCTCACATTACCTGTTGCCAGTTTTGTGCAGTTTTTTATAGCACACTCACATGCAATCCTTTCCTAATGAAGTGAGGTTGCTTAGCCACCGCTGCCCTTCTTTGCTCTGCCCACAGCGAATCACAAACAAAAGAATTAAGTCAAAGAAGTAAATGTCATTCACTCACGCTTGTTTACATATCAAGCATTCAGATGTGCCACATGCTGCCGCCTTCAGCTCATGCCACTTGCCGCACGCCACACGCCACACGCCTACGTGCATCCATCAAGCCAACCCTTCCGTCATAGCAGCGCCGCAGCAAAACAACAAATCGTAAAAATCGTAAAAAATCTATTAACCACAAGCTTTTTTCCCAACAACTGAGGAGCCCAACCACCACAACAACAGCAAACAACGGCAACCAAATATCAATTGCAACAAACACAAATAGAAAGTATGTTGTCCTGCAGAACGGGGAGCATGTGAGAAATCAAACCATCAAAGTGCCGTTATGCGGATGACGACGCTTCGCTCGATACATCATCTATCAATGTCAAATTATGAAGTGATCATATTTGGATTTATGCCGCAACCAAACATGCCAAACAACATTAAATCGACAAAGGGTGACACACACACAGGCACACTCATGTTCATACACATACACATGCATATACACATGCAATTGCAATGTGGGCGAATGGCGATAGAAAAGGGTTGCGAGATTTTGACAGTGTTGAAAAGCGGAATGGAATATCCTCGAAGGCGAAACATTGGAAATGGCGTAGAAAAGTTAACTCATTTATTACTAAGAATCCCAGGCAAGCAAATTCTTAACTCAGCAGGCTTTTCAAAATGTTTATAGTTAGTTGCAGGATTTGTTTAAAGTTTAAAAAAAAGTCGATTGGGCAATGACAAATAATGTTCTCATAAAATATGCAAATGATATATGCATTTAAAACTTCGATGTATACCACCACCTCTAATAATAATAGAGTATATGAAGGGATCACAAGCAAAAGATAAATAATTTCTTATAATTAGTTCGTATTAAAGTTCATAAATCATTAACATTTCTTATCAACAAAGAGCTTAATTTCTCATGAAAATATGTGAAACTTATGTAAATATGTACCTAAAAATTTGCTACTTTCCGGAATTTTTTGTGTTTTTCATCAAGTTTCCTAAGCTTAAAAGAAAATACTGGAAGATGCTTAAATCGAGTAAATATTAAGCGGCGTTTAACGGTTTAAAACGAGATATTAACAAAATGGCGGCCATCAAAAGGTATAGGTTTTTGGCAACAAAACTCGAATTTTTTTTTGATAAAATAGAAATATCAAACAAAACGAAGTTGGCGATTGTAGAAAAGGTATACGTACATATATATAATTGACACAGTAGCCCGTGAAACCGAAGCTTAGGCCTAGTTTTCTTGCAATTTGTCTGCTCATTATATTTTGACAGAAGTTTACGGGACCAAAAAATTTATTCTATACCGTATTCGAACGGAATCGTTAATACAAATTTAGTGTGTGAAACTTTTTATCATGGCAGAGTTTACGCTCGGAGAGTTTCCAAATAAATGGCGAGAGATGGCGCCACGCGCAAAGAAGTGAAGTTCTTTTTTTTAAATGTATGAGTCGGTTGGGATCGCAGTGCAACTGGATTATGATATTCACTACACTCCATACTTTTTCATTCACTCCACAACACTGGCTGCTGGAAGCCATTGAGCAGTAAAATGAGCGTTTTCCTCTATATTCCACATCCTTTTTATGGTTTATGCTTTAAGCCCAACAATCCTTTTGCTTTTTTTTCAACAGCAGCAACAGCAAAGGCGCATGCAGCCACTCGACAGTGCTCGAATCAAGGCTTTAAGAGTCCTGCACTGCCGCAGCTCAAGGACTCGCGCAAAGCAAGTTGGCGCTGCAGGCACTTGCGCCTGGGAACGAACGTGTTCATAATATTTACAGTTATTGATATTTGAAAAGGCGGAAAATTTATAACGAACAACATGTGTGCTCGGCTTTGTCAATGTGCGACTAGGATGGCGGACTGGTGGAGTGAGTGGGCGAGGGTGTGTGTTTGTGGATGGAAGGATGTGTGGGTTGCATGAGGCGGCAGGGTGCAACCTGAGCGCAATATTCAATCAAAAATCGATTACATGCTGCCAACGAGTAGCGTCGTCAAGCAGCGAACGAAGTCAACTGGCGACACACGGCGGCAGGATGTGAGCCCTCACGGCAGAATGTGCGTGTGTGTTTGAGTGGAAGAGGCTTTTCCGACAAAACAAAAACAAAGGAACAAACTCAAGAAGGTCAATTTGCCGCCTCACTCCGACTGGAATTTTTCCCCTACGGTTAGATTTTGGGGCATGCCCCAGGCTTTTGGGGCACATGCTTATGACAATGAATTATTTGCTGTCACGTGTGCCTTTCCAACGTTGCGCTGTACATTTTACACTTTAAGCACTCTGCAGCAGCGTATGGATGTGTGAGTGTGTAAATGGAAGGGGAGGGTATGAGGAGGTTGTGCGGGAGAACATTGACACAATTTTAAAACCGTATTTCACATGTATGTGTAAATTGAAAGTTGCACCTGCGGCACAGTACAGAGCCGCTTTCGTTAGCCGCGTTAACGTAGCCATTATGAATTATGACCTCCGGCAAGGGGAGACTCACGTGAAATAGTGGTGGATTCGATATTATATTAGGTGTTTCTTATCAAACGGAAATGATTTATGCGTATTTTTATTTAGCTGACATTTTTTCCGTATTGAAATCATTTCGAAGGAAATTGCAATTTCACGCAAGCAATATTCCATGTGATATGAATCCAACAAAATATTGTAATATAGCGAAATCTTTAGTAGGGGTACAGAATAGATTCAACAATAGAATGTATGGCTTAAGAGTAGCTCGAGAAAAGGGATATGATAGGCAAAAGAATATGAGAAGCTAGAGAAAAAGACAAGTATAATTAGAAAGGAATTGATTGATATAGGGTGGGATTGATATAGAATGGATAGGTCTTTGGAAAAGAGTTGAACTTGGTTAAAAGTCCTAAAGGAGTATGAATAGAGCTAAAAGGTAATTGTTAGAAAGTTTATTGGGCCGAGATTAAAAGCCCAAAAATAATTAAGGAATATTTTAAACTGTGTTGAAAAAGAAACTTGCAAAGAATAGGGAATGCAGTAGAAAATTGAATTGAGTGACTTCTTCCATTTGCTAATCAGTACATATACGGAAATACAACTGTAAAAGTCCAAGCTCCAGATTTGTCATATCATAATTTTTTCCACGAATTATCGCGTCTGTCGAAATCTCAATATTAAATTAAATGTGAATATTTTGCGGTTCTCAGATGAAATCCTGGAAAATTTGCATATGTCCTTGTGTTCTCGTGCCACTCACATACACCGCCAATATAATTCACTTAACGCGCTTCAAATCACTCCAAAGTACTGCGTTATCCAATTACACACACAGCCTCACACACACAAATGTAGGAGTGCGCACTCATACGAGTTAAAATAATGCCATAAAATGCCGCCCTTCGCAAAAAGCGCTGCGCTGTGCCGCGGCATGCCCTCCAAATTTATTATAATAATTTTTTTTCGCTTCCGCTGGCGCTCGACTCAACTTATCCAATTTAAATATTGCGAAAACATCCGCTTCGCAGCTTCCCGTCCGCCAGTGAGGGCGGCTGCTGTGCCGCTCGCTGCGGTAATTTGCAATTTAACCACCTTTCAGGTTCAGTAGTCCGCGAAATGCTCACGCTGATGTGCGGCTTATTTGTTGGGCTCGTTGTACCGCTTCCGGTGATCCGCAGTGGCTGCGTGTGGGTCTGACAATGGGTGGGCGGGTGAGCGAGTGAGGGCGCGCGTCCGCGAGTACTTTTTATGCTGATTTCATTAAGGATTTTTATTTTTATTTTCGTGAAGCGGGCATGTGGCGGCATCTATCAACATGCGAGCGTCGCCCTGTCGTGCAGCACAGCGAATTAAAAGGGAAATTGCTGCAGTGACACAAACTTGTTTATTTTGACATACGATGCGCGGTTCAGTTCGTGATTTGCGCTACGGGGCGACCGGGGTAGAGAACAGGGGCCTTTGTTTACCTTGCGGTTACCGCGAGAATGACTTCTACAATGCCTTTTCGGGCGTATATAGGAAGGGTGAAGAAAAAATATTTGTTTTTACGCGCCTTAAATGAGAGGCTGCCAGATGAAGGACTCGGATTCCGGAAGTGGGATTTGACGTCAGTTGACCGCCAATTGCAGTTTTTCCCCTAAATCCCCTTATACTACCAGATTTTGTTTGCAATTTTTCCAGTATGTCATAAGCCTGATACAAGTAGGTACCTAGATCGTTAGCATAGGCCACTTCACTGGCATTGTCCACCTCCATCGTTAGCAAATATAGTATAGGAGATAGTACTCCCCCTAAGTAGTACCGCTGCAAACAAATTTAATTTTCCCTCCAAAGTTGTTTTTGGAAAAACTACCAAAAAATGTCATCTCCTTCTCCCACATTTTTCACATTTTTTTCTTTGGGAATTTTTTTTTACTTTTCGAATATTATCCAGAATAGGAGAATTGGGAACAAGGAAAAACACTTCCTTGAAGTTTTTATTCAGAATACTAGCTGTTACCCGCGGGTTTCACCCCGCGCTCTTATAAAAGTACGTAATGTTAAGAGGTGCTTGCATACGGAACTTCAATACTGCGCGACTTTTAGTTCCAAAGCTATTCGATATCAATGATTTGGTTTGTACGGGTGGTTCCACGCCTCTTATCCAATGCCCGTCCCATTTTCCCAGTTCAAGGATACGGATATGGTGTCAGTTCTTGCCGAGTTTCGTTTATGTATGATGTATAGTTCTAAAGTAATACCCAAATGTGAAGTTGATTGAAAAGTGCCACGCCCCTGTCCTACGCCCATAAAATTTTACCAGTGGGACGACACATCCAAGAGGCGACTGCATACGAAATTTCAATGCTGCACGACCTTTAGTTCCAAAGCTAATCGAGATCAAAAATTTTCTTTGTATGGGGGGTGCCACGCCCACTTGTCCACCGCCCGTCTTATTTTCTCAGTAGAAGGATATGGATATGTAGTAAGTTCTTACCGAGTTTCATTGATGTGTGATGTGTAGTTCTAAAGTTATACACAAATCTGGAGTTGATAAAGAAAGGGCCACGCACCTTATCCTACGCCCATAAAATTTTACCAATGGGACGACACATCCAAGAGGCGACTGCATACGAAATTTCAATGCTGCACGACCTTTAGTTCCAAGGCTAATCGAGATCAAAAATATTGTTTGTATGGGGGGTGCCACGCCCCCTTATCCAGTGCCCCCTTATTTTTTCATTAGAAGGATATGGATATGTAGTAAGTTCCTACCGAGTTTCATTGATGTGTGATGTGTAGTTCTAAAGTTATACACAAATCTGGAGTTGATAAAAAAGTGCCACGCCCCTTATCCTACGCCCATAAAATTTTACCAGTGGGACGACACATCCAAGAGGCGACTGCATACGGAATTTCAATGCTACACGACTTTTAGTTCCAAAGCTATTCGATGTAAACAATTTGGTTTGTATGGGCGGTGCCACGCCCTCTTGATGTATCAAAATTTTTTATAGCCTATAACCATCCTTGGAACATCTATAGTCTATGTGCCAAATTTGGTTATGATCGATCAAGCGGTTTGGAACGCAACTCCGAACATACATACATACATACATACATACATACATACATACATTTTTTGATTTTTATATATATAGATGAACATTGAGAACACGGAAAAATTCCCACTGAGTTACTAAAAAGAATTGGGTTGAATTCTTTATAAATTAGTTTTGTTAGAAATTTATGAAAATGCTTACAACTTCGAAGCAAATTTAAAAATCTTTTTTTTATCCTAGAAAGTCAAGTTCAATATAAGAACTAATGTATTTGGCAGAATTTATTCAATAAAAAGTATACATAATTTCATACGAGTGGTATTAGGATATTGAAAAACTATTTTGTTCATATTTCGCTCTGCCTGCTTTCCCAACTGAACGAATAATATTGATGTTGGGAAACGAAGGCACATTTGTTTTTATCAAAATTCATCAAAAAGTTATTTCTTATGTACATTTTCGTGCAGCCCCTCTCCAATATAGTACTTGATTCTGATTGATATTAGATATGGTGCAAAAAATTACATTCCCCAGTTTTTCCTAAAAAAATGTTTTTTTGTTTCGCATCAAATTCTGCTATTTTTTTAGTAAGGTAAAAAGTAAGTAAGGTAAAAATCTTAAAATACCATAGAAACACATTGAATATTTCTTGCTCTCCACACTTAGAAATTCATCGGACAAGCCAATATACAAGTTTTTTTTTTGATTCTCGTTATTTGGGAGATGCAACAAATTAATTTCTTTAACTAAAATTGACTTCTGTAATGCGTTCGAACTTCCGAGTATTTTTAAACATATGTACAAACAACGAACCAACAAACTTCAAAAAGCAAAATATTCGAAAAATCACTTTTATGGACAAATCTTTTCTAATATACTATCTTCTCTTATATACCATGAAGACTGATGGATATAAAACATTTGCAAGTGCATACAAATTTTTTTTTTTAAACCAAAAATGATTTTTGTAAACAAATTTTCGTAGTCTATTGTAAGCAGCCAATTTTTTTCCAAAATAGCACCATTTTGTATATTGTTAGCTTGTAAGTTTGTTACCCAGAAATCCAATTCAAAAACCGATGTTATGAGAAGCGTAGCTAATATATGTTGAACTGGAACTGATGTCAGGTGGCAACTGCATGCAGCGATAAAGAGGACAATCATCTACGAGTAGTGGCGTGGTTTTTGCTGGTTTTGGATACAGCAGCATTGGGTGGTCCTTTGTGGCACACGTCGGAAAGCCATGGCAGCACAGTGTGAGTGTGTGTGTAAATAGAAATACCGCGAAGTAAAAAATTAATAATGGGAAAACATGTTAACGACAGATTCAGACGCTGCCCTAAAATAACGACAGTTTCAAAAGGAGGAGGGAAGGATAGGAAAAGAAGAGCGCAGTAGATCGCATTAAAAAGATTATGAAAGCAGAAAATTAAATTGCGGCGTATATGTACATACTATCATTCCAATCTAAGTGTGCTTGCATATTCGCGTGTATTAGCCATATAAGCTTAATTTGATTGCCATGCCGATGCCAATGAGTTGCAAATAAGTCGGAAATTCTGGAAATTTCTTCTATTCAATATTCATTTTTAGACTTTTTCGCTGAAATAAATTTTCTTGTTATAGAGTTGTTCTTTTCATGTAAAATGCAAGTAAGTAAAATATGACCTTAAAAGATAAAGAAACTACTTATTTTTTTAAAGTGAAGTGCCCTTCAAGATTGCTTAAGTTCCATGCTTATATGCAATTGCTTGTATCTCTCCTGCATTTTGGCTTCAATTTGTCAGTTTTACTTGACGAGATTGTAATCACTTACCGTTAAGCCTTCAAAGCAGATTTTATATTCAACGCCATAAATACAATCTCACTTGCATACCAATCGCACACTTATGCAGAAGAAGCCTCCGTTCGCCAGCAGTGTCTCGTGCATCTCTAGTGTTCACCCAAGCCAATCCAAAACAGCAAGTCTGTCTTCAGTATGGTTGCGAATTTCTTCGGTCTAAAGTTTCCAGTTGCTCGCTGTTGCAGGCTTTCATTTGCTGCTTGTAAAATATAAAGCAGCCTTTTTGTGTGGTCCTCAAATTTCTTAAGATGTCTTCCAAGACGACGGCGGCTGTTGTGGTCACTTTGACGACTGCCAGCATGCATTGATGACCACATCACATTCAAGTCGGCCCTCTTCTTCTCGCCTTCAAATGCAAATTTCCTAGGTTAATTAAATGAGTGTGGGGCAGCGGGTTGACTGGGGGTCGACATCATGTTACAACTTAATGGCAGCTTGTTTGGTTTGGTCTGTTCAGACGGTCAGAAATGTTTGCAACTGTGTGCGTGGGAAGAAGTATGAGTTTTCTTTTGATTTTAGCAATTTCAATGAATTTTAAATGCGTTATTTGCAATTGGTCCAAAGATCGGGGTGCGGGAAGGAGTAGGTCCTTTTAGTTGCATGTTCTACAAAACCATGAAAACCAAATCAAAGAAAGTTATTTTTCACAAGACAAACTTTCCATTTAAGAAGTCCGATTGGCAGCGTCTTAGAGCTGAAGCGACCCACCTGCCCCTGTCGCTTTGTCGTTTCGCTTTAATCTCAGCTTAAGTACTTTTAACTGCGTCGCTTGGAAATGCTTGTCACGTGACTCCATTCAATTAACCGCTTCCATTTACAATTCCAAATGGCTCTGTTTGCTGTACAATTTAATTAGGCCTTTCACATGCTGCCCGCCCGCCTGCCAGCCGGTCGGCTGGCTGACCGGTCAGTCTGTGCGCGAGCACATGTCCAAAGGGTGTCGGAGCCACTTAAGCTCACAGCGACGTGCACGGCGACCAGCGAAGGCACCCACCTGCCCGCTGTGCACTTCACACGCGGCGTTAAAAGGGTTATTAACTCGTCAAAGCGCGTGCAGCTCACGGGGGCTCAGGGAAGGGTTAATCAAATAGACTTGCCCTCGCGCTCGCGTGCTGGCGAATGGATTGTCATTCAGCACCTTCACTCACATATGCGTACGGACATGTGTGCATATGCCAGTGTGCATGTGTGAGTGCATATCACAACGTTTTGTTAAAGCTGACCCCAATGCGCGGTCACGCACCATTATCTGTTCATATTGTTTGAAGAGGGCAGGGCGGCGGAAGGGTGCGCTGCCATTTGCGCTTTAAAAGCTTGATGAAAATATACACGAACATTTTTACTTACTCGTATTAATGAAGCTGCTCATATTGAATTGAAGGTCCTTTCTAAATATTGTTAACAACTTTGAGCTATAGGCAGAAAAAATGTTGACTGCCTTATTCTAGGCTAAGTTCGTAAAATTTATTCGCATTGGTTTAATCGTGGTGCTCTTCGGAAGAGCATTAGAAAGATGTGTTTAACGAGTGTTCAATCGAGTACATATTGAATTAATCTAATCTCGAAACTTATATACAGTCTATAAACTCAATTGGGGGCTTTAACCCTCTAGTTCCCAAATTTTTGATCTTGATAAAAAAATTACAGGAGGTAGTTTTTGTGTTTAGAAGCAATGTTTGTTCAGGGAAAAAAATTTGAGGTAAATAGGAGGCGTGGTAGGAGGTGTAGAAGGTAGAAGGCCTAGAGGCCTGCTTGGGAAAGAAAGCCAAAAAAAGTTGAATATGAAGTTTTGAAATTCTTTCCATTTAAGTTCGATTTTTTCATAAAATCAAACATATAAATATTAAAAAAACATAAACTAATATAGTTTATGGTTAACAACTTAAGTTCACTGGCGTAACCGACATAAAATATAAAGGGGTGATGTAGAAACTAGGGCATTTTTAAAATTCGGTGTATGTATATGTATATATATTTGATTTACATTTTTTTTAATGAAATTTAAAGAAGCAATCTTCTTGTAAAGAATGGCAAATATATATGTATAATAATATATATATTTTCGGCACAAAACTTGTGTTTGAAATGTGTAGCCAGCATTTTTGCATTTCCGTGATCATAGCCCATAGCTTTCTTGTCAACCATTTCGCTATGATTATTGAAATGCAGATTGCATAAAATTTTGTCGAAATGATTCCGAGGCAATGTACTTTGTATACCGTGAAATGGGTTTTCACTCCGGTAGGAACCAATACAGGGGTATCGATAAGCCAACATTAAAAATAAAATTCGAATGTATTGCCTTATTTCTTGAGTGGTCAAGGAAAAAGAAGTCAGGATGTTTTTCTGAGCTGCAAATTGGTTTGTGATGTGATGTGTTTGTTCAACCATGGTATCATCGAAGAAAAAGCAAAACATTTGTAAAGTGTTTCAAGCATCATGAACTCATCTCCCAAGTCAGTGCCACGAAATGAGAGGGCAGGTTGTTTGAGTACCAAATTCGTCTTCTTCCCCAAAATTTTTTTAAACTCATCACATTTTGGATCGACATATAGTATAGGCGATAACTGGGTCTTCTTTAGGCTTGTTCATTCCCTTGTTAGGATTGTAATCAGCAGTCACAAGCCGCATATACCTTGGTCTTGAGATTTTGCATTACCTATTGAAGCTATTGTAGATTTTCCAGACGGCAAGTCAGGCGTGCCGCTGCCGAACTCCTATTCACCTAAATTTACTGCAGCTGCTTCAACTGGTGAAATAGATTCATTAATCAAAATTAAATTTGGCTCATCGAAGTCGTTATCGTTGTCAAAATCGATTTCATCATCTGTTTGTAGAACTGAGTCGAACTTTTCCACAATTTGCCATATCTGATCGTCAGAAAGCGATGGAAGTTTAAAATTTCGCCGATATTCCATTTTTCTATACATATTAAAAGCTATAGCGAAATTAGAACAATAGAGAATCTGTCACAAAGTTACAAAGAAGCTTTTAATTCAACCCCAATTCCAATTTCGGACCATTTATATGAAAGGGGACCAACTCTCCCACCTAACCCCCGCTGACTACGCCCTATTATAGGTTAAGATATAATACGATAACTCTGCTGATAAATGGCAGTGTATTCAATCTTGTTTGTTAAGTAATAGAGCAATAATATTCAAGTAAAGAACAAAATATCTTAAGTTACCGTCACAACATTTTTATGCTTCGCGTCCCAAGCAGGCCTACAGACACTGTACGTTTTGGGCTAGCTGGAAAGAACGTGATAACTTTTTTCATCAAATTTTCTTAGTTTCTTAAAGTACACATTCACAGCTACTCGCCAATAATTTTTTTATTGTTATCAAAGCATAACTACTATGTTTTTTTTATGTTTGATTTTAAGGAAAATTGAAAAATAATTATTTTTTCCATTTTGCACGAAATTTCAACTTTGACTGGCGATGACTGCCGTCGCATGCAGCCCAGCATCAAGTGACTATTTTTATTTTAACAATTGGGGATTTCCTTGTTTGTATGCAAAAAATCAGATTTCTAAATCATAAGGTGTCGTGCACAGAATTTTTCAAATTTAGGCTGTCTACAGGCCTTCTTGGGAACTAGAGGGTTAAATCCAGAGCTCCTTAGATATTATCAATGCGTGCTGTTAAAAGACAATAAACATTTCTTATGTGTGTGTATTTGCTTGTATTTAATTGTTGTCATGCGAATCAGTTCGCCATGCCCGCTCACTTTCCACATCACTGCAAAAGGGTGATCACAGACTTTGTTTTATGCGGCCACAACACTACCAGAAATCCTTTGAAATATTTATGGCGTATTAAACTCACACAACGTGGCCCACCAAATAATTGCCACCATAACTATTCGCATAATCACGAATTATTACTCGGAATCGCAACGTGAAATGCAAATTACCCAGACACAAGGCAACACCACCGAAAACAGCAACAACAAAACAATAAATTTAAGTAACAAAATCTTAACAATTACATGGGCTACAAGGATAACAAAATATGCGCATGTTGTATGTGCGGGTGTGTGTGCGTGTGTGCTTCCGGCAGTCATGGCAACCAGCCAAACAGTCAAGCAGGCGAAAGGCTTCTTCAGCTACGGCTTGCCTGCGTTGCCCAATAAAGCAGCGTAATAATCGTGCATAAAGCGCACAATTTATTCGTGCAGAAAAGTCGAAAACCAAAGAAGCGCCAGCAACTTTAAATCCTTGCCAGGGATTCATATGTGGGACCATACAGCGACCACACCACACCCACTGGCGAAGAGGGGGGTACAGCCAAAAGGCTTTCATTTTCTTTGGCAAGGCGGCTTTTGTCAGCAGGCACAACTGTACAAGGACGATGCGACGTCCCAGAAGCCGACGAGGAACAGGCGCGAGTGCACGCAGCACCAAACACTCACCGAAATGAAAAGCTTAACCAACATTTTACAATGCCCATGATGCATTAATTTTTCGGCAAGAAAGCCATAACCGAGCGCACACGAAGATGGGAGCCAACAAAAACAATGAAATTGAACATTTTGCAACTATCGCCGGGATTAGCTGGGACCGGAGAGTGCAGACTGAAGGCTGTAGACTGGAGCGTTGGTAGTTCGGCACATGTGGACATGTGCGGCAAGTGTGGGCCGCTCTCTGCTCTTTGTAAGCGTTGAATTAGCTTGGACGAGACTGAGAGAGGCACGAGTTGAGGTATGAGCACTGAGTGTGTCTGCTGTAGCGAAGGACCTTGTGGCTTGGCATGGGCAGCTCACCTTGCATGCATGTTGTTGTTGTCAGTGTGTAGTAAAAGCGTAGCAGACCCGTTTCGTTGTCTGATCCCACAATTTATTAAATTGCTATAAATTCCATGCTGCTGCCCAAGATGCGGGCGTGTGTCTACTTTATGGCAGCCATGTGTGGTTTTTCGTCTAATAAGCACTTTCATTGACAATATTCCTCAAATGGAGCCTCCTTTATAAGTTGTTGCCTCTCTTATCTGCTTATATTGTGTAAACTAAGCCACAAATACAAATACAAAAACAGCAGCAACAACAAAAAGAAGCATTGAAAGCGCAAATCAATTGAACCCTTCACTTGCGCAAGTGCGGAATCGAATTGTGGCGAACGATTGGAACTCCGACTCGATGCGCGAGTCTGACGGGCGTATGAGTTATGGCTGCGTGCTACCGCATGTCATGTCTGCCTTGTATGGCTGTTTTCCTCAGCAAGCAAATAAGACACTTAATAAACGCTTTCAACTGCAAGCGGCGCTCTGCCTCTTTCATGTGCTGCCATCAGTGCTCGGCAGTGGCGCTTTTCATGGACTCACGCTGTGGCATTGTGATTGCCGGCGCGGTTTATAGCGCACTTGCCATAAATGTCAAGTTTGTTTAGTTTGGTTGCAAGTGGCTGGCTGCAAGTTGACTTCAAGTTGGCAAGTGATCAAGTCTATTGCCTGAATTTTATGAGCCTCGCTGGCTGATATGTGTGTTACATGAAATGGAATTTAGCTATTTAACTAAGGAGCATGTATGCAGGCAAAGGAGCATCAGCTGAATCATCTGTAAGAAGTAGTTTGGACATGGAACGTACCGAAGACTACGGCCTTAATTATGAGATCAGTTACGGAGACGTTTCTTAGCACGTGCGAGAAGATCGACTAGTTATATATTTTGTGGAAAATCTCTTTGAAAACTTTGAGAGTTGCTGTGGCATTTAGTTTTCGCTCTCAACTGCTCAAATGTTCGATTTTAAGTTCTTCAGATCCTTCAAATGTATCCTTGAAACTTAAATATATCCACCAAGTTTTAAAGAAGAAGAAGAAGTGAAAGCTTGTGGAGCAGCTTTAAAAATTAATAGAAATAGAGCTAGTTGACTTTTGAATAAAACGAGAATGCTTCGGTAAAAAAAATTTAAAGATGTTTCCTTGTTTTGTGCGAGTTCTTATTCTAACACAACAAGAATAAATAGATTCTTATTTAAATGTTAAGTAATTGAATTTTTTCAAAAACAACCGAACATATCTTAGTGACCATAGCGAGAATTGGTTCCATATTTATACGAAATATCAGGTGGATTTTATCAATAAAAGTCCGATATGCTGCAAATCCTTAACTTTACTGGCTTTTTCAAGTTTTCTTCCTTTAAAGCTTCGAAAAGATGGTTTGTACGGATCCTTAATATTGCATCTTTATATTGTACTATGAATTCTCTTGGCAAAACCTTCTTCTTTTTGTGGTATCCTGCTTTTGTAACAGGATATTTGTTTTAATTTAAGAATAGTTATCAACGTGGTAGTTCTTTAGCAACAGCACTATAATTCTTTGAAAAATTCCAGCTATTCAAGAGCTCTTCCGCTTTCTCTTAGTTCCACAAACAATTTCTCCCTTCTCCCAGCAATCCAGCAAGCGATAACCTGCCAAACAAACGCTCCACTTGCTTATCCTATATCTTATCTCACAAAGAATGTGTCAAATTTGTCAAAATTCGTGCGAGCGCGCGCTCTTTTGACTTATGGCCACTAATCAACTTAGATGGGCCAAACATCCGCCGGCAAATATTCTCCATGGCTGTTGCCAATAAGTCATGATGGTGGCGCTGCTTTCGGCCCTTCGCTACAAATTGTGCTATTACTGTCTGTTGGCTCTTCTGCCGGTCTGGCGTGGCCATGTAGTGGCGCTGTTGCTGTTCGGGTAGTGGCATCCACTCGAAACTCAAATCAGGCATTCAACTGTGAATCACAATAAATAATAATAATAATAAAAGCGGCACACAATGGCGCAATGCAATGACATGCTTACCGAAGGAAATAGGAAAAAACATAATATTTTTCAGTTCATTGTGTTCAATGGTCTTCGCTGGCCCTGCGCTCCGAGGCGAGCTTCTATTTTTTGTGTGCGCATTTTGACAAATCGGCGAACATACTTGAGCATTCGACATGGAGGCAGTGCAGCACAGGTCACATCAAGTGGAATATGCTCGACCGGCGTGTGCTGTTTTCTTTTTTCGACGTGCTCCATTGTTGAAGCGCTCTCAGGCGCGCTTCGAGGGTGACACTCTCGATTGCTTGGCGCCAGGCAAACTCACTCCAGCAGCGCTGCTGTTGGCCTCTGCTTCGATGGCAAGCGAAAGTGGGCGCTGGGGGTGTGGCGTTATGAAGTCATACGACATTAATCTGCCGCGCCTCAATGTGAAATTGCCAAACTGACCAGAAGAATTAGTTTACTTTTGTGTAACGCTCACGGGTGACTGCCAGCGTAATAAGGCGGAATTGATGCGTTTGTTTTGTGTGCTCCGGGCGGGGGACAATGAATGCTATAAGCTGCAGAGAAGTTAACAGTATTCGTGACTTTTGTTATATGTTTCAGAATTTTTGTTGTTACTAGAATTCAGTTATGGATGGCACAAAAATATAGTATATGCAAAAATAAATCTACACTTTCCCACTTGAAATTGAAAATTTCAAAAAGTTTGGGTTCAATCATCATCACCATGCGATGACTATAAACATCGAAATGTAAGCTTTTGGCAATATAACAAACTAAAAAAAACACGTGCGCTTAGACCACACGGCTGAAGTAAAACTTTTTTTGGATGTTTTTATTTTATTTTTGCTTGATAGATAATCATTATCTATGTTATATTGTTTAGATTTCTTAAATGAATTCAACACTTTTAGTGGTAGAAATTTTATTTATTTAACTCAGTAATATTATTTCCATCAGTAACTTCAGAAATTGCGATATATGTTTCTAGCGTAGAAACAATCGGCTTATGATACGTCTAAGAACTTAAATTTTCAAGATACCGCGAGAAAACTGCAATGTTGTAGACTCATTGGGATTGTTGCTCATTCGTAGTTGTAATGCATCATGCAGGAATTGGATAAAAGGTTGGGATTCTTCCGACGCGAAATTAAGGTTGAAACCTCCAGCTTAAATTAATGGCATTGTGTGATAGTTCCTTCCCAATTCTTGTGAGCCTACTAAACCATATACGAGGAGTCTTCTGTGTAAGAAGCTGATAATATTTTGCACAGTATTATTGGGAGAAATGTTAACTGCACCCATTATTAAATTTGTCACATCTTCTAAAACGCAGTTTGCAGCACAGATATCTCCAATTTCACTTACATTGCGTAAAAATATATTCATATTTGAAGCTACTATGTTGGTGTTATTAATATTAGCATAGATTGCAACACCTCCACCTCGAACATTGCTGCGTTTAAATTTAGCAACGATTACGATTCATTTGCCATTCCATTCTTGGCACTTGAATTTCGGTCGGCAACAGAAATCGAACAAATCAAAACAAATGGAATTTTGCCTTTATTTGGCTTTTTCTGTGCTGAGCGGCAACACGCCTTCTCATATTTGCGCTCTCTCGCTCACGAAACAATCAGGAGAGCGACTGGACGGCCGAATTCGCCTGCTTGATAATTTTGTTCGCAACTTGTTTCTTACGCAAAGGTCCATCCTGTGCACACACCAGGCGCAGCTTTTTATAAACTCTGGCAAATTTTGTACCTCTTGCAATTTTACAGCACAAGTATGAGTATCGGGTCCTTAAAGTATGCCATAATTTAATTTGGCAAGACAGAAAAGATATAAGCTTACCTAATATCACCACCTGTTCGAAACTTGCTATGTCGAAAAATTTATCCGTACCCAGAATTTTGGGTCCTAAAAGTATGCTTTATTTTAATTTGGCAAGAAAGACAACAGATTTAAGCTTTCTTGTTGCTATGTCGAAAGCTTTATCCGTAACAAAAATTTTGAGTTTAGCCTCCACAAAGAAGTTTTACTTCAAAATTTGTAAAAAATGCACTAATCCAGAATTTTAAAGTTTAGAAAGGTAGTTCCTCAGACAAACTATCACACTAAAGAGCGCGTATCCTTTCTGGTTTATAAGTAAAATATTGTGGTTAAGAATTGTGACATAGTTAAATAATTAAAAGAAATCAGGCGACAATTAAGCTTAGTCTGATAGTTTTTAAAACATAAATAAATCAGCGAATGAAGATATGTAAATTGAAAATAGGATTTCGCGCAATGCTACCGACCAAAGAAGCAGAGCTAATTCTCGAATTTTCGCAAATCAACTAATGCGATTTTTTCCTAATACATAGCAGATATTTTCCACCCAATGCAATTCAATCTTTTTAGACGATTCTTTATAGGGCACTGCTTCTTATATTGCATACAGAAATGAAAAAATATGATAGGCATGTGTGAAAATATTGTAAAGTTGATTAAGCTTCAAAGCTCAAAAAGGAATTTACCGTAGTAATTTGCATAAATTTAAAAAAGGTTGCATTCACGCCGACACACGCTCCTTCAAAAGGTCACTACACAATTTGGCAAATTTAAATTCTAAACACCCTCGCAAAACCAAATATTTAAATTTCGCTCACAATCAGCTCAGCGCAGAAACTACTCGCATATGACTTGCGTCGAGGTCGGAGGGTGATGTGTGCCAATGGCGTGCCGGTTACGGACGAAAATGGATAAACACTTAATTTATCAAAATTCAGCTTGTTATGCTAATAAAATGCGCAGCTCAAGCCGCCGGTCCGAAAATTCTAATAAAGCCGAGCCAAGGAGCGAGCAGTGCGCCGAGCTGCCGGCAGAGGGTAGAGGTGTTTGCGCAGACAAAGTTGCCGTTTTAGCAGCCAATGCCATAACTTTACTTATCAACATTAGCCGAGGTACAGACACACACATATGCAATTGCAGACATACAGATGCACAGTTTTAGTGCTTGTTTATGTATTTTATATGGCGATGTGTTTGTGTGTGTGTGTGAGCATGTGTGGCAAAATCACTTTTAGCTAGGCAAAAGTTTATGTCCTCGTCCTCGCTTGGAGCTATAGACGAATTTTACAGTTATCAAGGGAAAATTATCATCTGCTATGAATCTTAACAGCATTCAAATGGATATGCCGCTTTCCGCATACACATGCACATTAACAAACACATTCATATTCCGTTTAGTATGCTCGCCGAGCAGACACTTTTATTCGCAAGCAAATGAGCCAAGCACCGCACCAAACGAAGCTGAGGCTCCTTGGCGGGCTAAGAGCAAGTCTCAAGGATCGAGCATATAAAGTTTAGATTTTTTTCTGAAATTTCTCTAAGCGCGCCCTTTGAGCCGCAATATGAAATTCGGAATGCTTGCTTCACTTAGTTTTTCTTTGCTTGCCTAAGCGCAAAATGCCGGCAGTTCATTAGTCGGCGAAAAGGGTTTTAATTACTTACACCGTTAATTTAGCGCCACTTGCTTACACGCTGTTAAACAAGCCAACCTTAACTTTGGCACTTTACGTGAGGGCCGGGAGAAGAGTGCCGCAACTTTTTCGTGCCACTTCACAAGAAAAAAAGTAGCAAAACAGCGCTGGCAAAACAGAAAAGTTTCAAAGGAGCGCCACGCTGCTGCAACGACAAGCCTTCACTTTGAGCAGCGAAACATCTTGGACGACCTCTTCGCCGCTTTCTGCTGCGCGGGTGTGTTTGTGTGGTGCGGAAGGACGCTGCCAGCGAACTGCCTTCAAATTTGCAGCTATTTAATTAGTGAGGCGCGAGCGTACCTGTGTCTACAATCTGTACAACAACACAATTTTTTGCACGTTTGTTTGTTTGAGCAGCCACTTCCGGTAGGAAGTGCCTAAAAAGTTGTTTCTCCAGGAAGTCGTATTCGTAGTGCGTGGGAAATAGCTTGAAGTGCTTCAATTCCGTTGACTTTGGCTGTTTGTGTCGCTTGCTGTAGGGTCTTCTTTTGACAAGAGTCTTATGCTGCTCTACATAAGATTTTAGGTGCTTTTGAAGGCGCAAGAAGGTGCAATTTTGAGACGTAGTAGTATACCCTGTTTAAGTTAAAAATTTTATAAGCTTTATTTCCAAAATCTTCTTCTTAAAATAAGGTCATATTTTGAAACTTTTATAGCTAAAATTCATGATCGAAAATGCACATACTAGTGCAAAAATCGTTTTATGCATACCATAAAAATAGTTTTTTTTATTTCAAGGCTTTTTGCAAAAATTCTAAGTTGGTCTGAAACAAATTGAGCGCTCTTTCACCTCTTCTCGGAACAAAGTATTTTAAGTCGAAGGCATAGAAGTTAGTTTAAAAGTAGCGGACACAATTTCTGACTGCTCTCCAATTGAGGTTAGCCAGAGGATTCTTGTTTCTTCGATTGCCAAATTGACACACAGCCTCCAAGTTGTGCCTGCTGGGCAGCTGACATACGGGCGGCGAGCAAATGTACTAAGGACCAGAATTTACAGATATGTTAATGCAATTATTCAACCGATTTACTCTCCGCTTTGCCATGTTCTTTAAAGCAATGTTTCTCAGGTGGCAATAGCTCCTTTTAAAATCTTGAAACTATTTTTGAACAAATAGAATTTTTTATAGTTAGTTATTATTAGTTATTTTATGACCTACTCCTGATAAATTTTTTTGGTATATGTATTTATTTCATTGATAAAGCGACTGTCACCGCGAATCCTCTCTCTGAGAACATCATCTATTGCGAATAGTTATCCTTCATGCTTCAGCAAGTTATCCTGGCGTGAAATACTATCAAAGTTACTTAAGTGCATGGACAAAAGTTTTCCTTGATAACTTGCTTAGTTTCTGCAGAAATCAGTTATTGAAAGCTTGTTCAGTTTCTCAAAAAAGTAACTGTTACTGATGACAGCAAGTGAGACATCTCTCTTTGAAGTACTAGTCTAGCAAAAGACAGGAGTCTATGGTATTAGGTTTGTCGACCTTTTGTCTTGAGCTCAAATTCCGCAAGAGCATCTCATTCAACCCACAGCCTTTAAGATATGGAATAAAGCAAACACTTGTCGAATCTGAAACTCTTAAATCTCTGCAAGCGGTGCCAAGCAGTTTGCTGTTTATTATGTCTGCACTGAGAACGCATTAGAGGAATCACCACAATTGGAAGCGGTAACAACCTCGGCAGCGCCTCATAACCGTAACGACAACGAGCGCCGGCGTTTTATAAATCCTTTAACTGTCGCTAGTTACAACTGCAATGACAGCAAATAAATTTTACCCAGGGGGGTAATCGAACAGCTTCGATGGGAAATTTGTAACACAAGCTGATGTAATCATGGGCAACCAGCTTCCTGCCTGTTCCGTCTGTTAACGATCGGCATCGCTTGATTGCCGGGGCAGATGAGCTCCAGGGGAATGGGTGTGGGTGTGGGTGTGGGGGTGCAGAGGTCGTGCGGTGTCGTATTGCTGTCTTGAGTGTGTTCCAGATTGCTTTTTAATCGATTCAATTTAGAAATAAATTGCTTTTTGCCAAACGCTCAGATTTATAGGCCGCGCTGTATTGAATTTCGAAGACGAACGAAGTGAAATTTAGCTGGCGATCTTTTTGATTTGCAGCAATATAAAAATCTCCAAACATTTAATGTAGTGAATGTGCTCTTGTGTAAATATATACAATATATGGCGCAAAATCGAAATTTATGTGCGCACATTAATATGCAAATTGATGGCTCCAGCTGCAATGCTCAGCTCTTTTCATAATGCCAAATTGTGGCCGCACTTCCGCTTCCGCCGCTGCGGAGCGTATGCCGTCGGTTGGGTTGGGTCGGGTTGGGTCGGTCGGGCGTTTTAACCGCTGACAATTTGAGCGCATTGTATCTTCATTACGGGCACATTAATGCACCACACCGCAACACACCGTCAGCGCCACTACTGCCACAGGTCCTCGAGAGGCTTGTGTGAGGTCCGACTCGGGCTGAGTCAAGCAGTGATGGAGTCGGTTAGTCAGTCGGGTTGTTAGGCAGACAGGCTGGAAGCCAGGCAGTCAGGCGGACAGCACTAAACGTCTGAGTGACTGGGCGCTTGCCACAAAGAAGGAAGATTAACTTTTAAAAAATTTATGGTTTCAACGCATTAGAGACAAGATGAGTGAGTGCTAGTGTGTGTGTGTGGGTGTGAGTGAGTGAGTGCGCGGCACATCTTCATGCAAAGCAGCACAATAGCAAGTTTTATGATTTTATAATAAAACATGTTGCTCCATTCTGTTGTTCCGCCCCCAACACTTCCATCTCCGTGCTGTTGTGCTGCTAATGTTAATGGTGATGTTGCTGCCGATGGTGTTGCCGTTGTTGCTGCTTATGTTGGCTGTCGGTGGCTTGGCACTGCTGCCTTAAAATGCTATTTTCACAGTCTCACCACATTAGCGCATATTTTGGCAAAAACAAAAATGCTTGGCTGTCCGAAGTGTGGCAAGAGCAGAGCAGTCGTTAAATTAATGTATTTTACGTATTTTATGCTTCTGTCTTTAATGAAGTTTCTTCGACTCGACTCGGTCTGGGCTCAACTTTATTGCTTTTATTGCACAGTGGCCATATAAGCAATTTCTTTGGTTGAATATTCAAATAGACGGCCGCGTTTGCATCGTTGGGACAACTTAAATGGGCCGGAATATCTGTAGGCAAATTTCATTCTATAATGAGAAATTAAGGTGTGCAGATATGAAAAAACTGAGTGTATAATATTTTTACCATAATATCTGTGGTCACAAACCCTAACAGCCTAACTCGAGTTAGGACAAATTGAGTTTCTAATGGCATTCTTTTCAACGTGTCCAAATCTATATGCTATTAAATTTTGATGTTTGTATATTTTTTAGGACGGCAAGTATCTATCAAATACGTATAGCTTTTACATAGTATATTGCAGTAAGAATTTGAAATTTGAACGAGCCGGTTCCTGAAAAAATTGAAGAATAGACTTGGGCGGTTATGACTTGTGGCCACGGACAATTAAATATTTATCCTTGAAACCTGATAAGAAAAACTTTCAGTGGTATTCTCAATAACACCACACCATATTTGGAAATAATAGATATCTTTAAAAACTAAAGTCTATCATTATAACTATAAACTTTTGGTTTAGGCAGTTAAGCAATTTTAAAAAGGTGCTTAAGTTTTTGCGTTTAATCCGCAAAAAGCACGCGCAAATAAATAATATATCCCAATTTTACTAAAGCATCTTGGGACGTATTGCGTGTAATAATTCACATTTTAGATGCCAAAAAGAAGCTAACCCGGTAGGATATTGAGCGTAAATATGGAATTCCATTGAAAACCAGGTAATGTTATATTGTATTGATTTTTAAAATTTACAGAGAATGTCAAAAATACTTATTCGGATTCTATGTTCCACGGAAAATGCTTATTGGGACTATATATCCCAGGATAAAGGGTCGATTTCAGGATTTCTGAGTATCTGGGAAGAGACTTTCATTTTATAAAATAAAACTCCGTACCGAAAGGGCTAAGACGCCTTTGAAGCGGATACTTAGATAAAAACTAAATAAAGTCTTACACTTTTATCATTTTGTGCAGAAGCTAGTTTTCTATCAGAACGGAATAGATACCTCCATCGGTTCCATCCATTTGACCTTGGTTCCATCTATCTAATACTCATGCCTATAGCAATTGATTGAGACTTTAAACCTGAAACTGATCTCGGGCCAGCAAAGGGGAGCCCTCTGGCGTTCCTTACTCACACACTCACCCTATTCGCACATATACAACTGCTTGTTCGTATAGGCTTACATGGCTACAGCAGCAACAGCGCAATACTTTGTAAAAATTCATAATGCAAAAACATAAATTTTCATTTGAGTGCTTTGCCTTGATCTTTGCTATTTTCGCGGGCGCGAAACCCGCCGCAGACGCGCAAAGTTCGATAGATGCATTATGTTAAATATGTAGAGTAGATGAAGCAGCAGATCCCGACGCAATGTTGCCTTGTAAACATTTGCCGGCATGGAAGTGCAAAAAATTAAACTAAAAACAGTATGTAAAATCAAAATGAAGGAATGGAAGTGGAAGGAGCCTGCACGGCAAATGCGATAAATTATGTGGGGGAATATTGCGAAAAGCTTTTATAATCGCGCGCAAATCGCGCATAGCCTTACGAAACATTACACTTTACCGCGCAGAAGGCGCAGGACGAGAACGACGGAAGTTGATACTGCTAGGAGGGCAGAAGGGGAAGGGGCTCGGGTGCATGCATTTGAAATGCCGAAAATATGTTCACATTTTCAGCTTGACAAGTTAATGCGGCGCGCCGTTGTTGCGGTTGGCGGCATGAGCCTCCAAGGAACGGAGATGAAATCGAGAAGCAAATGTAGAGAGATACAGGCAAAAAGGTCTCAAGTACAAGTTCGATGAATATTGGCAGCAGTTATGAAGCTGTCGACCCGAATAAGCAGAAAACGCATAACTATTAAAATACAGAAAACATGGCTTGTCTGTGTGTTCGGTAGTGTGAGAATGTGTGAGTGGAGTATATTTTTCAGCACATATGCAACCATAAATCAAAACATTTTATTAACAAATTAAAAATGCATGTGTATTAAGGCCACGGCTCATTTCGTGCCACTCGATTACACTTTCCGCTTCCCCGCACAAGAGTGCAGCATATGACAGCTCATCCGACCAGGCGGCAAACCCACAGGCGCCACGCGTGCCATGTGAAGGCGAAAAAATTGATGAGTGTCCATTAATTTGCGTACAGTTTACAAATGACGCGATAAGCGCACGAACTGCGACCGCTGACAAATGGTCAAGCCACGTGGCAGTGTCCAGTGGTGGTCACTGAAAAGCGGTCAGCGGTTTGATGTCGCATGCAGCCTGCTCCAGCCGAATTTGCAGGAAAACGTTCCGCTTAAAGAAAAGAAGCCCATCGAGCTCAGCTTCATTTGGTCTCCATAAATGCGCCTGCTACTACGTTACTCTCCACTTGGACTCCATCGCATTCGGCCAGAATTTGCCGTCCGAACAAATAGATCCATCGTGTCATGTTTGACCGATAAACAAATCGATGCCAGTGCAAATATGCGCAGCCAAAGTAGACAAATTGGTCTTGTTGGAAAATGAGAAGCAGGAAAAGGCGCAGGCGGAATGAAGCGTCAAACCGCAAAAACACGCTTTGTGAATTCTCTGTGTGCAATGGACGAGTGGACCCCTTTGATTCTGAAGAGTAAACAACACAGTGCACGACGCGGAGTACAGAGATGAGATGAGCTGAGATGAGCAGCCGTGCACATGCAGAGAATTATTAATGGCCTTGACATGGCGACCAGCGCAGGAAGGGTTCATACCACACATACACACACACTGCATGCCTGCCACATGGAACAGCATTGAGCGTTGGATTTGGCGAAGGAGTAAGAGCATATTTGATTGATTTTAAATCGTTTTTCAATGTGTAGCAAGCTCCTTACCGGGTTGGAATGGTCAAAATAGCCACGCTGGAATTGGCGTAAATGCTTGACAAATGGTTTGCTGTTTTAGCAGTTGTTGTTGCTGCTGGTACTTGACTGCTTGTGGCCAGTGTATGCTTCATCAACAACATGACATATTGTTGTTTACATATCGACATGCATTGGCAATTATTCAAGCAAAGTTCAAACCCCAAATAGCGATAACAATCAGCAACAACAACAACAACACGTGCCACACTCCGGTGCTCCGCGCTGTCGGTCCGTCGTTGTGGGTCAGAGCGGCAGCTCGAATTGCGGTAGCGAATGACAAGTTAATTGCGGTTTTAGCATATCTGATGCACGAGTGGAAGCGAGTCGAAAATTCCGCACACATTGATAAATTGATTAAACAAGTGCGAAGGACCTCGGCGCGTTGCGATGGCAACAAATCATTCTTTTTGCGCTGTTGCGGCGCTCGAAGTTGCTTATGCGTGATAAATTGAGTTGTTTGCGTTAATGCGCTGTGGGGTAAGGGGAATGGGGGCCTGGCGTGGGAGTTAATAATAGTGTTGAAGGGGTCACTGAACAGAGCAAGGAATAGGTTAAATTTGCTTAATTAGGGAAATGAGCCGATTTTATTGTGATTGTGGCACGAAGGCGTAATTTGCGAAAAGTTGTTAGATAACTGTAATGGAACGATTGTCACGACAGGCAATTAAGGATTGTCATATGTTATATGTGGCGATATTTTATTGTTATTGCCCCAACTGAAGTAATGTTGCCTCTGAATCTAGGAGTTTTGCCAGTTTGGTTATCCTTTCAATCATTTGGAATCATTTTCGAAAATTTTTAGCAATATTTTGCTGTTTATTCTACTAAAACTTATGCTCTTCTTTTTTTTTTTATACCCTACACCTATGGTAATAGGGTATAATAACTTTGTGCCAAAATTGTAACGCATTAAAGGAGCCTTCCTAGGTATAGACATAAGTATATAGAAATGATCAGAAACACTTTCTCTTTTCATTTCCGGTTGTCCGTCTGTCCGTCTGTCTGTCCGTCTGTCCGTCTGTCCGTCTGTCCGTCTGCGTGTATGCAAAAAAAAGAAAGAAGGAGTTGTCCGATTTGGACCAAATTTGGTACACAGTTACAGTGAACCTCGGGTTAGGTAAAGTGTTAAAATTAGTCAAATCGGTCGAAGGACACGCCCATTATAAGCCTGTAAGTCCCACTACCTCGGGTTTTTTTCGATTAAATTGTTATAAATTGTCTAATTACTCATTCAAAAGAATAATACTTTGTATTTATGGTTAGGTGTGGACCCTCTGCAAAATACCAAAAAATGGGCTTGGTCCGCCCACTGTATAGGCGGCAACAATTTTCGGGTTAAATGGATCCCAATTGACAAGTTACGAATAAAAATTAATGAAATTCGGTTCCCAATTTGATATATAGGTCTTAGATGCCATACAAGAAAATGGGCGTGGTCCGCCCACTATATAGGCGATCAACGAAACATCCTCTTAATTTCTATAATATATAAACCAGAGCGTCCAGATATGGTCACATCGTTCCTGGGAGGAATACCTTTCAATTCTCCAGAAATGGGCGTGGCCCACCCACCATGGGGGCAGTAAAATAAATATGCTGATATCATCTGTTGTACACCTGTCAGAGCATCAATATTTGGCATATATAGTCCTATTAGGTATATATTGTAGTTTGCCAAAAATGGGCGTGGTCCGCCCACTCTGTAGGTTGTAAATCAAATGTACCCACAATTTCAGTGAAATCACCCCACTTGGGAACTTGGTGTAGGGTATTACTCTGTCGGTGAAACCCGACTGATACTTCCTTACTTGTTATACCCTACACCTATGGTAATAGGGTATAATAACTTTGTGCGAAAATTGTAACGCATTAAAGGAGCGGTCCTAGGTATAGACATAAGTATATAGAAATGATCAGAATCACTTTCTCTTTTGATTTCCGGTTGTCCGTCTGTCCGTCTGTCCGTCTGTCTGTCTGTCCGTCCGTCTGCGTGTACGCAAAAAAGAGAAAGAAGGAGTTGTCCGATTTGGACCAAATTTGGTACACATTCACAGTGAACCTCGGGTTAGGTAAAGTGTTAAAATTATTTAAATCGGTCGAAGGATACGCCCCCAATGGACCTATAAGTCCCACTACCTCGGGTTTTTTTCGATTAAATTGCTATAATTTGTGTAATTACTCATGGAAAAGAATAATACTTGGTATTCAAGTTAAGAGGTAGGTCTTCTATATCTCAGGAAAAAATGGGCGTGATCCGCCCACTATATAGCCGGCAAAATTTTTTCGGTAAAATGGTTACCAATTGACTAGTTACGAATATAAATGAATGAAATTCGGTTCCCAAGTTGATATATAGGTCTTAGATGCCATACAAGAAAATGGGCGTGGTCCGCCCACCATGGGGGCAGTAAAATAAATATGCCGATAACATCTGGTGTACACCTGTCAGAGCATTAATATTTGGCATGTATAGTCCTATTAGGTATATCTTGTAGTCTGCCAAAATTGGGCGTGGTCCGCCCACTATGTAGGTTGTAAATCAAATACGCCCACAATTTCAGTGAATTATCACCCTACTTGGGAACATGGTGTAGGGTATTACTCTGTCGGTGAAACCCGACTGATTGCTTCCTTACTTGTTTTTTTTTAAATAAACCGTCACTCAGGGGATGCCCCCTATACATGCAGAGCACTTGTTGGTTTAGAAAGGATCATAGGTTAGTGTATCAATATCCCATTCTTTAATTCTAGGTGCACACAATTGATTCACACATACATCGAACATAACTGAGTTAGAGTGTAGAAGCTCAATTTTTTTAATTCGGCTGGCTGGGGCAACAGTTCTCTATTTGAATACCAGAAAAAGCCATATGGCCAAAATGATACTTTTAGAAAAAAGTTTCTTTTAAAAGCAAAGTCTTATTTGAACCCAAAAGGATTCGTTGGGGTGGGTGTAAATCCGGTATTTACATCTTAAGGCGCCGCCATGGTTCAGTGAATAAGTTATCTCCTGAAGTTTGGAGTCGCTGGCTCAAATCCCAGCCGACTCATGCGTGGGGAGTTCAATGTATTCTCGGTACCAATATGAAAAACAGCGAGTTCAAATAAATTGTATTTTTGAATATATTCCCCCATAACCTGAACAAATTCATTACAACTGCAAATTGTCTTATAATACTCCTTTAAAAAATAATTTTCCTTTCCATAGAAATGGACTATGAACACAGATTATACTTTTATATATGTATATTTTGCCAATGTTTTGTATATGCGTTATGAAAAGGAATAAATCTTAAATTTCCTTGCTTGTGAATGGTTTTACTCAGACCATAGTCTGTTATAAGTATGTAGGAAAAGTAACTTCTTCACATGGATTATATTTTTGTTATATCTTTATAATGAAGATTTCAACAGTTCAGCCCATAGCTAAACAGATCGATCTAATTTTTCGGATAAAATCATTATAATTCGATACTAGAAAAAAATTTACTCCCATTAATTTGGGAGAGAGTGTTCGATCTAGGTTCTTTGAAGCGTTTGTGCAGTGATATATATTAATTTTATATATTGTGCTGATATTGATTTCCCATATATAAGCAATAGTCGAGTTGTGTCCAGCTTAAATAAAATTATGCTCAAACACCAAAAAACAACAACAGTACAATGGGAACAACTGCAATGATAAAGAATGGAAAAGCTGTGATGTAGTCGCGTGGCAACATGTCAACAGAGCATGTGCCAGAGTGTGGCGGCAGTAAAGATGGAAGGCGACAAGGGGCAACACACTGGCTTCAGCTGATGGTATGCCGGTCACGTTGCACGTTGAAACTACCGCAGATGTCATCAGTGGCAGTTGATGAGATTGTGTTGAAGCTGAGATCAGGGTCGCTTCTTAGCGCTGTTGGACTTCTGGGCACAATAAATTTTGGGAGATTCTCTCAAAACCTTTTTTTACATACCCCTTATTAAGTTTAAAATTTTAAGAATTCAAATATGATAAGAATTTTGGCAGAATTATATTACACTGCTCTGTCCTTAGTGTTATATGGGAAAATGGAAGCGCCCTGGATTCAAGCGCAAGTAGTAGTCTCGTAGCTAAGACGGCACTGGCTGCAACCGTGGGTGTGTGTACTATGTGCCTGTAGCTGTGTGCGTTTCTGTACGCTCGCCTGCGAGTGACAAGAGTGCTTAAGAGATTTACAGATTTTCACATCATTATGGCAAAAAGAAATGGCCTCAGAAAACCCTACAAAAAAAGAAGAAAATTCTCGAATTAAAATTAATGATTTCTTCGCATTGTCAGTTTTATTAAAGCCGCTCCAAGTCGGAACTGCTGCAGCAGAGATTGCGGACACCATTGCGCCGACTAACGCTGAAACTGATGGTATTCCTTTGATATAGCCACTTTTTGATTATAAGCCGGAAGAATGCAACATTGTCTTATATCCAAGCGCCTCCAAAGCGGATAATCAGCGTTATGACATGTGCGAGACAATCGCAACCCTCTGCCGCCAGCAGTGGCTGCTCACATGTCGCCGGAATTTCGGGGGTGGAGCAGCAAGCATGCAACATGTCGTCACACAACAACAGCAAAATATTACAAAGCACAATATGTGAAAAGTCGAAAATTTCATATGCAGACGCCTTATCATTATCGTCAGCAGCTCAGCTCAGCCCAGTTCAGAGCAGTCAAGTCCTTTGCTCGTCGTTGTTGCACGGCAGTCGCTGTAGCTGTGGCAGTTGTCGCTGTTGTCATCGTCGTCATCATCATCAGTGTTCACTCACGCTCCGCGCCTGATCACATTCACCGGCAACACATTCGAAGGTATTGTGCCGTGTGCAGACGTTGAAAAAACACACCTGACAATCGCTGCGACAATGCGACAGCCAAAATGTTGCATGCCCCACATGCCGCACACTTGTACACTTCACATGTGGCTCGGTCTGTATTTGTCCTGTGTGTATGTGTCTTCTGTGTATTGTTTTTTGTTTTGGATTTTTTTTCAGTTTGACAAAAGGTAAAGTAAGGCCTTATGCTTCTAATATACCACATAAAGTAGTCGGTCGCTCCGCTCTTGGCATTTGTTATGCCGGCTGAATTGGCCGTGAGGGTGTTGTTAGACGGTTACCGCACTCGCTTGCTTGTACCTTTTTCGGAAGCGGCGAGCGATGGGGCGGGGTTGGCGTGTTTGACGAAAGGTGGTTGATCTGGTTGACGAAATTAAGCAGTTGCGCTGGCATGTGGTGTTCCCTCGGTCGGTGGTATGGTGGGGTGATGACGTGTCGGCGTTGATGGTATATAAAATTATCCAAAATTGCTTCGAATGTGCTTGTCTGGCTTTAAAAATACATTGAATAAAGATAGTACGTATACGAATAAAATTATGGTTAGTGTTATTGGGAATCAGCATCCTTGAAATAACAAATTTAATTTTAATTCTTTAAACCGGGAATCCAGCAAGTCCGCTTGCTCATGCATGTTAACTGGTTGGGCGACAACGCTCTATGAATGATGAAGGTAACCGATACAAAGTTCAAGCGACGACTTAACATAGAGCTGATAAGAAAGCAAATAGAGAAATCGAATTAAAAAAAAGTCCTATCACCACTTGGAGCCAGATACTTGGAGAATGCATGTAGAGAGCAAGCGTTCCTAGCGAGCTGGATCGTGATACTGAACTGGATTAAAGGAATTCAAGTTAAATTAATTGTAAATCAGCAAGAAATTCATGAAATGAATAGCGGTTCGGTTAATATGCTTCGGTATCGAGCTGTCTAGAATCGCTCTTTATCCAAGGCTAAGTATTACTTGAGTTCAGAGACACTCATCCTTTGGTAGACCACTCTTTGAAACCCCGAATCGAAAATTGTATGTGATTTGCACAAAATTCTTTAGAAGAACTTCGGTCCTATATTGACGGAAAGATGTTGCCATATTTAAGAGATTATTTATATTATTTTGACAACTGTTGGTTTTTGGAAAAAATAGCTCAGACGAATTATCTTACGTTTTATAATAACGAAAATACAGATATTTACTTGAATCGGAAAGAACTTCAAACGTTTCAATGACGAAGAGTTATGACGCTTTGATTTGGAACTTTTAAAGTGGATATACAAAAGCTAAAAATGTATGTCTCGGCGATTCCATGGAGCAGAAACAACACATAAAAATTCAATAGACACTTTTCATTGCAGAGGAAATTAAAAACGAACATCTGTCACATGTCGGAGTGCAGCCGGGGGAGTGTAGATACGTGCACGGGAAGACGATTTTCAATTCCACACATGTTTTTGGCCGAAAATGAGGGCAATCAAGTTAGCTGCAAACACGCCAAGTGTCCACTTCTCCAAACTGCCACTTTGTCTGCGGCCACTTTGACCTTTTCGCCTGTGTTGCGCCTGCATGCGGGGTGGTGCGGGGACCAGGGAACATATTGTCTTTGGAGCATGCTCGCTGTTGTTTAGCCGCTCCTTTATGGCCAATAAATCAGAATTTATTTGCTACAAAAAGGAATTAAAATGTTCAATAAATTTTTTTAAGTATCCTGCATGCTGCTCTGATGTGCTGCGGGCTGGCAAGCAGGCAAGGGCACGCCCCTTGCAGCAGCAGTGCCGGAGGTGGCAGCATTTCGGCGACATGCCTGTTGAATTTTGAACATGGCAGGCAGGCAGGCTGGCAGACAAACAGAGTGTGCGTGCGAGCGCATCCGCAGCCACTGACGGCATGCCACGATCCCATCCCCCCACTGCAGCACGGAGGGCATGTTTGGACATATTAGCTTTGAAGAGCGCTACGTGATGTGCATTTTTTGTTGCCGATTTTCTTCACGCTACTTCACTTTTTCCGCCTTCGCTGATATTTGCAAGGATATTAAATGGTGAAAGGACACACAAAAGCACGATTACACAAACGGCAAATGAAAATGTTCCTTTCGGGCGGGCGAGCAGAAGTAAAAGAAAATCTATTAAAAAATTATAAGTTAATCCCTTGCGGAATATTTGTGCGTTTGTTTACAAGACAAATTGTTGCCACGTGAGGCAATTGAGGCATGCAGGGCGCTTGCATTGTTGCATTTGGTGGAAATGGCTCCGAGCTCGGAATCGAGCACAAAATGTGGCGATAGGATGAATTATAAAGTGAGTATTTGTACACTCGAAATTGCTTTGAGGGTTAGAATAAAGTTCATTGTCAACAATTTGAGAGACGTATTGTCTATATTCTCAGATCGAACATTTGGCACAGCACAGTGGAAAAATATGTTGCAATTTTTTGTATTTTTATTCATAAATATATGTGAGAAGAATCCTTGAGACTTGATACGTAACATTATTTTAATCTTAACAAACATCCCGACCATTTAGGAACTGAATTTAATTTAATAAAATTTTTTCATTTCATGTTTTATCGTTTGAATTTGTACGTACTTTTTCTTCTCATTTGGGTTTACATCGGAACACCAAAATTACATTTCTAAATATGCCAACAAAAGAATGCCACTTTATTTTCGTGTCAGACTATTTTCAAAGTAAAATTTTGCTTTTTACACTTTGGAAGCTTTTTTTGGAAAAAGAAAAGTTAAAGAATGAGTTTTCTCTATATTATTGGTATATTAATGCATATGTATATTCTAAAGCCGCACACATTTTCATTGCGTTTTTCATAAATTGGCAATTATAAGCGAAAAGTTAGTTCATCAATCGAACTAGCTGGTTGAAGAGGATAGTCTCGGAGAGGGTTACATAAAAGTAATTTTTCCTTTCCGGTTCAAAATTAATTGTTCGATTTTCTTGCAGGCGCGAGATAATTAGTTGAACCCTTCTCCGATGTTATGATCGACGTTTTGGACCATTTTTAAGACAGCCAATTAGAGCTTGAAATTATTGAAGTGATAACTTTTTATGGGAGGGTAAACCGCTTCGTAACGTAACGCGTTACGGTGCCAGTCTGTCTGGCTTCCCTCTCTCTCACGCATACGGCAGCGGTACGCGGGCCCCTCCTCTCTCACTCTAACCCACAGCGCTTAGCTGTTTTTCGGAGAATTTCGATGACAGTCGTTGATTTGGCATTTCGGGTATGCTCAAAGCACGAAAAAGGCATTTGGTTGTTTCTGTGTTGTTGTTGTTGTGTATTTCTTGTTCATACCAAATGATAATTTTGGCGATTTAAAATTTATTTCAATTTCCCTCTGCTGATCTTATTATAGGGCAATGACTATATTAAGAAGTTATTTATTTGCCAACATCACTTTTATTAAGGTGATATTGACAAAAATATCTAATATTAATATATGTGCATATTTCATTCTTTATTAAAATGTATAAATATTCTATAAAAAGCCTTTTAAATTTTAGTATTATCTCTGGAAATGTCGCACATTGGAAAAATGTTTGCGATATTTCAACAAATTCCAACTTCGATTTGAAATTTCAAAACGAGTTGGAAGCTGCAAGCAGATTTCATTCATAACACAGCATACGCAAATGCCAGGAAATTCGACATACGCATATGTACATATGTATGTATATTGAAGTTCCTTTTGTTCGTTTATGGCAGAGCAGAGCCAAAGAATTTTTTGTCTTTCATATGAAAACAACAACAACACAGAATCAAACAGCAGCGCTGTCGGGAATATCGTCTAGCCGAGCGCTGCTCTGATTCTTCGTATACTTTGTTGGCTGAGCTGCCGACATGCAGAAGAAGAGCACATGCACACGACTTTCATAACACCATGCAAAATACGAAAATCAGCCGCAAAAAATGCTCGTTCGGCTCATTTGAGTACGAAAACCGAACAAACCAAGCCATTGAGTCGTGCGATCAGGGGTGCAAACTCAGTCAAAGCCAATTCTCTCAAATGCTTAAAAAATTCTCCCATGGGAATTGGCACTTCAGCCACATTTTCATTCAAAATAATGGTAGTAAAAAACATAAATCAATAAATAAAACAGTATGGCTGAGTTCCAAAATGCTGTAATACAAAACAACAGCATTTTGTTAAGAATATGTAGAAAAAGAGTTCGAATTCCCACAAAATGGGAGAATTTTCTCACAGTAAGCAGCCCTCGTTATATTTACTTTGAGTTTGGAATTTCTTGTAGCAGAGCGGTTCTCTGAGAGGACGAGTGACTGAGCGAAACTGAGTGGAACTGTGGGCTTTATTAAAATTACCCAAGTAATAACCAAGCTTTTCTCAAGTTAAAAAATTTCAATATTAAATAGTTTAACTTGGATTAGTTTAAGTTATCACTTCTGTCGAGCGTCCCGAGACGCACACATTTTTTTTCAATAGAGATATGGAGCTATTTTCTACAGGCGTTGTATGTACAATTCCATTGACCCCTTATAAAAGTTCCCAGCTACGCGGCGCCATTTTCCAACTGCAATATCGAAAATGCGTTTTGGCCAACACACATGTTTCTGCGTATGTAGGTGTATGTGGCGGCGTGTCGATGTGCAGGACGACGCCCGACAACGCCGTCACAGATAACGAATGTGTCCCCAGGGTGTCATCGATTTTCGGAAATTCCATTATGCCGTTTCCGCTGTTGTCGCCAGGCATCAACAGACGCGCACAAGAAATGTTGTTTTGCTGATGCCGCTGCTGGTGCTGGTGCGGCGAGTGTTGTTGGTTGCAACATACCACACACATACACCTTGTCTGTTCATTATTTCATTTGCGCGCAACGTTGCAAAAGTTGAAAAACATTTTCCGATTTTGTTTTGATTTTTAGCAAAAGAAATTGTATGCTCTTTCTTTTTGCCCGATTTGAGTGAAATGCAAATTTGTGGCATGAGCAGCTAAAAGTAAACTTCCGCCACGCTGTGCCGCGTAAAAATGCTAATGTCGGCGGCGCAATTGTGGCAACTGCGGCCGAAAACGCACACATCCGGCTGCGACAGCGGGGCGGCGCGGCATGTTTACGCCCGCGTCGAGGTGTTTCCGCACACCTGATGCCGCTTGTTTACGCAAAACGTTTGTAAATGCAAATGAGGCCGCTCCGTAAGTGGTGCACGGGCCACTCGCAGGCATCTCCGTCTGCATATTTTAATCTGCTAAGCGTTTTATAACATCATTTCAAGCGCTTACCCAGAAAAACCTCTTTAAGAGGCCCAAACATGAAGTCGTTAAAATTTCTAGCTTCATATTTAATATTTTCTCATTTGTTAATTTTTAGATAAAAGAGTGCGTGCTTTTCCATTACCGTTTTTCATTAAATTTCTCTGGCTGTGTGTGTATTTCAAAGTGCCTGCGAATTTCATGAAAATCATATGCGCTCGCATAATTTTTAATCAGTCACTCGTTCGTCTGGGGAAAACTATCAGATGCGTCTGACTCTTGCGCTGCTTTATTTTGTTGTTTCTGCAAAATATTAAAAGTGAAATTTCAACTAAAAATGTAGCAACTGCAAGAGCAAACACTGAGCTTACACTGAAAAAATGGGTTTATGTAAATACTTATTTTGTGCATTGTCAAGTCAAGATCGACTAAAACTATGTAACGGTGTTCTAGCTTTTAGATCGGCTGCAACAATTGTACCATTTCAGGGTTTAAGATTGATTGAAACTAGATATAACAAACTTGATATTTCCAGTTAGCTGGAAATCTGAAGATAGATTCGTTGCTGGCTGATCATCGTAGCCCACGAAATACAAACACACGAGATGCACATTTTCGAACAAACATTTTTTAGAAAGCGAAAAGACGTATTGGTATTATTATATAACAACATTTTGTTTTGAAATAATTTAGATGCGATGAAAAGTGAAATGATTTTAGATAATAAAAATTTAATATAAAATTTTTTACATTTCTTGCCGGTTTGATTTATATTTATTTGCTGTCACTTCTGATCATCGATTTCGTTTCTGATTCAGATTTTACAATAGAAGAAATTCAGTTAAAATTGATGAATATGTAATTAATATTTATTTCTAATTTAGCTCTACGTTAGAAAATAGAGAGAGATTATATTCAAACTTTTCTAGTTACTGATAAACTAAGGATTTAAAGAAAATTTATCAAATATAACTTTCTATATTTCGCTTTCGCTTCTGAAACTATAAATTCCTCTTTTTGAATCCACCTGTGAATTTTAAAAAGTATCGATTACGTTTCCAATATCGATCCATGTTATTCTGGCATTTGTTTTCTGAGTCCTGAGTGCTGTTATGTAAATCGAACTCCTTTTGATTCACATACTGCGTTTTAGTTCTCATCGATCCTCCGAGTGTAGACAACATTTTCCATTTAATTTTCCTTAGTATGAAATCTCAAAACAAATGCCGTAAACACGGCTACGCTGCATGAGAGTGCTTAGCTAAATTTTACGAGCTCACGAGTATGAAATTAGCTCTGCGTTGTGTTATGCTTGTACAGGGTTGCATCTGCGTATGTGGCAAATGCGAAAAGGATTTGACAGAGGAAAAGGTCAACAGTTCCTAGTACACACACACATAAGTACAAAACTTAAAGTGAAGAATTTAAAGCAAAATTTTGTTACAAATTTTGAAACATTGAATATCTTGATGCTTTTAAGTTTACCTGCAGCGAGGCGCCGCTTCTACCCGCCTGCTCCTTCGCTATTGTTTTTCGATAAACGTATTAGTTGGTAAGACAAGAGTGACATTATCTAATTTACGTCGTTTTACCTACAAAATAGTGCACCATATGTGGTCGCAGGCAATCAAGAAACTTTCAAGTTCCCAATTCGAAGGCAACCTTCCGCTGCTGCCGGCAAGGATACGCTTGCCAGCTCGCTTGCTTACCACACAAAATTCAATTATAAATTTTGCTCTATGGAGAACAATAATTAATTGCAAGTCGAAACAAGTTGACGGCGGGGTTTGTTTTCGACGGAGGAGGGGTTGCGGGGATTTTAAAAGACGTGTTGCCTTGCCGCATTTGTAAACAAATAAGTCATTTGCTTGCCGAAGCCAGAAAGACGTGCAGCACACATGTCGGGGGTTGAGGGGAGGCAGAAGTGCAGGTGCAACTAAAGTATAATACCACGTGAACACTTCGAACTGTGAGTGGGATACATAATTTGATTTAGTAGCCGAAGAGGACACAAACACACACACACACATGCACAGTTAGTGGAACTAGCTTAACCCAGAAGAGAGCGTATCAAAGCATGTGCAGATGCAATGTAACTTATGGCGTAGCACTTTCTTAGCAAATTACACATAAATCTAATTTACAAAATACTATATTTTAAATATGTAGGATTTTTTGAAAAATCACTTTCCGCTGATAAAAAAATAATGCTTTGACAAATTAGCACCTCTATCTTCCGCACTTAGCATAAGTTCGTCTGGGATTCGGTCGTATAGCAATATACAGGCACGTAGCTAAGATTTTGATACGCAGCTATAGATTTTCCGTATTTGAAGAAAAATTTTATAATTTTAAAAGAGACCGAATGCTCAAAATGGCACTTCCATTCAGAGTTCACCTTCATTGTGATATTCTATTGATAATGCTGAGAAGGTGAGAAATCATATCTTTATTGACATGGAGAGCCTTGATTCTAATCTTAGTCGTCCTTCTTGAAAGTTTAGTGGCATATTTGAGATATCGAATAAAGAGGAAACGTGTTATCTTTGAAGTACGGTGGCTTAGCGCCCCTTGCATTTCTGCCTTTCCCGCAGTCTCTGCATACTCACTGAAATCGAGCCGCAGACAGCAACGCAGCCGTTCTGGCCAGGCACTTGGGGCACGACTCCACTCTCCACAGCACACAAAAAATTCGCATATCTAAAAAGGCGTGAAATTAATTTACATAATTTTACGCTCTTTGATCGCTTCAATTGCCTCCCCAGCAGCAGCGGCAGTATGTTGTTGTTGTGGCTGCTGCTGCTCGTTCAAGCCTGGACAATAAAGTCGCGTTGAGCTGTGAGGCGCAAGATTGCGCTGCCTGCCGCCAGTTGCCGTGTGAAATTTACATCTCCCCATGCGCAGATATTTCAGGCGCTGGTCGCACGCCCCAGTATGGGCTACGGGTGTCAGTGTCATTGTGTGTGTGTGTGTGTGTGTGTGTGTGTAAGTGCTTAAATTGCACTTGAGTTGCCTAAAAATGACACTTTAGTGCTTTCTGGTGCGTGTGAAAAATCCCAAAACCAGTGCCAGAAAAAATTGTCATGGGCTCTGCTGCTACGCGCTACGAGAAGCTTGAGCTATTTTAGCGTTTTATGCTTTTGGCAATTTGTGTGTTAAGTATCTTAAGTATCTGGGAAATTGTGTCAATATGTTAATGTCGCTTAAGGGATATGCATGCATATTGTCTGGCCGGAAGTGGCTGCTGGAGAGCGGCTGCGATCGAAAAAACAACAAAATTGTGCTGTTAATATATTAATGCAATTTTCGTGGAATGCGCAAAGTCCCAAATGGTCATGGAGATAGAGGTGTGGGCTGAAAAGTGCCAAGGAAAAGGCTATACTGCAGCATTAAAAATTATCCCATGTGGACCGTTTGGTTCAGCTTTGAGTCTCTCGCTTCCGAACTACACCATTTTGCATTCCCTCGAACATTTTCTTTATAGCACCTCCATGAACACATTATCGCACATGTATAGTTAGAATTAACAGGGATTTACTTACTGTATATACAGAAAGGACATTAGTGGACGATACGTATCTCAATATTTGAGCTGCTATTTTTGAAAGTGGAATAAGGGCACTTTCTGTTATTGCGAGATATATCATTGTTTACATTTCACTCTCAGTGTCAATACTATTAAGAGGTAAAACTTCCATCACCCAAATACTAGAATCAAGAATTGTTTTTACTATAAATTGTTTGCCCATAGAAAGATCATAAAAAGTTTTATCAATAACTGCCATTATCTACATTTTTGTAAAAAATGGACTTATTCCACTTTCAAAAATAACAGCACATATATTGTTTTCAATTTGTTCAAGTATTTCAAACTGTTTCTTAAAAAGTTGGCATTTTACATGGCCTCTCATCTCCGCTCCCTTCATGTGCTGCTCACCATTGACTCTCCATCCATATTGTGCAACATACTAGAAACCCTTTAAAGCGTAATTTCGTAAATGGTTGCTACTTTCATTTCGTTAAAATAATTTTTTAATTAATGCCTAACAAGGATCGACGCATGCCCACGGCCCATGAGGAAGCCGTCATGTGCTACGATGGCTGTCATCACTCAGGCTAGCCCGACCGGCGCTGTGAAGGACATGTGGCATATGAGACGGTGGGGGCCGTCATCAGCAACAAATAATAAATAAAAATCTACTTTACACAATATTACCGTACGGTAGCAGCGAAAGGACGAAATGAGCATTTCATTTTATTGGAACCGCACACACACACACATTCAAAATTCGACTCCACAGGGCTAAAGTGGATTTCGAGAAATGTCCTTTTTGCGCTGATGCCATGGAGAACAAGCAAAAACAACAACAGTATACGAAAAATGGAAAAACCCAGATGTGACCATGTACCGTGCTCCGGATGGTGCATAGATATTTTCGGCATTTCCTTGGGAAAAGACGAAGGATGTGCTTTTTGTTGTAGCCACACCGAGCGCGCAGTGGACACACTCGAAAGGAGTGGAAAAAGGATGCAACCCTCTGCGTGAGCGTTGTGTGACTTATTTTAGCTTTGGGACATTTCCGCACTTACTCGACAAGGACAAAGATGAGTGTCAATGGTGGCAATGGAAAGGTTGGCAGTACGAGAACGAGGCACCGAATGACGCCGCACATTAACACACATTGTCGTTTGAAAAAGGCTACAAACGAATCCTTATTTTAAAATTGTACAAAATGCAGACAAACAAAAAAGGCTGCAGGATGTGTGCGACAAAGGCTGTAGGGCAGAGCAGAGCCGGGCTGTGGTAGAAGTGGGAGGTAGAGCAAAGGATGGGCTATGTGTCTTTGCGTAAATCTGATTAAAATTTTTGAGTTTGCCTTTTAATGTGATTTCTGAGCTAAACTCGTGAGTGCGAGGAGTGCAAGGGTTGACTGACCAACTGTGGCTCTGGGGGGCAGCAGGAAGATGGGGGAGGGCTATTTGGGTATTGTTCACTATGCCTAATGAAATGTCGACGTACTCTAGTGCGAGTAATTCAAAAGTAATGTTACGCACATTCGGATTAGTGGCCAGTGTGGGTGAGGCTTGCAATCTTTTTGTTGTTGTTCCTGTGCGCCAGCTAGTGCGTGCGCAGGGCGGTGCATACATGGGGGATGAGATGTGAAATTAATTTTCGCTTTCTGTTGAAGTATGTGCCTTAGAAGTGCGCTGAAAAATATGTTATTAAAATTTAACGGTCAAAATGAAAAAATCAAAAGTTAATTCGTGCTTATTAAAAATACGCACGGCATATTTTTAGACGATTTGGCATTTGTACTATTTGCCGCTTTTGTTTACGCATATTATGATGGTGACTGTGCGTGTGTGTGAGTGCGCTATTATGCTTTCATCATCGCATGAAAGCCATTCGTTTATTTATTTGCATCTGTATTGTGTGTATGTGTGTGTATAAATTTGTCGGAAAGCATAAACTTAATTTAATGAGTGTCCTTTTTTGTAGCTAAATTTTCGCATATTTAATTTTGTGGCTTAGCCACTCTCTGCTGCTGTTGTTGAGCCGAGAGACACTTCCTGCCCTAGCAGGACGCTTCATTACCGTCAAGACGCTGTGCACTTGCACACACACATGCAAATAAAATTTTTTTTGTAGGTACACGCAAAAATCAGTCAAGTGTGCCTTAATGTTAATTAAGGCAATTTTTCTTGCAGCCACATTTGGGCCATGGCCATTTGGGCTTCTTCGAAAAATCAGCTTTTCTGTGTGTGTGTGTTAGCTGTTGATTCTGGTTGTTGCTCTAAATTTTTTTCTTCAGCTGACGCTGCTGCTGCTGATGTTTGTGTTTGCGTTTGTGATGTGGCTGCGTGCCGCTGGGAATGCACACTCGAGCGGGGGAGGGGGCTTTTTTTCTTAAATGTTAATGATTTGGTCCCTTCTGTTTGACTGCCGTTGATTGAGTGGTCACTTTGATGTGGGCTCCTTTGTGGGCAACGCATAATTTATTTTTAAAGTGAATGACTACACTTCGCCTTCACAATATTTGGCGGCCGTCTAAATTTGCACAACAAATGAGCAATTATCCTGGCGGAAATGGACTACTGACTGCAGCGGGAACTTCTGAAACATTGGCTTCTTGTACTTCTAGACCGTCTTTCGTGTTGCTAATTGATTCAAATAATTTACTACAGGCACGAATACGAATTTTTAGATTTTTTTTGAAACACTCACCAGATTATCTTATTAATAAGTACTAAGAATATTTTTCGGTTTGCCTAACTTTTTTTGAGTTACACAAAATATGAGTAAAGACCAGTCTAAAGGATTAATTGTCTGTCGATCGATTATATGCATGTGCTTTTCGTACTATTCTCAATTATATATTGCCAAATTTAATTTAACTTTTAATAATTGAAATATCGAAGAGGATGCTATACTGTAGATCGACTATGAGAAGTAAACGCTCATGGAGATGAAAATATATGCGGTTCCTTTTTGCGTTTCTGAATGGAATTTTGGATAAGATATAAACAACCTGGATAAATAAAAGTTTATGCGAATTTCGTATATATACACTCTAATTGCTATCAGCAATAAGTTAGTGTGGTATAATACTTTTCGATTTGAAAGGTGGAATCATTATTCCGCTTGAATATAAAAATTGATTTGGAGATTACGTAAAGCAAATTGGATGTTTGGCAGCGAAATATGTAATAGTCTGAAAATTTCAGTTTTTTCAATGACGTACCTACTTATACTTTACTTAAGCTGCACTATTTCTTAGCACACTATAATTCAAAATATTTTAGGAGAAATATCAATCATTAGGATATCAAATAAATTGCCAAGGCTTCATATTGGATCCCAATTCGATTTATAACAATTGTTTTTAAAATATGAAAGTGCTAATTAAATTTCAAAAATTCGCTGGTTTCCCAAAAGTACTCTCATATTGTTGAATTGTTTTACAAAATTGTTTTCAATTGTTCTTTGTTAACTTCAGCAACTTTAAAATCCCAGCAAATCTTGATAAATGTAATTATTTTTTGCATACTTAAACCTTAAAATTGTAAGATTTGGCCGCTTTGAGGCTTTTGGCTTCTTAGCTTTCAGACAAATTGAAATTGCTCAAAGCCAATGATGCTTCACCAAGAAATGCTCGTATCTCTGGCTAAGATTCCTTTTGAAATGCAAATTCGCTGAGCGCTCAGCTCTTACACATCTTAGGAATATTAATTTCGAGCATTTCCGGAATGCCATCAACACCAGTTCGGGGCAGTCATGCATGAGTAATGCGGGGAGTAGTGGTTGTGTCCACCACACAAATGCGTTTATGGTCAGTGGATCCGCAAGTTGTAGTGGAGTGCGGGCACGAAGTTGAAGTACCGAGAAATAAGTGCAAAAGACTTATTTCGAGCGCAGTCGTTCCTTTCATTCCTTCCGAGTCACTTAAAAGGCCGAAACAAATAATTCACTCATTGCAGTTGTGTGTGTGTTGTTCGGGGCGGTCAGGATGTAAATTCACTCATCCACAAAATGGGCACATGCTCAAGTACATACATATGTATGTAAGCATGTGTGTTTGCGTGTGCGTAGTTCGCCTTTCTTAAGTTGTTTTCTGAAAACATATTTGCGAGTTAAAGTTCTTAGAATCCTTGAATGCACACACAAACAAACAAACAATCCAACAGGGGAATAAACAAAAGCGACCAACTGCAGTGCGGAGACCATGCCGAACCAAGTCGAGCCGACCATGCCCTGTGGTGTTATTTGTGCAATTTGTATGCTCGAACGCATTTTACGACTTCTCTGCAAAATACACACACACCCACCCGTATGCATATACACAATGGCAGGACGCATAAAATATTTGCGTCCAGTGCAAGTGTCAAACTAGACTGAACTGCAGGCGCACAAGTGAGGTTGCCACACTTCCAATTTCGTCTAAGGAATTTTCAATTTTCTTAAGCAACTCTTCAGCTTGTGTGGATCAAAGTGTGCTATATGTACCTACATATGTATATGCTAAGGGTGCTGCCACAGCTCCACGTCCTTTTCTTGCCAATACTACGCCAGCGTCTTCGGTGCTGTTACGTGTCAGGCAAGCCAGTCCTTCAATTGAAATGCGATTACATGACCAGAACACGCATTCAGAGGTGGCTTAAGAGGTCATCCCTTTTGCGTGTGTATGTGTGCGGGCGTGAGTCAGGGCGTTGCTAAGTTTGCATATGCAATTTTGCTCTTAAGCATTCCTGCCTCATACATACATACATACTACATATGTTTATGTGTAAAGGATTTGGGACTCGCCGTAATTTTCTAGCTCACAAGTGTCCTTTATTGGTTGCCGACTGTTCTTAAACTGTTTTAAGACATGTCTTTCGGTAATAATTTGGTAAAGCACATGCCATCGCTGCAGGACCAGCATGTAGTCAATGGGATGGACAGATTTGTGGTACTGCAGCGGCAGATAAGAAAAGATATTTGAATGATTTTACGTGCGCTGGATAAAAATTCTAGGAGAAGAACAACAATGCCCTGAACACTCTAAAGGATTAACAGGCTTATGTACAAATGTGTATTTATTAAGTTGTATGTACGTATATGGGGTCAATCTTTATATGGCTCAGTTTATATGGGAAAATGTAAAAGCTTCTAGTTCCATTCGGACATCGATTTAATTTAACGCAAGCAAACATTTTTGAAGTTATGCTTTGTATTTCGCCGAATTTTTCTTTGAGCTGGCATATTTAATAAAATTTTTTTTACATTTATCATATGACGAAAGAATAAGTAGTTTATATTTTTATATGTTTTGAACTAAGGGATATCTTTAAAAGGCAGCAAACGCCGATTCAAAGCAATATTACATTTTATACCATGCATTATTTATTTTTCTGGTTTCATTTTTGATCTTACCATATTATTATAAATTGATTCGGTGCCGTGGATTACGAACTTTTGTGAGTATTTTAGAGAGAAGGACAAAGAATGCATCGGCTATACTTCCTTTTCTTACAAATATGCAAAATTCCATTTTAAGGTTGGTAGCTGGCGATGCCAGTTAAAACTACATATTTTACATAGATTGGTCTCATATAAGAGCAGAACCTTACAGGGGATGATTCCTCGGTTCATTTTAAATAGAAAAGTCTATCTTCACATAGCATCTGTTTTCATTTCCTTCCGATAAACAAGCAATGAAGAAAATGCTTTTGGGATTATTAATTATTAAAACATAAGTTCTGTTATATTCAACAAAGATACGCTTATAAAATATGAACAATTCTAAATTTGGTGACATTTTTAATATATTTATAAATTTTTTAGTCAAATATTAGAGCGGATGTGCGAAAAAGCTTAGACCTAGCTTTTCCCTGTTCCACTGCAAGTACACGTTCTATTTTAAGTACAAATTTAAGAACCGACAAATTGAGTGAACCGCCAATATTATTAACAAAATCCGAACAGTTTTGATGAGCTATTTCAGGGCCATAAAAATTCTCTGTTTATAGCTTATCTGGAACTGCTTAAAGCCAAATTTAACTCGAACTTCATCTCAATATCTCTTAAATTCAGCGGTTGCAACAAAGACGCTGTCACTGCCGCCAATTGCGCTTCTAATACCGGCCAAATTGAAATGGCCAGGAAAAAAATCTATCTTTTCTGATTAAGCGCGTATCCCGTGGATACTTCCGCCGAATGGTTACATTTATAATTACATTTTAATTAGATTCATTCGGCTGTAAAGTGTCCTTTTGTGTTTTTCTCGCTTACACTTTGCTCATTTATGCGCGGCACGGCGGGACCTTCCAGGATGCGCGATATTTTAAATGAATGACTACGCGCTCCCCACTTTTCTCTGCAGTTTACGCACCAGAGGTGACGGCGGTTTCCTCGTTTTTTTAATTCTAATTTTTCTTTCTTTTTCGCTGCCGCTGCTGCTCAGCAGGATTTTTGCATTTTTAATGACTCTGATTTATTAATGGCGACAAGATGATTAAGAAGGGAATACACCAAACAAATTCAAATGTTTGGAGAGGGGCTTGGGGCGGCAAATCAAATAAAAAAGGAAAAACAGAAGCGCACAGCACCCTGCAAAGAAAGGATGTTGCCGGCAATCAATTAAAATTGGGAGCGTTGCATTAAATGCTTATAACGCCTGCAGTTGCTTCTTAAAGCTGCTACGGCAGAGGCGTATTAATGCTTTAAATTGTTTGCAAAATTGGCTTTTTTCGACGCATACCTTTCTCTGCGGAGCCTGAATTTATGTTGCTTTTTATTAACATCCTTAAGGCGTATTAAAAAGTACCTATGGAGACGAAACAAAAAATGAGCAGCAAAAAAAAAGCAGCAACAAGCGCAAATCCCTTGGCATTTAAGCACAAGTACTTCGCTTCCCCTCCCGCTCTCCAACTGCGCATTCCAGCTTTGCTACTAAAGCGATTAATACATAATCCCAAACCCTCATAAAAATTGCAATCACTTGCCCTTACTACTGCCGCTGCCAGCGCCCACAGCTCGCACACACACGCACAATCGAACCCTTTCACCCATGCGGGTCACAGACTCATAAAGATGCCAGCTCGCCTCCTGCGTCTGTTGCTGCTGTCGCTTCGCTTGAATTCAGCTGACTACAAATCCTTTCGTCTTACACTGCGCGGCAGCCTGATTGCCGCTCGGGCTCAGACAACATCCTTTCGACTGGTGCGCGCATTGTTGTTGCGCCGCTGCAGCGCCAGCAGCAGACAAACCGTCACAGCTTCGCAGCAGCTCAAATTCAAGGAGCTGAGACGCATCATTTTGAAGTTCCACGTCGTTGATTTTATTAGTCTCCAGCGAACAATTCCAAAAATTTGCTTCTTACGGATTTTTCTGTTGCCGGTTTTCCTTAATTCCTACTCGGCGCTGGCATGTATTTTTCTGCGGCTCCCAGAAATGAAAGGATATCTGTCGCTTTGTACCTTTGTGCGTTGCCAGTGTCTATGCCGTATTGAACTGGTTGGACGGGCATGGAGTAGGCTCGACGTATTTTTTGCAACTTGTTAAATTGTAAAATTGGAAAACAAGTTGTTTTCTGTCTTTTTATTAGGTTCAACTGGCGTTTGATACATAAATTGCATTAAGACATCGTAAAGTGTATGCCCCATTTAGTTTTGCGCCCGTAGTTTCACTTCCTTTGCAACTTCCTGCCGGCACGACATGGCATTGTGGCAGCTTTTTTCTAGCTGCATGCCTTTGTGTTGCTCCCTGCCTGTATGTGTGCATTGTAATCACATTAAAGGGTTAAGTGTGCTTTGACAATGTTTACCAGCAATTTGCTCTGTATTTCTTTCTATCTAATCTGATGCCTTTGCATTTTCCTTGCATGTAAGAAGTATGAAGGCTTTAGTTCTATTTTATTCTAAGCATTACGAAGAGCAATTTAAGATGCGATTTTTGAAGCAAGCATGACTCAACAGCTGTAAGAATCAATTTAAATTGAATTCTTGTAGCTTTTCTTCGCAGTTACATCTAAGGTGAAATACCCAGCCATTTACTTTACAGAAGGGACCTTCAAAATGACACAAGGATATTCGTAAATCGAGTACAGAAGTGGCTCAAAATTGACCTCTCTATAATCAAATTTTCGAAAACAGAAAAAGCCCAGACACGGAAACTAAAAGCATACATTATAATTTTGAATGTGAGTAAAGAAATTTGCGGCTTTAATACAGAAAACCCTTTTGGAAACTGGCAACCAATTTGCTTCCGTTATTTTTTACTGTCAAATCGCACAATATCCATATCTTGACTTCAAAGACAAAAAGCATTTATTTAAATGATTCCGCTTGATTTCTGAACAGTGACTAATATGCCAACAAAAAAAAAAGAAATATGCTTTTGATGAACCCCCCAAGATAAACTACCCCATATGTCTCATATGCGCATGAAGTCAATTAATTAACTTTATAAATAAATTTTTCTGCATTTCCGCTTCCGTTACGCTCAAAGCGTGCCTTTAAGAAGTTGCCAAAATTACACGAAAAAAGGCTTCAAACGCAAGTAGTTGCCTTTTCAGGGAAAAAGCCTTTGCCTTTTCAGCTACTCAGCCTCATAGCCTTTGCTGTGATCCAAGCAAGGCAACCCCTTGCCAAGAGCCTTCTACGCGCAAAAGACACTTCACTTTGAGCATTTGTCCGTCATAAAGCCGTCAAAATCTTTTAGTATTTTATTTCAAAGTGGGTATCATTAAACCCTTTTTAAGTGTTAAAAGAGCTCATTTTGTTTTTGTGTTGTGTAGTGTTGCTTGCCTCTCAGCGACTGCTCATCAACTTGCAACTTGGGCGGTGGAATGCTTTGAGCTTTTGTTTAATTTTTCCAAGACTTTATTTCGACTATTTGCTCACCCCGCGTGCCGTGCGGGGGGAGTGGACCGACTATAAAGAAATTGTGTGTAATAAGAAGATGAAGATGATGATGCCGTTGGTCCTTTGATATTTAACTCGATTTGTCTATTTTAGTAATTAGATACAGCGCCAGGTAAGTGAGCCGCCACAGGGCCACTCCGCAACGGGCGGCAGTTTAACTGGTAAATAGCAACGTGCTGAGCGTAGCAGCAGTGCGGGGTGGTCTTTAGCTGCTGCTTTGTGCAAATTACTCGAGCTCAATGTTGTTAGTGCGTTTATTTAAAGCCAGTTCACTCCAGCGCTAGCCACTTCCTTATCGCCTCCAATCATTCCATCTTAATGAAGTTTCAATGCGCCTGTTGGAGCAGTGGTGCGCGTTTGGAATGGATTGAACTGCAAATCCTGCATGGAACATTTCCTGCTGATAAAATTCTGCTCATTTGTTTTTGTTTGATTTTTGTGTGTGTAGTGCGCAGCACAAAAAGGTCCTTTCAGTTGTTGTTGTAGGACTTTGGCCGAAGGGGTACTTGGGCACGTTCATGTCAGCGGCAGCAGCAGCAGCAGCAATAACAAAAACAAGAGTCGCAGTCGGAAAGTCCGTCTTGTCTCGCCCCTGGCTAACCTATCGCCACACATACACATGCACATACATACACACATACTCCGTCGCACATTTGCAGCCAATAATAGACACATTCACAGCGGCGCAAGAAGCCAAAGTATTAATTGTGCAACTATTATGTTTGGTTCGGTATGGAAGATTGTATGGAAAAATCATTGGCCCTTACGAGCGCACAGTTGCCCTTTTCACTTTCGCCTCGATTGTGGCCTCTTGTTGCCCGCCGTCTGCCGGCAAGCCGCATCCCTGCTCCGTACTCCACATGCTGTACATGTGAAAGCGCCACCATATCCCCAAAGATTTCCAATCAGCAGCTCGGTTTATGGCGCACTCCACACTGCGTAGCCTGCGTACACAATGCGCTGGCGCTCTCACAACCCCCTCCGCCGGCGCTTGGGTTACTTAATTTCATTTCACCAAGCAAAGGGCCTTTCCGCTCATCTCCCGCCCAGTCTTCCGCCGCCTGCGGTAGCGCCAACGTTGGCAGCGGTTGGCATGTAGCAATTCTTGGTTATTTTCATTAATTTGGGATAAATTAAAATCTCAGCAGCTGAATGAAGTTTTAAGTGTAGGAAGGTTTATGGGGAAATCCTTCCTGCTGCCCCGTTCAAGCAGTTGGGCTATTTGCGTGGAGCGTTGGAGCCGCGTAGGTGGAGGAATTAATTTTGTATTGATTAAGTCTTAATACAGAATTTGCTATATCCATTGTAAAAAAAAGGAAGCCGCGCTGGTGAGCTGAATGTGCGACTTAATTCCTAAAAAGGACGTTTTTTTGGGTAATTCAGTGTTTTTAATACAAGCAAAAATTTAAGAATTGTTTAGCGAAAAGTGTAAATGTATGTAAACATGTATGTCAAAAGAGCTCTCTTGCGCAAAAGTTGAGATAGGATTTCGAGTATCGACATTACTCTCAAGCTGGTACCGATTCGAAGTACCGAAGTATCTCTTCTTTCCAAAAGCTCTCTATTTTTATTATTTTTGATCAGATAGCATCTTTTCAAGAGATTATATTCTCAGAAATATTTATAGAGTTTTCACTTTTCTTAGCGTACCAAAAGAACTATGGAATTCATACAGTCAAAATATTTTTGAAAACTACTCCGAAACTATAATAACCTGTTTAAAAAAAATTTCAAAGTTTGATAACAGTTTGAGACTTGTCATAAATTGCAGTTTCTTGTTTAGTTGATTTCTTGCTAAAACGTTGAATTTTCACGGAAACAACAAAAAACTCACATTTCTTATGCAAATGAAAATAACAAAGAAACTTTCTGATGCGCATTCTATTTAAAGCAATTCAAACAATTTGATCTTTGGCGTTAGCAAATTTAAAAAAAAATTTAAAACTAAACATTTCACTCTTTTGGTAGTCATGTGTTCAGTCAAGAACCCCGTGACTTTTCGGATTCACTTTCTACTAAGCTCCACAACCTCGACTTTCGATTTGAGTACTTAAATTAAAAATATTCTCTTTTTTAAGATATTCCTCTTTGCCAGACTGATTAAACTCGAGTGTTGCACTTCCTTCTTACCGCAAGGACATGCACACTCCTATTCGCAAACACCGGCAGTCGCATACCGAAGAAAGCAGGCAAAGCCATGGCAGGCATGCAAGATCAGAACTTTAAGATACACAAAGTGAACGCATAATTAAATTACGTACGAACGAAAGAGTTAGACAAATAAGCTCAGGTATTAACCTCTGCACAGGAGCGACAGCGGCGGCGGCGCAAGCAGAGCAGGAGCAGCAACTCCTGTGCCAGCTGAAAAGTCCTTGCGTATTTGTGTGCTAGTGGCCGCCCGCCCGCGCCGTCGCGCGCACACAGCATTCATTAATTCGATTTCCATAACAATTTATTCATAAGACAATGTCTGGCACCATTATTTTATCTGGCGATGCGATGTGGTAACGCCACTTATGCCCGCCAAGCACAAGGGAGAACGCCATAAAATATTTTTACGAGCTCGCATGCGTGTATGTGTGTGAGTGCAAGTGCACATGTTCCGACTGCGTTGGTGGTGGCGGCGCTGAAATTATCTTCAACACCTTCGAACTTTAAAATTAAATGAGGATTAGAGCTGCCGCCGCCTTCACTGCCGCCGCTAACAATGCCATCAAGGCCATCGTCAACGGGGAAGGGTTAAGTGCAGGAGCCGGCGAAGCAAGCAAGTATAGCAGGAAATGCCGACTTCATTTTCATTTTCTTGCAAGACCAAAACCAGCAGCCGAGACTGAGTTCATTTGCATTTCAGTGCCAAAAATCGGAATGTGAAATTCTCCCCGAAATTCCGTGAATAAGTTTAGTGTTGCTTAAAGTGAAAGTGCATGCTGAAGTCTGTTAGAAAATTTAAAGTTGCTTCTTGGGAAAAAGGCAAAAATCAAATTATTATTACTTTTTCAGCCGCTAGTTTGAAGACCAACGCCACAAATCGACCGCACAAGTTATGCGAGAAACGATTCGACTTTTGGTTAAATTACGGTACCAGGCACGAAATAGCGCTGCACAAATTGAGGGACAGCAACGTAGGAAAACATTTGTGTTTTAGGCCAACGGTGCTTGTGTGCAGCACTTGGACTCTATAAATTTTCCCAGGATTTTGGCCATGTTTTGATCTAGACAATAAAAGAAAAATATTAAATTTCTTGACAATTTTCGAGGTTACGACTAAATCTGTTGAGAACAGATTAATTATGTTTCTTGCCGCCCTCTAAAATCATCCCCTTTGCGAAAAGTTCAGGATTCACAGGATATCAGTAAAGTTGAATTTAATATACTCCATATTCACAACACATTTGTGTACATTCTAAAACCTTGTGTTGCAATAACCCTCTCAAAATTAATGTGCTGCTGGAAAATTTATTTTTTATTCAACTTAAATTTAAGCAAAGAACTTAACTGATCAAAATTTAAGTAGTTTTATATCTCACTTTTAATTGTTAGCTAGTTAATCCTGACTAACTTCATTCGTTGCCTGTCATGCACATATTTGTTAAAGATTGATTCGAAAGACGAAGCATTAAAACTTAAAAACGTTTGTAGATTTCCCAATTCCTAGAAATAAGTCACAGGCTAAAAAATGTTGCAGAAATATGTCCTCTGTATACATACTTCTACTTTGAGTCATTGCTTAACATTATATGTTTGTTCTTATATCAATCAAGCAGGGTCGTAAATCAAATCAATATTGAAAGCGGCAATTTACACCTTCCATTTACCCCCTTTGTATGAGAAATGCATCGCTTGCATTTTGGTAGCAGTCTGGCCCCGAAAACACTTTCCCAAATTGACTGAAACATGCTAACAACGCGGTAAAATATGAATTCTTCCCCAGCGCAGACCCGTGCGGTGCAATCGATGGGAACAGACGCCACCGCTGCCACCACGGTGGGAAAATCAGCAAACGCCAAAAAACTGATAGAGTCCTGGTGAGAGGGTGGAGTCATGGGGCACGATTCGAAATGTTTGTGCAGGCGGCAAGGAAGGCATTTCCGAAATGAGCCAACAATAAACATAAATGCGTGTGCATGTGTGTGTGTTCATACAATAATAAATCGGCAATCTGCAATTGTGTGTAAAAATTGCATAGAAACGTTTACTAACAAATCCCTTCAAATGAATTACACACGAATTTCATGTCTTTATTTAATTGTAAGGATTTGCCTCGTACAATGGGCGCCATCAAGGAGCACGATAACAGCAACAACAACAACACAACATTTACCTAATCGCGCAACGCTTTTGACTGACGATAAAAAGTCACTTACCTGTGCAACGTAAAATGCTACATTTGCCGCCAATTTGGGAACGGATCAGCGGATGCCATCGAAGCGAAGGCGATGCATTCAAACGGAAATTGAATTGAGCAACCGAGTAAGGCGTTCCGCTGTGCGCTTGTGTGTGTGTGTGTGGCAAGGGGGAAATTGGTAAATGTCGCTAAAGCTGAGGTGAAGTGCCACTCATGCCAGTGTAACTGGTTGCACAGTGTGCAGGATTCGATTGTAAATGGTAAAAATTCTTATATTAAACTGAATTTCCTGCGAGAACATACCCATATTAGGGGCGTTGCCAAAGTCAATCTATTAACGGGGCGATTGCTTTGATAAACAGATGCAGATAAGTAGAAACAACTTTAATAAATTTAATTTCGAAATTTGTGTTTAAATAGTAACAGTACCTCACTTCGAAATGAGATTTTTAACCAATTTCTGGAATGAATTATGTTGAAATATCTTTTCAAATATATATTTCTCTCTACACCTGTTTATTTAAGAAACCAAAAACTAATAGAACTAATACCTTTTCGTACAAGAGTAGAAAAAATCGATGTATTTTTCAGCAACGATCCTGGCTCAATATCATCGTTAATCTCTCAAGCTGCCGTAATTAAAATTTTTTTATATTTTAAAGAGAAGCATTTTAAATTTCTTATCTCTAATCTTGATATGAAAAGCAAAGCACACCTTGCTCCAGTAGATTGAAAGCTATGACGAATCAAAATGAAATGCTACAAAAGCGTATAAATTAATATAATGATCTTAACATAACTATTAATATGGCCAGCATAATATCTTAAATATATATGGTTGAGTTCCTTCCGAATTTCGTTTGCGCGGCTATTTCAATGTCATCTAAACAGGTACTTCTGCTCTTTAAAGGCTCGTATTTTTTGTTATGTCAATCTGGCCTTTAATCGAATTCAATACTTGCACTTATGTATAGTTAATATACTAAGCTCAGAGGTTCTTGTGCAGACAAAATATATAGCCTTCGTTATATATCGCAACAAAATGTTAGTTGATTTTGTAGCCGATATTGAATTTAATTGTCTTACAGATTTAAAAAGATTTAACATATTCTGATGTGTCCTTTAATATGAAAGTGCTTTGTTCACTTTTTAGGGCATATCTTGTCCATTGCATACCACAGTGCGCTTTTGCCCCTGAGAAGTTTGACGATTGTCGCAACATATCAAATGATTTGCTTCCAAATGATTTGATTTGAATTGACTTTGACAATAAAACGGAAATTCTTTATGCTTTCAGCTCAAGGAGCAGGAGTAGAAGAAGTGGAAAGGGAAGCAGATTAAAGTGCCGGGGAAGTGAGCAGCCAATATGCCGCTGTTATGACGTTGCAAATAAATAAAGGAAATACCAATAACAATTTCGGAAGTGAGTTGAGGTGGCATCACATTGAGACTGATGCGTCATTAACGAAAGGAATGCACACACAAACACACACAAATAAATGCGCATTTAGTATGAATTCTGTAATATGCTTACAATAACAAATTCCAGGAAATAGTGTGAATTCACACGCTAATTGCCACACCTACACTAGTTTAGCATCCACCCCTCAGCAGACTACATTCGCAACAGCGAAGCTTACATGTGTGTGTGTGTGTGCTAATGTATTCTCAGATGTTTATAGTATTTGCGGTTAATTAATTCCCATTTACACCTGTTGTGCGCGTTGCTCTTAAACCTGTTGTTGTTGCTGTCACTGGCTTCACTTCATATGCCGCAAATTAACCCCAACTTGCCTGCAGCTGAGCACGCACTTGAGTCGGCATTGACAATGTGTGTGTAAAGTGAAAATGTGCCGACAGCCAGCCTCGCCGTATCAAAGTGAATTTCGCACATATTTCCACACCTCGCCCCCTTCCGCATTGCTGTGCCACCCACTCAACGCCCACTGCCCCCCCGCGCCGCACATGCTGAAGTGCCAGAGGAAACACTAATTTCTGTCAACGTCATTAACGAAAACGCGCGCCATGTAGGCCGGGCGTAATGGCGCGGGCATCAGCAACAACAACAACAACAATGGCAGCAACAGGCGTTAATTGCGAAATAAACTCCGGTTTAATGAGCGGCAGCATTACTTCACATATGCAGTACTCGTGCGCGTTAGGCCAAACTGCTTAGCACATGGCAACTTCCACACCCACTTCCACTTCCACTACTGCCTCTGCTCAGTCTCCCTCCCTCGGGCGACTGCTGGCTGACCCATGCTGCACTGAATGACCGCCCGAGCGGAAGCACCTCGACAAATGCACATGTCGCTGGACGCTGGTCGTGGTCGCCGTGATTTACTGCGGTCAGCGACCAGCAGCTAGAGCGGTCGCTGCGGTTGGCCCCAAACGGCCAATGCCGGCACTCGCCACTCGCCACTCACCTCGGCTCTGCACTCACGGCGCGCCGCAAGCCCAAGCGCATAATAATGTTTAATTTGGAGCAAATACGTTTTTTCCCGCTGCGGTCCGGTCTTTTGTCCACTTGCCGCCAGTGCGACTCCCCGGAGGCCGCACCGAACAGGGGCGAACAAAAGTAAATACACAGTTCCGCTGCCGCAAATACGTTTTAATGTGGTTTTTCACAAAACAAAATAAATAAGTAAAAATAAAAGCTGCACACACACATGCTCGCAAACAGACACACACACACACATACTTTTAAACACTTGCATGTGCCTTTAAGTTGCATTAAATTTTGTGTGAATTTGTTGAGTGCAAAACGCGGCAAAGAGCATAAAAATAAATTTATTTAATTCACCGGCTTTGGAGGACGCCTTCTTGGAGGCATGCCACATGTCAGCACGTGGAACTCGCGGTCGAGGAAGCACGCTTCTTCGCTGCACATGTGTGAAGTCATTCAGCAGCACTCACGAACGTAATGGGGCTCAGAGTTATGCGGGTTGTGCAAGAGGGTGCAACTTTGTTTACGAGAGGCGTAGCTCGTAGCTGGCAGAGATGGGACTGAAAATATCAAGTTGGCAGAAATAATTTTTCATACAATAATTTTGTCTTACCGAGGCATTTTGTAACACCTCAAGCCTGCTTGCTGCAATCCCTCCTTCTCCCATTCCTCCCCCCCTCCCCTTCGGTTTAGCTTGCCACTGTTATTGTGGCTGTTGCAATTTAATTTAATAGCTTTGCAGCACGCTGCGCTCATGTGTGTGTATTTCCAGAGCATCTCTTTTGTCTTTTTTTGTATCTGTGCAAATGTTGAAATACAGTGTTGTTGGTTTTCCTTGTTGCTGCTGTTTTTGTAGTGCTTTGTGGCTGCCGTTAGTGGAAATTCATGTGGAAAAAACTAATTTCCGCAATTCTTTTGCAGCAGCTCCTTTGTTTCGCGCCCTGCCACTAAATGAGAGATTTCATTTGGTGTGCTGGCAACTTCCGTACACATATCCCCCGCACCATGACTGCACACTCCTTTGTTGGTAGCTCAGCTTAAAGTCACTGTCGATTGAAAGTTCCGAATTAACGTACTTCGCGCTCCCAATCACATCAACACTTCTTTTTACCGGCGCTCTTTTTGCCATGAGCTACATTAATTGTTGAAAATTCAAAATTGGTTAACGGTTCACAATGTCCTTAGGACGGACAATATGATAAAGCTTATGATCACCTATGCTGCGATAATACTGAGCAATCAGTGGTACAAACATACATAAATCTATAGCTACAGCTAAAGGCTCAGCATGTACGATGCATAAGATTTCGGCATGATCTTTCATTGTAAATTAAGGAAAAGGTTTTTATTTAAAACTTCATTTGAAATTTGAAAACATATACTATGTTCCTCGTGCAATTTATCAAAAAAAAATTTCAACATGATATAAAAATTTAAGTAGTGACTGTAAACAGCGTAGAGCATTTGTAAAAGTCAGTTAGGCCGATTGCGATGTCGTGCTTGCCTGAAATGCTTTGAGCCTTCAACTGACAACACGTTGTCGCTTTTCGCTTGTTATCTAATAAAATGTAAACGTTTTTTTTGGCATACCAAAAAATTGCTTCTTTTTTCCAGCCGTATTTCAGTCAACAAACGTAGACATTGTCAGCATTTCTTTTGTCAACTTTCAAAAGGCTTCAAAGTCGTGGCGGCTCATGCCATTTAGTCCGGTTTTTGTGCGCCGTTGCTCGTACTGCTGCTAGTTAGTCCCTTTCTTTACTCTTTTGACTTGGCACATGTCGCGCTACTTCGTACGTCCGTACTCATATGCATATGACCGATCAAACAGCGGTAGGGGCAGTGGTTTGTGGCGGGCATGTGGAAAATAGCCTGGAAAATGTCATGAATTGTTTCATGCTTCGAGCCAGTGGGGGAGGGGAAGAAGGGGACTGATAGCCAGTGGCGGGATAATTGTCAGCGAATTGTTTTCATCGCTGACATGCGGAGTGGGTTACATGTTGTCATGCTGTGTTTTTTATGGCCAGAAAATGTTACCGATTTGTGCGAGGAAGCGATAACTCCAAAATAAAAAAATTTCGAGTGAGAGATTTCAATTTTTTTTAGGTTCAAGTTAAAGCGCTGGCATATATCATGAGCTGTATATTGTACGAGCAAAAATTTGGATTGGCCATTCACTTGTAAGCTTAAAGCATTCATTGGTTGCCTTAAAGTTGGCTTTAGGTTTTACTCTCACAAAGGAATCAGGGAATTTCCTGTAATACGGAATGACAGTCTCTGTCCAAATCTCTCACTCCCCGCCAATATTTCTTTTAATGAATATATGCAATCACATGGCAAAGGAGCATTTGGCTCGTGCGCCCCCAATGAAGGCATCAGACCGATCCAACTTTGCGCAACTTCATGTCATTCTAATTTAGCTTGTCAAAAGCATAACTAAAAGGAAAAATCTCTATGGAAATGAAAGGTGTAATACCGTAAGGAATGTCGATTTTCATTACCAACGCAGCAGCCGCTGCGGCTGTGGTAGTGGCAGCGACACGCACCACGACCAACACTATCTTCGCCACGACTGCCGATTTCCGTAATGAGTGCGCTGCTGATGACGCCCGGAAATTATTTAATTACTTGTTCGTACACTTTTCGGGGTTAATTTGATTCGGGGTTTTGCGTTGCCCTGCGTTGCGTTGCCGCTTCGGTTCTGTTATTGACGTTGTTCAATGGGAGCGTGCTCAAGTTGGTGCCACCGCCATCGCCAGTGCCATTGAATAGTTCGGAATTACACTTGCAATTAATGTTAATCAATCATAATCAAGGAATGCAATTATTAAGAGTATTTCTCCAGGAAAAATTAGAAGTGTCTATTTGTGTTTTTGCGAAGTAATTCAGCGATTGCTCTGGATTCTCTGGCTGGATGTGGTTATGCATGCCTTGGAAACCATGGAGACTTACTATAGGGGAACACATGTGACACAAGCAGCTTTTGAGCAAATTAAATACGAATCGATTTGAAGTATGCAACAAATTTTTAAAATCAATGTCAGAAAATCGAAAGCAACATTAAAACCAGAAACCGATTAAAACTGCGTAAAAGGAAACTCAAATAGGAACCGAAAATTTACAAAATTCTGCAAAATAGCTATGAAACAGATATTGTATCTACGCATTTATAAAGTCGGGATTTAAACCAGTATTTTTAATGACAAAACCAACAAAATCTACAAACCAAATTTAAAATATATGCCGAAATTAATTTGTAACATGAATGAAATGAGTTTCGAAGACATTGCAATCTTATCTGACACAGCAACTGTTCTGGTTCTTGAAATATCATTTGAACATATATGAAAGCAATGTAATTAAAATTTCGAATGAAAAATTGTAATGAAATCTTTATTTTGCAAAAGAGACGAATCATATTTTTAGCTTTGATTTGAAAAATTTTTGAGCTGAAATCAACACCAAAACAAAAGTCGCATTAAAATTGTAAAGAATCGTAAATCGCCAGGATGGAAGATTTATGGCATGAACTTTAATTTGGAATCTAACGAATTTTTTTATCAGAGAAATACAAAATTCCAGAACGTGATTGCTCATGTCTCTTTACTCATATTTCTTGGCAGCGTTTTATGTATTCCACATGAAATTTATGCGAAATGAAATCATATTTGCACATCATCTCATATGCTCATTAGAGGTTTCCCCATATATTTTACATATGAGCACGTTCCGATATCCATTCGCGGTACGAATTCCAGCCAAGTGTTAAATTTGCTGCTACTGTGCACGCACGTCCTGTGAATCCATTGATTTCGAAAACTTTTTGCTGAACAAAGTTAGGTTACATATTTAAATTTATGCCGTTCGTTACGAATTTGCTGGGTCAATGTTTGCCAAGACAATTGTCGTGCCTTTCTCTCCAGCTCCTTGATCTGCTTCATCTTCTTGCATGCGCCTACAAAGTAAGATAACACTGATAATAGTATGCAAATTTGATTTGCTGCCGAAAGGAGTGTAAAAAAGAAGGATATCATTGACGCTTCCGCTGCTTGCTGTCGGTGCGACCGGCCTTCATGTGTATGTGCCTTCGTTCGCTGCCTGCCAACTTTTTGGTCTGGGCTTGTGAGTTTTGTCCGAAGGATAACCTTTGCCACTGCACGTCGCCGTGAAGGGTGGGCGGTGGACGCACTTTGTAAATGGTTGCGTAAACACGGCGTACAGAAAAAGTCAAAAGACAAACGCGTCGCTGTCCCTTTTTGTGGATAGCCAGGGAAGAGCTCCCGTCTCTTTTTTTGTTGAACGAAAGCTCGAGGAAGGGTCACTTTACTGCGGGTCGCAGCAAGGACCTAGCTGGCGGTAGTATCACATCGCCAGAAGGTTGTTCGACGTGGTAATTGTATACCATTTTCAAAGATTAAGGGATTTATTTTTCTTACTTGGTATGCGTGTTACTCACGGCATGAGCCAAGGCAGGCCAAAATCTTCCCCAAAAAAGAAGAGCGCAGTTTCTGTAGCATTCCGTTTGGCATTTTAAAGGAATTTTTAAGTAGTAAACGCTTGTGTTAAGCACTTTTATTGAGCTGGTAAGCCTTTTTATTGGCCAACCTAAGTAAACACTTTAAGAAAATGTTTTCACAGCGCAGATGACATATTTCACTGTGTAAACTGTCGTCGCAAGCCGGAGCGCAATTTTTCTTTGACAAAGAGGCGAAATAAAAAAAATTGTCGACTTTAATTTTGATTGTCTTAATTAAATTATATGCGCGGCAAAATGCTTTTTCTTTCAGCAGGAATGCTTGAGATTATGCAAATGCGCTACGTTTCAGATACAGATTTCCTGAGCACTCGTCAGCGATTTTAATGTATTGAAAAGTACAAGGCGAGTGCGTGTGCGTGTGCGCTGCATGTGTGTGTTGTGCTTGCCGAGATTTCGGGATTTATGCATAAGCATATATAAACACATCAGTGCCCCTCTAAATCGCGCTGAAATAAAGACGAGAAAAAATAAAGTCATAAAGTGTTGTTTAATGGTGTTTTTTCCATTACTCGGCGTTATTATGCTAATGAGGTCATTATGTTGACTGGGTTGGTGTAGCTACATGAGTGAGTGTGTGTTTGTATGAGAGTACACGTGTGTGTGTGCGCGGGCGCTGCTTTTGTAAGGGTCGTGTTGTTTTTGGCTGCAGGCTGCCAGCTGCCTGCCGCCGCTCAAGCGTGCTAAGCTTGACTTCTCCGTCGACTTCCGTTTTTTTCGCTTCCGAATTCGGCTGGATTTTATGCAAATCCTTATAATAACGCGAGGTTAAGTACTCTGATTTGTGTGCTAAGCTTCTCAAAAATTTTAATGCACTGCTCGAGACGCAAATCAGCTGTGCCGTCGACATATACATATAAAGACAACTACACATCGATATATCATTTTATGTCGCATTTGAAGAACTTGCCATTTGTACCAGTTCCATTGCCAGGTTTTATTCAGTAGTTGCTCAAATCAGCTAGTTACCTTATTAAGTTCTGAAATATGTAATAAAGTTGATGTTTCGAATTAGTGAGTATTAAGCAGCCGCAGCTTCTGCCTCCAATTGTCGGCTTAAGAAAATCGGTCTTTTGTACGAGTCCTGAGCTGTCGGAAATTACTTCGAAACAGTGGGGTCTGGCTGAAGGACGAATTTATGGCTAGTTACTTCCTATGCGAGTCTGCCAGCTTTTCTAGATCACGCCTTCAGCAGCTAAAATCAGAGGAAATAAGAACAGTTCAGTAAAGCTCTCTGCCATCCGCTAAGCTGCTTCCGCTTGAAAAATACGATAGAAAAAGATTTCAATCTATTGAAATATATTCAATCAAACAAAGCTAGTCTATGTGGATAGTAAAAATACGTCTTCGAGAAAACTTAGGTTTCATATTCCAGGAAAATGCGAAATGCAAAGGCAGACATGCTCACATTTTCAAATTACTAATTTAAGAAAAATTTTATAGTAGGAAAGAGTGGAATGAAAATCTTATTTGTAGTATTTTTTTCATGGCAGATTAAATCTGCTCGAATTGGAGTTGGTAAGAAGCTGCCAGCCTTCTACTTAAGAAAATAAAGGTACAATTTCCTTTCAATTCTAAACCAACTGCGGACCTTTATTGCTTTCCAGCTCAAACTTTAAAGCTTTAAAGAAATTAAGCAACTATGTATTCCATTTTGTTGTTGTTTGGTCGCCAGTCTAGCGCATATGTTGCCACCAGCAGCGGCAACGCATACGTCTGGCTTGATTAGCTTCGTGAAGTCAACTCATGATAAAATAATCTTGCTCTGTCAGAGGAGGGCAGGACAACAGCGGCTGGGAAAGCGCAAAAGTTTTGCATTGAATGCGTAAATATGTCCCAAATGTGGTGCGTCGACCGCAAAAACGCGTATTCGCCGTCGTCGATGTCGCTGTTGCCCGTTTGGCAGTCGCCCTGGCTGCTGCTGTCTACGCAACTGTTGGACTGCTTGTGCCTTGCTTATTGTTGTTACTGCTGCTGACACTATTGTGGCTGTTATTGTTGTTGTTGTTGTTGTTTATATTGCTGCAAACATTTCACTTGCAGTCAACGGCCAAAGATGCCCCCTGCCATGGGCACTTCACAGCAGCTCAACTCGAGGCGCAGCAGCAGCAGCAATCAGACCGCGCGCTTCTTCGCTTAAGCGGTTTCGTTTGTGTCCTGCGGTGGTCGTTTGTTTGGCATACGCATAAATTCTCGCACTTGTCCCAGAGGTAAATGCTTTGTGCGCTGGTTGCCTGTCGGCCTATCGGCCTGCCGGCAGCCGCCTGTTTGCGCAGCAGTGACAGTTCCATTCTGTGCGGCCGCGCTAAACCGCGTACTTAATTATGAACGCAGTGTGGGGCGCGTGCGGTGGTGGCCGTGTACGATGCGGCCACCCACTCATTTTAACGGCATATTCGCTGCTTGTTGAAACGGGAGGCGGAGTCAGAGCGGGCTGTTAGCCGCAGCATTGGCGCAGTGGCCTGCTGCCAGGCACAGCTGGACCATTTTAAAGTGACTTTCAATATGCGGCATTAAAAATTGCTGCTCCCTTCTTTTCGCTCTCTCCGCCCGCTGTCCTGACGCCAACAAAACAATCTTCCAATTTTGTTTTTTCAATATAATTTTTTTCTGCATTTGAATGACGTACTCCCAACTCGACCTCAAGTCAATTTTACAAGAAAATCCACTCTACGCAATTGTGGTGTATATGTACGCCACTAAGCGTGGGAGCGGGTTGGGCGGGGATATGGCAATGTTTGGCGTCAGCTGCTTGCATTTGAGATTTCTTAATCTGACGTTCTAATGAATGTCATAAATTTATTGTCGAGCACCCTCGAGTCCGATTTTGGCAGCGACAGCAACAGCGACAGCAACGCCAACACAAATACGAGTAGAACCCGGCCATCACTTGGAAGCAGCAAATGCGTATGTCTTTTAGGGATGTACCAAATACTTGTATCTTCAGATTCCTCCAAATTTATAATTATATCTTGCGGATAAAATTTTAAAATCGTTAAGAAGCTGGAACTCTGTACACTAACAAACTAGATGAAACAGTAAAACGTTTAATTTAATATTTTTTTGTAAGTGGAAAATGAAACTTTTTTAATCGACTTCAAAAAGTAACTAATGTTTCAATCTGTATGGACTTGGGTTTCTATAAATAGTTCTTTATTTCGATGGTACTATTGAAAGACATTGATGTAAAGAAAAATTTTTTATTGGAAATAATTGGCATAGCAGCTGGTTAGCGAGATAACGATAGCAGGACTTACATACTGATATTTCCAATAGTCGGGTTGGATCGAAATTGAGAAGGAAATCCATCGCAAGAGATGGCACCCCACAAATTAAAAAATTTTAATAAATTTGCCCTTGTTTTGATATTGATATTTTAAAGGCACAAATGGATTTACATTTCAAACATTATATTAAATGGTTGTTCTATTATTACGATATCGAAAACCTCGGATTTTGCGGCACTTAGATTTCTAATAAATATAAATTGGTCGACCTTATGAATAATTCGAAATGTTTAAAATTGCACAAAAGAAATTATGTCGTTAGTTCTTAGATTATTCGGTATAATAATTATGTGTATCATATTGAATTTATCGGTTTCAATATCGAAAGATCAATGTCGTCGATAACATAATTTTTTTAAAGAACTATAACGTCTATGAGATTGTTTCGATGTCTGATATCTGAATATCTGGAAATACTCGTATTCGCGAATACTGTCTTTTGTATATTTGTCACATCCCTAGCATCTTCTGGTCTGGTCTGGATTGTCAGTACCGAATTCAGTTTGCCGGCGCATTTCGATTGGCTTCGTTTTCTTGCATTGCGTTGGCATTTTCTGCACAAAAACAAAATAGAAAAGAAATAAGAATGAAATTTTCAATTGAATTGTGATTTCTTGCGCTGCTTCTTGCTGAGATTACAAATTCCCCGAGGGTAATTTCGGCACTGGTCTGAAGCAGTTCACAACACCAGGCAGGGGCACAGTACGGATTCACAGACTGGCTTCATTCCGTTGTCTGTGCCGGCGATAATCGTGGGCGATAGTCGAGCACATCGACGCAGTTGAAATGGTCAAGTGAAAAGTTTATTTTTGCACTTGGCCGGGAGAAGTCTTGCTCGTTGGTGGGGTGCGGCCAGCAAGGCAGTGCGTATATGGGGTGCTCGCCTTGCTGTCGCTGTTGGTGTTGCTGACATCATAATGATGTACTACAATAGCCAGAACAAAAACAAAAACTACAGCAGCAATAACAATGAAAACAATGCCTCAATGTCCGCCGTCGGTAGTTGTCAATTATGTTATCCTGCGACGACACAATCGACGAGACAATCGGCACATTTGACATGCAGCATACAAGATAATCACATTAGCAGTAAGTGCCCGTTCCCGCCAGAGTGGAGCAGCAAAATTGATGCATTGTTTTGGCGAAAAGTCATCTAATTATTATTTTTCCAAAGAAATTGTGCAATTTTTAAGTCTCTTTAAATTTCCGTGTGAGTGTGCTGCTTTATAGCTTCCTCCGTTGCTTCCTGCCGCTGCCAGCGTGAGAAGCGGAGCACAGCATGCAAAGCAATGAAATAATTGAAGAAACAATAAAGTCAGCTTCGAAGGAAGTTCTCCTTGCTCAAATCTAATTATTCAGCCCCTTGTAGAATTTTTATATTTGAAATTTTTGTTTTATTTCTGTTTTCCACTGACTTTTCCACGCTTATATTGATTTCTTTTTGTGTGCCTTTTTGGCCAGGGGAGAGGGGTGGCAGCGCAGAGGGTGGCATATTTTAGAATAACAATACTTCATGCTCTGTTAATTAGCTTTGATTTGGGCTTGTTTTTTTTTGTTTGTTTTTGTTGCGCTTTGAATTTATGCGAAACGCGATGACGACTTCAATACGCTGGGGAATTTTTAATTATATTTAACATTTTAAAGAGGGAAACGAAATTAGAAAGAATGTCACTCTACATTTGAGTAGTTGCCAGTGGCAGCATGGGCGACTCTTAATGCGATTAGCTCATTGTGGACCACCGACGAGCGAAGTGCTCTTAGAAAATGCGGCAAGAAGTGAAGGAGTTTTTGGTAAGGAAATAGTTTCGAGAGCGGCTGTTTTTAAAATTTAGTTGTTGAAAAGGCGACTGCCAATTTTGTCAGAAAAACTACACAGAACTATAACAATTGAACTTTTAGATTAAATCAACTTCTTTACGTTTAATTGACTAACTTTTCACTGCCATCATTGCTGCCTGAGAAGGTCAGCAGAAGAAAGCAGAGAGTCATAATGATGAAGTTCATGTCAAAATTGTTTAGTGGAGTATAAATCCAGTTTCTTGGTTATCACCACTAGACTGAACGTGAGTTGTACGTGAAAGTGTTTAAATGCATGCATTCAGTGGTTAAATGCTAAAAATTAATAATCAGACTTAGTCCAATTTCTATATTTTCACATAGTATAATTGCAAAAATCAATATGTGGATCTTGTAACCAAAGTTTTAATAGAGAATCCAGCTTGTTTTCTGGATAAATTGAATAAGAACAAAGAATTTTAAACATTTAAATTTTCAGAATCAAATTTTCTTAGACTGGCCTACTCTCGATAGTAAAGCTCAACGGACTGAGAAGACAAAGCTGATCCTTAAATCGCCGACGCTGAATAAAATTCAATTTTCTACAACCACCTTATTTTCTAATTGTTTTGGAAAGCTTTATTAAGGCTTCATATGATTATAGATTAGTGAGTAGGCGAAAATTGGAGTAGTGGCGGCAGACAAATATTGAAATATTGTAGTGACGAAATGCAGTTAAACTATTCCACAACCGGGATGTACGACCGAAGAAAGAATTCTCTCCATAACGTGTGGTGCGTTGGAACTGTGTCGAAACGTCATATCAATTAACCCCGCTCGCTAAGCGCGAGTTACGAAAAATACTCGGGAAGCTGGGATAAGATCCCAGAAAAGGATTAAACATTCCACGTTCTGACGGTGCTCGAGGGAAGTGACCCTATCATTACCTTGTGGCTTTATGGCACGACGTTGGATACGCTCCAGATGGGTTCGTCAAGCTTCTGCCCATAAGTGAGAAATAACCAATATTTCGTTCAGCATTGTTAATTTATATAAGATAGAGTAAACCTCCTGAGCTTTCTGGCCGCTGTGTAATCATAATCGTATGCTGTTTTTAGTTTTGAGCTAAATTAGCCAATTAGTATTATTTTTCATTTGTAAAAATATTAAAAAATTCATTAAAAACCAAATGTAACTTTTGTCAAAATTGGAATAGAAAAAAATATTGAAACAAATAGAAGAAAATTCAAGTGTGCCATTTGCCGGCGAGCGCCTCCATAGCATTTGTTGTTGTACGTTCTCATATTTCCGTAGCTTGACTTCTGCAACACAACACAAGCGAGCAGAAGAATGTATCCACATGGCATGACATCGGAGACTGACTGGCTGCACAGTGCAGCGACTGTTCCGACAAGAGCCGCGCAAATGCTGGGACAGCAACAACGAGGCGGACTCCGAAAGCGGCGCGCAGTGCGCATGTGCCGCAAATGCTGCTGAGTCCTACGAAGGACTTCCCATTGTTGGCTGCAGCCGACACATTTTGGGGGCAGGAAAAAATGTAGGTGTCCTGCTCGTCGCACACATACACACACACACGAACGCCAGAAAATCAACGCCTCCAATACTTTCCAGTGGAATCGCAAAGCAGAATTGCATTTTCCAAGCTGCCAGTGGGCTGTACATGCCACATTCCCGCATATACGAGCATGTACTCCCACATAGCTACAGGACAGCTGCCCCTAAATTGTATATATAAGCGTATATGTGTGTGTATGTGCTTATGTGGCATATAAATCAGCGGCCTCGGCGCGCTTTAGTTAGCTCTTGGTATTCATCAAAGTGCATGTATTCCGCCTGCCTGGCGAACTCGCCTCGAGACTCGAGTCTGCTTTGTTCTTCGCTTTGCTTTTGTATTTTTCTTTAATCATTTTAATTAATAAGTAAGCGTTTGAAAAGCACACGCCGGAGTGCACGCTGCATGCAACACGCTGGCTGCACTATGCAAGTGCCTATGCGTGTGCCTGTGTGTGTGTGTTTGTACTAGGCAAAGGATAAGTGTCATTTTACCTGTGCGAAGCGGTCCTGAAGCGTGAAGCTGCGCGTCAGCAGCAATTTAATGAAAATATTAAAAATACATCAAAATTGAAATCACCTTATGTTGGTCTCCAAAATATTGACAGTGTGCAACTAATTATTGACGGAGCTTAAACTTGCTGGCTGCAGCTAGTGGCAAGCGTCTTTTGAGCTGCAGCTGCTGAAAATATGATGGACTTGCAGATGTTCCAGAGGAAGTGTTAGTCTATGCTTTTGAATTTTCAAACTTCGAAATGTCGGAGAAATTTTATATTAATTATACGGCTTATTGTCAGTCGAAGGCCTTAAGTAGCTAATGTAAAAGATAAATTAAAAATTTATCATTCTTATTCATTTTACATAAATTTAAATAATAAATTATAATCAACTATTGGAAGATTTTTTGTTGGACAAACTTTTTTCGAAGAACTGAGTATATATAACTTCCAAATTTCACCTACTTTTAATGCGAGTGTCCCACCCTTTCCAGGTTGCGATGGCAACAGCTGGAGTCAGAAGTGGAGAGAACAGACCAACTCCATTCCTTGCCACTATCTAAAATCCTCCGCTTTGCAAAAATCTCAGATAAATTTCAGTAAAAAAATGAAGTATCAGTGCAATGGACAGATGGTTATCAGCGTAAGTTCCTTTTATTACGACAAAAGTAAATATATAGTGCCGGGATGGCATCGAATTCACCGCCCTTTCAACATTTATGATACGAAAATGATCGAAACTGTGTTCTCGATATTAAGACATCAGATTCAATAAGTCGGCGCTTAGAGAAAAAATATAGCACCGAGATGGATTGTTCCTGAATAATTTCTTATATCATGGTCGACGGCAAGCAGAATCCAACGTTAAAAAATTTGTACAATTTGATATTTTGCTATGGGATACTTTAAGAGGAAAATATACTTACGTATACACACGGGTGTTTTTATAAAAATGACTTAAATTGAAGTTTATATAAAGAAGTTCAATTCGAAATTTCACCATAGTATGCCTGGCAAGCAATACACAATCGCACTTTTCTTAGATCTTGCAGGGTGTTTGGGCTCAATTTACTACATCTAAACAGTTTCGAATGGCCAGACAACTTGTAGTCTCAGGTCTCCATATGCAATTGTTCTTCGAGAGAACTTCATTCCAATAAGTAAGTGCCATGTATGTTTGTATTAAATAATTTTCAAAGGAAAAATGTGGTCTCCACCTGCAATAATCTGCATTGCAATAAATTTCTTGCACTGGAAAATTGCATGTGCAGGCATGGAATATTGAAGGTCTCCGCTGGCGAACTTACAAAAAGACACAGCAGTTTCTTCTTTAACGGACTCGGACTTTTCTGCACCTACACCACATTTTTTAATAACTTTCTGATTTCTTAGTGCAATATATTTATAGTTGTGCTTCGATGTATTTATAGATAATACCAAAAAACAATTTAATTTTCAATAATAAACGTATGCATACACAATTTTAATATGAAGGAACCCTCGTAAGAGGATTGGATTTCATAATGCTGGCGCAGTTTCAGTGTCAGGTGCAATATTTTCCACTAGTCAACTGCCAAAGCCAAAAAAGTTTGCTCCGGTTCCTTAAATCCCCATTGGAAACGTTGAGCACGTCAATTGGCACAGAAACAAAAGACCGTAACAAAATATCAATAAATAATAACGTGCAGCACGTTGTGCCGAAACGTGTTCCAAAGGCTATAACTCCAATCTAAATCGAATTAATCGATTATAGCTCTGTCGGCATTTCGTTTCCGTTTCCGCTTCCGCAAGAACACCAAAAGAAAAGGAAAAATGCCAGTGGCTTGACATAAAGAACATGCACCCCTCTCACGACAAGGACGAACGACGACAACAAGTGAAAAAGGGTTGAAGATTTATTGACGACACGAAGCCGCCTGCCGGCCCAAACAGCTGCGGGCCCTGAGCCGCTCAAGTCAAAACAGGCTGCCTTAAGAAAGAGAACTGCCACAAACGGCGACGGCGAAACGGTCGAAAGCGCTAGACGGCACTTTGCAGGGATCAGCGCTTTTTATAACGTGACAACATGCAATCCATGACGCTTACTTCCGATTAACTCGCTATGCGGGGAGGGTGTGTGCCAGCGGGTAAGAGCTCACAGTTTAACCCTTAGCAAATTCGCATGAACCCAATCCATGCAGCCTATGCGAATAAATATCTTAACCTAATGGAATTAATTGCGAATTTTCGAAACTAAAATGATAATAACGAAATTTCGGCAACAGTTTCGACCATGTTTGCACTGCTGTGTCTTCGTCTCTAGGCGGCTTATCGCTAGCATAGCAGCAAATTTGCCTTGTGCCCGGTACTAACTGGTCCCATTAGTGGCAACGCAGCCCTCCATAATGTGCGCTTCCATTAAATGTCGGTCGCTGCTATTTTTGCCACTAATTTTTAATGTCACGCTATAACGAGCGCGAATTGTTGTTACCCCTCCTCTGTTTTCTCCTTCAAATGCACTTTAGTCCTATTTTGCTGACATACACAATTTAAGGCACCTCCAGTTGAGGAAGAAATACCAAGACTAACAGTAAGTCGACTTGAGCCCATTTTTTTATTTCTCTTAAAGTTGATTCCGACATGCCAAAATCCATATATTATTAAACCGATACATCCAATCCGAAGATTTAAGCAACACAATATTTTCCTCTAGATTTTGGACTTAGTCGATATTGGAACGGTTTCGTCGACATACCCACATACCCTCATGAGTTCACTATGCAGAGAAGAGTGCATAATATTTTAAAGGGGTAAACTGCATTTTTGCAGGCAGCTTTAAGAAATCGGATATGACCTTGAAGAAACTATGTACTTAAGAATGTAGTACATATGTCTATTTAATATAAAATTTAGCTTATTTTCCAAAAAAGAATAAAAGGAAGCAGCTGCGCAAAAGCTTGTGTAGGCGAGATTTAAGCCTAGATTTCCAGCATTTATTCTATAGCCGTATCTGAAGGGGATTTAAGGGGTTAATAATCATGGCAAAAAATACTCTCGGAAAGTTTCCAATTTTTTGCGAGAGACGACGCATTGTTGAACCAAAACGAAACATTCTTTATGGTTTGCATAGGTTTTCTATGCAATTGCTTGCCATAAACTGGATGATACAGGCGCAGAGAGCTTGAGAGTAGAAAGTAATTTAAAATTCGGAAGGCGAATTAGTGAATCGCCACATACATACATTAAACTACCAAACATCGTTTGCTTTTTTCATAATTACCTACTCTCTTCAGCCTCCGCTCTGCTTTCTTCTGCTGTGCTCTTGGTACTACTAACGTCTTCTTTTTGGCTGATACGCTTTGCCTTTAATATGCACTTTTATGTAACTAAAGTCTTATTTTTCACAGAATTTGTATACATTTTAGAAAAGAAATCACAATTGTAGAAAACATTCAATGGACCATGTCCGAAGGCAAAAGTGCTTACGTCTTGGGTTTCGCATAAGAAATAACAAGAATAAATTGAATTTTATGCAAATTTTGGTTGTATATTTTCACGAAATAAAATAAAATTCATGGTTATTTATTTGTTATTTTCTCTACATTTATGGTATTTTGTTATTCTTCTATACAGAAGAAAATTTCAAAAACATGCGTGACGCCACAATTTGCGCGTCCATACAATAGGCATGTGTGGGAGTTGGAACACTTTATGGCCTACAAGTGCGGAAACATAATTTACGCTTGTCGTGGGCACTGATATGTGTGTGTGTGGGTGCTTGCACGCCGCTAAGGGTCAGCCTGCAAAGAAAAGAAACCAGTTATTATTCATGCGAATGTAAAGTTTAATGTATGAAAATTCAATTTGCTGGTCCTTCAACATCCCTTCGCCCTCACAGTACGCACATACATATGCATGAATGAATGAAAGTATGAAGGAGAGCATGTATGTGTGTGTGTGGATCACAAAAGCACATCGACACATGCAAACAGTGGCAGCAAATAAATAAAATCAATCAGGTCCATTCAACGCACAATGCATATTTACATATGTACGATATGAATATGAGCAGATTTTTATTTTCCGCAATTTCACATTGCGCATATTTTTGGAATATTTGCAGAAAGTGAATTCTTGGCTTTTACGCAAATTTACTTGCATATTTTATCGCCCGAGCGGCCCACAACAGCCAGCACTTCGCCATCAGAATTACCAACCAACAACCAGTCGGAACGACCCCGCGGCATTTGCAACCTTCCTCTGCCACATGGCATGGCATTTTTGCCAATATTCCGAGAAATCCATGAACTTCTACACACATGATTGTGGTGTGTGGTATCTGGACTTCGACTGCTCGGGGTGGGGTTTGTTTTCTATCGAATGAAGCGAGTATGGGCCGCCCCACTTTGTTTTGTGGCGAGTAAGTAACCCTTTTTTTGCGCAGCCGAGAATGCATAAAAAATGTTTGAATAAACAGTAAAATTTATGGATACGTTGAGCATTTGTGAAATGTAGCTGCGCGGCATGTCAATTCCGACAGTTTCTTAATGATATTTATGACTTTTGCTGTGTGATTTTGGCCATGAGTGAGACTTGAGCTATTATAGAAACTCAATATTTCATTTGAGCTGAACTGAAATCGAATATTTGAACAAAATTTTCATGTTAGAAAAAATAAAAATTTTTGAAAAATTCGAAAGAGTTGGAACACTGACTTTTCTGCATTTCCATTGACTCAATTTAAATTTGCCTGCTATTGATTTTTTCTTGGACGGTTGCTCGCTGTTGGTGTCAACGACTTCGCGCCAGTTAAGACAAAAGTTTATTCCTCACCCTTTCTGCCGTCTCTTACCAAAATAATGAAAAAGTATTTAAAAAACAGCAAGAAGAAAGTATTTCCTTCGACCTAGCTTGGAACTTTGTGGGGTTTGCCGCCAAAAGTTATGCTTTCTTCAGTCGCTTTCGCTGTTGCCGCTAACGCCGCCGCCATGCCCTCCGCTTCGCACCGCACCGCTCGCCTGCCAAAGAAGAGTTTAGTGAGTACATAAAATTATTCAAAACTTTGCCGACTTTGTTAACAAAATGTGCTGTCTCTTTCACACTTTCGCTCTGCCAGCGGCCAACTTCTTAAGTTGCGCTTTTGCGGCATATTTCCTGATTTCAACTTGAAATTTCATCGAAATGAAACGCTCGCACTCACACACACTAACAACAACTAGGGAAAAAAGAAAACATCAAGTTTTGTTTTGGAGGCCGTGTAACCCGTTTTGTCTGTTAGCCAATTTTTAAAGTGTGGTTTCAAACTTTGCCGCCAACACAGCCAGCGCCCTGCCCCGCCAACATTACACCGCTTACGCCATTGAAAACTTAGGAAATTCCTGAAACTGTGCGAAACTTTTCCATAGCTGGATTCTCTCAAACAGATTTCCGCAAACAATGTCAGACAAAACTGTGCGAAAGTACTTAACGCATTAAAGTGCGTCAAAAAATTAAAGCGTTTTGATTCGGGCCTGTGTACAGTAAAAACCAAAGTGGTGGCTTTAGAGAACAAATATGTACGTCAAAACTCTTAACTACTCACACTACTTACATATACACTTATTTTATGCGATTTCTTCATTAGTTAAATGACGCTGGGACATATAAACCCAAGGCTCTATAATGTCTCTCTATAATGAACAGATTTTATTATGCCAATTTTTTTCTTTTCTGATTTTAATATAATTTATAAAAAATGTGCACACATAAAAAGAAGCCGACTTCGTTAAATTCAGAACGCATTTGGGCCATATCATATACATACATATACATACATATATAATATTATAGAGCGGGAAGTTAAAAAGAAAGTTAAAGATTTGACGTTAATTCTTAAAAACTGACTAACATAAATGATCTTTGAATAAAAATAAGATAGCTATTTTATACACCTACCGATTTTCATGCTCATTCATTTACTCCTCCGTTCGATTTGAAAGTTTGTACATAGAATTACAACGACTTACTTTTTTTCTGAATTCCAGTTTGTACTCGGACCTAAACACAAGTAGTTGTCATGTGTGTGAATTCTTTTTAAAAAGAGTGTTAATTATTGCTTGAGGCGAAAACAAAAAGATCGGTGAAGAGGTTAAGGAAATCGCTGAGGAAGTCGACTTGGTGCTGATATTGTTCGTGACTGTTGAAAAAGTCGAAGTCGTCACGCGGCAGATACTGGAAATGAGTTCCCATTCATGTTTTAAGCAAAGTAAATTCATTATGACTTGCATTAGCTCTTTTTAAAACTAGAAAGTACTGCGAGTCATGACATGAGTTCTAGAGTTGTAGAGTCACGAATTACAGCTGCATATCTCTACAAGAGAACAACAAAGTTCCATATGAAACGTCACAAAATAATAAATCCTTATTAATGCACTTTATAGAAACCCATCTCTAATTTTAATTTGCGTTGCTCTAAACTTTAAAGAACACTTTCGTAAATATGCCTATAAGTATGAGTGTGGTTGTACGCAGGACATTCAAAATGCAAAAAGCCTTTGAGAATTATTAAACTTTAAGAAAATCTGCATACAAATAAGAAAACGACGCATTTCACAAAAGAAACCAAAGGACAATCACTCCACGTGGCCCAAAAAAGATTCTGCCCGCCCTACCAACTTGAGTATTGATGTCGAATGTCAACAGAATGATATGACGTGGCCACACTCCATGCTCCTTCGCCCGTCCGACGCACAATTGTCGCAAAATATGCTAAATTGGAAGACTCCAAAGAGAAATGTTAAAAATATGGTATTTAAAGTAAATTACACCGTTGTGACCAAGCACACTCACACACACACACACAAGCAAGCACAACTTGAGTGGTGGTATGGTAAAGCTGGAGAACAACAAAAAAAAAGCACAAAATGACAGCAAGCGTTGTACAAATGTAAATTTTCAATTTAAATGCAAATATCAATTTGTCAATTTTTGAATATTTTTCGGTGTTGTGGAATGGTGCTCTGGCTGCTTGTTTGTTTAGGTAAGTGTGTGTGTGTCTGTGCAATTGGCTTATTGCTGTGTCGAATTGGCCAGCGCCCTGAGCAGTCTTTCACTGCACTTCCACCAGCGCTTGAAGCGGTCTTCTGCTTAGGTTTCCAGAGTTGCTTCAAGTTGACAACGTTGCATGGCTGCAGTCCTTGCGTCCGCCACATTGCCCAGGTGATTCCCACGTGGCAGCGGCTCTTTAGTGGCAAGTCATAAAACTTGGCCCACTCCTCATCTTGGGGTTCGTCTTTTGTGGAGTTCAGAGTGTCGCTGCAGTGCAGCTGTGGGTCTTTTTTACTTCTGTTCTTTTTTCTTGGATTTGGTTTGCTGCCTTTTTTCTCTGTTTGCTCTTGCTTAATTATGAATTCACATCATTTTTTATTTGGGTTAAAATTATTCAAAAGTGGCAACCGCCGGCCCATTGCTGCCTGTTGTTTGCGGGGCACCAGCGTTTTTCCTTGTATACTCCTCGGTCTGCGGAAAAATGAACGAGTCACAGCTGGACTTTTTGACGGCTAAATTTTATGACGTTTTTTATGATTAACGTTTTTTCAAGTACAATTTTTAATTTTTTCAAATTTCTTTGTAAGTAAATATTTACAAACACAACAACAACAAGCAGTTTTGTTAATATGTACAATCCTTTTCATAGTTCAACGAAACTTGAAGCAGCAAGGAAGTAGGAAGTGCCAAAGATCTCCTGGGGGGTAAGTGTAAAAAAAAGGGCTACAAAATCAACTCGGCACAAGTTTTAACACCTTTGATGATGTTGATGAAATTTCACGCCACAGGAAAGTGGCATCCTTTCTATGCAAATTACACGCTTGCAGGGCTTGGGCGCGCGCAAGCGGCATGTGGCTTGCTTTCTTTGCACACGCCTTCTTTTTATGCTTACACAAAGTAATAAAAATGCAATTATGCGCTCGGAAACCGCTGCCGAACGTCGCTACCACCTCAATTTGGTACACTTCATCAGTGTTGCTTTTGTTAAGTGCAGAAAAAATGGCGGCTAGTAGTAAAAAGGGTTTCCAAGCCGCAATAACCACGGCCGTAAGTGGTTACCACGCAAGGATGGGTTGAGAAAAAAATGCTGCAGCAAATTAACTGCTCTTTTGCTATGCTGCCCCCGCGATGCATGCATTTTTTGTAATCCATGCAAATTTAGTAATCAAACTCCCGCCGGAAATGGTAATAAAGTGCGCTGCTAAGTGAGTTATATAGCTCTGGGAATGAAGGTAGTAGCTAGGATTCTGAGATGCGTGGACAAGAGAGTGTTTTTAATAAAGAAATGTTTGATTCGTGCCCCGAATTCATTTTCGGGGAATGCGATTCGTTAGTAAAAGGTTGGCAAATACATTGTCCTTCTTACTCTATAGAACCTTCCGCTTTTCAAAAGCACCAGGCTAAAGATATTTTCCTTATCAATATAAAGACCAAACGCCTGTCTGAGTGCTGGTATATTTTCTTTTTTTACAAAGAAAAGAACTGTTCGGCAATTGACTCGCATATTTCACAGCTCCCTGTCGCAGTGCTCCGACTACTGTCGCTGCTTTTGGCCCTGTTCAACTGTCAACAGGTTAAACTCGCAACATTAACATTTCAAGCGTCACGAATTGCGTCCAGTTGACACAGTCAAACCCACACACACAGACACACAGTCACATGCTTATACTGTAACAAGGCTTGAGAAAAAAAGCCTTAACTGCGGGGGTGTCGCCAACAGCTTACCAGCACGACTTCTGTCATTCGCATGTCCTTTTTTATATCAACTTCAACTTTTACCGTATTTTTTTATTTTATCGCGTGTCAATTGCTTTCAGAAAAGGACACAGAAAAAATTACAACTGTTGAGAGCGAGTCAAACAGAAAAAAGTCGAAATAAAAATAATTGCTGAAATGTTATTTTTTCCACTTTAACTTTTTTATTTAATTGCATTATAAGCGTTTCGTGCGGTACAGTCGGCACTTCAGGCTTTTTTGTTAATTTTACCGTTTTTTTATCTAGGCAGAATATGACGAATATTAACTTAAGGAATTTGGAAATCTGTTGATTCGAATTCTGTTGTAAAGCAACATTTTTCAGACAAACTGAATGTAGTCGGCTGAAATTAAAAACTTTCAGTGCAATTAACTGCACAAAAAATTCTACGATTTAACTCTAAACGAAAATGTTTTCTTTAAAATGTTTTACCAAATGAAATGAGCAAAATTGTTCCAAGTGGAAAAAAGCCAAAAGCAATACCGGCATTCTACGATCGACGTCTCTCAAAGCCGTTTATTCTCAAAGAAGTACCTACTGACTATTCCTTTAACCGATTGTTCCACCGATCTAATTTACAAAATGCATATAAATGCTGTAAATATTAGCTTCTTTAATACTGAAAATGCTGAGATCCCAGAAAACATTTAAGAAAATTATTACTTATTTAAAAAATGTTTACTTTTCAACAATTTAATTTGTATACCCTTCATTATTCAGAAGGGCCCACGCAGTTCTTTAAGGAAATTTGTAGTGTGCTTGTGGTGTCTGCCTTGATCAAGAGTACACTTTCTGCCTATCAGAGCAAGAGCGTGTGCCAGCTAGCAGTTCTTATTTTTGGGCGTGCGACAGCAGTTGGTCGGCAGCTTTTGACTTCCGCGTGACATTGTTTGATTGTCATTTAATTGAATTTAATTAGCGTCATTTTTATTGCTTATTGTTACGTTGCAAGTTAACGAGAATCGTTCTCACGATCGCGGACATGAAGAGGCAATCTCCCGCTTCGAGTGTCATTGAGCGATTTGAGTTAATGGCAATACGCACATATACACTAACACTGGTTGGAGTGTGTGAGAACTTGTTGTGGTTATATAAAGTTAAAAGCGTGATTCTAAGGAAGCAGTTGGGGAAGAAGGTCACATACACACCGCCAGCAAGGAACTGCAGAACTGCCTTCCACAGCGAAGCCACTCTTGAGCTGCACTTTATCTTACATCTTGCACTTTGTGTGTGCAACATGCGTGCATATGTTGGTAGCTGTTGTTGTTGTTGTTGTTGTTGTGTGTGTGCGAGTTCGATAATTGCAAATTATTTGCACTTTATTGATATCCACTTGCCACGCAATTTCTTGTAAATAGTTTTGCTTTTTATGCGTTGCGCAGTCGTTTGCCAAGTGCTGCGCTCCACTGCAGCCCATAAAAGCTGTAAGTATCCTGTAGCACGCATTCAATATCCTTTTGCTTATCCTCACTTTTGCATGCCGCCAGCTGGCAGTAGTGCGTGCGTAAACATATACGCACACATCCACACATTAATCATATGCAAACTAAACGCTACTCATGCTCGGCTGAATTTCAAAGTGCGGGATTTTGTATAGTATACATGTGTGTGTGTGTGTGTGTGTGGCGTTTATGCCGCGTCGATATGCTATTGAAGTTTTAATTGCTTGCAATTAAAAATGAATGAAGTCTCTGCTCTACTTGAGTCGACCCCGCTCTTCAGTGCTCCTCTATGTACAATCCATCGCCTTACGCAATTTATAATAGTTTATCGCTGCCACACCTACGCAAATCGCTGCAAATGTAAGGTGTTAATTGCAGTGCGCCTAAGTTGCCGTCGTTGGAGTAATTAGATAAGCATTAGCTGCGTATTATAGCACATAATAAAGTAAGTTTATTTCATGGATGGAATAAAGCAAAGTTTATTTGAAGTACCTTCGGCATGATGGTTTATTCAATACAAAACTTTGCAATTGCGAGCATTCAATTTAAATAGTCCTTAGATTTCTATTGGTTTATTAAATTTAACACTAATCTCTTTTTGATAAACAACATATGTACATATCTTTATTTTAAATTCATGTTTACACAGGGTAATTGATTAGAATTGATGGCTATTCATTTGAGCCGCTTTTCTCTATTAAAGAACCTAAGATACTGAAATTTTACTGTTTGATTGTCGTGGCTATCGAAGTTTGTGATTGATCCTATTTTCAAATATTACATATCGTATCTGAATTATTAGTTTATGTCTTTGTAAATTTCAGTTAAACTCTAATGGTTGAACCAAACATTAATGCTAAAAGAGTAATCATATTTTAAATAAATCGTAAGAAATCTTGGAAAAAGCCAATTTTTGAAGTATTTTATTGAAGAAGTATACATCAGATAACTCCGATTTTTTAAAATTAAATTTATTATCTTCGTAGCAGGCCGACTGCAACTTAGTAATATGCCAGCAGTGCAACCTCACCAAATATAAAGCTTTTTCGGGTGTTGCAAGCTTATCCTGATTCTTTTGACCGGAACTCACTACTCCACAAGCTAATCGAGGCACATATTGGCATCCGTTCGGCTGCTTCTTTCGACATTTTTATCAATGTTTGGTTGGATTTCAGTGGCTGTCTAGGGAATCGACGCTCTTCCAGAAAAACACACTTAAGCTATGTGTAGGCCAGTTGTTGTACCAGAGCAGGGGGTTTGGCGTGCTTTCTCGAAAACTGTGAAGAGCCCAGTTGGCCGAGCTTATAAAGCTGTAACACAAGCTCATTCTCCTGCATCTGGAAACCAGTAATATGCGAACAGTAATAGAGTAGCTTTGCCACCGTCTTCGTCACCCCTCACAATCGGGACAGAAGTCCTGCGAACCCAAGTCCACTGGCGTGGATACCATAGCGACAGAACCCTCGAAACTCAAGGCTGCTATGACTGAAGCTGATAGACTGGAGAGTGACTTGCTGGTGCGTCTAGTTTCGAGGGGGAAGGCCACCGATGTTTAGTAATTCTGCGAGTTCTTTATCATTTTGTCAATGCCTTGAGGCTTTTAATATTGATTTGCATTTCTATCTCCATTGTTATTTTCTATTTAATAAACGGAATCTGTTTACGCGTATTGTTTCTAAATCAAAGACATGGCATCATTGTAGAAAACTACTACATTTTCATTAAAAGAAATGCACATTCCTTCGCTTCTTTGGCTTGCCACAATAATTTTACTCGTCTTTTCAAGCGCAGCCTTTCCAAATGCAAATACATCTCAAATTATATTCACTCATGAAAGTAAATATTTAACCTGCTGACAAAGAGATTTCTGGCATACCCAGGACTAAGCCAACTCCACACGAACTACACACATACATACATACATATACACCAGTGTATGCCAATGGCAGTCAGCAATTTCGCTGGAAAAAGAATATGCGCGGCAACTAATTGCAAAAGAAAATTATAAATTTGCATCGCATTCACATGCAGACGCGACGCTGCTCGGCGTTGCAACGGCTGGAAGCAGACGGGCGGACGGGCGGACAGGCGGGCGTTGGCGCACTGTCTCGCACGACGCTGTACATCATTGCCGTAATTACAGAGGCACGCTGCCGTAAACCAAGAAAAATCAAAAGCAACGAGCCGGAGTGTCGGCGGAATATTAAAAAGTGTCTCTGTGGCGCGTAAAAGTCACAGAGAGAGGAAGCGCGTCGGGGAGCAGGCATAAAGAAAGTCGCCTTAAATACAGTTTAAGCTGCTGCGCTGGCGGCGGCTGACGCACTCACACTGCTCACACTCGAAAGGACTCCAAGCCAAACATAATCAACTCATTACAAGAGCAGACGGAAGTGCCTTGGCAGCAGCTGCAATGACAGTGCGACTGCGGCCGTAAACGCCAACCGGAAAGACAGTCAACGCAAGCGAAATCCGTGAATGCGAATTAACGCACACAGAATGACATGAAAACACAGCCACGCTTCCACACACTCACGCCCACGCACAAATAGTCACAGTCAAATGGCATGATAAGGAGCTGCGCTAAAAGGATAACCGCGTACAAAATGGATTTTTCTGTGGCGGTATTTTTGCCACAGCTTTTTGCAGATTCCAGCTGTGATTTCTGCTGGATTTTTGCTGAATTTTTGTGCTTTAGCTTTGTTCGTTTTTGCATTTTCTATCCTTTTTTGCCACTGCTGCTGTCTTGGCTGACAGCGCAGCAAAGACAGAAGGCACCATTTGTATCGCAGAGGCAGTCTTTTTGGCTTTATATATTTGTGTGTGTGTGTGCTTGTATCTCTGTGTAAGGTAGCAGGATGCAACTGGCACTGCCACGGCGACTGCCACTGCAGGAATTCGAAATAAATAAGCTGCTGGATTTTGTTTTGCGGTTGTTGATGGCTGAGATTATGTGCAGCGGTGCGAAAGGATTTGGCATAGTGTCGCTGCTCTTTCGTGTGTCGGTGTGGCAGCTGCTTAGCATTCGGGCGGCGCTAACAGGCAAAAGCTTTTAGCAGGATATGCCATTTCTTCATTGCACCACTCACGGACAGAAAGTGGAAAGCGTAACAAGCGCGCCTGTGCGTCCAACTGAGATTAGTGGCAATCATACGTGTCACTTGCCGCAGCTTCATTAGTTCTTCCTGCGGCCTACTCCACGTGCCAAGTCAAAGCCTTGAAAACTGTTGCGGCAATTTCCCAGTACTTTTAAAATTGACGCTACCTCGCCGCTGTCTGTCGCCCGCCGGAGGCTCGCTGCCTGGCTATGTACCGTGTCTTGGCGCACTTAATTTTTGCTGCGTCTTTGTGTGCCTGCCACAAATGCTGTCATTGTTGCCGCTTCAAAAATGAAAGCGCGCACTTAACACCAAAAATCCATGCTTGTAAATGTAATCCTTTCCACTTTGCTCTGCTCTTCCTGCCTCTGTCTGAAGTTCGGGGTTGGAGGCGGTTTGTGTTCTGAGCACAACACTTTAAGAATTGTCATTGTGCTGTCACTGCCGGCTGTTGGCGCTGTTGCCGCAAGCAGCCTTCACTCCCCGTCAGTTCCCCGCCCGCCCGCTCTGCGCTCTTTTCACTTTATTTGAAAATTTTTACTAATTTTAATTTCACTGCAAAACAAAGACCATACACTTACACAGCCTGCCTTCAGCCAGGCAGGTTGCCTCAAACCACCGAGCAGCCAGCAACCCCAAGCCTCACAGCAGCAACAACAGCGAGAGCAACGAGAACTCAATGTCAGCCTGTGTCTGGCAACGTGTGTGCCTGGCACTCACTCTTCAGCGCTCAGCTCCAGCTCCAGCTTTGGCTGCCAGTGCTCTTCACAGCGCTTGGCATTTGATATCTTCTTTGGGCTGCACACCTAAGGACCTTGTCTTGCGGTTGCCGGCAGAGACAAAGGCGCACAGCACAAGGCAACCGCAGCCTCCGTCGCCCGCCGCCGTCATCCATGCCAGCCGCCCGCTTGCCAACGCTGCGTTGCTGCCGTTCCCGTCTCTGGTTTGCCGAAAAATCTTCTTGAGCGACATTATTCGGCGACTTGGAACAGAGCGCGCCCGTATTCTTCGTGGTTTTTAATGAAAATCCCTGCTCCACCCCCAGCTCCCCCCACGCACACATCCACAAACACTAGCACAGCCGCTGGGAATTTAACCCATTCGTTTTTGGCCGCCTCGCCGCCCCCCGCTCTGTGCCTTGGCTGCCACTGCTATGCTGCCAAAGGATTACTCAATTAATTTAATTATGTGCTGTCAATCATTTCGTTGCTTTTCCATTACTGCCATTACCACGAATGCTGCCAGTGGCTGCGCGCCCGCCTTGCCCTTCGCCGCTTCGCGTTATTTCCATGCGAAATGACTTTTCCTTGAGGAGTTTTTCCTATTTTGCATGGATTTTCCATTTATCGCGATACAAGGCCGACATCTCCGCTTCCTCTCCTAGCGTCCCAGCTTATTTTTCATTTAACTCATGCTGGCGTGCTTGAGTTTGGCTGCTGCTGGTAGGCAACAACGGGCTTAAGCGAATCCGCGCCGCCGTCTTCATTTGCGCTGTGGTTTTCTCTTGTTGGTGGCAGCAGCGGGGCGTGTGTGGTTATTTTAAGAAATACGCACAATTCTTTGCGTTTTTCCGCGAAAGTTCATTTGCAAACTTTTCATTTTCGGTTTATTGGTTTGATGTGTTTGCTGCGTTACCTCCTCGTCACTACTCCTCAAACCCTGCTCCCCTAAAGCTGTTGTCTTACACGCTTCGTATTGCCGCATATCCTGCGGCTGCTGCGTTTTAAAATGCCGTCATGTGAGTGTGTGTGTGTGAACCCCGAAAGGATTGGAGGCGTAAGAGTTTGCATATATGTGCAAATGACTGACGACGATCTTCATTTTTCTGATTACTTTTCTCGGATTTTAATTATTTTAATTATTCAAGCGCGTTTCTTTTCTTTGCTCCGCCTTTGTCAAGACGTCCTCTTTTACATCTTAACACTTGCGTTAGGAAATGAGTTTGCGTCATTGTTTTCAATCAAGCGATTTCAATTTGCTTGTTGTTGTTTTCGACAAATCAAAAAAGTTGCTGAAAATGGCGCATAAATGAAATTGCTTTGATAAGCCGAATCTCAATTTACGCTTTTCTTATGAAGTGATGTCGGAAGAAAAGAGAAGACTATTTTGCATACGAGCTAAAAAATAAGAAATAAACCATATTAACGTTTTAATAAATTCAAGTTTTTAAGAAAACTTTTTGAAAACTTTGAAGGCAAAAAGACCTCCGTAAAATTTAAATACAAAAAGGGATCACTCCAATTTAGTTTAAGAACAAATTTATGAAAAATGCGCTAGAATCAACAATACGTTTTGTTTTTGTACCGAAGTTTTCCATGTTTTCAAAATATAAATCTATATACTTTAATTTTAAGTGGTCGTAGACTTTAATTGGTTTAAGCTTTGCCGTCATCGCCCATGATTTTTAATACTGTCACAGTTACTGTATATAACCCATATTTTCGGAATATCCGGAATCGGAATACTCGTCTTCGTTTTCAGCTTTAGCTAGTTTGAAATTAACTATTCAGCTTCGGCCCTGGTCGAATAAAATTTTGTTATTTTAAAAACTTTGGTAATGAAAACAGCTTTGCTTAAGAAAATTTGCATGCGCATGTATTCTGTCGCAAAAGATGTTCCATGTTTTTCCCTTGCGGCTTTAACTTCATCGCAAAGTTCAGTATTTGGCCATAAAATAGTCTTTTTCTTCGGCAATACAGGATGTCCCCTTTTCGGCTTGGGTCTAAGAATCTATATTCAGTAGCTACTATTTGATACAATGTGATAATGTTTAGGCAAATAAATGAGTTTAAAGTTTTCACAACTCAACTGGTTTGCTCAGTCAAGCAAATAACTGTCGAATAATATCGAGCCAAACTTTGAGGTCGAACTCAATACTTTGAATATAGTATTTTTTATAAGGGTTCGGAACAAATTTTTTAAATACTTTATTGGTATGGCAATTTAATTTACATTTTTCTCTTGTAATATATAAAAATACGTAGTCCGAAAGTCAAGAATAAGGAGGCAGAGTAGCCAGTTACTTAAGGCTGCCTTCTTTTAAGGAAGAAATACAATCGCTTTATTCTGGAATTACGGAAGCTGAACGGGCAGAAGAGTAAGAAAGCTCTAAAAAGCAAAAATATACATAAAGAGCTAGCAATTGAAAATTTTATAATCACAATTTCAATTAACTATTTGAATACAGCCGCGTAAATTGACACTCAGTTTTTTGGTTGATTTATAGCGTAATCATTTTATCTACAAGGAAAGAAGCGGCGTCAAAATTGAAACTGCTGCGGCACTGAATATGCACTTTTTCTTGAGATTTTTTTTTAACTTGATATTGCTCATCATTTGTGAATTCGTGTATTGAAAGTTGTTCAGCTCGTCTTTTTGGGTTTTTATTAAATAGTGCCTATTAAATAGACTTTATTAAACATTTGAATAGTAGAAATATTAAAATTTGTTCAGAATCTAAGCCGATTTACACAATTTTCCAATTTTCTTAACAATTTCAGCCATTTAACACACTTCGATTAACACACCCAACAGAATTTAGTTTGAAAACGTTTTTATATATACTTTTTTTTCAATTTAGCCATTGACTAATTAGAAAAATTCCAAAGTGACAAATTTTTTCTCAAAATCTCTCAAATTTCGAAACAGCTGCCTTCAGATGCTGGCAATTAGTCATTGGCAAACAAACAAAATTCCACGAAAATGAACGGAAACGCTGAATAAATGTTGACAAAAAGAAGAAGCTTTGCAAAAACACACGACGACCGACGTTTGTGCGGCAACTGAAGCCAAAGGCGGGCACAACGGCGTGATTTTTTGCCCGCTGGCAGGAAAAATATTGTGCTGCTCTGCGATAATGGGAATGGCTGGGATGGCACTCCTTGACGCGAAGGACTGACTGCAAGCGCAAATGTGCCACAAACGCAAGTGGCCGAAATCAGAGTGCAACACTCACAAAAAGGGATAAGGAAATTTTGAAAATGAAAAGCCAAAAATTGCGAACTCTGCTCTTGTCTCGTCGCTGCAGGAATTTACAATTAGAAGAGGATAGTAATGGATGAAAGAAAAGCCGGGCCGAGGATGAGGACGAGATGAGCGGGGTGGCATGCCGTTGCAACTAATGAGAGCCGGCAACTGCGAGCTGAGAGCGCCCTGTGCCGCAGGGGAAACTCCAATACCCGAACATGTGAAGTTATTTTGATTATTTTGAAGCACGTGCTGGCAGTTTTCGGAGTGTGTAGCACAGTTTTTGAACTGAGGAAAAGCGCATGCGCCATTGCAGTGCAGCAGAAAAGAGAGCGAGAGGTAGGGATACCTGGAGAAGGGGCATGTAACCAGTTCTTATCAATGTTTTTTAAAAAATAGTTATGAAGCTGTTTAATATGCATATTTATTTATTAATTTATTATAGTAATTAGAATAATAAATTATTATAATTTAAAGAAATAAGAGATCTAGCTGCCAGGGCTTTCATATAAAATACATATGAAATACCACAAAAATAAATATCAGGACTTTAAATGGTCATCGTACTAATTTTATGATACTTTATACGTTGATAAATATTCTGAAAAAAAGAAACATGACTTAGACACGAAAGGCATTAAACTACTTCTGCGAAAGGAAAGTATGTACCTTGTTTTAGGGAGGGAAAGCGTACAAATTATTAAAAATCTCTGCTTTGAATCATAGAGCAATTCGTTTTAGTAAGAGGAAAAATTCTTTAAAGTATTCCTAGCCATAACCTAATCTAGCTACTCAAGATCGTTCGGATTTGGCTACTAATAGGTCCAGGCAACTTCTTATAGAAAAATTTAACATGCATAAAAACAGGGCGAACCTCAGAAAATATTTCATTACTGAGATAAGTTAAGGATAGAAACAAATACACATAGATGCAGATGATCATAGGAAGACTAAGCAAGTTGAAAGACATATTGAAATCAATCAAGTGTATAGAAAAACAGAAACGTTTTAGGCATTAGCTATAAATAATTTTGTGCAAACTTTGTATTGCAGCATACAAAATATATAGTATAATCAAAAATTAATAAATAATTGGAGCATCGTGCATGGCTAAGGCCTAGCTTTTCGCATGAACAAGTTAACGGGACTTACACATTTGTTCTATGAAGGTATTTTAACGGGAGCGAGAAGATTTATTATAAAATATTTTGCTTTATTTTAAACAGTTCAGTGAAGCAGATGCAAGGTTAACAAAATGTGCTTAAAACATCTGTTATTATTAATTAACAAAAGACATCGAGGTCAGAAAATAATCGAGGGACTCTGGAGCTAGAGGTCATTTGGCACAAACAAAGAATTCCAAAAATAAAGTGGTCTGATTCGATGTCTTCAAACAGAGTGCAGTTATAGACAGTTTAAATCTTGACTAAAGATATTTTTAAAGGCTTTAGCCCACTTAAAAGAAAAGAAAGGAAGAGAATTGTTATTAATTGTTATGAATATAAAATTCACCGCCCGGCTCTCACATTGCCCTCTTATTTTTGCGATTTGTTTACGTTTGAAGTTGCGGCTTGCTGGCTCTCCGGAGGGGTTTAAGCCGCTACTATTGGAGCAAGCAAGACAAGCGTTACGTTTCACTTACATACTCTGCGAGGTCCAAGTACAAACAACAACAATACAACGAATAAGGGAGGAATTACTCCGAAAGAGCGCGTAACTGCTGCCACGCCACCACCACGGCCGCACAACAACTACAACAATCACGGCAGCAACAATCTCACAAGGATACTCGTCCTGACTACTCAGTCTAACGGCATAGCTCCAACACGGCGCAGCGTAAAACGAGCAGAGCAAAGCAAAGCAATAACAACAACAACAACGCTGTCAACAAACGGCGCACGGCCAGAGCGAAGGCAGCAACAAGAGCAACAGCAACAGCAGCGGCAGCGGCAGCATTTTCGGTTGCAATTTTCATTGCGTTCCAAAGTTCGACAACTTTGGAAAACTCTGCTCGTGTAGTTTGTTGCCAGTTAGCTGCGAACTTAGAACAGGTAGAGACGCCGCGCGCTTTCGAGTTTCCTGCGAGCAAGCTTAAATGCGCTGCCAGTGTATTTGTGCGTTCTAACGTGTTTTCTGTGCATCTGTGTGAGTGCGTGTCTGTGTAGAATTTGGCCTTTTGCAGATTGCGTTGTGTGTGCTTTTGGCAGCTGCAAAAAGTGAAATATGTACTACAGCGGTCGGAGTATATAGAGGCAGAAGTGCAGTTAACAACAACAAGCAATTTATAGGAGAAGAGTGGCGCACTGCCGCGAAACTTTACTGCCCCAAAACGCATTCCGAGTCAGTCGCAGTCGCACGCTTCAGTCCGGGTGCAGCGAGCGCGAATTCAATTGCAGCAGTTCAATTGCAATACGCAAAAGTTTGCCAGCAATAAAATTGCTGTGGCTAAAGTTGCTCACTGCGCTGCTGTCCGGCCAACAGCTGCGGCTGTTAAAAAAGTGGAAGAAGTTGTTGTATTCGCTACGCTGACTTTTTGTGGCGTGGCCGTGAAAACAGCAAACTGAAAGCTTAAATTAAAAGAAGAAGCGCAAGCAAGACATTCAAATCTCTGCCCTTCCCCCCTCGACAAAACAGAAAAGAAATGCGCCAAGTGGACTAAGACGCCGCCTTTGATACACAACCGGACCAACTTTTTTACGGCTGCCGCAAAGTTTTCGTGATTGAGCCAAGTTTGCAGACGCGTTTGACCCGCTTACGGTAATTTCGAGTTCCGACTTCGAGTTCCGGTAGAGTTTCGTGCTCACATTTCGGCGGCAAAAAGTTGGCAACAAATAAAAACGAAAGTTTCCGCGCGTCCGGCCACGGCAAAGTGAACGCACTCAAATATATAGAATAACGCATACGCGGAATTGTGCCACAAGTGAAGTGATGCCATTACCCTTGGCGAAAATGTTGCGCCAGTGAAACAACGAAGCAAACTTTAAAACATATTTAAAAAAATCGTTCAAGAAATAGGTAAACACCATTGAATACTCAAATTCAGTTTGTCTTTTCTAGTCATTTCGAGTCTTCTCGAATCCCTGAGCGCGATTCTTGAGCAGCAAAAATTCAATGCAACAAGAAAAATGTTTTCTCAAAATTCCCAAAAATTATTTAAAATTTTTTATTTCTTATCAATACGAATAAATTATAGTAGGATACAATATCGTGCAATCGCCTGTGAGCAAATTTAATTAATCTATTCCTTATATATTTTCCATCATAGCGCTCATATTTTACTGAAGTTTTGAAATTATATATGACATATATATTCCGAAAATATGACAGCACAAACATTTTTACTAAATAGTAGCAGGAATCGCAATTCTCTCATCAAATATATGGACCTTAGAAAAAAGGGTTTTGGGTGCCTCTGTTCAAAATCTTACAATTGTTATTAAATATTAATTTTTCGACTTGAATAGGATAAGAGCAAAACCTCACAACAAAGATTTTCTTTGAAATTATTGTGGCACTTTCCTAAAAATACTTGTGTTGAAAAAAAACTATAATCAATTTCTAACTCTTATATGCTGATAGTTTCTGCTTTGATGCTATTTAAACTCTTCTCATAAGCTACTCTGCTTTAGTTTAGTTTAGTTCCAACTAAACTTTAACAGTAAGGATAAAATTCATTCCAAGAATAAGGAGCTGTCTGGCCTTTCAGTTGCCATTAATAACTAAGAAAACGTTTGACCAATCTCTAACATCCTTATTGGTCGTAATACTTTCAAGAACGCGATTAGGGAATATTAGAATTCTTTGTGAATATATTTCAGTTTAACCCTTTAATATGAAGCTTATATTATATATATACATATATTATAATCATTCCATTCAGATGGAAATATTTTAATGAACTGCATTATATGTTCAGGGTTTTAAGTAAAACTATCACTCACAGTAAAACTAAACTCAATCTGTTTTTGACGAAATTGGTTCTGCTACGTCAAATTCTATAATCTTTCAAAATAAGGTGCAAATAGTCCAGCCAATGAAAAGATGTAAAGATTTATTAACTTCTCAAAAAAAAAATTTATAAAAAAATTTAAATAACAGGAATGACGAGAACCGTCAATATTAGATGCTCCTTTTGAATTCGTAGAAGACCGAAAAATCATAATTCTATATTGACGCATCTACCGAAAAATTTCTTCTTGCAATTTAAAACTCTTTTTTTCTGCTGGATTCTCGGGCTTACTCTACAACGGTGCTTTATAGGGGAGGGTCTTTTATAGCCAAATTCGATAAAACTATCGAATCTTAGATTATTTAGTTATTTTTCATTTGATATGAACAACCTTATTTATGATTTGTATGCATCTATTTACAAATGAATTATTTCGCCAATCCCTGACAGCAAAAAATATGGCATTGTCGAAACGACCGCTTTCCAAGGAGACGGCATTGTCTGAAAATAACAACAATAACAACAACAAGGGCGAGGAACAGGAGACTGCGATTAAACGCAAAAAACGCTCCAGTCGCGATGACGAATCAATCAACAATAACAACAACAATAAGCTGGATGAAAAATCGTCGCTGCCACAGAAAAAACGCTCCATAAGCAGCTGTTCCAGCAACAAGATTACCACAACTGTCAATAGTAACAATGGCAACAACATTATTTCGTCGGTCGTTAATCACTCCCCGCCGGAGCGGCAACCGGCATCGTCGAATGCTCCGCCCAAGGCGGGTCCCGACGATCAGGACGATGAGACGCTCATACGCGAGACGCAGGCGGCTCTGAAGAGCCTCTCAGGCAGCTGGCCAGAGGCGCGAAGCAACCTGTACCGACTGCAGGATCAGGACGAGAATCCGCCGCCATTTCAGAATCTCTTCGAGGAGAAGCAAAAGTATGAAGTGGCGCCGCTGCCGCCGCCGACGCACCGCGTGCGTACCGAAGAAACTCACCACACTGATCTCTTACGTTTCCACAGACAAAAGGAGAACGATCAGGCGCGCCTCAACTCGCAGCACGCGCCGGACTCCTCCGTCGAGGAGCACAAGAAGGCGGCCTATGCACAGCAGGTGTCGTCCGCCTTCAAGCCGCCGGCCGACATCAAGCGCAACGGTCTCGTCGCATACCCGGGCGCACATTTCCCGGCATACGGCAGCAGCGATGCGAACTCGGCCTTCCTCAGCTACCAGCAGCATACACACGCGATCGGCGACCTGAGCGGCGGCCTCACGCTGCTACCGCCACGTGTCCCAGCTCAGCCACCGCCAACAACAACAGCGACGACCACTACGACTTCGCCCTATGACATAGCGTCGCAGATTGGTGGCCCACCCGATCGGAAATTGGAAGCTGACAAGTCAGCTGGCGGCAAGCACGGCACTCCCGATACGCTCAAGCACGCGCACGACAGCTGCGCCGCCGGCAGCGCTGCCGACGCCAAGCAGTATACCATTCTGCAGCCGGCGGGGGTAGGCAGTCGTGCGGCCTCTGTAATGCAGGACATCGCGCGTGAGGGTGGCGGCGTCACCCTGGCAGCTGTGGGGAGCAACGGCGGCGGAACGGCTGCCGCGGCGTCGCAGTCATCGAGTGTCACTGCGGCGACAGGTGGCGGTACGTCGGCGAGCGTTCCACAGCCTACTTACTCGCCAGGCAGCCTGAATCGTGGTGAGTTTGGCAAATATTCTCCTTTCCCTGTACCCGTTTATTTCGTTTTTGTTGCTGTTTTTATAATTAGAAGAAGAATCGGCTTATAGCTGCTTCTTGTTGCATTGAGTTTGAACCAATTTGACGAAATTATTGCGAAAAATGCGGAGTGGGTAGAGGGACGCTTTGAAGCCAAACCTTTGGAGTTTGAAAAAGGTGCGAAGCTCTCAGGTGCATTCAATATTCTTCCAATTGGCTTAAAAGGTTTGGGCTGAACTCCTAATGAGGAACTCTTTTTCACTATGCATAGAATGATTGGTGAGAGCATAAAATATCCTATAAAGGATGTGTAAGCAGATGCTCATGCTTCAATAAAATACAAGTAAATACTTGCCAGTTTTGCTCCTTGAAAACGTGATGGTTTTTAAAAGAAGGCGGTGATATTAAGGCATGTGAAGTCACACGGCTTAGTCAATAAATTCTCGGTCTCCAAAGTTTTCTAGCTTTCCAGGCAATCTAAAACAAGAGCAGATAATAAAGGTCTACAATTTCCTCTCTGAGAAAGTCTTGTTTCGTCCAAACAATTCTTTGCAATTATAAAGCATTCCAAAATTCTTTGATTGAATAACTGAAAAATTAATAGGTTCCCATAAATTGTGCTAGAAATAAAATTGGGTTTAGGCTCCAATAACGGTAGATTTAGAACATTTTTTAAAATTGGTAAAACTATTTGTAAGTTTGCTTGAAAAGAAAAGCTATCTAAAATGGAGCAGACTACTAAAAAACCCGACCTTAAAAGTGAAAGAAAAATTTCTGGAGTTACGTGTATATGTGTATAAAAAAGTAAAAGTATGTATAAAAACATGATGAACTGCGTAATACATAATTTTATGTGCTTATGGATAAATAAAGAAATTATGATCGGCAAATTTAATACTTACATATTTATCATACTGACTTAGAGATGACTAGACATCGCTATTTGATCGAATTTTATTAAATAGCTGCGGATATAGAATCCAGATATATTAGATTTTTTCAAAAAAGCATACAAAAAGTAGATTAGTTTAAGCCTATCGGCTTGCTGAACTTTTTTACCCTAGGAAGGGTTTTTTGTTTGGGGGAAAAATGGGATTGATAACTTAATCAATATAATTGATTAACATTTTTGTCACAAATACGTTCTTGGATTTTTATGCGCAATCAAGTCTAAATTTGAACAAAAAAGTTCTACGCCTCAATGACCTTGGAACATTGTAGCATCTCTCATTCAAAGCAATTGCAATAATGCAATAAATTGTTTTTAAAAGTGCGAGAAGTATAAACAGGACATAAGCATTAAGATATTTTGCTTTCTATGCACCTTTCTCTCGCATGTAACTCGTAAATCTTAAATCTCATTCAATTAAAGTCTGAACTTTGGCCTCTTGCTTTGTTTCCGAACAGCAATGTTCAACATACTTGAGCACTTTCCATAGGAAGCGACAGTAAGCGGCTGCAGAAACCAAATAGTGCTGCTGACTAATACACACACACATTCACGCACGGCGTATCTGCTTAGAACACATTACAACACATTTGCACCCACACCTACAGCCATTTGCTGTTGTATTGTTGTAATAAGTGCTGTTATTATTTGCGCATTTTGCTAACGCTTTTGCCACTTTTCCCGCTCTCGCCGCCATTGTCTGCCGCACTAATTCGAAGCCTGTCTTTAGGCTACCCCCAAAAACGCCTACGGAACATATGCAAGCCCGCTCCACGCTGCCGTCTGTTGGCAGCCACTTTAGCTTGTCGTTGTCAACCTTGCCTAAACTCAGGCGCACACAGACACAGACACACGATAACGCACACCTCAGCAGCCATTAGACACGTACACGTTAGCCCACACGCAGCCGTCTGCCACCCCTTTCGCTGCCTTTCCGCTGCTGTCGCACTAATTTCCCTCGCATTACAATTTATAAAATTCATCTTTTTAGTATGCCGCCCTTCGCCTGCTCCTCCGCGCCCCCGAAAAAGGCTTGATTAGATACAAAGCAATAAAAGCACGTTTTCTAAACCACTTTCGCATATTTATTTTGTCATTATGTCGGCATTTAATGCGCTCAAGGATCTCTATCGTTGCGTGTGCGTGTGCGTGTGTGACTTTGCTCTTTGTGTGGCTGAGTGGGTGAGTGTGTGCGGCTTTTATGCCATAATTTGAATGACTTTTTAAATAGTTTCAGCAGAAATTGCCGGAGCGGCGTAATAAGTCATTAGAAAACGCTTTTTAGCTGCGAGCTAAAGTCGCTTATTAGGCTAAGAACCCTGCCTCGTAGCGGCGGGGCATGCATGCTTATCTCCGTTATTTGCATTTTGTATGACAGCGTGGCATAAATTTTAGTTGGATTTTGATTGACATGTTGGCAACTATTGCTGCTGTGCCCAAAGGAGGCGGCGGCAGGCAACAAACTTGAGAGTTTCAAAGTATGCCAGCTTTTATTTAATGCCTGCTATCTCAGAGCGAAGCTGAGTTGAGCAGCGCTTAAGATTTAAGGACGCCAGCTTCAAGTTCGGCGCGGCGGCAGCTCTGCTTATTTTAATTAAATTCTAATTAGAAGATAAGTTTTTCCAGCGCTGTCAGCCGCTCACACATGCGACGGCAACAGCCGCCGCCTTGATACAGTGCTGCCGCGTCGCACGTAATAGACACAAATATTTTCTAACATTTTTGTGTAACCCTTTCCTATCCACACCGCCAGCTCGCCGTCAAGAAAGGCTGCCAACAACGACAACGTGAGGCAGACAGGTTTTTATTACGCTTGTTTTCTTACATGACATGTGAGCATGTATGCATGTGTGTGTGTGCACTTTTTGTGTAAATAATGCAAAGCTGTTTTCCATCAAATTTTAATTAATTATTTAGGGAAAAAAGCAAATTTTTGCTAAAGCGTCGCACTTCAGTAGCTTTTAAAAGCAATGCCATAGGCATAGCGGGGGGAAAGTATGGCTGCATATGTCTGACGAGCATTGCTTCTGCCTTCCTTTTGCTAATTAATTAAAAAGCTCCAAGTTATATGTAAAATATTCAACACATTTGCTCTGAAATAAGTTTTGATATGTGCCGTCTTTGAAGCTTCTTGCCTATCTACTTCTTCACCTATTCCTTTATACTTTTTTTCTTACTTTTACACATGTGCTGAATTTGTGAATCAGTTTGCTCATTTATGTGCATTTCCAGATGGCACCAAGTGCCCGACGCCAAGTTGTACTGGCCAAGGACATGCAACTGGATTATATTCACATCACAGAAGGTAACTACAGTATATAGCAGAAAAGCTCTGAATTTTCCTAACAGACAAAATATAGAATTATTGAATCAGAATAAGTAACAGCCGAATATTCGCCGGAACAATACTAAATCATCCCTTGTGAATGTGTTTGTATTAAGCTTACTTGTAAACTGGGAATAAAATGATGAGTGTGACTTCAGAATATATAATAATTTAATCTAGTATAGAGAACGATGCTCAATTTGGCTGTAAATCGCTGTTACTTTTAAAACAATAATCGAATTCGCGATTTAGAGTGCTGTTCGAATTTTTGTGATAATGTGCCATCACAGCGAGCTTTCAATATATGTAAAAAAAAATGAATTTATAGCTATTAGACTCGATTTTTTTTTTAAACCTGACGCATAAGAAAATTCTACCTTGAATTTCGAAGCCAGCAAACGAATTTTTAAAATCAAATTTTCTAAATGAAAGCAGAGTAGTCTAGCAATATTTGAAAAGCAAAAACGTTAATACAAAACCCTATGAGCTCGGTTACATGGTTCGATACGATCTGCCCAAAATTCCAAGTTAATTAGTTAGGTTTCACCAATCTCGGAACTCGTTGCATAACAGAATCACCTTATTCGCCAAGATAACCTGGCTATATTCATCACTGTCATGGCATAAAATCACTTAATTCAGATGGAATTTTAATTACATTTTATCTTAATTAATCAATTTCTTACAGGGTTAAATTGTGTTTCGACCTTATCACAACATATATAAAATTTTTAATTCCATTAACTTAGAGTTCATTTTACTTCCTATTTACAAGCTAGTTTTTATTTTAAAGTAAAAGGTTTTGTTTAATTGTATATTTGAATAGTTTCTGCAATGAGTTCTGATAATCCAACATGGCTCTGCCAAATTCATTTCGTTTGCCTAACCAACGAAGTCATAATCTATGTAGCAATTTCTGAATCCTTCCAATCAATTTGATCATATAATAAACTATAATCTTTACTCTTTCATCGAATTTTTAGCATATCTGGCTGCCCAAAACGAGACAAGGTCACATCTGAATGTAAGTTCACTATATATTTCAATATGTTATACAAGATCTTATAGTCAGCATGTGTGTACGTATGTCTAAGAGTGCGTGTGTGTGTATGCATCTACGTGATATCTACATAGTTGCATGTGACGAGTGACTCTATACTTTATGCTACTTCATGCTTTAAAGCGGGGTAGAGATTAGAATTAATTAGTCGAGTTTGTGGAAAGAAGTGAGTGTACTTTAGACTTTTCAAATTTCCGTGCTTGAAACACAAATACAAAGCAATGGTAAACTTTGAGTATTTCTTCACTTTTCGATGTGCTCTCCCCGCTCAAATTCTACATACTGCCTCTACTATACCTACTACTACTACTATTACCGTTATGCATCTACTACTTTTCTACATAACTACTAAAACCTTCTTCTAATACTACTAAAATCTTCGTAAGCTGCAGTGCTCCGGCTTTTGTGACTGCTGTAATGCCTATTCGTAATTGTTGTACTTATGCCTTGTAGTAGTGTGGACATTAGAAATACTCAATATTTTCCAAGTAACTAACGGTACATTGCCTTCCCCGCTCATCTGCCGCATTCCCCGCAGTATTGGCTTTACATGAGCAAATCCTCAAGTGTCCCACGCCCGGCTGCAACGGCCGGGGCCATGTGCAAGCACATCGCAGTGTCCATCGCAGTCTCTCCGGTTGCCCCAAGGCTACGAAAAGGGCGGCCAAGAAACTTTCGAGCAAGTTGTTTTGTTCCGTTAAGGATGAGCGCACAGTTTCCGATCTGAAATTTGAAAAGAGCCATAGAGGTTTGTCCAACCTTTTCTACCAACAACTCCCGCCTAATCTCTACCCCCTGCCCTAAATCATAGCTGCGAAAGGTATACGACTACAAACATTTCTGTATCTTTTCCCTATAATTTGCAAAATTCATAGGTTTAGATACACTTAAGACGGAGCAAAAGGAACTGCATCATTTGGAAAAGTTGAAAATCACTTCCAACCACTTTCTCAACAACAACACTGTCAGCTGCATCAATAACAACAACAATAACAACGCTGGCGTCAATAAATTGAACCTGAACTCCAGCAATTCGAACAATTCGAACTCGAGCAGCGGCAACAACACGATGCCAATTATCAAAAGCGAGTTCAGTCCGGTTGCCAACATCAAGTCCGAATACAACAAAAGCCCCATGCACTCGTACTTGACCAACGACTCCACAGCGGCGGGCCGTGGCAGCGGCACTGGAGCCGGACAAGCGGTTGCTGTTGCTGCGGGCCAAGCAAGCAGCGTGGCGGCAGCGACGGCGGCGGCGTTGAGCAACAATGACACTTTGCATGCGTCCCACTTGAGTGGCGTGCGAAGTGCGGCCGGAACTCTTCAGCATGCGAATGAGATGAGCCGCTACGTCAGCATGCAGTCGCACGGCATGGTGGCGGCGGAGCACCAACAGCAGGAGCAGAGTCCACACAATCCGCACCAACATACGCTGCACCAGCAACGTGGACCATTCATCGAGGACTCCTCGTCGCTAATGATGTCCGGCGGCGCTGGCACAGGCGCTTCCGTCGATGCTGGCGACGCGTACCGCAGTGAGCACCATCAGCAACAGGAGGACCACCACCACCACCACCAGCAGCAACAGCAGCAGCAGCAGTACGAGCAAATGCGCTACGCACAGCACATGGCCAACGGGGATGTTCTGGGCAAGGCGGGCTCTGCTTATGGCAGCGACATGCTCGCGCAGAATAACGGCAACCACGGCGCCCTCTCGCCCGGACCGCGCAGCTACGATCCGAATCCGCCAGCCTCGATTTCCTCAGCAGTATACGTCGACTCCGCCTCAGCGGTGAGCGTCACGGGCATGCCCACGGCCTTCGAGCGCTACGATCCCAACTGCAACGGCCAGCGCCAGGGACCACCCTCCAACATGTACCACTATCTGCCGCAGTCTGCCGATGACTTGCAGGCGCAGCAGCAGAAGTACTTGCAGGAGCAGCAAATGATGCTGGCGAAGAGCGAGCACGACGAGATGGCCAACGGCGGGCCGATTTACCCGCGGCCCATGTACCACTACGATCCCAGCATGGGACCACTGCCGCCAGGCTTCTCTGCTATCAATCTGTCCGTGAAGATGGCCGCTGCGCAGGCGGCCGCCGCTGCAGCGGCTTACCAAAACCAACAACAACAGCAGCAGCAGCAGCAACAGCAATTGCAGCAGCAACAACAGCAACATCAGGCGAAGCAGAGCGGCTCTCCTTCGCCCGCGGGCACAGTTGCTCCCGTAGTGGACCTTTCAGCCTCGGCGTCGGTGACCTCCTCCAGTCCGCACGGCTTCAACTCACCCGCTTCACACAACCAGTACAGCCAGCGCATAGGCGCCAGCAGTCCACAGCCCGGCGCCAGTCCGAACATCGCCAGCCCACAAGTGCCAAGTCCCCAAGGACAGACGCTGGATCTAAGCGTTACCCGCCTGCCGCACAGGTACTCGTAGTCAGTACCAACCACAAAATTTACCACTCTTGGGTGTGATCTCGACTGACTGCAATTTTTTCTGCTCTTTGCTGCCGTTTGCCGTCCCACTTTTAGCATCATTACCAGTCCTCAATATGGTGCTCACCCCGACGGCCTGGTCGTGGGCCATCCGCAGGGCTTCGGACCCGGCGGGCCGGGTACCGGCGCCAACGGCGCACCGCGCTCACCGCAAATGGAACCCGTTGACTTCAGTGGACCGCCACGGCCGCTGGGCTTTGGTCTGGTGGGCCACCTCGGCGGACCGCGGCCCTATAGCCGCGAATCGACGCCCGACAGTGGCGGCTCCCACTACATCGACAGCTATCGGGATCCGAGCGGTACGTGCCCACATTAGTTGACAGTGCCTCCGTGTCGCTGCAGCTTTGAACGACCATATTAATGTGTGTGTGTACTTCTTTGCTTCTTTCGAACCTTCCTCACAGGCTACTCGCCCCATCCCGGCTACGGCATGGTCGTGCAGTCTGATTATCCCCCAGCCGGCTATCATGCCTACGGCCCGGCCGCGTATCAGTGCAGCAATCCGTATGCGACGGCTGTCGGTCCCGGCGGATATCCGACACCAGTTTCGGGCGGCTACTCCCCCAGCCCGGCGTCCTGCTACTCCATGCCACCGCCGCAGCACATACCGCAACATGACAAGGCGAAGGATAGGTTAGTCGAATGGCAAGTCAAACAAATTTACTACTTTTCTTATGTGCATGCTTGAGTATGAGTATGAGTATGAATGTGAGTGCGGGAGTGTGTGTGTGTGCGGCGCAAGGTACCCACATTGTGCCATTACACTTGTTTTAATGGCAGCAGACTCGTTATAACGATAATGAAAATATGCTTGTGTGCATACGTGCGCGTCGGTGTGCGTTGCATATGTGTGTGTGAAGTTGAAGGCATTAAAATAAAGCAATAATGACACTTATCAGGCAAAGTACCAGCGATAAAGGACATGCTCTGTCACTGCACGGGACACTTTACACATGTATACATACACAAATGTGTGGCTGTGTGTGCGTGCTTTGTACATTTTAATATTTATAAAGATGTGTGACCAAAAATTGTCAGGTCGGCCATAAATGCAAAATATCGCTTAGGCCATGAGCGGGCAGCCTAGAGTTAAGTCCTGACCTGCCAGGCTAATTACATAGACTTTAAAGTGGTGCCAGGAAATGCCCTTCAGCGTATAACGGCTGAATGTGATTGTGTGTGTGTGCGAACATGCTTAAAATTTAAAAGGTTATGTTTTGGTTTTTTGCAATGGCTCAGTGTCAAAAATTTCCTTCACACAATTTAATCATACAATTTATAGTAAGCAATTTCCTTAAATCGCTGAATTTATAAGAAACATTATCCTTGCATTTGTTGTAGGTTCACTAAATTTTATAACATTAAACAAAATGAAAAAAATCATTTATAAATTTAATTAGTGCCCTTGTTATTTAGATAGAGAGAGATTGAACTCATGGATGTAGTGCTTAAACGCGCTTGCTTTCTTCCTTGCCCTTTTAACACCGTTATGATATCGGAATTGGATCAACGAATTGGATTTCTCTAAAAGTATTTCTAGCCATAAAAACGTGTTAGAATCGGTCTTTTTCACCTTTTAAATTGAATCTATTGATTTCTCTTATTCTCAAAACAGAGTTGGGTAGAAAGTACTCTAAACTTTTTCCTTTGCGTGTTGCTTAACAAAAGTATGTATATTATAATGTAGACGTATGTATTAGGTATCTTTATTCAGACGAGTGGCAATCAATTCAGTCGCTGCCATGCTTAAAAGAGCAGAAGTATAGTTCAGTCATTTGAGCATGATTGTTTCTGCTACAGAGCAATTTCTTTATCTCTTCAAAAATTCGGGCTTAGCTCATTTCGCACTGAAAATTTCAAGTGTGCTCGTTCGAGTGTGCCACGGACAGTGCGTCAATGTCCAGCAGTTTATCCTTTCCCTTTTCAATGCTGCGCTCGACTGATAAAACTCAAAAGGATAAGCCGACCGTTGAATTGGTTGTGTTATCTGATTCGCAATTCCAGTAGATTCGACAAATTGAAGTGTAGTTTTTTTAGAGTTTTTGCTAAAGTACATGACACACAAAGGCTTAGAATTTTCGATTGTATGCGTTTGTGTGTTAGTGTGTTCATTTCAAGAGCTGCTGAAAACTAAAGAAACTCTCTTGCTAACCTTCTGTGCCGCCTCGTTCCCACAGCTTGACCGGTTGTCCGCGTTCGGACCGCAATCATCTGCAATCGCATTCGCAGGAGCTGAAGTGTCCCACGCCCGGCTGCGATGGCTCCGGCCATGTTACCGGCAACTACTCCTCGCATCGCAGCCTGTCGGGCTGTCCGCGCGCCAACAAGCCGAAGAGCAAGCCGCGCGATGGACAGGACTCCGAGCCACTACGGTAAATTTTCAAATTGGCGCCACCCAAGCACGATTTTGATATATTGCATGTCTTTCAGATGCCCCATACCCGGCTGCGACGGATCTGGGCACTCAACTGGCAAATTCCTCTCCCACCGAAGGTAATTAGTGCTTGCTCCCAAAACTGGGCGATGTTCAGGCTAACTGTTTATGAATTTTAAGCGCCTCGGGCTGTCCCATAGCAAATCGCAACAAGATGCGCGTGCTGGAGGCCGGCGGCACGGTGGAGCAGCACAAGGCCGCAGTGGCGGCTGCCACCGCCATGAAGTTCGACGGTGCGTATGAACCGCGCAGTGCATATTTCGAGAGAGTTGCTTATTTCTAATGCTCTTCCATGCACATTGCAGGCTGCGGCAGTGGCGGCGCGCAGGGCATCAAGAAGCCCAAGTTCGACGAGGTGACCATGGTGTATCCCAAAGGCTATACAGGTGAGTGTCACACGTGCTCGTTGTCGTTTGCGACTGCTCCACTGTCTTGTAGTTCTGTGTGTGCGTGTGCTAACACTGATTTCCCAACTCACTTGCATATATGTAAATGTGTGCCTTGCCACATCCAAATTTCACGCTTTCGTCCTGATTTATTGCTTGCGCACCAATACACTCACATTGCTTGTGAACACTTGTGCAACAACAAACAATCTGTAATAAATTTCACATTGATTTGAAAACAATTCTAATTTGTTCTTTGTTCTTATTTGTTTCGTTTCATGGGTTCTATTTTTTTAATTTAGATTACGCGACGTTTTGTATCGGGGCCGAATATCTTCTGTAAAAATAAACATAAAAGTAAACCAATCAAAAAGCAAACAAACGTACCGTTTCCAAATAACAAAATCACATACCAAACTTCAAAGTAATCCTTCCGATTTTGTATGAAACACAAACCGAACCAAACTGACCTGAATTGAAATGAGGTAAGCTTTTCGCATTAAGTTCATTTAGCTTGCTCTTCTCTACAACAAAACTACACGAAATTGCTTTTAACTAAACGAAAAATATGTTATTTTTTTAAAATTAAAATATTAGCACACGCACATTTTGCTGCAAAAAACTATGATTAGACGAAAAGCTCTTTAAAACTAGTAAACTAAATGTTTATTTTTTCGCCTCTTTGCTCTCTTTCTCTTTAGGCATTGAAATGATGATGAACAGCGTGGGCGGCGCCTCGTCCTCCGGCAGCGGCGCCGGCGGCATTCTGATCAGTAACGTGGTCAGTTCAGCGACCGCGCTCAACAGCATCTCGTCCAGCGGCGCGACGTTGCAGGACGGCCTGCCGAGCGGCATCAACTCGACAAGCGCTGCTGGCGTCGCTGCGTCGGCTGGCAGCGTCGGCAACGCTGTCGGCGTCGTCGGCGAGGATCTGAACGCGCTGGAGGCGGAAATATCGGAGCTGCAGCGCGAAAACGCTCGCGTCGAGTCGCAGATGATACGCCTCAAGTCCGACATCAATGCCATGGAATCGCATTTGAGCACCAGCGATAGGGTACGTAGGCTCAGGTTCGTTGAGGCAAAATAAGTATCCGTTGTTTGTTTTCTTACTCTATCTTTTTTCGCTCAGTATTTAATTCGTTCAGTTTGCGCTTCCGCTTGCTGCTGTTTCTCAGCTACAGATACAGTTATACAAATGTGCGGTAGCGCGTTTAGGCCTACTGACCTAGAGAAAAGTTTCGTGGCAAGTTTTGCGCACAAATCGTAGCCAAATTGTTGAATTTGAACTTTTGCCGTTGTTTCTAAACTTCTTATTCAAGTTTTCAAGGACGTCTCAAAAGTCTAGAAAACAACAAAAAACAACAACAAGTCATACTAATGGCAAAGAAAAAATATTAGCGTCGCAGCAAGTTTCGCACCAAACTCAAAAGTTGGAGTTTTCGAACTTTTGCGCACAGAGGAGCGAGCGCGCCGCCGCCGGTGCCGCTGTTGCCGACGTTAACTTTGCCAGCAGCGGCGCTTAACCCAAACACAAAGTTCTAATTTTTTCCCAGTTTTGTTATTTAAATTATTACTTTCTCTAACATAAACGCACACTCACTCACACACACACACACACACACACACACTTTTTGCACTGTCTTGAAGCTTGCTCGCATTTTTCTTCATTTATGCGCCTTATCAAAGTTTATCAATTAATTTTTATGGAAAGTTGCTTTGCCCTTGAACCGCGCTCCCCCCCGTTCGCTCTTCGACCATGTTTCAAAGCGCTTTCACACGCTTTTCCAGCCGTCGCAGCTCGCAAAATTTGCAACACATTTGAAACAAAAGTTTTTAGCCCAACAAACTTTCGAGTCGTTGTACGGGAAGTTTTGGAAAACCCCATAAAACTGTGCCATGGCAGACATGTCGGGACGGTCGAGAATTGTTGGCATTACTGTTTGCTGAGTTACAACATTTTTATTGAGTTAGATTCGAAACAAAAGTCTACGTCTGAAGTGACGCCACTTCCGGGTGCTTTGACCTCAAGAGGAAGTTTCGGCTAGCCCACTCTGGAAGTACATTTCTCACCTTAAAGCTAAATACAATTAAAATCTATTGCTAAAATAAATAGCTCATTCTATTTGTATGCAATGTGTAGTGTGGAAAAGGAAACACAATGCGCGGTTCATCGGCGTTTCATTTTAGAAGGTAGAGTCTTTCGAGACCTTATCGTCTATTAACGAAACATTTTGGAATTCGATTTGAGTATGCTGCTTTGGACTGAAGACGATTAGTAGTCAGATATTATAGAGCTATCTTAGCACAACAAACCATTCCAACTTCACCTTATATAACCATATCTAGCTCAATCTATAAACAATTTAATAGCCTTTAGCTCTTTTAAGAAGGGTTTTTAGACTGTTTTAGATTTGATTTGAATGCGAAGCATTAATAGTAAATTTTTCAGCCTTTTAATTTTCCATGAACTTTTCGCATTCTTGAATGAATTTTAGAATTTATGGCAAAGCTAACAAGATATTCAAATAAGTTTTCAATGATATCATTAAAGCGGATTTTTGCTAAAATATTTATGTGCGCTCTCTTAAATCGTTTATTGAACAGTGATTATAAAATTTGTTGATTGTAATGTTGATTTATCCTTAATTAGAGCCAAGCACGCAAATGACGAATATTTTCTTAATAAATTTAGCCTGAATGCAATGCATTGCATTGAATTTCAAAATGGCGCTTGCTAGGCTATATACAGTAGACACTCACACAGATACATTTACATTGCGTATATATACGAAAGCTCTGCCAATGACTGCAAGCCGTTGCAGTTGCACTCGCCACTTTCAGTAGGAATCAACTGACAACCCCTAAAAGCGATTCCCTAAAGGTGCCAGTGTGTGTGTGCGCGTGTGTCCATGCGCATGATGCATTGGAAGTAACTCACACCCAGAGAGCACTGCAGCCAAAATACATACACATACGACACGCACATAACCCCACCTGCCCCAATGGTCCCTTCTCACTCGTAAACAAATCAGCAAATCGCGTTCCATTTCGATTGCGACCCTATCAGAGCGGGCCGGGCCAGACCAGAGCTGAGCAGGCCAAGCGAGGCCACCCATTCACAACTCTCTCGCTCTCCGCTGTGCTCCTCGGCGTCACATGAGAATATTTCGCTTCGTGTAACCTTTTGCCCTCCCGTGGGGGTTGTACGTGCTTATGTGTCTGTATGCGTGTGGAGCCACACAGCAGCAGCAGCAACAACAACAGCAAGCACAAGACGGAGAAGAAAAAATGCACATAAAAATCCGACAACGTAGGAGGCACCACGCACACGAGCAGACAGCGCGCCACCCAGCCAACGGCAGCGCAGTTCGGTGTGTATGTATCTGCCCACAAACACACATACACACACTCAAACAGACAGGCACTTACTCATACACAGTCACTTGAGCCCCACACTGCAACCACCACGGCCGTTGAGCAGCGTTGGGGCTGGAGCTGCGCTCCCCAACCCCCAGAGTACATAAGGAAGGCGTTAGCGAAGGGCGTCACAATTGCTTTTTCCGCTTCTTCCTTGCATTCTTTTTCACTTCCATATTTTTATGTACGTTCATTTTTAACTTTGCCTTTTTCTATTTGGCTGTCGGTGTTGTGTATTCTTTTTTATGTACTTTTATATATAAAGACTTGTTGTCCTTGCTGTTGTGTTGTATTATGTATATGGCATGTACAAAGGAAGCACAGAAGAAGTGGAGCAAGAAGTGGTAGAAGAAGAGAAAGGCAAAAAATGTCTTGCTTCGGTTGGTCGTAGGTGCTCTTTGAAGGGTCGTTATTTCGCATCAACGAACTGGACTGAATTAAATTAAATTCAATTTGATGTTTTATTAAATGATGCGGAAGAATAATGATGGCCCGGAGGAGCTAGAGAAGTTCGAGGGGCAGCAGTAAAGGCGAATGTCGTCTACTAATTAATTCCGAATGCTTTATTCACATAAACAAGCTTACGAAGCGCCTTGGTCTGCGAACTTTAATCCATGTTAAATATCCTTTCCAAAGCAATGGCAAATTGTAGGAGTATGGCTTCTAAGTTGAAAATTTCATTTTGTTTCGAAGCAGGAACTTAGAATATTCTTTAAAGGTTCGTTGGTTTAGCTTTAATCAAAATTTTATAGCGATTATGTTTGAATTTGCTTATTGGAAGACAGTTGTATTGGGAGTTGCATATAAGAGGATTTATATTCAAGGATATTTTTTTATTTGTTATTTTATTTGAAGGGGACATGGAGGAGGCACCTTGCTCTTCATTACTGTGAAGTGTTCCAGCAGAGATTGTGCGACACATCAGTTAGAAGCATTTGACTGCTTGATTTTTCAATTCTTCCATATGCTTAGTTTTTTCCTGCATTCTCAGTATTTCTGAACAAAACCACTTTGATCTAGAACTCGGTGTTCCCTTTTCTTTTCGCCCGCAGGAGACATCTCCGCTGAGTACTCATCAGCAGCGTTCTCTCGCTGCGGTGACTGGCACTGCTGGAGGAACAGCAGCACTTGCTGCAGTCTCCTCCAGCACAACGGCAATCCCCGCCATCAGCAGCGATGGCACCAACAGCGTCACCCGGCACAGCAACGCCCACAGCCTCACCGGCAACATAGACAGCGTACACATAGGCGGCGGTTACGTGACACCCGCAGCTGCCAATCCCTCAGCGTCAGCGGCCACCAGCAGCATTGCACCCACTGCGAACCTCAACAATTACTATGAGAGTTTGCGCAACAACGTGATCACGCTGCTGGAGCATGTGCGTCTGCCACCGCCGCCACCACCACCTGCCACATCCGCAACCGTACACAGCGGCCTCGGAAACAGCAGCCCTGCCTCTTCAGCAGTCAGCAGCAGTCTTGCCACCGTCCCCCCCATGTCGGTGATGAGCAATCAGCACGGCACTTACTCTACGCATTCACATCCCACGCTCATACCGCCGGGCCCACTGCCCACCGCCAGCATTGCGACCTCCAACGTGAGCATGTACGGCGCACCCACACATCACTTCACGCCCACCTACACACAGCCGCCGCCACCACCGCCAAATGTAGTCGCCCCACCACACCCACATCCATACACCGTGCACCATCCGGCTGGATATCCGCATCACGAGCATTTCGATTCGTACATCTCCAAGCTGCAGTCGCTGTGCGTGCCTCCGGACGTATACGCGCTGCCCGATGAGGGCATGCGGCCCGTCTATGATACGGTCAAGTCCAGCCTGCATCAGGACTACACGCTGATGCCGACCCCTATCTAAGCTTTGAGCAATCCCAGTGCTCTGTAAAAATCCTTGTACAGTTGCAGATGCATTTTAGATGCGTGGTACAATACTTTTAAGCAAATCAGTTGATCACACTATATGTTATAGGTGTACCCAGAATTAAGCTAACTCGATGGATTTATTTCTGAATACATGTTCAACAAAATGTATAGATATAATACAATGCCCGATATAAGTTGCAATCTACGGCATTTTTACAAGTGTACAATTTGCCATAAAAAATGTATATAATTTTAGTATGAGTATAAATGAGAGGAACTTAAAGTCCTTGCAAAATCTATTTTCAAGTAATTGACAAAGCATCAAACTTTGAAAGTAGCAAGTTTTAAGCTGAAAATCGAAACAGGTACTATGTATTAAACGTATTGGTAATTCTTATAAACTTAATAACTGTATTATTTGTGGTGTTCGATGGAGAGTGGTCAATTCGTTAGCTTGTTTGTAAAAAGTTATTTCCATTTTATTAATAGCTTTAATTGTAACATAATCTTATTAGGAATATAGATTGATGCAGAATGTTAGATCGGTAAGGCCAGTATTAGATCACTGAATGATGTTGTGGTCATGTCATCTGTGGTTAAAAATTTTTAAGAAGGAAGTGATCGTTTATATCGCTCATAGCGATAATCGCTCATAGCGATGTACGGCTATATCGGCAGACATTTGCTTGGAGTGTATTGCATACTGCCAGTCATAATTATTCAGATATCCTTAGAGAGAAGGGTTGTCAATATTCACAAGGTGAGAGATGTTTGCTCATCAATTTATTGATAAAGAGGCCTGCAATCGTCGCTATGTTTTCACAGCAAAAGAGTGATTATTTAAACTTTATTTTGTCCAAGTGCAGTGATGGAAAATATAACAGCAACAATTGCTAAGGTCTTTAAGTATTGTCGTATAACCAACTGTGGGAATTAAAATTTTTTTGAAATTTGTTTTGCTTGACCTTCTAACATGAGAAGTCTGTTGGTTTTGTGCACTACAAAATTTTTCAAGAGTCAGATTTTTGTAACTTTCTATGAACCGCATTGAATTTAGAGTTGTTATTTTATTATACTTTACAGCTTTAAAAGACCTTTTTCTTGCTAAAGTTGTTAACTTTTTTGAGCGACTAAGGCTATTATACGAATTATATGATTAAATGCCAAATCTGTAGAACCAATTCTATAAAGATGATAGTGTCTGAACAGTTGTGAACAGTAGTGTGCATGTACTTGACCTTCGGACAAGCCACCATTATAAAATGTGATTCATGTCATTTGTTTTGTTACTAGATATTGATATTAGCATGAAAATTGTGTATAGATACATAAGTGTGTAGCCTTAAGTGCAGTAGATAAATTAGTACGCTTTCTTGTATTACAAATCAAAATAGCAATTACAGTTATCAAGTATTACTATTCATTACTCTTATTAATAGTCTTGCTTGTAAATTTGCGCGTGTATTAAATATACTCATTTAATCATTGTGTAAGTTTCGTATAAAGAAATTCGATCGAGAGAAAAATATCTATTCAAGTGCAATACACATACATATGTATATACATTTGTATGTATACATGCAAAGCGTATGGCTCAAGCAAAGAAATGCGTAAATATCAAGGCATGATTTGTATGTGCAATATGTAATATTAGAGAGTGATCTTCAATATCAATTAAATAAAAATCAAATGCCAATAAAAATTAAACTTAAATAAATTAAAAATATACCGAGACACATTTTCGCTGTATCCCAAAATTTTTCATTGCACATTGATGCTAGCAAAAAACACTGTAGGAAATGCAAAGAAGGTCACTCCAGCGGGAAGGATGCATGCCTTCATATATGAAATTGGTATATTGAATTCAAGTTTGTATAAGCGTAAGCATGAAAGTAAGCAGCGATAAGTAAACTAATTGACTTACTATTGCAAAAATAAATTAAAACCAAAATGCAAAAACCTTAAAGAAAAATATAGTGAATAAATTAAATTGCATCTAAATATTAAATAAATATATGAAATAAAATGGAAAAAATTCATTGTAGCTGTTCTGATTTGCGCGCGCTTTGAAGAGGCGCTGCGGTCGTGGCTGCAATTGACTGAGCTGAAGCCTGGCCTGGACCTGGCTCAGCAGCGGCTGGGAGTGGACCACAGCATTCGGTACTTAACTTGATTTATGTGGCTTCATTAAACATTCCGCACATGCCGCAGCCCGGTCTACGATTGCCACACGCAGCGGGCAAGTGCTCAAACGCTTTCGGAAAACGTTTTTGATAATTGCACAGAAAAATGCTGGCAAAACTAACAAAAGCCACTGCCGACACAATTAAGGGATTCGGAAGGGTCTCGCTAGCTGCAGAGCGGGGGATAGTAGAGGTAGCTGCATAGTTCGTGATTAGTTTGAAGTGGCGCTGAGTGTTGTTTGGCGCTGAGCGAACATTAGAAAGGACCGTGGCAGGGGAAAGCTGCTGAAGGCCAGCAGCCCGAACGTATGCAAATTTATGCAGGGCAGCCGGGGCAGTGTCCAATGCTGCAGGCACTTGTTCACTTGCCATTTGCATTGGTTACCATATGAGCCGTTGCTATGGTGGCAAAACCAACAGAGCTTTCCTAGCTGCTGACGGGTCAAAGGGTCAAAGCTGTTTGCTTGTGCACCACAAATATTTGCATAGTAACCTTTAATGTGGTAGAATTTTGTGAAATGCGTTTGTAGTTGGCCGCCATCAAAGAGGCCGATGATGGGCAAAAGGTTCCCAGCGAGTGGGACAATGTGTGTGTGTGTAAGTGCGTGTTCGTATGAGTAACAAAAGTGGCACATTTTATTGGAAATCGTAGCAATGTGGCAGGGATCAACTACACAAACTCACAACCCACAAAGACACACGCACATATTTATACACGCACATGAACTAACATTGATTATTGCATATACGCACTAATGAAGAATTTTGTTTGGGCAAAAGTAATGAAAAGCAGTCAAAGAAAGACCCAACAATCCATACTAACAAAATGGCATACAACGGAAAACAATAAAACTCATTGGCAGCAGCATCTTATTAAGCAAGCTTACGACTTTGAAGCAGAGCACACACCGCCCAGCCTTGCTTCCGCCCTCTTGTATGAGCCCAGCAGCTCAATCAAAAAAGCATAAAAAATTTTTCTCAAAAAGTTTTTTATTGTTTAACTATATACATAAGCAGGTAATACGTATACTATGTACAGTATGCGAAAAATCGTTTGATGCAACAAAATTTTTTTAATAAAAATAGATAAAAATGCTTACAAAACTTTAATCTGATTATATTTTTAACTTGGGAAGTTGTTCTTCTTTTTAATTCATATTTTAATACAGTAATCGTGGCCACCGCGGTGGGTTAGTGGGCGAAGTTATTGGTCGCTGATGCGAAAAACCGTCTCGGTTCGAATCTCAGCCGGTGCCTCATAACATCTAACACAAAGAGAATTTGTTTTCAAATTGTTTCTTTGCGCGGCGCCGCTTCTCGCGACGAGTTGGCAGTTCTCCGAGAATATTCCTTGCCATGAAAAGTGTATCAAACCCGTTCGGATTTGGTTAGTGTAGGTCCCGTTAACTTGTGCAAAAATATAACAAGCACACACAAGTTAATGTGAGAAAGCTGGGCCTAGGTCCAAACGGGCTGTTGCGCCAATCAATTGATTAATTAATTAATCGATTAATTTATACATGACGCTGGCAAACTGTACAAAAGTAGTATGAATATGGCGGTTCTGGCGCAAGGGAAGGAGCGGGTTGAGTAGGGTTCAGTGAAAAATTTGTATGTGTGGAGCAGAAAATTTGCTCCACCATATGTAGGGGTGAAACGATGACGTCATCAGTGAAAATGACGTCATCAGTGATAATGTAAACAATATGATAAAATTAGAATTTCGCAATTCGAATTTCACAATTAGATGTAATTTGAAATCGTTTATGTATGTATGTATGTATGTGTGCATGTGTATGTATATATGTATGTATGTATGTATATATATATGTATGTATGTATGCATATATATATATGTGTGTATGTATATATATATGTGTATATGTGTGTATGTATGTATGTATACATGTATGTATATGGGATCGAGAACCTAAGCGCGGGGGCAAGCGCGAGAGCGGTTCTATCGTTGTTCATAACAATATGTTTGTTTTGTGATAACGCAGGAGCACAGCTAAGAATGAACAGCATATTGATTCTTGCTAACCAGCCATAGAGCAATAATGTGTGCTGTATGATGCATATGACTTAGAATTTTTAAGAGGAAGATCAATTTTGTTTGTTTACATTAAAGATTCGTTGGCGATAGTAGTATATGAGGCATTAGCGTGTGAATATTGTTTGTTTACATTAAAGATTCGTTGGCGATAGTAGTATATGACGCATTAGCGTGTGAATATAACTAATGATTTTTATGAGCAGGAACACAGCTAAGAATTAACAACAAGTTGGATATAGCTTATTTCAATCTTGAACTTTTATAAACAAATATTATGAAAATGAAGAAAGAAATGAAGGATACAAATACAATCCTATATATTTCATATTTAAGCTTGCAGCAGATAAAGTGTAAATTTGAAATATTTTAACTGAAACTTGTCTCAGGCTTCTCCAAAGCATTGAATATAGAAAATGGATAGTCAACATTTGCTATCTGGTACGCTATTCTTCCACATAATGCGTTCACCATATCAATCTACAGGAATTTATACTAACAATATTTTATTTAAATAAAATAACAAAAGATTAATAAAAATGTTTATTTATTCATTTCAGTATGCTGATTTACAAATCTTATAGACTATAACAAACGGAAAAAGCTTAACCTAAAGCAATTAGCATTTACATCTTAATCTAGACATTGTTGTAAAAACTTATGGATACACAATTTGAACAACATGTTAATTATTTTTCAATTAATTTGATAATGTCCCCACGCTAATGTGTTAACACCATCTTCTTGAATACATCTCTTATCATCTGAACAACTTAATATTAATTTTTTGAGCTCTTGTGTATACAATTGATGAACTCTTGATCTAAATATATACATATTACCATAGAATTGTTTCTTCCTCAACAAACAATCTTTATAATCTTCTATACTAAGGTTTTTTAATAAAGCTTTTTTAACACCTTTTGCTTTTTTTACTTGTTTACAATTGATCGTATCAATAGAATACATTTTTGATCGAAGGCCGACGAATTCCCTCATTATATTTCCGTTGTTTTCATCTTTCATCATGCCGAGAACTTTTTTGTTTTTCAAAGGCAAATTGAAGGCATTGTCATTTGAATATCCTGAAGTATCGAAATACAAATCTATATCATCTCTAATGTCTTTATAAAAATCTTCAGTCTGAATATTGTAAATGAATGAGTCTGTATCCATGTAATTTAAAGTTAAATTTGCACCAAATTTCGGTTTCATATAATTATAATGGAAATCATACATTTTTAATTTGGATAATTCAAGTACCGTAAAACCTAAATATATAGGTTTATTATACAACGAATGAACCCTATTCAATTGGATTGCAACCATGTCATCTGTAAACAATGTAGAGCTATGATAATTGGGTTTTGCAATTAGAGCGCGAGCACCTAAATGTTTTCTATAACTTTCCCATTCAGTTACAATTTTAACATCTTTTCTCTTATCGACATTTTCCATTGTTTTGCCGTATACGGCATTATTTAAGAGTTTAAAGAAATTTTTTTCAAACTCGTTTTTAGCTAATGTTCTATGATGAGTATTCAAATCTATATATTGCTTCAACCAACTCGACTGTTTAAATTTCAAAATTGTGTGTATTTTTTTCAACTTTAATCCATTTGCTAGACATTGCTTAAGATTTCTATGATGAATAATGTAATTAGTTTTATTATTTAAATCTGCTATTAATTTTTTACATTGGGTTATGGGGCTGTTTTTATTTTCTACACAAAATGGCAAGTCATTATGTAGAATATGGTAATTTTCTGGATACTCTAAATCTACTTCAAGTATATAACCAAAAGAAGAATTTTCTTCAATTGATTCTATCTCAAAGTCATCGAAATTTTGCATCCATTCAAATCCACCATATGGAAGCTTTTCCGACATTGCCCAACCATACAGATTATTTGCATCTAAATACATTAAATATTCTGATGGTTGGGTAATGTCGTAATCACTCATATATTTATTGTTTGCCTTGGAATGTCTCTTGCAGCATTGAACAAGTCCACCTCGTATTCCCTTTTGTACAAAATTGTACATATCTATATCGGTAAGGAGCTCAAGTTCAATATTAGTTGTTTTAAGCATTGCATCCCAAGATAAGCCTGGAGCAGTATAATATTGACAGGGATCTAGCCCATAAATATTTTTGCAAACCTTTCTAAAATTTTCAAAAATATCTGTCAATAGTAAAACATCTGTTTTCAAATACAACATCATATAACTAAGCAATGTCGAACAATTGAAAACATCCCAAACTTTTTCAGCATGTTCATAATCCTCAATTGAACATTCTATATTACACAATTTGTTGAAAAATTCATGTCGAGTTGGAAGTTTTTTCTCATTAAGGCGATCTACAGAATTTATATAATCATAGGGAAAGACACCCTTTCTTCTGACTAAATTAAACTCAGCTTCAATTGGATACATCTCTCTTGTAATATGTAAATCATTAACTGCTAAATTATTAGCTAAACTATCTAAGCTTGATGCCATAAACCGAAATGAATCTAAAAATCGCAATTCAATTGTATTTTTCTCATCCACAAATATGCGTTTCGAAAGAGATACATACAATTCCTTATTTAAAGGGATTACATGTATATCTCCTGGAAATAATGTGAGTTCTTTGATAAAAAGATGACAATCATAACCGGAAAAGTTATGGAAAAATATAGGAATAAATTTTGCAATCTGATATCTCAAATTGCATTCATTATGGGCTGGTCCTCTATATTTTCCAGTTAAATGGCAATGATCAGCCACTCTATCATTTCCCAGCTCTTTATTACAGATATGACATAATATGCTATCAAATTGTGTTTATATATGCTAACTGAGCATTTTTGTGTTCGGTTTCTGTATTGTTGTTGTTTATATATGCTGACTGAGCATTTTTGTGTTCGGTTTCTGTGTTGTTGTTGTTTATATATGCTGACTGAGCATTTTTGTGTTCGATTTCTGTATTGTTGTTGTTTATATATGCTGACTGAGCATTTTTGCGCTCGGTTTCTATGTTGTTGTTGTTTATATATATATGCTGACTGAGCATTTTTGTGTTCGGGTTCTGTGTTGTTGTTGTTTATAATGAAGCTTCGCTCTCGGAAGCACCCGCTGTGTCCGTTGTTGCTGCTGTCTATAATGAAGCTTCGCTCTCGGAAGCACCCGCTGTGTCCGTTGTTGCTGCTGTCTATAATGAAGCTTCGCTCTCGGAAGCACCCACTGTGTCCTTTGTTACTGCTGTCTATAATAAAACTTCGCTCTCGGAAGCACCCGCTATGCCCGTCGTTGCTGCTGTTTGTTTCTGCGTAAGCAATGTCGTGTTCTCTACAAGCTGAATCCAAGGGATTAATTCCTCTATCGCCTCTTGCTAAACGTTTTTTCAATTTCGTCCCGGCCCACAAAACTGATAGCCTGGTAAATGAAGTTCCACTGGCAACGAATTTATTAGAACCTTAGCAAATTTTAAACACAGGCATTCAACGCTATAACAAATTACTAATACAATATTGGATACGGACTTCGCCTTGTGTGGGAATATTTTTGATAGAGTTTAATCAAAATGTTCTTTTAAAAATAGGTCATGTCAAATCATATAATCAACTAGGTATTATATATATATATTAAACAATGAAAGTCATTTTTTGTCATTCATTTTATGATTTCCGATTTTAAAAGTGTATCAGCTTATCCGCTATCAGCTTATCCGCTATCTGCTTATCTGCTATCAGCTTATCTGCTATCTGCTTATCTGCTATCTGCTTATCTGATATCAGCTTATCTGCTATCAGATATCAGCTTATCAGCTCTATACCAGCTCTATACCAGCTTATCAGCTCTATACCAGCTCTATACCAGCTTATCTGCTATCAGATATCAGGTATCAGATGTCAGGTATCAGATATCAGGTATCAGATATCAGGTATCAGGTTATCAGCTATCTGCTCTCAAGCTATTACAACTGATTCATCATCTTGATTTACTTGATAGCAGATAGTTGGTAACATACTAAACATTTAGTTACAGCATCTAACATTTTATTGTTTAATAAAAATATTGAACCCCTTTCTATAGCGTTCAGAATCAATATCGTCATCTTTGTTTATACCAAGGAATCCATATTTATCCTTCCAACATTCTGTGTACATTTAACAAAACGTTTTAAATGATATATCCCTACCAACATGATCATGATATATATGCTTCATATTCAGTTCATCTTGCTTAAACAAGGAATCCATATTTATCCTTACAACATTCTGTGTACATTTAACAAAACGTTTTAAATGACATATCCCTACCAACATGATCCTGATATATATGCTTCATATTCAGTTCATCTTGCTTAAACAAGGAATCCATATTTGTCCTTCCAACATTCTGTGTACATTTAACAAAACGTTTTAAATGACATATCCCTACCAACATGATCATGATATATATGCTTCATATTCAGTTCATCTTGCTTAAACATAATTATCATGTTAGCATTGTCGCGTATTAAATGCTTTGGTATACGTGTATATGTTTGACACAGATAGAAGCTATCAACATTTTTATACCGACCCATGCAGAAATATGCATGAATATTATTTTGTTTCTCGCAGGCAACATCATCAAAAATCATGATGGAATTTCTTTTGGCCTTGTCCGGTGGTAAAACGTGTTCGTTTTCAGAAAATGTATAGAACCCCATACCTTTAATTGGTGTTATCAATTGTCTTAAATATTCATATTTAGGCTGATGTAAAGATTTTGAATACAAATATATATTTTCAAATTTTAGCCCATTAGGACTTTCTATTAGACCTATCATAACATTGGTCTTTCCGCAATTTGATGGTCCAACAATAAGGGCTCTTATGGTGTTAGGAAGTAGTGAACTGTGTCTTAGTTTTTGATGATTATTTGAAGAAATATAGACATTTCTATCAATTATGTTTTGGTGTTGTTTTATTAGAAGCATCTTAGCAACTGATGACAATCTATTTGAAACATATACATTTGTTGATTTACATTAGTCTTTAATGGACCGTGTGAAAGGTTAAAACATTATTCATTATAATATGGCAGTAAACTATAAAAATCAAATCACTCCTAATCGATTTGTTGTTGGAGGAAGTCTACTTAATAATATAATAAATTCGTTTCCAGTGGAACTGATATATACCTGATACCTGATAACCTGATACCTGATATCTGATACCTGACATCTGATACCTGATATCTGATAGCAGATAAGCTGGTATAGAGCTGGTATAGAGCTGATAAGCTGATATCTGATAGCAGATAAGCTGATATCAGATAAGCAGATAGCAGATAAGCTGATAGCGGATAAGCTGATACACTTTTAAAATCGGAAATCATAAAATGAATGACAAAAAATGACTTTCATTGTTTAATATATATATATAATACCTAGTTGATTATATGATTTGACATGACCTATTTTTAAAAGAACATTTTGATTAAACTCTATCAAAAATATTCCCACACAAGGCGAAGTCCGTATCCAATATTGTATTAGTAATTTGTTATAGCGTTGAATGCCTGTGTTTAAAATTTGCTAAGGTTCTAATAAATTCGTTGCCAGTGGAACTTCATTTACCAGGCTATCAGTTTTGTGGGCCGGGACGAAATTGAAAAAACGTTTAGCAAGAGGCGATAGAGGAATTAATCCCTTGGATTCAGCTTGTAGAGAACACGACATTGCTTACGCAGAAACAAACAGCAGCAACGACGGGCATAGCGGGTGCTTCCGAGAGCGAAGTTTTATTATAGACAGCAGTAACAAAGGACACAGTGGGTGCTTCCGAGAGCGAAGCTTCATTATAGACAGCAGCAACAACGGACACAGCGGGTGCTTCCGAGAGCGAAGCTTCATTATAGACAGCAGCAACAACGGACACAGCGGGTGCTTCCGAGAGCGAAGCTTCATTATAAACAACAACAACACAGAACCCGAACACAAAAATGCTCAGTCAGCATATATATATAAACAACAACAACATAGAAACCGAGCGCAAAAATGCTCAGTCAGCATATATAAACAACAACAACACAGAAACCGAACACAAAAATGCTCAGTCAGCATATATAAACAACAACAACACAGAAACCGAACACAAAAATGCTCAGTCAGCATATATAAACAACAACAATACAGAAACCGAACACAAAAATGCTCAGTTAGCATATATAAACACAATTTGATAGCATATTATGTCATATCTGTAATAAAGAGCTGGGAAATGATAGAGTGGCTGATCATTGCCATTTAACTGGAAAATATAGAGGACCAGCCCATAATGAATGCAATTTGAGATATCAGATTGCAAAATTTATTCCTATATTTTTCCATAACTTTTCCGGTTATGATTGTCATCTTTTTATCAAAGAACTCACATTATTTCCAGGAGATATACATGTAATCCCTTTAAATAAGGAATTGTATGTATCTCTTTCGAAACGCATATTTGTGGATGAGAAAAATACAATTGAATTGCGATTTTTAGATTCATTTCGGTTTATGGCATCAAGCTTAGATAGTTTAGCTAATAATTTAGCAGTTAATGATTTACATATTACAAGAGAGATGTATCCAATTGAAGCTGAGTTTAATTTAGTCAGAAGAAAGGGTGTCTTTCCCTATGATTATATAAATTCTGTAGATCGCCTTAATGAGAAAAAACTTCCAACTCGACATGAATTTTTCAACAAATTGTGTAATATAGAATGTTCAATTGAGGATTATGAACATGCTGAAAAAGTTTGGGATGTTTTCAATTGTTCGACATTGCTTAGTTATATGATGTTGTATTTGAAAACAGATGTTTTACTATTGACAGATATTTTTGAAAATTTTAGAAAGGTTTGCAAAAATATTTATGGGCTAGATCCCTGTCAATATTATACTGCTCCAGGCTTATCTTGGGATGCAATGCTTAAAACAACTAATATTGAACTTGAGCTCCTTACCGATATAGATATGTACAATTTTGTACAAAAGGGAATACGAGGTGGACTTGTTCAATGCTGCAAGAGACATTCCAAGGCAAACAATAAATATATGAGTGATTACGACATTACCCAACCATCAGAATATTTAATGTATTTAGATGCAAATAATCTGTATGGTTGGGCAATGTCGGAAAAGCTTCCATATGGTGGATTTGAATGGATGCAAAATTTCGATGACTTTGAGATAGAATCAATTGAAGAAAATTCTTCTTTTGGTTATATACTTGAAGTAGATTTAGAGTATCCAGAAAATTACCATATTCTACATAATGACTTGCCATTTTGTGTAGAAAATAAAAACAGCCCCATAACCCAATGTAAAAAATTAATAGCAGATTTAAATAATAAAACTAATTACATTATTCATCATAGAAATCTTAAGCAATGTCTAGCAAATGGATTAAAGTTGAAAAAAATACACACAATTTTGAAATTTAAACAGTCGAGTTGGTTGAAGCAATATATAGATTTGAATACTCATCATAGAACATTAGCTAAAAACGAGTTTGAAAAAAATTTCTTTAAACTCTTAAATAATGCCGTATACGGCAAAACAATGGAAAATGTCGATAAGAGAAAAGATGTTAAAATTGTAACTGAATGGGAAAGTTATAGAAAACATTTAGGTGCTCGCGCTCTAATTGCAAAACCCAATTATCATAGCTCTACATTGTTTACAGATGACATGGTTGCAATCCAATTGAATAGGGTTCATTCGTTGTATAATAAACCTATATATTTAGGTTTTACGGTACTTGAATTATCCAAATTAAAAATGTATGATTTCCATTATAATTATATGAAACCGAAATTTGGTGCAAATTTAACTTTAAATTACATGGATACAGACTCATTCATTTACAATATTCAGACTGAAGATTTTTATAAAGACATTAGAGATGATATAGATTTGTATTTCGATACTTCAGGATATTCAAATGACAATGCCTTCAATTTGCCTTTGAAAAACAAAAAAGTTCTCGGCATGATGAAAGATGAAAACAACGGAAATATAATGAGGGAATTCGTCGGCCTTCGATCAAAAATGTATTCTATTGATACGATCAATTGTAAACAAGTAAAAAAAGCAAAAGGTGTTAAAAAAGCTTTATTAAAAAACCTTAGTATAGAAGATTATAAAGATTGTTTGTTGAGGAAGAAACAATTCTATGGTAATATGTATATATTTAGATCAAGAGTTCATCAATTGTATACACAAGAGCTCAAAAAATTAATATTAAGTTGTTCAGATGATAAGAGATGTATTCAAGAAGATGGTGTTAACACATTAGCGTGGGGACATTATCAAATTAATTGAAAAATAATTAACATGTTGTTCAAATTGTGTATCCATAAGTTTTTACAACAATGTCTAGATTAAGATGTAAATGCTAATTGCTTTAGGTTAAGCTTTTTCCGTTTGTTATAGTCTATAAGATTTGTAAATCAGCATACTGAAATGAATAAATAAACATTTTTATTAATCTTTTGTTATTTTATTTAAATAAAATATTGTTAGTATAAATTCCTGTAGATTGATATGGTGAACGCATTATGTGGAAGAATAGCGTACCAGATAGCAAATGTTGACTATCCATTTTCTATATTCAATGCTTTGGAGAAGCCTGAGACAAGTTTCAGTTAAAATATTTCAAATTTACACTTTATCTGCTGCAAGCTTAAATATGAAATATATAGGATTGTATTTGTATCCTTCATTTCTTTCTTCATTTTCATAATATTTGTTTATAAAAGTTCAAGATTGAAATAAGCTATATCCAACTTGTTGTTAATTCTTAGCTGTGTTCCTGCTCATAAAAATCATTAGTTATATTCACACGCTAATGCGTCATATACTACTATCGCCAACGAATCTTTAATGTAAACAAACAATATTCACACGCTAATGCCTCATATACTACTATCGCCAACGAATCTTTAATGTAAACAAACAAAATTGATCTTCCTCTTAAAAATTCTAAGTCATATGCATCATACAGCACACATTATTGCTCTATGGCTGGTTAGCAAGAATCAATATGCTGTTCATTCTTAGCTGTGCTCCTGCGTTATCACAAAACAAACATATTGTTATGAACAACGATAGAACCGCTCTCGCGCTTGCCCCCGCGCTTAGGTTCTCGATCCCATATACATACATGTATACATACATACATACACACATATACACATATATATATACATACACACATATATATATATGCATACATACATACATATATATATACATACATACATACATATATACATACACATGCACACATACATACATACATACATAAACGATTTCAAATTACATCTAATTGTGAAATTCGAATTGCGAAATTCTAATTTTATCATATTGTTTACATTATCACTGATGACGTCATTTTCACTGATGACGTCATCGTTTCACCCCTACATATGGTGGAGCAAATTTTCTGCTCCACACATACAAATTTTTCACTGAACCCTACTCAACCCGCTCCTTCCCTTGCGCCAGAACCGCCATATTCATACTACTTACAAAGGCTCTAATCAACATTTCTCCAATTTTATAGGAGAAGCAAAAAACAATATACAATTTTATAGCACCTAAATAGACAGGGCATTTTTGTAATCGCTATAAAATCATAATTTTTGGCTTTAAGACTCTATTTTTTTGTGAGGAGGTATATTTTAATATAGGCTACCAGAAGCTGTAAATAAACGTGTTTCGTAAACAAATGGTTAGGGTCTTTGTATAATTTTCCACCGATAAAAGGTAACTTCCGAGAGGGTTTTTTTGCTATCTTGAAAAACTGTGCTTTTGCAGATAGAGGGTACGGATTATAAGTCGTGCTGCCGGCAAGTGTGTTTATGCTGGCACAATTATACATTCATACATATAAATTAAGCATAGATAAAGTTTTTTTCACTATAGGCACAGTCAACGACACTGACAACAGCAGCAGTGTTAACGAAAAAAATTCAAATAATATTTATTAGGCGCCAAAGCGGGCAAAAGGCAGCAGACTCTGAAATTGGCAGCAAAAGCCTTGCAACCCTGCGCGCAACGAGAGGGGGGGAGAGAGCAGTTTCTTTTTGTCTAATTGAAAGCGTAATTGCTCGCGTATGAGTGTCGAAAGCTGCAAACGAAGGCGCGCTGCAACAGCCAAGGCCGTCCAAAAGCTCAGCAGCTATGCTGGGGGGAAGGAGCAGGCCATTGGCGTATAAATAAATAATGAATATCTGTACTGAATAATTTCAATGCATGCTCTCGCCGTCATCCCCACCTGACGCCTTGCTCCTGTGCCTCTTGCCATTGTTTAGTGCTGCTACTGCTCCTTTTTTGAGCTGCGCTTCACTTTAGCTTACTCACACACACACACACACACACACTCACACATTCCATCTACACATGTGCGGCTGCAATGTGCTTTTCTCTTCTCACGTTTCCACACTGACATTCTTACAGCTAGGGCAAAAAAGATGAAAAATTTAATTACATATGAACTCATAAATTAACCTACGTCGCCGTTGTTGCTGCTGCTGCCGCTGTTGTTGTTGTTCGTACTCTGGTTGCTCAGACTGCACTTGGCAGCGAAAAAGGATGTGCGGCGGAAGTGCTCAGTTTGCGGCATTTTTTTGTTGCTTGACTCTTGTTGCTAAACGTCGTCGTCACTGTTGTCATTGTTGTTGTTGTTGTTAATTGTTATCCTTTTTATTTTACAGTCACTTAAGCAACTGATTAAGCTTGTTGCCAGCCACTTTTTGGATTTCCATTTCGGCTCTTTGTTTGACTTGCTGTTTTTTACTGCCGCTATGCATTTAAATATTAAATATATAATTGTTTTTTAATTAGCTGAGTTCCTTTTCTGCAAGCTGATCCTTTAATTTTTATACTTTATTCCACGTTCGTATGTCAACATATGCCGTAGAATTATGCGACGAAAAAATTTTAAATTTCTCATGAAATCTCGAAAATCTTGTGAATTATATTTATATGTATATCAGCCAAAATCGGACGCTCAAATCTCACTAATTGGCATGCTAACTTTGATAAACTAATTTGGGTATTTTACTATTTATTGTATAAAATTAAATATCTCAATTTTTACTTGTTCAAATTCAGATTTTTTTCTTAACTGCAAAATTTATTGAGGAATCTATTTCCTCAAAAAAATAGATTTGTTTATTGCATACAATTTTATATCTAGTTACGATTTATTTCTTCCTGAATGCCTTATTGAGGAGCATTAAAAAAAATCCAGTTTTATTATGAGCAAAAATAGTTGCTAAATTAGGTTTCATTTATTCGCCGTTACTAAAATCGTTGCATATTTTTATTGGAAATTGTTGGTATAACGCCTCACATCCTTTATCAAGGCGCGCCCTTAATTCGATTGTCGTGAATTATCCTTGGGAATAGCAAGGCACTAAATGTTACATTCAACATGAAAAATAGCGCTCATTACTGTTGCTCATTAGCAACGTAGCCCCCTTCGACAGCCCTTTCCCCTTGCCGCTCACTGTGTTGCTTTTGTTGTCGCCACTCTTTTCCACTATGTACATAGTTCCACTGGCCAAAGTGGAGTGTCAACTGCCAAACGATGCGCCATTATTCACTAATAAAACTCATCGGCAATGCATTTTGTTGTTGCTTTACTATTGTTGTTGTTGTTGTCATTGCTGTATATTGGGGTGTGAGCGTGTGCGCTGTTTTCTTAGTGCCGCAATTAGTGCGTCCATTTGGCGGACACAAGCTCAGATATTGGCAGAAACTTTGGCAAAAGACAATGCGGCATGCCAGTGCTGCATGCAGAACGTGCTCTTCCGTCAGGGAGACGCTCAGGCACACTAACACACATGCTCGTGCATTCATGCAGGAAAGGATGTCTCGCATCCTCTGCTCCTGTCAAATGACCCTAATCAATGCACATGTGATTGTGTTTATATGTGCGTTCGCCCATGTCCATGTCTGACTTATTGATGTGCAAGCGGAATGACGTGCGGTCCCATGTGGTGTTCGTTTTTGCTACAATTCATCTTTTATTTGACTCCATTTTAGAGCGACGTAAAGCAGCAGTAGCAATAAATGAAGAAGAACAAGACGAAGCAGCCGAAGAAGCAGCAGAAGTGCCAGTGGCACTCTTTGTCGGAAGTGGTCTCAGCCTCTACTTTTCTTTGCATTTCATTTCGTTTATTCATTCGAATGACCACAAAATGACATTTGCCTCGATGTGATGCCGACCGCTTTTCGCCCCTTCGCTCGCTTATAGGGTTCGGCCCAGTATGGCAAGCACATGCTGTCCATTCAAATCCACTGCCCAGTCCTCTCTCCTGGTCACGCTGCTGCCGTTCGCAGTGGTAATCTTATGATGAATGTTTTCGTTTGGCATTTGTGAAATTTGTTTTGACAATTGAATAATTTGCAAAAGTATTTTTGCAATACCCAAAGGAGGTGCGGGCTGCTGCATAGACACTGGCCACAAAGGGTTGCAGGCTATCGTGTGTAGCTTAGCTTGCTCGCATTTTGAGGCAGTTTCAGCAGAAAAAGAAATTTGCAAGCAAAATTAATAACGAACCTAAACGATAAAGAAGACTGAAAAGGCTATTGATTAATTACTTTATTGAATATGTGAAATTAATGATTGGCTATTGGTGTCGCTTAGGACGTTCTGTAGTGTAGTGTAGTGTAGTAATAAGAATTTATAACTAATAATAACGAATATTAGTGATGGTGCCTACCTGCATTTAAATGAAATATAAAACTTGCCGGAAATGTAAATTTTTGGCAACTGAAACCGAAATAAATCTTCAGTACGTAATCGATTATGATTCTGAAATTGTTGTAGTCATTTTCATGTCAATTAGAAAACTGATTTTGATTCCGATTCCGAAATTGGCAAAATAGCAATCCCAATATAGGTACATACATATGTCCCGATTCTTACATGTTTCTTTAAACTTTTTCTGTGATTCTGTTTGTTTGGTTGTTTAGTTTAATCGTTTTCTTCAACTCATCGACATACATTTGTAGTTCTCCTGGTAAATATTTAAACTCAACTAAAGCTCAGTTAGGTTCAAGTAACTATTCTTCTCAAAATAAGCTTCTGGATTCCAATGATAATTCTCTGTTCGAGACTGAAGTTAATTGTTTCCTCTTATTTCGGTGCTTCTTACGCGAAACCAATGCGCATCCCCCTCCAGTACTTGTTTTCCTGTCTGCAATTATGATAATTTTGTGGTATTTAAAAGGCTTTAAAAAATGCACGTTCAATCATTTTGTTGCTTTGTATTAATAAAGCAATGCAATTTATTGAAGGAATTTGAGTGTCGGGCTATTTGTATATTGATTTGGTAGAATAAAAGCTAAAATCTCATAGCGTCGAGTCCTGAACGAAATGCGCGCTTAAGATCTGTGCTATTTTCCACACTTAACCCTTACCACACCGCACTATTTTATTTACATGAAACGATGACAAGCGCTTTTTATTTGCTGGCAATTGCTGGCAAATGACATTCAACCGCAAATTAATTTCTCCAGAGCAATTACTTTTGCTGCTGCTGCTCGAGTACTAATGCCAGTGCTGCAGCAGCATAAATTACATGTGGCAATTCTACTTGAGCCAAAAACTGAATAAAACTATTAAATTGCGTTGTTTTTCCAGCCATAAAATATGCAATTCAATTCTTTGGGTCTGGCTGCCTCGGTCCAGCCCAATGCTCGAGCTCGATGCTGTTTCAATTGCTGACTCAGGATTTTAACGATTATGGCTGCTGGTCATGTTGTTGGTGATGTTGTTGTTGAGCTGGTTGTTACCGCCATGACAGGAAAGCAATTAGCAAAGTTCGGGCTGAGTCGAAGGCGTCGCAACATAATAACTTGCCACACCTACAGCGTCGCCGAAGCAAACGCGCTGACCAGCAGCAGCAGCTGTAGTCAGCAAAGCAGTGTTGCCAGGTGCCTAATAATTTGGCTTCTAAGAAACGGGAAAAGCCCTGGAATTCATTTAAGATGATTCAAAAGTTTGCCTTATTAGTTCAGTGCCCAAAATTAGGGAGAGATGATATAAGTGACTCGGAATAAAAATCAGAGAGAGCAATGAAACCAATATTTTCGAAGATAAGCCTTCAATACTAAGGCGATTAAGAATCATTTGGTTTCCTGCCTCCGACCCATTCATTGTTCTTTGTCAGCAATATAGTGGCAAGGCGTTTTTAACGTGTTAGAAGTCACCTCGCTTTTGTTCCGCCCTCTTACTCTCCTTGTGTTAAGGTATTAAAACTGAAATTTTTTGTCTGATCTGGCCGCACTGCAACGGAGTCCTACCATCAAGTGCTGAAGGCGCCTAGAATTGTCAAGCACTGCTGCTGCCTCTGTGGAGACGCAGACGAGGTAGAGCGAAGAGCTTGGGCGTGGTTGGGCGTTGGCATAGCTGCAATTATTCATGGATAATCTAACCAGTAATGGGACGTTAATTACTTTGGCATGTCAGTTGCATGTCGCATGTCGCACGTCGACACTTTTTTCTTTCCTGCCGCTGCCGTGAAGTAGCACGAATTTCAATTTGCAGTAAGGGACAGGGGTGACGTCACACTTTTTGCACCAATGTACAAAATATTTTTGGTGGGGGAAGTGTTGCTCGAACTACGCAAAAATGTGCAAAATAATTTGTTTTCTTTTTTGCACATATTTCCGCCCTCTCCACCGAGTCATTCATCATTAATTACTTTATGTGTCGGATTTTTGGTTGCTTGCATGCGTTTGACACTTTCACTTGGCGCTTTTATTAAATTGCCATCGATGCTTACTTCCGTTGTGCCACTTCCGCTTCAGGCATCAGTGTCAATTGAGGAAGTTTACACTTGCGCCTCTTCGTTCAACGGACTTTTCATACGAATATCTACCTCAACTTTGTACGCACACTTCCCTTTAAGTCCTTCCACACGAATTTTTGCTACTCTGGAAAGAATTGTACTTCAAGTTGAATTCATTCAAATGCTTTTCGGAATACATTCTTAGTGTCGGAGTAGCCTCTACTTCTCACTGAAAAGGGGAAACGATTGAGCTGTTAAGATTATTTGGTTCTTTCAATTAAGGTGTTGTTGTGACAAATTGAGATATTTGTTCCGCAAAGTGGCTTATTCTATACCCTTACAAATTTGCCTAATTTTATTAAATGTAAATTAATGCTGCGGCACCAAAAATCGCACGTTGGTTGCTTTCAGTTTCGCTTCATTTTCCAGCATGGAAAAAGTAACGGCACGTCTACCTGTCACATAAAACAGTTTTCCAATTTTCTTAATACTCATTAATTATGATTTGTTGTAATTTCAATAAAATCTTGTTAACTCTTTCAAAATTTCCAGAAATGAACGCGGACATTTACTAGAACTCTTCTTGTAGATCCCTCCAGGTAGGAATTGGCAAAAATAATGCAAAGTATAGAATATGCAAAGCAATATGCAAAGCAATATAACTGAGATGTCGCGTAAACGGTAATACTTTACCGTCTTTATTTATGCATTAAAAAATTTAACTAAAAATTTTAAATTTTTCTTATCGTTTTACGATTGATATAATGCAACAATTTACACTTCAGTTTTTATACTCGTACAAAGTTTGGTTAAAAATTTTAATTAAGATATTGACAAAATTGTTGTCATAAAATTCTTCTTACTTTGCAAAGTATGTAGTAACATTTCCAAAATTTTGCATGTTTTTTATTTTCTACATAGTCTACAATTTCTACATGGTATACGTATTATTTTCGAATGTACAAAACCGTGTATTTTTAATTCGCTAGCATTTCTGCACAACTCCGATAGTTTCATATTCGATATTTATCGAATTATACAAATAGAAGAATTAAAAAATTTTTTTGTGTCAGCTTTCGGGATAGTATTTCCGGTGGTTTTCTTCCTTGACAATGTCACTTAAACCGGTTTTGATTCAGCTAAATATTTGTAGGTACCATTAACTATGCAAACTTGAGAATATTGCACACGGAAGCTCGTGCACGAAAGCTCAATGACCCCACTTTTCCGTTACAAGATGACGTTGGTACCCACAAACCTTGCAACACTAGTCCGACTATATCAAACGTACACATGCTTGAAAGGTTTCAGGCTACATTTTGAGTGAAGACAGTTGTGTAATTATTCGCTATAGTCAAAAGTAACATTGATTTTAAAATGAATGAAATATCTGAAAAAATCCCCTAATCTTCCTTGATGACTCGGAAAAAACTGACGCAATTTTGTTGGGAAGTTTAAATGCATCCACCGTATAGCCTGGACCTTGCACCGTCTGACATTATCATTTATTTCGGTCTCTGAAAAACTATTAATGGTAAAAAACTGACTGACCCAGAAGCCGTTGAAAATCACCTGACCAAGCTTTTCGGCGAAGATTTTCAGTGGACAATTTTTTTTTTATAAAAAAAAACGCGTATACTTTTTATATAACCAATATATACATATTAATATTGTATAAATACTATTATGTGCAGTTTTCTGCAGTTAATTTTCTGTAACAGAATGCATGTGTGTGCGTCCGGCATAACTCTACTACTACTACTACTACTACTCTACTAACTATATTATAGTCTTAATATGAGGTTGTAAAAAGCATTAAATTATTTGTTATAATCGATTAATTCCATGTTTCTGATGTTTAAACCAAGTGGAGAGTACGATATTTAAACTTTTTTCAGCATAAAAGCTTTTCTAAAAGCTTTAAAAGTTCGACATCCTGCCGGCACACAAACCATGGCAGCAAGCCGGAGCTTTCAGGACATAATATAAAAGCACAAAAATATCCTTAAGCTTTTGGGGTTGTTATTTTTAGGAAGTGGTTTGTGCAGGAACTACATGGCAGCAGCATCTGTGGTGCTTTGACAAAATCCGATGGCGGCACGTTTCCTGAATTCGAATGAAAGATTATTGTTTGAAGATGTCAAGGACGAAAGAGTAAACGCTCATTTTTGGGAGTGGCATTAGAATATTGCAGCGACTCGCATACAAATACGCATACAAATACGCATACTAACACATGCACACACACGCTAAATCGTAGACAATATTTCATTTGCAGCCACACACGCACATTTGTCTACAGTAGAGGGTAAAAGTGGCGAGTTGGTGACATTGCAGCTTCCACGCCCACGCTGCAATCCGGCCACCGCAGTGCCATGCAACACGCAGCATGTGGCACGTTCAGTGCGCAGCAAAGTTCACGCTAACTACGCGCCACATAATCCGGCCAGGCGACCGCAGTGGCCCTTTGTATCTGTCGCCGCGGCTGCTGCTGCCACCAGCGATTGCTTTGCATTGCATTGTGAACGTACTGCCGCAGCCGCTGCCCGCCCTCCCGCACTGCCACACTGCCGCTTCCATAATGCTTCTATTCATGTTTCTAAATAGGAATTTGGAGTGTCATGAGCTGTTGTTGTTGTGTTTCAGAAGCGCATATTTCGACGCCCATGCCTCACAGCCACCCCTTCGGGTGCCGTGTGGGCGGCCTTGCATGCGCCGTTTTTGTCAAATTTGTTGCGAGACAATTATGCTACGCTGCGCTCGAGAGCGGTTAATGCTGTAGGAGTGTTTTCGTTGCGATAATAACTTATTATCCCAGTGGCAACTGTTGCTGCTGCCGCTGCCGTTGGTGTGGGTGCGCTCGCGCCCTGTTGGAGTGTTGTCGTCTTGCATTGCTGATGACGCTTATTGTTGCAATAATCTGGCGCCGCGGAGTGTTTCAAGTGGACGAAAGCTGAATCTGGAAGCAAAGTGGTTGCCAATGTCACTAAGCCTGGCAGCTTTGGAATTTCGCTTGTAAAACGTGTCCATTGGAAAGCAATTTCGCAGGCAGCGTGAAGCGCGGCGTTTGCATTCGATTTTTAACATTTGTTTTTCCTTTGCATTGCAGCATTTAATTAGAAAGGATCGGATGAGATTGCAGCATGTTAAGAAGCTGGTATCACAGCAACAGACAAAACAAATTAATAAACTGATAGAAAATGAATTTGAGAAACGAAAGGCTGTCGAATAGCTGGATGTGCAAAAAGGTAGACAGAAACAGACAGACGGAAAGACAGATGACCGACAGTCTAAATAGCTACAAACACAGTGTTCTGTCGAAGGGAGCGAGGAGAATATTGCGAGAGAAAGATTTTCATTTCTCATCCTCTACCTGCTTATTGCAATCTGTACATAGTACATTCAGCAAAATTTTGATTGGACTTTCTCTCGAGTCGTGCTAAAGTTGTTGACTGGGATGTCAATTCTGATATGAGTGGGTTTGGGCAGCTTTGTAGCTTCTGGATGAACGCGACGTTGCATGCATGCTTATTTATTTCTTGAACGACTGTGGAAACTTTGAGGTCTCGATGATTTGTTTGCTTGTGGCATAGTATGGTAAGATTGTAATCATTCTTAGAGCCTTTGATTGTAATCTTTGCAGAATTTCTACATAAGAGTTTGCTGCAGTGCTCTACAACGAGAGAAAGGTAAATTTAAATTATAACGATTATTTCCATGGATGGGATTGTTCGTTTTATGTCTACTTCGATTAAAGGTTGACATGTGATATACAATGCCGAGATTTGACGTGCTTTTGTTGGCCTTCCATTTTCTTATGTAGCTGTCAGGTTCACGCTTCCCTTTGCATTTGCGGTCAAGGCGCAACAGGGTCCTTGTTCCATTATTAAGTAAATGAAAACTGGTAAACCAGTGCAGTGTTTGTGGCTGCTGAAAGCAATCGCATCGAATTGTCACTTTCCGATTACAAAGGACAGAGCAGCAGCGCGCAGGCAGCGCCGTCAATCATATAGCCGTGACATCTGTCACGCACTCTTTCGGTTGTCGCCTTGCCGCAGCCGCGTTAATGCAATTGCTGCCTGCCGCCAGCGGCATTTTGCAATCGCCAGCAAATTTTATTTCATCCCAGCCGCAAGGGAGATTTCCCATTGTCTGCTCGCTTGCGTTTCGAGCTTAGTGTCGGTGGGTGGGTGGCAACAGGCGGGAGGCATGTGTCATGGAGCGGCAAGCGCTTGTGGCCATGTGTGTGTGTGTGTGTGTGTGTTCGAGTGCTGCGTGCTACTAGCTGCAAGCAGTCGATGCGCTGCTGCAGCTGCCTCATGTAATTGTGGCTGTAAGTCGGCAAATTCCTTGTGGGAATATCAATCAGTTTGCTTCAGTACGTCCTCCTCTGTTTGCGTTTACTTTTGGCGCATTCCTCTAGTTTTTTCCTCCTGCCATTTTGAGTTGCAATTGTCTGCTTCTTCTTTGCTGAAACTCTGAAGATTGCTTGCTTCGCCCTTGCTGCAGTGCGTCTATGCTAGGGTTGAGCATTAGGTACATATGAAAGTATCGATATTGATATACGAAATGTTTTCCTTTTGCGAAAAGATATTTAAAATGCTGCATTAATTAATAATCGTTAGCTTTATTATCGATATTTATTATAGAGAAAATTATCGATATACTTTATGTAGCTATACACCGAACTCAAATGTATTTTGTACGAAAGTAAATCTAAACTTTAATCTTCACGATTAAGAAAAAAAATATTATTTGAATCTTCAAACCAATTTTATCGGTACTGTTAAGCATCAATCTATTTGATAGCATGCATCAATATAGCAATACATTCGATAAGTTGACTGTTATATCGGCCATCTCCAGTCGCTGCCCGAGTCTGTCTACAAATGTGCTGTGCTTGCTCGGCATGTGCTGCTGGGGGACCCACGTCCGTTCCATTCCCAAAATCGCGCAAGTGTTTGTTTTTATGTATATTTGTATCTGTGTGTGTGCTGATCCCGGCTGCACACTTATTGCAAAACTTTTTGTTTAAATTGCATTCTAATTGGGATTCAATGCGGCAGCGTCCGTCGTTGGCAAAGCAGCGCTGCGGGTCGAACGTAGTTTTCAGTTCCTATTTCATAGCTGAACTGAGCAGTTTAATCCTCGGTTGAACTTGTGCTGCTACTTTTATTGCTGCTGAGGCCTCGCTTCTTCTTGATGTTATTCCTAAGTTTTCAGCAATTTTGTTGGCCAACTTGAGCGAGTTTTCCTTTCGCTTGTGTCTAAAATATTGTGAGACTATTCACTAAAACGCCCATATGCCTGCACTTGCATTTCCGTTTGCACTTTTGCACTTGCCTTTGCCACTTCACATAACCACCGGCATTCCTATGAGAAGCGTCTGCAGTCTTGGAAACGCTTAAATTTCAACGTCACCCCAGTGTGTTCTTGCACTTTAAATGCTCTTCATTCGTTCATCCATGCTTTCCTTCTTCCCTCTTTCCCTGTGCCCCACCAGTAATCAGCGTTTCCCTCTCCCCTCTGGCCGGAGCATTTCCACCAAGTGATTTTATTTACAAATTTGCAAACGTGTTTACTATTTTCCACTTCATTCCTTATTATGATCGTTATTTTATAGCTGCAAACTAGTGTTAATGGCTAAGTTTAAGTGCTGCTATCAGTAGGGGTCCATCAATAGCAGTAAATATTGGTACTAAGTGGAGCAGAGTAGGAAAATTAAAGCATTGCTACAAGCAATTGTGGCAATTGCTTTTTTAATATCCTAGAGCAGGCATTTCGGATGTGGATATATGTTTAAGTATATGAAAGTACGTGTAAATGTTCTCTCCTTTAAAAATGCATGTACGGCAGTCTTTTATTCCATGGCTTAGGCCCAAACCAGCCACCTCGCGCATCAGAGACCAAACATTCTTCCAATGAGCCTCGGCGGCTTAATAAATACTTATTTTCGATTTATTCATATTAGCGATTTATTATTCTAATTTCAATTTAGAAAGAATATAAATGTAATTTTAGATAAGTAAGTACCAGTATTTGATTTCATTAATTGAATTTCGAACGTATTATTTTATGCGAGTTGCATTCAACTAAATGCTTTGTGGCAAGTGGCCAAATGTTGACTGAACTAAAATAGTTTTCCGAGAAAATGTGTAAAAGTCGTGTGTCAAGCTATCGTGCAATTCTTCAATGCAGTTCAGTGTGAGCAATATGATGCTGCTGCTCCTGCCCTGCACTCCCTACTCTATGCACTACCATGCCACATGCACTTAGTACTATAAGCTGCCTGCTGCTCACCGCACGCCGCACTGTTTGTTCGGGCTGCAAGCTTATCTTAATGCCACTGAAGTGTGTTTACTTTAAGATAGCAATCTTAAGATACTTGCGCACAGATCTAAGAAAATATTTTCTTAGAACTGCATAAATTTGTTGTTGTGCGTTGCGTTGCTCTTCTGCTGGCGCTTGTTGTTGCCTGCTATCGTTTGCTGTCGCTGCCTCAAGTTGCAACAGTAAAACGTTGCAACATTTTAAGCGGTTGCTGCTTGTTTTAGTTTAAAATGAATTGTTGCCACAAATATTTTACATGTTTGAATGAGCTTTATTTGCGCTTTATCTGCGTTCATTTAATTTGATTTTATATGATATGATTTTGATTCATTTGCTTTGATTTCGATTAGATTAGGTTTAATTTCATTTGACTTGATGGGATTTGATTGAATTTGTTTTGATTTGCTTTGATTTGCTTTGATTTAAACAAAATTGATTAGACCTTATTAGTTTTGACTTGACTTTATGTGATAAAAATATTATTTTAATTTATTTGATTTCACTTGATATGACTTGATATTACTTCGGTTTGACTTCATAAGGTTTGATTTAATTTGATTTGAATTATTGGTGTTTGATTTGACTTGATATATCATGAATTTGGATTGAAAATATTATGACCACGGATTTCATTACCGAGAAGAGCTCAAATCAAGTAAAATATAAGTGTTATTCTGGCTCAAAATAAATTCAGCACATATTTTGAATTTCTTAAAAAAAATTCAAATTTCCACACATAAGCGCTTTTCAATTTTTCCAGCTCAATTATTATGAATTGATAATTTTTTGTTTGTTTAGAAATGCAAAGCTTTTTCCAAGATAAAAGCTGTTCCCATTTATGGGCCTCATGGCCGCCAACAGCTTATGATGTGTGGCTGTCACTCCTGCAACTTTCAGAAAAAAAACCATTTGCTCAATCGCAAGTTTTCTAGCCCAAACGAAATGCATTTGTGCAACTTTTTGTGGCAGCATGATTTATGCAATTTCGCCATCTCGAAAATCAGTGACAGTATGTGTGATCGAGTTTGTCTGCCTGTGTCGAGAACACCGCACAAATGCAGTGCTTAAGTCTACCCGCCCGCGTGCCACATGCAACATGACTGCAGCGCCAGTGGCTTGATAAAAGTCAGATAGCAACAAAAACAACAAAAAGCACTGCATTCGTTTGTGTCACTCGTCGTAATCTTGCCCAGTTTGCATCAACGCGACAAGGCGACGCAACGCCTCCGCCTGTGCACATGCAAATGCCATGCCCTCTTTCGGCTGCTCCACTCTAAGCTGTGCTTGGAGGCGGCGGCTAACAGCAGCGCTAGCGCCATTCCGTCCATTAGGCAATCACAAAAGCGATACTGCCACTGTAAATGCGTGTTTTTGTTGTTGGTAAGTGATTGTTCGAGTTGTTGTCGCGCGGATCCGGCTCCACTTTTGCTGGCCACCGCTTTGCTGTATGCGTGCGAGTGTGCTCGGGTGCGTGCTGCTGGCATTGCGACCATGTTCTACATGGGTTGCCTTGTTCGGCACTGCTGAAAGTGGCTGCGCTTGAAAGTGTTGTGTTGTCAAGGGTGTCTGGTCAAATAAGTGGTGTCTGTGGTGAAATTTAGAAACTTTTTAGCACAGTGGAATTCGAGTACAAGTGGAATATTTCGGAGTGATATGTGAAAAATGCTTCTACGATAAGTGAACAGATATTGTTAAGGAATGTAAGGACTTTTTAAATATTCATAAGAGGCAATGGCCCTGGCAGCTAGTGCTCTTACCTTTTAGTAAAATAATAATTGTAAATAAATAAATAAATATTTATACAACAATATCGCATATTTATCAAAACAAACCGGAAGAATTTCCCACATTCTTTTCACAAATAACAGCTTTAAGAAACAAAATAAATTCTTCAGTTTTCCGTTAAATTTCTCTTATATTCTGTTGGTGTTGTTGTGGAGGTAGCACGGTGTCTACTTCGGGGCCCTGTTATACGGATTTATTAAGCTTATACATATGCTTCTATACTAACTTGAAATTAATGCATGTTTTTATAAATAAATTAAATATGAATACAATTTCGGACCCAAAAAATGTCGAGGTTTTATTCACATAAGCCCTGAAACAGATGTCTACACTTTTTCGTTTTGGCTTTATTCCATTTGAACGTGTTATATTTCTTGAGTATCTTGCACCGTTATTGAAAGCATACCATTACGTATTTAAAATTTTCTTCCATGGCTACTTTTTTCAAAGAAGTAATATTTGTGAAGCACGGAATGTCACAATTCGCACTTACCGGTAATACTGAATACTTCTCCACATAATTAAAAATCGTTTTACATTAGATTATATACCCACATTTCTAATTCTCGCCTCCAATTAACCCAATGAGCTCAGAGACATGTTAACGTTTCATTAAAAGCCACACATCATTTGCGAAACGATTTTCGCAGGCGACGTGCGTGCTTGTTTATCAATCTATAGTCATATATCTCAACTTCAATTGGGAGATGCTATCTCATGGAGCACCCTCTGCCAGGATTACGCTTAATCACTGCACAAGCTGAGAGCTGCGGCGAACCTGGTTCGGCCCGGGCACAAGCCAAAGGCCATCAACGCGCGATTTACGGGCCATAAATTAAATAAATGAATTAATGCGGGAGCTTCTCAAAGGCGGGATGAGGGAAAGCGTGCGCATGCCGCACAGTTGGGAAGGGTTGGGGCATGACTGCATTGTCGACATTGCATTCAGGAAGCGGCCAAAGGCGGCGCCGCCGGCAGAGCCATGTCGGCGGTTGCTGCGATATTTCGCCAATGCCATTTGAGGTCTATTAGGGTCTGTGGTAAGTGCTGTTGTTATTGGGCTTCTGGCTGTTATCGCGGCTATGCGTAACATTGTTGTTGTACGTGCTGTTTGTGCTACACGCCGCTGCCGTCATAAATGTCGCAATGCCATTGAGCTCAGTTTATGGTCGTCGCCGCCACCGACGAATTATGCCAGCATTAATCCGCAACCGCACACAGGCGCACGCACACAAAACCAACATTAACCCTTAATATGACACAGTTCACATGTTGTTTGGTTAAGAGGCCGAATTCCTTCGCGGCTGCCTGGGTTTTCGTTTTGTGTGTCACTCTCAGCTCCGTCTACATTTTATTTCGCTCGTTGCAAGATGGCGAGCTGGCTGCATGGGAAATTAACGACTACAAATTCTAATGGCAAACATTTGTCACAGATTTTATGGCAATTGTGGATTTCTTTTTGTGGCTGGCGTTCAGTTGCTCAGCATATTGTCTGAGCTGAAGAAAGAGCTGCTGCAACGTTCTGTTGGAACTGCCAACAAAAGCGGGTCAAATGATAATCAACAGAAGTGTTGGGCGTTTGCGTCCGTTCGTGTGTGGGTCTTCGAGAAAGTGAGGACTACTTCTGAAAAGTGATTTTCTGCACTTTGTAAATTTGACATTTCGCGAATTGCTGCCTGCGTCAACATTTCTTGAGACTTCATGAAAAAATCAGTGGATCCAATCGACATCGTTGAAACAAAAGTCGGATGAATCGATGTTTTGCAGTCAAATATAAACTCTATACATTTCATCAATGTTATCTCCGAAAATATATGAATAAGAGGACTTAATGGAATTTCCTGGTAATTACTTTCTACCATTTACAGGCGAATATTGCTTATAGGCTTTTATCAGTTCTTTTTATAATTAATATTTCGTACCGACATTTCTTAGCAGAAAGTAAGTAGGGGAGAGGGGGGTACCTTCGTCTACTTTTTTTTGAAGGCCTATATTTCAGAAGGTAATGAAAATATTTAAAAACCGATTAGACTGTTACAATACCTCATTATTTAACAATAAAATGTTATACTAAAAGTTCTTTAAAAAGTTCCGTTTGTATTATTTTTTTCAAGATTAGTAAAAAAAGTCATTTCGCTGAATGTGCCCCCATGCCAGGGTAGCTTCGGCATTTGGCGGGGCACTTTCAGCATTCACACTTTAAAGTACCATAAGGTGATACAAAATCTTGTTTAGACTAGATAAGACATGCTTTTGGTTACATAACACGTTTTTATAATTTTTGCATAAAAAAATTTTTTAAAAATCATGTTTAAGAGCTTAAAAAAAATTTACTTATTGTCAAATTTTTTTTATAAATTATTTGTTATATATAATGTTTAAGTGCTAAGATCGACCCTAATATTAATTTTGTGTGGTTATGGGAGGTTTAAGCCAGGTTCGAGGGTCTTGGAAGCTTCAACTCGATTTCGATTTTTAGTACCTGTGAAGTTATATTGACGAATGTGCCCCATGAAAAAAAGACGAGTCCACCCTGGTGTCACTTTTTTTCTTTTTATTTTTTTACTTCTAATTTCAGTGCTTTATTTTCACATAAAACTCTTTTATTTACAAAATAATTGGCATTCAAGTAATAATAATACAATTTTGTTCGAAATAATGGTATAAATACGACACAAACTTCTTACGTTACCGACCTGAAAATTCGGCAACGAAGCGCGAAAACACAAAATCAAACGTAACTTTGTCAGCTGTTCAGATAGAGATGGCAAACTTTGTGAGGGATATTTATGCTAGTTATGGGTTAGTTTTTACCAATAAACAGTTATGTCCGATGACTCCTTCATACCGAAATCGCCTTTGACGAATGTGCCCCAAGGACGAAGGTACCCCCCTCTCCCCTATACTCCGAAAATCATAAATATAACCTCTATATTTTATTTACCGATTTTTGGACGCTGTTTTATTCTTCTAGACATTAAATGTAAGTAATAACGGTGTTTATTATGCCGATTTCTCATCCCTTTTTCGGCAACAATGGCTGAACGTGACCTCAAGCTGTGTGACCAAATTCCAATCAAAGATCCTTCAGAAGTAAAACTGCAGTGAGATGTTTTAAAATTCCGAATTGATAAATTCATCAGTCTGCTGGTCTATTCATGCATTACGTCCATCTGCCTGTCTGTCTTTCTGTCTGCCTGAATACGAACACCCACCTAGAGACAACTCATTGCCAGCGAAAAATGAAATAAATTCTAACAACTCTTTGAATATCAAGTTACCTCTTTTTCCATAACGCCATGTCATTCCAGAGTACGCTGCTAAAATATAACAACGTATTACAAATTAGATTCCCTGGGAGGACGTGCCGAGGACACATTGTTGCTGTCAGACATGTCGGAGTTGGTGCTGTTTCTGCTGGTCACCACGAAAGTCTACTGCAGAGAGACTGCATGACAATTTCAGGTTAAATAAAATGTTCATGTTCGCTGTTTAAAGTATTTTCCATTTTTTGTGAAAGTTGACAATCGTAGAGACATTTTTAGAACTGCGCGGTAAGGGGCACTTAGTGTTTTGTAGTGGTTGCAGTTATATACATACATAGTTTGAATTCAAGAATCTTCCAAACCAAAATATCGTTCCAGTAAATATTTCGTATGACAGAAATCTTTCCCAGGAGTGAAAGGAATTAAAATTGTTTATAATATTATACTGACAAAATTAGTGTTCTTCAGATCGCTCTTAATGCTCACACGAACATAAAAAGGATGCCACATTACTTAAGCTTCTTTTTCTTGATTGGTCAGTAAAAACTCGTTACCAGACTACGACCTGACAAAGGCTTCTCTCCAGCCGCCCCTGCTCCAGTTGGGAAGCACCAAGTTGCCAAGCGTTAACAGTGCCTCGTCTACTTATTATTTTCATGGGAGGCACGGACTTCTGCGCTGTCTCCACCCAACAGCTTGATGGTGATGTGATTGACTACTTGTGTCAATGTGAGCCTAGAGCTCGTACTGTTCGTGGTTCATCGGGATGCGCTAGTCATTCCCAACGCAGATTGGGCCGAAGATCTTGCGGAGCACTTTTTTCTCGAACATTTGTCTCGAACAGTATGTGAACATCAGTTAAATTGAATGTGAAATCTCCTCCTTGTGCTATATTCCCGATATTCCGCATTACTTGTGCTATCCTCCGCTGTTACTGCAGCTGGAGAGCGGTTGGTTTGTTGCCGACACTAACAATTCCTTAGGCATAGGGGAATTGCTGACTTGACTATTTCCAAGTTTATAAAATCCAATTTTCACATTTTTAATGACTCCGCCATTGCTGCCTCCTGTGCAGTTCCGCTTGAGTTGACAAGCACATGTGCACACACAATTATTTAAAAGTCAGCGAAAGTTGTAAAGTCGCGATCTGGGATTTGAAATTTGTTACCAATTTGCACAATGGAAATACCGCCAGGCAGTTACCGTATGAGCCTAAGTTCAGGCACATAAATTGCAGCTTTGTGGTCTTGCAGTGTTTGAGGAGAGAGAAAAGGGAATGAGACATTTCAGTGCAGACACACAATAATTTACTTTAGAAGCATGCAATGGTAATAACACGAACCAGAAACTAGCTGAAGAAGTTCACATAAAAAAGTAAAATTTAATGAAATATTCGATATTTTAGATTCGACAGTACTATCAACATTAACAGCTGAAACAAATTCAAAATATATTGATTTTATTATTTTCACTCTCTTTTTGACGACGCAGGTGACAATTTCATTTTTGGGCCCCCTTTTGCCTTCGTTGAAAGTCCTCTTACTTCCTCTTAGTGGGCCTCCCGTAATGTATACTCTCTTTCAGCAACTGCAGCGCATCGACACATAAGATACAATGCCTATTGTTTAGAATCAAGCTTCAGTTACTTTGGTCAGCTGGTCTTCCATATAAGTTATATTATTGTAGATTCGATTTAATTAGAAATTAGCATGTCTCAGTAGCCGCGGCCTGAAGGATTCTTCATATTTGTTTCAGATCATCATAGGTGCGTAGCTTAAAAAGGTATAAAGTAATTTCGACTGGGGATCTGGTTCCTGCGGTTGCTGATATATAATTTCTAGATAATGAAGTCTGGTCAAAACTAATTTACATACAATAACAGAAGATTGTTCTGCACATGTGCCAAAAGTAGATATGTGTTTCAAGAAACTCTTCAACAATCGAATACGCTTTCTGCTTAGTGTTACTAGCTCGTTTGTTGTCTTCTGAGAAACATCTGCATTAAATGTTTCATCCTGCCTTTCATCTTCCGTTTCATTGGAGTAATCCAGAGATGTACTTCGATATTATGTCCAATGGAGAACATTTCAGTAAATATCTCTTTAAAAAATGTTCAACAATTATCGAAAATTACCGAGGGTCCAATAGCTTTCGAATGAGGGCTTGACACTTCTGGACATGTGTACTTTCATTAATGGCTGTGGGTTTGCTTACTCTCTAGGCACATCCTGGCCGTTTGTGTTGTTGACGTGGTTGTTACGTCAATGTATTTCCGCTGAATTGCGTTTGCTTATGCTCTATGCTCAGCGCTCAATATTATCAGGCTGCAACTTTAAGCACCTTCGGGGCATTTAACAGCTCAGTATGCTGCTTTGCCAGCCGTAAATATCAATAAACAGTGTCGACGTGGCGTGGAGCAGTTTACGGTGCAGGCGCGGCAGGCACGACCGTTCCGCCTTGTAATGTCACCTTCTCACTTTGCAAAATTGCATCGTAAAAGTTGCAGTGCAACTCAATACATTGAATGGATTTGCTGCAGCAGCGCTGCAACGGCGCTGCCCTGGCTGCTGTTGCTCCACTGTTGCAGCCAGCCAGCCAGCCATAAACGCAGTCAGTGGCAGCTTCGGCTGCCATCAACGCGTAACACTGTTGCTACAAAGAAAAAGCGCAGCGGAAACGGATGTCATCACTTTGATGAGTTCATCATGAAGGAAGGAAATCGGCAGAAATTAATTTTACATTTTTTCCGGTGAACACGAACATGAGTACCGCAGCAGCAGTGGGCGCAAATCAGGTCAGCATGCTGCTGTGTTCATCCTTAAGGCAACTGTTGCAATATTCGTTGCAGCGATTGCGGTCGTTGCTGTTGGAGTCATTTCATTCGCTTGCAATTTGCTAGCGATAAATACAGGCGTGTCTGCCTTGAAGTCAACGGCTCCGCTTTGGAACCGATCTTAAAGCTGTGGGGAACTGACTTCCGCTTGCCGCTCCACGCTTTAAACTTCGCACTCTCTCAGCTGTTGATCTTTGCGAGTCCTTAAATTCAAGGATAATGACTTTGCCTAGTGGGCCGAAGGAGCACCAATTCGAAGCATGGACAAATGAGCACCAGCATGCGCTATGTGGGAGCTTGTTGGTGTTTGTGTGTGTGTGTGTGTGTGTGTGTAGGTGTGCGCCATAAGTGAGTTAGGCACGTCCCACTAAAGACCTTAAGCGGTGCTTGAGCGTAATCCCACCGGAGCTCACCACAATCAGCGCGGCAACACTTTGCTCTGCGAATGAGTGTTTTCCTCCTGGCTTCTACTTACGTGTTGTTGTTGTGTGCGCTTTAGTTGAAGGATGTCGTGCCAAGCATGTTGTTACAATGTTGTGCCTGTGTCGGTGACTGTGCTTGTGTGTGTGTGTAAGCACCGGCAGCAGAAAGTGGCAGACATTGATGTCTTGCAAGTAGTTTCCTTTTTCTATATTATTTGCGAAACATTACAGGGTAGCCAACATATTACATAATCGTTTAATTTTTGAAATTATTAGTTTGTTCACTCTTTTTTTAACTACTTTTGCATAAATTTAAGCCAAATATCTTCGATTTATTTCCATATTTTTTCATTTTAATAAATTTTTTTACATTATTTGATCACATGGCAACTCTGTTTACATTTTATGGCAGTGGCATGTATCAAGCAAACATGCACACGCACACTCACAAATACAAACATGCGTAATGAACCTTTGTAGCGGCAATGTAAGACTGTCAGCACCAAAAGAACGCTAAAATATTGAAAATAGCAATTTACTGCAAGGATCTGTAGAGGATCTAAAAAAATTAGTTTCATTCAGTTTCGATTGCATAGAAATATGAATTAACGATTCCGTTTATATATAAATATTTTCGTTTCTTAAAATATTGTGTCCGATCAGGGATACGAGATCCGGCAAAATTTTGCGCTTTCAGCGGAATCAAGAACCTTAACGGGAATGAAAACGAAAGGGAGGGTGAACTTCATAATATCGTGTTTATATTATCAAATTACATAAGTACTATAAAATATTAAATAGTCACTTTTATTTAGAAAGAAAATATGAAATTAAATAAGAGAGATGTGAACTAATGGCTCCGTGTTTGCATTTCGAAAAACCATGACATCTAAGACTGTTTTTTGAATAAGCGTGGAAAATTTATATTTTTCGAAGAAAAGAGCAGTTTGAGTTATGAGCTTGCAATATTGTTATTCCAAGTTCAATTTAAAATTGTTTTACTATTTTAAGCATCCATTCCAATTCTAATTCGGGAAAGCAATCGCCAAATGACAGGCAATCTTCGATATTTGCAAATCTGGAAGCGCTTCTCGGCTAAGCTGCTTCCTAGTGAAGCTGGACTTTCCCGCAGGGTCTCTACTTGATGTGTATGTGTAGATGGTTGTGGGCACCTGCATGGGGGACATGGCATGTCGGCGCGTTTAGTAGTTTGTGCATGTGCCGGGCGCAATACCCTTTCACTGCAAATCCTCGACGAGCGTATATAGCATTTGCTTGAATGGATTATGACTGAAGTGCAGAGCACATTCCATCGTGCATGGATGATATAATTTTTATGTTGCCATGTGGTTGCTTTTGTTGTTGTTGTTGTGACTCTTATTGTAATTTTCGCAGCGTATTCATAAGATACACGCATTTGAGGAGCTAGTAGCAGGAACAAATTATCATTTCATTATAAACTCACACACACGCACACGCATCGATGCACTCGCATGCCTCGCATACCACATTTGCAAGCGTTTAATTTCAAAGCTCACACGAGCGCACTTCTGCTCGTTCGAGTTGCACTCACATCGCATTACGGTAGCAACACTCGTCATGCATGGCAAGCGCATGGCAATTTAATTGCATATTTTCCCGTGCTGCTGGCTGCGCTTGCTGTTTGTCGATATTCAATTGAGGCGGCGCGGCATTGCCAACGTTATTAAATTGTAACAAGCGCTGCAGCGCCGCATCGAATATGCCTGGCGTCCGGGCTCCTGGGAGCGGAAGCTGGCGCTACGCAGTGTCCGTGCACTCACAGAAGCAAGGGCGGTTGTTGTTGCTGACAGCAAGTTACGAGTACATGCCAGCATTGGTGGCTGATATACACTGATTTTTTTAATCGTGGTCAGCGCGGATAGCAAGAAGCAGGGTTGATCTGAACATCTCGTGAAATTGGACGATACATTTAAAAGTATACTCGTATAAAATAGTATTATGTCTAAACGGATCTCGTCGTCATGACTCTATGGAATATACAGAATTATTAAATATCGTTACTTATGCGTATGCAAATCAATGCATTTTTAAACGGAAACATTTTTGTAAATGCAGAAGCATCAAATAGCTTTCATCGCGAATAATAACAAAAATACTTTTAAATTTTGATTATAATAAATATTGCTTTTGCAACTCCGGAGTACTTACATTTTTGAAACTTACATTAAACTTACATTTGTCGTTTCTATTACTGACGTAAATAATAATTCATTTGAACATTTTTATATTTTGAATTGTTTTCTAGATTAATTCGTTTGGTCGTTTGGTGGCAAAACTTTAATTAAAACATCTCGTACTATATGTTGGTTTCGTATGATGCGCTATTTTGGATAATATTAAAAAATCGTGTCGTCTATCCTCGAGTTTTAGAAGTTTGAGTACTTTTGCAATCATAACTGTTGATGACTTTTGCTTAAGATATCGAATTCGCATATCCAATCCTAGCAATCGAAACATTCTCTCTCGCTGTTATAATGATTTCGTCATGGCATATTATATGTAGTAGATGTGGTTGCACAAATGTAGAATGTACAGGCAACTTAGTAGCAGATACTATCGGGCGCTAGTTATAGTCAGCGACGTACGTTCAATTATAAGATGGCAAATGAAAGCTTCCTATGCCGAATCGATTAACAAAATTTTCTGAACATAAGTAAACTTTAATTAAAATAATGAATTTTTAAATTGAAGTTCTCAAATAGGTACTGGAGACTTGTGGCATGTAACTGTTATAAATTATTCTGACAATTAGCTATATATGGCAATTCGGTGTATTACGCCACTCTAATAAGTATGTCATTATTATATATCAAAGAGTATTGTATATTTCATGCAAACCTTATCACCAGTGCAATTGTTTAAATATGGTAGAAATTGAAATTTCACCGGCCTCGTACTTTAGAATAAAAAACCTTCGCAAATAATATTACTTAAATTTGTCATATTTAATGCATTCCATGGAATTATCTTCCCTTCGTTAAAACTCGCATGTATCCCAGAAGAGTTGAGTGGAATTTGCAAAAGTACACTTGAGCATTTTATTTTAAAGGCAACAACATATACAAGAATACAAAACGAATTCGCAAACATGCTCGGAAAAAGAACAAAATATTCGAATAAAAATGTTAAAAAGAGAAAGTTAACAAAATTCAGAATAAAACGATTTTGTATGCATCATTCATAAATATATATAGACATGGCGAGCCGAAAGCCTTTGCAGCTAGCGCTCCTAGATTTAAGTAAAATAGGAATTAAATTACTATTTTTCATGTAATAAATAAAAATAAATAAAATATATAGACATACCTACTCGTATGCACATCCTTTAAATATCTGCACATATTTGTATTTTGTCGATAAAATGCTTATGTGTGTATGTAATCGGTGAGAAATTTGAGAATTCAAAAGCGAATATTCTTTCATTTCTAGCCAGCATAAAGTTTGTAATTCTGTTTCAGTACAGTTTTCACATATGTATGTATGTAACCTCAATACTTTTTTTATGCTGTAGATTCGTTCCACAGAAAACCGCTCCAAAAAATCGCATTACAAAGCAATACTTAGCAGCGCGATTCTTTTTGTTAATCTACCGTCTTAAAGCGGATTTTTATAAAAATATAGGTTAGTAGAGAATCGTTAGCTGGAGTTCAAAACCAATAAACAAAATATGTAATTGTTAAAAATCTTCGATATGCAAAATTTTAGTCGCAGTTGCTCAATGTGTAGGGGAGAGGGGGGTACATTCGTCCTTGGGGCACATTCGTCAAAGGCGATTTCGGTATGAAGGAGTCACCGAACATCACTGTTTATTAGTACAAACTAACCCATCACCAGCATAAATACCCCTCACAAAGTTTGCCATCTCTATCTGAACAGCTGATAAAGCTACATTTGATTTTGTGTTTTCGCGCTTCATTCTCGAATATTCAGGTCGGTAACGTAAGAAGTTTGTGCTGTATTTATATCATTATTTCGAACAAAATTGTATTAGTATTACTTTAATACTAATTATTTACTAATTAAAAGTGAATTAAGTGAAAATAAAGCACTGAAATTAGAAGTAAAAAAATAAAAAGAAAAAAAAGTGACACCGGGGTGGACTCGCCTTTTTTGTATGGGGCACATTCGTCAATATAACTTCACAGGTACGAAAAATCGAAATCGAGTTGAAGCTTCCAAGACCCTCGAACCCGGCTTTAACCTCTCGTAACCACACAAAATTAATATTAGGGTCGATCTCAGCACTTTAAACATTATATATAATAAATATTAAAAAAAAAAATTGGACAATAACTACCTTTTTTGAAGCTCTTAAACATGATTTTTTTTAAATTTTTTAATGCAAAAATAATAAAAACGTGTAATGTAACCAAAAGCATGTCTTATCTAGTCTAAACAAGATTTTGTATCACATTATGGTACTTTAAAGTGTGAATGCCGAAAGTGCCTCGCCAAATACCGAAGCTACCCTGGCATGGGCCACATTCAGCGAAATGACTTTTTCTACCAATCGTGGAAAAAATAATACAAACGGAACTTTTTAAAGAAATTTTAGCATAACATTTTATTGTTAAATAATGAGGTATTGTAACAGTCTAATCGGTTTTTAAATATATTGATTACCTTCTGAAATATAGGCCTTAAAAAAGAGACGAATGTACCCCCCTCTCCCTTATGTGTGATCGTTCCCTGCGCGGGGGGTGGTTAACATTCAATGTTGTTGGAAAATCATTTCGAAAGAATGGATTAGAGGAGTGAATTGGTATTGCGTGTTGAATTTTTTGCGAGCATAAGCCCAGCATTGCTTAGCTCGTAAGTAGGTACGTACAAAAATAGCTGGCGAGAAGAGGCGATTCTAGTCTAGACATGCTGTTAAAAATTCATGTAGTCGCACAAAGCAGCAATTTTCCATATGCACACGATGTGGAAGCGAAATGGAAATATGGTAATCAAATTGTAATTATCAGCAGTCAAAAACGTAAAACGTGAATTCAATTGAAAATTGAAGAATTTTGAAACGCTCTTGTGGGATGGCAGGTAAACTGGCTGCAGGTAGTCCTGCTGATTGTGGCAGCTAACACATATGTGCATTCCTCTGCGTTTCGGCATTAATTTTCTATTTTTAACTTCCTTCCTTGCTCCTTGGTTGCTCTGTGTGATTTTCAATGCGAAAATACTTAAATCGTTGTCTAAGAGATGATTGGAATGGCAGCAACCACAAATAGCAACGACGAAGGCTAGCACGTGCCACATACACACACACACACTCACAAATATAAACAAACATATGTACATAACGCAATATAGTCTCTAAATACCGCAAAGCTAATGCGCTGCTAACTACATCCTAACATTAGCGGAGATCTCTTTAGGCAACAGCTACATACGCATGTATGTGAGTGTTAAGTAGTGTACGAGCTGAGTGTGTGGGTATATTATGGATGCAAAGTCAAAATGAATTCTTATCTTGACGGGAATAGAAAAAGATCAAAACGAAAGGGAAATGGATGGGTAAATTTTCCAAAATCATATTCCAAGTCTATATTTATAAATACCTGTTTTTTCGTAGACAGAAAAATGCGAGATAGCTATTAAACGAATGCATTTTTTATTACAATATTAGATGAGAAATAATAAAATACTTCTCAGATCGAATAAGCACAGACCAATTCATATTAGAATTGGCATTCGTTTTTCGTTTCATAGCTATCGGAGGCTAACCAGGACATAAGTTTTTGCATATGTAGAATCATAAGAATTTTTGTATCTCTAATAAGTTTTTCTGCAATATTTTAACTAGCTTTATTGGATGCTTGAAATATTTATATGTCAGCCAGCAGATCTGGTCGAGTGCGAACGGGCTTTTGATCAGCTACATCAAGGCGAATCATTATCTCAAAGCGTTTCCAAACGTAGCGAGCGCGGCCACCGTGCAAAGCAAAAATTTTAGACAAAATATTGTCGTTGTTATTCAATTGTATTTGGAAGGAAATAAGACGGGATCCCTCTCAACACAAGCCACTGCGGCGTCGTGTGCGAGCATGTGGTTGTGCATCATTGTGGCTGTGTGCGGCATGCTTCAACTGCATGCCGCATTGAAATGTCACATTGAGCGGCGGAAATGACTTTTTACGCTGTCAGCTTTTGAATTGCGCTGCAGGCAGCTTTTCGCCTGTTGCATGCCACAAGCTGCATGTGTAGGTACTCAAACCTTTCAAAAGCTGCCAGTCACAACACACTCGCTGGCAATTTCGCTGCTTATAGATTATGCAGCATTAAAATATAATATGTAAACGCGCAATCAGGTGCACTCACACTTGGCTGCTTGTCTCGCACAAATACACACGCACACACGTACAAGCATGCAGGCTCAAGCATAGATAGCAATGTGCTGGATGCATTGAAGGCTGAAGGCAGCGGCGCCGTTTTACGCTAATGCGAGCTGCAGCTCATACATTCGAGATGAGCCAGTACACTGAAGGGAAAATGGGATGTAAATATAACCTTAAATCAAGCACGAATCATCATGAAAGTCTAGTTAAGTTAATAAATTTTAATTCAACTACGAACAATTTTGTTTTGATATTTTAATAAGAATGCGTAGCATTTCTCTTTTAAGAGCGTTTATGCTTCCATTTACATTATTTCCTATTCATTTAAAAAAGTGAAAAATGCCATCTTTATTTAAGATAAAACCTTTTTTGAATTGAAGTGGATGAAATATTGATTCAAGGTGGAATCTTGTTTGTATTAAGATTGTTAGCACTTATTAACTTATTCAACAATACCCACACAAAGAAGAAAAAGTCATGACTTTCTAAACAAATTCATTTTATTTCATAAAATTACTTAAGATAACCTTAGATTTCTTTTATTTACAGAATATTAATGTAAAGGAGGAGTTGACTTTGTTGAAATAACAAATAACTATTAGTTGAATTAATTAACACTAGCAGTTTGGGTGTCTTGAATTTGTTAAAGGAAGAAAGTTTCCTTTACATCTTTTCACTTGGAAAAGCAACAATACTTCCCTCATCAAATTTGTGAATTCGTGTGGGCTTAATATTATGTTGCTACCTTCTCAGCAATAATAAGGGTATTCACAGCTTCCTTCTAGATTTCCCATTTGGCAACTTCAGCACGATAGTAAAATAAAACTTTGAGCGCCCCTGTTTCATGGACCATTCTTAATTTGCCACAATCGCATTACAAGTGTTTTCTAAAACTATTATTAAGGATTTATTACTCTCCCATAAAAATGGAAGTATTATGTGATTATTCTCTGAGAATTCAATAAAATTTCCTTAATATCTGTTTTAATTTTCGCGAATAAAACAGCTGATGAGAGATGCCAGCTTTTCACGAAAGAAAAACACGATCCAATGCTTGACAGTTTTTTCAACTAGTGGTATCTCTTGTTTGCGTGCAAAGCAACAACAAAAAAAGTTGCCAGATGGCAAAGTGGTTTTAATTTAGCAGGCGGCAAGGAAAGCACACTAGATAACACGAAGCTCTGAACACCGCAAATGTTCGTAAGTTGGCCCCGGTTAATAATTGTCAGATGCTCCCTTCGACATGCAGATACTTGCGCCGCTATATAAAGTTATTCATATAGGTACATATAAGTATATAATTTAAACTGCATTATTTCTTTGGGTGTATGTGCGACAAATTCGGAGGCATGGCATCCGTATGGGTTGCCGATTAGCTTTGCTGCTGATAAGCTGCAGAATTCTATTGGCGGCCATTGACAGCGTTTGATTTAGTTGAATATATATTGCAAAAGCTTTATGTATCCGCCGCATGCATTAGGATTAAAAGTCAAAAGGGCCAATCACGAGCGATATAGAGCAAATACTTTCACCTTGAGGCATGCAACATGACAAATACGTCGTTGTGTGCATTTTGCGTAATGCACACATGTACATATTACAACACACATACGCACGCACACTACGCAAGAGCCAGTAAATCCCGCTTTTGTGCTGCTGCGGGGCATGCAACGTGGAAAAAGTTCGTTGCATGCAAAGCAGAAATTCAATTTCGAAAATTGACATAATACACCCCCGCCCCGAGCGACTTTTGGCATTCTCACTGACAACACTTTTTGTGGGGGTTGGCAACAGGCGCTGTTTTCCGCTTTGGTTTGACTGACTGCATTCCAGAGCAGCGTGGCACAAACACACACTTTCACATGCAAAGAAGAAAAAATGGCGCAGCTTCCCACTTTTGCCACTTCCTCTTCTCCGGTGAAATCATGTTAAACTCAATTAAAAGTTCGCATTTTTCGGTATGTGCCACAAAGTAAGCGTTGCGTGAATATAATTTACCAAAGCCAGTATAGATGCACCCCCGAGAGGCATGTAGTTGCCGGATGAGATTGATAGCGGGGAAATGCAGGGCAGAGCGTCAATCTTTAAGAGCGTTACTCCGTTTCCAGTAAATATTTTATTAAATAATTTTCCATGGCTCGCTGTTGAACTAAATCCCCTATGCCCACTTCATTTAAAGCAATTATGGAATATAAGTATGTTTTTTGTGTGGTAACGTCTATAATATATCTTGTTAAATATAACACTCACATCTTGATTTGCCATAAGAAAAGTTTTTAACAATCGCAAAATAAAAGTCCACTACAAACTAGAGCCCGACCGAACGCTCGGTCTCGGTCTCGGTTACCGAACAGTTCGGCCAAGAGGTTCGGGTTCGGTCTCGGTTCGGTCTCGGCTACAAAAGGCCGAGTATTTAGCCGAACAGTTGAGGAACAAATTGTATAGTTTTAAACAAAATTTAAATTTTTTAATAATACTTTTTATTGATTTTTCATACATCAGATGCTTAATGTAGGTATTTATACCTCAAAAGAATTGTTTTTTATAATAAAATGTATTTTTTCCTAAAAATGTATAAATTTTGTTTCATTAAATTTCTTCTTCTTTTTTTTGCATATGTATTCGAAAGGTTCGGTCTCGGTCTCGGTCTCGGCCGAACATTAAAAAAAGGCCGAACGCTCGGTCTCGGCCAAAATTTCGGGTTCGGTCGGGCTCTACTAGAAACCAACTTGTTAGATGAAATGTAAAATAACTTCTCTCACTTTCAACCTGAGACAGGTTGTTCAGCTTATACTCCCAGCTGCTCTTAAGTAAAGGGCTCTCACTTATACTATGTTCAATTCACATATATATATGAATTCTCAAAATCAACCACTTCTAGTATTAATGCCTTAAAAACAGCAGCATTGAATTTAAGGCAAATGCACACATACAAGCAAAATCACACTGATTATGTGAACAAAAGTGAAATACGAAAATATTTCGACGCCGCACATTTTTGTGCTTGTTTTGTTTGCAAGAATAGTTTGTCAACCGCAAAAAATTTTGTAAATCCTTTCGAAACACCGGTCTACGACCGTAAAAACAACAAAGGTAGCTCACATTTGTCTAGCAGAAATGTTCAACTAAACAACAGAGCGCACACATCAACACACAACCGCGTTTCGAGCGAGGCGCAGACGTGAATATTATACACTTCACTACACATACGCACACACACACACACACACCTCACATGCATACATGCATGCATGCCCAGTCGGAAAAGGAAGTGCTCGAGTCTGGAAACATTTGATGCCCATCTTCTGATACATACATACATACATATTTACATGCATCTGTCAGCAAAATTATAGCAGCCGGTGTCCAAATTTGTATACATATTTTTTTAATCCATATTTTATTTTGATAATTTCTCTGAAGTAAAACATCCTTTAATTCTAATCCTTAATTGTTCATAATTCTAAGAGAGCGCTACTAATTAAAGCAGTTCGCGCCATTTATTTAAAGTAATAAAACTTTACCATAAAATGTTGCACTTAAAATTGGTAAGTAGCAAATTTCTACATCAGAATTTCTTTCTGAGGATAAAAGACATAGTGTAAAACTCTGGCTAAAAAGAAAGCTAGACACTTACTGGCAGCAAACGAAAGGTAACAGGCTTCAAAAGTTTCCCAAAAGAGAACAAAGTAGCAAGTAACGCTTTGCAGAAAGCGCATCCGAATGGCTAAGGCGGTTTGGCCCACACTCTGTAGGGGTACCATGGGTACAGAACAGGACTGCATATGTGCAAACTGGAACGAAGAAAGAGTAGTAGTATGCATCGTGTGCCACTTATAAGATAGTATAGTCCAGCCTTCGTAACGTACGTAATATATATCTACAGTCGCCAGATATTGTGAGCAGTTCCCCAAAGAAAATACACTACTTCAAATACTACTCTAAAAACAACATAACCCAGTGATGATGATCATTTCGAAATTGAAAAATCTTTTTGAAGGAAATTGATAGCTGAGCACATTGCAGGAGTATGAAAAAAAATCTCTCTCAGTTTCAAAAATATTCATATGCAATTCTCTTTCGGAAACATTACCTTGGTGGTTTCATAATGCGCCATCATTTTAATAGTTTGTCTTATGATCCCAAAAAAGAAAACACTTTACAGATCGATCGGATTCCTTTTTTGACAGTATTCACTCAAAAAGCATAAATTATATCGAACTTTCTAATGGACGTCCTTAATCCTTTTCGCAGTGGGTGCTTGGCTAAGTATTGTTGTATGCGTGGTTGTGGGCGTATTACATTGAAAAACTTTGCCGATGCGCATAAATACTGTCGACTTTTTGGCTCAAGTCGAACATATTTCAAAACATGTTGTGGCTTTTTAGAGTTTTGTTGCTGTGCCTTTTTCTACATGTCTCGCTGCAAATTGGAGGGCGTCACTTAATATACGGCAGCAATTGAAAGAGCGAAAATTGCTGTCGCTTCGAATTGCGTGCAAGTGTGCATGCATGCAGGCATAAATCTTTAAGCTTCTCCTCGCAGCATGGCAAATTATTTTCGAAAGCTTTTCGTTGTTATTGTAACTTTTTTGTGCTGTTTCATAAAATAGTCGAAATAAATATTTTTCTCACGCGCAGCAAGTGAGGTAAATGGTTGAAAACTTTCGCTGAACAATGTGCTAACATAGTTACACACACACATGCACTCGATCACACACACACACACCCAAACTCATGACACTCATGCACACGCTTGCTCCGGGCGCTGAGCTCAAGCTGAAAGTACACATTTTGGCAACAAATTACTTGTGTCGAAACTGGCTGGCAAAGGGACTGCGTTGATGACTAGGACGACGGGGTGCGGAGGCGGACAGTGCTAACGGTTGTTGATGCTAGTAGCCAAAACAGCCGTGGAGCACTGGAGCGGCATATTGCAGCAATTGCATCGTGGATCATTCGATTTAAAGGATACCGGCGGGCATTGCCGCAACTGCTGTCGCTACTATGTGCCTGTGTGTGTGAGTGTGTGCGCCTGTGTGAAATATCAACAACAACTTCGACTACAAGCGCAAAATTACTCGCTCAATAAATTGTGCTGGCAGCGTGCGCGGCAATTGCGCTTCTTTTTGTTTTTCGTGCCTTGCCATAAGCAAAAAAGTGCACTTGGCAAAGGCGCCCAAAAGCAAGCCATAAAATTTGGCCATGTACTTAAATGTATTAAAACGCGGGCATGTAGTGGTACATTTTTGATGAATTCGTCTGTTGCATGCCATTGTAAAGTGCGGTAGTTGCGCTTTCCTGTTTAAATACCAAAAATTTGTATATATAGATATTTCAGGACAAATATCTGATTTCCATTAAAGAGTTTAAAATTCGGTATGTTTTTTCCATTCGAGTAATTTTACTATAGATAGTAACTGTTTGATGGTATAGGGTTAAGTGATATTTCACTACATAGATAGTAAAGCTCTGATTTGCTTATAAAAAGTTTGTGCCTTGTAGGATAAGAGGTGCTATACTGAACTAAAAGTAGTTAATATAAATGCTTTTATTCGAATAACATTTTATAAGAAATAATTTCGTTTTATAAAGTCTTCTTTTCCATATAAAAGTTTAATAAGCGCACACTAATATTTCGATTGAATACGAATTCCCATACACAAAGAGCAGAAGTATGCGTTAGTATGTGGCATTTTGGTATACTTATACAAGTTTTGAACGAGAGGCGAAAGAGAGAGATTTGTGTAAGTGTCAGGAATAAGGACCTTGAAAGAGTTGGACTTCACAAATAAAAATGTTTTAATTACATTCATTAAAATGCATTTTTTAAATAAAAAAGTGGTTCATTGAAACCTTACAAACAAGCTCTCATTAAGAAGGCTTTCTCTTCTTTTATTGCGCAACCTACCTAAAGGCTCCGTTACTCCAGACATTTTGTATGTGCTGTTAACTTTAAAAAGTATTGCAAATGTCAGATATTCTTTGATCATTTTTGACAATATAAATACAAAATAATAAATAAATAATAAATGACCTGCCCATGTGAGCAATCATTCTAATTAATTCTTTGTTGTTGTACACTTAAAATTGCTTTGTTTCAGAACAGAAATAGACAACTAAGTATTGTCAATTTCTCTTTGGCAAGTCAGTCCGAATAAAAACTATTCTTTCTAACATTCAAGCTGTCGAATAAACATAAACTCGTATAATATAAATACAAAAGGTGAAAAATTGATTCAGACGACGAATTTATCGATGCATTGCATTTTTCATTGTTTGTTTTTTGTAAGATGGGAGTAGCTAGCTGAAGGTTATCCGTCATAACTGATTACTAAAGTTTAAAGCCAATGAAGAAGTATGTACTTAAAGCTCTCTGTCGAAGAGCATGAAATAGATTTAAGATGAATTACCAAAGTCATTAAGGTTATGTTCGCTGCACATTAAAGCTAACCAATTTAGTGGGCAAAGCTCGACATGGTTATTTACAATAATTTGCTACACACTTGACATCTGTCGACAGCAGCTTCTTAGCATTTCCGACTACAAATTGTATTAAAGCATAAATCAGTGAGAAGAAATGTGACAAATCCCTTTGAAAATAGGGAATGTCAAAAATTACTAGTAAAATGCGCAAATCACTACTTTCTCTATGTCTATCTCACTCTTACTTCCCCTTTTTTTCTTTTATACACTTTTTTCGAGCTACCAATAATTCTGTCTGTAGGCTTTTGTTGTTCGCCGGAATTGCCGTGTCTACAGTGCGACCGGACACAGGCCGCCGTACGAGCTCCCAAAACCCCATTTTGTGGATAGCATTTTTAGCCAAAAACACGCAAGCACGCACACAGACAAGCTGCAGAAAGTGACTGGATGGCGTAGAAAAAAATATGCACACCCACACACACACATGAGGCTGCGTTTTACGAGCAGCATGTAGTCCGCTGACATTTCATACATGCGAGCTTGTATTGTAGCAGTTTAGTGCATGCGTGTAAGTCTGTGTGTGTGTTTCTGTGTTGGAATAAAGAGATTGCGTACAAAATGAAATACTCTATCGCATTTGCTTCCATTGACCCAAAAAAGCTAAATCCCAAGAAAAGGGTTTTACAATGCCAACTACAACAACAACAAACCAACAACAAAGCCACGTACAAAAAGACCAAAAAATAACAAGCAAGAGAAATAGTCAATATTTTACCTTAATATGCTGCCACTGTCGTCCGCGTCGCCGTCCCTACCTCTAGCCACTTTGCTACGCAGTTGAATCTATCAACTGAGATTTTGCATAAATGCTGCCTGAATTGGTTTTCGCTTGTGCGGTCGGGCAGTGCCCTCAGAGCGTCGACAGGGGCTTCCAATATCGTGCTGTGCAGTACAACTTCTTCTTATTGCCTAATAACTAGCTTACCTTTTGAATTGTTGAGGTCGATAGTGTAGTCAGCTCCAGTAGAGTTGGAGGAACTGGAGCCGTGCCTTGGTATGGAAGCACCAAACTCAAGAATACGAATGAGATTTAGCTCAGCTTTATGTTGACAAGGTCTTAGTTTATCTTGATTGGCATATTACAAATGCATGTATATGACTGTGAATGTGTGTGTATGTGAGTTAGTGATGAAAAATTTGTATGCTTTTGAGTATTCTCAATATTTTTCATTTATGCACCCAACAGTTTTCCTTTACATCGTTTTCATCTTACAAGTTTTGAAGGTGGCTCATCAAAGTGTCAACAAAATACATTTTACAAATCCAAAAATTATGGTCATTTTTTTAAACAAAATCACTTTTAAAAAGCTGGGCGAGAATTGTAGAAAAATTTACAATGGCTCGCGCATATTTACTTTAAATATTTTAAAAAATTGCTTAAATACTCACATTAAGCAACGGAAACTATAAAACACATATAAGCAACCTTGGAAAAATCTGGAGTGAACTAGAATACGCGAGTAGACAGTTGGTCTGCCGAACAAGACGTTTGTGTTACATATGCTTGCATATTATTAATCGTATACTTAAATTAAAATCTTATCATTTTTATTATAATATATGTATATACTTATGCATGTTTTTTGTGTATAGAGTAGGTACATGGGTACTCGATACTTTCGTATCAATATAACCTACATTTGTATGTACTGAGAATGAGCCTTTTAAACGAGAGCAATCAAGATTTCTGCTTTCACTATTTCAAATCAGTTCTGCATTTCTATAATAGACAAAGAGCGAAAAGGCTCACATTTCCGTCGGCATAAGCAGAAAAATTCAGGTATTATTTCCAATTATTTTAAGGTCTGATTCATTGTACCCAGATTTGTGTTCAGCTCGGATAAGCTTGTATTTCTACTGCTCCGCTCGATGCTCCAATTTTCGCCACTCTTTTCAATTCAAGTTCAGTGGCTTTGCTGCGGCACTGCCCGCATCCTGGTTTGCATTCAATTCGATCTGCACTCTCATTCGTGGCGATGTCTGCACATTTGCTTTTTGCCATGAAATCTGAATTATAAACTCGCCTCATTCGGCAATTAGCAAAACGCAAAATAATTATGACTAATGCAGGCATTATGGAGCGCTGTAGCCACACACAGACACACCCATACAAACCCCAACAACGGTTGGTACCTGTTGTTGCAGAATTTGTGCCCCAAAGCGCCTCACTTTTCGCCAGCATTTGCTATTGCCGCACGTTTAACTGCCGCACAAGCCGCTGCAAGTGTAAAAGGATTTGTTTTGTGGCAACGGGCAACAGGGAGTAGCGGATGCCAGAAGCGAGCGAGGGGCCGGCTTTCGAATAGTAAAGTGTTGTAAGTGCCTGGCTAGCGGTAGGAGACTCCTCAATGGACGCCTGAAAAATGCATTAATTTAGGTTTTTTGTAACTTCGGCTGCTGCTGCCACACGAAGGACCATTGTGTAATTGTCTGTGACCATGCATGTGCTTGCTTTTATATATATGTGTGTATGTAGTGATAGTTTTGATAGCAACACCTTGCAACCACATCTTGCCACAGCAGCAAAACTGTCTATTGAGGACACATTTTTGAGACGCTCGAAACATTCCAAATGCAGAAAGATTACACTTCGACCTTCCATGCCACTTCAAAAACTTTTAATTAAAAAATGTCACATACTTACTTTTCCTGCTTGAAGTAAACAGTTTCAGCTGAGGCAAAGCCAAAGATGCTATGAGAAGCGTTTGCACACATTTAAGAAGCGTACTTTTAGGGTTTCTTCCAAAGGACTCACAATCCAACAGGCAGAGTAAATCTTTGCATTGTCTCGGACAAGTTAATGAATTCTATGCTATGTTCATTTGTTGGTAATTGAGCAATGTTTTTATTAACTTCTTCCAACATCTTTGGTATACATACGCTTATATTTCATTTGTTAATAAACTCAGCATACTTTTAGGCTGTAGGCGGAGGCTGCTCATGCTTTTCAGCTGTAGTGCTGCGTAGAGAAATGCAAATTACTTATATCTATCGAAAAGGAATATTTGAAATGCCCCCAAAGGACAGTGATTTGCATACGCCGGAAATGATTTAGAGCTGCTGGCAGTGCAAAGCCTGAAGTTCAATCGCACGACGTGCCACTCTTAAGTGCGATAAACGTATTTGGCAAGCTTGATCTAAGTAACTCTTACAACTTACAACTCGTGTTATATGTTTGTAATTAATTATTAATTGATCAAAATCATCAAATGCTCAAAAGAAGACATTTTATATACAAAAATTTTTCATAGTTTCCCTGGAAATTTTGAGGTGAGCGAAAATTTCGATACGCATTGGAATAACAATATTCCGAACTTCTGTGTAAAAGCAATGACTTGTGCGCTCTCATAATAAGAGACAATGCGGCGCCAGATCTTGTGCATTTCAAACACTTTTTGCTTCCTTATAAACTTTTTGCTCAAAATGAAATTTATCTCTTATCCGTATTTACATATTTGTAAAAACCAAAAACTGCGAAATAGCGTAGTTTGCCATGGAACTATTGACATGCGTCAGCGAGCAAAAAATCTTCGGGTACACTTTCGACCAAAAGAAATGAACGCAAACCGGAAATGTCCACATATGTCCACATGCGCTACACTCACATGAAGGTGCCCACACACACAGGCGAGCGAGCTCATCAAATATGCGCATAAATAAAGGCACAAACTGTTTTGCATATGACCACAAAGAAAAACGCCAAGGAGTGATGTTCACCCAACAAGAAATGAAGGACAAGAAAAAGGCTCCTGCCGAAAGGATATGCAAAATTTGTCAACAAAGATAAACAAACTCGTCGAACAGGGCAGGCAAAAACGGCAACTGCTGCGAGTATGCTGGAAATTTTATTATGCGCGTTGTTGTTGTTGTCGTTGTTGTCGTTGTTGTCGTTGTTGTTGATTTTTGCTATTTCTACATGTCGATTTGTTTATTTGTTTGTTTGCTGCCAGCTTTTTCTGGCTGCTACACAGGAACACACACACAAACACACGCAAAATCAGTAGCAGAGTAGAAATAGAAATGTAAGCTTGTTCGCAACTGACAGCAGAGCGCAAGGAGTTGATATTTTCCTGAATTGTATGTGGGGAAGAGCGCCATGCTGTAGAAGGCACTGCTGCAGAAGACATATACATTGAAATCAAAGGATAATACGAGTAACAGGCGAAAGAAGAAGCATGCAACGAGCAACTTTTTCTGGAGGATGGAGAACATAATTCGAAATACAGAAATTTTAACGAATACTTTAGGGATTAAGAAAATATTGCATGCATATTATAAAATGTATATATTAAAATGCTGTAGAAACTTTCTAAATATCTAAGGACTTAACAATCATTATTTGAGGTTCTGAGCCTCTTGAAGAGCCACGAATTTCGGCTGTAAGAAAAAGCAGCGAAACACAAGCTGCTTGGAAGATTCTGCAGAAAAACTTGTGGAAACAATAATACTAGAATCGGAATGAGAGAGCACAACAAAAACCACATATACAAGGCAAGCCAACCCACAACAACAACAACAAGGCCCAACAACAAACATACAGAAATATTGAAATTGTACTTGCAAATTTGCAGAGAATGGCATTGACTTTCTACAAATTGTTGTCAATTTAAATTGAGACTTTTTGTTGTTGTTGCTTAGGTTTTGCTGCCATTTGCAGCTCACAGGGGAATCAGACAACATAGCTGTAAATATGTATATGTGTGAGTGTGAGTGTGCTGGAGTTTTGAATAGAGAATGGCACGGAATTTGATGAGGGATGGCGGCGCCTGCTAAAGATGACACGTGGCAAGCAGTCCATTGTGTGTTGCAAGTAGGGCAAACAGGCTTCAGCGCACTCGCCAATTCAGCGGAGACTTGCGGTCATGAATGGGAGTGTGTGTGTGTGTGTGTGTGTGCATTTTTCTGGTTTAACAAAATTTTGAATTTTACAAGCCATCTTTTGCGGCCTAATGCCACACAACAACGAGGGCCGCCCTGCTGCCAAGGCCATTTGTCACTGGAAAGCCTGGCAAATGTATAAGAAAAAGCCTAAGTATGTATGTGTCTCAAAGGAGTTTGCTGCCATCTGTGTAAATATGTGTGCAGGCATGTGCGCACACTTGTTGTCAATCAGTGAAAAGGGTCACTGAACAATTCCACTGGTAATTAAAAAGTTTCGTGCTGAAACCTTTTGATTTGATTTGTTCTTTTCTTTTGAATACCACAATTTTAGGGTTTACACAATTAGGAGCTGTTCGCCTATATGTGTTCATATATTTGTGTATGTGAGTGTGTGACTGATTGTGTTTAGTGTGTTTTGAAGCATGAAGCGGCTGTGGTAGCAAATATATGCGCAAATATAAAACAATTCGCCACATATTTTCGCATTTCAGAATTTTAAATTAAAGCACATACAAGCAAATGTATGCATATTACACAAATGCGAATCCCAATTCAATTTATCGCTCGTTTGATGATTTCCTTCGCTCAATTTTACCCCTGCGCGCGATTTCGTAATTTATTTTTGCCAGCGTCACACAAAATTATCTGCACGACTCCAACACATGCGCAAAAGCACACAAGAACACAAGCACAAATACAAATAGTCATACACAAATACATGCGAATTTCAATAAACAGCGCACAGTGGTTGCAGAGCAAATAAACTTCCGACAATTCATATTTTAAAATTTGGTTGTAATAAATGCATGAACAGAAATAATATAAACAAGTAACAAAGCATCAGTCGGGATAGCCCGACGGAATAATACCCTACACCAAGTAACCAAGTAGTAGGCGGACAATGAAAACAAATAGGATTCTAAGTAAAAGCCAAATATTGATGCTCTGGTAGAAGGTTTACAGCAGAAATTATAGGTATATTCGATTTACCGATTTCATGGTTGGAGGACAATGCCCGGTTAAGAAAACTTAAAAGTATTCTTGATTGCAATGACGTGACCACATATGTACGCTTTGATGGATATATTATAATTCTTAGGAGAATTATCTATTTACCGCCTATATAGTGGGCAGACCAGGCCCATTTTTCCGAACAACATGGTATCTCACCTTGAGTATAAAATTTTCTGCATTTCAATTCATAATTAATTTTCTCATAATTAGTCAATTGAAAGCCAGTTTAGTGAGCGGACCCCGGAAAAAAATTCATGCGATATAGAGGGCCATCACCTAAACTTTAATACCAAATATCATTCTTTGAAATGAGTAATTAGTCAATGTTAAGACATTTTACCAAAAAATTCCAGAATAGGTGGACTTTGTAAGTGTATCCTTTAATCAATTTGGCTAATCTCAGAACTTAACCTAAGTTAAGGTTCACCGTGATTGCGCAAAAAATTTTGTTCAAATCGACCAACTGCTTCTTTCTCTCCTGCGATCACAGACGGTCAGACAAACGGACAGACGGAGAACCGGAACTCAAGACCATATACTCTCAATTATATTTTAAATATGTTATTTAGTGCCAGAGAAAATACAAAAGTTGTCAGCTACTATCTAAAGCAAGGAGATTAATTATATAAAAATAATTACATATAAAAACTAGTAAAAACCCCCGAGAATCGGTTGTGTCTTATCACACAGCTATGAAGCATTAAAATGCAAAAGAATTCTTCTACCTATAATTCAGTATTTGCTTGACCAATCTTCAATCTGTAACTTTTGCGAGAAAATTCACATCGAAACCATTAAAATGGTGAGACAAAAAATATCGTACGACTTTTATATCATTTGGAATAAGCGCCGCTTCTTGGAATAATGGTAACGACGTTTTGCATGGGTACAGTTAAATAGCTATTTAGGTTTTTGCCGAGAAGATCTTAATGACATTTTAATTCTAATAATTTTTTTATTGCAGTTTTCAAAATTGCTAGATAGTTCTCAGTTCCTTCTACTGCTGCTATACATAACCTCATAGTGTTTTTGTTATTGTACACTGCTCACTGAATTCGTAACAATATTAATCTAGCAGTTAAGTGCTCTACCCGACTGATCCGGCACCAAAAACGTAAAATAAGTAGTCTGACATATTTTCATGTAAAATCATGGGTTGGCTTGGTAAGGGCGGTGATTACTTGGGTTTTTATCTGATTTTTGCTTGAAGCTCAACCACTGTGCAGCGACTACATTTGCTCAACGGCTGTTGAACTATTATTTTGTATGTTTGTAAATGCTATGCTAAATGCTAAATGTCACATGTCGCATTCGCACCCGCTGACCCGTCCGCCCCAACACCGAAAATCTGCAAATCCAATTGATGCACTTAAACGTTATCCCCAACGAGCCAGACCGGGCCAGGCTAGACCCTGCCTCGACGCAAGCCGGCACCAGCGCAATCAGCAGCGGAGCACCATAACCATCAACAGCACACCAGCACACCAACACACCGGGATACAAACACAGCAGCAGCAAAATGAAGCGAGCTGTGCCGAATTTCTAAATTGAATTCCGGTACCCAATTAAATGCTCATTCAGGCCTCGCCACATCACGTCCCGCCCATGCAGCTGTGGGCCCTGGAAGATTGCGCTGGCCGCTGGTGTGTGTAAGTATGACGTTGTATAGTGGTGTGCAGCGTATGTGACACGGGCGTGCCAGACAATGCGCAGCGTTGAGCACTGAACGCAAATCTAAACTGTGAACGGTTTTTTGTTAGAAAATTTATACGGCCGTAAGCTTTTATTGGCAGTGAGAGTGCGAGTGTGTGTGTGTATGCCGGCAGTATATGCATGTCCAAGTGTTTTTGCGTTGGGCAGTGAATCTGTCAGTATTGCTCGGTCATAACCTCGACTAGTTTACAACACAGGGACGTTCAAATACGTGCTGTGGACGTGAATGCCAGTAGGTGTAGGGCTGTAGCTAGAGGATCGCTTAAGGGGGTGAAGGCTAGTGATTAGCCATTAAATGTAGTTTTTGTATAATTTACAAATATATATAATATATAATTTACATATATTAAAAAATTTAGTTGTCAAGACTGTACAAAAATCGTAAACTAGTTCATATACCAAAAAAACATGTCGGAGAAGAATAAGTTAAATAAATTATATTTTTCCCATTGCCCATCAACTCCAATAATTAATTCTGTGGTCAAAAGCGATAACGACTTAAGTCGACTTAAGACGAAATTGAGTTGACGTTACCACTGTATTCCTGACGTTGATGCGCATATTTTGTTCAAACCCCGGTATCTGTACCCATCTCAGAAAAAAAGTTATTTAAAAAAAACACATGCACTTATGTACATGCACTTATGTGCATTTCAAATTTCAAATTGCATTTTCTCGAAACAGTTGTTTTCGACTTAAGTCGTTATTGCATATGACCACAGAATTATGTCGGATTAACTTCAGCTAGCTTCTCCCATCTTGCAGTTTATGACTATTTATATGATTTTTAGAAGCAATTTATTAATAATAGGCCCTTGCATTCTCCTGATCATTGCGCCACTGGGAATCCGAGAATGCATCTGTGCGTGGAAGTAAACTTGAAAAAAGCTCCAATATTTGTGGCGTATTTTTGCTCTTTGCAGTAGACACTCATACATGTACACACAAACACACACGCACATAACTGCAATTGTGCAATTTATAGTGCACATTTTTTCAACCTTTTTCTGTGCTTTTGAAGAGGATGCCTCATATTAAAAAATTCACCTTTATTGCTCTCCGGCAAATACACACACATGCACAAACGAGCTGATATACATACATACGTGATATAGGCATACACACACATACACACACACTTTTTTATGTAGTTCATGTGTCAACTTTGTTTTTGTTGTCGCTTTTGAGGGGCGTCAGCTAAGGTGAGTGCCTGTGTGCGCAGATCGCTCCAATGCGCATTTCAATGTTTGTGTGTGTTCGAGTCACTGTGTGTATTTACATTGTCGTAGGTGAGCTCTGATTGCCGTTCTATTGAATTGCCAATTACCAGAAATCCGGCGATTCGAAAAGATGATGACGAAGGTACGACGGCGCTGACGGACGTACGCAATTCAATCGCAAGGAGCCAGACCCCCTACGAGCAGCTCCGTACGTGGCCTTGCTGAAATTGAGCTGAGCTTGCTTTTGAGATTTTTGTTGTTGTTAGTGCTGTCGTTCTTGGCTGCAATTTGAAATTGGTCTGCAGTTAAGCCAGTGTATCCTGGCTCCTAATCAAAGAGAACATAGACTGAGATCTAAGTAGTTTAATTTCTTCGCTCGTCCGACAGCTCAATTTCTACTTCTAGTGTTGTTGGTTCCTTGATTATGTTCACTAGAAAATATGTGCGTAAGCATTCAGGGATTACGAGACGACAATTAAAGTAGCTAAATTGCATATGCTTGGGCTTACAAGCGAGGCGAACAGTATTTTTGATTGGCCTTGGCTGATGCTGCTGATACGAACGAAAGATGGTACGAACGATAGACTGAAAAGTGCCATTACCTTTTAACCTTTTTTAAAAATGGGCTTCTATTGCTATTAGTGAGCACTTGTATGCCAATAAATATGAAAATTTTTACTGAAAGAAACGATAAATATACCAGCATGCCTTTTCGGATCCGTTTTAAGATTATAGTTCAGAGGCCGTCACCCAAGGCACATGTTTTGATGTTATATGTGTGAATATACATACATACATATGTGTGAATATATGTGTGAATATATGTGTGAATATATGTGTGAATATGATGAGACCTGCTCGAAAAAACACGGAATATAGAACTTACTTGATCGCTTGTCTGCAGATTTTGTGAAAGAGAGGTAGAAGCCACAGAACATCCATTGCACCCATGCCCAGCAGTTAGCAAACAACGATTCACACACACATATGAGATAACAACAAACACACAAAGCTGGGATAACGCAAGAAATGGACGTTGGACTCATAGGCTCATCCGAGATATCAAGAAGTGGATCAACAGGAAACATGGCTCCGTCGACTACTATATGACACAAATGCTTAGTAGTCACGGGTGTTTTAGAACATACCTCCACAAATACGGCCATGACAACGATGTGCTCTGCCCCAAATGCTGCGGTGGAGATGAGGATGCATACCATGCTTTTTTCGAATACATGGGTTTCTCCGAAGAACGCAAAAGAGTCGAAGAAATAACGAAACGGCGAATCACACCAGAAAATATTGTGAGGTTTATGCTGGAATCCCATGAAGCCTGGGACGCTGTAAAATACATGTGTGCGACCATAATGCAGGAGCTGAGAATGCTGGAAAGACTACACAGCAGCGCGACTCGAAGGGATGGGAGATAAACCAGACTCAATACGACTAAGACTTGAAACAGACGCTTGAGCAGCTATGCTCTGACGGCCTCCCGACGTAATACTTAACGGTGGTTCCGGAAGGATCTATCCGTATGGACATGAGGTGGTTTTAGCGGGTTCGGGCCCCGCACTACAATGAGGTTTTCGAGCGCTTTCCACCTACTAAAGAAAATAAAAAAACACACATATGAGACCTAATAGGATTTCTCCTAGAGAATATCGCGGTCAAGCGAGCGCTTAAGTTTAGTAAAAGCGTACATCTCGAAGTGAACACCACATCAGGAGAAATAACCAAATCATACCGAAACACTAGATTTATTTTTAGAAAAGAAAAGAGCAATCCTTTCAAAATTTTGGAAATAAAATTGCAAAAACAAAAATTTTAATGATGGCGCAGGTGTGAACAAATTACCAGTCACAAACAATTTTGTGGGAATGCCAAATTGACATGGTGGGAAAATATCGGTTCAATTGATGAATCAAAATAATTCGAATTTGCCCCAGCGAAAGTCACACACTTTAGAGGCGGATGGTGTGGAGCTGTTGGTGGACTGAGTGCGGTGCATGGTCGCTAAATGCAATTTTATGCCGTCGCTGTAATTCAGTTGCATTTTGTGTACGCCACCGACCAAACACGCATGCACTCAATCGCTCACAGTCACTCGCTGTGTCACTCACTTGTAACGAGATTTATGCGGGCCATGCCGCCACATTTGGTGGACCCCATTAATTCATTTCGTTTCGTTTCAATTCGCTGCGCTTGGATTTGCAGTGCAATTTTGAAACGCGTGTTCTTATTTCTTGTTGCTGTTGTTGTTTCTGTTGAAGTTGTTGTTGTTTCTGATTTAATTTATGACGTGTGAACAGTGTGTAGCAGTGAATCGAAAGTGGCTCTTATAGGCAGTGGTTTTTATGCGGTAAGTGGCGCTATTGCGATAATTTTCTGCATGTAAATGAGGTAGACATGATTTAGTAATTCGCGGATTGCAATTCGATTTGAGACTTGCATACATTTTATAATTATTTGTAATTATAAGTATTTGTTTACACTTCAGATGAGTGTATTTTTAGGCTGGAGCAAAATACAAAAATATCAGCTGTCGCCATTTGTTTTTATTTTATAGAAAAATTCCAATAAACGATTGATTTTTGATTAAAAGAAGATGATATGGGAAGAGATGTGGGCTTGCTCGGAGTTTTCGTTGTTTTCTGTCGATAGTTTCAGAAAAATTTTAGAATATGGGAATAACAATAGATCCATGTGCTGACTATAGAACCAGGTGTGTCTAATTACTTTCTGCCCTTCCTTCCGAGTTTTAAATGCGCCAATTGATTCCAAGATATATCAGAATACCGATTCTGAATTTTTAAGTTCGTCAGTTTTTACCAAATCTCTCTCTCTCTTTTGCTGATTCTGCACTCAGAGCGTGAAATATAATCCTGTCTCAATACCAATTTTCTCTTCGATAATCGAAAGCTTCCGTTTCCATTATGTAGTATGCAGTCGCTGGCAGAAGCTGTAATTTAAGGGAAAATACAATTTATATATACATTGCTCAAGTAAAAACCATTTCTCCGACATAGGAGAGGAACTGAAATTGTATCTTAAACAGGAATAATTGTTATTTTATAAGTGCTGGAATCGATATTTAAAATTGGATTTCGATAAACCAAACGAACTTTTTCGATTTCAATGCACGGTTTCTAAACGGATTTTGTTTCGCTTTCATTCTCTACACAATATGTTAGAAGGGGTGCTTGGAAGCACCACCCTTAGCCTGCTTTTCTTGTCGCTGCTTCTGATGCTGTAGGAGGATCCCAGCAAAGGACTTTGTTACTTTCCAACTTTTGAAGTATAATTAAGCGCGCTTCGAGCGCGGCAATGACTCTCGCGCAAAGTGCTGCCAGAGTGTAGCATATTTTAGCTGCATGTAACAAGAGCAAAATATATATTTTGCATTTAGCGGCGCGAAAACTTTCTCACAGTGTATTAATCTAAATGCGTCTTGGACTTGGACTTGGGCGCAACTTTGTCCGCACTGCAGTCCCAGCGCCCATTGTTAAGGTCCGTCCGTCTGTACCATCTGCTTTGGCATGGAAATGAAGCGCGCTTTCCTAATGGCTTTCCCTTGGCGCGGCTGCCACGGACTTCTCTTGCAACCGGCAGCTGCGCTGCAAATTGAATACATATACTGCGCGGCAGTGTGCGTAATTTGCATAATTTCTGTTGTCATCGGAATATTATGTAACATTAACGGGGGCAGCATCACCACAACCTGCCGCCGGAGCAGCAGCAAACCAGCTGGGGAGCGCCACAGCTGCATGAGATCAGATTCGGGCGGTCCGTAGGCGCCTCTTTCTCTTGTTGTCAACAAAATAGCGCATTCTTAGTTATTTTTGGTCGCTGTTGTTGTTGTAGTTCTCGCTGGCATGTGCGTCGGGAGTGCCGCTGATTGTGGCAACAAGGCATAATCACATACTTTCGCAGAGCAACTGTTGCTACTGCTGCTGCTAATAGACCAGTTGCTGCTGCCTCAGGCATTGCGCTGTCTAACAAAATATTCCAAATAATAAATTTAATTTTTAAACTAAATTTCGATAATAATATTACAATAAAAAATTTCCTGATATGTTAAAAAGGAAGAGAATCGAGTCATAAAGTTGAAAAAAAAACTACTACAGAGTTGAAACTTTTTCTTGTTTTGGATGACTAACGCAGGTCTCACTTTATATTTTGATGAAAAATACAAATTTCTCTTTTCGAACATGACAATTCAATTTTGAGGTTCACTTAATCCCAATTGCGGAATAATAAAATATTCAATTTTAACAATGAAGTCAATCTTCCCAAAAATTCTATAAAAAAGTCTATATTCTTACAATTTAAGTTAAACTTGTTCCAAATTACTATACTCAAATCTTCAAAGAATCGCTCGATACTTGCAACCTGCATAAACGTGGCATCCTTGAATAAAGTTACAGTGTTGTTCCAAATAAGAGCGACAGCAATGAAATAATTGTGCATATCTTTTCCCTAGTGTGTGTGTGACGTTTTTTATTTCGAATACAATCGCATATTTTTGTTTCTTAATAAACAAATTTTTATAAAAATAATGTATTTTATTATATTCAGCCATTTCAACTTTTGCTATGCTTTAGCGGTCTTGTAAGAAAAAAGGTTTCTTTAAAGGAAAAAAATATATAAATAATGTAGGTCGCATTTCTGGTGTTGAGTAGTGTTATCATTTTTGTTGTTGCATAAAAGATGCAGATATTTCTCTCTAACGGTTAAAAACCATAACAACAAAACGCAGCAGTACTTTCAGCTAAATGACTCCTGCCCTACTGTTAAACTTGTTGTTGTGCTTGCTATGCTAAAGCGGTCTTGCATTGCTGCTGTTGCCGTTGCGTGCCATCGCCGTCTGTTGCTGATGACATTGTTGATGACTTTGCCAAACTCCACTCAAAGCTTCAGCAACTTTTTTCTGCTTCATGATTTTTATATTATTATTTCCATTTGAGTTGTTGTTGCTGTCGTTACTTTGTACTTCAACTAGTTTGGCTTACTGGCAAAGGTAATTTTTTTTTACTTATATAAAGGAAAAACTTTTCGCAAAATTTCACTTACTTTTTTATAATTTGGTGATGGAGCAAATCGTTTGAAGTGCCTGACTTTATTGTGGCGCGGAGTTGGCGGCGCGGAGTTGGCGGCGCTTAATTTGAGTTTAATCAGTAGCAAAAGCTGCTGTAGAGCGCCTTGGAAACTCGAAGCTGGCTGGCTGGACTCAGTGCTCACGGGAAAGGAGGCCAGCTGTGCAGGACAAAAATATAAGAGGGTATAGTATTTTATGTGTTGAAAGATTTCACAGCTGGTTCTAACAGTAGAAGATTGTGATGATGTAAGAATGCATTCGGTTTCTATTCTCTTGGAAGCAAAATTTCAGATTTAGCTGATTTGTCAAATTTTGGTGCATTTTAAAAATGAATGGCAGTTGATTTGTAATCTTCAAAAAATAATTTTAATTCAACTTATTCTGCTAAAAATATTATAATTTCAGTTCTGGCAATTTTTTTCACACAGAGATGAACAGGTGGCCACATTAGGCTCGAACGTTAGTTTTTCGCTTCTGATGAAGATACTAGAACATTGAGAAAATAGAGCTGCCGTCCCAATTAAGAATCTTTTCCGCATTGATTCCACTTTTTGGGATTAACAGTATATAATTCTTGGAATATCAATACCAATTCCACTTCCATGATTGTTTTTGTGGTCTCGGTTACAATACCAAAACAGCAGCAAAGAAGAAGTTGCAATAAACTGTTTGCTTTATTGTACAAATTAAAGTGACGTTTGCTTGAAAATGACACACTTAATTGATTCGAAATATTGGAAAGAAGCTTTGAACATGTCAAAATCAGTGGAGGTTGTTTGTTTGTTTGTTTGCTTGTTGTGTTCATAGTCGCCGTTGGCATTGGCAATTGTATTTGCGATTGCCCAAATAAGCAAATATACATGCACACTCATCTCCCACGAGAGAGAAGTGTAGGCAGCTACAAGGTCAGCACAACTCATTGTCAAATTTACAAACCTCAGTCGGACAAGAAAGTGCTCCACTGTCACTCGTAGAGAACTCTTGGAGCAATTACCAAGAGTCATTAACTTAACACTCTCTTCACGTATCTAGCGAGCAATATATTGGCGGTCAGCTCCGCAAGGCAGCTGTGTACTCCACGACTACTGCAAGTGTGCTCTTCATTGAAATCCATGGGAAACATAATGTGTGCTCTGTCTGTGAAACCGAATGACGTATCGACTTCATACTGCTCATAGTTTTTGTCCCTTGCATTCATTGCGTTTCATTGCAATACTTTCTTTCTCCTAAAATTTCACTGAATTTAACGGAATCTCAAAGCATTTTATTCTATTATAAAGTGTGCTCGTTTATAGTCCCTGCCATCTAGCATGTGGAACGTTTCTTTATAGCAGTTCGAAATTTTCCTACTGGGACGTCTCGGTATGCTCATATATTTGAGTTTATCTGTGTGTGTTTTTCTGTTTGTTAATATATGCCAATGTCATAGCAATGCGGCACATTTTATGGCATATCAAATTTTGTTGAATGTCTCTGATTTCTGTTGAAATATTAATTGGCATTGGCAGCAGCACCGACAGCAGCAATAGCAGCCGAACAAAGGCAAGGACCTTCTAAAATGGATACTAAAATTCCGACAATCATTATTATGGTTTGATGTATTTGTTGACAAAGCTTAATTAAGCAAACATACGCGCAATATTAGTGTGCTGCGTTACCATTGGTGTTTGTTATCTAAAGATATGAAATTTCACTAGAATAAAAAATATCTGGTTTAAATGGGAATTTAAAGTTTGAGCAGCATGAGAGACGCCCGTGCAAGCACCGACCGACAGGCAACTTCAAAGGAGAGGCAGCAATGCATCTGACCTTCGCATCAAGCGCCATACATAAAAAAAAATTTTTTAAAATCAAAAAATTATTTTTAATTTCTTTTTCACTGGAAAATGGAAATCGTTTTGTTACAAGTGGCAGCAGCAAGGCAAGGAAGAAAATGCTTGCAATCTTCAGCATCGCCACGAATTGTGCAATTTCACTTCACTCAGCCGCCCGGCAGGCGCTCAGCACCGCTTTCACTGCTTCCAGAACCCTTCCCGCATTAATCCCCTTAACATTCGGCGCCAAACATTGCTTTTAATTAAGACGCTTAGAAATTGAATGCACACAGACAAAGGCAAGCCCGTTTAATTGACACGGCGCTGAAAGGGTTTGTTATTCCATTCAGATTTGGCCCAACAAAAATTACACACAAATTAAATAAGTGAAAATACTACGTTAGATCTACAACTACAATTGGCTGCGCTGGCTTGTTGGTTTCGATCTTAGTGCTTCGTTTTTATAAACATGGATTCGTGTTTTGATTTGGTTTTCTGGATTTCTTAGATTATTGCTGCGATTCGATTGCTCTACCGATACTGTTTTTTGTTAAGAAATTGAGAAAAGAAAATAAGGACTACAAGTAAATTCGGTGGCTATTGCTGTCAATTCGACACCTTTTAGTACGAAATACATGCCGTAAAAGGCTATCAGAATGTTTCTTTTCTTCTGCGAACTCGAGCAGACTAGATCTGAGATCTAATAGTAATAAAGTATTGTTTGTAGTTAAGTTATTAATAAAAGCCATTTTAGGACGAGGGATTTTGCAGAAAAAAAAATCAAAAAATTGTATTTAAAAACCGTAAATAACTTTCAGTAAAAATATTTGGAAGAAATGTTTGAAATAGAAATTGAAATAAACCTACCACCCTTTCTGCACGAAATTCGCTAATTTCGGAAAATATGTCGAAAACGCATTCGAGATATCGTAAATGACCGTTTTTGCGATACAAAAATCGAACACTTATTTTCGGCGGAAAATTAATAAGGAGAAACATATCTCTTTAAATTCTTTCTCTGCTCCTTTTGCGTTAGTTTTCTTCCAAAAACCTTGCATAGGTTGCATCAATAAACATAAATAATAAATAAAAATAGTCTCAGTATTTGTTTCCGCACAGAGGTGCAAATTGTTTTGTCATGCCTAGTGTAGGGTATGGTAAAATATTCAAAAAGTGAGCTGAGTCCTTTTGTCTTTCTGTATTTGCTCAGCACTCACCTCAACCAGATTCAGAGTTGAAGTCAAAGCAACATACAAACAACCAAGGTGCAGCTGCAACAAAAAGTTCAAAATCGTTCAAGTAAATATTTGCGAGAGTTGTAGATAAGTTGCTAGAACCTACTTTGAGTGCTTCGTTTTTGCTTACAAAGTTTTTCTATTAGGCTAATCGTCAACGCGTGCGAAATCGCTTTGACTGTCGCTCGTTTGGGCTGTCGGTGTGTGCGTTTGTATCAGCTTGTATGGCATGTGCCTGTAAATTTGCTGTCTACTTCTGTGTGTGTCTGTCTGTCTGTGTGTGTGTGTGTCGAGCGTGGCAAAGTTTTAATATATTTGAGCTTGTGATTAAATGCAATTTCACTCAGCCACTCCAAAATATTGAAAACTGCTACCAACAGCAACAAAAACCAGCATGACCTCATGTGGAGGCGCTGGAGCGTTCGCCAAAAGTAATTTAAATCCAAGTGGGTTTTTTCCGGTTGCTGCTTTACGGTTTTTGCATTTTTAATTTGAATTTTGCGGTTGACCTTGTCAGTTTGTCAGCGGCACTTGCAGCAGTAGCGGCAGCAACACTGTCAGGCAAATAAGAAACAGCGAGAGCTTTATGTTCGCTTCAAACCCAATCAGCACACAAACACACGACAACATACATACAAAAGAGAGCAACAAACACTACAGCACATATATGTATATGTATGTACATATATGTATACCTATACAGTGGATGGGAATAACACAGGAATTTGCTTGTATGAAAAATCGCAGCATTTTTCGGAACAACAAAATTATTTTCGAAAAAGTCGTATTTTTTGGACGTGGAATATACAAGCAACAAAAATTATTTCAAAAGGATATTAGTGCAAAAAGATACATTACGTTTACTTATAAGTATTTGATAATCTAGCCATATCCCAAAAAAATGGCAGCTATGAAGTAGAAAATTGTATCACAATTATATAAAGTATTTTTTTTTGCTGGCTAGAAATCAAGATGAGTTTTACACACTAAGTATATATTGTATGAGAAATTTTATAAAAATATCATACGTACGATAAAAGCGTACAACTCGAAACTCCTTATAAATAGTAAACAAAGTACCTACTTTCTTGTGTCAAATGTATTTGAGTGTGTATCACCTTTACAGAAATTTTCTACTCTAAACAAATTTTTACAATGAATAGGTTCAATTCTTCTGCCAAAAAAGAAATATTTGAGGCGTTGTTTTGTAAGGACACTTAACAGAAAGCATCAAACGTAAGGGCAAAACTGATGGACGTAAATATTTAAGTGAATTTGTGTGCAATGTTTTTACAAATTGTAATGAATTACAACTGGAATTGAATTCATTGAGCTGTTAATTTAGTCTTATTTCACACTGAAAAACAACGTATATTTTTCCTTGGCGATTTTGTAAGATAATCAACCCACCAAAGCATAGGATTCGAAAATATAAACTACTTCTACTTTTTCCTCAACAACCCAAGAATTTTCGACTCACATGTCAAGATTAAAATGCTCTTTGGCGGAGACGAAAGTGATACAAAATTTAACTGGTCCTATTCGATATTTACGAGTAGCAGGTAGATTTAAGTCAATAAAAGCTCGGAATACTATAGAACTTGGACTTTTGTTAATTTCTAAATAAATACTCCGGAAAAATTCCAAAATTTCGGTGCTCGAAAGTGGTTCCGGATCCCGGAATTGACAACCCTATCAGTCTATGATTGTGTTGGCGTGGCAAGTGAAATTTGGAAGCGTTAACTAACCCTTACCCGGATTGGTTCGTGTGGCGTATTATGTGTATGTATGTGTTTCTCGTGTTTCTCGTCTGTCTTCGCCTGCTTTAATTGCATGTAAAACAGAAAAACAGTCGTGCGGGGTTAAGTAAGGTAAGCACAGGGCAAAATGGCTGCGGCCACAGCATTCTGAAAATCCGATTAACAACAACACCATCAACGAGTATTGTTCTTGGTGGATTCTGGTCCCTGATTTGACGCAGCCATTTGAGCTGTCTTTGTTTCTATTTTTTTGCTTTCTTTTTAGTTGCGATACTCTTTCTTCTGATGCGCTTGAACGTGTTCGACAGCCGAAATGCAAAGTTTTATATAATTGCAAGAAACCATTTTTCCGTATTGTAAAACAGCAAAAGTTTTTGTCATCGTCTCACGCCTCGCCAAAGTTCACCTCCATGGCGGACAGCTCAAAGGCGCACCCGCCTTATTTGCTTGCGCTGTGCTGCCGCAGCTACTTCTTCACTTTTCCGGTTCCTTTTTTTTGCTCTTATATAATTAAAATGGTAATTGATTGGGAGCATTTTTGTTCAAAGGATTCAAAGGAGCATGTCAGAGACAGCGTTGCGGAAAAATTTCACAACAACAAGAAACATAAATAGAAAAAGCTGACTTAAAGAAAGCCCGAACGATGTTTCGATTGGGAGCAAAATTAAGTACTTTTTCATGCTACATGCGGCAAATGAGGCTGTGGTTAGGGGCTCACACTGTATCAGCTAAGCTCTTTGCGGCTTGCGGTGCGTATACGCAACACGCAATTCGGCTGGTTGCTTTGAAGGGCCTTAGACTGGCTGGTGCGACTGGAAATTAAGCATTTTTGTGATTAACTTCTGTGCGCCAGACAATACTTTCGGCAATCAAGATTACGCTCTTCTCTTCCCAAAAAGCTAATATGATGAACAGGACATTGTAATAATACAACGAGCATACATAATTTAAAAACATAAATAGTTAAAAAAAAAGGTGAAAATCTATTCATATGTAAGTAATATGGGGTCCAATACCGAGAGACTGTGTTATTTTACTTCCGCTGGGCACCGGGCTTTTCTTTCTTAGATACCAGGATTAATTGAAAAATTAAATTAGTAAACAACTTTTTAAGAAAATCAAGTTCTTTACATTATAACAATTAAAAATTTCAAGATTGTTTGTTGAAATAACTGAATGTGCATTTTGAAAAAAGTGCACACATTTTCATTAACAGTTTTTGACCGAATATACATATGAGAGAATATATTTTTGTAATGCTAATTTGACGAGCTCTCAGGTAAAAGAAAAACTAGTGAACGGCGGTGACCTCATTATAAATCAGTGTCAAAAACAATAATTGCAGAGTTGATGTTGACATTCTCGGAAATCTTCGTACGCTATTGAAAAGGATTATAGACAGCTCAAAAACACTAATGTGTTTATAAAATAAAAAATTGCACAAAGTTTTTCAAAACTATACAGCTGCGCTTTATAAATCTTATATTTAAATTTTCTGACTTTCACATAGTTGATCTATTCAATTGTGCTTAATTAAATTACTGCAAAATGCAACCAGCTCGTTAACGCCACCCGAGCAGCTACAATAACAAAAGATGCAAATTATTTAAATTCGAAAAGCAAACAATCTGGCAAAACTTTTCGCTTAAATTTGCCCCAAAGAACTTCGACGGCGACTTGAGCGCCACGAATGGAACGTCTTAGAAAACTTTGTTCAGGCTCAGCGATTGGGTGGGATGGGATGGGATGTTGGGACGGCAGCAGCAACAATTGTGTACAGACAATAGATACAAGTTTCCAAACACGCACACACATACACACGCACGCACACAACATTCGCCCCCTTAAACGAGCAGACTAATGTGTTTATTGCCTTGGCATTGAATGTGAAGTGTACATGTGCATGTGTGTGTGTGTCTGCTTCTATGCATATGTTTCTGTAGGTGTGCGTGTGCTCGTATTTGAGCTACCAATAAATCGCACACATTTCCATTAACAATTAAAAAGTTTCATCAACAAACGTGGCCGCAATCAATTTCAATTTTCCTGCTTGCTGCGCAGCGTTTGGCGTGGCAGTTACATAACTGCGTGTTCTGCGTGTGTGTGCATGTGTGTGCATGTGTGTGGCGCATTATTGCGGCATTTTATTCGCATGTCAGATAATATTCAATAAATAATAAAGGAAGCACACAAACTTTGGCAAAAGTTTACGCAACGAAAAGTCGCTAATGAATTTGATTTTGTATACTCACTTTTGCCACATTGAATCGAGCAAAGCACAGGGTGCATAGAATATCAAATAATTTTTATCAGTTCTAGGCACAGGTGAGTTATTTATAAACTTCTCCAGAGAATCGGTAAGAGTTCACACAGTTACTACCAATTATTGTACCTGGAAGCAAGCTGAGTTTCTAAGTTAAAGATATATCTACATTTACGTGGCCTGCCAGATGACAGCTCCTGCAGATTCTGTGCAGATACTGGAACTCTGCAGAATATGCAAGGTGCTGTGGATCAAATAGACATCACAGAGCAAGACAAGTGGAACAATTGTGACGTAATAAAGAGCTTTTTCTCTTCTCACGAATCAACTGTAATTCGAAGCATTATGGAAGCATTTGGCTTGAAGGGAACACCAAGCATCAGAAGGCGGCGTATCTGTTTCCGATTTTCTTCAATTCAAATACATACATACATTTAAGGCATTTCACTGTGCTCTAATCACTCTGTGTTTATCTTGCCATAAATTCTCTTAGAAAGTTTCCGTTTTGATTTGCACACTGCTGAATCATTTCTTTAAACTTGACAAACTTCCACCTTTTCTCTATTTAACCCTCCCACTTGTTTGTCTTAATGCTACCTAGATAAACACCTGAAGACATGTGGCTTTATTTCTATTTAAATTTGTATTTAAAGTTCGATTTCTGCTGGAAGAGCACAGAGCTAAGCATGCCGTTTCAGTCAACAATAAATTTGTTTTGTTTTGTTTATTTTGCTGTTGCATTCAATAACAACTTGAACCATGCTCCAGAGCATATCCTTCGCCATGGTAAACGAGTAGAATTCCATATGCTTTGCATCTTTGGATCTTTGCATCTGAGTATCGTTGTTTCGTTGAGGCAATCATCTGAAGCAGTTGAATGGTCGAGCTGCTCAGCAACGCCTACCATTGTTAGGCTCTACACATTGGTATTGACGATAAAATGAGATGAAACGTATCCTTGGAGATGCCTTCAGCCTTTTAGCAATTTGGTAGCTACATTTTGTTCGTGGGCATGCTGCAGATACATTTACAAACGAGCTTTATATATAGATGGCATGTTAAAATCTGTTGCCTTGTTGTGTACGCAATATGCATACATACATACGATGTTTAATATACATAAACAATCTAATACAATATTTTTACCTTGATAAACACACAGAAATATATGCAAAAGCAAATAACGAAATTCCAGTTCGCTTGAACTGACAGCTTATTATTCAATATTACGTAACTAAGTTACTGTAATATACGGGATATGCGACATAAGAATTTGGATTGAATTTGAATAAATAATTTGTTATGCTCTGATATGCATATAATAATATGCCAGATATCAATCTGTGTCATTCTATAACCGGATTGCAAGTACCAATATAAAGAAGACTTCGATAATTATAAGTTTGCAATTCTTATTTGTTAGAGAGATTTTGGTTAAAATTAACATAAAATAATCATGAGCATTTTCATTCATTTTCACATTCTTTAAATTCACATACTACTCAGAGTTCATTTACTTGAAGTAAACTCTAGAAAATTGAGTAATAAAATATTCTCATTGATTTGGCTAAATTGAAACTTATTTAAAACTAAACTGCTTTCAGTCAGTATTCATCTCTTTCAATAGATTGTACCTATTTGAAGAAGGATTCAAGCCACCAAGTGAGTGCGGCCTGAAAGGCCTATTGTGACGGAAACATAATATACCTTCGAACGTTGGCATAGCGAAAGTTCTTCGTAAGTGTAAAGTGCTTTTACTAAAGTTAGTAAATCTGAAATGGAATTGCTTTGATACTCTTTAAGAATAATAAAAACATTTGAAGTGGTTCATTTTCTATGGTGGTTGGGGATGGATTTTGAAAAATTATATTTCTGAGCAACCACATCTGTTTTGATATATTGTAACTAAATAATATGTTGCTAACAGAAAGAAAGAATTGTTTATTTTTGTCAGAAATTCATATATAAACTTAGTCCTTTTCGAGCAAATGTTCTATTTTCTAGCAAAAAGCTCATACGACTTCTTTGAAACCAGATCCACATTTCTTACTTTGCAGTTTTTGATGTACACATCAACGTTCGGCTATGGCACATGATACCTCATATACTTATTTATAACTGCACAATTATATTTATACTTGAAACTCGCACCCTCGATGGATTTTGCCCTCGGGAAATTTGCTAATTGACAAGCGAAACCCAACAGTATTGAATTTCCACACCAAACCGCGAAGAGAAGCTAACTTTCTTCTAGCTTTATTGTATCCCTCCAAGATGCTTTTGCCTTATTTCGCGAGTACCATTTGCCATTCTAGTCTTAGTCTTTGGGTAAGCATTTCTCTTTCCCCAAGCTCAGCCTGACTGATGTTAGTTCAATATTTGCTCACATTCATATGCAAGTGCTTCGATAAGGAGCATTCAACGTTCTCTCCTGCACACATTTGCTTTTGCTACATTGGAGTAGTGAAAAAGATGCTATGACCCAGCTCAGCCCAGTCTATCGAGAAAGAGATAAGGCCAACTTTCAAGGGCCTGCAATTTGGAAGTGTCGCCGTGTTCCTGTGACTGGGTCTGCTCATGCTCAGTTGGTGACTCCACTGTAATGGCTAATTTGAGTTTACGCTGCAAGAAAGTCCTGCAACTAAATTCAGGCGGGCAACGTCAACGGTTCCTAGGAAGTCGCTGCCGCTGCTGTCGGTGTGTTTATTTGTCTTCTGTGTGCGTGAGTGCGCTGATTACTTTATGTGTATGCGTATGTGAGTTCTCTGGTTTTGCGAGTTTGTGTGGCCTCGTCCTTTCACCCCACAAATGTAAATTACATTCAGACGCTAATTCCGTCTTGGGTGAGCCTCGATCTTAGCTTTCCCCGCTTCCCCAACTCGACGCGAACTTTTCTGTGCTCTGGAAACACGCAAAACAAAGCCAGCAGAAATAAGAGCGAGCACAAAAAGTAGACGCAAGACCTCAGGCTGAAAAAGAAAACGAAATGCAACCAAATGACAATGAATTGTGCGAAATTCAATTACAAAAACAGAAAAGCCCCAGCAGCAGTGAGAAGCAGGAGGCTATGAAGCGCAGGGAGCAGCTTGGAATGACATTGGTATGAAGCACGACGGAGGCGAGTACGCTGGACGTTGACTTACTAACGAGCGCAGAATTTTGTTCATTGTGAGTTTTGTTAACTTTGGTAATTAATTCCAACCAGCTTTAAATTGTTACTCTTATCACCGGCGGCTATATACCGTAATAATTCTCGCATTACTGCACGAGCTTGCTTTTTGTTCTTCCTGTCTCAGTCTCTGCCACTTGCCACATTTCAAACTTAAGTCATTATACAATTTTATTTTCAAGTTAAGCTGAAAGCTCGGGAAAACTTAAGGAAAAACTTAACAACAAAAAATTGTTTTATGAAGATGCTATAGGTGCTATATTGGGTTTATTTAAATTTATCTATTGATAGACTGTTCGAAATTGTCTCTTTGAGTGGCGCACTTCCTTAGGTTTGATAAGCCAAAGTGGCGAAATATTGCCAACCATTTTAAAACTTTCACACCAATGAAAACATTCGCAAAGTTCGAAAGCTGTTTATGAAGGTCTTGGCGAGAGCTTTGTTTGGGTGCTGAATTCTGAAATAGCTTGTGATGGCTATCAAATATATCACTGTAATTATTCATCTAAATTTAATTATTTATAAAATCGAGTCTTGTGAATTTTACAGTAATTAAAGAGAATGATATTTACATTTAATAAAAAAAACTGAACCCTACGTCACAAAAAGCAGCACAGTTACACAAAAAAGTAAGGAATCTGAAAGCAATGTGACCGGTTCATCTAATTTACGATAATGGTGCTGATGGTCCTATCAGTTTTAGTTTTATTAAAAAGTTTCCGTCAAACTGATTTCGTACGACCTCCACAAGCGCCGTTGGCGGCTGACTGACCCTCCATTCGCAATTCAGTTGCCCCGTCCGACCCTCAGGCCAAGCGCGCACAGGGAAGCAATGATGCAGTGCTGCTGCAGCCCACGTCAGAGCCGCCGCCACCGCCGCCACCGCTGCCGGTAACGGCAACATCACTCGCATCACAGGACACACAGCAGCAGTTCACGTTCGGCTGCAGTGGCATTGGGAGAGGCCTGTAACGGAGGGGTTGTCGGGGTTGCCTGTTTGTGAGGTGCTTCCGTACAGTTGCCTGCGGACATGCTGCTGAGCGCGCAATGACATAATTGGCTGCTGTCGATGTCAATGCAAGCAACTTTCTCGCTGTTCCTCGCACTCAGCAGCTATGCCACCCCTCCCTTGCCGGGTAGGCAGGAGACGGTGAAAGGCCAAAGGACGGACATAGAGAATGAGTGGTTGCTGCCATCAACTTCATTTATGTACCTTGTCCACACATACAAACACTCATTTACAAAAAACCTACGATTTTTATACTCCTTACAGTTTGTTGTTGCCATGGCACAGTGAAGTTCTTACCCATAAGCTTGTAAAAGCTCCCCCATGAACAGCGTCCATTTAAATCATGTAAAGCTCAACAACTTTTCCCCGGCCTGCCGTTGGCATTAGTGGGCGAAGCGGAGGTCGGCATCAATTTTTTGGAAATGCAAGCACTTTTTAATCAAAATTGAATTAAAAACTTTTTCTGCTATTTTACGCTGCTGTTGAAAAATGCTTTTATTGAATTATTTGTTAACCTTTGAAAAAGCAGGCAACATGCAGAAAAGTGCAGAAAAAGTCTGTCATGATTCTACGAGCGAAATGAGCTGAACTCTATTACCTTTTAATTAAATTCACGTTAAATTTGATGTGAATAAAATGTGAATAGATGCGGCCATGTCTTTCTAATGCAATTATCTACAGGCAAACCTTGAAGACTGTTTTGAATTGTGAGCAATAGAAATCATGTTGAATGTCATGAATAGAAAGGCAGAAAGTTTACAGAAGACTATGTTAGAACCAAATCTGGAAACTACTTCTACCTAATTGGAAGACAGCAACATTTAATATAAATATATAAGTGAATTTTGCAGGCAAGTTTTGTTTTGTGAACTCGAGTATTTAAATCAGTATCGTATCTGAGTACATGATTTTATGGAGTTGATATCAAAATTGTAATCAGAACTGCCAAAATATTCTGAAATCGGAATTTTTATTAAATGGTCTTTGAAATTTGTACCTGAGTCAAAGCCTTTTTCTGAAGAAACATAATGGTATTTAAGAATTTTATAAAAATATCATTGAAACTGAATGAAAACCATGAATACACGCATCTCTAATGTGCACTTTAGGTATGAAGTAAGAGTTAATACAATCGATATTTGGCGTTCTTCGGTACACTTTTCAGGTTTCCAACTCGTTTGAATTTAATTAGGGTGCATGGTACTTCATTTTATATGAACTTGAAATTGATTTAAAAAATTTTAAAGAGAACTCAGGGCCACTGGTAGCAATTTCCGTAAATTTTAATTTCAAAAGGAAGAGAAATCAATAACGACACATGTACAGATATGTAAAAGTATTTTTTATTATTTGTTTGCTAGTGTTGGGAAATAAAGGTTTTTTCTTTTGGAAAAATAAACTACGTTAATTATAAGTTAAGAAGATTCGCAAAATTAATAGCAATGAATTTACTAAATACTTCTATTGGTCTGTCAACATATTTTGCTATTTTTCAATTGTTGTTCCCTTTAATTTACAGATCTCTATAGTAATTCAACATTCTAGCCGACAGTTTATTAAATTCCTAAAAAAAATTTTTTTTTTTTTTTTTTTTTAAATAAACCGACACTCAGGGGATGCCCCCTATACATGCAGAGCACTTGTTGGTTTAGAAAGGATCATAGGTTAGTGGGTGGGGGGAAAGAGGAGTAGTGGCGGTGGACGTTTGCCTTGAATTCGCGAATATTGTAATGACGTGGAAAAACTTCCGCAGGAAGACTATTCCACAACCTCGATGTACGACCGAAGAACGAATTCTCCCTGTAATGCGTGGTGCGTTGGAGCTTTTTCGAAACGTGGTATCTTATCTCAGCAGAGCATCTACCGTTAAAATAACGATAGAAAAGGCTTAAACATCCCACGTTCCGACGGTGGTCCAAGGAATCGATAGAGCTGGCGACCCTATCGTTTCCTATTAGCTTTATCGCGCGACGTTGGATACGGTCTAGAAGCTCCATAATTTTTATAATTGTAATTTTTGTTGAAGTTTGACTGAGAGCAGTGTCTCCCTTCAGTGTTTAGCCTCTCTAAAGTAACTCACTAATCTTTCGACTGCCATTTGCCACTCGTGCTGAATTCTGCCAATCACTTAAATACAAACTATAATTCCAAACACACTCTTCTTATGCATCATTCTTTGCCTTATGGCACGCCTTTAAAAATTCGCCCAAATAACTGCATTCACAAAATAATGAGCTTCATAAAATTCAGTGCAGTGGTCTGAAAACCGCGCCATTTCGATTGGCGCTTTCAAAAATTTATTTTCATATTCAACTCATTTTGAATTGAGTGATTCGAGGAGCATGCTCTGTGCAGCTGCTGCACAATACCCAGCGACTTTCTCCACGAAAACAAACCACATTAAACTGTGATAATTTCATAAAATTGCGAACGAACGCAAAAAGCATTTCCTCAAATGACTGGAAACGTGTGAGGGAGCTGAAAAGCAGACGTCAGAAATGGCTGAAATGCTACGGCAGCACGAACGCCATCAGCACTGACAACGGGGACTGAGTCACTCGCTGACGGACTGACAGAGTGACGGAGTGACAGACTGTAGGACTGACTAACATTAGGCCAACGGAGCAGGGCACACCAGCACCGACAAGCTACAGCAACGAGGGAAATTGCAACAAGAAGAATCATTGTTAGTTGAACGTGTTGGACTGTAAGTGTAGCTGGCTTGGAGCGAGTCGGACGGGCACTGCAGGCAGGCGGGTAGGCGGGCAGACGGGTAGGATGGGCGAAGGGATATTGGCATTTTGCGTTTATTGCCATTCGAAAGGCGCGAAGCGGAAACGAGGCAACGGAAACGGAAGCAGTGTTGGCGGTTTGACTGGCTGGTGCTGCTGCGTTGTTGCTGATTCAATATTGGACTCATCAGAAATGGCTTGCGGGCGCGACTGGCAGCTACGTTGCGGGAGCAGGGGGCAGTGCTGGCGCTGGTGCCGCAGCTCCAGCTGAGTTTGCTGGAACCCATTAACAGCAGCAAAGAAATAAGAAACCGGCAGCGTAGCTGTAAATGGCAAAAAAGTGAAGTAGAGGAAGAAATTAGCAGATAATATGCTTAACGCTGGTGCGATAGATACCGAACGGAAGTGCCTCACGCCCCAGAAAGCACAGCGTAAATGATGCCAACCCCATGAACCGCAGTCGGAGTGCGACTCGGAGTGGCTTGCCGGGGTAATGGACAGCAGCTGCCGCTGGCCACGGCTGCTGTTGCCGCTATCTATTATCGTGCGCGTCGCTCATAATCACTTGCAAATGATGTCAGCGGAGCATCGAACGGCACTGATAGGGAATTGATACAGTGGCGTGTGGCCCGAGACTTCGGCACTGTTGGCCAAATGGACGAATGGCTGGCCGAGCGCTGAACACATGGCCGGAAGTGTGAGTGAAGTGCATGAAGCAATATGCGCATTTGCCGGCTGGCATTTTCTCGAGCGGAAGAAGAAGCAAAGTCGCTCTTCCTCCACCAGTCACAGTGCGGCATTGGCGCACTCGAATATAAATTGAATTGTCACATGTAATCAGCGTGAGGGCATCATGCCCCAGATAATCGAATCATGATGAAATGAATTAAATTGAAACGGCCGCAAAGATCGAATACCAGGGAGAAGCGCAGAAGAGCAACTACGAAAAGAGCAGCTTCTGCTGCCATAAATGAACATAGACGCGGCATACATAGACACATACCAACACCACACACACACACACGTCTCAACATTTGTTCATACATTGACAAGCAGAGGAACAGATTGGCTTGCTGGAAAGGGCGCAATAATGGAAATTGTCCAAGTGCGCCATGACTACACTCACTCGCACTCACACACACACACACACACACATACACAGCATACATTAACACTTATACATTCTTGCAACGCAACAGCCGAATAGTTTGGCAGCTCTGGCAACAAGCCTACAATTCCAGCGATAACGATATCAAATCAATGGAAATACGTGGCAGGAAATGAAAAATTGCAGAAAACATTGAAAGCGTGAAATTGTGCAGCTGTGTGAAGAAATTACTCAATCCCGCTTGTATACAGGGTGTGCACAAAATCCGCTGAACGGAAAGACTGTCTGTCATGTATATATTTGATCAAAAAATCAAAAACATTTTGATGATAATTGCCCTCGACTTTCGAATTCAATACTGTTCGATATACATATAAGAAATCATATGTATTAAGAAAATCAAAGTGAAATATGTATATGAAAGTCGCGCTGCGCAAAGGAAGATATTGTTAGATCGCCCGAGCAGTAGCTTTAGTTACTGATGTTCACAAGTTCCAATCCTCAACAAAATTTGTAAGCTAAAGACATGAATCCAACAGTCGAATTTGTTTAATATACATATACATAAAAAAGGGTGCGGGGAGGTTATTTCTCATAAAATTTTTTTAATAAATTTTTGTTTATCTTTGAATGTGAGATCTGTTCATGCAGTGTAGGAAACTTAGCTTTGGTAACAAAACACCCTATATTATCTACGCTCATTTAGTAAGAGCCCACAGAAACGCGGCCTATTCACTCGCTTATTTTGATTAAATCCAGAATTGTAAGGATTTTTTCTGGCTGCCAGTGTGCAGGTGTATGAGTATTTGTGTGTGTGTGTTCAGATAATGCGGCAATGAGTTGCTGCCAAATCAAGCAAACCAGTGGAATTTGGCATGCTGAAAGAGCGCGCAGGCAATTCAACGTTCGTAACTTGGGACTGTCATGTCCGAATATGAGTTCTGTTTGTTTGTTCAACTTTGCCAAAGCTTTATAAATTTAAACTGTCAACATAGAATGCTGACTCAAACGAAACGTGCCGGTGCCTATCAGCTCCACGCGCCCTCACACAAACAAATTTACACACAGCTGTACAGCTGCTAAGTCTGTTTTTGTCCGGCGTCGTTGCTTGCGGAAAGCTTACCTAAATTGGAAACTTATTTGCTCCAAAACATGAGGCGAAGCTGCTGCTAAATGAAGGAGCAAAGAGAAAAACAGGGGTTTCCTTTGGTGCGTACAATGCAGAGAGCAACAACAACCAAGTACAAGAAAAGTAACAGCGAATCGGGTTTCATCGACTGAGAAAAACACTACCTCAAGTTATAGGGTCAATAATAGGTTGATTTGATACCTTCTCGAATATGTGAAATATTTACTGTTAATCTAAGAAGACAAGACGATCCGGTAATTGCACAATGTAAGGTGATTCGCTATTTTTAAGGTTTCAGCGTGAATCATCACGTAAAGTTCTGGATTGAAGATTGGTTAAACATGTGCTAAATAGTATAAGAGTTTTTAATTTCGAAAATTTTCTGATGATTTATTTGTATGTATTTTTTGTACCTGCTCAAAATGATAATTGACATTTTTTTCGTTATAATATGATGCAAGTTACATGGAATTGAAAATGTAATTGACTTTTTCTAATTCCTCAGAGGAATTGTGAAAGTAATTGAGAAACTGAAATTTTATTCATAAATGTGAAATGTGGAATATTTTTTTGTGGTCAAAGATTAGAATCGAAACAAGCATTGGACATTTTTATGTTGACAATAATTTGTATATGCACAAGTGCCAAAAATTTTAAGTTCAAACAGCATTCCTTTTTAAATTACTTTGAGGAATGGAATCGAAAAAAATCAATTACATTTTCAATTCCATGGAATGGAATTGGAAAAAGTCAATTACATTCCTACAAAGGAATTCATTTCAATTCCAAAAAAAAAAATTCCTTGGAATTGGAATTGATAAAAAGCAAATTACTTTTGGAATTTTTCAAAGGAATTGAAAAAGTAATCAATTCCTTTGCTGTGAACTGAAGGATTTGATTACTAATTGCAATTACTGAGGAATGTAATTGTAATTGTAATGGAATTGCATTTACCCAGCTCTGGATGCAACGATGCCTACATTTAAAGAACAACAAATGATTTTAACTTGAATATAGGCAAAGCAAATTTTTATGGCTGCAAAATTGTGCTCAATAGAAATCTGCTCCTCGATAAGCATTATAATTTATTAAAGCTTTTCGAAATTGCTGCTGTTTTAGAGCTGAGGACGGGTCTCCAGCCGTAAGCCGTAACCTACGAATTTTTCCACGTTTGTTGTTCAGAAGGTCGTTGCCTCAGTTTTAAATCAACTTCACACAGATCATGTGACCGATAAGTATATCGACTTTTGATTCCTTATGGAGAGCCGGTATACGACGAAACTCTCTTATATCAAGAAGGTGTTAGAACTAAACATAGGCTTAAGTCTACACCCTTGCAGTTTATTTCATATCATATGGTTTAGCCTGCTTCATAGATCCAAAAAACTTTATCAACAATTGTTTATGGACTTTTTCTTATATAAACGTATTCAAAGCAATGTGTGTCAGAAGACACACTCGATAATCGGTGGTTATTACCATTAGTCTGAATTTTATTGTATATAGCACAGTTTTGGTAACAATAGATGGGAAGGTAGATCGGTATTTTATAAATAACATCGACCGCTCCAAAAACTGGGTAACAATTTCTGTCGTCTCGCTCACAACCGACTTGTCAATTTACCTGTTTTTTTGCAAACAAGTTTTATTGACACGAAATATTGGATTTTGGCCTTTGTGAACCTCATTAGAATAGAGCTGTATGCCTAAATTTTCAAATTTCAGAAGAGTATTTAGAAAGTATGTATATTTTTCTTAAAATCTCCAGATAGAGGAAGCCAAGGATAGCCGAGAAGATAAAGGAACCGATTTCTGTCAATATACAAGTAGATACTGAGAAAATGATTGTAATCATTTCAATATCATTAAAAGTGTTTTTATCTGTACCTAAGAAGGTGCCAACTTTATATTCCCTACGATTATAAGGTAGGAGAATGCAGAGCAAAGAAAGGCCACGATCCTGTTCAAAATAAATACGCATTAAAATGCGTTTGCAAGTTTTTTTGTACGTATTCGCCCAAAAAATACCCTTGCAAAAGAGGAGCATGTGAAGAGCAGAAGAGGAATTAGCAGTGTTGTTTACTTTTGAAAACAACTTAAAAGACTCGAATAAAAGTAGCGGAGGTAGTGGCACAGGGGCAAGCGATTCTGAAGAAGAGCAGATATTAACGCCAACAATACAGAGCAGCGGTGCCAAGCGACAGCAGCGCCAATAGCAACAGAGGCAGCGGAGACAGCATCGGTGAGCGACCCCAACCAACGCAAGCGCGACCAAGACCAAGACCGAGACGATAACACCAACAGTTGAAAACAGAATTGCCGTCTGTCTGCAAGCAGCAGTTGGAGTGGGTGGGGGAGGGGCAGCACTTGCGGAGAGCATCATAAATTGTAGTTAGCGTTTAAACGCTGCGTACCGTTTGTTCTATTTGCTTCGATTTGTGCGTAGCAACGTGCCTGGCACTTGGAAACACGCCAAGAAGAAAAAGGTACGGACACGCAGCGGAGCGTAGTGGATGTGAGTTGGGAGCGGGTGAAAAGTTGGAAGTTTGGATTTAAGCAAAGTGAAAGTAGCGTAAAAGTCGCAGTTAAGTTCCCGAAATTGACGTCACTACAGCACCAAAACAGGAGTGCCAAAAGGAAACACAAGCAGGTTCCCAGTAAGGGGACACGTTTTGAAGGACTTGTTTGGTGTTGTTGCTAGCTTGTTTGTTGTATTTGGCTGATTCCTCAAGGCTTGAACAACTTTTCGGTTTGCCAATTATCTACTCACTCATACAAACATACACTACAACCCCACTTTTTTAAACCGGGAAGATTTTTCTTTGAGTTGTCAAGCGGGTAATGTTTTATCTACCCACAGCTAAGAAGAGAATCTTCGAACTTAACACAGCAGGTACTTATAAAAAGGAACAATTTTTTTTCAGACATTATCAATTTATAGTTCCCAGGAACGTTGTTGCATTTGCTCATTGGGGTTTGGTCAGTTAAATAGATAATAACAATTGCGATAGCGATAGCATTCAAAAATTGTTGGAAAAAAGAATTTCGAAATGTCGTGAATTTAAAACCTGGAAGTCAACGAACAAATTCTTTTGAGCATTTCTATAAAATCTATAATATATGTTATATTTGACTAAATTATAGTAAATGCCTAACACCTTTTATTTTCGTTGGAGTTTTTTGACTGCACCAAAAACTCGAACTTTCTTTACTATCGAATCTTTATCACGAAAGAAAATTTTTTTTCGCATAAATATTTTCCTGATTTTACATATCTTTTTGTTTATATTATTACATTAACCAAACTCAGCGCCGTCCGGCAAATTAGTAAATACATATTTTCACTGTGTAACAATTAACTCTACTTCTTAATAACCTGCCGAGAGTACTCACAGCACCTTGGCAAGAGTTATTCCGTTCAGTTTTTGGGCTGACATTGTTTTTGATGTTATAAGGAATGGCGGTAGAAAGATAGTTTCGAGAGCATAGTTTCTAGCTGATAGGTGGCGGACTAGTGCCGTATAATTAAATATTAAAGTGCTTCTATGGGCGGCGCCATCTCACGCGAAAAATTGGCAACTCTACAAGAGAATTCTCGGTCAAAATAATAAACTACTCGATCGCGATCGAAGCAGACACGGCTGTAGAATAAATTTGTAGGTACCGTTAGCTTGTTCTATAAAAAGAACGAGCGCAAGCTAATGCGAGAAAGCTATGCCTAGGCCCCGTTCGCGGGCTATTTATATAGATATTATTATATATATACGCCGATGTCCTGGTTTTCAAAAACATATACTTCCTCTTGCTCTAGATGATCGCTAGGCCAACTGTATGAGCAGGCTGTAATGGCTATGATATTTATCATGGAAGTCGAACAACGCTTTACGGACACAGCTTGCGAGCTCAATCAGTATGGTATTCGCCACGACTCAGCCACGAAGTGATGAATGTAGTGCTCAGCCTAAGGAAGTTTTGACGTTCTCCTTGTGCCGTGCCGCCGCGGCGAAACTTTTTCCGTGTGAAAATTTTAAATTGCTGTCTGTTGTGCGGCTGTCAGTCCCTATTAAGGACACACTTCGACACTTCTTTCCCGCTGCTGTTGGAGTGTGTTGATTTTTGTTTGCTTGCATGTTTGTGTATTTGTAGATGTTGGAAATTTTGTTTAAATTACTTTTGCCAGCAAATAAAGTTTGTATTTGTTTAAAAGTGACTGCAAGTGGCAGGTAAATTTGCGCGAATCCCGCTCAAGAGGCGAAAGCGACGGTTCTATAGAGCCAACAAGTAGCCAACAGTGTCGGTGTGGTGGAAAGAGTGGCACGGAGGCCCACTTCATGGATGGACATAAGATTTGAGAGCATAATGCGCGCTGACATTAATCGTGGATGAGTTGAGGAAAGTAGGCTTTTGGCATTTCTGCAGTCCTGTGACTGACATTTCTGTTACGCACTTTAGCCAACTTTGTTCATCTCTACGCGCATATTGGATTGAGCGTGTTTTCTCGCTGTGCATGGAGATGAAAGACTGGGGTAGGAAAGAGCTAGGAGCGACGTGCAAATGAAATTCAATTTTATCATGCAGTATTATTGAAGATGCCTCGAATTCCACATTCACAATAAACTCTAATTAGCTGATCCTGTTTCGCTGTGTTTCTTTCGGCTACTTGACACGCCCGAGCTGTTAACCTTTTTTGTTGTTTGGCGAATTCGGAGACCTTCTGCTGGTGCTGCTGCTGCTGAGCACATCAACCCTGCGTTGCCCAGATTGTTGTGAAGTTCTTTGTTGTTATTTGTGTCAGTTCTTGTTGGCGTTGTTATTGCTGAAAATGTAGCCATAATAAATTTTTTGGCTGCGAGACACTTTCGTATATCATGTTCAAATTATATCTAGTAAAATTGTGTATAAGCATCGCCCACACTCGCGCACTTGCGTATACACACAAATACACCTGTTTGCAAAATTATAGCAGTATATATAAAGCCGATAATGCGCTGTAAACTGTTTGGCTAAAAGTGAAGAAGGCAGAAACGGTTGGTGTTTTTTCGTTTATAGATCTGTAAAGGAAGCATAATATTTATTCATTCATATTTATAAGAGTTTTCGTTTGGCAACATTTTGCTAGCCTATCTGTAAAAATTGTTAAAAAAGAGTGGCGACATAATTATTTTGCAGATGCCTATACAATAGTTAGGTACTGCTTAGTTTTTAAAAGAAAGGAGCTGAGTCCGCTTGACCGAAAGGATTTGATCAAAAGCTCCCTGCGTTAGGAATATAATGCCCAATAACTAAGCTGCAAATGTTGGGAATTGTTCCCCAAGCAAAGTTAACTCTGAACATGTTTATGAGGGTGGGTAATTTTGCCTAGAAACCCTTCTGTAGAAGTGCTGAACGGGCAATCTTTTCCCGGAGTTTTAAATGGATGAAATATTATTTTTCTATCAGTTGTGTTGGGTCTACGACAACCTGTTTGCACTTGATTGGACTGGAAAATTCGTATATGAGATTGTACTTCGCCATGATGAAAAAAAACTTGATAATTCTTCCAGTTCGGAAACGCCTACAATAGGTCCCGTTAATTAGCCTAAGGCCGTTAGATTTCTTGATTAATTTTTAAATTCTTCATTCATATTTAAGGATCTGCTTAATTACTTGGAAATCTTTACTGGAATGAAATTAGCTTCACAACTCGCTGAAAACATAGGAAATAAATAGCATTGATATTTTTAGCACACAGGTCTACATATGCCTATACTTGTATATATAGCTGTACTTACAGCTCCATGGCAGTGGTCGCGACTCCTATCAGGCTGCCACTTCCACTGGCATTGCGCTCCCCCGTCAGGCTTCCCACCAGCCGCCTGCGGTGCGATTGCATGACAACTTGTTGCGCTGACAACGGCATCGGTTTCCATACGTGTTCTCTGTAGCGAGCTTATTTGTTTGCTTTAATTTCATATGAACTGTGTGTGTGCTTATAAATGTGGTAGTGCACAAGTGAGCGAGAGCACCTTCATATGCACCCACCAGTCGTACTTTCATTTAATAAGAAAATATATTGAAGGTTTAATAAATTTCAGTTTGTTCCAAAATGCTAATATTTCATACTTTGCAGTTTGAAGGTTTTTAATGGTTTGTATTTTTAGATTTCCATTTAATCATTATTGCTGTGGATACTGGCAAGCCGATTTTAATAACGAGCATTGATAGAAATAGGAATGAGAATTATATGTCGGGCTATGGTTTTTTGCTATGTCAAATAACAACTATCTTAAATCTCGCAGACAGGCTGATATAAGCAATGGGCAATGGTATTTGTTTGGAATAATTTTATTTCGAAGGCTTTGCTAAAGAGCAAACCCCTTTCATTGTCTATTTAGCTTAAAATCAAATTATTTCGTATCCGACATAAAATAAAATGCCTTTAATTTGAAGTCTAAAATCAGAACAAGTTCCTTTATCACCACGATAATGAAAATTCCAGTTCTATTGGTATCTATAAACGAAGGAATTACGATATTGTCATGATATATTTCAAGTCGCTTAATGGTAATAAATGATGCTTTAAAGTGCTGCAATAATATGCAAAAAATCTCGGGGTATACGAAATGTCTGCAATTCAGCAAAAACCATGGCACCTTTTGATACAAGCTGAATGCACAAATTAATACCAAAATTCCGAAGAATGTAGACAAATCACAGCCAAAAGAAAACGGCAGCAACAACTACAATACCACCAGCACACCAGCACATCAAGAAAGAAGCACACTTGTACGTAAAAGGACAAATTTTAAACGTTGCGATGTGATAAAATGATGCCATGAATTATTATGGTTTCTGCTGTCATGTTATATGCTATAGAGCGGAGTTGGAGTGGAGGCGTGTGCAAGAAATGGTTGCTAGGAATTTTGACGGCCAATTTTGAATGTTGAAAATGTTGGCATAAATGTCACGTTCCGTACGTACGCCACGCTCTGCAGCCAAAATCGTGTCAAGTGCCCCAAAAAGCGTAGACAAAATGCTGTGTTCGTGTTTGGGGTATGGTGCGCAGGAAGGGTGGCAGGGTTAGGCGAAGTATTCCAATAGAGTACAAAAAGAAGTGTACGATAAATTGTGAACATTTTATATGCATACAGAAGCAGAAAAAAAGGCAGCAGCATTTACCCAAAGTGGAGCTTAAGCGGACGAACAGGAGAGCTGCAGATGCGGCCTTAAATTTAGTCAAATTTTCAAAGTCGTGAGGGAAATGTTTTCCTTGTGTAGATTGCTATGTTTGTGTGCCTTTGTAGTCGCCCATTTGTAGATGTATGTGTAGCTGTTATTTGGCATTTGATTGCGAGATTGAAATTTCATATCATATTTGCGATTTATTGAAAATTAATATGCCCCTTCAGCGAATTTTTATGAAAAGTACACACACACACACACATGTGTATGCTTACTATCCAACACACAGACAGAAGGAGTGAAAATCATGACAACACTTCGGCGTATTGAGCGGGGGCGAAATATGGAACGCATCCGCACACGTGCCGCTGAAGACATCAGCAATCCCGAATGGACAGTTAACGAACCGACTGACAGACTGACGCTTGAGTAATTATACTCACTACGGCCTCCCGACGAAATACCTGACGGTGGTTCCGGGAGGATCTATCCGTACGGACACGAGGTGGTTTTAGCGGGTTCGGGCCCCGCACTACACTAGGTTTTCGAGCGCTTTCCACCTACTAAAAAAAAAAAAAAAAAAAACTATCCAACACACAAACTCACACGCACGTGTGGTTCAGGTTCCTCCCATCTTCGCTATGGGCACATGCAAAGAACTTTTTCTTAGAATGCGCGTTCGTAATTTTTATTTCGAACACGAACACGAACATAGGAATATTAACAACAACAATAGGCGCTTTGTCATTTCTTTATGAATTCGCACTTGTTTTGTGTGATATCTCATATTTTCTATCTACTATACCATGCCATCTATTGGCACACATTGGCAGTAAATATTTGTCGATGCATTTTTATTGAAAAACTCCGCAGAGCTCAACAAAGTGCATATGCCGCTTTTGAGCCTTTGTCAAATGCTTAAGATTTCCACTTGAAACACAAGTAAACTCTATGGAAGCAGTTTGAACTTCTTTTTCGAAGAAAGTATTCTTTATGAAGTTTGTAAAATGTAATCTTTCTTTTTAAATAAATTTTTATTTGTTCTTGGAACTCTTTACAAGAAAACTGAAAATTTTTACTGGTTATATATATAGTTATGACATGGGGTGTAGTTACTAGGCGAAAAATCTCAAAAAAAAAAGCTTTGAATTTTTAATTCATTACTTCGAAATGCAATGTAAACAAAGGATTCACGTTAGCGTCGAAAGAGTTTCGCTTTCCAATTGCCAAAGTTTCTACGCGCAATGCAGAAATGTTATTAACCCATACATGCAGACACACATTTCAAGAATGCAAGTATGCTGTTAAGCACTAATACACAAAAATACACTCACGAGACAATCTCAAAGCAACAACAGCAACAACAACAAAGAGCATTCGCAGTAAAGTGCAACTATAAAAAATAATGAAATTGCACTTTCATTGAAATAACAAAAACAAGCACACACACAAATACCAGACAAGATAAATTGTTGTAGTTGCACTGTTAATGTTGCCGTCCGCCCCCCAAGTGCACCTGCCGCTACGCACTAAAGAGCATGTGTGTGTGTGTTTGTGTGCACAATGGAGATGGAGAATCAATTCCAGGATCCAACTAAAACTGTTTATTATTAAGATTGCTAAAATATTTCGGTTGTTTAGACCCGAAATACTTTGCTGAGCAAACTGAATTCCGGGATTGACATAAAACATGGCATAAAATTATATTGAAGAGCAGCTGTTTAGCTTTGCTTCGTAACACTTTTTGCACACTCATTTTAGCATACAATTTTCACACACACACAAGCATTTTCTTGCAGCAGCAGCAAACACCATCTGCCATTTTTGTGAGTGTTTGTGTGTGTGTGTGAGCGAGGCAGCGCCGAAATGCCACCAAATACTCATTGTCAACTTCATCTGCCAGCAATGTCAAGTATGACGTCACTGTCAATTTGCCACAAACAGCCCCACTCTCCATCGCTGCTGCAGATGTGGCAACCCACTATTTGTATGTGTGTCTGCTATTGTATTGTTGTTGTCTGCACACAAAACAACGCAGAGTTGCATCGCTGCTAAAATGGCAGCACTGTTACTGGCGCCTTGCTGCGGCAAGTGGCACACGCGTTGCATGCTGCTGCAACGCGTGTCCCAGCGTTTTCTGGCTGCCTGCGTGCCCGCGTGCTCTCTCTTCTGGGCCGCATTGCTTCGCTCCCAGCTGGAGTGCGCTCTTTCGTACTCAGCTGAGCTGCGGCCATTTTCTCTTCAAGCGGTCACACCACAGTTTTCGATGTTGCCACTGCCGGTGCTACTGCTGTTGCTGCCGCCGCCAGTGCGCATGTCACAATCTGGCATAATTTATTATACCGGCGATATTTAATGGGCTGCCACATGGCATCTTGTCAATGAAAGTCGCATTTGTTCACAGGCCGCAATTTGGCCACAAATCGTGCCTTTCCTCATCACTGCAATTGCGCTTAATTATTCGCTTGTTTTTTGGCGTACTTTGCTTTGCCACAAGGCAGCAGCTGTTCTGCTTTTCATGCCACTGATAGCAAAAACAATTTCGCATAAACGCTGCTCCAAGTGCTGCTGCCAATCGTCATTTGGTCGCATCGCTCAAGGGATTCCAGCGAGACACACCTTGCAAAATTCCCAGTTTTTCGAGCGGCACGCTCTCTTCTTGCAACATTTCAGCACAATTTCCCCGTTTGTTTTGACCCTAAAACGCACAATGCCCATATGTGGTAATTACTGAGGAGCAGCAAATGATCGACATATTTCTTAGAAGCAAGTCCGTAATCAATAATAGCTCATGGCATCTCTTAAGTTGCCCAATCGAACTGGAAAGGTTGAACCCCACTTATGACAGAAAGACAATACGGTTAGAAAGTAGTTCCATAAAATCCGAATCAACCACTAACAATATTGAACACTACTGTATGAACTGCAGGCCAGCAAAATAGACCAACCTTGTGGTCGTGGTGCACTCTAAAAGCCTTCTACAATAGCAAATATGCACATCACTCTTCTAATTGGTCCCCGATTGTAGCTTGATAGATTAGTATAGAAAAGGTCGTCGCTCTAGGAAATTTTTCATATATTTAATTTCTCACTAATTATTAATTTAGTATCGATTCTTCTACTGATTATTAAGCACTATAAAGGATACAGGATTCATCTACTATCATCAGTAAATAATAAAATTAAATAGTTGTATTGAAATAAGTAAAGTTACAATATTTAAATCAAATCAATTTATTGTAAGTGCTAAATTTTTAAATTTTCTCAAAAGTTCCTGCGAAGAAGCATTTTCTCAAATAAAATGCGATTGTTTGATTCACCATTTTCAATTCGTTGAAAGTATATCCAGTTCTAACAATTTCCTTAAAATTTCTTAAGAAATAATTCAAATGGTAAATGCAATAGTTTTCAAAAACGTTCAACTGTTTTACATTCTTGCAATTCTCTTACTTTTTCCCATATGAAAAATCTTAATATTTTATATGAACTTAATTTTAGCAAGGTGTGCATGTATTTGAGATGAATATGAATATTATAGATTAAAAGTTTGCACTAGTAAAAATATATGTGAATATTAAAACTGAAGTAAAACATAACCCTTATAAGAGTGTGTCTGTGTTTTGTAATAAACCCATTTTTGACATAGGAATCAGAAATTTGGTATTTCATTTTTTCGACAGTTAAATAATATTTTTCAAAGCAATGAATTTTGTATCGCTTGTAAGACCTCTTTGGATGAGCTGCTTTGCTGCTGATAAGAGCAAGAACTTCAATGTTAACGGGGATGTGGGAGGCAATAAATTTTAGCATAATTCGATTTCCTGCTCCAAAACATATAACTTTTGCCATTCAGTTTTATTTTTGGAAGGAGAAACAAATAAATTTTATTGTTTTATTGAATTGATGCGTATTTTTTTGGAATTATTTACCGATTACGTTTTAAATGTTTTTCCCTGTACGATAAAACAAGCTATTAAAATATTGTTATGCTTTTGATTTGATGCTCATATTTAGCTCTTAATTGCAATTTACACAGAGCTGAGAAGCTTGATCAAAAATTGCGACCGACTTTGGAAAGTTGTCCGACCGATCTGTTCAATGTGGGCTCTACTAAGCTTAATCTCTTAGCTTGCACTTTTGAGTCCACCCCGAGGAACAAGGAATTTCGATTTTTGCACAGACCTTCAAAAGACAGAGACTCTTTTTAAGCCATGTTAAATGCTGTAATAGTTTCTTGTCGCTGGCTGTGCTTTTAAATTCGGTTCTGGGTCGTTGCAGCTGGCGCAATCCGCACCCCATTTTGCAATCAGCACCATGCCACATGCCACAGCTGTAAGCTGGAATGCGAAACACGCGCACGCACCTTCAAATCTACACCCGTATGTGTGAAGTGCCGCTTGAACTCTCTGCTGTCGCCGCGCATGCCACAGTGTAAGCCCATTTCGTGGGTGTGTGTTTGTGTGCGTGTGTCAGCGGAATATGTCTATATGTTTTGCAAGTAAGCAGGTCGTGTGGGTGTATATGAATGAAGCATGCGTGAGTGTGTGTGAGTGTGTGTGTGAGTGCGGGGTTTTTCAGTTTGGTGGTTTTTTCGCTTCTTCTGCTCTAATTGCCACTTCGTTTATTTGTTGTTTTGCGTACCCTTTCCTTCCGTTCCGTTTGCTTGCTCACTGCGCGGTAGCGTCCTTATTTCATTTTTTACGCCAACGCTGCCATTGCCGCACTATGGCGCAGATGTGACCAAAAGTACAAAAAATGTATTTTCATAGTTTTTAATTAATATTTTGATATTTCCGAACAAATTAGTATTGTTTTAAAAGTTAGTTTTCTAGTGAGTGATATGACTTGCAAAAACTTTCCAGTTACACAACATCGAAATATTATGAAAATATCCTAATTATACAAATTTATGTTATCCTAATTTTATAAGGCACAGGTGCGCAAGGAAAGCCACACAGTTTTTAAGTTTTTTTAGTTTACATGGTGGCAACTCTTTTAGGATTCACCGTTTCGCAAGAAATGGTTAGTATATTTCTCTTATTTGTGTCATAAACATTTTGTTTTAAATAAAACCCATTTTGTGATTAGGTTCAATACATCGAAAGGCTCATTTAAGCTAAGCAAAGCTTAAAGGTATTTTACTGAAAGAGATAAAATTTTTTTATGCTTACTGCCACAGCTATGTGCCAAAATTCGCTTAAACAGCTGAGGTAGAGTCGTACCATTCTTTATATGAACTTTAGTCGTATTTGTTTCCTCTTGATTTCCTACACACTTTTATACTTTATAATTTTGAAAAAACAATTTTCTCTTTCTGAATTTAAGATTATTCTACTAAAATTGAATTATTATTATTATTTTTTAAACTTAAATGGAAAATGAGCAGTGAAATGCAATTTGCGCTTTCTGTATAAAAATTTTATTCCTAAAAATCTATTTACGGTTTCTGAAATATAATTTATACAGTCTGAATAGCAATTTATAATTCTGAAAATAAATTTTTTAACAAAGTGCATCTGCATTTTTATCAGTAGGTACTCGAGGTGAACATCTATTTTTGGGTATGGCTTATACTGCATCGTTCCACTGTGCTTCGCCGTTATATTAATAAAAGGAAATTAAAAAATATTTTGCATTTCCTTCTGTTTTCTTTTACAGCTTTGTGCTGCGTTTCACTTTTGCACCTTTTTGATATATTTGAAGGTACGCTTTTGCCGTGTGGCATGTAGCATGTGCGCGCGGCCGCAGCAGCAGGCTTTAATTCGAGCTGTGCGCTGCTCTTGTGCAGTAAGCGTGTGAACCACGTATACTTGCTGCATTTGCGGCGGTCACACAGCGCAAGATTTGGAGCGCACTCGCGAAGCATTAAGCGGCGCGTGCCTCGAGTGCGCCTTACCCTCCTCTCCTCCTCTCCTCCTCCAAAAACACATCATACCCCAAAAGCATAGCAGTTTCGAAATGATTGCGCTAAAATCTGACTGTTTGCTTTGCCAATTCACAGCGCACTTGTATGTGTGTGCTTATGTGTGTGTGTGTGTGTGGGAGTGAGTGAGTGGCGCAATGTTGCCACTGTGTACGCCCTAAATTGATTTCGCTGGTTTTGCTCGTTCGGCTGCTGCTCCATGCTCAAGCATGAAAAAAAGCAGTGAGCGCGCGCTGCGAATTCGTATTTGCATTTCGTCAATGTTAGCATTTTGCATTTGCCAGGAGCTGTGCGAGGACACTTGATTCCGGTTTTAACCATGTTCGGCGCGGAAATGGAAATCAAACAGAAAATAATTTTTTTATTATATTTGCCAAGCCACTAACATACAAAAGGCGCGCAAGTAGCGATAAAATCGAAAGACACAACGCTTACAGCCCCACGGAAATTGGTTAGGCGCTTTTGTCATTTCACCTTGATTGCGGAAGCCTCAACTCTGAGTCTAACTGAGCATGTTGTTCTCTGACATTAGTAAGCTCTGCTAGCGTACTTCATTTCCGGTTTGAAAGCATTCATAGCATCTACATAAATCGGTTTTTCTAGAGCAGATTCTTCCTGATCTGTAACTAAGGCTTTTCGTGAATATTGAATTATACTGCCATACATTTTCTTGAACTACGCTTGCTTTTTCTCCTCTTATATTGTCTAGACTCTAGACAGTATTCAGCTTATGTTAGTGAAATATAAATATATTTATATTTAAAGGATACACACATTCTCGCTGGAAACGAATCTATATATAACTATTTAAAGCAATAAGCTTCAGCCCTTTACTGACTGTGCAATAAATTGCAACTGCATTGGCAAGCAATATTCCTTTTATTGACTTTCCGTGTCATCCTCATATCTTGGCATTGTCTGAAAATCTGCTCACTTGTGGATGCCAGCTTTTCTCGCCTTTAAATGAATTTACATTTGCCCGTACATTGTTAGTACCAACATCTTTTCGGGTTTATTGATGTCGTCTCACTTTTTACACTCAATCAACACACGAAGCGCTCGCCGCGTCACACCACAGTACGCCCCTTCTGCTGCACACATGTGCCGTAGTCAACCGTCAATGATGAAGACATCAAAAAATCTATTTTTCCAATTTAAGGCAATCACGTTTTATGTATTTCTTTTGGCGCTCGCGCTCATTCCGTTCCTCATTCGCCATCAGTTGACATCGACATACAGTCGTACACCGTACACATACGTATGTTGGCGAAATTGCTCTGACGTGTGTCAATCTGCGCCCTCCCCCTGTGGCGTCTCGATTCGCGGGTGTGCTGGAAACGTTGGGGGCCAGCAGTATCAGCAGAGACTAGGACGATTGCTGATTTGCTGGTATTGTCAGCTGCTGGGTTGGTGGCAGAGGCAGCATCATGTCCTTGTTGTTGTTGTTATTTTGCCAAATGTTTGTCAAATGTTTTGAAAATAAAATGAAAGCGAAATAAAATAAAATAATTCAGCGGCATGTAGCGGCAGCGACAGCAGCGTCAGATATAAAGAAATAGATTCCATGGAAATTGTTGTTAGTCTCATTTCGCTCTCGCGTTGGCTTACATCAGTTTGAGCTTCAGCCCGTGCGTGCATCTGGTAAGCACAGCCATGCAATAATGTTAGTTAAACGTGAGAAGCGAAAGCGAGATGGAAGAGATGATAAAATGAAAAAAGTATGAGATGAAATAAGATGATGCATGAAAATGATAGTTAAAAGCCACTGAAAGGCAAGAAGTGGAAGAGACGAATGGAAATTGTGATGAGTGAGAGATAGGAAAGAGCTACTGGAGATGATGATCTAACGCAAAGTAACCAGTTGATAAAAATATATAAGGTGGGTGAAGAATAATTGAAAGATGCAAACGGAAAGCAATGCTTTAGCATGCAATTTTGTTGTTAATTCTTTTGTCGATGCGATGAATCAGACTGGGTTTGTCAGAAATTATCGTAATAGAAAAGGAAATTAGAAAAACACAATGATTTCGCAAAAATATATATATTTTTCAAATTATATATGATTCATTGAAAAATGCTCAAAAGGACTTTAAGCTACAAAGCTAAAGTTCCTACGTTCGAGCTCTGGCTAGCACATCTAAATATAAAAAAAGAAAAATTTATATAATCGCTCCTTTTACGCTGCCATTTGTGCCCCTCTAATTGCCATTTAGTAGAGCGTATTCTTCGCATTGATAATGTTGTTTGGTTTATTAAAATTTTATTGAACAAATTATGCTAAAGCTCGAACGTGGACCAAGCAAGGAAGCTCGTCTGCGTAAAGTTTGTATTTTCGCAGTTTACAGTGAAATTGAAGTCTATTTTTGAACTGGTCTAAGCCATCCGACATGTGCTTGGCGGAGTCTACAAACACTTTTTCGTTTCTGCGTCCTTGTGCTGTACAAAAGCACATAGTAACTTCTGCGTGCTTTGCCGCTGCGTATCTTTCACTCGCTAATCGTGCGGAAATTCCGCTGATGGCAGGAAGATCCGCCCCGACGCCTCTCAGCGTTCCAACGCGTCGCCCATTTCTCTGTTCTTTTTTGACCAATTAAACTTGAGCGAAGAAATATTTATTTGCTTGTCGAAAGTGAATGCTCTATTTAGCTGTATTTATTTACATCTTTGAGTTCTGCAGCAATCGACGAGCAACATTTGTATTCGTTCGTGCGAGCAGGAGCAGTGAGCATTGCTCAAAGATCCCTGTCTTCATCCGCTGTCAGTATTGCCATTTTTAAGTTTTATTTGATTTTATTTCTGCTCAAGTTATTTACGGCTCGGCATTTGGAATGCTGTTATGCAGCTGCTTCAACGCTTACAACGTTTGAACTGATTTTGAGTTCAGCTCCTTGGAGCCTTTATGCCTTTGCTCACAGCCAATTCAGTTTACACGACCGAAGCTATACGCAACTTAGCCGCGTGTGCATTTCAAAGAATGCCAAACATAATTTGTAGCACTTGCCTGAGTGTGTGTGTGTGCGTGCATATGTGTGTCTGCCTAATGTTATATCTCTTCTTAACTCCATCACATCCTCGCTGTGCTCTCGTGGCAAAGGTAAACAGCAGCAGCGTACAGGCTCTACAAAGCTGCTTGGCCCGACCTGGCCTGGGATCCGCGCTGGAAGCGTCTGGAAGCAAGTTAAATAAGTTAAATATGATTATTGCCAAAGTTTTCGCTCCTTCCGCGAGCTATCCCACGCCAGTGCCTGCGAAAGTGGGCCAACGGGCGGTCTAATGGCTGGGCGTCGGCGTCGGCGTCGTGGTCGTCTTCGTTGCTGCTCCAGCGATATGGGTTAAGACTCACAATCGAGGCGGGTAATGCGTACGCTGTGCATCTTGTTATGCGAATCCTGTTTGGAATGTGTTGTTTTTATTCCTTGTACAAGCAGCAGTTCGCCCGTAATCGTCGATTTAACTGATTTGCGCAATCAAATACGATGGCGGCTGAGGTGCTTGTGGAAGAGGGGCAGCGAGGGGTATGCCCCGTTGATGGCAAAGGAGTTGCCGCGCTGCTGGTAATGCATTGTATTCACACGACAAGTGCCGCGCCAAAACTCGGGGGTGGATTTTTATTGGCCATTGTCGAAAGGATGCCAAAGGATGCTAAGCGCTTTCTATTTGAGCAGATTTGGAAGATTGATAAAACGGCACAGCGAAAAGAGTTGGAAGTCTGAAGTTGTTACTGGCAATGGCATTGAAAGAGAGGGTTTAAATTTAATTAAGAGATTGCCCTGCCGCTGGAAAGCAGTTAGAAAGTTGAATAAAGTTTTTGTATTCGACGAAAAATTTCCAAAATTAGTTCATTTGCCTTCGAACGCGATTTTGTACTCGAGGCATCGAATTTAAATTCGTTTATAAAATATTAATAATTATAATAGTATTTGATTGGCGCAACAGCCCGTGTGTGCTAAGGACTAGCTTAGGTCTAGCATTAATTTGTGTGTGCTTGTTATATATTGCACATGTTAACGGGACCTACATTAACCGAATCCGAACGGGTTGAGAAGCTTTTCATGGCAAAGAATATTCTCGAAGAATTGCCAATTCTTCGCGAGAAGTGGCGCCGCGCAAATAAACAATTTGAAAGTCAAATTATTTTTTTTATTACATGGTGATGAGGCTTGTCTTGAACCCAGGCCCTCCCGCTTCACCGACCAAGCACCAAGCGGCGCCTATTGCCTACAATTACAAGAACAATGCGTGTTTCAATTCCATCTTAAAATTGGTTACAATGGTTTTTCCGAATATGAACAGGCTTTGATTTTCAGTTGCACAGAAGGCATTTGAAGTTTTATTTCGTCTAGATCAATTGCAAGAATTTTATTCCGCTAATTGTTATTCGCTTCTGAATATGCATTACGCTTCCAATTCCAGCTGCACTTCTGAGGCTAAACAAAATCTAACTCAAATTTTAATTCATTTTTCATGTTTTATGTTTATTCCTTTGGTTGAATGGTCTTCATCTACTTCGAATTCGAATCCATGGAATTCCATCATGTTGGACACATTTAAAACCAATAAAAATATTATATTGTATCGATTCGAACTTCGTTTAAAAACAATTTGGAAAACTTCATGCCGCGGGATGGGCAGAAGTTATTGAGAAAATGAAATTAAAATGAAAAACGGGGGTTTTCGGGGTGCACGTTATAAAACGTAGAGGTTTAATTATGTATATGAAAAATGATGAAGTGTATGTACAATGTAAATGATGAAAATTAAAAATGCGAGAATATATAGGGTGCGAGACGGGAGTGTCTCGGCCGAGCGCTTTCAGAGGAGTGTGTTATTGTCGTCAGCTCGCTCTCTCTCCGAGGCGACCGATCGACACGGGCTAGGGATGGGCGGACATCGATTAAACACAATTCGAAAGAAGATTCGGGCAAAATTCCAGAAGAAGTCGCTGTAGTAGTTTCCCAAAACGTTTCATGCTTGTGCAAGGAATGAAAAAGGAGCGATTTGAGCTTAAACACACATAATACATAATAGCAAATAAAGCAATAATAAAAGAACATGCATTTCCAGCTTAAATTTCTGAGCTTTTCATCGTATCGAATACTCCCTTTGGCTTGGTTTGCGTGGGCGCGGGCTTTTGCAACTCCCTTTAAAATTTGTTTTCACACTCGGTTTTTTTTTTTTAGCAATTTAGAGTTTCACTTGCCTTAAGTAAGTGCCCGCATCGCATGACATTGTTTATCACATTCCTCGCTGCTCCCCCTTCAATGCATCTTTAAAGCGCATTAAAAAAGCTTCCGTCCTTTGTCTTGTTTCAGCAGCACATTGGAACGACGGCTGCATGAGGGGGCAATATTTGCTCAACGTCACTTACCGCTTACCCAAATAGTCCAGGAATGAAAAAGAGCAGCCTTTATGTCACCTCCGGTCGGGTTATTTTATGAATTTAAAAGCATGAGCAGCTGGCTTTGCCCACCGTATCCTTGCACAAAAGATTTGGTTGCATGCTACTTGCTACTTCTACTGGTAACAGCTGCAGTTAGAATAAGTGGCAAACAGCGCTTGGCAGAGGAAAGACACCGAGTGGTCCTGCCGCGAAAGACCGCGCCACTTGGCAGTTCAAATCCTAAGCGAAATGACAGCATTGCTGAAATTTCTGCACGCGGTTAGAGCTACTGTGTAGTTCTGTTTGTTGATGTCTCGGTCATATTGGCTTTTTTAAAATTATTATATGTACTATATCCTAAAATTTGGCACACCATCTCGTTTGCAGTTACTCTGACCTTTTGACTGTAAGCAAGCATAGCGCTTGTTCCATTTTCTCAAACCAAATTCCACGCTTAAGAATTTCATCAGCATTCAACTTCTATGCCTCTCGATTGAGTTCCAATTTTGTAATCTGTTGGAAACTTTCAAAATGACACTCCATTTTGGACGTGATTTGTGAGTTCCCAAATCGCTGGCCGTGCTGTTACTGGAGCATGTGCGGCGCTCTACCATGGCAGTTCCACTCCAGAGCGTAGCTGCTTGAAAAGCCGTTGCCGAGGATTGGAAGGGAGGCGGGGGTCGTCTTTGTTTTGTAGAAATTAAAATGGCGCACTGACACTCAAACGCACTAACTGACTGACTGTGCCTGTGCATGTGGGTGTAGGGATGTCTTATGAAGTGTCATCCTGTGGCGCGCTACAAGACGATTTACCTTTTTTGCATAGTTTGGCTTGAGCGTTTCTTGCAGCTTTGTTTGTTGTTGTTTCTTGTTTTTTTTTTGCGTATGCTAACGACAACGCCACCTTGGTCTGCCACCTGACGCCAACACTTGACCTGTTTCTTTAGCCAACCTACACACACACCTACGCAAGCACTTGTATATGTATGCAGGTGAGCGACAACGCAGCGCTTAACAGCACGAAAAAGGACGAAAAGTGTGGAAAAACTCGCATTTCATTTTCTCATTTAAGTAATGAAAATGACGCGCTAGAGCAGAAAAACCACGAAACGTAACGCAACATAGTAAAACGTAATCAACGTAAGGACGAACTTGACGCCGCTCAGCGTTACTTTAAAAACATGTATGGCTGTATGTATGTGTTTTTTGCATCTTACTTATGTCGTATGCATGCATGTATGTAAATTTATTGCTGCAGCATACTTTAAGGCGCATACTTTCGGTGCAATAAAAGTTGCCTTCGTTGTAAAAATAAAGACCTTCGAATTAAATACTTGCGTATAAATATGAGTGCTTTTAGCTGATAAATATTTAAGAATGTTAGGAAAAGTCACTTTTGGATTACCACAGCTGAGCGAAGCTTCCATTTAAAGAGCAGACGTGGTTTGTATTTCACAGCAGTGCTTAAGAGAGAAAGCGGAAAAATGGCCAGCTTGATGGAAACAAATTCCAATCGATGCTAAGCGTAGTAAGAGTGCATATCTCAATCAACTGTAGAAATTATGTACTGAAGGAAAGAAGGAAGAAGTTTGCCAGTTGAAGGTTTTCTTTTGCAATGAAGAAGATTGCTCAAAGTCATACTCGTATAGCTGGTCCATACAGGCTACCCGAGCAGGTTTACATTTTACTTAAAACCTGGTATCGTCAGATGTACTTTCGAATCAGCTTGATTATGCTATCCTTAAGCTGGTTTTCAATTAAACTATATTAAACTAATCTTTGCCTGTACAAGTTTTCTAGCGCCACAGATTTTAAGTTTTGCCAAATAGATTGAACTGCTTTGAAATCTTGTGAGATGTGAGTGAGTACGATCTGGTAATCGAGGATGTTTTCTGGTCCTTATTCATCAGACAAACATTTCGACTAGGAGTCTTGACTTCTTGCAAATGAAAGTGAATCGGAGCGAGTGAAGAGCCGAATGGACTTTATGTTAACCCTTTTCACGGTTGGTTTTTGCTCTAACCGGATAGACGCGTCAACCGACAATAGTAAGATTGCACCTAATAAATTGCTAGCATTTTTGGCAGCACACGCTGAAAAGTTTTATATCAAATCTTTCTGGGTTGGCACCAAGCAGCAATCGGTGTTACCGTCGCAACTCATCCTCCACCCAATTAGCGAAAGTTACAAACTATTGAATGGCTTCGCACTCATGCACACACACACACACACACACGAATACTAGCACGCATATACGCACTGTTTTATGCACCGCATTCCAAACTCAAAGTCAGTTCGCAATTGCAGCAGCTTCCAACGTTTGCCATTTTAATGTGTGTGCCTCGCGTGCTTCTTCTGCACCTGCCCGCGCGTTGCCAATCATCCCGCATCGTTATGGGTGCGTATGCACAATTCTCAACTTGTTCAAGTAGAATGCCAAAAAAGTTGTCTTTCTGGTGCGCTTGCCAGCCGCAGCCGCTCGAGAAGGAGCAACCCCCAATTAAAATGGCAAAAGTTTTCATCTTTTGTTTGTCTGCAAGGAAAAAGTAAAAGCAGTTTACCAAATTTACACTATTCCCTGCCAAAGGGAAGAAAGAGAGAGAGCAAATGGCCGAATTTCGCACAGAACGCTTGACTATTGAGTCAACACTTGGGTGTGTGTGTGTGTGTGTGTGTGTGTGTGCGACGACCACACCAGAAAAATATATATAAAACTTGTATAATATATATAAAATTTGCAACATTTCACAAATTCGCAGCAATTAAGAGAAATTATGTTGCCAGCAAAAGCAGAAGCAAAGGAAACCAAGAACAAAACCAGATTAAATTGTTGGATTTTTTCACTTATGCTGCAATAAAGCACAACAATAGCAACACTAAAAGCGACAAAAATATAATCAACAGCGGAAGAATAATGGATGGCTCATGTCGAGAAGCATTGGGAATGGTCGTCGCAGTTAAGGGTGTAGCCAGAAAGAAAATTTTGAACGGGATGCCTTTTGGCTGGGCCAATAAAACGAAGGCTGAAGGATGGGCATATCTAAATAAATTTGAAAGTCGCGTATGAGTTTTTGTCCAGACCATAAAATTTATAGTCTTTAAAGTCATTTCAAGAGGTTGCAATAAAATTCCAAGCGAAGTAGGAAAGAAGTCATACCTTAGGTCGTTACCCTGTTACGGGTTGTACCGACCAACAAATTAAGCAAGTACAGATTTTATTTTTTTTAAATTTTAAATGATTTTTTTGCAACCCTTGCAAAGGTTTTCATGCCGGTGCTGCTGCTACTAGCATGCGATGAGATTTTTGCGTAGTTTTGCAAGTATTTGCGGAATTTTCAAAGTTCATGAGGCTTATTAGTCTGCAACGTTCATACATGCATACCAAGGATGTCAGCTAGGAAAGCTCTTGCTTATTATAATGTATATCGGAATAGGTAAATTAATATTTTGATTCTTCGCTTATCTAAAGTTAGTTATTTGTATTGAAATAAAAGCCTGTTTTCAAATAAAGCACATTTCTCAAAATTCTCAAATTAAAACGCAGAATAAAACGAGCATATTGTAAAGAAGCCATCCAAAAAGAGAGATATATTTCATTCACATGTTGGCACATAATGGTTGGCTTATACAAGAAATTATGTGAAGAGTTTTGCAAATGAAAATGATTCCGAAAAACCTGACATTTTAGGATTTGAAATCCATGCAGTTCGGTATGGGAATACGCTCTGGAATCTACATGCCTCGGTATACAGGATACCGTGATTGGCATCCTTCATGTATGTACTCAATTTTAGATGCGCATATTATGTCAAAGCTTGTTGTTTACAAAATAATTGGCTAAATTATTTGTCACTTGCAATGCAACTCTTTACAAAAGGAGAGTGAGTTATGAAATGCTAGCAGCTATTTCCATTACATTTTTGATGTTGTTTTTTATAATATTTCTGTTGTTATGGTTATTTCCATCATGTTGCTGAAGTATCCAAAATGCCACACTGTTGGGGTATATATAATATTTTATTTTTCAATATAATTAGAAAAGCACGCGCAGAAATTGTGCATATTTTGCGTATGGGAAGAGGGGTACACTTTATGTGGAGCTCTGGCAACGACAACAATACGGGTTAACCTGGAAACGCCGGCGAGGCTGTTAGATACAATATTTAAATTGTCTGTTACCATGGTTATACGACAGCCCCAGTCGATTCGCTTTGACTTGATACGCTTTCGAGGCAGGTGTTTATAAATTGACTTTGAAGCGAAATTGAAATTTGTGACATTTGTCAAAAATTATTTAACACAGAACTCTCTCTTCTTTGCACTTTTTGCCGCATTCTGAAGCTTTCTTCTTTAAAAAATATTTGGCGTATAATGAATATCACCGTGCCTTTTTCCAAAAAATGCACAGAAAAGCTGATTTTCAAACCACTTTGTAAATGTTTACCCGAAAATTTAAAACTCATTTGAAAAGCGCTTTAACTCGATACGTTTAAAATTTTCAGAGTGATTTCAAATTGTGTTTATACGACTGTTTTGAGTCGATGCGACTTGACTCAAACCGATTTGAAGTGTCGTATAAACGTAGTAAGTATGTATTTTTGATCAAAAATGTTTGAAAATATTTTATTTGTTAGATCGGTTCTTTGAGTTCCTGCTGGCGATCAGCGAGAGTGCATTCATTTAGATTCAATTTAAATAATTTAACAATTTTTTTGCATAGCTAGATGGTACAACAATAAAGCATGTCCAAAAGTGCATATAGTAAACTTTTCAAGCACAGCAACAATAAATGCAATTAATTGATTATTATTTTTTAATTAGATTTACCTATAATATGAGATAAGATCTTAGATTTATTACAGAAAAATAAAAATGAAAATAATAAAAGTCTAATATCAAAATATCTAACGTTTGGCAGAAAGCCCAATTTGCGAAAATTTAGAACGCTAGTTTAAGGATGTCATACAATTTGATTATCTCTTGACCATTGGTGTAGAGTATGAAAACCACGTTGCCAGCAGAATTCTTGTCGTGGTATTCGCAAATCTGTTCACGAACAAAATCAATGTCAAACATTCACACCACACTTCCTATCATCCCTCTGCAGTCATTGGGCAGGACATAAGGCAAGTTGTGTGCCATGCCGCACAAAGCAGCGATAAAGGCGTGTGAACACTTCGAAGCTCCTCAGAGGTTGACATGTGTGTGTGTGTGTGTGTGTGCGTAATAGTGTGTGATTTTGTTTGCAGTTCAAATTGTCTTTGAGCGCCAAAACTTGGATTGGTTGGCATTTGTTGATTATGTGTGAGCAGGCGTGCATGTGTGTGGGAGACCTTTGCGAGAGAATTTGTGGTGAGGAGGTGGTGACTCAACGGCGAGAATATATAAAGGATTAATTTTAATGCAATTTTAAGGAGGACCCATTCGATATTTTATTTATGCAACGAATTCCGGGTACACTTTGGGTGAATCAAGCATGTCAGCGCCTTTCCGTAAGCAATTTTAAAGGATGTGCAGTGGAATCTACGAATGTTTGTGTGGATGTGCGTTTATTTGATTTATTTGTGGTTCATTTGTGCTGATTTTGGTTTGCCGAGTCATTGTGTCCATTTCGTGCTTATTTGTCAGCCCAAATTAGTTGCTTAATTTTTGCGAAAACATTTCTGCTGGCTGCCTTTGTTTTCCTTCTTCTTTCTCGCATCATGAATTTTTCATGTGATCGAGGCAACCGGCTCCTTGCAGATTCATGTAGTATGTCACTACCTCCGAGTGTAAAGCAACAACAATTTATGCTCCTGTGCGAGCAACGTCCGTCATTTGCATTTAAACCAGGCTTGTTACGATTAATTGTAAGCAGCAACTAATGAATTTTCAGTCTTTAACTTACCTTAATCCAACCAGAACTGTAGCGACTCGCTGACCTGACCTGGCAATTAAGCTGTTGTTGGCATGTTCATTGTCATTCGTCGTTATTCTTGTTGTTGCTGATGATGACGCTGTTTAACCAGGCGTAAATATCAACGAGCAAAGTAAATATTATGGATTGATATGGCCGAAGTAACAATCAACAACATTTCACGCCTTAAGCCCCTCACACGCCGTTGCCATAGCGGTGCATTGAAGGCACGTAGTCATAATTTATTTGGTAGGAATGTTAGGAAAATATTCTTTTAATTATTATACAGCTATTAGCGCCTGAGACTCGAGCAAGTAATATAAAAATTTTACAAAAAGCTACTTATTTAATAAAATATAGAAATTATTCGAGTAGAATTTGTGCACATAAAATTCTTTACTTTCTAAAAATTTAGTTTTATATAAATTCTCAGAATTAAATGTTTGTCATAGCAAAGCATTTAAAGCTTGTTGAATTGCAACATATTTCAGTTCTTAAAAAACCTGCCTATATTATTGACACTTTACACAGGGGTCATGCACCGCTTGCTCCCCCACCAACATGCACTCTGCTGTTTCCTGGTCATATTGCAATATGGCAAAATATGCAATTTCAACCGGAAAAGTGTGAAGGCCGGAGAACGCCTCACGCCAGTAACAACAAAAACCGATATCAACCCAAAACAGCCAACATTAATTTGCATATGTACACAGTTTACGCACACATACGCGCTGGTGTACCTATGCGTGTATTATATGCCTGTCAGTGGGTATGTGTGAGCATGCTTTTGTTGTAATACTTGAGTTTTTTATGAGCGACAAGTGGACGAATTTCCATCCAACTCTCGTGCTGTAGTAGGGCTGCTGTTGTTGTTGTTATACCCTACACCTATGGTAATAGGGTATAATAACTTTGTGCGAAAATTGTAACGCATTAAAGGAGCGGTCCTAAGTATAGACATAAGTATATAGAAATGATCAGAATCACTTTCTCTTTTGATTTCCGGTTGTCCGTCTGTCCGTCTGTCCGTCTGTCTGTCTGTCTGTCTGCGTGTACGCAAAAAAGAGAAAGAAGGAGTTGTCCGATTTGGACCAAATTTGGTACACAGTCACACTGAACCTCGGGTTAGGTAAAGTGTTAAAATTATTCAAATCGGTCGAAGGATACGCCCCTAATGGACCTATAAGTCCCTCTACCTCGGGTTTTTTTCGATCAAATTGCTGTAATTTGTCTAATTACTCATTGAAAAGAATAAAAGTTGGTATTCAAGTTAAAGGGTCGGTCATCTATGTCATACGAAAAAATGGGCGTGGTCCGCCCACTATATAGGCGGCAAAATTTTTCCGGTAAAATGGCTCCCAATTGACTAGTTACGAATATAAATGAATAAAATTCGATTCCCAAGTTCATATATAGGTCTTAGATGCCATACAAGAAAATGGGCGTGGTCCGCCCACTATATAGGCGATAAACAAAAAATCCTCTTAACTTCCATAATATGTATATACACCAGAGAGTCCAGATTTGGTTACTTCGTTCCTGGTAGGAATACCTTTTAATTCTCCAGAAATGGGTGTGGTCCGCCCACCATGAGGGCAGTAAAATAAATATACCGATAACATCTGTTGTACACCTGTCAGAGCATCAATATTTGGCATGTATAGTCCTATTAGGTATATCTTGTAGTCTGCCAAAAATGGGCGTGGTCCGCCCACTATGTAGGTTGTGAATCAAATGCACCCACAATTTCAGTGAATTATCACCCCCCTTGGGAACATGGTGTAGGGTATTACTCTGTCGGTGAAACCCGACTGATACTTCCTTACTTGTTTTTTGTGTGCTGTTGTTGGCTGCTGCTTGGTGCTGCCTTCGCTCGGGGTGTATTTATGCAAAACACATGCACTTGAAAACACTTACACTGACAGGAAACCACTATGACCATACATAGATACATATATGCACATACACACACACTCGCAGCTGCTGCGTTATTGTGCGTCCTTATGGCATGAAATGTAATTTAAAATTTTAATTTAGTTGACGTGTCTGGGTGTGTGTGTGTGTGCGTGGAGGTGCGCATTGGCGTTGAGATGCAAGCGTGACTTTGTTTTTGTAGCCGTGCTGCAGCTGCAGCTGCGGCTTCACGATTTTAGGCACCGTAGCAGCAGCAGTGATATTTGCATGATAGCAAACTCCTTTTGGGTCTTTTGGTAGCCCAAAACATTTAAAAAGCTATCTTGGACCAGCCAAAATTGTCAAAATCTAAATAATAATGCAGGCTTAATTACATATATGAAAACCTTTTAACTGCTTTGTCTATTTTCAATTTTATAAAAATCCTTCTGTTTGCGAAGCCACAATTATACACGAGAGCGATAAATCGTTTTAGTAGCTCTTTCTAAGTTTTAATAAATTAGATTTCATGGTTAGGTTAGGCGACGTTCTTGCTGGACAGTTACATAGAAGATGCTCAATCGATTACATTTCCTCTTCATCTCCACAAAAATTTCAGAAGCCATTCCGTGTGATTTACAATCGGTCATCCATGACGTCTATGACACAATATCCGGTGAATACCGCTCTGAGATTCAATAGAGTATTTACCAATTTTTATTAACATTGACCTAAGCTTTTATTTATAAGCGATTTTTCGTAAAAAATTAATACAATTGATGACAGTTTTGTCAGTGAAGAGCTTGGCGGCAAAATCTGATTTTTTTTTGTGCAACTTAGAAGAGGTTAATATAGCGGCTAAGCAGAGCTTTTCCTGTAGGATTTAAGTCCAACTGAAAAATGGTCGTGATTGATTTACTCATTAGTTGATTCTATAAACTTGTCTCAAAATCAATAATTAGCAAAATTTGGGAAAACTGCTTCGTCTCAGCCTCTTTTTTTGTCAGTGCATCTTTTCACTTCCTCAACATTCGGTAAATATCCCAGTATTTCTGTCAGACTCTGACATTTTAAAAATACCACGCACTGATAACAAGCAGCAATGTGCCTCGCTCGCGTGCTCTCTGTCCCTCTCCCAGCAATATGCCCCAAAATCAACGCTTTCCATGACATGGCCCCTTTGCTATTTCGCGCATTCGACTTCGTGTGCACACGCATATTCAGCAAGTTTGTGTGTTTACTCTGCGCTCGCGCTCATTCGTCCCGTAGCGCACGCTTCATTGTCCCGAAAGGTCCATCTGCCGATGAGCAAGACTGTTCGCCTCTGTTGGGCATTCCTCTCCTGCTGCTTTTCGTTGTTTGTGTCACTGTGTCAATAGTCTGTGCTGAAGCGAAACATTTTCGCAGCAAGATTCTGAGCATCCCTTGATGCTGCAAGCCTTGCAGCTCAACAGTTGCGGCGGGCAATCGCAGGGCGCATGTTTCCCTTCAAGTACGCTTGCTACTTCATGGGGCGCCCCAATATGCGTCCAGATGTGTGGACATTACGACTTTTAATTTCTAACCTTGCTTCTATATTTTGAACACGTTGAATATTAATAATGCTACAATAATAAAAAGTATTCTAAAAATCGCCTGTGAGTTTTGGTATTTTGACAATTTTCTGGCATCATAGATAAAAGATTTAGTTGCAAATTCAAGCATGTCGACATTATTTTTGCAGATTATTGCAATGTAAATTTAAAAGAAGTAAGCAATCATATTTTAAAGTTCAGAGTGCAAAAGGAACAGTTAAATAACAGCATTGGATATGCTAATCTTTTTGCAAGAAATTTCTTGAAAAAATTTTTAAAAATAAAGCTGTTCAATTAGCCACTTCTAAATTAATATTAATCAAATTAGATGCAAACTACTAATTAGTATTTCGAATTTTGATTAAACAAATTTCTCATTTCAGCTATGCGCACAGTGTTCATAAATGTATCTTTTACAGAAAACGTTAACTCGGAAATAAACACAAAAAGCATAATTTATAATTTTCACAAAATTATCATACCTTTAGGAAAAAATGCATGTGGAACCATCTGGCCAAATGATAACACTCCGCTTCGTGTTTATTTTCCCAAGCACTTTCCGCCTTTACCTGTGCAGCAGCGACGTTCATTGTGTGCTTAAAATTTGGCCAAATGTCAACCCCAATTCTCGGCTTCCACTTCTTCTGCAGCTGCAGGCTAGCTTCCTCAGCAAACCAGCGTCTTTTAAGAAATATGTTCCAATTATGTTAATGCGTGCAACGTTTGAGAGAAGATGTCGCTCTCTTTGGCTGCTGGAGCCAAATAGCATAAAGCAGTGGGGAGCAACAAGCGGCCCGCCCTCCGAACGCCTTCAAGCATTCTAACACTGCAAATAAATTTATAAAAATACAATATTATTAACCCAATTATATGCAAATAATCTACGTATAAGTAAGGCTGTTTAAAATACAAATAGGTTATAAAAAAGAGCCTGTTCTCAATTTTATCAAAGAAAGATTAGATTGTTAGCTTTAGTTAATGATTTATTTCCCTTACGAGGAAAGACGCAAAAACAGGAGAAGACGAACGAAAAGTAATGTAATTATATTTTATTTTCGAATGGCTCTTTTCTCACTTGTAAGCTATTGCAAACATATGCTTGTTGTTTACTCTTTCGCTTTAAAGATGTAGATTTTATTTATAAATACTACTAGATCTTTCCATTTATATATACCTATAAATGCAAAATTTAGCGGCCCGCCAAAAAGGTTTAGTTGGGCTATCGACCCAATGCTGGGCTAGTGTAGCTCGTCACTGGTACAATAAATCTGAGAATGACATTAAGTTGGCGAGTTGAAATTTGTTGAATGGGGTCACTTATCAGCGGACAATGCTTAAAGGACGACCATTGACAGTACTAGGATTTTTCATTTTCTCTGCTTGATTTAAAAATTTGTCTTTTAGGCAAAGCGCGGAGCACTTGTGTGAGCTCCTTCGTCAGTTTCTGCCGCTCCGACGGAATGTGTATACGCGGTTTGGGCGCGCCACGTGCGAAACAAAAGAAGCGACGGCTCACGCAGGAATATGATGGAGAGACTCTCTCTTTTATTTTCTTTTTGCCGTTTACTTGACACTGTTAGCAGCATCCCAGCCGGACTCTCTCACATGACTCTGCATTGCTGACTGAGCAGAGAACAGCAGCCCAATTGCTCTCGTGTTGCTGCTGGCAGCTCCCAACCGAGTGCACAGCAAAACAAGCGAGGCATCAAAGGATGCTCCGGCATATATTTTCGGGGAGCAGAAGAACGCTCGTACGCGCTCCAGCATTCGAAATTCAATTTCGCTGCAGCCAGCAAGGAAAATTGCCCAGCATCTCAGCGACGTTTGGCAGACGTACGCGAGCGCTGCTTTGTCAACGTTGTTTGCGACGTGGAAAGTCGACGGGAAAGCAGAAAATTAGATTATTGGCGAGTAATTGGGCAAGAAAAAAATTGTGTGTATGGAAAAAAGTAGTGCAACATTTTGTGAAAGCAGTTTTTCTACTTTCAACGCGTGCGGTCAAGTAAGCAAACGCAGTGTGCCTCTATCAACGCAGGTGGATTGCAGATTTACATGAAAACTGAGCAAGTGAAAATTTGTGTGCAAAGGAAATCAGCGCAGTGGATGGGTGTGATAAGCAAAGGAAGCGATAAGACGGCATTCAGAATTGGCCCAAAGGGAAAAATTGTTATTTAGTGAAGGAAGATTGCAGTGAAAGCAGTTAATTTAATCGCAGCAGCAGTGAAACCAGAAGACTTTACCAAATTGCTTTCTATTTCCGCTTAAATTAATTTTAACCGCAAAGTCTCCAATCAAATCAAATGTCAGCCAAAGCACATACAACAAATCTACACTCGCACTAAAATACTTTTATAGTTTGTTTGTGATTTGCAGTGTCAGATGTAAACTGGAGGTAGACACGAAATTCTACACGACCAGTAGAGAGGCAATAACAACAAACAAGCTTGTCTCCACACACACACACACACACACATACACATGCAAGTCTACATTTGCCAGTTAGGAGCAAAGACAATTGTCAAATGGGCTTGCAATGTGGCAAGGGAAGCGTCAGTGTAGCGTTGTAATTTGACATAGCGCTGCTCAACTCTACACGCATCTCGTACCTGTGGCAATTTTTTTCTAAGTATGGCAACGCCGCATACCGTTAAATTTGTGTGACACGCTTGCACACGCACACATTTCGTTGCGAGTGGCTTTCGGCTCACTTGTGCGCTCTCTCTCTCTCCCTATATGGTGCTCTCTGCTGCCTCCTGTCCTCTCAACCTGCTTACGGAACATTTACTTTTGAACTCTCTTTTCCCTACTTGATATTATTTTTTCCCTTTTTGCTCCCTATGCTCTATAATTTCGGTTTTTTTGCATTGAGCGCGTGTCAGCACAGGTCCTTTTGCTTCTAGTGTCTCTCTCCAACAGCCCATTTCCGTTTCCCACTGTTATTCTGCAGCTTTGAGCTGTCTTTGTGTTTTGCTCGTCGTGCTTAAATTTTCAATATCATTTTCACGCTCGCCAAATGCACGTCACTCATACGCAACGAGGCACGACATGGCCTGACAAGGCGTGTTGGCCCGAGGCGGCCAGCTTCGCGTTCAATTTTTGTTGTCAGTTGAGAGTAGCCTCTTCATAGTCTGTTGTGGCTGTGACTCTGGTCGCAGCAACTGCCTCGTACGGTACATGCGTGCGTGCCGAACCGAGAGCGCTTTGTCAGCTAAGGACCGGCGAGCTGCTGGCTGCTGGATACGGCTGCATTGAAATCTCTGCAGGCCGCTGGCGAATGAGCGCAGTCGGCTATTGCTCCGACTCTGCCGTTGATGCTTGCGTGCGTTAATGTCTGAGGAGACCTATGGAAAAGTACCAACACTTGCCATGGCTTCTCAGCTGCGACACCGAGCGCTCGCATCTGCTCTACGCCGCTCTGCTCGGCGCTGCTCAGCTCCGCTCTGCTTCACTCTGCGCCGTGTCAATGTTTGCTTTTCTGTCGTTGTGACTGCGAATCGAGGTGGTGTGTTTGTCGGTATACATTCGTTGATGTATTCCGTTTTCGTCCTTTCGTATTGAACGTATAAGTTTGTAAGACCTTGTTTTTGCTGGCTGCGAGCATTTGTCAGCGGATGCTGTGTGAGAGTGTGGCCAAAGAAATAGTGCAAATATGAAAGGGGCAAATGTGAAACAATTATTAGCAGCAAAAAATATTAAAAATTCCATAGTAAATTGCCAAATGTGAAAATGTGGAGAGCAGCTGATTTGTCGAACATTTTACTTGGCAACTTTGAACAACACGGAAACGGCGCGAGCAGAGCTGAGCGGCAAGGCAGCCGCCGCCAAAGCAAAGTGTATAAATTGGCGAAAGATTTCGTTGGAATGTGTTTGGAAGTGTCGAGGAAGTCAGATGCTGCTTTACAAATAAGATGCATATTTTGTAGCGCACTTTAGGCTAGTTGCAAGAGCTGCTATCTGTGGAAACATCAAGCGGACTTGTGCAGAAATTTCAAGCATTTTGTGGGCAGCACCGGCGAGCCTGCTGAGCGTAGTTGTGTGTGTGTTGAAAGAAAATAAAAATGCATTAAACAAATCAATTCTGAAACATAGCAAAAACAACAAATTCAAAGTCAAAACTGTGCCCGAGTTCTGTGCGCCACATGAACATAACTCATACGCCCCAAGCGCCCGCCGCCCAGTCAAGTCCAGAAACCGCCGCTCGCTCACTCACTGCCAACGTGTGCATGGGAACGTGTCACGCGATGCTCTAAAACGGTTCTTTTAAGTTGCCTTTCCGCTTATATCAATTAAATTCAAATGGACTGGCGGCGGCAGGAAGTGCCATAAAACGCTGGGTTTACGAGTAATCAGTTCTGCAGCAACATTTACATACATTCGCGTCTGCAGGTGCATGTGTGCGTTTCGTCGCTTTCAGTGTGTGCAGAAGATGTGGCAAATAAAATGTAAACTACTCTCGAGCTGTAAATAAAAGCGCCTCCGCCACGCTGTGAATCTTTCTTGAGTGAGTGTACGTCACACACACATACACAGAGTGCGCAACGGGTTTTGCAAAATATTGTGCAATTTACGGCCGTGGCATGCAACAAAGTGCGCGCTCGACTACTCTCGAAATGATTTACTGCTCAAATTAAATGCAACACTGTGCTCCACTGCTCGCAGTTGTCTAAGCGGAAGCTGCATGTGTGTGCGTGTGCTGCAGTGCATTAGTGAAATAAGGGCAAACGCGCTGACCCATGCCACAAACAGCTCGAGAAAATTCCCCGTCTGAGCTGTGCCGTTGTCCTTTACAGTTGCACACAAACAAACGTACATTTGCCTGCGTTTGCCTTTGCCAGTGTGGTTGTTGCTGCTCCTGCGGTGCTCTCTCAATCAATTCACATTTATAGCATTTCATCAGCTCTGAAAACGTAGATACTTCAATGCTTAAATTACTTTCAAATTGAACAGCAACAACTACAACAACAAATTACATATTATCATCGCCGTTTCATCGGAACTTAGTTAAATGTAAGTACAAATATTACTGCTAACACAATTTTCACGATTTTATTTTTGCAATGAACTCTCATATATATAGAAAAGCAGGGTTGTATGGCCATAACTTATAATTTGTATTTCACTTCATATTGAGCTTCTTTGATTGGAGCGAACCTCTCTGAGCGAGTTGTACTAATTAAAATGAAGGCTGATATTTAAACGTGCTAAATTGGCAACTCGAAAGGAATATTAATTTTCTTTCATTTGCCTAGTATTTTTTTTAAACAGCTTCCTTGACCAAGATGTGCTTAGTTTCAGCTTAATTGTGCTGTTCCAGATTTGCTTAACATTTTCATACGTAAAAGATTGAAATGAATTTTTCCTTGCCTCGCAATTGAAACGTTTTTGATAAAGACAAACAAGTGCTTCACTTAAGAGCTCGGATAAGAAATGATCTATTGCCCAGAAAACTTATGTAAATATATAAAGTATAATTGCTGAGCACATTTAGCACTAGCAGTTTTTATATTTGCTTTTTAAGAAAATAATACACAAGCAGCTCTATTCTGACGATCTTGGCACAATTCATTGCTACTTTATTCAAATTTTTGCATATAAAAAGTATAAATTTTTATTAGTAATAATGCTATTGTGCATAGAAGAGGGTTGTGAATACCGCAATAAGAGAAAATGTGCCTTAACAATCAGAAAAGAAAAACAACATTATATTGTTAAGCTGAACCGTTGGCAGGTGAATATATAAAAGTCGGATTGATTTCACCATATAATCTATGTTTCGATAAACTTCACACTGTGTTGTGGCCAAACAGAAATTTGTGAATCCCATTAAGAAACTTAAAGTGTACGAAGAACGGTACCTCTTTGTGAAAGAAGCCCTATTTCTTTCTGTCAAAGATTGTATCTAACAAATAGTTCATTACCCAAAAATTGCATTTTTTATGAAAATTGTATGACTTATTTGTACATAAAGCAGTCAATTTAAGTTATGTCATATCTTCTTTTTATAGAGATATCGTTAAGAAAATCGTTTTCAAACGATCTGCATCGAAAAGTGTACGATTCACATTATCATAGTTTCTTAAAATGCATCTATCAAATAAAAGTACATTTTCAGTTTTGTTGCTCGCCACTGACACTTTAAATTTACATGAAATGATAAGGCACCTACGTTCAACAAATAGCATACTTTTTGTATGAGTATTCTCGTATAAATATAATTTTGGGCATTTATGTAGTGGAATAGAGCTTGAAGCGAGTATTCTGATATCTCATATATTTCTTTTAATTTTGGCAAGACAAGTTAACGAGGTCTACAAGTAGTGTTTTGCAGAACGGTTACAAAATGCAATATGGCGTATTTTCGAAGTCTAAATTTTATTCAAATTTTTTTTTATAAGGCGATTCGATTCGATTACAAATCTTTATAATGATAAAGTGTACCCAGTGTATTGCAGATAATGCCCTATTATAAAGCGCTTATTATAATATAAATAGGCTGCGCCAGTTTTATTTCAGTATATTCAGTATAGAAACATAATTCAGCGTTTTCCCCGATTTACTCTATGACAAAGAAAATGTGTTTTATGAAAATTCTTATAAACACGATTAACGGCTCTCCAGCCAACATGGCATAGATAACTCCCACTCAATCGCCATTTTTTGGCTAAAATCTATTTCTATTTCTTATTTAAACTTTTTTTTATATAATTCAAATATTATTTTATTTTCTATGCCATAAAAAGCAGTAATTCAGGAATTGGCCAAAAAAGTTCGCATTTTTAATTTTGATGGTTGGGTAAATCAACGAAATTAGCATATTATATTACTGCGCCAGGATGAAGTTGCAATTTGAAACGGTGCGTGTGTAGAAAGTGAGCGCTTCTGAATTGTTAGGCGTGGGAATTCAAAACACACGCGGCAACTGCGGTGCGCTTAAAATATCAAAAGTAATTTCCCAACTTGCAGAGGGTGGGGGTGTGCGCAAATATGTAGAAATATGTCAGAATATAAAACTTGAAATTTGTATGGCATTTAAATTGTTTTCCTTGAAAGTTGTTGCGACTTGCCGCTCCAGTCCAACCATCAGTCTGCCTGCGGAGCACACTTAACAGCATTAAGGAAAGCTCTGGGACTTCATATTGCATTATATCATTGGAATACAGATGAATAAGAGCCAACCATGATAATTACGCAATTATACTGGCAAACCATTCACGCTCGAATCGGCAGCATAATCAACGGCGGCAGCAGCGTTCGCTGGTAGGGAGCTACGGCTGCGATGTGAGCCGAACTATGGAAACGTTGGCTTGGGTGAATCGGTAGCCGGGGAAACTGGCGCGCAGCTGTGGGAGCAGGCGCAAGAAGCTGAAGTAGGAGCAGCAACACGAGAAAACCTCATCAACCGCAATCTCATTTCTTTTCCACTTGGGTGCACATATGCACAACGTATGTGTGTCAGTGCGCGTGTGTGTGTGTGAGTGTGTAGCTGCGCTATAGCTGCGAGTGCACTGCTTTGGCCTGCTTCGCTTGGTTGGCAATCGTCCAAATGCTCAGAATGGCCTGCACTGACAGTCCATCCGTCAACTCGTCATTTCATATCAATAGCGAAATGGCACGACAGCAACAGAAATATCCTCCTGAAAAAGTAGTAATCTGCGAGAAAGTTTTGTGAGCTGTATCTGTGCGCTTTCCAACTCTTCGGCGGAGCGCATCAACAATGCCAGAATGGCCAGCGACTGGCAGTGCCCTGCAACTGATGGCGGAATTTCATCGTTGGGCTTTGTTTTGGCAGGCTTGATAAGATTTTTGTCGTTGTTTTTATTGTTGCTGTTGTGGTGCTGAAGTTGCCCAGCATAATACTTGCGCTGACGACGTTCCGTTAATCCGTAACAAAAATAGACTTTATTGAACGGTTTCAATTGATGAAGTCGTGTGTGCTACAGTGCTAGAGATACAAAAGTGTTCAATATCCTGACAAATATTTAATTTCAATAGCCAGTTAATATGATGTGCACATAGTGTAGGGTCTAGCTATCGGGAAGTGAAGGGTAGTACTTCACGACAGTTATTCTAGAGCTGACCAGACTTGGAGCTTGATAGCTTTGTCGTTCTTTCAACTTCGAATTTCAGAATGAACAATTTGGAAAATGATTCAGAAGCATAAATTCTCTTGTATTAAAATCGGAATTTTGAATTTGTGTTCCTAAGCCGGACTAGAATATGTTAAGTTCGAGATAAAATTACTAACACTATATAAACATGCCTACTTGAATCTCTAGGTATGTGATTCGGAAGCGGTGGACATTTTTTTTTAAAGGAACTGTCGCATAGCTTAGAACCTTCTTCCTGTTTTTCAGGTTAATCCTATTGAAACTTATGTTTTTGATTTTCTTAAAATTTCTCATGCATGAAAATTTGAAAATTTATCTTTAGATACTACTAAATTATCTTTTATAAAACCAACAAGCAACTCCAAATCGCCAAAGCTATTCTTAATTTTTTTTAACAGAAACACTTTCATTGATTTCATATACAAGCCATTTTATCTATTTATTAGCGTTTTAAAGCATGGTGAGCTTTATAAATATTCCAGTTTTTTTCGGTATTTTATTTTTTGGCAAACGTTCGAAAAACTGTCACATAAACAAATAACTAATCCACTAGAACTAACATAGAATTTTCACTGCCCATGTCGGAATTAAAATTTTGTATACTTTGTATTTTTCTCCTAAATTATTGTGTACATACATAAATGCGCTTCAAATGTCCAGTCTATAAAGGAAATTTTGACTTAAGTAAAAAATTTAAGTGGAAGTACACAAAAATAAAAGAATTTTTTAAAAGTTTGTTAAAACTAAATTGCCAGATAAAAATTTGCAAACAATCAAAATACAATAGTGAAATATTAATTCTTTAGATGTATAGAATATAGAAGAGAGATTAAATAGAAATATCGCAGTGGTGACCGCTATACCAAGAGCTACAAACGAGCCTCAAGCTAAGAGACGCACAAACTGGTAACTGTTTAAGCATGTATGTGTGAGAATGCTCCAAAGGCAAACTTGGCTCGAGTTCACAAATACTAGCATGGGGCAGTAGCAAAGCCTATCTATGATATTTGTCTCTGCTCCTTTGGCTCCAGCGGCACTACCCTCAGGCATAACGAATTTTCGTTTTAAAGGCTAAGAACGATTTGCATTGCTTAAAGCGGTTTGTTAGCTCAACAAAAACGACGGGGAGCGAGCGGCATTGCGAATAACTAGCTTGGCCTTCTCTTTGTCTGAGAGGAAGGTGAAATTTATGCATGCAAATAATTTCCATAAATGTTGTTTTTCAGCCGCCATCTTTGCTGAGGGCATTGTGCGGTATACATAAAAATGGCTACAGAGAAGCGAACAAACATGCTCAAGCTAACGGGGCACTCACACACACACACATCGATTGCGAGCCACGCATAGCAATGGGAAAGTTGCTGGCTGCTCAGTGCTCGTGCCACTCCGCAGAATGTGCGCCCCTTGACAAGACAAAACTAGAAACTAACAATCAGCAGAAGGACAGATTGAGGGGGTGCTGAAGGCGCTGCGCTTGGCTGATGACATTATATCGTGTTGTATTGTTTTATTGACACACATAAAAATCGATTTTACGCTATACTCACGCTGCGCGCTGGCGAGTGTCGGGCGTCGAGCGTGATTCATACAGTTCGCCGCATTAGCATAGCACGGAGGCTGCTGCCAGGACATGTCATCATCACGGCGGGCGGTGGCACATGAGTGAGCGATGCCCTACTATTCCACTTAGCAGGGGCCGTTGCCTGCTGTTGCGGCTTACGGCCCGGCCAGTGTTGTTTTTGTTGCTACTGTATTATAGAGTTGCTTTTAAATTGCTTGAAATTGAATTTTGTCGAATTAAAGCGCGAATGCTTCTAAATTAAGTTTCAAGTGCTTACCTGCTGCGGGGGCTGGAAGACAGTCGAAAGCGGAAATGCGGAAATGCTTCAAAGCGTGAGCGGCATAAGCAAGTGACAGAGCTGTGAAGTGAAAGGGAGCTTGTTTGGCAAGGTTCAAACCGCCGTTCCCTCTGCTCTCTTTTCCAATTATGTGCCAATGTCTGGTGGCTGTTCTGCTCGCGAGTGCTATCATGCGCGGCAGTGACTGGAATGCAAAATGAACAGAGAATAATACAACTTTGATTTTGAAGGTAGTAGCAGACACGCCCCACTATAAAATTGTATAATATTAAAAATATGATTGGCTTTTGATATAGCTTTTAAAATTTCCATAAAGTGGTCCACTTCAGGGGGGGAGGTATCCCTTGAAGTATACCTCTTAAGTGAGTAGCATAGATTTATCTCATTAAAATATAAGATATTACTTTAGTTCTAGTTTCGATTTGAATGACCAAATTAATTCTGGTGTTATTAGCTGGAATTTCATATAACGTTCGCCATGAATTATTCAAAAGCTAAGGGCTGTGTCACTGTGGGTAAGTGCCCGGTCTCTGATGTGATAGTTGGCTGATTCAATACCAGCAAACTCCTACCATATAAAAGAAGAAACAAAATTAGTGTTCAAATAGTTTCTTGCAAAGAATTGGCAACTGGGCGAGAGTATTCTTTGTCATGAACTAAAGCTTCTCAATCCCGTTTGGATAGGGATATAGAAAATATTTGTAAGTTCCGTCAACTCTGAGCCTTGGTTACACGAGCTGGGGAAAGCGTATAACTATGCAAATACTTGTACCTTTTTTCCACAAGATAAACGAAACTCAATCCATTTACACTTCCCTCGGCACTCGAGAAACTTTCTCATTAGTTACATGAGACCAGAAATACTAGAATAAAGCTACTTGGCTATCAAAAGTTTTATGCATACAAAGCGCAAAAAGCCCCATGCCAAGCTCTAAAATATTATTGTTTTCCCTCCCTTGTTCCAAATTCTTTCTAACTAAATCCACACAAAAGTAATGCACAAAGTGCGCCGAGTCCGCAAGGAAATCTGATTGAAACTTTTCCCATATTGATACTTATCGTTGTAAACTACATACATGAAAGCTGTGTGTGTGTGTGGCATGTATGTGTTTGTATGCAGCCATAGTTTTTCAGGATTTGAAGTTTATTGCCATTTGCGTTTATATATCGTTATTATTCTTATTGTAGTTTGTTGTATATATGTCGTATATCTGCCCTTGAAACTGATTTAATTTATTTTATTCAAGTGATTTGATGTGCCCCTGGGAAAAGAAGTTGAATTTACATGCGCACACACACAGCTAGACACACATACCACACATATATATTTCCTGCAGCAAAGTAGGACCGCTGAGAGTTGCACATGAAAGCGCCTTAAGCCCGACGAGCTCAGTTTTGATTTTAAAAGGCCATGGCAAATTCAATTTATTGGCCTCGGCGACAGCCACAAAGTGCGGGGCGGTGCGCAGCGGTGTTGGGCTTATGCAGCCTTCCCAGGAGTCATGCCAGTGTGAAGACAAAGTTTTAAGATTGTCTTTCTTTCACACACACACAGGCAGATGCACACGCGGGCCTACATTCGCCACCGAAAAAGCGCTGCTCTGAAACTGGAAGCACTGAAAGGCTTGAAATAGCAACTAGTATGTAGGATGGCTTCCTCACACTGGATCGCCTCCTGGTTCTACGGCTGCTTTGTTGTTGCAGATTAGGCTACGGCTCACGTTTTATACGATCGATACTGTTTAATGTATTGGTAATATCGGCGTGTGGCATATGGCCTTCTTAAATAGCTGAATTAATACGAATATCAAAAGAGTTCAGTCGGTGTCTTTGTGTGTGTGTAGGATTGTGTCTACAATGCTGCAATCGGACTCGGCTTATACCTTTCCATGAGAGCTTTCCAGCGTAGCATCATTTTTGAAAATGCTATTCCCTGCAAGCCGTTGAAATATTGTGGCAAATATTAAACTTCGCCCTGGCAGCGGAGCGAGCACGGCCTCAGATCACCGGCATCCGGAAAGGGGAAAGAACAGGAGAAGGCAAGTGGTATACAGAGGGCAAGCAGCAAAGACATTTTTCATTGTGACAATAAATATTCAGCATTTCATTTTTCTTCACTCACTGACGTCGAGACGGTGCGGTGCGCCATTGTTGCCGGGCTTTCTTGTTTTCGCATTCATTTCCTTGCGTTTCATTTTTGCTTTTATTATGCAGCGTAATTCTCTACCACTTTGCTGTGATAAAGCACAAAGGACACTTCAGGTACGGGTAAATAGTAACAAGCGCACTTATTTACCACCTGGAATAAGAAGCAGCAGGAGCCGAAGGACCGACGGATGGTTGGACAGCCAACAATTCTCAAATACACTTTTAGGAAGCTGATGCCGTTGCATGTGCCAGCGCGTCTAGGAAACGCTGCTAGGGCACTTAGCAGCACAAAATTAATTTATGACGTTCCATGCAGCTCTGCTGGCATTTGTATTAGACGCTACTTTTAAAATCTGGTGCTTTTGTCCAATCTTGTAAAGCAATTGGCAGGGAATTTTTTAATACTTTGGATATTTAAAAAATATATATATATGATATTCAACAGTTTACTCTATACTATATCCATATACATTATTTCATTAGATATGAAATGATGGAAAGCTTCGGCTGGAAGGGTTTCCAAAACTATTGACGGCCCCGCAAACGAACTAAGGAACACGCTTTACGGATATGCATCTTGAATATAAGGTCCCTCAATAAGGCAAGTGCCTCCATCTAACAGGCGGCAGCCCTCGTAAAATAGAAGGCTGACCTCGCCGCCATCCAGGAGATACAATGGAGGGAGCAGGGTTGTTCAACAGAAGCAAACTGCGACATATTCTACAGCTGCCATGAGTATAAAGAAGCGTGAATTCGGTCAGTCGGAGGATACGCAATCTTGTCTCATACGTCGGTCCTGTAAACGAAAAACACGCCCTAACAGAAGAGAAGGACGAAGCTATGCCTGGCATGAAAAGAACGTTGCAAACCACGTTGCAAGTTTACCAGCTTATTCGCACTTTCATGAAATCCTCTCACATTTCCATAATGAACTCAGTTCCAGTATAAAAATAATGAAACCACATTTGCAAGAATCGATAAAAGCTGTAATTTTTCGTTTCTAATTGAAATTTTTAGAGTAGGCACTTTCTTTCTTTCCAAAGTGAAGATTTCAGTACTTATTTGCGTGCCAAATGCAACACTAAATATATATACATATAACATTGCCGTTATTTTATGAAAAACTCACCATACTCTCTCTCTCATTTGAGCCATTTGGCAAAGTTGCTATGGCTGGGCCTTTTTATTGATTGCTAATTTATTTATAAAGCCATCTTGCTGCTTGTGTTTGTGTTTGTGTAAGTATATGTGTGAGTGTATGAGTGACCAACAGTTAATATATTTATAAAGTGCTTAAAGCTGCCCACATGCATACAAAGAGCTTGTATATTGCAATCTATATTTTGTATATTCTCAATGGCACTGCTGTCACTTTCGTGCAAAGGCTTTCCATATATATTTTCTTCATAGGTAGAATATACCATTCTCTACACACAGAAATGGCATGTAAAAAGCACTTGAAGTCATAAGGGATATGTTAAAAATGTATAATGTAATCGATTTAATTAATGCAATTTTAAAAGAAATAAACGGGAAGTGGGTGAAAAATTGATTACTAGATTTGTACGGGACATACAAACAGACAAGAAAGCGACCTAATAAAAACGTTTTAAAATAGGAACATTTAATATGAGAAATTTACGTTAATTGTTTCTAATCTAATTTTTGACACGGACTCCAGTCAGTATACAAAATTAAGTGCTCTTTTTGCCATAAATTGATGATCAGGTCAGAAAGACGTACAAGTTTTCTACGTATTCCACATTTTGTGGTTTTCTACGTATGTGTAGAAAAGTCATTAAGTATATGAAATATCGCCCAACTCGGCTCTCAGCTCAGCTGCACTTGCGGTCAGGCCAATTTCATGCTTATTAACAATTGAACGTGCGGGTCAGCCTGTCAGCGCTGCGACCTGTGGCACGGTCCAGTGCAGTCCACCGACAATGCCAGTAAATCCCTCGCACAACAGAGAGTGCACAGTAGCCTGAATGTGTGCATGCGTGTGTATTGCGTGCATTTATGCAAATATGCGTGTAAGTTGGAGTATGTGTGCTGCCCGTGCTTATGGCAAGGACAGTGTGAGTCTGGTCAGTGTTGCATTATTGAAAGGATAAATATAAAATGGTTCTTTTATGCATGCAGCAGTCAGCAGACAGCAGCAGCAGAGACACTGGCCCGGAGTATGCGTGCGTGTGTGTATTCATTTTTGTTGCGGCTGCCAAGGATATGCACAGCTGGTCTGTGAACTTCTGAAGACAATAAAAAGAATTGCATGCATTTTTACGGCAACACTCAAAAATGATATTTTTACAGCCGCTGCCGCAAGTTCGCAGCACTAAAAGTATCCAAATCTGGCGCCTGCCGCGTTTTAAGGCGCCTCCTTTTTTTATGAAGTGCCATAAATCGCCCGCAACAATGTGTCTGGCTTATTAAGAATTGAATCTCAAGCCAAGCGACTGCTACGCTGAGCCGGCAGTGCGAGGAGGTGCGAGAAGGTGGGAGGAGGTACGTAGAAGGGAGTGAGAGTGAGAGAGTGGCGGACGCCATTGAACGACGTCTTAATTAAATGAAATTAACGAGCGTCAGCGCAAGTAAATTAAACAATCGCCAAACAAAAGCGCCAAATACAAAACAAAACAACAACAAAACTACAACAAAACAGCAACAACGAGCTAGCGTATAATTGCTGCAAATTAACAACACCGAATTTTATAGCAGCAGCAACAGTCGGCTCAGCAGCAACAATAGCAACAAAAGCAACAACATATCGCAAAGCTATGGCAAAAAGTAGCAGCAAGAGCGATGGAGTTATATAATGATAGCTGAAACTTTTGCGTGCACTGCCAGCGGCGAAATCGAAGGCAACAACTACAGCAGCAGCGGCAGCAGCAGCAATAGCAATTAAATATCTCACCCCAGTCGCAACAACAGCAGCTCACATTCCAATTTTGCCAAGCGATTGCAATTCTATTGAAATGTTTGCTCTGCCCCAGAAGTGAGAGTTTATGAGTCGCTGCTTGGCGTATAAATTGCGTTGCTGATATAAGGCTATGAACAAGAGAGGGGCAGTGAGGCAGTGGGGCGATAATTGCGCTTGAGCCTAAAGTTGCGCCAATTATTACGGCTATTTATGCCTTGAAAACAATTTGGAAAGTGCTGCTGTTAAATTGTGCAAGCTTGTGGTGGAGCAGTGTGGAAGTAATCAATTTCCAAAACGAACAAAAAATTAACCTTAGTACGACAAATAAATGGGACAGATTTGGCAGCATTCTGGCTCGCTTTTATTCTCAAATATGTAAATGAAAAGACTGACTAGACAAAATATGCAGGACAGGCATAGTTTTCTTTTGTAGTTGAAAGCAGTGCTCTTTGTACTATTTATATTCTAACTTTTTGTCTTAAGCGAAAATTTCTGAAGATGATGCAGTCCATGTTTAACAGCAAGTCCTACTTTCACATGCTTAAACCACTCCCTATTTGGAGGTATCGAATAAGACCGCTTAGTTTTGAGTCTATTCGTCTTTGCCAAACCACGTCTCAGGATTCCTCAAATTTCTTCCCTGGTCTCGTTTTCTTTTGTAAATTCTCGCAGATGTTTTAAAAATGCTTTTTTTAAGTTGTGATCTTCTTCAATGAAGTGGTCTTCCATTAGAGGCGCAGATTCGATGCATGTTAGAGCTGAAAGTCACAGCTGTCAAATGTTTTAGTGTAATTTTTAACAAGACAAATGACGGAATAAATACTTAAGGATTTTCGCTAGAATAGAGTCTGACAGCTCGTCTATTAGGTAAAAGGGTTCCCAGCTGTCACGCTAAACGTATCAGGGTTAAAAAGTCTTTACAAGTAAGTGTATTAAATTACAGGCGCCACTTTAAAGCAATAAAAATGCCGCTGCTGGTTACGCCTGCTCAGCGCGGGCAACCCTAACAGCGGCTATAAATCCACAACAATGATAATGCAGCAGAGATGCCAGGAAGAGCAACAAGAGTGAGTAAAGCTGCACAGCAACAATGTTGGAAAATTGCTAAACAGCCGTAAGCTTCCCGCGCCGCGTTCTTAGTCCTTCGTCACTCGGCGCAGGCAATCACTCGCCGGCGTGTCAGGCGACATTGTCAGCTTGAAGTCGCTCCCTTTACTGCAAGCGGATGACAAAGAGTGGTGGCGGCGAGGACGTTCACCAGATTCAGGATAACCGCTGAAATGTACAAATGTCGCATATCCTATGCGCAAATGTGTAAAGGATATTGTTATTGTGATTTATGAAATGCATGTCGCCAGCGAGACAAGCGAAAACACGCACTTACAGACAGGCGGATGGACGGACGGACGGACGTTGGGACGGAGAGAAACAGGCAGAGACAGAGATAAGCAAACAAGCCACGGGAACACGAACCACTACCATTACACAAACACCTTATTCCTTATTGGGCTTACGTGCACAGACACCCACACTTACACTCGCAATCAGGCTTGCGTCGAGTGTATATTGAATTCTTTCTCGCGCAATTTCCGTCGCTGACACCAAAGGAGCCCGCTGCGCTCTGCTCGCGCCAAGACGCCCGCCACTGGAATGCCGTGTGGGTCGTGTTGCCTCAAGACTGCGTTGGAGATGGCGGTGGTGCCGGCGAAGGGGACAGAGGCGCAAACAGCGCCTCGACCCATTCACACCGCATTCAAGCTGACATTTCGTGTTAATGTGACATTTGCCGTAATTTCTTATGAATGCCCGAGAGCGCTTTAGCACTGAGTGTGATTGTATTGCCTGCCTTCATGCTTGTGTCTGCGACTGTGTGTGTGCTTGTGTGGGTTGCACTCCAAGCATAAGGATTTTAACGAGCTTGCCGCAAATGCTGATGATATTTTGTTTTGCGGCCATTGTTGCTGCTGCCACTCAAGTTGTTGGATGGTAATCATGTTGTTGACACTTCGTTGTTCTTGATGTTGATGTGCATATGTATATGTGGGCGGGCGGACACGCGTTTTTGGCAAACGAAACTGACACACACGGCCGACACTTGACGTTAAGATGTGGCGTTATGGGTCTCACATGGGCCACGGTGTGGCATGATGGGGAATAGTCGGGCTGGCGTGCAGTGGAAAACAGAATGTATCACAATACTCTATTTTCGCATGTAGAAAATGTAAAGATTATGCGGATGCCAATGGATAGCCAACGTAGTCTTTATAGATTTTGTAGAACGCTTTAGGAAAACAATGTGGAACGCCATATACATGTGCAGACTAGAGCGAGAACTAAAAAGAGAGTATCGAAGACACTATAGAAAACTGTAGACTATCTGTCGAATATTAAAGTTAAAGCTGTTTATAGACGGTCAAAAGTTTTTAAGGTGCGAATTCCGTAAGCCTGCTTACACGGTAATAGGCCTCTTTTCTCGATGTTGGTCAATTTCTACTTGATGGTATGCTAATTTTGCGAAAACCTTCAAGCCAAGAATTATGAGTACCTCAAACTGTCAGTTTCTATTTCCCAAATTCGGGGTAAATTAAAATTTCAAAATCAGCAATTAGTAAAAATATTTAAATTTTATTGTTTGAACGCAATAATTGTAAAAACTGTGGTAAATTTAAGCAAAACATTTATTTTAAATTTTACACTCAATTTATCATGCATTTTATTTTTTTGGTTTATACTAAAATTTCAACATGTTGTAGTACATACTTCTATTTTCAATCTTATCCTTTTCTCCAATACGAAACCAAATTGCAACTGCTCCACAACTGATTTTCTGTACCCAATTCATTATATAATTATATTCATTTGCTTATGACAAAGTTCCATATTCTTTTGACTAAACATTTACCAATGTATCGCGCAAACGAGGAGATATTGCAGCGGTATCTTCCTGTTTATTTCTTGTTTTTACATCAAATTCTCCTCTCAATATGTTCTCATGTATCTTCTTCAAAAAGATCTTAATGGTACTATTTATTTGATTTTATTCTATAAATAAATTAATTCTTAACCATGAAAACGAAAACTTGCAAACTCTTCGAATTTCATTGGAAGATTAAAAAAATTTAATACAGAATACAAATTCTCTTTTTTCCATTGCTCAAAAATTTAGAAGCGATTATCGTATTTATACCAACACTAAGTTTTTAAATCACTAAAAAATTTTAGACAATTCTGCGCAAGGGTATGACAAATATAGATGCTAGCTGCTTAGACAAAGAAAAGGTGCTACCGCGAAACCGCCTCCGGGTGACAGGGGACAACACTTTGCATTATTTGTACAGCAAGCAAGCGTCAAGCAACCACAACAGTAAGAGGAAAGTTTATTTTAAAATACTCCAAAATGTGAAGTGAGGAAACAACAAACAATAACAACAACAATGAGGCAAAGTGCGAGCGTTTCTTATTGAATGGCAACACTGACAATGGCGGCAGACAACAAACACTACAAAAATAGTAATAATAATAATAATGAAAAGAAGAAGAAGAAGTAAGAAAAAGTGTATCAAGTTTGCTGCACGCAGAGCAACACACCATGCATACATCGAGGCACGCATACACCCGCCAGACACACACTCTCACACATACACACACACAACGGCCAACAAGGAAGTGGTCTTAGTACAATTCTTCATTGCTTCCGTTTTCCGTTTTAGCTCAAGTTGCCGCTCGCTTGGCTGCTTGCTTCTTGCCGCCGCTGCTCACTTGCCAAGTCGCTGCCTTCTGCTCCTTGCTGCTGGTGCTGCTTCTTTGTTGTGCAACTTTCTATACTCTTTAAGTGCAGGAAATTATACAACACTTGCAACTGACCAAAAACAACAAAAACCACAGCAGCAACAACAACAATAGACTTTAAGTTTGCTGCTACACAATATTGTTGTCCTGGCATTATTATTGCTGTTGTTGTTGTTGTTGTTGGCAGTGTCATTGTTGCTGTTGCAAGTAGCACGAACGGCAGCAGCGTGAAGATTTTGTCGCTATAGCAAAAAAGTCTGCTGCTTCTTCCGTTCGTCGTTGTTGTTGCTATTAACACACAAAACAATTGTGGCCAACATTCTGCCTGCGAGGAGTTAATAAAATTTCAGTGTTTGAAAAAGGACACAAACGCAATCGAGAAGAACATGCAAAAAGAAATTGCGTTTTGCCTTTTGAGGTTTGAGGTTTTTCAAGCTTCGCAGTTATTGAAAGGCGGCTGTAAACGAGCTGGGGCCAGAGTTCAGCATTTGCCACATATTGTGGCAAGTGGCCAGCACACACACAGGCATTAAGCGTCAAATTGACCAGGGTGAGATTCCGGCTACAACGAAGCTCACACATAGGAGCGCATGTTCTTAGTTACGGCATTAGAGCCCCTAGGCGAATCAATGGGGTGTCAGTACTCGGACTTCTGCCACTAAAGTGAAAATCTAAACTTCCACTATTTTTAGGATATGCTATATATTTTTGAAATTTTTTAGTTCGAGCACTGAGGGGTACTCCTTTATCCTCCTTTGTACGAGATTATGAATTGGAAAATGTTCAAATTTGTAATACAAATTTTCACTATATAATAAGTATATTTATAACCGAAGATATCCTTGAAACATTTATAGCATTTAACTACTCGTAATATGAACTATTTTCCCTGCCGATACTTTGCTACTTCAGGCCCCCGTGAAATGGTAAATCCTTGCCCGAACCCATGTTGGTTAATGGACAAAGGCGGCCGTGCATATTGTTGACCTCAAAGTTTGTAATTTTCTTTTAAAATGCAAGGCAGCTCGCCGTAACTATGCCAAATGCCAGCGGGTGCTGTTGGCAACGGCGCTGGACACACCAATATGTATAGGGTCGTCATGGCGAGGGCTCAAGAGACATGTAAATAGAATGAAATTGCGTATGCACGCCGCAACACTCCATGGCGCCCGAATACAATTTTGCGGAAAGACAAAGTGTTTGTGTGGGTTTGAAAGTATCGAAAGGAGTGGCTGGCTAGCAGATATGTGAAACAGGCGCTACAAAAATTGCTTTTTTAACGCTTAATCCCTGCAAAGGAGGCGAGGCCGCCACGCTGCATACAAAGTACGCAAGAGTGTTGGACAGCGCGGTGTGACAGTGTTGCCAGTGTTAGTAACAACAGCCGCCGTCATTGAATTCAAATTCGAAGTGACCGTCAGTGCTTTCCGTTATTGCTGGCTGATAATCGAAGTTTGTTTTAGCCTTATAGCTGCAGCCGAAACGAAGCAAACGCACGATGTTTGCCCCAACAGCAACAATAAGTTGCTCACTTCCAACAACACAGCAGCATTTCCAAAGCACTTTTTAGCAGGAAAAAGGGCAATTTTAATATTCTTTTTGAGCACATACTCATTTGCTCTATCCTTTGCTTTGATATTGGCTTTCTGCAGATGGTTACTGAGTTTTTAACTCAAGCTGCACATACACACATTCATTTACACATTTACGCATGCTATATTTAGTACACAGACTTATTGACTGCTTGTGGTGTTGGCAACCAAAAAGATGAAGAAAGTGATAGTAGATTCGATGCTTCAAAGGCTGTATTTCATAGCTTCCAAAGGCATATAAAATTACTCAGATGAAATTGAAATATAGATGAGTCTAGCTGCAGAGCTAGAAAATGTGATTCAAACTCATAAACTTTAAAACTTGTTGCTTTAAATACTCATTCCATTCGACAGGTACGTACATTTCTTTAAAGATTGTCTGTGAGTATAGTCTACCAATGAAGAGCAAAAATGCTTTGGCGGATCACTAACAGCAAAACCAATTTGGCAGCATACAATTAAGACCGAAGTTTTGAATAGTAAATGACACGATTTCGAAATACTTAAAATATTAAAAGCGTACCTCCAAATTAACAAATGAAATATTTTTTCAGATTAGTACCTACACACAAATTTTAAAAGGTTACAACTGTAAAAAACTGAGTTTGGATGTCAATTAATAACGTTAGACGGCAATCCAATTGCCATGCTAACATTCTTCATAATTAACATCACTCATACGCCCCGCTATAGCAATTCCATTACTTCTAATTAGACTGCAAATCGCTGACTTGGTATGGTTCAACGCTGTTATGCCTCCCGCGATGCATTGAAAAGACGAAACATAAAAGCGAATAGATAGTAGAAAGCGCTCAAAAAGCATATTCACGCATAAATCAAAGCGAACTGCTGTGGTTTTCAACGCGTTTGTGTTAATTGATTTATGCCTCATGACAAATGAATTTATTTCAGAATTTTTTGCGCGTTCATTGTGTCCAGTTAGTTTATTTGCATTGTCATTGCTGTTTTCTTTTCCATATTTATTTTGCCGCTTTGCGGTTTAGTTTTTGTGTTTTTCGGAGACATTTTTTTAAGGCAAAATGTTGTTGTGTGTTGTGGGTGGTATAGGGGGTGGGAAGTGGAGAATTGAGCAAAGAGCAGAGCGGAGAGAACATTTCCTATATTTCACGTTACAAATTACTAACGACAATGCTAGTAAATCTATCCTTCCGTGCATTCGCTGCCATTTTAGAGCAGCAATGAAATAGTTCATGCGCCAACAATTGCTTTTTTGTTGTTCTTGCTGGCACTACATCGTTATGTTGCATTCAACATAGTCGTTCAACAACAAATTGAATGTGATGCAATATCTTTTTTAAATACAAGCTTGTTTCCCCTCTTTTTGGGTTTCAAAGTCAGTTCTTTTCTCACAGTCGTTCCGTGTGTGTTCTCGGCACTGAGTGTATATATGCGATATGACATGCTTGCCCATATGGCAACAGCTGAACCTGAGACCGTCCCTTATAAGACAAGTCAAAAGGAAAGTTCTGTAGTACATATTTAGTATTTCGGCATTTATTAAGAATTAAAATAGTAGTACAACCAGAACAATTTCTTTTTCAGTACAACAAACAAATATGCATACATATACATAAACAGACTACTCTTAAAACTTAGAAGAAATCTTAGAAAAGAATAGTAATAAAATGAAAATAAAGTAAGAAGAAAATGAAAACGAGAAGAAGGTGTTGCTAAATTGGATTTATTGTCGTTTTTGTAAAAATAATTTTTTGTTTGTTTTTAACTAGAGAATAAGAATATATACAAGGCATCACAATGGGCCTTCGGCCTCTGGGTGGGTTTACTGCTAGCAGTAAACAGCCTTTTTAACCTAACCTAACTAGTGAATACAGCCAACTCTTACCCTAAAAGGAGTTCAGTATTCTAAACTTTTGATTTAAAATATACTTACTATTGCTGTGTGTATATATTTTTATGTACGTATGTGAAGAAAATGTTTTAAATGTTTATAGTAGAACTTTATGGGAATACTACACTTGAGATAGTTTATTTTTCTCATTGGTTTCCGGTGACAGAAACTTTGTTGTAGAGTTATTCAAAGGACATAAATTTAATACTTAAATTTTATAAAATGTACAAAATAAGATTTTGGTTAAAATTGATTTTACCGATTAAGCTGACATTGTTGTAAATATTGAATCATTTTATTGAGTGTTACAAAATACGTTGAAAGTTTTCAGAAATATTTTGCATAATTTAATTTTTAGATTTGAATCATAATTATTTTGTAAAGAGAGCAAAAGTAATATAAAACCATAAATTTTAAGAGAGAATTGAGAGGAATGTAGTTCTATGCGCCCTGAAAATCATATTGTCCCAAGGAGAACCCCCTTGCAACGAAAAGGGACGCTGGGTATATGCGCGTACCTATTAAGCATGTAGAAAAAATTGTGTCTGTGGCTGTGTGTGTGTTGCATATACATAAATCAGCTAGCGTGGAAAGCTCAAATGCAATAATCAAATCATTTCATTTTGGCTGCGCGCATTTACAGCGATAATAAACGCGATCGCCGCACAATAAACACACAAAATCACGCACACATGCATACATAAAAAATATGTGTAGTTGTGCATTTCGGAGCGTTTGATTGGCGCAAACATGGCAACTCAGTTTGCGCGAAAGTTCATTAGCTTCGGCAACGAGTTTGGAATTGAATAATATTTTCCATTTTGCATAACCACAGTGGAACAGACATATTCATGAAGGCCCCTTTACTTTATATGGCGGTTCGAGCGTGCTTTCTACTGAAATGTCAAGCGCAGATGGAAGCAATTTGTTTGTTCGAAAATTCAATTAAAATTACGGCATACGTTCACGAGCACAGGCCACATGCCGTAGAGTCTCGCTAAATGCTCGGGCGCACGACTAAGCCGCCAAATAGCTCAAATCTCATAAATGAATGAGCGCTTAATGCGGTATGACGCAAGTACTAATTGACAGCTGAATGTGCTCTGCTGCGCAATGTCAACCCTCCTTCCTCCTCTTCATGCACTCACCTCACATATAAGGTCGACTTTAGATACATTGGCCCTTGTGGCTATTTCATTAAAGGGCTCTCAATATACTGTTCACAAACTGAAATCCCATTCGTGATATCTGAAGCACTTGAAAACTTTGAGTTCGGGAATTTCGCAAGATCCAACAAATTTATTATTGGAAAGGAAAAGATATAATTATTTATAAAAAAATTCGAATAGGAAAATTTCTTTGACAGGCATTAATTTTCTTATAATAAAATTATGTTGTTTTAACTTATGTATTAAAAACAATTTAAACATTCAAAACATTTTGCTAAATACTCAAAATTTAAGAAAGAATGCGTACAATTACTATTCCAACATTGGTTGAATATACAGCAACTGTTGGCATCGGACAAAATTATACATTAAAATTAACTTTCACACATCAGCGAGGAATTCCATAACTACGATGAAACTTTTAAACAAACTATGCAAGGGCGCACCCCTATGCCAGACATATGCCGGCCCATTTGTATTGACGGCACTGCTCACAATCACTGTGGGGGACTTCCACGAGCGCACGCACAATTGCTGCTCACATTCCTCTGCCCCGCTCTGCTGCGGTCATTGTGTGTGCCTGATTTCATTGTGCGTTCGATAAATTGGAATCTGTTGTTTGGCAAATTGAATATTGACGACCTCATGAAGCACCGTGGCGTTCGGTGGCACTGCGTCTCCTTGTTGAAGCGCTGCTGATAGGCGTGCTGAGTGCGCACCCGCCTGTGCACTGGGCCGCTGTGTAGCCGAAAAGTTTTGTGGATGTTAATGGCCGTCGGCCTTTTCTAATTGCTGGCACTATGTTGCGCAATCAAGTTTTGTGTTACTTGCGAGTCAGAAACAGAGCCAATCCATCCCTTCACACGCTTGTTTGTTCGCTGACGGTAATTGTTGTAATTTCACTTATTTTTGCTCAAAGCGGACATAATTGTGTGCACGCAAATCCGGAAATAACGGAAATATTTGGAAATTCGCTTAATTATTTCTGAATTGAAATTCAATTAAGAAGCGCCGATGAAAGGAAAATGGCCATGCTTAGATCCCAGAGAGCATAATACAAGTGTAGCTTCTGTAAACAATTTCAAATATTGTGCAAGTACTTTAAATATTTTTAATAAAATTTCCACTTCGCTGCAATTACCCCCAAAATTCAAAACGCATTATGTACTTAAACCCATTTTGTATGTTATTGACTTTTCAATTGATTGATTGAACGGTCAGTGTCATCGAGCATGCTGGATGCTCAGTATCTTATTTAAAAATATATTTAAAATATCAATTTATGCTGCTAATTACAGCAACTCGCCCGTAGCAATTAAAGCAAATAAATCGGTTGTAAGTCAAACCAAAACACACACACAAGCACTACAAATACACATGCACAGCGGCCAAGTAAACACGTTAATTGTTTGCAATAAAAAGGTTAAAAGTGCGAACGAAACGGAAATATTGGTTTGACTTTTATGATGACATAGTGTACTACACACACACACACATACACAGCTTTAATAGTTCACTTGGTTCATACAGTATTGAAAAGTTTTCCTGGTTATCTTAAAATAGCATGTCTCCTTTCCATAATAAATTTTGTCTTAATTTGAGCAAGCTTCGCTGGTCGAACCTTGAATATAAATTTAATATATGCGTATAAACAGTTGGCATAACAGTGCGTAAGCGGGCGTGTATATTAGAGGAGCTTTATCGTTTTGTAGAGAATTTATTTTCTTATCAACTTCAAAGTGTTCTATTGTCAGAAAACAATTTTCACAACTACACACACCAAAATATATTTGCAAAAATGTAGACAAATTTCATTTATTAAAAAGCACAACGTGTAGTCCTTGAAAGTACCAAAACTGAAACACATACATCCAGAAAAACATGCACAGCGACTTACAGTCACCAAAGAAAGCCAAACTGCTGTTCCTCTTTCCCCACTGTATGCCACAAGCCGCATTGACGATTCCAAGACTGTCTGACCCCGATCTGCCTACTCCCTTCCCAACCAGCGCCCAACTGCCTATACTGATGGAGTTGTCATTGCGCTGCGCTGCACAAATATCCATACCGAGTTCCACACCGTTGGTTAGGACGCTTTGTGTCATTTTGGCGAAATGGAGCTGCTGCTTCTTGCTGCTACGAAAATAGAGGCAGCTCAAATATTAAGACACTTTTGCCGAAGTTCACTTTGCAATTTCATTATTTTAAAAGTAGTTGGTCCGCTTTGAAATAGATACACTAACCCTTGATCCCCTTTGTTGGCATAAGCAATTTCTTCCGTTTCTTGCACTTTTGGAGCAGCGCAACTTGTGCATTTTTTCATTGGGACTCAATCTGGCCACAAAGTAATCAGTAAAAATGAAAATATTTTCGTCCTATCTTTCTGGAGCAGCGCCTAAGCTGCAGTAGGAGGCAGAGGGGAAACAGAATCATGAGTAAGAGGAAGGACTGCAGTACCAGGGGAAATAGATAGAAGAGGAGCAGTAGCAGAAGCAGCAGCATAAGCACGACTAAGAGAGAGAAGCAAGGTAGAATAGAAGCTAAAACAGGAGAAGTACCAGCTGAAGGAGGAGAAGAGAAACAAGATTAAGTAGTAGAATCAGAAGTAGCAGAAGGGTCAGTAGTAGCATACACAGTTGATGACGCTGAAAGCAGGTAAGGGACAGCAGCACCCACAAAGGCGTACGTATTTTCCTCTGCTGACGAATCTTGGCTGCAGTTGATTCAACATGAGGCAAAGTAATTTTTTACTTAATAAAATAGCAGTCAAGTGCGAGCCGGCCTCGCGCACAGAGGGTTCCGTACCAGAACTACCCTCTTTAGTGCTCGAATTTAATATTTCCTTTTTCGTCTGCCCTTTGATTGGTTTTGGTTGTTTTCTGTGAACAGCAGCGCTTCTCCTTACGCGTCTGTCCGCGAAATAAAGTAGTATCATCCAATATGCGCATCCGTAACCTTTATTTGAGGCAGCAACCATACAAAACAAGCAGATAACGTATATGTCTAGCGTATAAGCTGAGAACGTAATATACTTACATCTGGAGTATGTCACATCATTCTCTGACCAAACGGAAAAACTCGGAATGCTGAAGGGTTTGGGGGAGGAATTATTTTGTTTGCATTTCGAGCTATATTGTTACGAAAGAACCAATTTACCCAAATTATAAAAAACTACTTTTAGAATTTATGGACGCTGCTTTCTAACAATATTCAACACGATACGATAAAAAAATATTTTTTTTGGGCTGACCTAAACTATTTGTAATTATAAAAAAATATTTCTAAAATTGTTCTTAATTTCTTATAGTGAAAATATGTTAACGTTATACAGACCTAACATCATGCCAAATATCAAATTCCTACGTTGAAAAAGAGCTCCGTATATAATGGTGACCTTTTAAGAATTTCCGTTTTTTAGCTTTATGAGAACGGTTTAGGTTCCAGTTTTTGAAAATGCTCCGGAAAAGACAAAGAGCCACATGCATAGGAAAAAAAGAGCTCAAAATTTCCGAAAAAAAATTTTCCAAGCCAATTATTTACTTTTTTTTCTCTATTGCTAAAGTAGAGCTATTTGAAATATTGACTCTTTCTGGTATGTGAGAGGAAACTATATAAATTGAGCAAATGGTCCGATGATTTTTCGCAAGTGATATTATTTACGTCGAAAAATCGGTAAATTAATATTGCTTGTAGCTCGTCGTTGATGCTTGTGCGTATACTCTATGTGTATTTGCCTGTGAGAGGGCAAACGTAGATGTGTCGTGACAGCAGAAAAACAGCTCAAACGCCCACGCATGCACATAGCATTGCATTGACTAATATACACCTACAAAGGTACACAACTACCCACACATACTCAATAGACTTGTCAATAATGGAACAAATGGTAGCAAACTTTAATGGCAACTGCCATGACACGAACATATGCCAAAAGGCCATGAACACATAGCTATAAATATACACATATGTATATGTAAATATATATACATTTTCCATGTAAAGGGTACATCGCAATGTAATGCAAACATTTTAGAAGCTTATAGGTTAAGGTGAGACAAAAAAGCAACTGTATCAATTAATGGAATACCTTTTTCAGAATATATATTTTTATGTTTATATTTTTATGTACAACTTTAAATACGATTTTAATAGCATTAATTTAACTTTTCGCGTCACTTATTTACGCCTCAATGTATGCGTGTATGTATATCTATGGAACTTACGTGTCTGAGGATGTCCCTGCATAATATTGTTTTTCCTTTTAGTTACGAAAGTATCGGGCGCCGCGGTGGCTCAGTCGGCTAAGTGCTTGGTCGCTGATGCAGAGGACCTGGGTTCAACTCCCAGTCCGGTAACATCTAATAAAAAAGAAAATTTGTTTTCAAATTGTTTCTTTGCGCGGCGCCACTTCTCGGGGTGAATTGGAAATTCTCTGAGAATAATCTTTGCCATGAAAAGCTTCTCAAAAACCGTTCGGATTCGGTAAAGTTGATCCCGTTAATTTGTGAAAAATATGACAAGCACACACAAGTTAATGCGAGAAAGCTAGGCCTAAGCCTCGTTCGCGGGCGGTTGTGCCAGTTATTAACTTATTTTTTGTATCGAATGCCTCGGTCAGGGCGAGACATAAACCTATTAAAATCAGTTTTCGTCCGTGCCAGTATTCCTTCCTTCCAGGGAAGTCATATTGGGCCTCAGTGTTTAGATGTTCGATGTAGGCCTGTCCAATTTAATTCCTGAACTCTGAACCGTCCTGGACGTATTAGGTCTAGGTCTGGTTCATACTGTTAGTTTAAAATAAGCCCATATGTTGCTGCAGTCGGGCCAAATGGACGTGGTCTGACTGCGACTAGAGTTCAGGACAGTCGTGGCACATAGCTAAGCAGGCGGGTACCACCCTGTAAATATGTTTATGTTTATAATTGCGCGCATAGCCTTACACGTGTTTGCTCGAAGAGAAGGGAATTTTTTTTTAGTAGGTGGAAAGCAATCGAAAGCCTCATGGTAGAGAAGGGTATGTGTGTGTTGTTGTGTTACCAGCTTAAAATAACAACAACAGCTACATACCCACCTGCCTGCTTGTCATAATGTCATTGGAGTGCAGTAGCAACAGCAGCAACAACAAAAAAGGCAGCAACATGCTAACTTGCACTCCTCCCGTATCACTCACAGCGTGGCATTATCCTGGCAGCCGCTGCTGTTGGTGGCAGCAGGCGGAGAAGCAAGCCGGGCAAATGTGAAGGCAGCTAAAAGGCTGTCACAGTTGCACATGCCCGACTTGTGGCCTGTGGCACGTATCCACATATCCACGTTGCTGTTGTTGTCGCTTGCTGTTGCTTTTAGTGGTGTTGCGCTTTTGTTGTTGTCACTGCTGTCTTTGGTACTGATGTCGTTTGTTTTGCGTTAGGCGCTTGCATTGTTTTACACTCCGAGTCGTTGTCGATGTTGCTGCAATCGCTCGCTCAATTTGAAGTCGTTGCCCCTTGCAATTCTTTTATTGTGCGCCTTTTTCGCCAGCGTGCCTGTTGGCCTGGCGTGCAGCGTGAACGTTTGTGTGTATCTTTTCTATCGATCTTAATGCAACTTACGTGCCGTGCGCACAATTCAAATGAAGCACAAGCCATGAATTTGCGTGCCAAATACGCCACAACAATTTTGGTTTTCATATGCTTGATACGTGTGTTTGTATGCGTGTGACGCTGATTGTCGGTTTTGGACAGGCCTCCTTTTACGACAGTTTTTCAAATTCAATTTTAATGCCCATTTAATAGCACAAAATTGTAGGGTTATGTTAATGTTGACATGGTTGTTTTTGACGCCAATCTATGCCAGATTATTAGAAACGTTTCAAATATGGCACCTTAATGGTAAAGACTATTGGTAACCTACTCATTTACTTAATTGGACATAGAACCCGTTACCGGGGAATGCAATAGAGCTTAAGAGCATCTCTGCAGGTGCACCTTTTCTAATTGGAAAAATTCAAGTGTTGCAGTGCCGCCTCCACTTTGTCCTACTCTCGTAGGTCTTCAGCCCCATCCTCATCATCGTCCAACTGTTGGCTCTTCATCACTGAAGCCAGCAGCTACTGAAGCTTCACTGTGGTACAACTAATTTGCGCTTACCCTTGCACACTTCGTCGCGGTCACTTATTATCTTGGAAAGGAGTTGCACATTTTAGCGCGAAAATAGAAAGACAAGAAAGCTGGAGGGGACCGGAAGTGGATGGTGAGGAGAATGAGATAAAAATTGGAAGGGACATCGGCGCGAAGCCAGAAAATAAAATCAAACAATAATCTAAAGCAAATTGATTTTCAAAAACCGAAACACGAGTTCAAGTTCCAAGAAGCTTATGTAGGAAAATTGAGATCAGTATAGTTGTTTGTTATTTGTTTTGTTTTCAGAAAATATTTCGGCAGATTTTCAATCAAACCAAGTAAATTCAATGAATTGATTAAAAATAGCGAATCTTCTTGTCTTCTCCTGATTTCAATTAGTGATTATATTTTGCTCCTCTACCCCCACCTTCCATATTCTCAGCTTCACCTCCGGGAAAATTATGTATGTATATCCCGCACACATTCATACACTCGAGATCCGCTCAATTGGCTGTCCGTCTCTCCATCTTAATGCTTGTCTGCCCGCGCCGTCTCCGTCCATGGGCCTGACAGTTTGCTAGTCAAACAGTTTAAGACAAGTGCGCGACGTCTACATAATTATTTCGATATTGTGTGCACAACTACTTGACAACAACAACAGCAATCGGCAAGCCTACTGAGCAGACGTCACAGCTATTAGGAAGATGAAGAAGAAGACGCAGACTTGAAGCAGCAACGAATGAAGTGGAGCCGTAGCAGCGCACAGAAGTCAACAGTCAACAATGCGTGAGTGTGTGAGCTTAAGCGCAGGATTTGATTGCTGAAGAGGGTTGGGAGAGGCCAGATGGAATTCGCATTTCCACCTCGTTCATGCATGCGTTGGTGTGTAGGTTATTGCTATTGAGACATTCTGGCTATTTGCGCCAACGTCATGAGTGTTAATTACACAAATACACACACGCACACATAGGCATAGGTCAAAAGTGATGCTGGCATGTGGATGGCTACTAAAAGCACTTGTCGCATAAGTCCACCATTCTAGCCTAGACTACAAAGACACAAACAAAGGTCGTACATAATTACAGAATGCTTGACCCCAGACGCTCTGCCGACAAACACCGCCCACTTCCCCCTTATTGTGGACCATAATTAATTTTTCATATGGTAATCAGAAGGCATGAAAATAACAGAATCGCATCTGCTGCTGTCACCCCTCCCTCGCTCGCCCGCTTCAGTCATCTGCAACTATACCGATTATTATCATTAGTTCCCATGTAGCGCAGCTGCTGCCATAGTAGTCACAGCAATTGTTGCGAAACGAAGCAATGAAAACACTCTTTTGCAACAAGAACTGCGCGTGAGCTAAAAATTAATGATTTTTAATAGAAACATTAACCCGCTAAGACCTGCTTCTTCTTTTTTGGAGAAATTTCATTTCACTAGTTGTAATCAAAATTCTTTACAAATCGAGTAGGCTTCGCTTCTTTAATATTTTGCTAAGCAAATATCATTTTTGTACGTCGCTTTGTTTTTCTCACAATTTTAACTTACTCTTATGGCTATTACAGCCTCTTGCTGATTTCGGTCACTTTCACAGTATTCAAAAAGCTTTTACTACTTTCAAAACACACCTTTATAAATTACTAACAAGGTTTGTTTACCCTGAAGGATCCTGAACCTATCGGAGCTCTTCAATGCTTCTTCTGACATATTTGATCAATTTAATTATGTATAACTAAACAGCCAGATCATCGATAGATGCCACAGTGGATTGTAGTTAATTGGATCTGTGCTCGGCTTTTGATGCTAAGGGTCGCCAGTTCAATTCTTGCAAGCCTGAATTTAGGTCTGGATGTGTCTAACTTTAACTAGCTAGTTATTCCCGGACTGACCTGAGGCGCAATTCGATATTCAGACGGCATCTGATGTAGTCGCGGCGCCATCAACCCCGCTCCAGCTGAGATCAGCTGTTACTGTTGTTATTTAGATTTTAATAGTTGTGCGCAATTAGCATAATTGATTGAATTGTTGGCAGAAATTGCTCGCCAGCGCCGCACTGCCGCACTGCCGCAACCAAAGCCGAAGCCAACGCCAGTGTCAAGCAACAAAGCCGCTGTCAGTGTGCGCAGCATGGCCGCTGCAATCATTTATCATGCATGGCAATTCGCTGCTGCCACTGCAGCGCCGACAGTTGCCACCGACGACAGTGGCACGCCATGCACAGCGTCTCGTCTGCTCGTCGTCATTAGTCTTGACAGTGATTTTTCTGTTGTCTGGCCTGTCAAGCGTGGCCATTCTTGCCGCGGTTGTTGCCTACGCTCCTATATTCTACTCAACATAAGAGCAGCGGTCGGCGGTCGGTAACAAAATGGTGGCTTAAAATGCGTTACAAATCGCTTCGGATTTCGTGTTGCAAATATTCCAAATCGTAGACTTTTACAAGGCTCTTACGCGAAAATTATAACTTGCAAAAGAATGCAAAAGGAATAAAAGGAAATGTGAAAAGTGTAGATTAAAAAAATTATTGAAAAACTGTTGGTGTGTAAAAATATAAAATTTGAAAAATTTTTAACAAATGAAAGGTGAGAAAGTCAAGGTCGGCAGATACGCATCTACTTCAAATTATGAGTGTAAGTGTGTGTGAAGTTGCTCACCACTTAAGACAACAGTCATACAACAGCAACAACAACCGCATATTTCACTGAAATGAGTTTTGGAAGAGCTCAGAAAATAGAAAAATTTTAAAATAAAAACTTTCTTTGTATAATTATTGCTATTGTTGTGAATTTGAAAGGGGTTTCAATACTTTTCTAGTTGCAGCAATGCAGTTTAAATTGAATTTCAAGCGAACTAAACTACTGGCATAATTTAAATACCTCGCTGGTGTATATCTAGACATAACAATATAGTGCACATTCTTGCCCATTGGAAACAGTAACGAGACCTGGGAACGAAATGATTTTATAATACTAGCGGCAAGTCTTTCAAATTAATGGAACTACTGGCCGCTTAACCCTCGCACTCCTCTTCTGTACTCGCACTCTATAGCTTCCCTATCTACCGCTTTCTCTCTCGCGCCTTTTGTTATTTTACCGCACCCTCATATTCAACCTTGAGTTTTGTATCCTCTTTCGGTATCGTTCGTTCGCGAGTATTTAGCGTTGCCATTTAAAATGTTGCATTTTTTTGCGTCAACAATAAAAAATCAGTAATTTTAAAGAATATCGCGATGAATAGGGAAATCTTTGAACGTTTTCTTTGCTTCGGTAAAGCAGTTTCTAATTAAAAATCTGCTTTTGTAAAAAGAAAATTTATTCCGTATAATTAAGTAAAACTTATAGAATCACGATATCTCGGGCATAAAGAATTTAATAACAGGTCTTTATAGCAACATTAAACATGCCTAAAATATACTTTATTCATAAGTTTTGGTTATTTGACTAACAATGCTAAATCCACTCTTTTTTCTCTAATTCATTTCAGGTATCTGCAATAGGTAAAAAAATAATAGCTATAAAAGGTCGGACATATCTCTGCTGGATAATAAATGAAAGCCTAAACATAGAGTATCACAAAATAACTAAGAATTAACTGAACTGAAATCCATTTTCCTACTACCACATCGCCTCATTTCGATTGCTCGTTCGGACGGACAACTCGCAGCGCTGCTTGTATGCAACCACTTCCTCGTTAGAGCTGCGCTGCTGTCGTGTGTTAGTGTGTGTGTGCGTGCTTTAAAACTTCACTTATGGCAACAAAACTGAAACAGTTAAATTTAAACTTTACCAACTTCAAGAACGCCTGATAAGTGTTACAGCCAAATAGTGTTCAACTCGTGGATTGCGCACAGCACTTGCACGGAGGCACGTACGGAGCGAGCGGGTGTGGTCGTGGAGGTGGTCAACATAGTACAGCAGCACAAGCGGCAGTCGTCATGAGAATCATAGCCCCATTTAGGGCTCTTATGATAGCCCATTTATTTTACTGCGTAGCACCAGCTGGAGGTAAGTGCGACAACTTTTCTATCAAATCAGTATAATCAGGATAATCTTAATTTTTGCCCTTATACGTATCTAATGTTTACCAACACATCTGATTTTGGCAATAAACAAATTGACAATTATTCACATATTCCATAAATGATAAGTCCCGATGAAGCGTGGTCATTTAATCAATATCATCGTCCGTCCGACACAAGTTGACTCTTTATACTCTGAAAGTATCGCTCAAAAGTAGATTACCGGATACTGGCGTGGCCAGTGTGTCTCGACCAAGTCCTTTACGTTTTTTAAAAAGTTTTTAATAGTTGTATTGTATAAATATTACGCATAGAATATCATTTATTAACACAAACGTTTCTCTTCTGAGTAAAATGTCGACATATTTCGATATAAACTTGTCGCATGAATCCAAATATGATCATGGAGATTTGATAGAAATTGATAAAATAGAAACAATTCTGTAAAATTTGTTCCTTGTATTTGGTTTCAGTAGACGATTTGGTATGAGAATATGCAACTTTTACACGCAGAAAAAATATTTTCTTTAAATTATAACCAAGGAAGTATAAAATAAATTCAATTTCTAACTTTTCATAGTTAAAATATGTTAAGGTTGTGGAGACCTAACACTATGCGAAATTTCCTGTTTCTACTCTCAAAGAAGGGTCTGTTTATACACACACCTCCGAAAATAAAAGTGACCTTATAAGAGTTCTTGTTTTTCCCTTAAGGGGAACGGAACCCCGGAACGGAACGATCAGCCTCGTGTAACTTACTTTTTACCCTACTTACCGAATACGATTTCGTAATGGGTCAGATTAAGATATTACTCCTATTGAAATCAAATGTTGTAATTGTGAATTTCAGCGAAAAGGCCAGTGTTGCATTTTATTTGAAACTATTTCTGCTCATATCTGAAACACATTCCATGTATTGCAAACTTTTCCATAACTTTGAATATATGTACTTTTGATGCATTAAAATGTATAGTGCCGATATGTTACTCTTTTATAGATTTCAATTTTATCAGTATATATCAGCATGTGACACACATCGCCTATGTGTGACCGCCAGCTCAAGCTAGTCATTCAAACGCCATATTAGGGCAATTTAAGTTTGAAATTTAAACAAAAGCTCTGCTCGCAGTTTATTAAATTGATGGCGTCAATGATATCGCCCGATAACTCATGCGCTCCAATAAAGCCATTAAATGGTCGTTGCTATGGCGCGCATGCATATTCCGACGGCTTAGTGAGGAATTAAGTGACGGCGCGGCGCAGGGCGATTAGTGGCATATCAGTTGCTGCTGCCACTTCATTGTCAATGCGCCTAATAATGGCGGCATTATTCATAATTATTCTCGCATTGCCAATTAACGCGAAATGCTGATTTAAATACGATGATTATCTCCGCACGCCGCCGATCCGCCAGTCCACAAATAAATATTAAATATTAAAAATTACCCCGAACACACCACACTGAAATTTGCGGCTCTGTGCTGGTGACGGATGAACGGTGGCTAGTGGGAGCGGCGGCTCATTGGAGAACTTCACCATTATGTGATTTCGGCGTGGGCGCTGTGGCTTGTAGGTTGTTAGCTGCAAATTGCTTCTGCGACGCGTAAATGTCTCCCTGGGCATACTCGCACCTCAGCTTCGCCTGCGCCACCCGCTCGCTATGAGCTAATTGTGGCGCCGCGCGTAAAGACAACTTCATAGCTCACTCCGCAGGGACAGCGTCGGCTTAGGCAAACTTCGCGTGGGTCCGCTGATGTACAATGCTTCGCGAATGTCGCGCTGATGCCACCAACTGCTACGAAAGTGGCAAATAGAAAGCGTCCTTGGCATGCATGCCCTTGTGGCACAAACGTTTCGCATAAACTTTGAAGCAGCGCTTTTAAGTGGCGCGCAATTTATGCACAACATTTTTTTGGTAAACCCTCCGTACGTGCCCACTGTAACTGTTTTTTATAACAGCTGCAATGCCATATGATAACAGTCACTCACACACACACAAACACTTACAGTTGCTTTAGTTGTAAAAAGCAACAACCGTTTTATATTTTTGTATATTTTCCGTTTCACTATTCACGTTCTTTCGAGCGTTGTGCAGAATATACAATTTCACTGCGAGAAGAAACTGCACACTTACTAGTCGCAATGCACATACACGAATATGTTGGGTATATGTATGTGTGTGAGTTTATTTGAAGTTAATGCATATATTTTTCTGATTGCCAACAGTGCGCCTTTTTTGCTATATTCATATGCCAACTCATTGAAATTCATATTGAAATGCACATACGCTCACTTCAAGTATTATTTTCGCCAATTCAGCACACTTTTAAATTGGTTGCATAAATTTAATATAATTTGGCTCGTTAAAAAATTGTTTTATTTGCGAATAAAAATGTAGATATTATAAGCTTTTTAAACGCATTTGAATTTACATAAGCTGACTGTCTATGCAAAATTGTATTCAGCAATAGTTTGACTTTCTTTTTTCGTAGCGTCTGAACTTATCTAAAGACAGGGATTCATTGTAAGCAAGTACAGAAAATTGTTGCTTTATTTTGAAAAATAAGCATTTGATTTTGGAGATTTTATTATGGACGGGCAGTTGGTTTTAAATGAGACACATTTTCTTGAGAATTTAAGCTTGTGAGCAAGAAATTTTAATTTGAAAATATAAATTTTATTGCATTAACCAATTGTATTCAAAATCTACGTTTGAACTTTAGTACTTTACTTATAGAGTACAAGTTCCAGTTTTCCTTCACTTGTATAGAAAGACATAATTGGCCCGATTTTAGTAAGAGCCTGCGGCAGTTGAAGCAATTTCAAGGTCTTACTGAAGTGGGTAAGAGAGATTTTATAGTTCCAGCATTGACAGCGAACAAATTTATATTAAGGAGGTCCTACACATTTATTTTGCTGTCGGTCTAATTTCAAAACTTAATTGTACTTCGAAATCGATTGACTTGATTTCGTAGGGAATGTAATTGCTCACTACTTTACAGAAATTACGGTTTTTGCGGTTCAGTTCTTTGGCGTTGAGTGCGGTTCTTTATCGCGCTTTGATTACAGCAGTCTTATAGGTACTATAGGCAAAAGTCTCTCCGACTTCAATGTTTCTTTGGAATATGGTTATCGGTCTCGATTTTGCTGCCATTAAGTTTCTGGCTGCCGATTGAGTATATGAAACTTCTTCGCTGACCAATTCAAAAATCAATTCAACTCACTCTCAATAAGATGTAAATGGTTAATGGAATGTGCTAGAGGCTATACTTCAAAAAGCTGACATGCATGCTTTCGTTCTGCCTTCGTAAGCAGCGAGCGAGAATAAAAGATGGAGGTAGATTTTACGCTTATATTCGGTCCAGCATGGGATCCGTTAGGAAAAATTTCTAACATTTATTTAACGCAAAAGCGGACTGAGCGACATTCTAACATTTTTTAAATAACTCGTATTCTAAAACTCTGCTTGCGACTGCAGTGGGACCCGCTGATAGCGCCGCCATGTGACACAATCCGTGCAATGCGCAAAACGCTGTACGTTTGCTGAACTTTAGTAGAGCATTGCAAAAAATTGCACAATAGAAAGTACAAATTAATTTTGTTCTGAAATATTACACAATCTGGCGCACACATCACGAATGGCAATGGCAGCGCCCTCCACAGCGACCGCAAGCAAAGTCGGAGCGGAATCAAAATGTATTCCGAAACTCGTTGCAGCTAACAAGCAAAAACCGCACGTGAAGAGGCTGAGGTGAGCAACGCAACCAGAAAGCATAAACTGTGCAGTTCCCCGACCAACCATCCCCCCTGCACCACAGCGAGTCTTGACGGCACGCAAATGCAAATGCAGCGCCACGCACAACATCGCTCGCACTGGCTCTTTCCATCACACACACACACTTGCATCCATGCGCACACACACATGCTCGCAGAATGCCGTCACCCTCGAAACATAAATTTCCACTAGAAATTTGTACGCGCTCCACTTTTGCATATCTCGGGGCTAAATGTAAATTTCATTCCTGCGTCCTTCGTCATCAACGGCAGCGGCAGCCTCGCTGCAGTGACGGCGCATCGGTGCGACAGCGCCATCAGCGGAACTATTATGCAGCGGCAGAGCAAGTGTCCAAGCAGCGGCAGAAGCACACGCGCTGTTGACACAATAGCGCCTCCCCCACCTGCCCCCACAAATACATACAATATGGCGCTGAATCCCGAGAGACTATCATGCAACCGGGATTTCGATATTGGAAATTGCAGTTTCTCTAGTACAAATACACAATCTTTCAGGTTTTCAAATCAATAATTTAAACTTATTTCTCAAAACTAGAAATTTGCAATAAAAGTATAAATCTGAACCTCGTATATCAAATTCAAAACTCAAATATATTAGAGATACTACAATAATAAAAAATGTCTTCTTCATCGGCAGATCTCTGCTTTTGATAATTCAGTTACTGTGAAAATCTTCCAAGGAAAATTTCCCACAATAAACTTACGGTTGGAAAATAAAAATAGTAGAATAAAACATATAGTTATGAAGTCAAACACCAATTACTCTTTATATAACTTTATTTGTTGGCGTCTAACACAAGAGTCTCTTTCTATGCATCAGCAAGCGCAAAAGAAGCCTCGAGAGAAAGCTTTTAATGATATTGAATATAGCTTAAAGGGATAGCTTATAGAGATAGCTTATAGAGATAGCTTAAGAAACATGTTCTAAGATAATGATGGGCATGATACTAGCGTAAGGTGCTAGGCATAGAGCCAATATGTAACTATATAAATAAAGTGCTGTTGAAAATCAAAGATTTCCAGTTTTTCACATAATTCTTGTATAGCAAATTATACAGATTTTACCAAAGTCAGCTGCAGCCTTTTTTCCACATCAAATTTATTCGGAAAGAGTGCTAGAAATGGCAGAAAGGTAATCTACGCAATGGCGGCAGCTGGAAAAATGAGTTCTTATTTTTTATTACACTACTGTACAATGCAGCAAAATGGCGTAAAATTAGTTTGATAAAGCTGGCATCTCTATCGGTTCTATTGGTCCTTCCAAAGAATACAGAAAAGTTGTGCAAATACCGGAAGTGCGTGGGACTCAAATAATATTGTTAGCATTCTGGTTACGTAGACGGAATGGACACTTATGTCGAGAAGTTCTAAACTGAGGCTCTTCATATATATATGCCACAATTGGGATTCAATTCTGGATTCCAGAGTGTAGACAATACCGGAATTGAGGGTCTTGACATATACATTAAACATATCTATGAAATGGGAAGACTTCCAACAGCGGATTTGCTTTGAGTAGCTGATTTTGCACTTAAGTTCTTTGGTATAGGTTGTAGCTGTTGTTGGCTAGTCGCCTCAATGTGCAACTGATTGACAGTAGCAGCGACGAAAGTCAATTTGTTAATTAACAGCGCCAACAGGAAGGGGTGTGGTTGGGAGGGATTGTGTGGGAGCCAGAGTGCACACATACATAGTTGCTGCGTCGCTTGTTGGAAATGCCATTAATTAGTCACAAAATTTAATTCCGCTAGCATAATTTGGAAAGCTAAGCAACGCCAACCGCTTCGTCCGCCAGCGTTCCAACGCGGCGTTGGTTTGCCTTGTGTGGCAGCGAGACGCGAATGCGGCTTCATCCGCACCGTTGCTTGGCAATATGATGTAAAATGTTTTTGCCATACAAACACATACACGCACACACACACGCACACATACACACTAAAAGTGAGCAGTGAAATTTTGAAGTGAATTTTTGTTATTTTCCCTATGAAATTAAAATATGAGCTGCGCCTATTCCAAAATATCATACTGTAAGTGCGAGTGTGTGCGTGCAGGAGCAGTTTTTCACAAGTTTTTATATGAGCTTAGGAAAATATTCGCAGTTATATGCATTAGCTATTATTTTAGTTTAATCTTTTTAAAGTCTTGAACAAGAGCTTTTCTTTGTTTAATTTTTCACCTCTATACATTTTCTCGCTTTTGTAATATTATTTATGGTACCGTTATTTTTGGTTAAAAACAGCTAAAGCTAAGTTCTCTTTTTACTATAGCTATATGCTCTAAGTGTGCATTTAGCTCAGCATGAACGCAGCATTAAGCTCAGCTTTCTTGCATTAATTTGTACGTCCGTCCTAATTTAAGCACATTTGAATGGGACTTACGCATATATTCTATAACTGTGTCTGAACTGGAAGCTTTATTTAGCTTGTTGTCATAGCAAATTAAATTCTTGAAGAGTTTCTAACACCTCGCGAGAGAACGCATCGATAAAAGGTAGACTAACTCCACTAAGAATGATTTCAACATTTAACAAAATATATTATTAATAATAATATTATCTATTCAAAGATGCTGTGGATCTGACAGTCCAGTGAAAATTTCATAAAGAATAAACCTTAACCTGCTTATTAAAAAACGCAATTTTGACACTTCGCCTGCTTCCGTACGGATCTTTTGATTACAGAATAGAACTTAAAAGCAACACAAGAGTTTCCGAGCTTTTTGTATATTATGATAGATGTGATAGTCCTGGAAAATTCAAATTGAAATTTTGGACTCACCGAAAGTATCACAGAATTCCGTAGGAAATTAAACTAAGTACTAAAAGTAACATTAAGTGGTTTTCTTCACTGATTTGTCATTGGACACAAAGAAATGGGAATATTGAACTTGTAAAGTCAGCCTTTGGAAATTGTCGATAAAGCTTCTCTTTTACATAATTCTCCACTTCTTTCAATAATACTTCATGTTGTTCATTACTGGCCCTGGTGATTCCCGCAATCCACTAAATCCTTTTGCTGACTCGCAAGGCTTATTCGTCGATACCATACCCCTACACACACACACACCCACAAATAGTGACAGGAAATGCCAAGTTGACTTGGCAAATATCACAGACCCATCAAAATATTTTGCAGCGCGCACAAATTCCTCTCAACACTTTGCTTTTGCTTTAAGTACCAAAATATTTTCTAAGCCTAATCCTTATTTGCCGCTTTTATGGGCGTTTTGTCATAACTTTGCGCTTTTATGAAATGCCCGCTCTGCACTGTCTTGCAATGTTCTTACGCGTTGCTTTACTATGTGTACTAAATAGGCTGTGCCTAGTCTGCGAGTGTGTTGGTGTGTCCTGTCGTATTTGTTTTGGCTGGCGCGTGCATGAATTTCACTTATTTACGTTCGAGTGTGCCGTACGCCAACGCAAATGCCAGCGCCACTAGCGCTCCAGCCTGTCGCAGTGCGTCGTCCATGGCCGGCGAGGGAGCCGACGCAGGGCGCTGCTGCTCTCGGTCGCCGCAGGACAAGCGTAAGCGCAAGTTTTATAGTTATTTGGCCTTCGTGCCGTTTTGCTCGCCGTTAGGCATAACGGGAATGGCAACGAAAACGAAAAAATGGCAAATTTTTTTAGCTTTATATTCTGGCGATTAAGATAATCTTTTGTCCTTGGCGCAAGATTTTTTGTTTGTGTGGGGTGGGCAGTGCGAGTGGGGGGAGGGGGGATGGGCAGGAGCTGCGTACCGACGACTGTTTTTTGTGTCATGATGCTAATTGACATGACTACCCTCTGTGTGTGTGTGGGTATGTGTGTCTCTGCCTTTCTGGGAATAGCTTGTATGGCTGCGCTGGGCGGCTGGCATTTGCTATTTATAGCGATTGTTGTTGTTGTTGTTATGCATTAATCTAACTGCTGTGTATCAAAACAGAAATTATCATATACGAATTTTGTAATAATGTCGAAAATAAATTTATTCTGCCGTTGGGACCCAGGCTGGCTTATTTGGCTCGAAATCAATTTGGCTGTAATAAAATAAATTAGTTGCATATAAATCGCTAGGCTACGCAGTTGCAACAACGCACACATGCACACGATTCATAATGCGCTCACACACACACACACACTCTGACATTTGCCTCGAACGCAGTAACAACAAATGATTTCATTAAATGTGACAATTTTTAACGGCGTATTTATGCAAATTTCTGTTTCATTTCTATCGCGATGTTGTTCTATTTAAATTGCGTATGCACAAACAATCCGCCCCCTTTTTTGCTCCGCCCTTATCGTGTGCGTGATTTATGCTCAAATGCGCTTTATTCTTTTTTCAATTCTAATTGAGTTTTTTGTTATTAATCTAGCCAAACCAAAGAGACGTTCTGCCATAAGTTCAAATGAGTCATTGCAAATTTCGCTTCAATATTCATTCAAATTTACATAATGTAATATAACGGTTGTACTTGTTCGCCAGCTGACTTTTTTTTTATTTCCAATAATTTTAATCATACACGCTCAATATGACTGGTATAAAAGGCTTCGAAACTGATATCAGAATTGACAGCCATTTGAAGTGAGACCGAATGCATTTTTATTAGTGTGGAGCTTTTGATATATGTATATAAAGGAGAATGTCAATCGGAAATAGTTTTTAATTACGGAAATCGTTAGCCAAATTTTTATTCAATTTACTGCGAAAGTACTTTGAACAGAATAAAATTCAAGAGCTGCCATAAAGACCTTAGAAAGCGTGAACAATAGATCATTAGATTGCAGTGTACCTACTGAACTTCAGAATCTAAGCTTAAACTTATGAAAAGTGAATAAAAAGCGTTTACAAATTTCTATATTTCGTTCGAAATCGTTTAAGCGAAAAATATTTAAACACTTTTTTGTAAATATTTTTATTCATTTATACTTCTTTAAAATTGAGTGGGAAAATCTAAACCATAGCTAAACATTTCAATTCGCTTGCAGCTCGCTTAATATTTGTAAAAAAGTGTCATATGCGGTAGTTCGAAAAGTCAGAAGTTGGATACTTTGCTTTTCTAATATAACTCTCTTCTGAACAATGGTAAGGCTATCTCTACTGAAGGGAAGTGGGTCCGAGAAATGGTTATTTCTGTCTATATCATCCAAGGATGGTTAAACGCAAAATTTTGCGTGAAGTTTTTTGAATCGTCCTTACAGATGGAGCTAAATTTATATAATTTATCTTATATCTTTAAATAAATATCTTATATGTACGTATACATACTTTATGAGCACTGAATAAGCTTTACAAGAATATTGATAATTCGACAAAAATAATATCAGAAGAAAAAAGCTCCTAAAATTGAAAAACACATAATATCTGCCAACATAAATTGTTAATGCCAGCCGCTAAACACCGTCTACGGACGCAATAATAGATACTCATAAACTGTAAGCCGATAAAAAGCTGCCATTGTGTCAGAGTAGAATTCCTATTTTATTACGAGATTAACACGATGTCATTTAATATGGCGCACGTAGGATGACGCTCTGCACTTATGCATGTGTGTATGTGTGCGCCTGTGTGCATGTATTTGTGCGTGATATGCCAAAAATTCCGGCCTCATTTGTCTTGTGTTTCTTAGGTGCTGTTGAGGCTGCTGTAGGACGTTGCTAGTTGCCACCGAAGAGACACGCGTCATCACGCCGCAATCCAGGACGCAGTGGAAATAGGATACGCAACACAGCGAGTGCCGCAGAGCGCCAGCGAGTAGCATAATAACATGTGACAATGGCGATGTGTCACTTTTATTATTTGTTGGGGCACATTGTGAATGAGAGTGAGCATCGGTAGTGGAAGGAGCAGCGATAGCTTGGTTGGCAGTAAAAAATAGGAAAATAAAAGTAAACGCATGAAGGCAGCTAATAGAGCTGGCAGGATTCGGGCAGGGGAAATTTCGAAGATAATGATGACAATGAATATAGAGACTGACAAGTGACTTGAACTGGAAGTTGAAGCTGGAGAGAGGAGTTGGGCACAAAACGCACAATATCTATCAACAGTGGAATCTTTCAGTGCAAAAATAAATATTCACACATACATAGATAGATATGCCAACAAGGAAAGTTTTCAAATGTTTATTGAAGTGTTAATATAAGGCCTTAATGCTTCACAATATACAACTCGATAAATTTTAACATGTCAATGAACTACTAAAATAAATACATATATTAGATATAAAATAAATTTTTTTTAAAATAAAGTTTCGCGCAGCATCCCGTTTAACCGAGGCTTAGCTCTAGCTATCTCTTTCTATAGGCCGCTCTTCGAGAGTAATCTTTGTCATGAAAATTAAGCTTATTAATCTCGCTCGGATAGGGCTATAGAATAAAGTTGTAGGTCCAGTTAATATATACTATTCTTCGCTAGAGATGGCGCTCCACAAACAAAGAATTTGAAAAGAAATTTTCTCAACTTTTTCGAAAGAGAATAATAAAATGCGAGAAATCTAGGTCTTAGACTCTGATACACGGTCTTTTCCGCCTGTAGATAAGTGCATAAGATGTATAAGAAAAATTAAATTGTATTTTATATCTCCTTGCATTAGTTTGAGCCTTTTAGTTCAAGCAATAGTGATGTGTAAAATTTAGTAAAATTCCTTAAACGTTTTGCAAATTTTAATAATTTTATTATTTAGGCGAATGATGTAATTTTACGCTCGAAATTTTTATAATGCTTTCTAGTTTGATAAATCGGCGAAAGTCAGCCAGCGCTATGCTCACTAGCTCTGATATTTGCATCCCAACTATTCTAAATTGCATTCCCAAGTAACGATAAATTTCTTCAACTCCCTTTGCATCGTGAAATTCATCGTTCAGCAAATATATACAAATAGTAAATAGAAACAGACGGACGGACAGACAGGCAGATAGCAAAGAGACAATGAGAGGTCATTGCGCTGTGGCATTGTGTGCAACAATACATGCGACTAGAGATAAATGCAGCAATCTGTTGTTGTTGGTGCAATGCTGCTCTTTCGAATTGCTCAAGCACGGAATATGAAAAAGTTTCACAAGTGTAAATAACAGATACGAGAGAGCAAACTAATGAAAACCTTCTTTGAAAGTCTTTCTTGCAAATGTAGTTTTGTAATTTCCTTTTGGATACGCTCTTCTATTTTTTTTCTTTAAACAACCGGAATTTAGGTAGCAAGATGAATTAAGTTTGTGCATATTTGTACTTAAGATATTTAATTTTTTCATTTGTACAGCGGTTAGTATTCCTTCAATCTCATTAGCATGCCAACAAATGGAAATCCGATTGCTTGATTTCGATCTAAATTCATTCCTAATATATTTTTTTTTTTAATTCAACCGCTTTTGGTACTGAACTTGAAGCTATAAAGTTTGTATACAAATTTCCTGTTTTAAGCGACGTTGCTTAGTTTAGGCACATGCCTTAGATGCGCCAGCAAATATCATTTTTGATTTGTTGACTAAATTTGTCTGAAATTCATTTCGGAAATTTTGCTCTCTACTTTGGTGACTTTGGTTTGTAGTTGTCTGTGTTAGTGTGTGCTCTAATTGCAGATAATTGAATTGTGCGCTGCGCTTTGCTCTGCTCTGCTGCCTGCAATTTCAATGTACTTCGTCTTCCTGCTATGTGTGTATTAATGGGAAGAGGGGTTGGAGTAAGCTGAATTAATTAGCTTGCCACTGTCAAATGACAACGTACCGAAGAGTGGCCGTCAGAAAATGGAAGCTAATGCGAAGTGCAAATTAAGCAATATGCTGTGAGAGCTAATGCAAAAGTAAGCCATGCATTTAATATGCAGTCATAATTTGTTTGATGTGCTTGCTCTTTAATACATTACCATTTACTTAAATATGTAATATTATATGTTGTATTAATTTATTTAAAATTTTAATTGCTTTAACTGTGCTAGCAATTATGCAAGATATAGGCACGCATGTCCTTGCGCTGCTAATTTTGCTTAATTTCTGTTAAATGAATGGGCATTATTTTAAATATATATATGTACATCTGCACAGCCTAAAACCTGGCCACTCTAAAGTCACTTTATCACCCCCGCACACACACTTTTGACACTTTGAACCTGCTTCAACTTATTCTTCCGCTTCTACTGCCTCCAGCTCCAGCTTAGTGCTAGCAACTGCTCTTTAACTCCTACAATTCCCTTCTAAAGTTTTCTCCTATGATTCCTTCTTTAGAGCTTGGACGGTTGCATTTGCCTTTTTGTGCTATTTTGAAATTTTTACTTTGTGGCTTTGCTTCTGGGATTTATGTGCCTTGTCAGAGCGATTATACGCTATTGAGCGCCAGCTTCTCTCGCTCCTTCCCCTGGTAGCAAACGTCTACATAATTAATCTGCTCGGCTGCCGTGTCTCCAAACCTTTGTCATTATTTATCTCGACAGTGCAGGCATAATCTGACGCTAGCATCTTAATAGCCCGGCCGCCCGGGTGCTCGTGTGAATCAAAATGTTTAAGAGGTTTTAGCACAACAACAACGACAGCAACAATAGCCAAAATAGTAGTACAGCCTGCAAGGATATTTCTACGTATATATCTGTGTGTATGAGTGTGTCCATGCAGTTATTCTTCTATTTAGCGAATTTCCATACAAAAAAGCGAAGCGTAAATTTTTTATCTAATCCTTAAATTATTATCGATGAGTACAAAAAATATGAGTGTCATCGAAAAGACTGCTGTTCTCGTAAGCTATGTAATAGTAAATGCCATTTAAATTATTCAATAAATACTTTGCATTAATTTGCTATCCTTATGTTACACAAAATATTTGATTTCTAGTGTTACATCATTTTAGTTCACTTTCGGTGCATTATTTTACTCAAATTCAACTTCTTTCTATCGAATATTTTCGCGCCTGGTTTGCCTCAAAATTTAAAGCATTGACTGACATGCCTCTAACTCTTCACTAGATTCTTGTAGTCAAAAAGTATCTTTCACAAAAGTTTTTGCTGTTTTTAAATTTATCATGAGAAGCAAAATGCCCAAATTTAAAATTGTAACTAAATCAATTTCATTGCCTTTGGACTCGTTTGCTGGAGAAGTGCCATATTGTGCAAAATTCTTTTTTTTTCGAAATATTAATTCTTGCCTGGTAGTGGCTTAACAACCACGCATATGCCAATGCCATGCTTCGCATCCTTACTACACCACATAGTTGCCTTCCGCCGCCACTCGTCATCCCAAAGCAGCACATTCTAAGCAGCCGACTCCAGTGATAGCTCGGATAACCTCAAAATTAACATACGTTTCCATAATAACAAATTTTTAAATTTTTTTCGCGCTATATAAATTTGTATGCAACGAACTGTAAAAATGCATGTGCAGCTGCCTGAATGTATGCAACGAAAAAAAAGAATGCTAGAAATATGAGCGCCCAGCAGCTTGTTGTGGTTGTTGTTGTTCTTGTTACGAACACACATGCTGCACTCTAGCACACTTGCAGGTACTTTTTCGAGTGTGTGTGTGTGTTCGTAGTTAAGAAAAACTTTTGCACGTTTTTGAGCGTGACATACTTTTTGGCGTTTTTGCCAGCCGGAGCTATGCCAGCCACCGAGCAGTCGGAGCAGCAGCAGTGGCAATGGCGGAAGCAACTACAACAGCTGAAGTCTCCACAGCAAGAAGCAGAGTACGCTCCACTGAAAAAGTGAGGCCGCAGCAGCCGAGAGTTCGAGAGTTATGCATTTGCATGCAATGTCGTCGTCTTTTGACAGCCGCTGCCTTGCGCCGCACCCCTTCCAAAAAATAGCTCACCGCCACGAGATATTGCCACAGCGCGCGCCACTGCCTGTCAGCTACAAATTAATTGCATTGGATGCGCACCGCCATGTCAAATGACGATAAGCGGCCGGAAAGCGCATAAATTGGATGCGAAAGAAATTGAAGTCTGGCTGTGCGCACTCATAAATTGTTGGAGAAAGTTTACGACGTGGCAGCAAGGAGACGGCCCCATTATCGGGGCTGAGCTGGCTGGAGTGCTCGGTACAAATCCAATTTGTGTGCCAGTGAGAGGAGAGAAGAGGAGAGTAGGAATGAGCACACTAAAAACATTTCAACACAATATTAAACCAATTCCGAAATTTAACGTGCTTGCAGGCATATCGTTTTACCAGGACAGGCACATACAGTCATGTGCAAAAATATTAGCACTATTTTTCGGCGTAATTCCTTGTTAAATAACTCGTCGATTTGCGGAATGTCTGTAATGTAGCGGGCAAAATAGTGCAAAAAGGCATGAAAAAAATAATAATTAAAATATATAATATAATAGTAAGAAAATATTTTCGTTTTCATGGAAATTTAACAATTTCAATTATTATTTAATTAATTTTGAATGTTAAGTGTGCATTTCGAAGACTTCGAATTTTGTATACTACTTTATAAGGTGCTAAATTATTTCGACTGGAGCAATACCAGTTTGCCTCATTGCCGAATTTTGATTGTCATGAATTTTGTAACACTATAGCTTTTGAGGAGGCAAAAGGCCAACAATAGCGCAGAACAACGAAAACCAAGCGGAAATGCGTGTCATGTCGGTGTCATTACTGCTGTCGCTGTTGATATCGCCTTCTTGTTGTCGATTGCATGTATTGATTGATTTGTAGTGGTGTCTTGTCAGCATAAAATGTTCATTATTTTTATAATAAAGATAATTTAATGCTTTTGTTGTGGTGTACAAACACACGACCTCATGCATTGAGCAATAACAATTCCATAAGCGGAAAAGCAGCTAAATTGGCAAATCTGCTACGACATCTGTGGCTTCTTTTAAACAGCTTTAACCCATTTTAGTCTATTGGGTATTTAAATACCCAAGAAAACTCTGAAACTTAAAAAATTTTAGCACGAACTAGGAAATAGACATCGAGGTATTTTTTCATAATAGTGAAGAGGAAAGATAAACCTAAAAATAAAAAATAAAACCATACAAATTTTCCTGGGTTTTCCTTAAGTTTTGTACCATTGAAAATTCTGTTTTTTTCTGAGTCGGAAAATGCTTAGGAAAGTGCTCCCAAATAAATGAAAAAGGGGAAAAATGGAAAACGCGCACTCTTTCTAGGTGGCCTAAGGTATCCTTTTTAGAATAGAGACAATCAAGCAAAAATGCGCTAACAAACCTGGTCGTCACACAAGATATTTTGAAAATGGGTATTTAAATACCCGACAGTCCATGGTGTGTAGTCAAAATGCAATTTTTTGTTGTATGACAAATATAAATTGAAGTAAATAAAAAGCGCATAGAAATTTGAATTTTTCTTATTTTATTAAAAATTGGCAATGTTTATAAAAAAATTTTCATTGAGCCATTGCTTTTTTTTGTTGGTCTGGTGCAACACCTTTATGGTAGTCCGAAAAGCAAGGAGCTGGATGCAAGTTTGTCTGGCACTTCAAGCATCCATATTCAGTTTTACCGCCGCACTGCGAACAACGATGACGAGTGTTGAGCTTTCCGATCAAATGATCCATTCGATCATAACGCGTTGTTAGTTCGGCCCCGGAAGTCGATTTTCTTCCTGGATGATGAGAAGTGCGCTTTGCCATAATGGATTCACAAACCGCCACTCGGAATTCTACTTGAGACATCAAGGGGTTATTTTCATATTTGCGACAAAAGCAGTGTAGCTTCCACGCATTTACCATGACCGCGTCTAACGCATTTGTTATCAACGGCCAATACCACTTCTTGCCTCGAATCCGAATTCGGTAATTATTTATTGCATTGTCAAAAAGGTCCACACCACCCATGCGATTATTATATTGGCTGACCAAATGAGGCTGATCAATTAGAACATTTTTTTGTTGCTTTCGATCATACCGCTTTGCATAAGATATTGGCGTATGGCTCATGAAATTAGATAGTAAAGTTACAACCTGAAAATATAGGAATAATGAGTAACGCTGGGACAAAATGGAACGTTTCTGAGAATAACTTACTGCATTATCGTTCCAACGCACTGCAAGTATTGAATTGTTTCTATCAAAATAAAAGTCAGATGTCCCGCGAGGTTTCTTGCGCATTTCTTTGATGCTTATCAATGGGGCATGATTGGTCCGATTATCACGTACAGTTCCCAAAGCGAAGTATCCATCCTTTGATAAACGCGTCATTAGCTTGTGACTTGTGAAAAAGTTGTCAAACGTTACAGTGTGCTTAGAGCGGTCCTCTAGATGCGACAAAAGTGATAAGACAGTTCGTTCTCCAAGTCCAAAGTCGGGATCTTTTTGCTCTGATGCACCAGCGTACGGGATAAACTGGTATAAGTATCCTTCTGTCGAGGCTAAGCACCAATACTTGTATCCAAATCGAATTGGTTTACTTTTGATGAACATCTTACATGAATGTCGGCCATAGTAGGATTATTTTTTGGCAAAAAAGTTAAAGCGAAAGCAAGTCACACCATGGCCTGTCGGGTATTTAAATACCCATACCATATCTCAGGTGTGGGTGCAGATAAAAAAAAAAATATTTTTTCTTTCAACTTCTATGGTTCACCAGGCACGCCAATAAAAATTTCATCAAAATCGTATGAGCCGATCTATGGTCAGTCTTTAATGGGTTAATGCGACTATTCTCCCCAAATCAAAGCCTGAACTAAGATAAAACAAGTAAGGAAGTATCAGTCGGGTTTCACCGACAGAGTAATACCCTACACCATGTTCCCAAGTAGGGTGATAATCACTGAAATTGTGGGTGCATTTGATTTACAACCTACATAGTGGGCGGGCCACGCCCATTTTTGGCAGAATACAAGATATACCTAATAGGACTATATATGCCAAATATTGATGCTCTGACAGGTGTACAACAGATGTGATCGGCATATTTATTTTACACCGTGGGGGACCACGCCCATTTTTTGAGAATTTTAATTTAATTTTAATTTATTAAGTTTAATTATAATTACAAATTGAGAATTGAAAGGCATTCCTACCAGGAACGAAATAACCAAATCTGGACGCTCTGGGGTATATATTATGGAAGTTAAGAGGATTTTTCGTTTATCGCCTATATAGTGGGCGCACCACGCCCATTTTTTCGTATGACATAGATGACCGACCCTTTAACTTGAATACCAAGTTTTATTCTTTTCAATGAGTAATTAGACAAATTACAGCAATTTGAACGCAAAAAAACCGAGGTAGTGGGACTTACAGGCCTATAATGGGCGTGTCCTTCGACCGATTTCGCTAATCTCAGAATTTAAACTAAGTTAAGGTTCACTCTAACTGTGTACCAAATTTGGTCCAAATCGGACAACTCCTTCTTTCTATCCTGAGCGGACAGACAGACAGACAGACAGACAGACATCTAAACATTTCTATATACTTATGTCTATACCTAGGACGGCTCCTTTAATGCGTTACAATTTTCGCACAAAGTTATTATACCCTATTACCATAGGTGTAGGGTATAATGAAAGAACTAACTACCAAATCTGCATAAAAATGAAGTAATCCGATTTCAGTTGCAGAAGGTTTCTCAAAGACTCAACTCTTTGCAGGTTATCTCATACCATTTTTTCTCTTTTTATGCATTTGCATTTTTCTAAATGCAATATAAAATGCTACCTAACGGATGGGTGAAGTAGTGGAAGACCGTTGGGATGGCAGACCAGGGACGGTGTGTTGGTGCTCTTTTACGGTTTATTATATAACGAGAAATCCATTTATTATAATACAATACAATTTTTAGATCTTAAGTGTTGTTAATTGAAACTTCAATCTAAAATTCCATAATCCATGAAAATTTTAATATTAAAATAAAATAAAATGCATTATCTTAAGAAACACTGTTCTAAAATTAAATAGCCCTTCTCTTTGAATATGCCAGTTAGAGCAGCTTAGGTTATTTTAAGTTTCATGGGCTTTTTTGACATTCAGCCATGCTATTTAAAGTTTTTCATAAAATGTATGCCAAAACCAGCGTTTCCGTTCCCAATAAGATTCCATCAAAACTAAGAGCAGCAAAGAACTGAAAAAATATATTTTTCTTAATATGCAATTGAAAAGTTTTTGACAAGCACAAAAATATCAAGAGCAGAGCTTAATCGGCAAACGCAGAAGCGCATGACGGAAAGAGAAGTGAATTCACCTGGCTAAGTGTGTCCCAGTGCTGCAGCTCTACATGCATATGAAGCGAATATCTGCTTCAGTTGAGGAAGCATTAAAATCGATGCTGCATTTTGTGTTACGCTTCCAAAATCTTCTCATGCGTAAACGTTTTTTCCTCGAGCAGATATAAATGTGAAATATTTAAAACTTTTACGTTTCCATACATTGTTGTCCCCTTTCTCCACCATCCCCCTCAACCACGCACACGCACAATATAAGAAACGTGTGTGTGCATAAAAATTCTGTAAGTGTGTGGAATATGCACATTCTACGTTATGTGCATATTTTATCCTTGAGAACGTATGTGTGTGTGTGGTGTATCTGTGTGTCTGCATGACTGTGCAAGGGTTCAGTTCGCTTTTGTTCGAACGCATCCGCACACAAAAAACGTTTTGAAGCATTTGCCGTCGGCATTCAAAGCCACACACCAATTTTTCAAGTTCTTTATGGTTTGCGCAGCCAGTGGAGCCAGAACAGCTGAGTTGACATGACACTGCGGCCGGGGCGCGTAGGAAGCGTGTGGGAGCTGCTGGAGCTGCACGAAATACTCGTTCACACATTGCCGCTGAACACTAAACAGAAAATCTGCTCGATCGAATTCGTTTAGACGTTGGAAGCGTCACTGCGCACGAAGACACGTCAGCGCCCCATCCTCCACAGCCCGCAGAGCTTGAGGTAATTCAGGAAGGCATGGCAAGTGGAAGCGGAAAATGCTTAGTGCTTAGGGAAGTCGCTCGTAAAACCAGCAAAACTTAGGAACAACAAAAGAAGCACGCGTCGTTCTTTCGAAATTTTATAGAAAAACACTCGTCTTACAAATTGCGAAATTGTAAAAAAAAAGGTTTAAATTTCCGACCGATACAAAAAGAATGAAGTGATCACAAAACTCAAAGTGGAGTAGTGAGAATTTCTAACTAATATTGTTATTGTTATGCCTGACTACTAATAGTCGATATTGGATTCCATCTTCTCTTATCTCAGCAGAGCAATTAGCGTAAGAGAAAAAGGTTAAACATATCATGTTCTCCTGGGAGCCGATGGAGCTGGTGACCCAGCTTTTTGCATGACTTTTTTTACCAGCTACAGCGAATGCTTTCGTAGGCTACTGAAATAAATTTCTAACGACCGTCGTTGGGTGCTCTATTTGAAAGTTTGTAATATGAAGAATATTTGCTAAACTTTTATTCAATCTTCTCCGCAAAATGTTTGATATTACAAAATGCAATTTGCGCTGGTTTTTTATAAAAAAGAGAGAAAAGAAAGGAAAGAAAATTTTGCAATACCCTATCGTTCACGTTATTATATGTAGAAAATACATGTTCCAACAATTTTTCAATATTATTTTCCTTAGTGCTATAAAGCAGGCTTCTTTTATTAAATTGCTCGTATTGCTTAGCGATGTTAATGTTATAATGCCAGCCTACACTTCTGAAGAAAAGCAAGCAATAAAGTTTCTTTCGTTCACCTCAACAGCTTTAAAATATGTATGTACAAAGCAACCTTGGACAGATGAGAGGCAGTGGACTCATTTCTTAAGTTTTGCAAATACAAAAATATTACCAAATTCGTTCCCCAGAATGCGTCATTTTGAGATGTTCAATATTTTCTGAGGTCACTATGTTCATAGTGAGAACAAAGTTTTCTTCATTTAAAGGCAATGCTCACTCGGGTTGTTGCGGCGGAAAATGCAATGTGAATTAATCGGCGATACGAATATATTAACACGATTCTTGCAGTATTGAATACAAGCAGTGTAAGGGTTTGAATATCTAAGAACTAATTAGAATTAAATTACAAGAGACAAATGAAATTTTAAGCTCTTACGTTGGCTGCTTGTTGAGACAGAAATCGAAGGATTTGAATAAATTATTAGGGATGCAAGTTTACAAGTACAATGCAAGTAAAATATTAAACAACGCGGGTATTGGGAAAAAAAAACTATTGCACTTTTCATACAAATATACACAGAACAATTTGTAAAGACTTTATTTGAGATTGAGAGTAATCAAAATGCAACTGACAATTTGGTCATCCGCTTTTATTTTAAAATGTGTGGAATCGCTGACGTGAGTAGCGCGACAGGAAAGTTGGCGGTATTTTCCAAGTTATCGCCTTTTGCATTACACCTTTGCAAGCAAGCTCAGCCAATATTGCGAGCAGCTTCATCATACTTGCCGCTGCTTTGTGGTAGCGACTCCAAAGCCCGGCATGTCTGAGCAGTTTTTTCGACAACTTTGCAGCGAGATAAATATGCAATAAAAAACCAAATAACAAATCACAATGCTGCTGTCCACGTCAAGCCACACAGACCACTCAGCAACAAACAGACACAGGAAATGAAGAGGAAAGGAAGCGAGAGTGGCAGTAAGGCGGTAAAAGTTGGCATCTTCTCACTCGCCTTCGACTTTGATTTATAACTTCGATTTCCTGTCGAATATTTTCACATCAAGCAAACTATCAAAGAAAACAATAAACCAAAACGAGGAAGGAAAAATAATAGCAAAAACCGGTGCAGTCTTGTTAACTCCATTTCGCAGCGGCGAGCTGGCTGACAGTTCACTGGGCGGGGTAGCAGCGGCAGGGAAGCCTGGAAAACTCACAAAACAAGAACGGCGCAGGGGTTGGGAGTAGCTAAAACGGCTGCTGCTGCTGGTTGTTGCAACACACAAGCAAATGCCAAGCAGACAAATGAAGGAAGTGGAGTGGGATGGGGTGGGGTGGGGTGGAAGCAAGCAAAACAATCAACGCAAAACTTTTGGCTTTGTTGCTAGTTTATACGTTGTCGGGAATGCATATTTTATACACGCCCAAAACTACAAGTCAGCTGTCGCCCAATTCTCCGCTTCTTCTCCGCGCTTCTCCACTGTCCACTCACTCGCGTTCGCACAACTTGTTTGTATTTATTTTGCTATGAAAGTTGAGAGCGTGTTTTTTTTCTAGTTCATCTACTTCGATGCCCCCGCCTTGTCGCCCTGGCATCTTCCACACTCAACCACGACAAAGCAAATTTTAAAGAGTAAACAAGCCGCGGAAGATTCTATGCTGTAACGCTTCAAACGTCTGCGGAAGTAATCTGCAGAAGCGTGGAGGGGGCGGCAGTAAGACAGCGAGCAGCGAGTAGCAACTCAATTTCCGTGCCGCTTGTTTGTGCAGCCGGGAAACGGCAGCAGCGCACTCTACGCGAAATTACTCTGAGTAGCTGCGGCAGAAGTTTCGTTGCAATTCTTGAATTTCTGTGGCCTGCTGCTCTACAAGAATCTCCGCATTTTAAAGTTGCAACCACCGCGCGTCAGTAAAGACTGGCATTTATGCTCTTCACTTTGAGCAGCTGCAGAACTTTGCTTGGCAAATAGTTAAATGTTTTGATTTATTCATTTTGGCATTGATAAGAGTCGTGCAGCTGAAGAAGTTCATCATCGGTTCAATTTATTATTACAAGCTTCTAGCGGTTTCGATTGCTTCCTTAGATTTTGCAATACTGTTATAGAGTGAATAGAATGAAGAATTATTTTTACAATTTCAAAAAATCAGTCAATACACTCTGACTCAAAATTTTATAAAATATCAAATCAATAAAAAAATCAATTACGGTTTACCTTTATTCTCTTTTCTGGAATCCATTACGATTTCCTGCAAATTTAATAATAAATACATATAGCGGATCTTGTTTCTCTCGCTTTTTAGTCTACTGATTTTGGTCCGAATTCTTTTTTTCGAAGTTTTCAAAGTAATAATCCATATTTTATAAACTTTATATTTTTATATTATATCGTTTCCTGAATGTTTTAAAATTGTTCATTTCTTAAATTGAACAGAAGTAATAACGATTAATTGTTAATTTACTTATCAACAGAATAATTCAATTGACAAATGTGTCTGAAACTCTGTAACTTTAGAACAAAGAATTAAAAGAGCTGCTACATTGTTTTAGGCTTAAATTTTTACTAAAATCTGCGACTGACAGTTTATTCTAGGTTAGAATTTTTGATCTGAAATTCAAGCATAAGCTTAATCCTGAAATTATGCACCCTTTTTTGTTTATACTTTGAAGTCCTACGCTATTTTGAGCGGGTTATAGCCAGTCGAATAACATCAAATTTATGAGTTTCTAATGCGCTCTTTCTCTCCTCTTTTTTTTAGCGCTATCGCATCCGTTTCTTAGAAAATGGACATTCAAATACCAACAGCATTTCATTTTCTATTCTGCGCCTTACAAAGACCTTAAAGAGACTAATCACATTACTGATGCCCGTGATTTTTCGCTTCAGCAAAGTGTCTTTAATTGAAAATATTTCTTGAGATTCCGTTTGAATAAATTACTTTTAATTAAAACCCGTACTTCTTTGTAAGTACTCTTCCCATTTTCTTTCACCTAAAAGTTGCACTTTCAAGGTATTGTATTGTATTTGGACCAATTGCGTCAAATACAGCTGAAGCATTTTTACCGGCATTGACTTTGTTATACTTTGCAAAGGAGCTTATTACATAGCAAAGCACAAAGGACTCAGAAGCTGAGAGACTTGTCACCAGCAAGCAACGCTATTAGCTTTAGTTCCTCAAATAAAAAGAAAACTCGTTATTTTTCGACAACAACGTGCCTCGCCCTCCCCTTGTGAGCGTTTGCTTTGTGTTAAAATGATTTTACTTGGAGAAGCGATTTAGAGCAGTGTGTCCGACATATTGTCCTCGCTCAAAGGCAAAAATATTGGACAGGCCACGAAAGCAATTTCAAAGCAAACACGTAAAGTCGCCAGCAAGGTATATAGCTTTGTCTTAATTAAAACTATTTATAGCAGCCTAACTATATTTAAACTTTTCACATACGCCCCCAAAAAGCTCCTTCGAAAGATTGCACATTTGTATACTTATAGATACTTTTACGCCACTAAGCAAACTGGCAACAGGAAGTTAAACATTTTAAATATTCAAAGACAGTTTCTAAGTGCTGCTTTCACAACTAATTACATCGATGATTCTTGCCTTAATTCAGTTTTTCTGCTTCTTATGCTCTTCGGCTCCTCTGCTCGTTGCTCCCTGCACTCCGGGGCACTTCAACTTGCATTCATGGCGCGGACGTGCTTTGGCTTTGGCATGGCCTTTGTGTGGCATGAGTAGTTCCATTTAGTGTTGCACCTGGCAGGATAGCATCTTACGGCCTCGCCGCGTCTCCGCAGCGCGTCCATGGAGCACGCCAGCCTGAGCCAAGCCATCTCACTTCAAAAGCACTTAAAATATAAAAATCTTTCTCATTAGTGCAGCGAGCTAAATTCAATTTTCTTTGCTATCGGCCGTCCCTGTACTGCCTCCCCGCTTGTCTATCTGCTGCAGCGATACTCTGCTGCTGCGGCCTTGTTGCTTACGGCATAGTCTGCTGCTGTCTTGCTATTGAGCAGCACAACGTCCACTTACAGCCTGGCAAAGCAGCGAAACAACAAAACAACAGCAGAGCAGCAGCAACAGCAGCTCAATATTGGCAGGCAGGAGCAAAGATTGATGTTGTAATGAACTTGTCCAGAATGTGTTGGGGTGCGCATGAGTGTGTTGGTGGATCGCTGTGCGTTGAGATGGGTTGCCATGGATGGCTTGAGAACTATACATAACGAACACTTTGCTGTGCATAAGGTGGCCGCATTAAGTCCACTGCATCCACATAAACAAACACACTTTTATGCGTGTGGACAAGGGCAGCAGTGGCGGCTCAAAGAGCGCACCGGAAATTCATATATAATTATTAATGGCCTTATAAATGTTTTGCAATTATTTAGAACCAGAAAAAATTCGCGGTTCTGCTCATCATTGTCACGCAGGCCGGGCTCATCATGAAGTAGCGAAGATAATTACTGCTCTATAAAAACAACTGTCAGTGTGCGGCTGTTGCCAGTGTATCTTTTGCTAGGCTTCCAGTGAAGTTCAATATCATTTCTGATCCCGTGTCGCAGGCGTATGAGTAATATCAATAAGAGGCGCTCAATAATCCGAGCAAGCTCAAAACAAGAAGGTCGTGCGTACGTACGTATGTGCGTCATTAATTATTTACGAGTAATTTTACAGCGGTCTGAAGTCAGAACGTTATCGTGATTAAGTGCCAGGTATTTCAGTGGATGTCAAATATAAACATTTTTCACAGTCAAATAAAACATTTATTAACTAAATCGTTTTACAGAATCTGAACACAATATTGAAAATATAAGTGACGTACGTTTAAATTCTATATATTCTATTAGTTAATGATAATTGTCTTTTAAACTAAAGAAAAGAGAAAACTTCGTATGTACTTTCCGTTTAACCCTATAACACACCGAATAAACAACATAGCTTTGTCCTTATTCGCCTACTGAAAGCGTAAATTTGGTTAGGACTAGACAAATCCCTTGTTTTCGAGGCAAACCAATAACCATAATATTGCCCACGAGAACATAGATAACGAATCTATTATGTATTCTTGACTTGTTAGACAAAAGAAATGGAGAGACACCAAGCGTCAAACTGAAGAAATTTTTTACTTGAAAAATGCACTCATTGGTTGAGCAAAGCATATCAAAAATTCATAAAAAATATATGTTATGGATAAAAAAAACCCAAAATCAAAAACTACTAAAATGTAAGATTATCATCATAATCGTTAGGAATTTAAACCTTACACACACATATGCATAAATGTGCATTTGCTTAAGGTTTGCCATTGTATGCAGCCAATTTCGCAGTAGCTCTCAAAAAGTCAATGAATTTTTAATGCTGCTCTCTCCTGTTTCCTTACCCTCTCTTCCATCGTGCCTCTCAAGGCAAAGGTCTTTGCCTGCCATAAAACTTGTGCAGCTTAATAAATGCTGCAGCATTTAAATGGCGGCAGCTGCTGAGCAGGAGGTATTAAACTTCTGCATGAGCCAGTGAGCCAGGCCTGAATTGTGAGCCGCTTCCTGTCTGCGCAGACAAGACAAACGAACTGACGAACGGAAGGACCAGCGCACTGAAATTGCTGCAGCCAGAGACAAAAAGCCAGCGACTGAACAAACAGACAGACGCCAAGACAAACAAATACGCAGCAACAACAACAACAACAACAACGACAACAATAACAGCAGCATAACAAACAATAATAACAAACAGCCGCAGTTACAGTAACAACAAAAGCAAACACGCAAGTAAGCAGAAACAAAAACAATGACAATCACAACAGCAACAACAACAACAAATATAGTGGTATACATTCCAGCATTTGTAAATGGTATAAATGAATGTCCTACTCCCCCAATGCCCACCTTTTTCCCGCGGCGCCATTTCAAATGTAAAGTTTAATGCCTTACACAAACAAGACTCCCAAGCCAAGTCGCACAGCCAAATAATTAACATTTGAAGTGGATATGATATGTGTTCTCTGTTTATAGGAGTGACTGAGTGTGTGTGTATGTGTATAAAGTGCTGTAAAAAATTTTAAAGAATTTTATTTCATGTGAAATTCGAGCAGAAACTTGATTTAGTTGTTAGACGCGCAGATAGCCCTTTCCTACGCACACACATGGACACATACATATATATGTATATATTTACATGTAAATTCCCTTGGAGCAAACATCAATATGTCAGTGTATGTCGGTGATAACATATCAAGACATTGGAGCAACTGGCACTGGCAAAAAGGGCACGTATACATACGGCTTCACTGGCTCGTGCCGCCCAACACGAAAAACAACAACAACGTCATGGCCACAGCAACACGCTTTCTAGCAGATGACAGCAGCCAGGGTTGTCACGCAATTGGTCTAAAAAATAAACATTTTTGCAACAGTCCGGGAACGAGGTTTAGGCCTACCTTCCGCGCATTAACTCGCGTATGTTCGTTCCATTTTAAGCACAAATTAATGGAACCAAAACATTTATTCTATAGACGAATCAGAATGGAATTGAGAAGCAAAGATTACTCCCGGAGAATTGGCAACTACCTCGAGAGAGATGACGCCGCGCGCTTAGAAAGGAAGTTTCATTTTGATTATATGCTATGAACAGGTTAGGATTCGAAACAGTGATTTTACGCATCAGAAGACCAAGCACGGCCTTAAAAATATCAACTATGAAATATATACATAATTACAATTGATTTGCTAAATATTGGACTTTGGAGTGTTTCTCTAATTGCTATTGTTAACAATTTTTCATAACTAGCTAAATGAAGGGGTCCTTTGAAAATCCCAAAGTTATTCTTCAAAAACGTTTCGTTCATCTGGAGCCAAAGGTACTGAAGCTGAAGACTGGCTGAAACCTCACCATCTGGCAACACTGCTGGCAACACATCAAAAGGCAATGATGGCATCGATAGCAATGGCAACAGTTGCTATCACAATTGCTGCAACGGGACAATACAAGAGTGGCGACGGCGAAAGGCAAAAGGAACAACAACGGTCAATAACAGGCACAGGAGCAACAGCAACAACGGCAATGATATGTTGACAAGACTACACAGGACAATGCTGTCTCCCAGCGACATTAACAGCAACAAGGACGTACAATAAGCGACACGGAACGATAGGCAGCGGACAAGTGGGAGGGTCGACCGCGAGTCATGGCGCGCACAAAGCGCAGTGATGTGAAATCTTTGTGTGGCTTTTCATATGCCGCCGCCATTGATTTTAACCAGCCGCATTGGCAAGGGGTAAGCGCGATACAGAGGAATAGAGAGCGCCGGATCGTAAGTGACAATTCAAAAGCACCACAATTGCACGGACATGGACGCGGTGGCGGACTCAAACAACAGCGTCCACTCAGGCGTGCTACTAATTGCATTATGGAATACGCGCAGATCATAATGAAAGGACTTCACTCCACTTCACTTCACAGAAGTAGCTCGCTTCTGGGCGTGCTCCTAGTAAGTTTCTGCTTTAAATTTTGTGGACTACCGTGAAAAAATGCATGCGCTTCATTTTAGAATTCCTACGCTTTACCGTTGATATTGGAAATTGGCAAAGCGTTTGGATTCTGAAACGAATTGTGAATGCGAGAGAAACAACGTTTATTATAAGCTTTATATTAACTTCACTTTTTTTAATAATGCAAATCAAAATGTGTGTGTCTATAAAATTGTGAGATAAGAGTAAATACATATGTATATTAAAAAAATTTTACGAAATGAAATTATAAAAAAATTTTTTATGTTATATAAACTGGAAAACAATAGAAGGCTGTAACTCCATACTCAGTAAACCAAATTGGCAAGTTAAATCTGTTTTTTTTTAATTTCGGCAGAAAGTAAATTTCCGCATTAAGCTCTCTGCTTCAAAGACCAAGCGGCGTCACTGCATCATATTACCCCTGCATGTTGATAATCAACGGAAATATATAATTTTCGCGCACAAAATGTAATCACTTTGTAAAATGCGCTTAAATTGCACGCCCCCGGTCACAGCTGTTAGCCTTGAAGCTCCCATCTTCAAACGGGCACGGATGGGTTGCGACGCGCGCCGCCAGTAAATTTTTAAGCAAGCCACCACAAAGTGAACTCTAATCAGCGTAAATTCCAATTGAACTGCTCACTCGAGTGTGGCGGATTCAGCTCATTCCAGTGCTGGATGTCAACTTCCGTTTCCCCCTCGCCGCAGCACTCTACCAGCCGCCAACACTGCTTCCAACTTTACGCTCTACAGCCAAGTATTTTATGCAGACCAAGAGAAGTGAAATAAGCGGAAAGTTGGCGAATAAATAAAAATGTAAAGGCAAATGAACATTGCGCAAACAAACGTTAATGGAAATTTCCATATCACTTTATCTGCGAGATTGAACATTAGGAGTGAAGCGTGCTAGCGAATGAGAGCACTTTCCTTTACGTTTTGCAGCATAATTTCTGTTTTTTCATACTCACTTTTGGTTTTTTCAGCGCATTTGTAATAACATCATTTAACAAGCTTCCTTCCTGCTCGACCTTCCGTAGGTCCCAGCTCTATTCGTTCGTCCATTTTCGGCGTACAAGCTCGCAACTTATAAATGCAACTTTTTTTAATTAAGCACTCACAGTCGTCATGCTGGCAGGGGGTAAGGGCTGGAAATTGCAATAGTCGGACTTGAAAGACTTGTGCCTGGTTGGGACGGAGCTGTGAGAAAAACCAAAAATCTCATTAACGTAAGAGTTAAATTTTGAACGCAGTGTAGCGTAAATTGATTGGCGTTCTTCGTTTGCTTTTCACTTTTTGCTTGGCGCGTTTTAATTGCCCCATTCTAATTTAATTCCTTCACAAAAGATTTTCATATGTTCGCGCATCTGACAAACCAATGCAAATTTGTTATAAGAAATAAGCGGTGACCAGCAGACCACTATGATATCACTTAATGCTTTTTATTTAAAAAAAAATTTTCCTTCTCTTTTGGTTTCTATGAAATACACATTAAAAACGCGAAAAAGATAGAATTTATCAAAAGTTTCAAGATAAAACAAAGTATCGAATTCATCCTTGAAACGTAGAAAGCTATATGAGTAGTTGACACAAACTTGAAGAAGGAATGAAAGTTGTAAAAGTCTACTATTTTGGACGAGAATATATTCTCCATGCAAGTGATGATAATATAAATTGATGTATTCACGCCTTGAATTGTATGCGCTTGAGTAGTTTAGTATTAATGTGCATTTAAAATAATTTAATCGATCAAGATTTTAAAAGCTGTAGTAAGACGAGTGGGAAGGGATGGGGGAAGTCGATTTCGTTCGCGTGCTTTCACTCGAGTGTATTTATATCAAAAAAATAAAAGTTTCCGAAAAACACCAATTGACACCCCTCCTCTTTTGAAGGACTGAACTTGATTAAGGTTTGGGTTAAAGTGCGCTCAGAATGAACTGGAATAGGATTTCTCAAAATAAAGGAATAACTACCATACTGCTAAACTCTTTTTCGGCAAAATTAGAAGGATTTGTAGCAGCATACTATTGACGCAAAGTATTCCTTACATTACTTTTGGTTTCGTCGGAAATTATTTTGTCGCTCCGAATAAATTTTTCCCAATTTACAATCAAAAAATTTGCATCCAGAAAAGTAGAATTTATAGAAAGGCAGGGAAAACCAATACAGATCCTTTCGTACTAGAAATAAATTTTTCATTTCCATTCTAAAACATTTTTGACAATTGCAACAACAATATCAATATTATAGAGCCCAAATTAGTGAAAGAAATTGTTCGTGTATAAGCGCACAGGGAAATAATAAAAGTAACAAAGAAACATCTCCACACAAATATTTCTATATGGAAATTTGGAAATTCCTTAACAACTTAACTAATAGCAATTGAATCGAGTGTGTACTAAAATCCAATAACCTGTGAGTCTCATCATAGAAAAATCGATATTTAAATAATTGGCACTCCGGCGATGCTAGCTTTCTCGTATTATTTTGTGTGCTTGTTCTCTTTTAGCAAATGTTAACGGGACCAACCAATTTATTGTATAACCATATCCGAAGTAGGCTGAGAAGCTTTATTTTCATGAAAGAATACTCTCGGATAGTTGCCAACTAGCCCACGAGAGACGGCGCCGCTTGCAAAGAAACAAAGTTTATGAGTCGGCTGGAATTGAACCAACGACTTTACGCATCATTTTCTATTTACCACATTTTAAGTTAAAGTCGAATATACTAAGTTTACATAAAAACTGTGCCGAAAACTCCGCACTTTATTCCTCAAATTCATGGGATACGAAAGCATTTCGGACTTTGCATCTAGAAAAAAATACATATTCCCTTAGTTAAAATAAAAAAAATTTGTATCTGCGTGAGGTGTAAAACACAAACGACTCTGATGAGCTTTATGCTTTGAAGGCAATTTGCCCCAGCTAAGAGCGCATTAATAAGAGAATTTTTCTAAATTACCGCTGTCTCAACCGCATTAAAAGCAGTTCATTAGGCCAAAAGAAGGTACCAGCTAAAAGCAACAAACGCCAGAGCAGAGGGGAAGAATACTTGGCGAAAATTAAGGATTAAGCACCGACGCAGGCAGACGAATGCGTTAAAAGGAAAATTCGACGAAAATTTGCATAATTTTTTATTTTTTCCAAACCTTTCGAGAGATACGCAAAAGCGGGGGTGCGGCAGAGACCCGTAGTACCGTGTGAATTGACGGCGAGCATCTTTTTATGAAAGCCAAAAGGATTTAGAGTATACCCTTTAATTTGCCGACGCTGTCTTCGCGTCATGCTGATAACCGTTAGCCAGAAGAGAAGTCGGAGCAACGCGCCAATTTCCGCTGGTCACAAGAAGTGGGCAAAGTGAATAGAGAGTCCCTTATAGGCGCGCAACTTACTGACTGACTGCTGCCTCCAGCACAAACACGAAGCAAATTAAGTCCAAATAGTGCTGGCCATAGCAACGGATTTTTTGGAGTGTTGGCGGGGCGCAGGCTCCCACTTCCCGCTGGAAGTAACTGCCAGCAAATAAGATTTGCCTTAAACAAACTGCGGCGTCACGTTTGAACTGCCGTATTTATAAATGGCGCCTTTAATCCTGTGGGCTGGATGCGCTCGCACATGCTGCTGCGCCCACTGCTACGATGGTGCCCACCGCCATGCTGCTCCTACCAAGCCAGCGTATACAATGACAGCGTGACGGAGCGTTGCCGCTAAACGCGTTTGATGTTGAGATTGCGTCGTCCGCGTCCTCGCCCTGGTTTCCTTTCGCAGTTCTCTCTTATTGTTGTTAGTGGTAGTTGTTTGGTTGTTGCTGTTTTTGTTGTTGTTGTAGACGCGTTAATGACACAGCGGAAGCAGGAATATCACCGCAGTCATTACTTGCGCAAAAAGGTGCTGAAAATTCACATAATATTTCCGGGTATTTAATTTTGCTTCATGAATAATTTGACGCATTTAATGAGACGCCGGCGCTGGCGTTAGTTCTACGCTCCGGCAGTCCCCCATGATCCCACAATCGCACACACTCTTCCACCGCTGGTTCTATAAACACTTGGACTCCGCCTACCGCACTCTGACTGCTTAGGGGAGTCGCTCTTGCTGGCCTGGGTGCCAAAGCTCAACAAGCATGGGTACAACAACAACAACAACAACTGCGACAACAGCTGCAAACGCTGGCAGCAGCGGACGGAAGAGCTTAAAGTAAGCAGATAAGAAAGCGGAAAACGAAATGAGTTGATAGTGAAGTGTGCGCATGCCATGTAAGGGTGTGTGTATATATATATATGTATGTATGTGTGGGATGAAATGGACAAAAAAACTGCGGTGGAAGGGTACACCTTGAAGGGTTTGAGTTGACGCTGTGATATTCTTAAAGGTGTGGAAAATGCAGCGCTGGCAGCTTTTAGCGGATTTGCCGACATTGCGAAAGTTTCCGTACATACCAGTTAGAGCGAGCAAGGGGGCGGGTTTGAGGGCATCACATAAATTTCAAATAATTATGCCGCAATTTAAGCTAGTCGCCCACTTGCACTCAAGCTTCATAGTGCTTAAATTTACGCTGATCTGCCTATGTTTTGATGCAGAAGATATTGGAGATGATTCAGGGTGAAGAGAAATATTTCTGAGAGTGAGCTTTAGCAATATCTGGATATTTTTGGTGTATGCATACTCTGACAGCGCCACAAAAACAACAAATATATATTGCATCAGTTGACATTTTTTTATATAAATCAGTTGGATGTAAGTTGTGACTGTAACTCAGAATAGGACTACGCTGTCACAATTATTTATTGCCCGACACGTCCAAAAAAATAAACATCATCTATATTTCTTTTTTGGGGAAAGCTCATTGTGAACAAACCCTAAGCGAAGATAGTAAGTATCTGTGAAGATGGCTGCCATTTAATCTCGATGCTTATATCGTAAGAACTAAACTGACACAATCAAACTAATGAAAAATTCGGATTATAAACCTTCAAATTAATAAAACGTGTTCTTGCAGAAAAATTTTAGCTGCTAATTTATATATATGTATATGTCGGTAATTTCTGGAAATGTAGCCTTTCAGCCCTTCTAACTCTATTAGAATTGGCTTTCCACCAATTTTTTGTTGAAGACCTTTAACAGGCTGAAAATCCTCTTTACTGAACCATTAAGGGTTTACTTAAGGAATAAATATGCATGTAAATCCTTGACTTACTCATTTCATTCAAGTTTGGTTATGCTTAGCAATTATACCGAAATTAAAAATCAATTGGAAGTGCGCACTCGCTCGGAAAACGCTGGCAGCACATCTTTTCTGCGTGCTTGGAAAATTGCTCACACGCAAATTGAAATCAAAACATTAAATTTGCGGAATTTCAGCATGCCCCGTTGGCTCGTGCAAGAGGGGGTGGGAGAGGAGTATAGTGCGGTGATGGCGGCGTTTTATTGCAAAATCACTACACGCCAATAAGCAATTTCAGGCATGCTTGCAACAACCAACGCGAGCAGCAGATAAGCACTTTTGTACGCACAGATACATGCAGAAATATGCCGATACATCAGTTAAAGATTGAAGCTGCGTAGGAGCTGCAACAGATAAGCAGGCAGTTGTGGGCTTTGCCATTATCCCTTGCAGCGAGCATAACTTCTTCTGCATATGCGCGTGTGAGAGCCTGATTGAAATTGATCTGAATTTCAGCAAGCTCGCTTTGCCAAGCCATCAATATTGAAACTTAATAAATTATGGAATGTGCAACACCAGAAACGTGTCATACACACAAACAAACGCTGACAGAGCTGTGCAACATGCCACAAGTGCGATTGCATTGGCAGCTGGCAGTGAAGGCGACGACAACGACGATAATGATAGGGGTGAGTGATTGCGGGGGTGAGTGCGAACGAAAATCGCTGGCATTAAATTGAAAGGCAACTTGAGCGTGAAATAGATTTTTGAATAAATCACATAAATCTGATAGCATTCGAAAGTGGATTTGCTTGCCGCAGCGGTTCGAATGTTTGATGGGGCTTGTCGGCGTGGGCGGGTACCGGATGCTCCGGATTGGAATGATCAAATATGCATGCTAGTGCGTGCAACTGCCAACTGGAAAAATCAGAGGAAATTTTGTGATTTTGCTGTAATATTTTGAGAAAGATCCTACCAGAACCTTTACGAGTTGCTATATTTTGTTGATGTAATTAGGTTTTACATTTACTTTTATGTGTTAAAATTAAAAAATAATTACGGAGCTCTGCCAAGTTGAGGGAGTAGTCACTTTTTTGGAAACTTAAATTTGCAATGAAATTTTTTTATTTCTTACTATGAAAAAGAGGAAAAATGTCAAAAGATTTACGTCAAAAAGACTTCAATTTATGAATCGTATACTTCAACTTACGACAGCCAATTTTAAGGCCCCAAGAACCCAGTTGATTTTGTAAAAAGTCTTTGTTCAATAATGCCTAGAAAAATTAGTTATTTCTTTACCTTACATATTGAATCAGCTGCAAAAAAAAGAGTAATTATCCCCTTCTCTGTTTTATTTGTATCGTACTACTATAAATGCTGCCGAGCCTGCTTGGTCGATATGTCTGGGTTAAAAAACTTAGTATTTACTACAAAAGAATCAAAAATTATGGTTTCTCGATAACAGCAGAAATAAGAATACGACCGTGTATATACATTGGAATATATATTATATAATATTGTTGTGCACTTAATATATTTTCGGCATACAGAAATGTATACTTATTGTCATTCATCTGTCAAAAGCCTGAAAAAATTATACCTAACAATTAAAAAAAATTTATGCGCCATTATTATAAAAACGAGTGACATTTGTAGCCACATTTCGCCTTTGGTGCAAATATATTTGTCATGTCTGCTGCTAGACCGAGCAAAAATAATAGACTTTTCTTTCAAAATGTTGCACATATTTACATATATTTTCGTACAAATGCAGTTGATTTTTATTACATTTAAACCCCGAATAGTTGCATCGAAAAATGCTTGCTCTTTTTCTTTAAAATGTGCTCTATAAAATAAAAACAGAATAGTAGCTGGAGTGGAAAAGTTACTTTACGAGTACCGACTGTTGTTCCTCCCAGCAGAATGCAATCCATTTTATTAAATCAAATAATAATTTTGATCAAATTTTGAAGTTCTTTCACCGTCAAGAAATATCAAAGCTTAGCAACCTATTAATTTGTGCATGTCAGAGTTATGCTTTGTAGATGACTACTGTATTTGTGAGATACAAGTACAGCGCAAATGTGATTGCGGTCAAATCACACTCGACACAAAATCGCGGTTTCGCTGTCAGCCTCACATTCAGCCCCCGCTAAACACAGCCTCCCAAAGTGCTTGCTGATGAATTCTGCTTACGTACAATTGGCGTCCACAGCATCGGCATGCGACTGACATCTGTGCAATTGTGCAGCCGCATTCCGTGAGTTTCCTGCGGCTGCGGTTGGTTGCGGTTAGACGCGGTGCTAAACCACAAGCATGTGCAACTCAGAAGACGCCTGCCTTTGATGCCACTGCCAGCTGGTGTTCCACAACACCGCTTTTGTGTTGCTTGCTCTGTGTGATTACTTGCAGATAAATCCACTCCTCAGCTTCAGCACTTGCATTGGAAGCGCTAAGGCGGAAGGAGGCGGGTGTTTTTTGAGTGGGCATGGCAGCTGCAATCTTGTAGCACTTACATGCATTTTCGCGCATGCTTCCGATGGCGTTGTTAAAGTGTCAACGAAAGGGAAGGCACTTGCAAATGCCAATAGAATCCTTACCTTCTGTTCAGGAGCAAAATAGAGAAGGAGCATGTGAATAGTGAGAGGGATGCAGAGAGAAGATTGCATTTAAGCAGTTTCATTTCAGTTAAATTTCAAATTGAAATGAGAAACTGAAATGAAGGTTTTCATTGCGCGTTGCAAAAGGATTGTGCCGGGCGAGAACTAAATTTCGATGAAAATATTCTCAGCTAAAGTAATTACACGATGTTAAGTTGTAAAGTAAATTGCGCTTTTGAATTTGCCACACATTATGCCAGACTCGAAAGAATTTACAATTTTGGCAGAACAGCCGCCAGCGAGAGCGGGTTTTCGGAGTGCAATAAGCGCGCAATTAATTTGTCAGCAGATCCTCAGTGCAGCTGCACCTAAGGTGCGACGCTGCGTTCCGACGGCTCCTAGCCAAATCGCATAAGCACAGTAAGGCGTCATTTGTGCAAACAACAACAAAAGCTCCAAAAAGCAGCAACTCACTCCCCTTGCAATGAACTGCGCGCGTTCGCTGCTGTAATTCGAATCGAATTGAATTTCTGGTGAATTGTGCGAATGTTCAGACTACGTGAATAAGCATTTTCGCGATAATTTAATTTCATTTGGAAGCAGCCAGGCAGCAGTAGCCTTTGTAAGGCAGGCACAGAGGCGCAATTAGATATTTTTCGTGGAGGGTCAGATTGCGTACTATGATGATAGACATAAACATGCTCCAATGCAAGCCATCGACATCTGGAATGTACTGTCGTTTGTCGGCCAACAGATTTCTGGAGATGCGGCTGGTAAAATTCTAATAAAACAACCGTCCTAAAGTTCTGCAAACGTATCAGCAAAATTGCAGATATTCATAAGGTTGTTTCATGTTTCTAGAAAATTTAGTTGAAAGCGGTTATTGGCTTGCTCTGAACTCCCCCTAGCTTCGATTCTATCAATGTCATTGTAATGCCTGTGGCGCCTCTGTTGCTACCGTTTTCATTGTTTTCGTGGGCATTGTTTCTACCATTTTTGTTGTTGTTGGAGCCTTTGTTAGCCATGCAAAATATGATATTGCATTTGGCGTTAATTAGTTGCAGCAGCATTCTGCCGCTTCGTCGTTGCTTATTCAAAACTAAATGCATTTTTAATGAGCGAGTGTAACAGCGCCTCCCCCTCGCTGTGCTGCCGGCTACACAGCAAGCGTTTAATTACAGCAACCGTGCGCAATTTAATTTAAAATGTTGTTCATGGTTAATACTTTTAATACCGTAAGCATCTGGTAGTGGTGTATATTAAGATCGTGCTAAAAATTTTACACTTTAAAAAGCACAGAACGAAAACCCGGTCATCCAATTTTTACCAAAATTTTTATAAAGTGACATGCCCACACTCTGTCCATAAGTGTGTCTGCATCATCTAATTAAGGTATCAATTGGCAGTGCGAAAAAATAGGCGTGGTCTACCCACAATGATGGTTACTATAAGGCCACTTTAAGAATACATTTAAACATATACAAGTTTGCATTATTAACACGACAAATCTAGTATTATCTATTTTTGAATTGTTACGTGTATAATTTAAATAATTCTCGAAATATTCAGAAAATATTTATGCTTAAACTTTTCATGTGGCTGCGATTTAATGCCTTATTCTACTTTCTTCTAGAAGCTGATTACACCCTGGATGATTCGTTTTGGAATGAAGAAAGTCCTGTTGGTAAGTGCACTTCAATTCAAATTAATACCACGCACCTTTCAATACTTTTTCTATGACAGCTGAGAAGAAATTTGAATTTAAGTTATAAACTGAAAATTTAAACTCAATTTGTTTTTCCGAGAGACAATTTTTGATCTCGTTGTAGTGATGCTGGTTAAGCCACGTCGCAACAGCAACAATCACATTAATTTGAAAGCAATTTCAGTGCCTTATTCCACATGCCGCACGCATTGTGCAACACGGTAATGATAAGTATCTGCGTGTCTCTCGCCATGCACTCAACAGCAACAGCAGGCCGTAATTCTGTGGTTCTGGAGAGGCCTGGCTTAAGTAGTGTTGTTGGTTGTGGGCTGCCGGACAACATCCTTGGCAAGCGCAGGCACCTTTGGTCCCTTGGTGGCTTCTGTAGTAAAATGTCGCAAATTCATTTGTGCTTAATCCTTTAATGCTTCATGTTAACTGCGCCAAAACATGCACACACACACATGCACATATGCTCGACTATATATCTTCCGTCGCAGCAGCATGGCGCCACATTCATCGTGTCGCATTAAATGTTGCTGCTTGTAAGTTGCGGGCTGCCTGTGGTACCCAGCAGCGACGATGCAGGAAGCGAAGCTGCACTGGCCACTACAACAAGAAACATTACCAGAAATTTATTGTCGCAAATTTGTTGCATTTCCCAACAGGTTGCCGCAGTCCTTGATTTGGCTCAAAGCTGCTAAAGCAAAGCAGCAGCAGACTCGAGTAATCGAAAATTCCATGATTTTTTGATTTGACGGATATTAGAAAGGAAGCGTAAAATGTATCTACCTCAGTGAATACTAAGTTTTGGGCCAGTTCTTTCAATTCATTGGTGCATAGATATATTTATATAGATAGTGCACTTCAAGTACGATATTACATATGATTACTTGGTTTTGTATAACCTTAGACTATAACTCAGCTTTAATACAGATACTTAAATGAAATTTGCCGGAAATATTTGGCCTTTCCTTAAATTTTGACAACCAAATTGTTTTGAGAACATATGTACATATAAAACTCTTCCTCTTTGAGCACTGGTTTGATGCATTGGCACGAGTGGATACTGAAGACTAAAAGGGCCAAATATTCAAATCGATTTTAGGCGATCTTTTTTCAATTCGAAATTACATTCTTAATGCGATTTTGTACACAGATTTGCATGCGGAATAATTTATTGCCTTACAAAGTCAATATGTGTGCCCCTCAAAGAGCGCATCGCTACAGCTCCCGCTCCCTCTCCGCGTGCCACTCCTGCCAGTCAAGGCAAGCGACGGCAGCAGCTGCGTATTGCATTTTGTCATCGAAAATGCATTTGTCTGCAAATAAAGTTGTTTCATTAATTAAATAACTCAGTCGAGTATGTCAGAGCGAGCGTGCATGCGCGAATCCACATGAATGCGCATATCTGTGTGTGTGTATGTGCGAATAGAGTCAGCACGTAGCGCGCAACCCTGGGCACCAGTGCCATGGAGGAGAAGGGTTTCTGGGGAAATCGGCAGTAGGACGCAGCTCAGTTTGTTGCAGCCAGTCAAAGAAAAGCCAGCCAAGGAACAGAAACGGAAGCCGCTGCAGGATGCGCTCATGGAACGCGTATGCGTTTATTTCCTTGCCGGAAATGCCTTTGCTGCATAAGCAAAATGTATTTGTAACTGTGTGTGTGTATGTGTGTGTGTCTGTTTGCCTTGCGCATTCCGAACGTTGTATATGCGTAGGCAAGCAGCGACGCTCGCATAGCTTCATCAGTGGTTGCGTAGATACAACATGTGCGCTTGTATAAGTAAAGAAAGCCATTTTCAATTTCCACTCACCAAAAATGTGCACAGAAGCAGAAATTTATATTGACAAATTTACGCAATTACGCAAAATGAATACACAGAAATGCTCTCATTTCTCCACCAAAATGGCATCCATTCCATCACTCATACGCCTCCGTGAGCATAATTGAAACGTTGCAAAAATATGTGCGGAAATTGCGTTTAATTTATTTCATAGTTACGAGGAAATGTTCCTCTTTGTTTTAAGGTACTCATACAAAAAACAGTTTGTCGTTTTGTTGCGGAGAAGTTGCCAACAAATTGGGAATTGAGCTAATTTTAAACTGAAAATTGCCACTTGCGATTGAAATGAGTTTCGGTGCATTCTTAGCAGCAGACACATAAACAATATACAAACTACGCATTTCAGCTCAAAGAAGCACTCAAGTTCCGGAGTAACTATAATGCGCAGCGGCTCAGGAAAGGGGTGGCATCCACAAGTTCGTCAGCATTATTTGAAAGGCAAGTTCCTTTGTCGCTCCATCGAGGCTCTTCGACATTTGTGTGTGTTCCATGCCACAAATGCATCTAAAACGCCCGCTCCGCTGCTGCTATTTCTGGCATTTAAAATTCCCTCCTTCACCTCCTTTGACTGCATTGCACTTGGCTGAGATTTTTGTTCTATACTCTGCTGCTTAAACGACTTTTATTGCCAACTCCACTTAATGGAGACGCTTCTAAAAGCTGAAAGCAGCACGTGGTTATGCACATCAATTTATTTTCATTTGCTTTTCTGCACTGCACTCCGACTCACAACAGCTGCTGGAGCAATTGTGGCTTTGAGGTCAAACAGATGTGAAGATTTAGAAGAACCAGAAAATGTGCGTAAAGTGCACTGCTGTGTGCAAATGACAGAGCAATGGCACATGATCAAACAGAAATTAGGAATATAACTGAGAAGCAGGAAGTGAAAATTTTTAAAAAAATTGTTTTATTGAGGTCAGCTTGTCTTAATTGGCTACTTGGAAAGGCATTAGAAATTATAATACTTGTATAAAAGAAGACTTAAAGGCGCCGCCATGGCTCAGTATATGAGTGCTTGGTCCCTTATGCTTGGAGCACATGGTGCAAATCTCAGCTGACTCATACCATCTACTAATAATAAATATGCGTTTCACATCTTTGCATCACTTATAGTTGTAAAGGCTGATATTAATATTTTGTTTAAAGCATTTATTAGTGGTAGGGCTGTGTGAGCAATTCTTCCACTAAAGAAAATTTCTTTACATGAAGTTTTTGGCAAAAAACGTACCAAAGACCCAATGACGGTCATTAAATATAATTTTATGGATTTTCGAGATCAGTGCAGTGATTTTATTGATTTAGCAGTGGTAAAAGACCACCCACCTTTTTTTCCCGAAACCAATTAAGATTCATTCAGATCTAAGAATCCATTTTGATATAGACTCAGCTGAGCTGCTGTGAAGAAATTTCACCAGAATGAAGCAAGAAGTATCTTTATTGTTATCATAATCCATTGAGGAACGCTTTGATATCTTAGTTAAAATATTTTGTGTTATAGTTTCATTGTTGGGAGTATTTTCTTCTGAAATAGGAAATATATTCCTGATCTATGAAACATATTCATTTCCACTTTATTTTCTTACAAAATTGGAAGCATCAGAAAGGGTTTTTTTAAATAAGTTTAGCTAAATTCGATTTCTAATAGTAACTTCCAAAGAGGAACTTTACTTCGAAAGGGCATTCAAAATTAATTGGGGCCCTCAGTCATATTCTAATTCCACTCGATATGCGAGTTTCATTGCACATAATTCGAAAGCAATTTTCAGCAGCGCTATCGATACGTAGCAGACAAACTGTCATAAAGTGCATATGCGATTTTCCATGTAGCTACACACACACACACACAGACATGTTTGCAATACACAAATGCAAGTAAATGTAAATTTCTATTTCATGCATTATTCAATTTTTTTGTGGAAAACTTCTGTATTCAATTTGTCGAATTCTATGTGCAACTTGAAGCATAAGTGTGCGCTATGTTGCATGCTGCTGCTGTTCATGGCAGCAGAACTGTAGAAGTGTGGAGCTGCAGCAGGGGCAAGGGTAGCGAAATCGGCAGCAGAAGTGGCCGGAACTAAATCCTAAAATACCATTAAAGGCATTGTCAGATTTGAGCGCTTGTGACCAACAACAACAAGAACAAAAACAAACAACTGAACAACATTGCGACGCTGACGGCGGGCCGGACGAGGACGGTGGGAGTGTGTCCAAGCGTGCACCTTCCGTGTATAATTTTTGCATAACAAACGAGACTTTCGAATAGATAATAAAATGTAAACGACAAGAACTACACGATGCAACGGCAGAGGCGACAACAAATGCAATGGCAATAGCAACAACCACTACTGGCACAATCAAAACAGCAGCAACATGCATTGCTGACAGGCGAACAACAGCAACAAATGCAGAACACACTCCTCACACAAGCGATGCAGAAAATCTGCAGGATTTAAGCATGGTAATTTTCTTTGAATGCTGGGCATTTGCATGTGTCGGCCACACACACACACACACACAAACAAAACACACACACTTGCATATGTGCAAATTGTGTTTTCAATTTTGCCCATTCTCCAAAACTCGAGCGCAAAAAAGCAAGCGAATCCTGTTAGATTTCGCATGCTTTACAAAATTGAATGTGTACTCGTAAGATAGCATGCTGAATGGATAGTTGATGGAAAAGGGGTATCAGTAGGATCCGTTATGTGTCTGTGTGTGTGCGCTTCGTGCGTATCTGTAAATTGATATGGACAGTTGTTTGTGGTTGGAATTTTGCACGACAAGATTGTTGAAGAAATTGTTAACGTTAAAATAAAAGAAGTAGGCGTTATAATCTAGGAAAGAAAAGAAATGATAATCTTTGAGAGTGATAATCGAAGCAGCAGCTACTGTGCACCGATTTGCTGAGGACCATGAAGGTACCAAATGATTACGTTTGCCAAAATTTATTAATGACAATCCTGAAAAAGTGCTCAAGATATTGCAACTAAATAAGGCAAGTTTCGATTTAGCTAACAGCACCGGACATGCTTTTCTGATCTCTGCAGTATCTGCTCCAACACAAAAGCGGGTTTGGGGAAAATATGTAAATTGTAACTAATTTGTAGTTAATGTGACCTGTATTAATGAATTATTTTTTGCTTAGCTTAATTGGCTGTTTTTAAAAAATTCATAATTTTAAATTAATTTAAATAAATTTTGAATTAAATAAATATTATCAAATTGGTTAAGGCATACGAAAAATAAAATTTTTCATTCCAGTTCGTTTTTATCAATATGGCATATTTACATGATAATTCGTTCAAAATGCACATACATGATATTCCTAAGATCCAGTTAATAAGCATAGATATGAAGAATTAGGGTGTTCACAGTGTCTCATATTTGTCGTATATGTTATTTGAAATAAAATAATAACAGTCATAAAAATAACCCAGTTGAAAAAAAAGCTCTCCTGTATGCCTGCTGGAGGCATGCCTAGGAAGGTCAGCAGGCCTGCTCGCTTCCATACCCGCTTGTATCTATTTTCTATAGGCATGTCCTAGGACGGCATGCCTGCCAAATGAACTGCCGTAGCAGCAATGCTGCATGCATCTCATGGAAGTGATGCGGCAGGTCAGGTATGAAAAAAATAATTAAAAAATAAAGAAATTCTTTTTTTTTATTTTAGATTCGGAGAATTGCAAATTCATCGCAAGAAGTGGCGCCCCGCAAAGAAATACATAATTTGAAAACAAATTCTCTTTTTATTAGATTTTATATACATATGTACATACTAACTTTGATCAGAAATATAAGTGCATTTTGGAGGTAGTAATCTAGCAGCATAAATAAGAAAAAACTCGAAAATATGCAATAGATTTTGTTATAAATAGATGAAGTAGTAAAATCTATAAAATTTATTTTATTTCAAATAATTTTTCAGCTTTTTTAAAAAGATTCTTTCCAATTTGAATGGCACACCTCTGAGGCCGTTCATACAAAGTTTCAGTAACAATTCTACACACAGAGCCTTGAAAGTTTCACCTTTTACATATTTCTTTCATTCGAATAGGTGCTCCGTATATGATTCGCTGTGCTTCCCATGCATTTCGCACAATTTCAGCAACCTCAATTAACACCTGGAGCCGCAGCCCAAAAATATGCAATGTGTTGTTGCCCTTTTTGCGAGCTGAGACAATTTGACTTCCAGTCCAGGAGTCAGTTCTAATTAGCTATCATCGCTTTGCCACAAACTTTTGAAGCGACAACTGATGCAACCTCAGCTGCGCCACTGACACTTGCAACTCTCGCTGCTGTGGCAACAATATAAATCACGGCTGCGTCCGCTTTTCGAATGATGACGCTGTGCTGGCTTTCCTTTGTGCAGCGCTGAAAAAGGAACTTTGATCAGTTTTACGCTGGAGACTTGCAGCAATTCCAGCAATGTTACAATTGCAGTTGCCTCATACACACAGACAAGCATCAGAAGGACAACAGTTGCTATCAACCAGCAAACCGAATTCCAACGGCCTCGGTTGCATTGATTTCTTAGTTGCTGCTGTAATTCCATTGTACTTTCGTCAAGATCGCTTGTGATTGGCCCTTAATTTGCTATCCCACTCTCAAGTTTTGGCCCACATCAACGGACAGATCCCACATATTTGGAGATTCAAAATTACGCTTTTTCTAACGATCTGTGCGATCTGTCCCCTTTGTGAGTTTTCTGATAAAACTGCACTCACGCCCCTTTATGCGAGTAATTTAGAGAACGAATGGAAGCGCAGTGGAATTCAAAGCATTAGAATTAGTATTGAAAATATATTGAATGCTGACTAAGAAACGTTTGTCATTATTGTAATGAAATTCAATTGTAGCTCAACAAAAACCTATATCGGGATATTCTCTACTGCCATTACAACGTATCTTTTAGTCCTTGGTCACGAGAGGATAAGACGTTGGTTGTAGTCATCAGTGTCGCCTCTAGTTGCCCAAATGCGGATTGGGTAGCATCACTGTGCATTTCGCGTCAGGGACAACAACAAAAACGAATACTCAACAATTCAAGATGTATTGTGTGCTTGTGTGTGTGTGCACTGCAAATCTGCGAAAGTTTCGCTGTCTTCGCGTGTGGCGGCAGCTCCTGTGCCACGTAACAGCGTTGCATGCCACATGCCGCAGGTGCAGATGCGATGACAGTTATGAGCTTTAATTAGAAAAGTAACTTTGTTGCAACAATTTTTTGATTGGTAGCATGCAACTTTTGTTGACGGCGAACGTGCGACAAATCCGTAATTTATTAGGGCACAAGCTGATGCCGCTGAATTGAAACGAAAGGCAATTGCGATCTGCTGGAACAGTTGTGTGAGGAGCAACTGAAAGGCAGTCAGCACAACAACAGAACACGTCGTCCCAATTGCAGAGTCGTCTTGTAGTTAATTTGTAGAACTGGAAGCCTCATCAAAAGCTATTTTCTATTGTTGAGTGAATGCGTAGATAAAGTTGGATAACACACTTGGAAATCACCTTCCTTTTTAATATAAAACTTAAGCCTTTCTTTTGAAGCCAGGGCACACAATCTTTATTCAAATTATTTGAAAAAACTTAAACATTCCTTAGATTTTTTGTGGTTTATACGAGTGCAGAGATATTTCAGAAATTGCTTGTGAATTCAATGCTTGAAAAATTCTGGAAGGAGAATTAGTTATAAAACCCGAAATTTTTTTACAAACAATTATATTGGAAATAATCAGCGGCTTCTCGAAGAAAAGCACATCATAAATAAACATCAGCGTACTAACAACTGTTCAAAGGCTCAACTTTTCAAATGAATTTGTACAAAATGGAATCTCCGAGAATTGCTTCGAACCCTTCGAAATTGCAACGGCAACTTCTCCATTTGCATTTCGAATTTTAAAGCAATTTAAAAATTTTAGTGTTTGCTAATGAAAAGAGAGGAAGTGTTTCCATGTATAGTAGTGCAGTCCTTAAATACACACGAATGGATATGAACGGAAAATAGCAGTAGTCTCGCTTTACTTACTTACTTAGTTACTTTTTTGCCTACTTACCCACGCTTAACCTGGAACATCGATTTACTGTTGTTTTGAAATCACGACATATCCTGCGTGAGCAACATCCCTAGCACAAGAACATAGTTAGACAAGCACAGACAGAAGTATTTGAATGTTAGTTGAATTTTATTGTTGTTATTGTTTTGTTTTAATGACTTCTAAAGACTCTTTACCAAAGTTCAAGCATCGCAAGTGAAGAATTCGTATAAAAGACTTTGGCAGTTCCGACTTGAGGAACACTCGAGTTAGTGAAGAAGTCGAGCGCGGGAGGCAGGAGTCACTATTAAAATGGCCACCATATATGCACATTTCAACTTGGGATTGTATATGTGTGCGTGTGTATTTACCAAAAGCAGCGGAAAGGGGAAACCGTTAAAGAGCTCTATGGGCTCACTTGTTTTTTGTCTCTCTTGTTTTTTGACCCGCTTAGTTTGCCATGAGCAGAGCCACAAAATTATAAGCAAGAGCAAGCGAAAAGCAAGTAAGCAAGGGCAGGTCATTAGAGTTGACCAGCAGTGCCCCGATGTACGCGTAAGGGCGGAGCAAGGCAGTGTTTCCTCCTACTCAGAGAAGTATTAAGTTGGAAAGTTTACATTTGCGAACAACAGACACACACACAAGCACTTGGGCATACATGCAACTGAAATGCATTGAGGAAACGGAAGTGCCTCATGTGTGTGGCAGTACGGATTTGCTGGAAGCCAGTCTGGAATGGGCAGTTCCAGCAGCTTCCTTGCTTGCTGCTTCTGCAGCTGCTGCCACTCCGACATTCTTTTACGCCCGCTCAGCAGCAGCGGCTTCCTCACAGCAACTATTTGTTGTTGCACATGAAATTACACCTAAATGTTTAGCACTGCTGCCAGAGTCGGTGAGTGTCTGCGGATGTGTGTGCGCATGAGTGTGAGTGTGTCCGTGGGTAGCAATAAAACCGTTGCTGCAGCTGCCAAGCTGCTCAGTTGCCGAGTCGCCGAGAGTGGTTGCAAGTGCAAAGCGAGAAAATCATTTTGCTCTTATGATGGCCATCAACATGAGCAGCAGTTGCCGCTGCTACAGCAGCAATGCAACAACAAGCATCGTATAAGTCATGAGCTTCTAGGCACAGCCACCTTCCTTTCCATACACAAACATACGCACCCACACGCACACGCCACTAATTGCTGTTCCTCGAGCGGATGTGTGTGTGGGGCGGATACCCACCGGAAGCAGAGGGCAGCAGGCAGGAAGGCACTCGGCAAGGGTTGTGTGCCATTTCAAGCATGTTCACGATGCTGGCAGCTGCAGTTTCCGGTGCAGTGGAAGCTTACGCAAGATTCGCTCGAGCCTCAAAGCCATGAATTCAATGCAGCAGCCGCAGGAGCACTCCTCTCCCACACACACTCACACAAGCACACATAAAAATACACAGAAATACAAAATTGACATATGAGCATGCATTAAAGATATTGCGTATACAAAATTAAATTTTACTCTTACACGCACACACACGCCTGCACTCATGCCAGTGTTGCCAGTTTTTCTAAAATTCAAACTGGTTACTTTCAAAAACTTATCGAGAAAATTTTATTTAAATCTGTATGCCATGAAATTTAAATAAGACCCTTTTCCCCGTTCTATTTAAAAATCTATTTCAATATCGAAAAGCTTCATAATTTTTGTATACCTAACAGGAACTTTTATAAAGGAAAACTACAGCTTTTCCCTTAGACTCATAGTTTCGGAAAAATGTACTTTTACGTGAGTGAACTTAAGCACTTTTTCTAATAGTTTGAATAAAAGTTTTTTGAAAGAACAATGCAATTTATACTTCAAAAGAACTCCTAGAAGAATATTTACTATATACGTAAATTTTGATAGTGCTTATAAAAAGTTCAATATTAAATCTGTCGCTCATGTGGTGGCAACCTTTAAAAATATTTTCACTTGATAATCTCCTGTTTTTTCCATTTCATGAAATTTGAAAACAAGGGTTAGTTGAATATTCAGTGCAGATAAACTTTACATATGCCATGCTCGCCCGTGTATCTTAGTTTCCCCGAATCATCCTCCGAAATGCATCTAATAAAAGCATATATTTTATTCTTTATCATTTAATATTCTTTATCTATAAGATAGAAATCTTCATACGAAGTATCGTTTCTTGCCACTTAACAAAAAAGTTTCAGATTATTGTTGGAAATATATTTTTAATAGTCAAGTTTAAAATCGGATATAAAGAAAATAAGGTTCAGGACTAGAAACATCGTTTTGATGTTTTTTACTATATAAAGTTCGAATAAAAGCCCAATTTGAAAACATGTTTTCGCAAACTATCGATTCCTGGAAATACCAAAAAGTAACGAATATAATGGAAACAATATTTTTTGAATAAACCCTGAAGCGTGCATGACGTCAGCAACGCAAAATAAACACACGCACTTACAACCTTTAAAAGTTTCGAGCAACTTTTGAGTATTTACAAATGCGCGCGCCTTTTGTGTATCGCTTCACATGCTCCTCAGTCGACATCGTGGCCAACAACGTTGACACGCCATGTTGAGTATTGCCATGCAGCTGTTGCCAGCATACACCCTCACTCCCAACCATTCACATATTCACATACACGTATACATTGCTACAAGAAAGTTGTTGGCTTAGTGCCTGCTTTCGCTTGCGTGTTTTCATCGCATGCAATTTCATCGGCTTCGAACGCTTATCTCTGTCGAAATGGCAGAGCAGGCAAATGTGTTTTGTCACTGCCACCTCGTCGCCACCTTGTCGCTGCCGTGCGCCAGCTTCAGCTCCGTCTGTGCTCTGCTATCCATCTGCTACGCTCGGCGACCGGAAAGTGGAGTTCATTCAGACATGAATTGAAAGTTTCCGCATATGCGATATGCCTGCGAAAAGATAAGGTTACAGCGCACCACCTACCACTTTAAGCGCCAGCTCCTTGCAGCTCCTCAGCGCAGCTCACTCCGCTCACGATTCACCAACCACTCTCACGACCATTTTGCATTATCACCTTGCGTCGGTTGTCTCTTGCTATCACTGGCAACGCATTGATTGGTTCGGTGGGCTGGATTGCGTGTCCCCCCTTCACCCACTACAGCCATAAAATAAAGCCTTCGTTGTGTGCTTTGGCTGCCTGCCCTCCCCCTGCTCCTCCCGTTCATTTAAGGTTATCCTGCTGAGTTTTGCACTTTTTTGGCCTTTTTTCGATTTTTTCCTTTTTATACCCTACACCTATGGTAATAGGGTATAATAACTTTGTGCGAAAATTGTAACGCATTAAAGGAGCCCTCCTAGGTATAGACATAAGTATATAGAAATGATCAGAAACACTTTCTCTATTGATTTCCGGTTGTCCGTCTGTCCGTCTGTCCGTCTGTCTGTCTGTCTGTCTGTCCGTCTGCGTGTTCGGGAAAAATAGAAAGAAGGAGTTGTCCGATTTGAACCAAATTTGGTACACAGTCACAGTGAACCTCGGGTTAGGTAAAGTGTTAAAATTAGTTAAATCGGTCGAAGGACACGCCTACAATGGGCCTGTAAGTCCCACTACCTCGGGTTTTTTTCCAATTAAATTGCTATAAATTGTCTAATTACTCATTCAAAAGAATAATACTTTGTATTTATGGTTAGGTGTGGAGCCTCTGCAAAATACCAAAAAATGGGCGTGGTCCGCCCACTGTATAGGCGGCAACAATTTTCCGGTAAAATGGCTCCCAATTGACTAGTTACGAATATAAATGAATGAAATTCGGTTCCCAAGTTGATGTACAGGTCTTAGATGCCATACAAGAAAATGGGCGTGGTCCGCCCACTATATAGGCGATAAACGAAAAATCCTCTTATATTCCATAATATATACACCAGAGCGTCCAGAATTGGTTACTTCGTTCCTGGTAGGAATATCTTTTAATTCTCCAGAAATGGGCGTGGTCCGCCCACCATGGGGGCAGTAAAATAAATATGCCGATAACATCTGTTGTACACCTGTCAGAGCATCAATATTTGGCACGTATAGTCCTATTAGGTATATGTTGTAGTCTGCCAAAAATGGGCGTGGTCCGCCCACTCTGTAGGTTGTAAATCAAATGTACCCACAATTTCAGTGAAATCACACCACTTGGGAACATGGTGTAGGGTATTACTCTGTCGGTGAAACCCGACTGATACTTCCTTACTTGTTATACCCTACACCTATGGTAATAGGGTATAATAACTTTGTGCGAAAATTGTAACGCATTAAAGGAGCGGTCCTAGGTATAGACATAAGTATATAGAAATGATCAGAATCACTTTCTCTTTTGATTTCCGGTTGTCCGTCTGTCCGTCTGTCCGTCTGTCTGTCCGTCTGTCCGTCTGTCTGCGTGTACGCAAAAAAAAGAAAGAAGGAGTTGTCCGATATGGACCAAATTTGGTACACAGTCACAGTGAACCTCGGGTTAGGTAAAGTGTTAAAATTAGTCAAATCGGTGGAAGGACACGCCTACAATGGACCTGTAAGTCTCACTACCTCGGTTTTTTTGCGTTCAAATTGCTGTAATTTGTCTAATTACTCATTGAAAAGAATAATACTTGGTATTCAAGTTAAAGGGGTGGTCATCTATGTCATACGAAAAAATGGGCGTGGTCCGCCCACTATATAGGCGGCAAAATTTTTCCGGTAAAATGGCTCCCAATTGACTAGTTACGAATATAAATGAGTGAAATTCGGTTCCCAAATTGATATATAGGTCTTAGATGCCATAGAAGAAAATGGGCGTAGTCCGCCCACTATATAGGCGATAAACGAAAAATCCTCTTAACTTCCATAATATATAAACCAGAGCGTCTAGATTTGGTTACTTCGTTCCTGGTAAGAATATCTTTTAATTCTCCAAAAATGGGCATGGTCCGCCCACCATGGGGGCAGTAAAATAAATGCACCTACTATTTCAGTGAATTATCACCCTACTTGGGAACATGGTGTAGGGTATTACTCTGTCGGTGAAACCCGACTGATACTTCCTTACTTGTTGTAGTTATTGTTGCTGTTTTGTGCGTGTTGATTTTTTGCTGATTTCTTTAATTTTTTGCTCGTTCCGGAACATTCGCCTTTGGTTGCGTTCAGTTAGCACGAAACTTGTTGGCATGTGGCAAGTGGCATGTGGCATATGGCATGTGTTAAACGACAGCGTAAAATATGCATTGCCATTGGTGTGAGTGCGAGGGTGTGGCAAATGGGCTTAAAGCCTTTGTTAAGCGAAAATTTATGAAGTGTGGCACTTGAGCGGAAATTTTAGTATAACTTTAAAAAATCAAGTGGAAAGTGCAGATTGAATATGTTCTCCAACAATCTGTTAAAGCAGCTTATCTCCATTTGCGTTAAATATTAATTCATTTGCGTTGCCTTAAGAAAAGGGCTTACATTAACCTTACGAAAACAGTGGAATCCTTAGAGCAGGAATAACCAAAGTACCATATTGAACAAGGTGAAAAAATAAGGTTGATAGAGAGAAAAATTATCTAAGGTAACGCGAAATACCTCCTTTAAACATTAGAGGGCATTCATGATATGGTGCAAAGGGCCTTGCAGAGGTGCATATTCTCATAATTGGTGTTTCACATGCAATCACAACAATGAAAAATACACGGCCAATATTTTGCTAGACCAATTTCTATTATATACGAAGCAAGATTGTGAGCACAGTTTTCCATTTGAGGGTTCCACAAAAAGAAGGCAGTAAATAACAGCAACAGTTTTCTCTTCTAGTCTGCTATTGGACACTAATCAAAGCAGTTTGTTAGAGATATTTTACGTGATCTAAAAAAAATTCTTTTTTCTATATATGTACATATATATATTTATATACATATGTATTATAAATTTTACATATAATATAGCGGCCACGTGCCTACAGAACTATCAAAGTTAGCAATTTGCAGCAAATTTTGATCTACAACCACCTTCGAAGTTATACCCACTACCCACTATGCATTTGCACCATATCGTGAGCACTACTATTGTAATTCCTTACTCAAAATTTAAGATCTATTATATGAAATAATCCAAAATAACGCCCAGATTTTCTCAATTTTTTCACGCTTCACACTTAACCCCCAAATGCCTTATTTTTCTATTGAGCTAATAAAATCATTTTAAACTAATTTTTGGTCAAAATGAACGAATTTTAAGTCGGTTTTTTAATTAGACCCTTACTTTACCCGGTACAGGTGAAAATACCCACCCCGCCTTTTGGCAGGATTGGGCATTCCCGCTTAAATTTTTATACCCTACACCTATGGTAATAGGGTATAATAACTTTGTGCCAAAATTGTAACGCATTAAAGGAGCCTTCCTAGGTATAGACATAAGTATATAGAAATGATCAGAAACACTTTCTCTTTTCATTTCCGGTTGTCCGTCTGTCCGTCTGTCCGTCTGTCTGTCTGTCTGTCTGTCTGTCTGTCCGTCCGTCTGCGTGTATGCAAAAAAAAGAAAGAAGGAGTTGTCCGATTTGGACCAAATTTGGGACACAATTACAGTGAACCTCGGGTTAGGTAAAGTGTTAAAATTATTCAAATTACCCGAAGGACACGCCCACAACGGGTCTGTAAGTCCCACTACCTCGGATTTTTTTCGGTAAAATGGCTATAATTTGTGTAATTACTCATGGAAAAGAATAATACTTGGTATTCAAGTTAAGAGGTAGGTCTTCTATATCTCAGGAAAAAATGGGCGTGGTCCGCCCACTATATAGCCGGCAAAAATTTTTCGGTAAAATGGCTCCCAATTGACTAGTTACGAATATAAATGAATGAAATTCGGTTCCCAAGTTGATATATAGGTCTTAGATGCCACGCAAGAAAATGGGCGTGGTCCGCCCACTATATAGGCGATAAACAAAAAATCCTCTTAACTTCCATAATATATACACCAGAGAGTCCAGATTTGGTTACTTCGTTCCTGGTAGGAATATCTTTTAATTCTCCAGAAATGGGCGTGGTCCGCCCACCATGGGTGCAGTAAAATAAATATGCCGATAACATCTGGTGTACACCTGTCAGAGCATTAATATTTGGCATGTATAGTCCTATTAGGTATATCTTGTAGTCTGCCAAAAATGGGCGTGGTCCGCCCACTATGTAGGTTGTAAATCAAATACGCCCACAATTTCAGTGAATTATCACCCTACTTGGGAACATGGTGTAGGGTATTACTCTGTCGGTGAAACCCGACTGATTGCTTCCTTACTTGTTTTTAATGAATTATTTCTTGTTTTGGATATTGATCCATATTTTCTTCTTTATTTTTGATTGTGATACTCTAAGAAACAGCTTTTTGTACTTAAACGACATAAATGAATGTTACATTTTGAACAAAATGCCGAGTTTCAGATTTGCATCCGCTCATTTTGCATGTTTTTTTGCCATATCGGTCCACCAAAGACCAATCTGATCGTGGCGAACATCATAAGTTGGGAAATAGGATGTCTTCGGCAGTGATGAGTAGTCTCACTTTGAATAATCGATCATAACCAGGCTGATCTTTGTGATCTTCATCGTCATCTTCAGAATCACTTTTTTATTCACCTTCTATATCTTCGTTATCAGTTGGAATTTTTTTCATCATTGCTAAAATCTCTTCCTGAGACAGATTTTGAATTTTTCGACGCGATATTTCTATGAAAAACGAAAAAACGGCGAACAAACACAAAAACTTAAAAGCACACAATGATCAATTTTGAGCGGAATAATATATTTTAATATATTTAATTCATTAAATGCCAGTATATTCTTACATCACTTAATAAATATTTAAATTTCCTACTCACCAGTATTTTTTTTAACTCTGTACGATGAAATTAACTATATTTTTTCTTTTTTTGAAAATCACTGTTTGAACGAATATATTTATTTACGTCCGAGCACTGCCAAATTTGACTTTGAAATTAATTTTCTGCCAATCGAAATAAGCTATACCCATGCGCTACAAACAAACACATGCTAGCATATATTACTTAAGTTTTGGGAATCCCCTTACTCTGAATTTTTTATTTATGTTGTTTTTAGGGAACTTTTCGTTAAGCCCGCCTAAAGGCAGGCCTGGGAATTACAGGGTTAACACTGGAAGAAAAGTACTTACCAACAAAATACAGATTTTATAGTTTTTATCTATCTTATCTAATATTTAACCCTTCCGCACAAATTCTAATTCTACCCCTCATAAACAATTTGTGGGTCAATTTGACCCAATAGCAAAAACACATCAGCATTGTTCTCACAAGTCAAATTATAAAATACCGTTATCGCTGAGCAAAGCAAAATACACAAACAACCAATAGGACACGCACACACGCTTTTGATATTGATGCACATACATATGTCTGAACTTTTTGTTGGTGGTCAAAATGACCCACAAATTGTACATGCGTACGTAAAATATTCAAAATACAATAAAAAAAATTGGCTATTCCCGAAAAAAAATGTTTAACGTAAAATCTATCATAACACATTGACTGAGGATATGAAAAAGTTTAAAGAGCGTGAAGCAATCCTAAGATATAATTTTAGCCGTTTTTTCTTTAAAATTGGGTCATTTTGACCCAATTTGTGCAGAAGGGTTAAAAATGGCAGCGTATGCATAATAATATTGGATTCTAATAATAATTATTGATTCGTATCGAGTGTGTCTGAATATTACTGAATATTAAAACTGTTGATACTTGCAATAGGATAATTCGATTAATTCGCAGTAAAACTTTAACTGCTTCGTAATGAAATTATTTCCTGTGATGGTAAGAGTGTGAGTATGTGTCTGGCTGAAATATGCTTCTGCTTCAGCATACCACTCTGATGGCATATGTTAGTTATGAAAAGAGAGCAAAAAAGGCCTCTGAGCAATTATCTGGCATTTTTCGGCGTGCGGATGTGTGTGCTTTTTGCAAATGCCAAATTTTTCGACATACAAAGCTACTCATCAAATTTGTATGCACTTTATTTCGCTGCCGCACACACACACACACACACACACACATACAAGTGCATATCTGCGATTTGCATTATTGACAACAGGAAAACAAAAGAAAAAACTTCAGCAACTACCAAAATGAACAAGAGGAAAAACTTATTACAGGCTTTAGTAAAAAAGATACACTCGATGCAGAAGGAAGACGCAGACGGACTCAGCTGCAAAGATAAAGGCACGTACCACGGAGCCACATGCGAATACACACAGATACACAGACACATAAATGAAATACAATCAGAATTTGTGAAACAAACGCGTTTTGGCGTAGCGCAAGCTGTAAGCCGCTGGCTGCAAGTTGCAAATGCGGCCTCAACAGCCCGCCAGATGGCGCAGCGGGCGGCGGCGACAAGGGGCGGCAACTCGCTTTACGCTTTCGAAAATATAATGCGGTGCAATAAAAATTTTAAAAGCAACTCAAGTTAAGTAATAATAACAGCAGCAACTACAACAACAACAACAAATTTTGCCGCACCAAAAATGCAGTCTGAAACAAAAAAAGGAGAAGTGCAAGAAAAAAGGCGCAAAACAAAGCAAAAAAAAGGAATTGTTCTCTGCAAAGTAATGAGAACTGCAATAGTAAGTAAAACAACAACAACATGAAGAACAATAGCAACAGCAGCGGCATCAAGAAAGATGCTAACCAAGATTAAAGAGATGGGGCGGGGGCAGGGAAGAGCAGAGAAGGCCGTGTAGGAGCACCACTGCGCAGTTTGGATGGAGTTGTCGAGGCTTGGGCAGGATATGCATGCATAATAAACAGGCGAGCTGCTTTATCCTTTGTGCTGTTGCTTTGCAAGCAATTCTTTTTGTCTGCTCTCTTTTTTACAATTTTTGGTTGTTATTTCTTTGTTCGCTTTTCGCAATTTCTTTCGCTTTTATTGCTGTTTATTGTGCTGTGTCTCTTGCACTGGCATTTTATTTCATTGCACTTGAAACAATTGCGCTATAGCAACAGCAACAACAAGCAACGAACAGAGCCAACAACTACAACAACAACAACAAACTAACTGCACCAGGCAGCTACAGCAGCGATTGCAGTGAATGCAGCAGCAGCAGCACTTTTTATATGCCGTAATGACGTGTTGCCAGGAAGTGGTTTCTTTACTGCTGGTTCTTCCCCGCCCGCTGCTGCTGGTTCGACAATACGCCAGTAAGCACATGTATATTTATGATTGTGCATATGTAAGTGTATGTGTATGGGTGAGTGTGTGCAACTTGAAATTCACCACTTAACAAAGCCATAATAGTTCGCCTTGCAAATTACCTTGGCGCACCGATATTCAAGCATACGCACACATATACACATATACATGCTCAAGTATGTGTATGAAAATGTGAAGAAAAACCATGACCGTTTAGGGGTGTTGCCTGTTGCAAACGCAAAGTTATGGCAGCGTAAATAGTTCAGCAAACTGCTGGACACTTCAAGATGCGCGGAGAGGTGCAGCAGCACAGCCACGAGCACATTTGATGAATAGCTTCAGCGGTGGGCATGGTACGTGTGCGAGTCGGCAATGCAAAGGCTTCACAACTTCGAAGATTTCAGTCAGAGAATTTTCATTAGAAAAATACAATTTTATGCAATTTCAGCAACAGAGAAAATTCTGCCAGCAGAAATCATCGAAATCAAGGACTGTTACCATTGATTTCAAAAATATTTTATAAGTTTTGAAATATAAAATCTTTAAAAATCAGTAGCTCACACTTTCTAATACAAGGCCACGCTTTCGACCGCATATTTTAATATTGTTGAAGTTTAATTTGAGTAATTGGTTGGGCTTAAAACAGCTGCCGTTTTAACTGTCCTTTCGATTTTTTTGGATCTTGTAAGGAATCTATTGACGTGAGCCTAACTCGCATTTGATTGGTTTTCAGTTTTAATCAACAACCACTGAAAGTGACATATTTTCAACGTAGTGTAATATCTAACCGACATAATATTTTTGTATGCTTTAATTTTCTAACAATTAAAATTCTCGTAAAATTTTTTTAACTTCAAAATTATCTGTTCGAACTGGGTTAATTACGATTCGCGAAGTTGAGATAATTCAAGTTTAGCAGCTCATGCAGATGAAATAACTGAATGAAGCTTTTGTTTGATATTTTTCCACCATTACAATCGTAATTCAAGAACACTCATTCCATTCAGATTTCATTTTCGTCCAAACTTTTAAATAAGAACGTCGAAATCGATTTCCGTTTCCTTTTAATTGCACTTCCAACCATGATACCGCTCTTCGAGATGATCATATTTTCCTTTCAATTCCAGTGTATTCCTTTGTTTTCTTAATTTTGTTTCCGATTTTGAATTGCACAAATAGAAGTCATATCTCTTCGGAGTAAATCTTTCAAGAGGAATTTCTGAGTTTAATACCACTACAAATTAATTAACTGCTTCCAGCTAAAATTTGATATTTACCTCGAAGTGGAGGATTTCTGCAAATTTAGCAATTAAACGAAGTCTCTATGAGCCTGATACCCAAAATGGTGCTAGTGCCTGCGCCAGAGATATTGCTACGTAAAAGCGTCCTTTGCTTGTAATGCGAAATGCACACCAAAGCACACATGCATATTATCCATTTGTGCATGTGTGCAGAATACGAGCATTGCTGCTGAAGTGCATACACTTTCACGAAGGACATGCTGGAAATCCTCCTACCCTCCTCCCCCCGCAGCGTACAATACCAGAATTTTACAAAACAAAGCCCGCTATGCAAATAAAGCCAACTAAAATTCGTTCGAAATATTTTTGTGTTATTTAAATTTCAGTTTGCTTTTGTTGTTCCTTTTACAAGTAAGCGGCTTGAGTGCGGCAAGCAAGAAATGTATACAATATAATTTACGAAATTGCTTTAAGAAGCGTCCACGCACACACACAAACAGCGCATTTGCTGAAAGAAACACCAAAGGCACTTGAGCTCATCGCAGGATACTCAGTGTGAAAGCTTCCGTACCTGATTCAAGCGGCGCACACACACAAATGCAAGAAACAGAGCAGCATGCACTTGAGCGGCAAATGCATGCATTGCGGGAATAGAAAAGCAGCGTGGCTGCTGAATAATGCACGGCAAGAGGCGTGTTAGCAGAAGTGATTGACTGAGTGACAGACCGAATGAGCCAGCGTGAGTGCCGCTGAGTGAGTGACGGACAGGCGGACAAAGAGACAGACAGGCATAGGCGAGAGAAGCGGCAGCATGGCCAAATGGAGCAGACGGGCAGGTGGGCGGACGCCGAAGCAGCAGGTGCTCACACAGGCTTAAGTGCTTCGAGGTGGAACTATTTTTCGCACATGCAAAACACGAGCAAAGCGAGCAGAGCGAGCGGCCAGGCGAGCAGCAGAGAGACCGAGAAGTAGCTATTTTTTTTATTGCAATAGCAAAAGCCTAAAAAGAATAGTAACACAGAATGGCAGCAAGGAAGAAGAATGACTTGAGAAATCCTTGCAAAGGAGAACAAACTCAAGCATACGTGAAATTGTGTGAGAAGGTAAAAAGTAGCTCGCAGCCGCAGACAAAACTGCACACACCCATGCCAACAACGCGCACACAGGTGCAGTGCGTATGTGTGGCAGTGTGTGGAGCGCATGAATGCATGCCACTTAATATACATGCAAAAACAACATGCAGAAAAAGCGGCTGCCTGCATAAATTCTGCATTTGAGCTTAAAGTGCCAAGCTTAAAGCAGGCGTAAAGGTCTCGCCACTCAAAGTGCACTCAAGCCCTGCTCAAGCCGCTTCAATGACGTGCTTTTCATACATATGTGAGTAGCCCGGGCGGCTTCCGTCCTCCCTATAGTAACAATCGATGCAGTTGCTGCACGCTTACAAGGGCCGCAGTACCACATTAGCATGCTTTACACACACATGCACATGTACACACACTTATGCAATGCAACCGAGGAAACGCCGCAGACCTGGAACCGTAGTTTATCCACAACTCAGCCCAAAATGACAACATATTTGGTGGTATGGGAAATCACAAGATTTTAAAAACTTAAATTCGGACACCAAAATTGCACATTTGCACCATTTTTGGCTAATTCTCATATCTTAATAATAAAATAACTTTCGAAAAAGTTTTTAAAGCAAATTTATCGAAAATCATACGATGTTTGCTCATGAGAGTAGAGCTTCTTGTTATGAACATAAAGCTTGTTGATTCCGTTCGGAAATGGTTGTAGAATAAATTTGTAGGACTTTTTGAAAAATGAAATTTCCATTCAACTAGATACAAATTATAATTGTTAATATTTATAAGCAATACTTTAATTCAATTGTCAAAATTCATTAGTTATCTTACATACAGACGACAGAAAATGCATAGAAGTGGGTAGCTGGGAGCCGTTGGAGACCTTGCTCCTGCCTTTAGTAGCGCCTGTCTTTTCATGGCTCGAACAGATCTCGAAGCTAGGTATCAAGCCTCTGGAAATTTGTGGAACACACTCAAATTCTGACAGATCATTACTTTGACCACTCCTAAACTAAACTCCTAACTAGTATCGCTAAAGGCCCAACAGGGTCTATGCGTGACCTTTATAGGCAGCCAAATTAACCTAACCTAACATATGTACATATTTTTGATTCTAGGCCTACATTTTTTTAGACTTAAAACCCGTCATTGTGCATCATTTTGAAAACAAATAAACAGAATATTTTGCTGCCGACCTGCTTTTCAGGGTACTATGGTTTCCAGCTGACATTATATTATAGTTACATACGATTGATGTATAAGGGATACATGCGAGTCATTAGTGAATCATGGAGTTGCCATATTCTTATCACTGCCAGCGCAGTCGCAGAATTTTCTACTTACTTTACTTAACTGCAGTCACTTTTCTTTAAACTCTAAGCAAATTATTCAAGGTTTCCGTTTTATAATTTGCTGGCACGAAAGATCGCTTAAGCTTTAAAGACGATTGCTACCAAGTGGCTGAAGCTACTATTGTGCAGCTGGGTTTTTTCTCCCAGATTTTATAACAACATCTCTTTTCCAAACATTTTTTTAAAAGACGACAATTAGAAATTATTTTCGCTCTTAAGATTTTGTTGCTTTGCCCTCGTCATCGCCTTTCGCCCTCTGCCTTTTGTTAATTGCTTGATGGTTTTTGTTGTTGCTGCTGCTTACTAATTGCTAATGACGCGCTTAGCAGCATGCCAATATTACCAACACTTGCTGGTGCCGCCATTGGCAGCAACATGACAACAACAAAGGCAGCACCAACAAGGAGAGCAACAGCTGTGACCGCAGTTTTGTTAATTAATGCACTGTTTCGTTCTTTTTTGGGGAGCCTCTGCGAAAACGCAAGCATAAAGTAATTCGATATTTTCTGAAAGCAGTGCCTCTTCCCACATGCCCCTAAGGCGACAGGCGGGATTAAAAAGCAAAGGGAGTGTATGTGGGCAGTGCTTTGCATGGGCTTTAGCAATCAACTCTCGGTAGAGTGCGAAAACCATAATCAACTGCATTTTGAAGCGAAAACTGCCAGTAATAAACAAGTGCCGAATTGCGGCATGTGTGCGTCGGAAAGACGCTAGACACTTGGCCTCACAAACACAGTGATAAAAGCTGCCTATTGAAATTTTTGAAGCACATGCACAGCAAATTTATGCAAAGTGCGTGCATTTTAAGTGTGAACAACATATGCAAATTGAGTGCTTAAAATATTTGTTAATGCCGGTGCTTTAATTGCCGCTTCATACGAAATTGTCATTCACACAAGCACGCAGATGCATATACATATGTAAGTGAACATACTCGTATATGTTTACTTTAGCGTGTGTGTGTGCAGAATGCAAAAATTGTGTTCAGTATATCTGTCTCTCTGTCTTCCGCTCGTTCTCGCTCTCTCTCTCTCTTGGAAACGGTAGCGTATGAATGATTTTAATTTTAATGCTTCCTTGGTTGCCGCAGCCTGAACTGCAGTGTTAAAAGGCAGGGCAGATAAGGGCGAGGCAGCACAGGGACGAAGATTCTAAATTAAATGGCATTACACACACACTGATATCCATTCACTTTCGTTTTATTGTCTCTTAACATAGGCAAATTTTAGCTTTTGCACACACCTCAAGGAATCTGTCGAATTACCAGCGAGCATCGCTTACTCCTTGTCTAACGGGAAATTCAATTTGTAAGATTCGTTCATACTTTAAAGTCTTTCAGAATAAACAAAATATGTATTAACATTGCCTTTACTCGCTTCCATATTCAGCCTTTCGCATTGCCACAGCTCGAGCTCATAGCCTCTTTACAAAAGCAACTTCAATATACATATATACATCCCTTTCCCATTTTAAGCCACGATAGCTCTTCAAAAGTGAAGTCAACGCTCTAAATGCAATTAAAAAAGTGTCAGAAACACTGCGCGAATTAAAATGTTTAGGGTTAGCATGGGCACACGCACGCCCACACGCATACACACACGCATTTATATACACTCACAAACGCTTAAATTTCTGTTTACAGCAGCGGGGTGTATGTGCGCTGCCACACTGAAGGTATTTTAAATTGCGCCTCCAACGCTTGCCTGGCATAGCAGGGGGCGAGCGGGGTTGGTAAGGCTGTCAAAAAAAACCCTCTTGCCACACTTGACAGCATCAAATAACTCACTTCATCTCATAAGCTTTCATGTGGCCAAATATGTACACATATTTCCAAAAGCAAACAACAAAAGAACTACATTTTTACTTGCATGATTTTCTTTGTGGCATTCTCTCAGCCTTTTCGTGGTTTTTTTGAAATTTTCTAAAGTGCTACTTTCTTCACCTGCATTAAATATGCCCTGCCCTACTGTTACTTTAAAATGCCAAACATAATTTATCATAACCGTTGCACGCTTCCTTGCCATGACTCTTCCCTCTACTATAGTATTTTTGTATTCATCTAAAACAGTGGCGTATTAAAGAACCGACACTGCCACTTGTGGAGCAAAAGAGGTGCCAATTTTTCTGCAGAATTTAATTTAAGGAAAGGAACAACCTTAGTGTAGAGATTTTTGGAGCACATCGGTTTTCCTATTGTTTAAACCACTTCCGATCTTTAATAAAAAGTGTGAGACAATCAAGGAATATTCTTAGCATGATGACAAATGAGAAACGTCTTTCTTAATTGTGAGCCCCTGCAACAAAGCAGCGCTGCCGACGCGTCTGGAACTCTATTCACCCTGATATATATATATATATAATATGCATGTATATGTGTATGTATGTATGTGAGTGCGGCGCTGTGCAATCCTTTTCGCATCAATTTATTTGCGTCATTATGCGCAGTCATTAATAATCTTGACTGAATGCCAGCGACTCTTCTTCGTTTTCGTCTTACAAGTGCGTACCCGCATGTGTTTGTTTGTGTGTGTGTGTGTGTGTGAGTTAGGACTTCTGAAAGCGCGGCAGGCACACAAACAATAATTTAAGCGAATTTTAGGAGGAAGTTGCGGTGAGTGTTAGACAAATACTTTAGGCTGGCAGCGCTTGAAAGCCTTTTTTCCTTTTCAATGGCAACAGAATTTCCCGGCGTTGCTGCATTTTCTCGAATTTCGACAAAAAAGCGTCGAATTCTAACACAATCTCGTGCGCTCCCTCAGCACCGACCGCTCCCTTAGCTTCCAGGCGGTGCCCAACTCTCGCAAAAGAAGTAATTACGGAATTCAGTTATGGCGCAAGGGAAGGAAGGCAAAAAAAAGAATTGCAAACAACAACAAGCGGAAGGGGAAAGAGAAAGAGCAAGAGAATCCTTTCACTTGAGCGTTCAGTCACCACAAAATTTCAATTAAATAAAAAGTACTTTTGCCATGATGAAACCGCACCCACAAACACACTAACAGACAGATATGGAGTTACACGCACGCACAAACACAAGCACACAGACGTCGGTAGCACATTACTGTGAAGTGTGCAGAGGGTGCTTACACTTCATTTCATTTAATTTGTTGCTATACTGTGTGTGCATATGTATGTGTGTGTGTGTGTATTTGTGCTTTCTGTGTGTTGCTGGCGTCTGAAAATGAAGCAACAAAAAGCTTCAAAGCAACTCTCTCTTTTTTTTATTTTGTTGCTACTGCCTGCCTGCCCTCACCGCGTGCATGCCACCCCTTCAGTGGCCACTCTGTACTTCCTTTGCTCCTGTGCTCACAAACTCGCACACGTTCAAACACAATCTTGAGCTGAGAATGTATTGCATTCTCAGAAGAAGCTGCGTACACGAAGGTCCTTTCTGTAACACCGGTTGCTTCCGCTCGCTTCATTTGTTAAAGCACAAGTGCTGCCAAGTTTTGTTTTTGAAATTTACACAATTGCAGCCAAGTTTGTTTGCTGTCTTTGTTGTAGCATTCTAGTTTACCTCCTTTGAGCGTGCCGCGCTTGGTTTGCCTCTAGCGGCTTTAGCAGGCAACACACTGCAGGGAAAGACCGCTACAAAGGGACACAAGCGACAAACAAAATTATGTTTTCGCAGCTGCTGCGTATCAGCCAATGACCGTGGCATTTGGTATGCAGCCACCACATTACAAAAAAGTGCAACGTTGCATAATTCCTCACTTTTCTCGCAATATTCACATAAAAGAATGAGAGACCTTTCTTGAATGGTCGAGCATTATACTATATCTAAATAGTGGCAGATTAAAATCAATAAAAATCGACAGTAGAACAAATACTAAAATATGATATATCAAAGCCGATACCGCCTATCAGGGCAGCTTAGCGCTTTAAGTTTGTTTTAATTTGTATTGTAATAAAGAAATAAATAATAATAATCATATATCGAAGATTTTCCTTGTTGGAAAAAAATATACAAATTAAGCTACTTACTTTATTTTTATTTGGCAAAATGTTAATTGAATAAATAATAGCAAATAATGTGTAGGTGAGAGGGTGGTACCTTCGTCTCTTTTTGTTTGAAGGCCTATATTTCAGAAGGTAATCAATATATTTAAAAGCCGATTAGACTGTTACAATACCTCATTATTTACCAATGAAATGTTATACTAAAATTTCTTTAAAAAGTTCTGTTTGTATTATTTTTTTCATGATTAGTAAAAAAAGCCATTTCGCTGAATGTGCCCTCATGCCAGGGTAGCTTCGGCATTTGGCGGGGCACTTTAGGCATTCACACTTTAAAGTACCATAAGGTGATACAAAATCTTGTTTAGACTAAATAAGACATGTTTTTGGTTACACAACACGTATTTATTATATTTTGCATTAAAAAATGTAAAAAAATCTTGTTTAAGAGCTTAAAAAAAATTTACTTATTGTCAAATTTTTTTTATAAATTATTTGTTATGTATAAGGTTTAAAGTGCTGAGATCGACCCTAATATTAATTTTGTGTGGTTACGGGAGGTTTAAGCCAGGTTCGAGGGTCTTGGAAGCTTCAACTCGATTTCGATTTTTAGTACCTGTGAAGTTATATTGACGAATGTGCCCCATGAAAAAAAGACGAGTCCACCCTGGTGTCACTTTTTTTTCTTTTTATTTTTTTACTTCTAATTTCAGTGCTTTATTTTCACATAAAACTCTTTTATTTACAAAATAATTGGTATTCAAGTAATATTAATACAATTTTGTTCGAAATAATGGTATAAATACGGTACAAACTTCTTACGTTACCGACCTGAAAATTCGGCAACGAAGCGCGAAAACACAAAATCAAACGTAACTTTGTCAGCTGTTCAGATAGAGATGGCAAACTTTGTGAGGGGTATTTATGCTAGTGATGGGTTAGTTTTTGCTAATAAACAGTGATGTTCGGTGACTCCTTCATACCGAAATCGCCTTTGACGAATGTACCCCAAGGACGAATGTACCCCCCTCTCCCCTACTGTATTTTTTTCTATTGCAATGAGATGACTTACAGCTTGGTGAAGATTCGAAAAATATGAACTCATTTGATATGATATTTTCCAAGAGAAATTAAATAAATTAATTTTAAATGTAAAATCAAATAATACATAACGAAAGGACTAATTTTGAATAGCATGTTTTAAGCAACGTATACATGCTAACTGATATTCAGATTATTATGTTTTCTAAATTTACTGCTGAAAATGAGCTTAAAATTATAATTTTGAAATTGAATTTTCATGTTATTGGTTATTTGTTATAGCTCTGAAATCCAGCTTACGCTTTGAGAATTTCAAGTTATTCTTCGGAAAATGGATTTATTTTTCCGTGATTGAATTGACTAATTAAAAACACCACATCTAAAGTTCGCTTAACCAGAGGACACTTTTCGCAATTTAATTGTTTAATTTGGTAGATATTTAAAAAAATTTCGGTTGACAATTTCGTTCGTGAGTGCCAAACATGACAACGGTCACTAAGGGCCAAACTGCCAGAAGGACACAATGGCTGGAGTGCATTTGTCTGTGTTTGTGTGTGAGTGTTTTGAAAAATAAAGTCATTAGAAAACTTGAAAGTGCCATTGTTGCCACAAGAGAAAATGCTTCATATTTATTATGGGGTATTTCGCATCCCCAACGGGGCCAGCAAAACCCCTTCCACACACATGCACACACTTTAAAAAGTTCATTCGTTCCCACTATCACTCCCCCGGCACTCTATTCCAACCATCAGTCTCAGCGAGATTTGCGCGGGTACCAACGTGGTTGACTGGTTTTATTTTATTACTTACTTCAGTGCACGATGGCTGCAGAGGTTGGTGGGGGTGCAGCACGCGCAGGCTATATAAATTGCATTCCTGTTGCGCAGAACAAACAAAGCGAACAGCGCCGCAGTCGCCCCCTCCGCAGCTACATTCTCATTCTCATTGTCGTTATTGTTGATGTCTTCGTCGGCAGCGTGGCTGCGTAATCAGCAACAAAAACAACAACAAGAACAACAACAAGAACAACAACATTAAAGAGAATTCCCCACTGTCGTTATAATTTTCGTCAACATTTTCGTTTCAATTTTCGCAATTTTACTACCGCATTTTGCGGTGTCATGCTTCGCAGCGGCTAGCTGCTCCTCTTGGCACACACACATATACGCATAGCCGTGCATACATGCACATATAATGCTGTGCATTGTTGCAGCTTCCCCTTGGGGCATAACGTGGGGAAGGACGCACTGAGCGAATTTCGGTTGGGAATAGTGCGCGCGCTGCTGCATTTTATTGAAATGGTTTGAGTGTATTTGCTTTCCATTTGTATTGGCGCATATGGCAAGTACCTTCACACTTCACACTTGCCATGCCGGTTGCCATGCCAACCGCAAAGCAATGATCTATGCATGTCTGTGGTTAGTAAAATGGGTTGGCATTTGGCCAGCGGGCACAGCAAGTTCACCTGACTAATTGGCAGCGCTTCCTACCACATTTACAAATTGAGAATTGCACATTAAGAGTTGATGCTTCTGTGTGTGTATCTTATTTTTTACCATGCCGTCTCATTGGAAGTCACTCAACTGATAATTTTATTCAATCTTATTAAATATGGTAGCAATTTGGTTCAAACTAAAAAATTCAGTGATTTTTGAGGACCGAAATACAATACAAATATTATTACAAACTGACATAATTAAGCTTATTCATATAAATTTCTATTCTTGTGTTCTCAAGAGAAAGAATTGAATAGAAGATGACTTATTATCAGTGTAAAAATAATGCATGGTTTGAAAATGTTTTCCTCATATATGTGCAGTAAACATATCCTATCTGTTTCAGTGATTCTATATTCGATCTTGAATGTAGGCTTAAAAGTTATATCGAGCAAAATATTTGCAACTTTCGCCTTTGTAAAGCTTCTCAACCCAATCGGAAATGGTCAGAGATTAGATTTCTCGCTGCTGTCAATTTGTATTGAGAGAAATCTCAGCTGAAGTCCGTTTAAGCACAGTTTTCTAAATAGAGATAAATATTTTTAACGTTTTCTTTCTACCCGGCTAATAAATCATATGAAAAAAATATCATACAGATTTAAACATAATAAAGTACAAGTATGACACAATTGCTTACGGCTTTGATTTATTTTAACACCGACGAGTTTAAAGTCACTACTTTAAATAAGCTTTAGCTGAGCTAGGCAACATTTTATGTCAGTCTGACATAATCTAAATCCGACATCAACCTAGCTCTTATTAAAATATACCTGCATACAAACCTGCATAATGTGTGTGTGCATGTGTATTAGTGTGCATATAAATTTTGTAATAACTACGACGAGCAGCGCTGGCAGCATTGGATGCAGAGTCCCTGGCGTAACCACCGATACAAGCAGAGAGCCTGCTTTATAGGCAGTGGGCACGGCAACCCGCTAGGGATGCACTTTAATTTGTGCGCCACTGTAAATAAGCAACAAATGAAATTTTTATATTTGCGCCCTTCACTTTCAAGCTACTCGCATTCGCCCGGACCGCTGTCACGGCTAACCGCAATTTCAGAGCCACTTTTGCAACTGCCGCTGACATTTTCCGTGCTCGGATCCCTTTCTGCTTACTTTGCTTTGTTATCTCGTCGCTTTGGAAATTTATTCAATTTACGATTGAATATCCTTTTTGCCTGCGCTGATCTGATTACTTGTCTGATTCTGATGCAGCGGCTACGGCAACTGCTGCAACTGCATTTGTTTGTTGCGTTTTTCTGCGTTTCCGCGCAACCCGGAAAAGTCGGTTCCTTTTAGCGTGGCGCTCTTCTGGCATGTCGCTTAGAGTGGCTCTGGCAAGCGCAAAAAGTTAATTGGATTTAGCCATTGGTGTAAAGCAGCAAAGAACGCCAGTCTAGCGCAGCATACAAATTTTATTACAAATTGATTATTCTCGTACTTTTCCGAATAGGGGTGGAAAATGGTGAACGGCAAATGGTGAATAATTGAAAAATGGTTTGCAAGCTGCACTTTAATTCCGTTATGCGGTTTTGGCGATTTTTTACAGTCAAGTGCTCAACAATTGCTGCATCCTTAGCAACAGCAAACGAAATAAAATACGTACATTTACACTTATGCGTGGTTCTCCTTGTCCCTGAATTTTTAAGATGGCCCCCATATATGGTCAGTGAAGCCTTCGTTAGGAACCAATTCCTTGGCTCAACCTTCGAAGGTCGCTGTGGACGGAACAATTTCAGCACACAACAACTTGAAATAATATGTATTATTTGGAGTGTGATAATAAATCAAAATATATACATACATATACAATTTTTGTGAAAATTAGAACTAAAAATTCATGAAATAGCATTGCCAAATTTGGCCACTGTTCAACGAATTTCAAGCTTGCAATCGGGAATTTATCTGTTATTATTATTTCTTGTGGGTATATATTTTCACAAATTAATTTTAGATACCGAGAATGCACTGCAAGACTTGTTTGCTTTTAATTTTCACTGCGGTTTGCAAATAAAATAAAAATGAAAAACAAAATTTTGAAAAATAAGCAGTCCAACCATGAAAGCGCGTATTACGCCTTCGTATTTATTTTGTCATTGTGTAGGTTTTGTTATGCATTTGTTTTCTTTAACTAAATCATGCATTACTGGATACTATTTCTGGACCCGTGGCAAAAGCAAACATGACAATAGCCGAGACAACGGCTTCCAAACTCCATGCATTGTTTACATTCTAATCCCGTAACAATTTACACATATACTCGCATATTTCAGTTGCAATAGCTATACACACACAGATACACAAAACAACAAACCAAACAAAACAAAACACAAACAATTGCATATTTTTGCATTGTTTTATGGCAAGTGTAAAATTTCAATGCTGTTAAATTCTGCACCCCGCCACCCTTGCTTCGATCGTTGCATTGGTGAAAACAATTGGAGGTAATGTTCAGCAACAGTGAAGCACTGTAGTAGCTGATTCAGAGGGGAATAGCAGAAAAATATTCAGAATTGTAGCCAAAAGAAGTGTGAAGAAGGAGGACTTTATTCTTCTGTCGTATGCTCCCTCTATGACTTATATACTACTAGCTGTCCCGGCAAACGTTGTTCTGCCTGAAATAATTATTTTATTCCAAGATTTGTTTTCAAATGTATCTCAATTATGGTAGGAATTTTTTAAATAATATGTCAACTTTCGTATTATATGGTGTAAATTTGAGCAAAATCGGTCCATAAATAAGAATTTTCGAAAAAACGCCGCCGCAGCGCCATTTAGGAGGGTCTAACATTAAAAAAAATCATTCAGAGCACCACACGAACATATGTTGTGAGTATAAGGTCGATCGCTTCTGTGGTTCAGCCGTGATGCTGCAACATACATACGCACAAACGTTTTTGTATATTAAGATTATTCTGGAAACGGTCAATTATTGCAAATAAGCTTAAAATCTTACAATATAAAATGGTATACTAATCTGAATATCCACGCAAAAGTTCTTGAAGATGGGTCAAAATGTTTCCAAAGTATTCAACATTAAAATTCATATTGCTTTGGCTAAATTCATGTTAAATGGATTTTTACGTTTCTCAATATATTCATAACTGTGTCAAAAGTCATCGGGGTCTATATCTAGCAACCGGTTCGAAAGGTTAACGTACCTGCACTCGACTGCTTTCAAATAAAAGACGATATTTTGAATTTCAGTTGGCGATGCAATTTCATCAGCAATGCTGCATAATTATTTCTTCCTGCCCTCTGCAGTTTCCTCCACATTCCACAACCTTTTCCGGCGCTCTCTTCTTTTGCTGCCGCTACGTTGCACTGTCGTTTGCAATGAAATGCAAAATCGCAGCTTAAATGTGGTCGTTGTGTTAATATCATCATCGGTGCTGTTGCTGGTGTTTCTGCTGCTGGCTGGGTTGCGGCTGCCAATGGGAACGCCGCTGCAGTTTTCATTAGTGTTTCCGTAGCAAGGACCGCGACGGCAGTTTTGTGCAATTTTCTATTTGGCGGCTGCATTTTCCAGTTTTCACAGTTTCCGCTTAATGTAGCGCAACAACAAATATTTCTCTCCCCTGGTCCTTAATATATCCTTCGGTACATTGGTGTGCCGCATGCACCAATTGTAATTGTGCAAAACTTCACCTCATCTTCGCCACTATTCTTTTTGGCTTTTATAGTCCTTTTGTATCCTTTTTCGATTACGTTTGGTCCAAACTTGTGCTGCTGCCATGACTAAGCAAAAATTGTGGTATTATTATTTTTTTATTGTTACTCTGACCAACAACAAAGGTAACAATAATGGGTACAGCAGCACTTCCAGCAACAAGAACAACCAACGACAGAGGCGCATCCATTCAAGCAGCGCAGTCATGCTGGCGGCTGTTGTGCAAGTATACAGCAATTGGACTGCTGATATTACCCCTTACACTCTTCGCACCAACACCTATTCCTAGCTACAGCCCCCTCTAGAGAGTACTTCAGTTGTCACTGTTAAACGCAATTAAAGTGCAACTATTTTCACAATAGCGCGCTCAATGCTTCGTCTGCGTGGATCACACCGGAAGCAGGAGGAGAAGTATATAATGGAGCACTATAACAGTGACAGATGCTTAAGAGGAGTAGTTTAGCACAGCTACACTATTATATATTTTTATACTTTTCTTTCTTGGTTGTTGTGTTGTTTTGCGAGGAAACGAAATGACATAATATTCTATTGATGACAATATTTTTGCTAGGGGTGAATATGAGGCGTCTTCTAGTAGCATTCTAGAAAGCAACAACTACACTATCTTTGTTTTCCATTTACACTTTTTCTGCAGAACAGAATAATATACTTCTCATTAAAATTAATGGTTATGTTGCTTTTCTATTGAAGTGAATCAGAAATTAAAAGGTTCTGTTGGTACTTTAATTAACATTTATGAAAATATATTTCTGAAGGATTTCCAAAGGATGCCATTCTTGCGAAGTGTTTGTAGCGGAAATCAATTACGACATAATTAGTTGGAATTAGACATAAACTTGTTAGAAGTGTACAAATTAGTAATTAACTTGAAATCAAATAGAAGGAATTCAACGAAAAATGTATTTATAGTTAGTATGAAATAAAACTCGGTAAGCAATTGAGAAGTGGAGTCCTCTCTTGACTGACGAAACTGACGCTCTATAAGACGCTCATCGTCCCCGTATTGCTTTATGGTGCTGAAGCATGAGTGATCTCGCAGACTGATGCAGCTTCACTTGGAGTGTTCGAGAGAAAGGTGATCCGTAAGATCTCCGGCCCCATCCGCGTTGGCGACGACTACCGCATCCGAACGAACAACGAACTATACGAGCTCTACGACGATATTGACATAGTCAGTCGCATCAGCACCAAGCGGCTTCACTGGCTGGGTCATGTCGTGCGTATGGACGAAGAAGCTCCAGCGAAGAAGGTATTCGAGACGATGGCAGTTAGAGGACAGAGACGGCGCGGGAGGCCATGCCTACGATGGAAAGACCAAGTGGAGGAGGTACTAGCAAAGCTTGGAATTTCCGACTGGAGAAGGCGCGCGCGTAGCAGATGGGCCTAGAGAGAGACCGTAGGTCAGGTTGTAACCTGGTACGTATGTATGAAATAAAATTGAAACTATTTTATAGTAAAGAACTGGTAAAATCGATTTGATTATAATTGACGCAATAGCTCGTACAGCCGAAGCTTATATTGCGTTAATGATGAGCATTATTTTAAGATGGTAGAAAGCTGCTGGGGATTGAACCAGCAACCTCTTGCACCAGAATCCAAGCAGACATCCACTGAGACACTGCGGTGCCACATTTTAAGTTATCATATAAGAAAACTTAGCATCCAAGCAATATATTGTGGAGGATAGAGAAAGTATCAGAAAATATGAGTGACTTTATTGTGAGCGCATTTCAAGATAGTATTAGCTCGGATTAAAGTTCTCATAGAACGTTTCTTTTATTGTTTTAAGTTGATGATTTTATTAAAATGTCTAACCACTTTAAGCTAACTAATTAGTAATATTAACTTATTTTTAGCTATTTCTTCGAATGATTCTTCTACTTATTTGCTGTACATTTTTTTACTGCGAATAACAACTACCAACATTAAATATTGAAGTTCAAGTTCTTTGTTGTTGCTGTTTTTATTGCTCGCGAACTGAATTGCATTTTCTCACAAATTGTGCTGCCGAATCCGAACAATACAAAGTCTTGTCATATATATATAAAATAATCATCTAGGTATAAAAAATATTTACGCGTGCTGAGCAAACTGCTTAGCGATACTGCACAAAATCAATATGAACACACACAAGCACACGTCTTTAGCTACACAGATGCACACTCACCTTCTCATTTATCTACACATACATACACAATGGATAGCAACATAGCACTGAATTATGCTGTTGCCAATGTTGCTGTGGTTGCCGCTGCTGTTGTTGCTACTGCACGAGCTGTTGCTGTGACAGTGTTGCCAGGCGATACAACGTAAAAAGCAATTTTCGTAAATTTGTGAATAATGTAGCAGGCAATATAAAAATGGCAGCAGGCGGAAGTAAAAGCAGCGGCAGCAGATGCCGCGCACTATAAGAACGCGAAAAATGGGGAACGAGAAGAGATAGAAGGGGACAGATAAGGGCAAATACGGAACTGCAAGAGCAGAAAAAATTATAACAATTTCGATTTCTATGAATTTCAAATAGATTCGCGTTGGCTTGTTGTGGCAAGAGGAGCAGGGGGGCGAGAGGGGCACGGGGCCAACAGGCGTCAGAGTTCGCATTTTACGAGCGCTGATCCTGCTGCTTGGCAAGTATGTATGTGTAGAGGTGAGTTGTGCCGGTATGCGTTGTAGCAGCAAGAATTGGCGGGGAAGTTAGAGAAGAAGCTGATGCATAGCTGAAATGCATTTTATGTATACTATTGCAATTTATGTGAAAAAATAATAAAGCAATCGCAATTGGAAATGGAAATGCTCGTAAATAATAAAGATTGTTTCGCCTTTACGGATACACAAATATTATCATGAGGCCAATTGTGTAGAGGCTGCGAATTGCTCGTCCGAAAATTACGCGCACGGGATTAGACGCTGATTGGTGTGGAGTGCGGGTGTAATAAAATCAACTGTGCATTTTTTTATTGACGCATCAAATAAATCTTTGCAATCATGAGCAAATTTCGTACATAATTTGACAGAAAACGCCAAAAAATAGAAGCAGCCCTCGAAATCACTCATACGCCAGAATTGTATTTCTATAGCAATAAAGTTAATACAAATAAAATTATATGCAATGCTCGCAGGCTGTCGTAGCAAGCATAGCATAGCAAGCACACACACATGTGAGAATTCGTACTATATGTCATTGCTAGTGTGAGTGTGCAGTGTCGCCCGTCGGCATATAATTGCTGCAGAGTTTAATCTTTGGAAAGGTACAATTAATTCCCTTAGAAGGGAAAGACATTAAGCTTCATACATGTATTGACTTCTGAAATAAGTGCTGTTTTTCTTCTTTGATAAAATGTTTTTCGTCTCTTACTTAATACAGTAAATAATATGTACAATAAATGCTCAAAAAGCTTTTCAATTTCAATATTATTGAACAGAGAGAGAAACTATCTATTTAAAAGATTGTTTACTAACTTAATTGTCAATATGACATCAAACACAGAGCGAGCTCTCCCAATTAAAGGTCACTGAACCGCAGCCTGTATTGGTGCACGAGTAAAGGAACACGGGGAGCTTATGTACATAGGTATACAGAGTTAAGCTTTTTAACTGATTCGAAGCAGCTGCCCAAGCGTGAGCACCTCCAGAGCTGCTGCCAAAGCACACTAACCGACTGACTGAATCGAAGGGAGCGGCACGGAAGCGTGCAAATAAAGTTGAAATTGGACGCGGCGACCAGCGGCTTGAAAGGTCAGCGCAGAAGCAGCAGAACTCAGTCAGTGTAGCGGAAGCGCCCCATATGCAGGCTGTGTTTGTGTGAGCGTGTGTGGGGCAATTGTTAGCTATCTTCTTTCAGTTTGCTCTGTCATGTTGAGTAGTTTCCACTTGAAATTGAAAGCAGCGACAGACAAACAAAACCCAAAAACACAAACTGAAACGCAGCGAAACGAATTGCAGACACACACTATTTCCACTTGACCCCTCTGGCCAGCGCGCAATGCCATCAGCCCAGCAGGCAGCTCAAGAGGACGCCAGCGCACGAACTCTGTTGGGTCAGACTGAGGAGCGCAGGCCTCTCAGTGGACAATGAATTTGTCCTTTATAAATAGTTGGTTTCAATTTGTACAGTCAATAATATGAAATGTCTTTGCTTTGGCTGCAGGACCTTTTTACAGTTTGCTTTGGGGGTGATGGGAGGTTGCTTTTATTTGCAGGCTGCCTACTCGTTGAACATGGCAAATAAAGTGCATGGCACACAATTTCCAGCAGCAATGCCACGCACTCCGACACACACACACATAAATACATATGCTGTGATTGTGCAGCTCCTTCGATTTTCTTTTCGGAGCCACGCATTTTTCAGTCAGTTTTAAAGCGCTGCGCCTCATTAGACGATAGCCCCTTCTTCATGCTTTTCTTCTTGAGCGGATTTACGTGCTCGCCTGACATTTGCAGTTGACGGAGTGTAGAGAGATACCAGCTCTTTAGAAACATCATTTAAGGTATAGTTATATATGCGCACCAAGACCATATACGTTTTACTAAAGAATTATAATTAAAATATATGATGATAGAAAGGTCAAAAGTGGTCATCAATTCTCCAGTTCTGTTAAATTATGAACAACTACCTGAGACAACAAGAACTTCCTCCCTGTTTAAGTCAGATCTGCCTACTGTGCAGCTCTCATCCACAGTAAAGGTTTCTCCTGCTTTTCCCCTGAGAGACCGTACACACTCTTCAAGCAACACCACAACTCCGTGGCCTCCATACAATTCTCAATAAACAAATTTATAATTTAAAATCCAAATAGAAATCTCTTTTCGTTTCACTAATATTCTTAATTCCAAAATAAAACTCGTACACCTCGTACGAGTTTAAACACTCCCTAAGCTTCTTATTCGTATTAAGTATAGGGCATTCAGAGTCCCTTACAACTCCGGGAAATTCAATCATACATGCTTCCAAACGAGAACCCACTCGCATGAACAATCAGCAAAATCCCATTTTACAACCGGCTCCCCCCCTAATCACTTCCATGGGACACAACTTGAAAATAATACAACTTGTCAATGAGATAACGCGCTTGATTAGTTTTGGACAAAGTGGCGCAGTGAAATCCGAACCAAAAAATCATCATCAATGCTAAACAAGCAATAAGCCACAAAATGAACACGAGTACAGCGCAGTCAGGCGTAAAACTGTAATTTGGACAAAAGGGAAAAAGGACTATTGCGATATTTTTTATTGTTCAAAAGTTTATCTGCAGCAGTAAACAAATCCCTGTGGCATGGCTCAAACCGCCTTACATAATATCGATATTTTAATTATCTCTTGAAGTGAGCAGCATGAAACATGGGAACGAGTGGGCCAACAGCTCAGCCTCTTTACCATAAACTTTTGCACGGATTTGTTAACTCATTAAACACGCATTAAGAATATGCGTATTTAAATATTAAGTGGATGCAAAAGGAAGAAGCATGACCAAAAATGGCGGATAAACAAAGCAGCAGCACGGCAGAAAAATCTGTTGTAAGCCGCCTCGCTGATATGGCTGAAACCGCAAAACTTTCAGTAAGCAACAACTTCTTGCTTAATGCGAATTTTAGGTTGCATACTCTCGGGCGCAGAAATTAAAGGAAACGTTGTTGAAACACACGCACACAAGCTGACCTACACGCAAACAAATTATTTTCGAAATGCAGAAGCGTGCATATCGAGTTTATACCAAAGTTTTTGTGGAATGGCGAGTGTTTTTCACTTGTGTTTCTTCGTTCAGTGCTGTTGTTCTCATGGTTCCTGCTGTTGAGAAGTTGAACCTTTAGTGAATTGTAAAGTTTTGCTTGCAGTTTATATTCTTTCAACTTTGTTGCTGCCAGCCCTACTGCCAGCTTGTCAGGTGAATCCTTGCTGTTACTCAGCAACGAGAGCTTCAATTAAATATTTTCATCTTGAAACCTTGCCACTGCTAAGTATTTTGCAAGTCGGCAAAAATCATCCAAAAAAGTTCTGCAATGCCGGTTGGCACTAGAAAGTTTAGCCGCGAATTGCAGCTTACACATCTACTTTGTACCCGGGCACAAAGGCATAGAGGGAAATGAGGAAGTGGATGTTATTGCCAAACAGGGTGTCTGCCTTTCAGGTGAACCTATCAGCAGCGCACTGATGCCTGTGCAAGCGTTTTACAAACAACTAGAGGAATGCATGAAAGGAAAAATGAGGGCCAGGTGGAATTACCTTAGCACCGGTGCGACCTCCGAAACCATGCAAAAGTCCTATGACGAAAAGTATATGTACTAGCTTAACACTGACTCTCCCAAGAATAGAATGTAAAGCTATGATAAGTGCACTAATGGGACACTGCCTTGTACCAGCGCCTGCACATAGGATGGGTATAAGGAATGACGACAGCTGTAGGAAATGCAAAGAAGCAGGTATCAGGGAGACCTTGAAACATATACTGTGCTCCTGCCCTGCCATCGCTAGAACTCGTCTGACTTGTTTAGGAGAGCCGTCTTTTCAGGCTCGAACCGATTTCGAAACTACGTATCAAGCCTCTGGAAATTTGTGGAACGCATCCAAATTCTAACAGATCATTACTTTGACCAATACTAAACGGAACTCTAACTAGTTATCGCTAGGGACCCAACAGCTGCTAGGTCAACCTAACCTAAGTATTTTGCTGGTCTTGCTACTTGCTACAAGAGTTCTTAAATATAAAATCTATTCAGGTGTCTCTTGTTCATTGATGATATCTCAGTTAAAACATTAGCCTATGCGATTTGATTTGCCGCTCTTATACGTATATATGTGCAACTCTTCTATGTTGTATTTGTATAATATTTGCTTTTATTTTGCAAAATCATGCAATGTTTTATGAAATATCAAATAGATTCCTCCATTTTATTCGATTTTGTTGTGTTTTTCTTCATCGTTGAGCCTGTGAATTCTGGTTATATGACTGAAAGTTTATTCCCTAAAAGGATTCTATGTAATTTATTCTTTACATATTTAGTAGAACATACTAGATTTATCTAGTATAAAAAAATTTTCACCAAAATGTAATTGCATTCAAATTCGAATCTCTGCAAAATTGTTCAAGAAACTTTAAGAGAAGCATTAAAGTTGTGTAAGCAAGCGACAATTCCTAAAGCACCACATTGACATACTTATATCCGTATGCAGCGAAACATAACTCTCTAAACGCTTTGCGTGTATTTCTATATATGATATATGTACACACACACACACACACAACGGAACATGCGTGCAACAGGGTACTTACCATACTTGCATTGCAGCAGGACTCTATAGGTAAAAGTATTTCGCTCTTCACTCGCTTCCTGCTCACTCACACACACACGTGCATAATTCTACAAATGTGTGCTTTATTTTATATCGCGCTTGTGCTGTTGTTGTTCTGCTTCATGGCGGCAACTTCATTTTTATTACGCCGGTTGCCACATTTGAGAGTGCGCTTGTGTGAATGCACTGCAGCGGCCTGCCTTTTGTCTGCTCGTGTGTGGGGGAATTATTTGCTGCTGCGTTCATTGACTTCTCGCATGAACTTCGCTGTGTGAGTGTGAGTGTGTGAGTGTGTGAGTGCATTGCTTGCATTTCCACTACTGCTCCGATTATTTGGATTGCTATGTGCCAGTGCTGCCAGCCCACAAATTCACTCGCTCCCGCCCTGCCTCGCTGGCCAATTTGAGCGCTCTGCAGGCAGTCGTCGTTTCAAAACACATCGACACGTCAATTTGTTTGCTGATTTTCCACTTTTCCTCCGCTTTAATACCTTCCCAGTACTCCCTGCGCTGCTCCTGTTTATATGAGTGACTTTTTATACCCTACACCTATGGTAATAGGGTATAATAACTTTGTGCGAAAATTGTAACGCATTAAAGGAGCCTTCCTAGGTATAGACATAAGTATATAGAAATGATCAGAAACACTTACTCTTTTCATTTCCGGTTGTCCGTCTGTCAGTCTGTCTGTCTGTCTGTCTGTCTGGGTGTCCGTGCGCACAGGAGAGAAAGAAGGAGTTGTCCGATTTATACCAAATTTGGCACACAGTCGCAGTGAACCTTCCACTACTTTAAATTCCGAGATTAGCCAAATCGGTTGAAGAACACGCCCACTATAGGTCTGTAAGTCCCAATACCCCGGATTTATTTCGGTTAAATAGCTATATTTTGTCTAATTACTCATGGAAAAGAACTGTACTTGGTATTCAAGTTAAGGGTTTGGTTTTCTATGTCCTACGAAAAAATGGGCGTGGTCCGCCCACTATATAGGCGGTAAGCTAAAAATCCTCAAACCTTCAGTAAGATATACACCAGAGTCCATATTTGGTTACTTCATTACTAGTAAGAATACCTTTTAATTCCCCAAAAATGGGCATGGCCCGCCCGATCATTTCGATTGTACACCTTCCAGAGCATCAACTTTTGGCATAAATAGTCTTATTTGCAGTCTGCTAAAAATGGGCGTGCTCCGCCCACTATGTAGGCGGTAAATTAAATGCATCCACAATTTCTGTGGATTATCACTCCACTTGGGAACTTGGTGTAGGGTATTACTCTGTCGGTGAAACCCGACTGATGCTTCCTTACTTGTTTTTATCATTGATTTGTTTTATTTCTCCGGCTTTTATGCTTTCAATATGGCGCAACTGCCAGTTTTGTCCGTGCTATGCTCATTTCGCGGCGCTGTTTTCGTCTCCCCCTCCACTTGCGTTTCCCTGGATTACGTCGTGGTACTCTTTTCCCTGACGGTTGATTTGCGCATCGATTTTTATGTCAACAGGATTCTGTATTCCATACTCCGGATTCCTGCAGTAATCCTGCGACTTCAGTTTAAGTAGCGTTCGAGTTGGCGCGCCCCTCCACCCCGTCGACAACACACGATTTTCACATGCTGCGAGAGTTGATTTATGGCATTGCGCTTACGTAAACAGTGGCTCGTTCTGCCCTACCTTGCGTCAGCAAGCGGCGGCGTAGACGTTGAAGTGCTTTCACATGGCGTATTCCATCTGCATTTCTATAGATGCAACGCGGCAGCTTCTCGTCTGGCATTAGTGGTGTGCTTTGAATGTGGCGAATGTGCCAAACCGAATGGAAATTTAAAAAACTGAATCATTCTGCAGAGAAAATGCACGCTGAACGAGGAATTTTAATATTGGCGGGCTTGAGGTTACGTCTTTCGGAGGCATGCGCATTCAGAAATATGCGAATTTGTAAATGGAGAAAAAGATGGCATGCAAATAAAATCTAGTGATGCATATAAATCAAGCAAACGTTTTTCTTTGGGCAGAGCTTTGTTTTGGCGGTCCTTTGAAATATTCTCTTGAAAATTACTTAATAATATTTTAAAGTTCCTTATTTAAAGCCATGACTATCATTTATGAAACTTTGCATTTTGTAGATTGTATTTGGGGTAGGCATCTAGTCATGAAAGTACAATTGCGCCAAAAATTCAGCAGCTATAAAAGCAAGCATAAACTTGAAACCCTGCAAATAGAAATTTTAGGCGCGATAGTGCTAAAGCATATTTCATCACGAAATGAAATAAAATTACAGAGCCGAAGTAGTTGAAATGGAAATCTGTATATCACAAGCTCTTTTATAAACACAAACACACACACACACAGAAACAAACACTGTGCTAAGCAGCTTGCCACACTAAAATTGCTACTTTGACTTTACGTTGCAAAACACTCGCACGCTCCTTCAGAAGCCTTGCAAATTGCGTAAGCGTAAGCATAAGTTCAGGTTAAATGGCGTGTGTAGCGCGGCTTAAGCACTCATGCCCCTTCCCCGCTTCCTATCTGGCACTCGTGCAGGCGGCAGTGATAACACAAACGCGCGCACGTATAGTGTGCTTAGTCGCCTGAAACGCTGCTACAAATTTGGTTTATCTCCCTGCGATAGCGCAGAAACCAAGACAAAGGCCGTTATTTAGAGAGTGCGGCGGGGCGCTGCCAAAGTACGTGAAACTCACAGAAATTAGCGTAATGCGAGCTGTTGTTGCCTCTCGCCGGCAGCAAAAACACGCCCAAAATGTGACTTGCAACATAAATTTTCACGGCTTTCAGTTGCTTTTTGTCAAGCGGTAATTAAGAGATGGAACTTTCTGTGAGCGGTTGGGGGCTAATTTGCAGTGTTTGCTGCCAGGCGAGCGTTGCTTTCATTTTGTAAGTGGCGCTGGCTGCGCGGATCGCAGGCCAAGCTTAAATTATGAAATATTTCAAAGCTTGTTTGGCGGCTCATTAATGTCTTAACCCTTATTAAGGCAGCAACCAAATTTGCTTTCCTTAACGTTGTGAAGAACAAAACAGCCAGAAGCAAAGTGTATAATATTTAAAAAATTTAAAGCAAGTAGATCGAAATGTTATAAAGTCATCTAAAAACTGCTTAAAATAAATGCTATTGGAAAATTTAATTGCAGTCCTCTGCCTCACATGCCAACTGAAGTTCACAACTGAAGGAAATTGATTTTATACCAGAAGAATGGCCTTTAACATGGCTTTCACAGGACCTACATTTTATTTATTTCGCCGAATCCGAACAAAGAAAAATATTATTCTTGGAAAAATGCAAAATCATCACCGCCCAAAGAGGAAAATTAAACAAAAATTTTTTTTTATTAAATTAAACCAAGGATTGAATTGGCGCCGCCGTGGCTAAGTGTATAAGTGCTCGGTCGCTAATGCGTGGAGTCGGTGGTTTAAAGCTACAGTATAAAAGAGTATGTCTTGTTATCTTCTGCTAAAAATAGAACGAGCACACACAAGATAATGCGAGAAAGCTAAAGCCCATACGGGCTGTTGTGCCAATCAATTATTATTATTAAGGATTGAATTCCGTTCTCTTCAAATTAGATACTAGGCCACTGAGCGACTAAATGATGTACTATAGATTTGCTATTTTTTTTTTTTTTTTTTTTTTTGTGTCGGAATATGAAAAACCTACCAGCACGCAGACAAGTATTTATCCATTGTACTGGTAAGCTGATTCCTTTTACTGAAATCTTCCTGAGCTTTTAATAAAGCGGAGGATTTTCGATGGTGGCAAGGAACTTAGTTGATCGGTTCTCACCACGTCTGACTCCAGCAGCTGCAATCGCGACCTGGAAAAGGCGGGACACTCGCATAAGAAGTGGGAGAGATTTGCTATTACTAAAATGCGCATTGTCCTTGAATTAAGTGAAGATTTTCGATTATAGATTTTGCCAGGATTCACACGTTCAAAGAATGCACTCGGACTGACTTTCTTCTAAAGACAAATGGCCTTATTCAGACCATTGAATTCCATCCTTTTTAACAAATTTAATGTTCTAATTTTTTTTTTAATTTTCTTCAGTCAACAAGCAGAAATGAACGTACTCGATTTACAGTTAGAGCAAGTTAGAAAGATTGAATAGCTTACATTATAAGGACGACTGAATCTTCAAAGAGATAGAACAGGCCAACAGCAATACTACAACTGCCCGTATTGAAAGTTACTTATAAACGTTTTTAAAAACTTAATATTTTCCATTCCACAAGTTGTTTGTTTTACGTTTAACATAAAAGTGTCGTAATGTATCTACATTTTTTCTGTGGTATTGTCGATGGCTTTAAATTAAGCAAACGTCGTTATTGTTTCATTAATTTAGCAGAAAAAGCAATCTTCTAGGTTTCCATGCCATTTGCATAACACAGTTATAGTGTTGAAAAACCGTTTGAATGAGCACTTTTTAACAATTTCAAAGAAATACAATATATTTTCAGGCATTTGAGAGATAAAGATTTGTAGGTAAATGACTTAAGCTTTTTACAAAATTTGTGTAAATTTCATGTAAAAGTGAATAGTTGCTTTTCGAATGTATCAGTCACGTCGCCAATGACGCTGCCAGAATTAATAAAACGGGAATAAAAAGTGCCAAACTCCATTGTACACTTACACCTAAATTATGCTGATGATGATGTGTGAAAAATTAAAGCTCTGTCGAGCTGCGCTAATCCCATTCGCATTTAAAATGTATGCACCTTTCCAATAAAAATTAATTGATTTACGTTTTTCTTTGCTAAATGACGCACTTGGGTGGAGTGCCACACGCACATGTAAGCACTTCAGCAAATCCTCGTAGACGAACTTGCCGCCTCAGACGCTCTGACACCCCCCCACACACACATATTAAATGCTGCAGCGACAATGCTTAATAAGATTAAGATTAATTTCCGTAGATATCAGCGAGCGTCATAGAAAAGCGAGCTAATGATGCGGCATCATACCACGCGGTGGGAGCGACGTCGTTACTTTTTTCGAAAATATGTGATTACATTGTGGCAACAGCGGCTGTTGTTTGGGTGTTCTGCTGGCAACATTGCAAATTGACTGTAAATGAATGATGTTCGAGAAACGCGATTGCATATCATTAAGTCCTGTGTAAACATACACAGAGAGACACGCACATGCAATGCCTACAAATACACACGCATTTACCGAAGTCAATAGCCCACTTGGCGCAACATCCAATTGTGATGCCGAGAACGATAAAATTGCCAAAGGCCTCGCAAAGAGAACTATCGCTAACGAAATTAGAGCACACGTCGAGAAAGATATTTTATCCAATTGCGATTTCGAGATGAAATTATTGAAGGCTTCGCAAAGAGAACTATCGCTAACGAAAATAGAGTACGAATGGAGGAAGATATTTTATCCGATTGCGATTTCGAGAACGATAAAATTACCGAAGGCTTCGCAAAGAGAACTATCGCTAACGAAATAAGAGTACGAATCGAGAGAGATATGTTTTTCAATCGTAATTTGCCGTCGAGCACGTAACCGAAAGCTCTTGTATCGCGAAAATTTTAATTCATAATTAATGAATATGACGTACTCCAGGAAATTATTTAAATTGTTTGAAATAATTTCTTGCAACGCATCTAAAAGCATTCTAAAAATTTTCAGGAAATTTCAAGAAAATTTCATGCAAGTCGGATTTAACGACGAGTTAGAGCGAAATTTTTGCCAAGTGGGAAGTAGTCTCGAGCAGCGCGCTGCTTTCTTGCGGCTTGATGAGCATGCACGAACACAAACACACACACACACATACACATTTCAACAACCAAAGTGTTGGTTTATGCGGGGGTTTTAAGTGTAATGGCGGCTAAGAGTGAGACTGCTCTTCTGTGCCCAATAAAACCGACAGCACATCTCGGCGCAATTGGAAATCATGCCATAGAAATTTAATGTCCCGCACTGTCTTCGCTTCTACTCCTCGGTCAGACATTGATAAAAGTCCTGTGAGAGCGAGCGAAAATTTAAATTTCTTCAAAAATCCAACAATGTTTTTCTTACTGATGTCTTTGTCTTTGTTTGTGTTGGCATCCGTGTGCATGTGTGTCACTGCTTAGCTGCGCGGCACAGTGCTCTAAGCTGTTGCTGCAGAACAATTTCCGTGTCCTTGCATAAATGGGCAATTTCTCTTAATTAAATGCAATAAAACTTTGGGCAGCCGCACTAGCGTAACCTAAAAGGCAAGCAGGCAGGCGGACAGTCAGGCAGGAGCGCCAATGTACATACCTACAGACAACCAGGGAGACCAATTTATGGCGCGTGTTGGTCAGGGCTGCAAACTGATACTAAATTCCAGCGTCTAAACTTTGGCAAAAATACACTAACCCATAAAGCGAGTGATATTAAATGCTTCCAGTGAACTCAATTATTTTTCAGCTCTTCTGACTTATGTCAAGTCGTAACCCAGTACTGGGTTATTATTGACGAAGAAGAAGAAGACAATTCTGTATCCATGAAACTAATATTTTTAATAGCTTCTGCTGAACTTAGCAAGAGTTTACAATTTGAAGGAAAAAGGCTGCAAATTTCCTCAACTCATATGAATTTTCATCTAATTATAGGAATAGGTATTCATCAATCTATTTCATTTATCAAATGAAAAATTAAGCTACCTGGGCTTAAACGTGCAATTTCAATCAAGTGAAATATCAAGCCTTCTTATCAAACTTCCATTTTGCTTTGATTTTTTTTATGCGACATCACATAAAAAATTAAACTACTCCCTTCTTATTGGAAAGATAATTTTTATAACTGTTATAACGCTTGTTTCAAGCTCAACAACAAAGTTAAACGCTCTTGGAAACAAGCCTTTTGCAAGTTCATATTAATTGCGAATGCCTAATCCGAAGCCTGAAAAGGAGTGACGATTTCTTTCTGAAGTTCAAAAGCTTGCTTTTTTGTCTATTCTCTTTAAGAGTATATCCTGCAGTATATGCAAGAGAATTTGCTTACAGTGAGCTTTGAAAGTGCCTAAGCATCAACAAAATAATTTTTTGAAATTGAATAAATCGCTTCACAAATCGAATCCTTGGGATAGAGCTTTTCCAGCCCTAGTTTCAGTGCGCGAATTTTTATGTGGTAGCTCAGTCGGTTACTTGACCTCACTTCTCTTCACAGCACCATCCTCCCCCCCCCCCCCTCCCCCTACGCCCTTCCCTTCCACCACTACAAAACCACTTCACCGCTACTACACTTTACTGAATTTCGTTGTGCTTCGGTCTATTTGGCTCTCCGCCGATGCTTTGCTTTTCCTTTATTATTCATTAGTTTTGTGAACTTTTTTCATTTTATTTCATTTTTATACTTTTCTCGCACATTTCGTCTTCGTTCGTCAGTTTATTTGCATTACACGAAATATATATACAAAAGAGCTTTTATGCATATTTTTGTGCCATTTCGAGCTGAAATTCGTGTATACACAGAGCAGAAATATCCTTGAAAAATACATGCTCTATATATGTATATGTATGTATATATATAAAAATACAGAACAACAAGAGAACGTTGCTTGTTTGCTGAAGCTGTATGCAAATTGTTGTGCGCTTTGAAGCTTGAAAGTGGCCTTCAGTTGCTGCAACAACGCAACACACACACACTCAACCTTTTTGTATGTGTGTGCTGCCTACAAGTAGGCAATATGTTAAGAGTTTATTTTCATTTTGTTGCCCGCGCAATACTTTTTGCCTCGATTCCGCCTCCTTTTCCCCGACCCTTTCGCACATAATTTCTTTTTTAGCAGTTCTTTTGAAAATAACAACAATTTGTAGGCGAGAAGCGCTCGTGCTATTTTCAGCTGATATGAATTAAAAGCGCACACAGAAGCCATTTCGCCATTTTGCTGTCAGACAGACACGTTCCCAATTTAACGTGCGATTTCAGCTGATGGCTGTTTGTGCGCGCGCATAGATACAGATACAGCTGCACGGACGCAGTTACACAGACTCATCGCTTTTGCTACGTCAACATTTTGCACTCATCATCGTTTCTCATCATAATCATCTGAATTGCCTGCAACAACATCAACGGCGACAACAAAAACTGCGCTCCAAGTGCTCATCATTGTCAGCACTTCAGTTCAACTGGGGGACTGGGGAAGAAGGGACAATGCGCCAGCAAAAAGCATGAAAAATAATCAAAGTTTAGCAGAAAAGCAAGCGAGAAATTTTTGAATTGCTAAAGGAAAGCCAGTGAAGCATTAACGGGCGCAGTTGTAGACTCCCGACGGCCAGGGGCAGCGGGCAGGGTATAACAGAGCTGTTAAAGCGTGAGCTGGTCGTGGAATTGTGTCACGCCCCAAATGTCATGCCAAGCCAAGCCAGCAGCACGTAATAGCAGCTCATGCTCGCACTCCGCCACAGCTTGGCTTTTTGTCTATTGGTGTTTATGTGTATGTGTGTGCATCTATTCGCCAGCTGCTCATCAGACTTTGCGCAATTTGCACTGCAGCAGTTGCATGGCAGAACGACGACGCGCCGCATTTGCTGGCAAAGATATTGACGCGGCAGGCACTCACAGCATTGGAGCAACACAAATGCGCATTTATTGCATACAATTGTTGTCGAATGAGAATTTCGAACTCTTGCATATAATAATGCGCCTGTAGGTATCTGTGCCAAAAGGTGGCTCCACTCATTGGCGGAATTTGCTTTTATTTTAAATTCATAAATGCCTCGGACAGAAGCTATTCACTGGCAGAATTGCTCTCGCAATTTTTATTCCATTGCTAAAGACCGCATATACCACAAAGTTCAGCTTTCCAACTCTTTCGAGTAATAATTTTTAATGAGAGCTCGTAACTTGCTCAAGTTCCAATCTGAATATCGTTGTCTAATAACGACATAGACTTCATGACATTTTCAAATTAAATCTTCTTTACACCAGAAAATATTGATCCAGTGAGGCAGATTGTTGCTGAATATCCGGATACCTCTCGTCGAGCCCGTGCACAGTATTTGCAAAATAAAAAATGTTCTCAAAATAGCTCGCTCTTGCGCATGCCAGAGGTGGCAACTTTACCGATATCACATTTCATACATAATATCAATGATCAATCACGAAAGTTTAAATTATAAAATTGTATTTCATTTGAAAGTTATTAAAAAAATGCTATCTGACACATAAAACGCACCCTGTGTTTCAATGAAAAATAATATTCTTATACTTTAATCTTTTCATGCCGAGATTACTGCTCTTTTCGAACGTAAAGTTACAGTTAAAAAATTTTGAGAATTCCGTATGTTGCAGAAGTTGGTATATAAAACAATAGCGACAATATCTTCAAGATATACTGAGTACTCTTTTCTGCGTCAGTTCTGATTCTTGCTTAATATACTTTTACTAAAAAAAGTTGGAAATCAAAATCAAAACGTTGAACAATATACTTGAATGCAAAGATTCTTCCAAATAAATTAATCGTTTTGAATTTTAGAATATGGCATCTTTCTTCTCTCACATAAAATTTTTTTATTTCCGAAAGTCTATTATGCGCCTACTTCCTAACCCCCAAAGGGATTATACTATATAAGCAACATATTCTGCCGACTTAGCAAACATTTTGTTGCAAATTACTGCACATCTATTAGTTTTATTATCAGCGGCAATTAATCAGCCTTGCTTGTGTTGTCTTTGCTATTCAACGACGCGTGATTTGCTTCCGACGCGCCTCCTGCGCTGGCAACAATAACTGCCTTCGCTGCCGACTGTTGCTGCTGTTGACGTTTGTGTTAATTTGCCAATCGATGGCGGCACTATGTGCTCCCAACGGCAGTCCGTTTCCTTATCGCCCCTACTCCTTTGTTACCGCTGCTTCCCTTCACGGCCAGCAGCGACAAATATCGGAAATTTCCTAATTTATTCAATTGCATTTCTCGGTCCGTCTTTGATTTATGGTCAATGCTGCTGCTGCTGCTGCTTAAATTGCTGTTACTATGCAACTCACCCCCTTGCCACTGCCAGCCACATGTTGTTTGCGCTGGAAAATCCATTTAGTTACACAATACACATAAATTAGATGTAATTAGTTGTTGCCAGCATCCGTTGCAGTGTTTAGCGTTTGCCTCGATTGCCGCTCCCCACCAACAATGTTGCTGTGGTAGTAACTCTTGTTGTTGTTGTTGTTGCTGCAATTAATTAAATATTAACATGCGATTGCGTACTCAAGTGCTTATTCGATTTTAGGCTGCGATTTTGCTGTGATTTCCAAAACAAAACCGAAAGGATTAGACCAGAGCAATGTACTTTGCAATTGGCAAGAAATTGTTTTTGTGAAAATGGGTAGAACATGCCTGCCGAATTTTGCCGACAACTGTCCGGTCATATCCGTCGCAACATCAACTCTTTGGGCTAGCTAAACCCGTTTTCAGATATGACAAGAACTAATGCACGACCTTTGATTTTCGTCAGTAACAATATTTTCATTATTATAGCCATCAAAGGAAAAAACTTTGTAGAAAAGACGATCGATTTTTATTATTTTGCGCCAAATTTGGGGTAAAAATTAGAGCCAATATAATATGTAAATTTTATTTTGTCCCTTTCGTGATACAGACATACCATAAAAAGGGTTAACGAAAATCGAATGAGAAATCCCATTATTAAAATATACTTCTTTTTGTATTTCGCTGACTTCTGGTCGCACAATGTCGAAAATTCTTCTTTTTTAAGAGTATCGGAACATTCCATAGACTCTAAAGAATTTGTTGATTTAATTTGACATAATCTTATGTTCCTCCTTTTAACGAAACTCTTCGAAGTGGGAAGTAAAAATTACCTCTTTCTACATCAGCAACAGCGCAGTTCACTACGCAGTGCATCTAATGTACAGTGTTTTTTTCTCCAAAAACAATTCCTTTGGTACTTAGCATTGAAAACCTCGAACAGAATCTAAGCACTTTAAATAAAAACCAAACCCATCGAGTGCATTTCTTTAAGCAATCCTTAAATTGAGAAGTAAACGTCGGTAGGGACAACGACTGTGTAGCCTCATTCCACAGAGCCAAGCAACCCTCTGCAACGCAATTGGCAAAAGAGCAGCACACACAAACTCAATGAGATTTTACATAGGCCAATTATTGAAATTAATTCTAAAACGTTCACGGACTGGCCAGCATACGGTGCAGATACTGGCCCCAACTGAACTGAATTAAAATGCTAAAATGTGCTCTTTTGAGTGCTTTTTACATAAAACGGCTGGCAAAAAGAAAAAGACAACAAATTCGGAAAAAGCAAAACACACACACAAAATGAGAAGCAAAATGAAAACAAAAGATTCCATTTCTAAAAGCCGGAAGACCTACAAAGACACTTTGATGGTAGTAATTTTAATTAAAACGAAGTGTAGACGTAAAAGGTTGTTGTAAAAGTAGACGTTAAATTAGAAGTGAAGTGCAGGTATAATGAAGGACTAGGAGCGTGGAGTGGGGAGTGGGGAGTAGGCGGTAGAGAAGGCTTTCAGTGCACAGAGTGGCAAAAAGTAACTCTTGCTTGCTGAATTACACATTTGTTGTTTCTTTTGAACAGGAAAAGTGTCCAGGATATTGATGAGAAATTCAGGCTGACAATAAAAACTATTCACTTTCTGATATGTTTTGAAATTATAACTGGGAATTTTTTTAATTTGAATTTGAAATCAAAGGCTTTTCTTAATTATAACTCACAAATTAAAGAAGCAAAATAAGAAATGTTTTTTGAACTTCACCAGTTTAAGGCTAAAATATTCACTATTAAAAAATGTCGAATTTAGAGCGCCATATCTCAAAGCGATAGCAGGCATATATATTATATATTTTCATACTATACAAATCAGAACAAAAGTAAAATAGAAAATGAGAAAATAAAAGAATTCTTGGCATTTGGTTCCACTGTGCAGTTTTGCTAGCATCATGGAAAATTTCGAAATTAAAGCAATGCTCGAGCTGAGGCTCGAACGTCGCAATGAAATACTTCGCAAATTGAAACGAGGAAAAAAATTTGTTTGCCAAAATGCTCAAGGCTTAGAAATGCGCGTTTAAATGTTTAAAAATAAAGCATGGAAAATTTAAAATGGCATATTTTGCATTGCTTTTGAAATTCTCAACGCTGATGCTAATAACAAACATCAGTGGGATGAGTATTTTGAGGCGATTTTGTTGAACTTTTAATAACTGGGCGTAAAATATATGCAAACTGAAGCAACTCAAAAGTACGCAATGATTTTGCAGCCATGCACATGGTTACACACTGGCATAAAAACGCACGCATACACTCAATAATGCGCATGCAAACGCCAGGCGCTTACGATCATCACACACACACACACACACACACACACACACACACACTGGCGCACTCAGCCTGGCTCTGGGCACAAACCGGCAACTCAGAAAACATGATAATCATGGCTGTCACTTTGTCATGGCGCAGCAACGACACTAACAACTATCGTACAACAACTACAAACGGGGAAGTGGGCGTGCAGAAAATGCTGGAGCGCGCGTAGAAAAAATTGCAGAAAAACAAAACGCACGAACAGAAAAAACTGGCAAAAACATGGCACACTGACAGCGACCCAGAGGGATGGTGAGGGGCGCGGCAAGCAGCGGCGTGAGTTTGACACGCCAACGAACGACCGAGCGCATGTACGGACGCTCGGGCTGGCTTGCTGGGTAACAAATATGTCAATTATTTGCATAAGCTTTGCAGCCAACAAAAGAGGCAAAGGAAGCAGTGTAACAACAACAATAGCAGCAGAGATGAAAAAGGGGCTGAGCAGGAAAAAAAAAGCAAAAACAAACACAAGCCAAAAGAGTGAATGGCTGACGACTGCGCTCGGCTGCCGCAGCCTGTGCGGCCATAAAATAGTTTTGACAAATGCCAGCGACAGTCGAGCGTTCATTGTCATCATAAAAATCATTTATACTTCGACTCACTCCTGTTGACTCTCTGCGCTGCGTTGATAACGCGTCGCGTTTGCGTTCTCCTCGTTGTGTTCGCTTTCTATGGCGCTTGCCAATCTGTTTTTTGATTTAAGTGTGCGTTCATTTGTGTGTCTGTGTCAGTAATATTGGTCGCCACACATGCATGCATACATACATACATATGCCAACTCACTCCACTCTTACTGACAGCTCACATTCAGAATTGTGCAAAGGTATGCATTTTATGAACTGGCACACCGATACTGGGGAATTGTGGCAATCAAATTGCGCTCAATTTCATCTAAATCAAACATCTAAATAAAATTTTTGCAAGCAAAAATATGATTTTATTGCGCGTTTTATTCAATTATTTCATTTACTATTGATTGAAATTTAAAGTATCTTTCAATACATAAAATATTTCATAGCTATAACAACTTATACCAATTACTCGTTATTGATTACGATATTAAATTAGTAAAAGATCTATTTGTTTGCGTTCAGCATGGAAATTAGCTCTCAACAGACTTGATTACAGTGATTGCAATATGAAATAAAAAATTAAGGTTTGCCAAATTTTGTCAAAACTCCTTATTAACCATTTCCCACCTTCTCTCAGATTGCCCGTCCCTCATTAACACCCGTTCTTCCATCTTCCAAAACCAAAACCCTTACAAACTCCTTCTCGATCCCACAGAACATAATATTAAAACAATTTACACTTTTCTAGAACAAATTAATGTTAACAAATTAATATAATTTTTAGAAATATATTTAAGCTTATTTCAACAAAATCATTTGTAACCGAAGTCGATAGCCCTGGCAGCTAGTGCTTCCTTAATTATAATTTGTAATTATAATTAAACTTAATAAATTAAATTAAATTAAACTATTTCCATTCGAGATACAGCCTGCTGCATAGATTTGAAAAACTTTAGCAACAATATTTAGAAGTTTTTTTCTTATTTATCATTTTCATAGGATACATCCGATAATCGGGAGTTATTACTAGTATTCTTTATTTACTGAAATAGATTTGAAAAGGAATTGACTTTCACTTGCGATAAATTTAAATTTTGCTCGAAACATAAATTTGGAAATATAATTTCCTTTCACTTATTTTTATAAATATGAATTTTTGTTTAACTGAAACAATTTTCTAATATTCTATAGAAAAGGATAGCAAAACCGAAATGTAGCTAAAACTTTCTTTGAAAACTAATAATTCAAACTAAATTTGAAAGCCCAGCTCTTTAACTGGAATAAATGAATATTTTGTAGCATCTAACCATCATTTGCAATAAAATTGCAATTGCGGTGCTCGTCAGCTTATTTTGCCTTAAAATTGCTCGACGCATATGAACACAAATACGCACTCCCACACACTCGCACACAATCACATTCTTGCAAGAGAAAACTGCACTTAATCAAATAAGTTTGAATCATTCTATCTCCAGTGCTCTCAGCTCCTCACACGTGAATTTGAAAATTTTTATGTCTGCTTCAGCTTCTGGGATTTTTGTGTAAATACGCAAAATAAAATTTCTACTCACAAGAGAGACGCGCACATACAAAATATAGCGACAGCAAAATTGTGACTTCCTGTTTGGTTGCTTGGTTGCTGTGCACTGCGTGAGGGCATGGGTGTCGCTGAAAAAAGCGCATATAAAAATACATTGACGCTTCACCCCCTCCTCAGCCGCAGACATCCCTGCGCATCTGCGCCGTTGAGGCCGTAAGTTATGACAGTCTCCAGCGCTGACATTCACACGAGCTTTCGCATTTAAATGAGAAAAGTTTCTACAATTGGATTATGATTGCATGTGTGTGTGTGTGCATGTGCGGTTGTATATGTGTCCAACAACAAAGCATGCACAATTTTGTTGTTTCTCTTGACACTGTTTCGCAAGCGCCGCAGTCGACGATGACGCTTTTCAAATTTCAGCATTTCAAAAAAACTGAAATATAAAATTTTTTAAATTTGCCTTTTTCAAATAAATTTGTGCTTCAAAAATAAAAGTTCATAATGCAAAAATTGTTTTGCATTGGAAAGAGTTAATTAATTTTGCGCTCGCATGAAACACACACACACACACACGCACACAACACACTTACGCAGTAGTGCAGGGCGCACCGGGCGTATGATCAATGTGCCATTTCCGTAGAACTCTTTTACTCTTTCCCCGCAAATTTTTTAATTTCGTATTTCATAAATATGCCGCTCGCATGCAGCCACTGACAGCTCGTGCTGCAGCAACGCTGGCTGACATAAATGCGGCAAAAGTTTGGCGCCGCACAAAACTTCACGCAAAACTTTATCTTACGGAGCGCGCGGCGCAGTGAGGCGCAGAGCCAGGCGAACTACCTCAACTCGATACTTTGCGCACTTGCCGCTTTTGCAATATATTAAATGCCGACGACTTACACCTGTGGTTCAAGGCCTGGTGCGGGGAGAGGGGGGGAAGAGCACGCACAATAGCAGGCTTATGCGAAATGTAGCCGGCATAATCTGCAAGTTTGCCGTGCCTGCTGTTTCCGCCTGCCTCTTTGCAGGCACTACAGCTAAGCCGTTAAATATCAGTTTGCACTTCCATCCCCTTGCTCCTGCACCACATCCGCTGCTGCGCTAGCTCAACGACGCTTTCCCATCAGCCTCGTCTTCTTTCGCTGCTAACGCTTTTCGCTGAGCAGGCAGCAGCAACGGTTTGTTGTCAGTTGTCAGCAGGCACTGTTGCCACTGTTGCTATTGGCGTTGCCATCGCTGATGAGCATGTCGCTAGCAAGTAATAAGGATTTATGCTGCTATGCACACAGCTCTTAAGGAATAGCTTCAAGCCTGAAACGTCATTTAGTTGTACCCCGTCGGCTCCGCTGTGCTTGCTGCATTCCTTCAATGCGAAATGCGCAGGAAATCATCCTCGCAGGTGGTAGCGCATTCACGGCATAAACGTGGCCCGAGCGTAGTTCTAGAATAGAGCAGAGCTAGCAAAGCATTATTGAAAGCAACAATGAACCGAACCGATTGTTGGTTATTCAGTCCTACCGAACCCGGAGCCGAACCATTATAGCGTTCATTTTAAGATAATGAGCAGTGCTTGAACTTTAATTAGCTGAAAATTGGCAACAATTTTTAGAGGTAAGCAAGGAGATCGAAATACATATAATAGTTTTGCATTTTATATAAAAATGGCGAAAAATTATTAATACCTTAGAATCTTAAAAACAGAATTGCCAAAATCATAAAATTAACAAAAAAAATGCTTATATTCACCCTTTTCATTTCTGGAAGATGGAATCCATACATTCTGCAGAATAAAGTTGGAATGTCAGAGTAGTTCTAGGCCATGCTAAAAAGAAACGATTCCCTTATTCTATTAAATTACTATAGCACTTTAAAGTTTGAAGAGGAATCTCTCGAATGAAGAACAAAACAAAAATAATTGGGAAAAATAATTTGTTAGCATGCCAATATATTAATTAATTTATTGATTGGCGCAACAGCCCGTGTGGGCTTAGGCCTAGTTTTCTTGCATTTAATTGTGTGTGCTTCTTATAATTTGCACAAATTAACGGGACCTACATATGACCGCATTCGAACGGGTTAAGTAGCTCTTTCATGGCCAAGAATACTCTCAGAGAATTGTTGATTCATCGCGAAAAGAGGCGCCGCGCAAAGAAACAATTTCAAAAAATTTTTATTAGATGATCTGAGGCCGGTCTTCATTTCTAATGTTCATTTTTATTCATTATAAGTCTGTATTCATTTTAACCGAAGCTATCGAAGTCAGTTACGAATCGGTATTCTCGATGAAGAGTCGCAATTCGGAGTCAACAAAGAAATAAAGAATTATTAAATCGAACCAGCGCCTCGTTATTTTTTTGGTTAATACAGTCCACTACTAGTTCTGGATCATAAAATTAGCTTGTCCACTTAGCCACCTCAGCGCCACAGAAGATATGTATGTATAGGTATATGGAGTTACTCTCAGTTCTAAAATATCAATAGCGAAGGTGTTTGTGGCACTGGTACTGCGAGGCCGAATTTGTAAAAGCGACCCTGTCTGTTTTTTACAAATATACACAGACATAGCTCACACACATGCTTACACGCACATAAATAGTACCTACGTTTCACTTGCTTGTCGTAGGCAGCTGCGCCTCTCGTGTGACTGGCTGACTGTCATACTTGACTGCCTTAAGTCAAGCATTTAATGTACTTTTCTGCTGATTAATGAACGCGGCATTCACGAGCGAAGGCAACAAATTTAAATTACAAAAGTTCTCAAAAGAGAGCCGAAAAGACGAGGAAGTTGCATGAAGCCGGAAAACTTTTGATTATAAACGACACAAAAATGCGGATTCGAGTTTAACGAAGCATCGCATTTTGCCGCATGGCTATGTCGATAATAAAGCCGACATTTTGGAACTACTTACAAGTAAAACAAACCAAACGGCTGCCAAATAGTAGGGTCAACCCCTCCTCCTTGTGTGTCGGCGCCACATTTCTGGGGTCGTTCGCACATAATTAATATTCATCAGGGCGCAGATGAAATGGGTGGATTTTAATTTTCGCAATTTGATGCGCTCACATCCCTTTTCTGCGTGCGAGGGAGCGTGTGTGTCTGATCTATTGCTACATTACAGCGAGGGCAGAGCCTGCGCGGCAACAGCGTCAAACAACCGCGCATCATTTATCACGCGCACGTAGCAGCAGTCATGACGCAAGTGTGCCAGCTTGTGAGTGTGTGCGTGCGTGCTAGGCGCCAAAATTACACGCTTACACTGAAGGGGCTGAGCAGGGCCGCACGAACATGCCAATAAAAGCTTCAGCTTCACCTGCGCTTGTTAAAATTCCAATTGTTGCGTTGACCCCCCACCGCTCCTCTGGGCTGATACCGCTATCTTTTCGCCCTCTGTTTCACAGCGCTGCCACTTTTCTTTTTTAAAAACATTTTGTAATAAAAATGTACCACCTTAAAAAAAGTCATTTGGGAGAAATTCTGTAAATATAAGTTTCAAAAGGTTTCTGTAGAAATTCTTCAAAAAAATATTAAATTTTTTTCAATATTGTGAAACACAAAGCGCAACAAATTCGTCGAGAGATGCATTAAGTAAAATAGTACTGTAGTCTAAATTTTTTCAATCAATCAACTCTCAAGGCTTCAATTTCCCTTTCGAAATATATCTTCAAATTTTGTGCGAATAATTCTGTCATCCAAAAGGAAACCTAATTATTCTCAGCAAAGCTAGTGAATTGAAATTCAAAGAAATTCTTGGGAATTATGAAATTGTAGATATACTACTTCCTCTTCTGATGGCTTCTGCTTTTAAATAAAATACAATTCCACTTTACTTAAAGGCACAAATTGTCATACCATAGATCTCAACAAAAATTTATATTGCTTTTATTTCTGGTCATGGAATTCTTTGCCGACCCATTTGGAATTAAACCTACAATTTAATTGTAATTTTCTTCTCCACCCCCTTTAATTCTTTTTATAAACTCTCAATGCATCTATGAAAAGAGTGTATTGCTTTGTTACTTCTCAATTGGAATGTGTGTTCTTTTCTACTACAATATTTTCCTGGGCGTCTTTTATTACTGATTTTCACAAAATAGTAAATGGTTCTTCGAGAAAAAAACATGTTTTAGTGTTTCTTTTTAATTGGACTTTAAAGTAAAGATAATTTGAATGGAAATTTGGAATCATCCCGCGGGAAGTATATAAAACCAAAATTAAAGCTTTTGTGTTCTGAGGTGGCAACACTAACGCTTTTCTCGCATTGGCAACGAGCCGTCTTCCCACTTGCTATTTGGGTCCGTAATGTGCGGCTTTCCACAGGCACTCACAGCCAAGCGCTCGAATCGTAGCGTTCTAATTGAAACGCATTGGCGCTTGTTATTGACCGAGTCACTCTCTCCGTTCCCCCACCAATATTTCGACAAACCGCCGTAGAGTAATTTAATCACAGCTCAAATGTGCGGCATTGCTCACACACACACACGCACATGAATGCTGCCATTGCCGCCACCGCAATGAAAACATTTTAATTGCAATTTTATTTGTTTGTTTGTGGCGGGCGCATATTTTTGTTTCGCCACATTAAAATGAAGGGTTTTCGCCGCTTGAAACGAGCACATAAAATTTGATTTATGACTAAAAAGTTGTGAAGTTCGGCAACGAAATTGCCACCGCTAGCTTTTTATCAGTGGCACAGAGCTTCATTGACACGGGACGGAAGTGAAACTTCAAAATTGCCGACGGGCACTTTATTGAATTTATGTGCGAACTCAGCTCTGCGCTTTATCTTAAACCTAGTGCGAATTTTAGTGCCTCTGTGTGTACACTGAGCCAAAAAATGTATTGAGACAATGGAACAAATTCCTTGTCACAATGTTAAATGTTACATGAAAGCTATGATAGAAATTTCATTGATTTTGAGTAAATGTATACTAAAATAATTTTATGAAGCCAATTAACAGTTGGTTATTGGAACAATGAAAACTGTTCATTGAGCTAATGCAAGTTTTTCATTGTCGAAAACTTCAATGATTATTTGAAAAAATAGTATTTATTATGAAATGTCATTTTTCCACTGTTTTTTTTTTCATTAGAAAAGATCAACGAGAATTCTACATTAATTAATTTCTTTAACATTAATTTTTAACATAAAAATTGTTGTTTCGAAATAAGTTCAAATAAATGAATATTCATTGAATTTAATGAAATAATTCATTCGCTCAGTTGGAAAATTAAGCACTGAAATTTTTTTCTTTGGATTATGAAGAACTTTTAGTTGAGTGTGTTAGTTTTAGCAGCTATGTATGTATATTGTTTTCTCCTACAGATCCTTCGCAGCCTTATCGCTTCAAAGCAGGCCATTTTTTAACTGCTGATTGCCTACTGAAATTACGACTTTACTGAATTTACTTAGCCCAACAACGGAAACGAACTTTGCACTACGCCATGACATCAACCCACTTCCTCCCATCTTCCGCCCGCAGCAGCCCATTCCTCACCGTAACCCTATAACATTTCCTTTAGTTCTTGGTAGTCGTAACCTGCTTTCTATGCTACGTAAAGTCGCTTTGCCTCAACTCGCTTGCACGCTTTTCCGTGCCCCGCAGCTCACTTTTAGCCCCATTTCGTCGTAGTTGCTGCTCGCTGTGTGGCAACTTTTGCATTTTTGCATCGGTTCGATTGTGCTCAGACTTTCTACAGGAACGTAGATTTAATTTCCGTTTTCCGCTGCCGCTGCCGCTGCTGCTGCTGCAGTTGAACGCATAAATAACAAATTCAGATGCAGACAAAATATTTTCGCTCTCTTCTCAGATTTTTAATAATTTTTCTACAAGATTTCCTCAGATAGCAATGCCAGTTCTTTGCAAAGAAATGCATAGGAATAGTAACTATAAAATCTTTTTAATTAAAACTTTGTTCGAATTTTTTGTTCATTTTTGCAGTGTCTGTATATGTATTGCAATAACAGCAACAACACTTTTTTCAAGTCAATTTAAAATTTTTGGCAGGTACTGCAAATAACCACACATTTCTATATACACACATATGTAGCATTTTGTAGCTTAACTTTTCAGTTGCAATTACCTGCCCTCCCCGCCCGAGGTGACTGACTTCAGAAGTGAAATTCAATTAATCATTTACGCTCATTTTTCAATTTCTTTTTATCTGCTTGCAGGTGAAGTGGAACGCCTACTGAAGGAGTACCGTCAAAATCAGGAGCTCGTACGCCGTATCGGCGGCCATTATTATCAGATCATTTATCCGGTGCAGCTGAGACACCACGAAAAGATGGGCATATCAACGCGCGAAGTGAGCCCACCCAAGGTACGCAATCGTAGTCGCTTACGTAAACGAAATATAACAAATATCACAATGGTATGTTCACATTCACATTCAATCAATCAGTCAATCAATCAATCAAACAAACACATACAACACTACTAGCACATGCAAGTTCACACCTGCAAACATACACAAATACTTACTACACATGCAAACCAAGCAATTTATACAATACATCATATACAACAGTATACGATAAAAGATTAAATAAGTATAGAAAATAAATTTCGCAATTGAATTAATACAAATCGGAATCTTAACTTACAAATGCCATAATACATAATACATACACATACAGCTGCGCTATACAGGCATACCGTAGGAACCGATCTTATTATTAAAACCCTATCAACCTTACCAAATTTTTAAAAATCATAATAGCTTTATTTACACTGTCAGTGCACTGACAAAGCCGATGTTGAAAATATATATTTTTGAACATTTAGTATCACATTGCAAAAAAAGACAAACAACATAATTAACCTAATAACACATCGGAACTTTGTATAAAATATTTGAGAAAGAAACAATAGAGAAGGGCTCGAAATACTGGACTATCCACCACAATCTACCGATTTTTACTCAATCAAGTTGCTTTGGGAGAAGCTCGATCGAGAATTTAGAAAACTTCCCCCGAAACATTTAACAGATCTCTTAAAGTACTTTCAATCGACGTGGAGCAATATTATTTAAATCTTAGACATGACAGAAACTTGTCGAGAGTATGTCCAAATTGTTCGCAACCGTCATAAAATCGAAGAATAGTTACTTCAACGAAAAACGCATAGAAGTTTATTTTTGAATATGATTTATTTCTTTTCTTATATTCATATAGCTAAAATATATGTTGCTTCAGAGAGTTATATATCTCAAAAGTTGTGAAAGTAAGATGGAAGTAAGTCACTTCTATGCCTCAAATATAACTATAAGGTCGAAAAAATTAGTTCTCCAATATCGTTCAAGTTCGATGAGCGGCATTTGGTGTGTAATATTTTGCTTGGTTTCAAATTAGAGCAATTTGCTTATCTTTTCTTTGTAGCCTTCAAGAAAAATTTATTGTGTTGGTATTTTGACTTTAATTAAGTGTCACTTTCAGACGTATTTTTGCTTCAATAAAAGCTCTTTGGACTATTTGTGTTCGTCTGCAAATATGAGTGGTAGAGTATTTCCTTATTGAAAGCCTTTAAAACATTTTTACTAAATACGATCCTTTAGGAAAATGAAGCCACAAATAAAAGAGCAATAACAAAAGTGCAATTGATTTCGACATGTCAAAAATACGAACACAAAAAATTTCCTAAGGTTTGTTCATTTTCCCAAACAAGAAAAAATTAATTAAAATGTTTTAAATATGCTCCAGAAAATGCATTGTAAAATGTGGCCAAGAACTGTCATCTGCAATTTGAGAGATTTCTGCAAATAATATTCTCTTTTCACTCTTTTTGAGAAATAGACTCAAAGAAAATTAGTTTCAAATTCTAAAACAATGCCACATTTTAAATGTCACAAAGTCAAGAAATACAAACAAGACAAACTCAACAACACAAATGCAACAACAACAATTAGTTATGCTTTAATTCAGAGCGTACATCGACTGACATAGATAAAAACGACAATGGTAAAGCAACAATTAATAATTTCACAGAGTTAAGGAAAACCCGAGAAAATCATTGCAGCTAAAAGGCAGGTGCACACGGATGCACAGATACATTGAGAAACACTAGCACAAGTTGCACTTGAAGCAGACACGACGAAGCGGAAGAAAAAGCAGAGCAGAAACACAGATATCAGTTTTAATTGCGAGCATACCTACCAGAGAACTGCAACGAGTGCCATTTTCGTTACTCTAAGTAACTCTATAGAAAACGCGTGCCGTTTTTACCTATACTTAAACGCAAGTGACACTCAGTTTGCTCAAACTTATAAAGTAAGTAAAGTAAGTAAACTAAGTAAACCAAGTATGAGTATCAATAAGTAAGTAAGTAAAACTCTGAGTACTTATAGTAATACTTGTTCTGTTCCTGGCGACAGCCGCATTTCCCATTCTGAAGTAGGTATCGCTTAGAAGAGCGCAACCGCGAGCAGGTAGGAGCACACGCTTTAAAAGCAGTGATGTCAACTTGCTCATTTTGCAGCAGATTTAACGCATTTTTAAAACTGAAATGAATTGAAAGAATATACTGCTTAAAAATTCGTCCATAAAAAAGGTCGAATAGCACTTGGAATCTCAGGGTCATATTAATGAATTGAAAGTATGTGGAAACTGGCGCGCCGGCTCCTTTTGCATATACCTGGATATGAAAATTCAAAAATAATGTTATCTTGAAAGAAATTTTTCTAGAGCAGGTACTTAATCCCGTAAAGACTAACGGGTTTCTGTGGCCTTTTTTATTATGCGAAATATTTATATGACATGTTGTGTATTTTCATTCATATCTTTATTTTAACGAATTTTTAATTGCTGGTTTACATATGAAAAAAACCGCATTTCGCGAATTCAGGCCAGGGCATCTGGAAATTTGAGAGTTTGCATCACTGCTGGAAAGAGATCGGCGCCACTGCACTCCTTTAACACATGCGAATGTAGGTAGAGCATGAACTTCTTTCCGTTATTGTTGTACAGTAGGCATATATGTTCTTTTTTGCTTTAAAAAGCATCAATGCAGTGAAGTATATTCAAGGAAAGGAAACCTTAATATTATCAAAAATGTGACAACATACTACATATGTAAGTCCTTTTTGCTTTAAAAAGCATGAATAAATTATGATTTGGGTAAAAGGAAATAATATCAGAAATTCATTAATACGTAGAAAAAAGTTTAAGACTACAATATCTAGAATTATTTTGTTCATCAGTTTGGGACATAGTTGGAATGAAAAATAGTCTTAAATCAAATTTCGTGTAAAAAGAGAATTAGGTGTAATATCAAATAAAAAAAATAAATAAATTTTTAACTGCAAAACGCAGTTTATGGAGATATTCATATATGTTCTAAAGTTTTTCTTTGCATGAAAAAGTTGTGGCTGAATAAAGGCTAACGCGTCTTCACATTTTTTTAACCATTAAGGTTTCCTTTCCTTGAATATACTTCACTGCATTGATGCTTTTTAAAGCAAAAAAGAACATATATGCCTACTGTACAACAATAACGGAAAGAAGTTCATGCTCTACCTACATTCGCATGTGTTAAAGGAGTGCAGTGGCGCCGATCTCTTTCCAGCAGTGATGCAAACTCTCAAATTTCCAGATGCCCTGGCCTGAATTCGCGAAATGCGGTTTTTTTCATATGTAAACCAGCAATTAAAAATTCGTTAAAATAAAGATATGAATGAAAATACACAACATGTCATATAAATATTTCGCATAATAAAAAAGGCCACAGAAACCCGTTAGTCTTTACGGGATTAAGTACCTGCTCTAGAAAAATTTCTTTCAAGATAACATTATTTTTGAATTTTCATATCCAGGTATATGCAAAAGGAGCCGGCGCGCCAGTTTCCACATACTTTCAATTCATTAATATGACCCTGAGATTCCAAGTGCTATTCGACCTTTTTTATGGACGAATTTTTAAGCAGTATATTCTTTCAATTCATTTCAGTTTTAAGAATGCGTTAAATCTGCTGCAAAATGAGCAGGTTGACATCACTGCTTTTAAAGCGTGTGCTCCTACCTGCTCGCGGTTGCGCTCTTCTAAGCGATACCTACTTCAGAATGTGAAATATCGCTCTCAGATCCTGCGTGTTGTTGATGTTGAACATGTAGAGTCTTGCAATGCGTTACTCGAGTACTTGTTGCAATAGCAAATTCGATTTAACGGTTATTCTTATTTTACTATTAATATTACGTCGTTTGTCAATATCGGTTTTATATTTTGGGTATTATTATTACATATACCTAGCTTGGTAAACTTATGCCTGCTCTAGAATGACGTTTGAAAAGTGCCTAGAGTCAATTTATTTTAGTTGCCCCATTGCTTTTAACATTGCCCATTACAATGGAAATCGAATAGACAACTCTATTACTGCAGTATGCGCTACTATACACAGGAAGCCAAATAATCATAACGAAATTTGTATATGGTTAATTCGTACGATCGCATACGCAGGTCACGGTTTCATTTAAGGATCAAAGCTTACATCTCTACTTCATGTAATTTTTCAATAGCACGCCCCTTTTCTCTTGAAATGAGCGAAGAAGAGCAGGAAGAGAGAACACACATCTGCGTGGAAAAATGACGGTGCTGCCGTTTGCATTTTAATGAATGTATATCACTCCACTTTTCCAGCCAACACTAGAACACTACGCTTTTCGACAAAACACTTTGATTTCAAGGAACAATTTTAGTAGGATCATAAAACAAACATTCCGTTTCTGTTTTTTATTACTTCGGTCCAGTTTCTCCTGTTTCACTGTAACTTAACTTTTTTTTGTTAAAAATTGTTTCAGTGCACTTTTTCAAAAAACACTATTTTTCACTTCCCGTTTATAATAAAAATTTTCCAGGTCTAGCATACCAGGATGCCAATGGGTACTTAATCTGTTATCTAATTAACAATTTACAGCAATATTTTAAGTTTTATAAGCTGAACAAAAATTAATTTAATTGTATCATTATAATGTCAAACACGCATACAAGTTCAACCCTTCCGTGTTAAGATATTATTAACCAACTATTGTATATAGCAATTTGTGTTACATGTTTTGAAAAAAGTGCGCTGACATTGAAAGTCAAATAGTATTAATAAAGCACATTTTTGTGAATCAGCGCAACCCTGGCTTAGAAACGGAAGGAATGCAGGAATGAGTATCAATGAGTTTGCTGACGTCATACTATGAGTAGGCCTAAAAACTTATTATTTGGGATTTCAAACAGAGTAAGTAGGTCGGTTTACTCAGTCTTTTCAACTAAGTATGAGTAAGTATGAGTAAGGGGAGAAAACAGAGTTTCGACAGAGTATACTTAGTGCAATGAGTACTCATTGCAGTTCTCTGATACCTACCCTAAGGCACGGCAATCCTGGCTAGCTGCTGCCGATACTCGTCCCACACTATTCCCGCTTCGATGGAAGTGGAGCACGCAGTCTGCGTTTGAAGTGCAGCGAACTGAAGAGTTTCCTGTGACTGTGTGCGTGTGTGTGTGTGTGTCGACGTTGCGCGACGTATCGGTGTGCCATTTATAAAGCCAAACAGCGAACTAATACACTTAAGTTGGCAATTAATTAATGTACGCAGCGCTGGATTTCTCTAATTCATTGCCAACGCCATTCGCCAGCCATCCACTCCATCCACTACACCTACACCCCACGATTTAGCCTTGCCTTCCTGGAGTGCCGCACAGCCGCGCAAAAGACACAGCCAGTAGCAACATTGCAAGCGCTTAGAAAATACGCACGTAGTCGCAATTAAATGTTTTAATAAAAGCTCAATACAAACTTTTCATGGGAACTCACTTCAGAGACCGAAACCAGCAGAACTTGCTATAAAATGCGCCCGTCTAGTGCTCTTTCAAATGACATTGTTAGCAAGTTTCCCATAGCTGCTTCAATTCAATAAACGAAGAAAATTAATTAACTGTTAATTATTTGTAAATATTGAAATAATTGCTCTCAATTGTCAAAGTGAAGGATAATACATATATTTCTTCCTAACGATTATAATTATGTATTCAAAGGCAAGTTGGAATGCATACGAACGGGTAATGTAATATCATAAACGGTGATGTGCCCTTCGAACTGCGCCTTTTGCCTGTATACTGAGATTTCTTTCTGTTAGTAAGGTTTCAGTACATATAAAGGATAATGCCTTTAACTGGAAAGAAAGTTTTCCCTTCTTGCAGCATGTAACTGTGAAAAGTTTTCAATTCCAGAAAATGTATGTAGCTTTAACATCGTCTTACAGAATATCCTTCTAGCAGTTTCTACTATATCAATCTTTAAGACTTGCTTAATAGATAAGAGGGATACACAATGATCTAAAAATATAAGTGGTAATGGCTTCTTCTGCACGCAATCCTTACTGAACGTCATTTTATATATAAAGTCAATTATATATGCTGCTTTATTACAATAAAACTACTCTATTTGTTTGCCCATCGAAGTTTTTTCGAACTTGAATTCTTCTACTGATATACTATATATGCATATTTTTTTCTTTTAAATGCTTTTCCCAGCTTTTGTAGATATAGTGTCAATTGTATACCATTTTAATTTTAATTCTGTTCACACGGAAAAGCATTTTCTTATGGAAAAGAAATATATATTGGCATACTGATAAAAAGTTAATCTCGACATATAAAGCAGTTCAACATTTTAAGTAAAATGTGAGCACGTTTTTTGCCCTTTCGACAGCCTTTTCTTTGCGCACTTTTTCAATAGCCCAATTCACAATCTTGTGCAAATGGTCTGGGATTTTTGCAATTGACAGATTTGTAGCAAAACTACAGTAGTTTTGACAGTAGTTTGATACAAAACTGTCAATTGCAAAAATCTTAGACCATTTGCACAAGATTGTGAATTGGGCTAATATTTCATGTGACTTAAAATTCACCATTTATCAGTATTATAATTTCGCTAATTTTGTTGCAAACATCTGCCACAGTTGCTTAAAATAAGCTCTATTGAACACTAATTAAAATTAATGTTGTATAAACTCAAAGAGATCATAAATTATTGATGTGTGGAATTATGCTTTTGCTTTGCCAACTTCTCAACTCAATTCGAACAAGTCAAAGCATTTTCAAAGTTCAACAGCTTGCCCTCTATTTCTTATGACTGCATGTACTATTTGTAAATTTAAATCGCTGCAATAAAAATAGCAATAGCGAAAGATTGATTGTAGTAGCGACCCCGACCAGAGCCGCGGGACCCAGTGAAAATGTTTGATTTGATTTATTGTAAAATCAACGAACACTCTGCCGCATATTTACAAGCTGTGCGTAAATCTTGTTCGCCTCGGTTGTCGCTAGTTAAGCGCAGATTTCCTGTCTTTTTAGCAGCTGCATTCGCGCGGCAGCCAACAAGCGAGCTATCTACAGCAAGTTCATCCCTATTCACTCGAATGCCATAGGCGACGCCGACGCTGCCAAGGTCCACTTCGGCAACCATTTCTCATTTTCATTACACAAAAATGCTTTAAGCGAAATTACACTGTTTTCTTGTGCTAACCACCCCTGCCCCTCGCCAAATACACACATTTATTGTGCCACTGCCGTGTGAGGTACAAGCTCTCACTTCCGGCTCACTAAATCATTGGGGAAAAGGCGCGGTGAAAGAAAAAGTTTCGGTTTATTGAAAAAAATGGATTTACACACACACGAGTGCTAAACGCAGACACCCACAGAATCGCTTTGTCGATGGCCGCACACTCCAGTGCGCTTACCTGCGCCTTGCTTTCTCGGTCCACTTTTTATCGCAGCTGCTAATACATACACATACGCACAGCCTGTGTGTTTGGGTGTATGCGAATTTCGCCTGCTCGATTAAATAAATGACGGCAGTAGCAAAAGTCACCTGCACTTTTCTATAAAACACAAAGCGGCAGCCGCCGTTGGCAATCTACTACATCAATTCAACCTGCCACATGCCGCCAGCCACACACACACACACCTACACCTACTCATATTGCTGTACAATGGCCAGTAAATGATGGAAATATTGGTTGCTTTATTGGCGTCAGCGCCTGGCAGCCATTAAAAAATTATCAGCTCTCGCAGCTGGCGCGTCTGCAGCGAGGCCACCTCAGCTTCCTGCGTCAGTCAGCCGGCCTGCCCGGCCGACGTAGCAGAGCTCAAGAAGCCGGCGCGCAGCTTCCGCAGCAGCGCACAAAACAGCTAAGCGCACGTCATTACTGCCCCGGCAACTGCCAGGCATCTGCTTCCGGTGGCAGTCGGTGTGCCGGCGCTGGCTTAGTGTGGCAGTGCGACGCCCGAATGTGCTTGTATGACTTATTAGGCAGCAATCAATCTAATCACCCAATTATAGACTTCTTATGTACGATATTTTGTGCCAGGCCCGGAAATTTATGTCGGCGCTTAAGCGGCGCCGCAAGGAGTGAAGAGAGCTGACATGCCCGTACGTGGCTAAGTTGCCCGTGTTTTTGTTGTAGCTGCTTCTAACTCCGACAGCATGTTGTAGGCACATTATGCCCCTGTATGCGTGCGCTTGTATTCCTCACTCAGCAGCACAACATTTTTTGACAAAATTTTTCTGCAATTTTCCTTGAAATGAATGTTATATTGACAATGCCGGCGGCGTCGGTGGTTCTATTGCCTTTAAACACTGCACTGCGAAACTGATGGCAATATTTAAGCGGCTTTAAATTGTGTCTGGATGACGTCGATGAAATGCCTTGCTCTCTAATGAGCTGAGAAAAATGTTGTGTTCCTATTAATGACACTGAAGTGTAGTCCATTGTAAAGGAGCTCAGCATGGGAGCACCAAAGTTTGTCGAATCGAAGTAGCAACATAACAATACGAAGTTCATTCACATGTCTATCGACTTTTGAGGCTGTTTTTTTAAAATTTGTTTCGGACCTGTCGCGGACTATTATTTGAATATTTAATAGCCAGAATCAAATTTTTCTTTTCTACATATTGTAGTAGACAGTTAATCAAGAAGATAAGTGTTGTCAATAGGTCTGAGTACTCTAAAATGCAGATGTCCTGTAAAAACATCGTAGCATAAAAAAATATACGAACAATTTAATGAGAAAATCCCTGTAAAAACAACAATAAATTGTAATTTTAACGATCACATGGAAATCAAATTTGGTATGCTTAATTAATTGAAACAAAATATTTTCATCGGCTTTTAATGTTGCCGTTTTCACCTGTAAATCGATTTACATGGCGGCCTGTCCTCATAGTCATATGCAAAATGCGCTGATTTTTATATAATTGAATTTTCAATGCGTTGCAAATAATTATTATAAATTGACTTTTACGTCGAGCAAATTGCATTGAAAACATGCCACACAAATTATAATCATGCAATAAAAACAATAGTTTAAAAAAAGTAAAATCCCTTCAGGCATGTTGGTGAACATGATTAAGTGAAGTCAATAAATTAATTATAATAATGAAATCGTATTTGAGCAGAATAATTTAATTGCATAAACGCATTTCGATGCTGAGCAAAAGAAAAAGGCTGGCAAGCTAGTTCAATGCTGGCACGCAGCGCGCTTTGTTGGTATCAAATACGGCAGCGCAATGCCGCCTGTAGTGTGCAATGTGGCACGCACATACACACACTGCAACAAAATGCAGCCTTTCCAATTATGTTTTTGAATAATTTTTCTCTTTTGGTCTTTTCTGCATTTTCATTACAGCCGGGTCAGCGTCCACGACCCCACGAGGAGGGCGGCTTCAGCAGAGGCAGAACAAAGGTAAGCCCTCTTAATACTACGCCCACAAACTCGCTCATACATATGCATGCATTTGCATATGCATGAGTGTGCTTGTGTGCGTTAAGCTGAAATGTTTTAAAATAATGAGCATGCATAATTAAGGCATAAATTAATTTCGACTGTGCAACTAATTAAACTTTAAACGGCCTCGCTCTCACGCGAAGCATTGGTATGCGCTACCAATAAGGCCAGAAGGTGTGTGTGTGTGTGTGTATGTGCACCCAATTGTGTGAGTGTGTATGTGATGTACTTGAGCACGGCTACCGATAGACGAGCATAAGCCCGTCTGACGAGGCCAAAAATTAATGCCTGTCTGCGCTGTCATTTCTAACTACACGCACACAATGAAGCACAGGCTCATACACATCCAAACCATACGCACACATACAGCCACCCCCAAATGTGACACAACAAATCAGTTCCGCTTAAGCTCACTACAAAAGCCTCACAATTAATTTTGAAAATGAAAACCAACATAAAAACCACACACACTCTCACACCATGCACACATACAAACACTTTCCAACACACTTGCACAAATTTACACTTGAATGCTTACTTGATATTTAACACATATTATGGCCAGAATTTAAGACAGGCTCGCAAGTGCTCACCCGTTCATCCCCCTGTCCCCCCGTACCCACCCAGCGGGTTGGTGTGTGCGTATGTCAGCACGTGCTAAAGCTACACACACGAAACGCGTGCCAATGTACTAAAGAGCCAAATTAATGCAGAAGCGTACGTTACTTTATTGCGGCCAAAAAGAAAATGTTCTTGTTTATTTGATAAATGAGCCTCGAATGCGCAAATGAGTCCCAACTGAGTTCCACTGCACATGCCGCAAATAGACATACCAACACACATAAACGATTTTATGTTATTATTATGTGCTGACAGTCTGGCATAAAGGCAGAGGCTTTGTATTAACATGAGAAATGGTTCAAAGATTGGCGAATGCTTAAAAATTATAAATAATAAAACAAACCGCTCAATGTTAACCTTTTATCGATTACAGATTACCGATTAAATATTTGCATAAAATCTTTTAAAATTGTATCAAAAATTTAGTAGCTAGTTTGCATCTGCATGCAATGTTTGCAATAAAAGTTTTGCTGTTGTATTAAAATGCATAATGAAAGAACCATTTTAATGGCTTGGATCGGTTAATCTTTGGAGCCTGAATGAATACTTTTAGCTGGAACCGTTTGGTGCCATCAGAATGAGAATGCGCCGGATTTTCTTAGACCCGCTCTGAGCCCAATTAATTTTTATAAGACTCAATTGTATGTACGTACTCAAATACATGCCCCAAAATATCCCACAACCAACAAATGTGAAGTAAGTATTTCAACTATTCGACACTATAATACAAAACGAAATAGTTTGAATATGTGAGTCGGGATGCAGACATACATATCTCGGATATTCGTATATATCTCGAGAGTACGGCTGCACAAAAATTGGTATGCTTCGTAGCACTAATAAGAATAACTTAATTCTTTGTTAAACTTTCCCAAATTCTGCGCTGAATCTATCTATTGGAAGAAACCGGAACCAGGCGCATGTTGGCCCCTGCCTAAAACGTCACTGCGTACAAGCAACTGCGCATTTTCGTCTGTTAATTTCTTTATTTCTAAGCTAGCTATTTGCGTATTTGCTGTATTTGCTTATACACCACTACTCCATTATCCCCCACCCACTTTCCTATAATCCTTTCCAAGCTCTGACTGCTGGTTTATGCAAAAAAATATATGTAATAAAAATGTATTTATCAAGTATTTCTATGGTAAACAAAAGCCCCTACTTGACGCGCAGGTATGGAGGCGTATTTTTACAGCCAGTATACTATGCCCGCGCTCAAGTGTTCTGTAAATGCGCTAAGAGAGTGGAGTGGAACCAAGTATATTTTGCATACTATATCGAAAATTCCTATTACCTACAAATGTTTTCCAGCAACTTTTCTATTTTAAAAGTATAAATTGTTTCTACTTCGTCACGTTTTTTAATGCATTAAATGCAGACATAGCATACAAAAACAACAACGAGAACATGTCCAAACTGCAAAACTTTCTACTAACGCACAAAAATTTCATACACAAAGCATGCCAAGCATAGCTCCGAGCTCCCCAAACCACCAAACACCAAGCGTGTGAGTCCCAATTCACTCAAAATTATAAAATCATAACGTACTTAATTACGTGAGCATAAATGCGCCTAAAACTGTAAACAGGCAACATTTTATAGCCAGCACTTCAGCCATAACCACACCAACACACACACACACGCTTACACTTGCTCCTAACTCATATGCCAACAATAGCAATAAGAGCAAGTTCGTGTCTTGAGAAATAAGCATAGAGTGGCCTAGTAAAACTTCTTAATAAAGTGACTGGCCCAAGGGAGAAAAGCTGTGGTCAGAAGCATGAATAGCGGCCAGCAAGCCAAGCAACAAAGGCAAAGCGACGGCTACCAGCACATAAAAAGTAGAAGCAGAAGACGAAAAACAACAACAAATAAAGATAAGCAGCAAAATTTTTCAGGAGACAGAGAATAGACGACAAGCCAAGGCAGATAAACTGAGGTAAAGCGCTTCTCGTGGGCAACCTCAGTTCAGCGCAGCAGCCCACAGGCAACTGTTGACGCAGAGGGGAAGCATCCTGCATTGTCTTGTGCAACCGAAGCCCGCAGGAGCACTTCAGGCAGCAATAGGGGAGCGACTTGCGAGTAAATTTAAAGGCTGCCCACTCACTCCTTAAGCAAATTCCTGCCTGGCATGCAAGTTTCTACATAAATATCGCTCACAAGTAGGTCAAAAATCTTTATAACAAATTAAGTTTCTACCACACTGATGTATGTGTGTGCGAGGAGTTGGAACCGTTTTGGATGGAATATTTCGGCAGTTCATTTATCTGTACTGAAAGCGAGTAAGAATCTGACTTGTCCAACGTTGCCGCTGACAACTCTGCTCTCTGCGGACTACAGCAGAAGCAAGTGAAGCGGAAAAGTAGCTCACATGTGACCTATTTAGAGCCTTCCTGCCTGTCTGCTTCCGTGCCTGCTGGCCTGCTGAAAATGCTAATTTAAAAGGGTTTAGTTTTGACCTGTTCAAGGACATGCCCAAGCTGCAGTTAAGCTACCCAAGCTAATAAATTAGTAACTTAATTTGGCACACTTAAGCGCATTAATCACAAAATTTTGTTAAAAAGAGAAAAAATGTCCGAGAGAAAAATTAAAATACAACCCAAGCACGCAAATGATCAACCCCTAACTCGGATTGACAAGATTTCCAAGGAAAACGAACTTCCTGCCGGAAGCACTGACAGCGCTCAATTGTTTCCGCTTGAGCGACACGACCATACGAGCGCCCCCTCGTACATAAGTAAGCCATGTATATGCAATATAAATAGCCTCATTTAAGCAGCTCTCCCGGCGCGCACAGTAGTCTGTACGGCCGGGCGTGGTGCCCCGACGGGAGTGCAGCGGAGTGTGCGAGTGTGACATTGAATCGCTCAAAACAACTTTGATTATCATAACTGCTGTTGGCTTTGATTATGCCGTGCTGTGCATTGGCGCCGCCAAGATTAAGACATGTTCCTACCGAGCCGCGCAAGCCCTTGACAGCACAGACACGCCCCAAATGCGTTCATATGAGTATGATGCTAATGGAAAAAAATTCAGTTTTTGACTTGGATTTGTAGATAACTATTTGCCATCGGCGAAAATCCCGCATACTTCTGTAGAACTTTTTGGTTCGTGCGCAAATTAAAGCAAAACCAGCGAAATAAGTACGTAATAAATAATACGTAATAAACTCCAGTTTAATGATAACTAAGATATTAGGCACAGAAATCATTGTTTACGGACATTTTTAAATTGCTATTGCTTCAGACATTCTCATTGTGTGTAACGCCAAGAAGGGGAAACTCTGACCAACAAGTTTTGACCATTCTTAACTATATTTAAACTATATTTCGTGACATTAAAACTGCTATGAAACCGAAGAAAACGTCCTTGAATTTGAGTTGGTGGTCTCATATACTTGTCATGGAAAAAGGTGCATCAGCGGATGTGTGAGTTAGATTCATCATGACAGCAGTGGCTCAGAGGATAAATGCTGCAATTCTGATACGAGAGGTTGCTGGTTCGAAAGCCAGCAAACTGATATCATCTGAAAAGAGAGAAATTGTTTTCAAATCGTTTCTTTGCACGACATGGCGTCGCGCCATCTCCAAAAGTATTCTTAGCCATGAAAATATAGTTTCTCAATTCCGTTGGGCTACGTCTATGGAATAGGTTTATAGGTCCTGTTAACTTGTACTAGAATAGAATGAGTGCAAACAAACTAATGCGAGAGAGCTCAAGCATTGGCTACACTGGCTGTTGTGCCAACAATTTACATATATAATATATGCACATATGTATGTATTAAAACGTAAAAATTTTCAAAAACGAGAAATCTCGTAAAAATTCCATAATGAGAAGCAAAATATTAAGTGAAATTAGCGAGTCTTAAAGTATTGAGTGAAGCTCACATTCACTACTGTTTTGTTATTCATTCTCATCGCCAACTCTTTTATTCCTGTTAAGCACAGCAACATTAAATACTTGTGTACGTTAGTCCACGTCCGTGCCTACGTGTGGATTTGTCTGTGTATTTATGTGACAATTCGTGGTTGTCGTGTCACTGAGCACGAGCGGGAGAGTGACATTAATTACGCAACATGTCACACTCGCAATGATTTGCACTCTTGCCGGAAAGCGCCACCAGCAAAAACAAGGAAGCCACTGAACGGTGGCATGGGCGGCAAAAGGACACGTTGCGGAATCCGTGCGCGCTTGCCGAAAGTGTTCTTTGGTCAGCGACGGTCACGCTTCAGCCAAGATAAACACACACGCGCGCCAAACTGAACACACTACAAGCTGTGAGCCACGAAGACGCATTAAAGTCACAATTAAAGTTAAATTTGTTTTACTTTTATGTGACGCCACAGATTGTGCAATAAAATTGAATGAGCGAGTGGTTGGTGGGTTGGTGGGTTGGTGGGTAGAACGAGCAAAATCGTTTGGCTTTGATGGATGTGATGGAGTTGGTCTGCTAACGAAGACGGAGCATTCAGAGCGATTGCCATCGCTTTAAACGATTTTTAGCATTTGACTGGCTGGGATTGGCGAGAAGCGTAGTGGGCGGGACTATCGCACAAACAGCTGAAATTTCAACGGGTTCAAAGGCCAGCTTAAGTCAAAACAGTTCTAATGGAAATCGCTTTGCGCCTAGTTGCGTGTGGCGAATATGAAAGGTATGCTCTCTGCTCCATACACATATACAAACACAATCACTAACGCACACACACATATGCACATTGAAAGCGTGTGCTAAACATGATTTACATTGTAACTTTAGGTTATGCAAGCGCCAGCGAAGCACAAATATTAGCTCACACACACAAATATATAATATGCACATGTATGTGTAGGCATGCCTACAGACAGGCGCACCGCGCGACTCAACTTTGTCAACTGCTTGTCTGCCCTTAATTAATACAAAATTGGGAAGCGCTGCGCTTTCACATGGGACCACTTACAGCAATGACGAATATCCAGAATCGCACACAAGCACACATATAAGCATGGCATCTCGATGTACACAAGTGTATATGTGTATGTTTTTTCTTAGTGCTTTAGTATGTGTAAGCCACTTCTACCCGCTTTGCAGTTTTATTGATTTAGAAACTTTCTGCCTCATGCTCAGCACTTTATTTCACCCTACCTCTCTCCCTCTCACTCTCTGCCTAAGAACTTACATTTTTCGAAAACTGCCATAATTCATGCCCCTAAGCCACATGTTAGCAGAAAAAGAAAGTTTCTGCCAGAAAATAATACGCCTGGCAAAATGCCTGCACTTAACACTTCTTGTTGAACAGATACTTCCCCTCCCACACAAAAATATTACTCATATCTGTTGAGGTCAAACTAAGTCAAACTGTTGCCAGTTTGATTACCAAGTCCAGCATTAAAGCTTAAATCTTTTTGGAAGGGAAGATGTTCGCCTTTATTATCACAGTCGCGGTGGCTCAGTGGACTAAGTGCTTGCTCGCTGACGCGGGAGGGCCTGGGTTCAACTCTCAGTCCGGCACATAACATCTAATACAAAGAGTATTTGTTTTCAATTGTTTCTTTGTGCGGCGCCACTTCTCGCGATGAATTGCCAATACTCCGGGAATATTTTTTGCCATGAAAAAGCTTCTCAAACCCTTCGGATTCGGTTAATGTAGGTCCCGTTAATTTGTGAAAAATATGACAAGCACACACAAGTTAATGCTAGAAAGCTAAGCCTAAGCCCACGCGGGTTGTTGCGTCAATCAATTATTATTATTATTAATTATTATTAATAGTACTTGTTGTTTTATTCCAAGCTAAGCTAAAACCATAAACATCTAGAATGATTTAAACAATTTTTTTTTACAAACTGTCTGCATACTTATTTGATACCATCTCATTCGATTGCTATCCACAATAAATTGACTAATTCTAATTTTTCTGTTACCAAACTGAAAACTTTGATCAAAGTCGAAAGTCACTTATACATATCTTTCATGTATTCCACGATGGCGCCCTCAACTATGCATAACATTATTTCTATCAATTCTATTTTTATTTGTACACAGTGATATGAAGGTAAATTTTCTAAAAGCGCATTTAGACTACCTTATATTTGAAGTCGTGTTTCTATAACTTTTTATTTGAAGCAAGAAATATTTCTTAAGGCATAGCATAAAGTTGTTTATATTTGATTTGTTGATTATATTCAATTAAATTGCTTAATCAAGAAATTGTTTTGCGATAATCCCAGCATCAGGAATGGGCAGAGTTCGCTCTCTGACAGCATGCTTACGCCTCTTCCCAACTTAAGGCCCTAAGAAATCCAAGAACGACGGAAAATGCGTTGGCCACTTCAGGAAGTCAAGTAATCGAACTGTCGTTCTAAGTAATGCTCCCCAAAAATATGCCTAATCGACGCCATTTTTCAACGTCCGCTTATAACAACTGCACATGGCCCTAAAGAATGCTTCGCACCGCTCCACACACACACTAACGCACAGCAATGTTTTTCACGGGCAATTTACTGACGAAATTTCTTTAAATGCTGATTAAGTGTATTGTTTTCTCAGGCTCAGCCAAGTTTTTGCTTCCTACCCTAAAGCAGATAACGCACGGAAGTAAAAGAAAAGAAAGCAGAGTAAGATGGGGGGAAAGGAAGGAAAGAAGAAAAAGCACAAGCAGATAGGTAACACGCATTTTTTAGCGAGCCGTTGCCGGAACCGCACATAAATAATCGATGATTTGTTGTTGTCGGCGGAACTGGCGAGAAAAAGGGCAGAAAGTGAGACAAGTAAAAGGCGCCAGGAATGGAGGGTGTGAAGGAGCAGGTGCGGATGCCAAATTATTGCAGCGCTGCGAAGCCATGGAAACTTTCTTCCTTGGGTGAGCTTCAGTTAGACTCTTACGCGCTCACCCCGGCACCCAAATGCTCACCATCAAACCCGGCCGCTTTTTCAAAAGTGCTTTACCCTGCTACCTTTTCGATTGCGCTCATTTCGCGCTGTTGCAGAGTTGCCAGTTTTTTCGTTCTTCTTTTTATTATTGTTTTGGGTTTCCGTTGCCTCTCCTCTTCCGTTGGTGGTTGGTCGTTGTTGCTGCTTACATAGAAATGTAATTAGGGTAATTGAGTTATTAAATTTAATTAAGTCGATTTTCGCGCTACACGTTCCGACCTACCATTTGCCTCGCCCCACGCCGCAGCAAGTCGTTTCGCATATTTGTAAAATTAAAATATCTTTTAAAATTATTAATTTCGAAAAGTCTTTTCCCCTCTACACACCTCTCAACGCACGAACCCAACCATCCATTCGATATGTTGCTTGCCTGCTGCTCATTCATATTAATATTTTTTATTAATATTTAGAAAGAGGATTAGATTTCTATTGCTTGTTTACGAAATTCTCTCGGTCGTTCTACACATTTGAACACCGATGCTCTCACATATACGGATATTTGCCCTGTCAGCGCAATTAAACTAGTTTCGAACTTACCAACAATAACATTTAAACCCGTGAGTGTGTGTGTGTGTTTGTGATGGTGTGGTCTTGTGTGCATATAAATTCGCCACAATATCAAATTAAACATGAAAATCCCCACCGCAACGGAGCATAAAACTTTGCTTGTAAACTTTCCGCAAAACTACTTTCGAGGGTGAACATATGAAATTAAAATTTAATTTCATAAATCCGTTTAGTACAACGATAAAGCGCAATGTCATATGGCCGCCGCATGTGTGTATGAGTGCACATATGTGTATACGAGTATGTGTGCGTCAGTTAACTCTTTGCTTTGCCACATCAAACGAGTATTAAGTGGCGGATAACGTACCGGGGTGTAGCCAAGTGTGCAAAGCAGTGGGTCCATCTGGGCTGGGTAAAGCCTATGTTGAAATGGATTATGTTGTCTAAAATTATGTTTTAGCTTAAATTACGCTTAATTTCATTTTTAAACTGAAACGGCTCAGGGGATAAGTGTTTTGTCTCTTAAGCGAGATGTTCCTGGTTCGATACAAATACAGCATCTAAACAGAAAGTTAATTCGGTTTTCAAATCTTTCTTTGCGCGGTGCCAACTCTTGCAAAGAACTGGAAACTCTCCGAGAGTATTCTTTGCTGTCAAAACCAAGCCTTTCACTTCTGTTATATCCCTTTTACTTGTGCTAAAATGAAACCAGATCTTGCGCCCATTATATCTTCACATAATGCTTTGGGCCTTTGTATATTTTGCTAGCGATATACTATATCTGTATATGAATTACCTCCACTGAATTTGCTGTCAGCTTCATTTTGCCTAAGCATATTTTTGTAGTTATGCCTGTTCGACGCAAAGAAAAAATTTTATTCTTATGACCGGGTCTCGAAACTCGTTCCATTGGTTGACAAAACATCAAAAGATTTCGATTTTTCTCTTCAAAATATTGTTTTGAACCTTTTAGCTGCCCGTTCTCATAAAGCTCTCTGTCTCTCTCTCTCTCGCTTTGAAAGTCACATCCACTGCAGTTTTAAGATACCACACAAATATTTTGTCAAGTTCGGCACCAAAAGTTCGCACTTTTCGGTGAACGCGATAAAAATCCGCGCGATCGTTACAAAGCCACTGCAAGCCTGTCGAATCACTGTAGGTATCACTTTAATACACACATTTAGCTTCAAGGACGCCAGTGAGCATTAAGTACCGTTAAAACTCAACGCGTTTACATACTATAGCTGAAATAGTTTTACAATGAAATGAATGAAGTGCGGTTCAGTGCGGCTGTCTGAATGCCCAAGGAAAGTACCTGAGCGACGAAGACCTACAGACACACATACATGCACATGCTTCGGTGGGCTGCTGTTGGCGCGTCTGTAACTCTGCCGTTGATTCCAACTACGACTTCAGCTCCGACTCTAGGACAAACACTGACTCAACCACAGCCACCGCCTTTGTTGGTGGCAGCATAATGTAGGCCGGATGTGACCCGTTGACTGGTGTGACAGAAAATGACATCCACTCATCTCTTGTGAGCAGAAACCTGAAGAAATTGTGAGGAAGCAGGAAAAAGAGATGACTGCTGAGCGGATATTTAAATGGCGGAGGCGCCGACGGAAGTAAGTGTGTAAACAACATCAACAAAGAATTGGCTCATTTTGTGAGGAAAGTGTGCGTAATTTTGAGGCGCGGCATGTATTACAATCATTGCTCACAGTGGGTGCACGGGCAAAGTTCAAAGTCGCCCTTCAAAATGAAAGTTTTTTGAAATTTCTTGCCTTTCAAGAACAATTAGATTTTTCCGCTGCGTGTGTTTTGTGAATACTCAATGTACTACATACACTCAACGCGCTGCTCATTCTCTGCGGCTTTGAGGCCGTTTTAATTCGAAATTAAATCGCACCCGCCGGGCTTGATGCAGCTGCAGCAATTGCACTTTTTGCTCATTACCAAATGCCACGCAAAGCAGGCCAAAGCGAGGCAAGGCAATAGCGAGGCTCCGGGCATGCAAGAATTTCATTAATCCCGCACATTTAATTGCAATTGAGGTCAAATTAATTTGCCGCATATTTATTAGCGCTACTGTGAGCAGCCTCCACCCTCATCTTTCCAAACGACTTCGACATTGACCGCGCCAGCTTAATTACTATCGCTCGCAAATGCGAATGGCCAAGCATTATATAGAGTGCATGCTCTTCCGGCACTTGGCTGTGCGGAATGTGGCTGTGGCAGTTTTTATGTATTCCAAACTAAATCAACCAAATCAAAGCAGCTACAGTTTGCAAAATGTTCGTACATACTCCAATTTATGCACATGCATCAACCTTCAAGATAAAATATAACCTCTGGTCGAACCCTTGAGAAAATCGTATACTCGTGTCAGGCCATTTTTCAGATAAATTCGTTTACATTTTTAAAAGAATAATTGTTAATTTATCATTATTACTCATACCACGTCGCTCATTATATGAAAAATATTCTTATTCTGTTATATTTTTTTGGAAAAAAATCTATCGTCAACAAAATGTTAAAAATTTTATTTCGATGATGCGAGATTGAATGTGTAATAAAAGTTCACGTTTTTCTAGAATAAACCATTTCTTACAATTGTTGAAAACAAATTTTTTTCTTCTGAATATTTTTCGAAAATATTTCCTTTAAAAAATGGTAAAAGGGAAAATAAGACCTGAAATTGATTCGGAAAATTTTCAAACCTGGGATGTTTGGCATTAGAAACCAAGCACAAACAGATTTGATGAACCCATTGAGACGATTCAGTGATATTATTATTGAAAATTTTAGTTTAAGTTCACATTTTCTAAATGCTAATGATTTGTTAATTTCATAAAGGAAAAACAAATGCTTATAAAATGATTAGAAATATGACTGAAAATGTATTTCTTACAAGCTTTCATAAAACGAATTACTAAATGTTGGCAATTGAAAATTTGTTCAAACAATCAACAGGCCTATAAAAAACTTTGAAATTTGATTGAACACAAATTTTTTTCAAGCTTGTGAAAAACGATTTTCCTGGGCTATCGATTTTAAGCAAACGATTTATTAAACATTTAAAAATGTGTTGCTTGAATGTAGAATTGTCTGAATTGAAGGCAAAACTTTAATAGCCTCTTAAAAGATGAAATTAATTTTTAACCAAGGAATATAACTGCAGTTGTTGTAGCAAGCTCTTCTTACCCGAAATAAATTAAAGGGTTGATTCACTCACAGACTGCTGCATCGCAGCACTCCACTAATATATGCTGGCATTAGGAAACGTATTCTGAAGAACACAGCTCGTTTCAAAGATTGTCCTCATTTTCCAATTTATCTGCCAGATTTTGCACTTGTCCTTTCATTGCACTCCCAACTTAAGCCATTAATTAAATTAACGCATTAACCACAAACCGAAAATTTCCACACCTGTGCAGAAACGTTAGACATGAACTACTTTGTCATATTTTGTTCCACCACCAACTCCCACACACACACACGTGCCTGCAACCAGGGGTATCCCAATAAGCGTTTACCTTTGCTATCGGAATGTTCATAACATGTTCTCAAGTGGTTTTTTCCAAAGATTGCCTTTGGTGACATTTTGCAAAACCGTGATTCCAAAATGAGATTTGAATAAAATATAAAACTAAGCAATTATCATGTTTTAGAGAGAGGCTTTCTACCGGGGTTTAAAGAAATGCCATTAGAAGTAGGCTTGATATTTGCTTTGATATTGAATTGAAAATAAGGCTAAAAGTTTGATAGTTATTTTTGATTTGATATCAAACTTAACTTTTTCAAATAAAATTAGATTGTTGCCCAGACATGCTTGCGGGGTGTTTGAAATATTATGTCAGGCCTTAAATAGCAATTGCGCATTTAATTTCCAAATGAGAATTGGACAATTCTGATTTCTACGCCGCTCAACAAAGCGAGACAACATGTTCCAAGGTGCTGGAGCCACAAGAACATGCTCAAGCATAATGACGTGGTGTAGTGTGAGTGGTGAAGAGGCAGGGGTAGCAGGTGTATGGGTGTATGAGCCGAGATCGCACGTTCAAGATGCAGCACAAAGGACAGTAGCTTTCCATACAACTTTGCATATGCAAGCAGTAAAGCTTGCGTAAAAGCACACAAGCACACGCAAATACATACACACGCATACCACCGTACAGACACACTAACACTCAAACACGCGCATGACTGCTAGCAAATGGCAAATGTGTGCTTTAAATTAACATGTCATCATTTAGTTGCAATGCCAAGTGGTAACTCGTATGTGTGCCTTTGTGTGGGAGCGTATCTGCGTGTGTGTGTGCGACAGTTCTGTTGCTACAAAGTGCAACGTTTGCATTGTTGCATTTGTGCTTTGAAATTTGCGCCATGCTCAGATCTGGCAATGCAGAATGCTGCCTGCAGCTCAACTTGTCTGCCGCGGACACAATATAATTTATTACGAAAATTGCCTTCTCTCAGATACACACACACGCACACACTTAACCAAGTAATATTAATTCTCATTAAAGGGTCTAAGTAGCAAAATAAATTGCTGCAAATGAGTGGGAAATTTAATGAGGAAATTTCCATAATCTATTTTATCGAAATGTCAGAGTGCAAAACGGCTAACCCACACACTTGCGCTGTACAATTACACTGCAGAACAAAACGGATATATTCTGGATTTCGAATAATATTCATATAGTATTCAACCAATTACTGCGTTTCAGTATAAGGTTTTTTTAAGTTGCTAATTTCTACAAAATCAGTGCTTATATGTGAAGTGCCCTGACTTAATTATATCATGACTTATTAAATATATATCATGACTTATTAAATATGCAGCTGGTGATTTAATTAAAAGATATATATCTTGTTGTATTAGCGTATCTCGAATAAATAAATGAAATAAAATAAATGAATTGTAAATTTGTTAAAAGAACGGTCTTCCATTAGGCATCTTGAAGCTGAAATTACTACCTCACAGCTGTAGGTACTACATACTGAAATTGCGCTCTTTACTTCGCAAAATGGCGAGGGTGTGAGGAAAATATTCCAGGCGAGAAACGAAACAACAGAAAGAATTAAGATCTCGTTTGCAATTTGCACAGAGAATGAAACTCGTAATTTATGCACACAAAAGCTGGCTCATGCGGAATATAGAGTTTCAGCGCGCCGCCACTGTGCGTATCCGTCCGTTGCCTTAACCGCAACTGCCCACACATCGACCTGCACCGCTCGTGTTTTGTGTGCGGCTGAAATTTCGTATTCAAATGCGAAATGCGAATGCTTTGTATGCGACGCACACGAAAGCGCAGACACCTCACAAAAATTATAAATGACTGAATAATCGTCCATTTTGTGAGGATGAAGGTGGAGCGAGGTGGTTTTTGTATGCATTGTGCTTGGTCCTTGAGGCTCGGAGCTGGGTGCTCGGTGCTGCTGTCAAGTGCCAACAAATTTGCGGTAAAAGAAATGTAAGCAACTTAAGTTAATTCACTGCACCACAAAAACAGAAACAAAAGCAAACCGAATATAATATAAATGTACGTGTGCGTGCGCGTGGATGTGTGTGTGTGAATGTGTAGTAGTACATTAGTCTGCCACTCCACAAAAGAGAAATGAGTAGCAGGTCACATAAAGGACAATACTCGTAAAAATCAATTTCAATTTTACTAATTAAACAGTCAAATCTCGTTTATGTGCCGTTTTGTGAATGGCTGCCTTCTTCCGATTCTTCATCTTTCGCTTTTGGACAAGGTTGGCTTTAACCTGCTCACGACAAGACAAAAAGTTTATACATGCCATAAGAATTGAAATTTACTAGTCTTATCCTGGCATTTTACAGCACTGCTTCAATCATTGCATTTCTTTATAAATAAAAACTAATACCATTTGTAGAATAAAGGTGAATTTTGAGGTGGCATTGAAATCCAAATTTACGCAATTAAATTTTTTTAATTAACAAAATCTTAAGAATTCGTTTTCATAATTTGCTCAAAATTATGTTATTAGCCCAGCTTTTTCACTCGACAAACAAGCATTGGTTTTATTAGAAAATTATATACATCATCATAACATATACGTTTTAATGCAAAATTTTATGTAAAATTGTTCTAGATTGCAGAGGATAAAACACTTCTGTTAAAAATCTGTATTCTGGTAATTGTGGGAAGACTATGATGAGGAAAAAATTTCATTGAAACAGTACACATGTATTTATAAATATTTTGGATTTAAAAAAATCGTCAATTCAAAAAAGGCAATTCTGGGATTAGGCACGCTTTAAATAAAGTTGGTCGTAGCCGGGTTAAGGGTGCGAAGCTTCACAAAAATATGAAGCATGGGCTGTGACAGAGCAGCAGCAGCAGCAGGCGCTCTATTGTTTCACTTTAGCAACACAATCTCGCCCGGGCAGCGCCATCCTTTGTGCTTCGTGTTCGGCCGTAGCCTCTGCCCTTGCTGGCCTAACCTAGCGTGGCGGCTGCTGTTTATGCACGCTCGGCACGTTTCGAACACTTCTGCAGGTATTGGCGGCCGTCATAAAGATTAGCTCATAGCTCGATAGTTTTCATTGCCCGATTTTATGGTCTCCAACCAATGTCCCCCCCCTCCCAGCCGGGAGCCATAAATCGGGCATAAATAAAAGTGACTGATTTATGCGCTGGCAAATTAAAGGGCAGCTGTAATTTAAGTCAGCCTTTCAAGCAGCTTTCTGGCGAATTATTGGTTTGACAAATAGGAGTAGCCAAGGACACACGAAAAAATTACAAATGCCGCATTGTCAACGAGCAAAACATCCTCGAAAAATTGTGTGGCAGCTGCAGTCATTCGCGCTTTGTTCGATATTGACTTATGGCATCGACTGCGGCCGGTGGCACAAAAACCGCCACTGGCGGCATAGACTAACAGCTAAAATCTGCACTTTGCCCGTTGGTGAGCGCCCCGCTGCAATTTTACGCATTGCTGCCGGAGTTGGCGCGCACTCGCAGCGGTAAGGCCGCAGCTCGCGTGCCTGCTCAAAGTGCAGCGCCAAGTTCGAAAGCGGTTCCACGAGGATTTTGTGAGATATTTTTGCGCCACTCTTGAACGCGCATTCCTGGCCCGTGCAGCACGACTTTGTGGTGGTTGAACTATTCGCATTGCTGCGTTACTGCGTTTCATTTAAAACAAAAAATGCCAATGTTTTTGTAAGTCTTCCACAGTTTGCGGGCAGCCTCACGCCGTTACTGCCAACATTGCAGTGCGTCCGCGCCAGCTGTCACTTTCACGCAGGCACTGCATTTTGCACATATTTTTAAAAGGATTTCTGTATAGTCCAATGCAGCGGTGAGATTGCGGCGTTTCCGGATCTCGCTATTTCCAGCATTTTCTAGTTCAATACAATGCAATTTAAGGTGTACACTTTCGAAATTGCGGCATTAGGATCCCACGATGCCGGAACCATTTTGTAACTTTTAATAAAAAAGGTTAGATACTACTCTGTCATAGCGCTCAGTAGGCGTGTGCGTGCGTATCTGGATCTAATATCTGGGGTTCGCATTCAAAAGCTGAACACTTGCGATGAGTTGGCAACTTTCCAAAAGTATTTCCTTTTCCTTCATCAGAAGTTCTGCCTTACGTTCCAACTTGACAGTAAGAATTTATTTCGTACTTAAATCAGCCAATTATAGTGTAGTTTTACTAAAGGACTCCAATCAAAACAGCTATGAAAAAATGTTCCAACATATTTCTGCTTTCAAAAAACCGTTGCTGCTGAGCCTCTCTTTCGATCAATAAAAAATAGTTACACTGAAAAATCCAAAATCATTTACAAGTACAATGTAATGAACCTAGTGCAAGCCATAAATTTCGAATGAAGTTTGCATGGAATGTATGTATGTATGCATATGAAACCGAAACCAAAGAAAGAGAATTCAATGCTTGCCGAATAGAAGATTTCAAAATGGTATTCGAATTCCCCTAAAAAATATGCACTACATTCGCAGCATCGCCTTTATCTGCCTCACCCCCAGCCTCTTGCACACCAAACATACTACTCCATTTGGATCATTGAAATGAAGCTGTTAATTCAGTTGGAATTTGCCGAAATTCGCACAAAAATCTAATGCACAGTCTCTTTCACGTTACCGAAAGCCCTTACGTGTTTCGATAAAATTTGATAAAGCACGCTACAAATCCGCGAAATCCCAGCACAAAGTGCGCGAAATGGTCTATTCCAAATGCAAAATACAAATGAACAAATGCAAAATTGCGCTATGGCGAATAAGAGGGGCAAATTGCGGTGGAATATAGCAAGCTTTCAATTTTCACAACGAATTTCCGAAAATTCGGTACACACAACAACAAAAACCAGCATGTATGGGAGCAACAAGGCAAGGGGTCCATCGACAGGCAGCCAATGGCAATAAAGTCTAGGCAATACCGAAAATGGCGCTCACATTGCCATATTTCATTTTTAATAATCCACAAGCAACGAATGAGACACCGCACACGAACAAACAAATGTTAGCATGTGAAAGTGTATGTGTAAGCATGCTATTTCACGTATGTGTGTTTTCCCCTATCAAATCTGGATTCCAGCCTGAGCTTGAGGCACATGGATCCACAGAGCAGGTTCTTGATTTTCAGAAATAGTGCTTGAAATTAGCATCATTCTTCGATTGACCCCAGTTGAAAGACTCACGTTCGAATTCTACAGAATATTTTAGATTTTTCTTCTTGGAAATTAGGCTTGCAGTCATATTGGAATTTATCACATAGCTAAGGGGAATTCGCAGATCAAGTGCGTTCAAAAGTGGTTTCAGCCTAATATTTAATAATTCAGTTGACTAGTTTAAAGTATTCGTTGGCGTACAGTATTTCATGTGAGCGAAGTAGGTATATATTTCTGAATAAATTTTGCTTGAATTGGATCTGCTTCAAATTTTAATGGAGCAAAGATTTCAACAAAAGCTTTAGACCTTAGTTTGGATGGAGCTGTCGATCTGGAGCTCTGCTCAGACATATACCAATTATTTCCGGTGGGTAGCAATTTTTTGTTGGTTTTGAAAGAGGACTGCACATTGAAGCCGCAGCACGAAAAATCTCAGATTTTTAGAAGCAATAAACGATTTAAATGAAGCACTGGCTTAAAAACAACTTAAGTGTCATGTTGGGGGTGTGTCTACGAAGGCGCACAGGTTTCCGGATTGCTATCAAACGCAAAGACGAAAATCATGAAAGTTGAGCGCACATACAAGCTCTCCTTTTGAGGTATGACTGCATGTCTGCATGTGTGTGTATGTGTGCATGTGTGATTGCTGATTAATGTTTGCATTTATGCGCTCGCAAAGCGCTCTGCGCGAAGATTGATTTCGGCACAAATTCAGCGCGCATAAAAACCGCCATATTTCAAACGCGCACACAGACAAGACGAATATTCATGCACACACACACGCATACACATTCAAAAGCTCTAGACATGTGAACGTATCTGTGTCTGCAAACCAAAAGCAGCTGAAGCAGCTGCCCTCCAGTGGCATGCGGCAAAATGGGAACAAGTCTATCTTGCTGACAGCTGCACTGACAGCAACAGGAGCAGTAGCAGCAGCAACGGGGGCCAGCAACAACAAGAACTGCTAGTCATACACACACAGCCAGAATATATTGGCGCTGCAACTAGCACTTGCTGCTTCTCAAACGGCAGCTGATTCCAAACGCTAAACAAGAAATACCTTCTTATGTCCCCCTCCCCCAAAAAAAGTCGCAAAAACGAAGAGTAGTGCATAAAAGAGTATGAGCTAAGAAAGGCACAAAAGGTTGCCAAGTTTCAAGCAGAACAAAAAACGAAGTAACAGCTGAAGAAGGAAAAATGTGTGTGCACTTTTGGCGTGTCAGAGCGAAAAGCGTTTTGCAGCAAAGCACACCTGCTCGCCCGCTAAGTGACTTGCCATTCGGGCAGCCCGCCATTCCCAAAAGCTTCAGGGCGGGGGCCGGATGAGATGTGCTAGGAATTAGCTGCAGCTGGTAATATTTTTCCTTTGACGCTCACATTTCATTTGAAATGCTTCCTACGCTGCGCTCCCATTCAGAAATGCACAGCAATGTCCTTTTACAGATGCATACATACAAATAAGATAGATTTTGCCATTCCTTCAATATCAACGCATCCAATTGATACATTCGAGCGCATGCACATGTACACGAAGTAAAGTGAATCGATTAAGAGTGATATTGCAAAGCATTTATCAGCACTGGGAGCGCACTTATCCAAGCATGCATACACACACACACTCACACACATGCACACAATGACAAGTGACTTGCAGCGTTGGTAATGTATGAGCAGTTGATGCATTACTTCGGCATGAGCTCAGCCAAATAAAGACACGCAACGTTTTTAACTTTAAGTTGGTATGTTTCCAAGCTCTATCAAGCCGCTCCGGATCTTCGTCCAAAGAGCCAACTGATGAAATCCGAATTACTATGTTTTAGTTTCCAAATAATAAATGTTTGCCGTTTGAACGAATAGGTAAACCATTATGAAAATCCATCCATTCTTCAAAAAATAACATATCCGCGATAAAAGGTTCCAACACAATTTTCCTAAGTACTATGTCTGGCACTGCCCGAGAGATTACTGGCATGTGAGTGAAGTATGTGTCATGTGTCAGACAAGTGTTACCGTATAGTTGACATAACAGTTTGTATCGAAAATTATTTCCGGGCGGAAGCTTACAATCTTAATCGCAGGCCTTCAAACAATCGTAGTCCTTATCATCTCATCTTTATCATCAGCCTCGTTCGGGAGCTGTTGTGCCAGTTTTTTATTTATTTTAAGTATCTAACAATTGTTGAATATTTATATCTATCAAATTGCACTCAGCGTGCAAAATTTTATTGAAAAGCGCTGTCAGATGAAATGTCAAAATATTTTCCCATTTCACTCAATGTCTCTTCCATGACTTTTGAAATTTTTAAGACAGCTGAGATGCCACTAGTTCATATGATTGTTTCGAAAGTTGATGTGTTTTTATAACTGTCTTGTTAGTTCTGTTTCGCGTTGCCGCCGGGATATACATATGTATATATGCATATAAATATTATTGGTAGTAGCATTCTGAAAAACACTTTTATCTACAGTCTCGAATGAATGGCGGCAGAGAATAATGAAAAATTTATTAGGCACTAAGCTCAACTGGCAAAGTGGAACTCTTAAAAAATCCAGAATGCATGCTTTCAGCTTAGCGTCTCTTCTTGACCGAGCGGGAAGGGAGCACGCGATTAATTGAAATTTCACAGCAGGAAATTCAACATTTCCCAATCATAATGAAACAAACATTTTCGCTCATTATATAAAATTATCGCCTTTAATTGAATTAATTCATGGCGCTAGCAAAACGCTGCCTGCAGCCAAAGAGCAACGCTACTTCACAGCCACCGCCAATTGTCGGCTGCACTAAAGCGCTGCCATGCGTTAAGCGCGCGCTCTTCCCCCTCCCCCGCTGCCTTTCTTTCCAACTACTTTGTCGTTCTCTTTGAAACGCTTCAGTTTCAATTATGTAGATTTAGCGTCAATCAAACGAAGGCGTTGCTTCACAGCGTAAAAGGAAGCGAAAAGGCAGCCATTTTATATTTTGCCTGAAAGCACCCCCCGCAGTGCCACCCCGCATTCAACGCTCCAGTTGTACCCAAGCAGCGCCTTTCAAGTTTATTTCTCTTTATGTTTTCAGAAGATTTACCATAAAACTGAATCCAATAATAAAATTGCGCATAATTATCGACGACGCGTTATATGCAGCACTTTTTATCCGAAACAACAACAAAAAACCAATTTCAATAATAATAACATAAATAAAATAAATGGAAAGCATATATAAATACAACAAAAACATGTTGCTTTGAACTAAACTGCGATTGCAAGAGCAGGAATGGTTGCTCGGTTCGACGGTCGGGACTTGAGTTCGAGGTAGGGATTGTTCACTAAGCCAGGCTGATGGGTGGCTGGACTGTTGGATGCGACCGAGCTGTGGAAGCAAAACACCGCCAGGCAAACACAAAAATAAAAAAGGCGAGCAAATTGGTAAAAGCATTTAACTTAAGTGAAGCAAATAAATAAATAACAAAAACAACTGCAGCAATAACAAACTAAGCGCTGAAAAAAATTAGATAAGAGCAAAGACAACAAAACAGCAAGTAACACGGGAAAAGGAAGAGCAGCGCAAACAAAATCACAAGAAACGGAACGACACAAAACGAGATGCCAAGAGAGAGAATAGCAGCGGAAATGAAAATAGTCAATTGAGTGGAAAGAAGTAAGGCGATTTTTTGCTCTGTTGCGGTGCGCGTGTGGAGCCTTTAAACGGTTGCAAGGCGTGGGAGAGTACGGCAACAACAAACGGAGTTCGAGCTGAGTTGGGATGGAATGGGCTGGTGCGAAGGGCAGCGACTGGAAGCGCCGTCAAAGTAAATGATTATTCCTGTGCATGCACAATAAATGAAAATTGAAATGTCCTTGCCAGCGAAAACAGGACAACCGCCAAACACTCACGCACACAAACAAACGCAGCCACATACAAGCTGTAGCCTAGTGGTGCTGTTTATGTATAAGTGAGTGTTCGTGCGGCGGCTGCGGCTGGTTGGCAGTGAAATAGCTGTACATAAGCAACTGCGTGCATGGAAGGGGCCTGGTGGTCGGGAGGTATATTTTGCGGGTGTAGCGCCGACACCCCAATTACCAACAAAAACATTTTAATTTGTTTACTGAGTATGCTGCGGCAAACAATTGTAGGCTTTTGCCACATCGCCAGCAACACGCTGCCTGCCAACGCCCATCCCTTGTGTGCCTGCCATTACTCGATAGCTCAATGGGTACTAGGGATGTCAATGCCGAAGGGCTTCGGGTCTGAAAAATTGTGAGCGTGATTAGAGTGCATTGTTTTTGTATGTAAAATATCACATATTTTAGACAAAAGTGGTTCACACTTATTGCAAGAGAAATTGAAGCGTCGACTAAACCAAAAATATCTAAAAAAACAATGCTGATCAAAGACTTGTAGATGCATTTTCTTCGTAAAAAATTATAAAAGAAATAATAGTGTTTCAGAAGAGCACACAGCTGAAAAATCTAATTAGTTGAGCATTTCATAAATCGGTGTATCGAAACGCAACACCGATCGATATGAACATCTTTTGTAGATACCCATGTATGTGTGAATTTTATACGCTGGCACAGCGGCTTCCTTCCATTTCGCAAAAACACTTTGAAGTGCTTTCAAGTGGAACATTTTAATAATAATAATGAAAATTTTTTATGTGACATTTATCATTTTTTTTGCTTTCCTTCTTTTCTCTTGGCATATTATGCAAAAATAATTATCAGCGCTTTTGGTGATGAATTTATCAAAGACATGAATTTAATGACAAAATTTACGCACCAAGTTTCAAGCGACAATGCCACAGTATGCTTATGTGTGTGTCTGTGTGTCGGTGTATGTGTGTAAATTTGAGCAATTTCTGAAATGAAATTTATTTCCTCTTTATTTTTTTGCTTCGCCGTTTTCTTTGTTGCCAAGTAGAATGTTGTTGTAACCGCCGCTGCTGATAAATGTCAAAAATTTGACACAGACAAAACAGCACAAAAACAACACACACACTCATGCTTGCCAAATACGTGTGCATGTGTGTCTGTGCCGAGCAACATACCAACACACACACATTTCAATTGCTGCTTACATAAAACCAAAAATTAATTAGCAACAAGCGCTGCACTGTCACATTCTATTCCCCTCATATCAGAAAACAATCCTTGGCAACTCCAAATGTTGATGCTGTGTTACAGCCCGACTACATTTACGCATGCACATATACATACTAATATACATACATATGTGCAAACACGCTTACCCAGTAGGAAAATTGGTTGTGTATTTGGGTCTTGAGTAAGCACGTTTTGTGCATTTGCAATATTTTTTTAAACAGATGGTTTCTTATAAACGAGACTTGTTCGAACCGAAATGATATAATTATTAGATGAGCTTTTGCTCTGTCCAATTACTTCATTATAATAGAAAGTTGGTTAACAATATCTTCTTTTTAACCGAAAAGTGTCTACTGTATTTATTTCTTCTCAATCTTCCGAAGAACTGTATTGCTAGCTAGACTACCAATTGCGAGTATTTGAATAAGTTCTGGTAAAAAGTGATTTTTGCCGCTATAACCTTGTTTGAAATAAATATAGTCAGCTGTTAAAAAAAAGTAATGCCTTTCTACATACTTACCTATGTACATATATAATATATTACAAGATCAGCTGGTCGCTTCAATCTCTTCAGTATCAAGATAACAGATTTGAAGTTTAAGAAGCTAGTTTCGTTTACTTAATGATGTGTACCTTCAATCTTTTTGCTAAGGTTTTCACATATTATCGAACTCTTTTTCTGCAGCTGTAATCTGATACCCGTAGAATGAATAGAATATAGATTTGCACTTCAAAGTCCATCATTTCAACTGCTTCCAAAAGCAATTACCCATGTGGTCCACTTTTTTGTCCAATAGTTGAAGAAATGTTTGCTGGTCTGGCAGCAATGCTGTCGTCTCTCTTACTAGCTTCAGTGCCTGTGCCTACGTGTTTGGGTTAAATATTGCCAAAACCAAGCCTTATTGTTGCTGTTGTTGTTCTTCATGTTATTGTTTTCGCGGCTGTCATGCGTCCGCTCAACTCGCTTCGTTGCAAATGTCAGAATGACGTCTGCTCTGTCTCAACATCACTGTGGCGTCTCATTAATATTTATCACATGCTTATTTTGTGTGTGTATATGTAAATGTGTGAGAGTATGCTTGCGCTTATTCGGTGCATATGCAGTACGTATGTATGTGTGTCAGCATGAGTGTGTGTGCATGTGTTTATGCGTTGTAAATACAAAGCAGGCACTCGCAAATATAAAAGCACAGTTGCTTCCTCACAAACACACACGCACACACATGCTCATGCACACATGCAGATTAACACAAGCATTTGCTGTCGTCGCCAGCCCCTCCTCCTGTGCCTGCCCCTCAATGTCTCTTTAATTATTGCCAGTAATGAAGCAACTCTGTTTTGTGTTCTGCGTTTATGTTACGACGTCGCGTCCTCGCGCAGTTACTTTGTCTCGCCGTTCTTCTGCGAATGTGGGCGTGTGTCCTTAATTTGTCGTTGCTGTTGTTGTCAAACTGATGTTGCCAAATTTAATGCCTCAATTCGAGCATCTTATAAAAGTTTTGTGGTTTCCAGTTGAACTCGAATTTAAAAGTTCTTGCGGTGCAATTCAGGCAAACCGCATAAAGGAATCGCCTTGCTTGGATGCGTCTGCCACTCTTCTTCCGCTTTTTCTTATACTGTTAGAACAACTAACAACACTTAACTGTTATTTTCACAACAATTTGCAGCCCAATTCGCAGTTGCTTTAGCGCAGTGCTGCCAAGTGTCAAATAAAGAACTGTGTCCAGAGTGAAACCGCACTTTCAATCGCAGGAGCAGATGGCAGTTTTGCCAAATCCACAATCCATTTGTGGCCGCCGCAGACACTCACACATACATGCTCATTGCCTATAAGTCACCGCAAAGCGAGAACAGCCGAGAGGGGCATAGCATGCCAGGCGTCGAAGGGAGAAAGGATGGAGCGAAGGATTAGGGGTGCTGCAAAGTGTCACACACTTCCACCCGTCAGCGACGACGACCACTCCAACTCAAAATGTGATTTCGTAACCACGACCCATTTAAGGCACAAATCCCCAGTCTCCGTCGCAAACTCATTCACAGCCGCTCAGACACTCGTTCACTGCTTCCTTGACCCAGAGCCCCGCCAACCGAAACCGCTCAACGTTACTTTTTTTCCCGGCTTAGTGCAATTCATTTTTGGTACATTTCTGCCTTTCGACTCTCGCGGCAATTTTATGCGATTCAGTGCTTTTTTTATACTTTTTTATACCGTGTGGCATGGTTGGCTGTTTCTGTCCCCGTTCGATTGTTCCGTCTGTTGTGTTTCATAGCAGCTGAACGAACTTTGTTTTTTCCCATTTCATGCACTTCTTTTTTCGTGGTTTTTGCATTTCTCCATTGCAAATGGCAGATTGTCGCGGTTTCGCATGTCGTTTCCGTCCACAGCGCTCCAGTTCGGATGCAACGTGCGGAATTTTGCACTGCATTTCCATTTTTAATTTGAGTGCAGCAAGGAGAAGCTTGCAGTGGTTGGGCTTGCATATAAAGCTGACATCGCTGGGATTGGGGCTCCACAATTCCATGTCTTCGTGCAGAGTCCGTCCTATGCAAATCCCTGGAATTTTAACTGTGCTTTTTATTGACAGGTTCACTTGCAATTAGTAGAATTGTATCAAACTTATAAGAAGAAGAAGAACGTAACTATCTTTGCTCAAGCGACAATCACAGTATTAAATCGGAATGGGGTATGGGCTCCTGAATCCAAATAATCGGAAAAGCTGTCGTACAGAAGCATACCCGTAGAAGCCAGCTTAGGCCTAGCTTACTGGCATTAACAAGATCTTCACATTTAATATAAAGTCGTATCCAAAAGAAAGCGTTTTATTAAGCTTTTGTTATAAGCTTTTTATTAAGAACATTTTTTCTTTGTTTTAATGAACCCAGCACTTACACACTGAGCCACTGCTTATAGAATAGGCTTTTGGAAATGTGTACAGACTTATTGGAAATTCAAATTATCGATTACCGAGCACAGACCTCCAGATTCTTTAGTTTTATAGTTTATAGATTATTTAAAACTATTTCTATTAATTTTCATATACATGAACCAATTGCTTCAAAACTCACATATATAGTACATATATTCAAATGAATGGGTTTCCATAGTTCAGTAGATATGAGCGTGGTCTCTGCAGTGAAACGTGTCAGAATCGATCTATGCCCAGGCCATTTCAATCACATAAAATCGCAGAAAAGAAAGGACTGGAGTTACTTCGAGAGTAACCAAAAAACTGTAATACTTTTGTTGAGATTTATAAAAAGACATTAAAATAATTTATATATTATTGGCGGAACAGCCCGTGTGGGCTTAGGCCTTGCTACGTGGCATTAACTTGTGTGTGTGCTTAATATATTTTAGTATAACTTAACGGGGTCTACAAATAGCCATATCCGAATGGATTGGGAAGCTTTTCATGCTGAAGAATTCTCTCGGAGCACACAATAGTTGCTTTGACTAATTACAAACAATGCTAATGAATTTTTACTTTCTCTTTTGTATCTTTGCAGAAACACTTTCATCGCACCTCACTTCTAATTAAGGCCTTTAATCATAAGTTTCGTTTAGACTTGGAATTAAATTCGTAAGTACCAGGAAGCACGAGTGTTTTTCTCTACGCTATTTGCATTTTATTTCTGCTATTTTGTATTGGTTTTTTCTGTTGTTGCTGTTTGTTTTCAAACTCATTACGACAGAGGACAAATATTTTGCAATTTTTCTGCTAAATTAGAAGATGCTATCTGCTAATCGAGTTGTTTTGTTTTAGCTGCTTTAGTTTGCTGTCATTTTGTTGTTGTTGTTTTTGTTGCTCCAATTTGCAGTACCAGCGAGGGGATAGCACTAGTCCTTGTTGCCAGCTGCAGCGTGTTGCAGGCTTATCGGCACCAGGAATCGTAAATGTAATTAAGGAGTATATTGGCAGCGCATACTCGGGCCATTGGCATCTTATTGTCAGTGTTGGGCTCCGCTTCCTTCTCCTCTCTACAAAGAGGAGACATTGCTGTCGCAAATAAATTAGCAATCTGTGCCCTTTGTGCGAAATGTCTGTTGTTGATTTAAAATGCTGAAAATGTGCGCAATCAGATAAAAATTATGGCCATGTGAATTGTGCAGTGAAGAGAACAAGCGCATTCCAGCGGTGGGGCGCAGCAGCTTTGGTCAGTCGACATAAATTCTCGCCCAAAAGGTACCCTACTAAATTTTTATTAAGTGATAAACACACAAACTTTTCTGCCATTTTACGTTTTGTGTCGTTTTTGTTGCTGGTCGTTTTTTTTCTTTCATATAATTTTTGCTCCCTCAAGATGGAGCAGCTAATAAAAGCAAAGAAAGACCCGACGCAGAAAGACTGGCACACAAGCATTGCAATCAGTGGAAATAAAAAATTGAATCATGGCAAATAAAACCACTTGGAAGCATAAAAGCATAACAAAGGCAAAGAACCAAAAAAAGCAAAAAAGCAACGAGCAAAGAGCAAAAACAACAACAATAGCAGTGTAAACGCCGCTTAAGCACCAGCTGTGAGCAGTAGGCAGTGTCCTGCCTGCAGCATCCTTAATATAGCAAACTCAATTTAGCACCTTCAGTGCAAGAAATAAACAGCTACGTATGCGTGTGTTTGTGTGTGTGTGTTGGGAGGACCGTTTGTTTATTTGTTTATGTAAGATAAGTGCGCCACAGCTAACCGGTGCTACAACAACAACAACAATTATGGCAAAAATCAAGACTCTTTTTTTTATATTACGTTGCGAGGAATGAGCAATACCCTACATCGAGCTGGAATAAGAAATATTCATTGACGGAGAAGAGAATCCACAACAATTTAATTTATATATGGCTAATTACGGCATGTCACTTGATATAAAAATTCGGCGCAGATCGACCCATATAATTTGAAAATATAGCAAAATATACGAGTTGCTCTTCTAATGAAAAAATTCAATATTCGCACTTTGCCTACGCTTCAACTGAGCTGGGAGCCGCAGTGCTCGTTCACTAATGCGAGAGTTCACTTTTGAAAAGAGTTATATGTTAAAATAAATGTCTACGTGCGTTAAATCAAATATTCGCAGCTAGCAAAATCTCGAGCAATCGCTATTTCTATATACATATGTACGTGTAATAAAAATATGATACCAGAGCATTTTATTTTGATGACGAAGAATTTTTACGAAAAGGAAAGAGAGAATTTCTAAAATTCGAATGATTTGGTGAATCCATACAAAAAATTATGAGCATGACCACACCCGTTTTCCATTATATTACATTATATTATATGCGTTTAATATTATTATGTATGATTATGCATAAAAGATTGGCGTATCTCTGTTGTAGTGCTGGTATTTCATGCCCTAGAATCTAGGGCCTAGATTATTTATTTTATAAGGTAGTTCTAGAAAATGCAGATCTTTCTCTGTCTACTGCTCAATCGTTTTGAAGATAATATGGGGTTTAAGAAAAATTTCTTGCTGGAGTGGTCGCTGGAGTTGGTGGGGATTTATTTGCTCCATCTTTGCACAAATGGCATACTATGAAGATGAAAACTTCTTTGTTTACTACAGCAATAGACAGACAGACAGGCAACCGGAAGTCGTCCAATATTAGTTCTATATACAAAACTTAACATCTAGCTAACTGGTCTGTTCGAGCCAAAATTTGCTCACAAACTGAATGTAGCTTAAAAACTGTGGTGCATAGCTGTAGGGTATAAAAATAACAATAGTAATAATGGCAAAAAGTTCTTGCGAGACGGAAGGAAGATGCAGAGCACAGCGGCAAAAGTGCGCAAATGAAGATAAGCATTTTTATGAGATTAAAGCGTGAAAGTGCCCTGTCAGTATTGAAGCAGGTGGCAACACCTTCAAGCAGCGAACATCGCAACGGCAAGGCAGGTAGGTCATTAAAACTCAGCACCGAAGCGTCAGTTTTCTCTTCCGCCGCTTTCGTTTCCGCCATTCTTGGAGCAGCGCTGCGCTTTGCTGTGCAGCAACCCTTGGCACACTTTTAGGCGCATTCGTTTATGTTTATTACACTGATTGTGCGGCTCGCTGCCGGCCGCCGGCTGACCGCAACGCGGCAAATACTGGCAGCAATGCGCCGTAAGCGTTTCCGGTTCGTTTTGTTTTGTATTATTGCCGCTGCTCCCAGCCCGGCCCCCCTCAGCTCTGCCGTTGCCACTGCTGCCGTGCTATTCTTTTTATGCCTGCTTTTACTGCGCACTTTCGAGGCCTTTTTATGAATTGCTATTTGTGCAGCAGCGCGGAAGCAGAATAAAACCAGCAGCAAATAATAGCAACGAAGCACTCCCCACCACGCGCTGCTCGATGCCGCCGTTGACCAGCAACCGCCGCTACTTCCATTAAAATAATTAGTAATGAATTCGTTTTGCTTTGAATATCGGCCATTTTTTCCCGTCTGCCATTTTGTATTGTTTTGCATTTGTGCGGTTTACTTTCGTTTCGAGGCTATTTCGTTTTATGTTATTGAACACGTTCATTTTCTATGCCAGTATGCTCTCAGCACTGCGTATTCTGCTCTTCAAATGCCAGACCCTCCTCGTGTCCTGCTCGCCTGCATGTGCTTCCGCATATCCGCATGCACCTTTGCAAATATTTGCTGATACATTTGCATTTGTTGCAACATTCAAATTGGATTGCGCTGCGGCAGATAAACAATATATGTAATTTAAATTAACGCATTTCGAGCGCGCGGGAGTGTGCAATAATTAAGCTTAAATCGGAGCAAATACGCCGGAAAGAGGCATCACCATTTGGCTGGCATTTTCCATGCTCCACACCTGCCGGCAATGCGGGGTGTATCAGAAAAATTTTTACGCCTTCGCATAAGTCCACAAAGAGGACGGAAGTCAGAAAGGACTTATATGAATGTAAAGCGTACGCAGAAAGTTCTGACAATACATACATTCTTCGAATTCTTCGAATCATATTATAAAATTTTTTAAGAATGGAGTTCAACTCGTAATTTGGTTAGCGAAAAGATCGATACAAGCGAACTTGAGCTTTGTCATGCCATGTGCCAACTGCCTCACTTCTCTTAAGTGGCGCATAATTTGACCTAATACAGAATATAATACCAATACCATAAAGTCTATAAATGTCTACAAAAATATGGACTTAAATTTCTATATAATCATTGCATAACAAAATTATAACTGGTTTATGGTATTAAAAACAACACCAGAATTACATAAAGGCATGTCTCGATTTATGAAGATATTGACTAATGCCTCTCAATAATACCGGCTCATATATACACTACAAGCAATGTCTTGATTTCATATTTGTAGCAAATCGTTATACTTCATTTTAAATGACAAAAACTAACTTCAAAAGTAGTCATCATATACACGCATTGCTTAAAGTGATATTTCACTTGATATATGTATGTACGTATATGATGATGTGGTATGTAATCCTGGCAATGATCATAAAACTAAATTGTTCAACGAATCAAGCATATATTTTATTCTCGTATTCCGTTCAAACATATTTTATTCTTGTAGCGAATGAGTCGCTGATGGTCGACAGAACACAAGAGCTCAATTTTTTTGCACGTGCAATTGCTTCCGACTGCCCCTCTAATCGAAGTACGTGGTATTAAATGGGGTTTTTTCACTACAATTCTATAGAGTTGCACTGCGCAATTCAGAATTTAATTTCGGACTTAAACGTTTTCCATTCCGGCCTTTCATCCCCTGCCCATTTTGTCATTAAGAATTTTTTCGCCAGTGATTTCGATGGGTTTGAAGTTTTATGAAAATGTTTATTGCTCCCTAATTTGCTTATAAATAGCAAATACCCTCTTCATATTGAGCTACTTGTTGGCGCACGCTGCTGCTAACCTGCCCGCCACTGCCCTGCAGCAGCAACCATACTCAAGCCCAGCTCCGCACTGCGTCAAACTTCGTGGATGTAAATGGGCGCAATAAAAGTGCGAATAAACGCACTCAAATTAAAGCAAGCGAACGAAAATTGCAAAAATAAAATAAAGCCAAAACAGCAGCAGCGGCGAACAAGCGAAAAATGCGAGAACTGAAGGTGAAGTGCCGCAGCGCAACGACGAAACAGCGGGAGGAGCCAACGTAAATGAAAGTCGGAAAGGCAAAAAAGGCTCGAAGATAAACGAATTTTTTATTGCTTGGCTTATTTCATTTTGCTGTACCTATGCGTGTGTATCTGCGTATCTTTGCGTATGTATCTGCGAGTACGTGTAGGTGAGCGCCTGTATCTGCTCCTATCTCGACGCGAAGAGGCGCGTGATAGGCTTTGCACGAGCTGATGCCGAGACTGCTGCCGTCGCTGCATAAAGTGAAAAATAATTGCCTACTTGTTATAAGCAGCAGCCAAATTAAACGTGGAAGTGCGTCGTCCTGCAGTGCTTCTTTTGTGAAGTCGCTCTTTAGTTTCTCGAGCGGGCAAATGCCGAAAACCAACAAACGGCAAAGGTGAAACGTTTCAGCGCTGCCGATACCCACAGGTCCCACTGACTTGACACAACACCCCCCACCACCCCACCCGCACCGCACCCAACACTGTGATGACCGGAATTTGTGGCCAAATCCGGCCTCACATGCAAGAAACACCGCACCCACATCCCTTGCATTGGACATGGCATAGGCATTTGTATTATTCTAATATACCTAAGTTCCAAAACATGTTATTGCATTAAGTTAAATTTGAAATAAGACGTTAGGTTCTAAACGGACAAAAGTGCCGCCCTCCAACCGACGATCAAGCATAAAAGGAAAAGAAAAACCCAACAACAACATACATGGCACCAGATGGCCGGTCGCTGGCGCCAGCCATACGCAGTCACTCGCGCCGGCGAAGTCCCGTTAGGTCGCGCGCAGTGAGAACAGAGGCGTAAAGCACAGGAGCGCACAGGGCAAACAGCGAAACATATGTAGGCAAACCCTACGCTGCTGACATTGCGCGGCGCTAGTGCAAAGGCGACCGAGCCGTGCCAGGCCTATAAAAGGCGGACTGAAATCGCACAAGACACAGTCGATCGCGGGCCGCGGACCAGGCAACATCGAGCGCAGCATACCGGGAAGCAAACTTCGCAGTAAGTACAAACTCTTGTCTTTAATAATACTTCTTGGGCAGTCTCACGCTTTGTGGTTTCGAGCGGTGAGACCTTGCCATCTTCGGTACATCTGCTTTGCGGTTTCGAGCAGAGTGTAACCTTCCCCTGGCAGATTCCCCTTGCCATAGTAGTTTGTTAGGCATCCTCACGCTTTGTGGTTTCGAGCTGTGAGCCAGTGCCATCTTCGGGACGTCTGCTTTGTGGTTTCGAGCAGAGCGTCACCTTCCTTGGGCAATCCTTGCCAGAATTCCCTGGGCATCCTCACGCTTTGTGGTTTCGAGCTGTGAGCCATTGCCATCTTCGGGACGTCTGCTTTGTGGTTTCGAGCAGAGCGTCACCTTCCTTGGGCAATCCTTGCCAGATCCCTTGGACATCCTCACGCTTTGTGGTTTCGAGCTGTGAGCCAGTGTCATCTTCGGGACGTCTGCTTTGTGGTTTCGAGCAGAGCGTTCTTTTCTGTGAGCATTCCCCGCTTTGTGGTTTCGAGCGGCGGGACTGCTGTATTCTTAGACGTCTGCTTTGTGGTTTCGAGCAGAGCGTTCCTTTCTGTGAGCATTCCCCGCTTTGTGGTTTCGAGCGGCGGGACTGCTGTATTCTTAGACGTCTGCTTTGTGGTTTCGAGCAGAGCGTTCTTTTCTGTGAGCATTCCCCGCTTTGTGGTTTCGAGCGGCGGGACTGCTGTATTCTTAGACGTCTGCTTTGTGGTTTCGAGCAGAGCGTTCTTTTCTGTGAGCATTCCCCGCTTTGTGGTTTCGAGCGGCGGGACTGCTGTATTCTTAGACGTCTGCTTTGTGGTTTCGAGCAGAGCGTTCTTTCTGTGAGCATTCCCCGCTTTGTGGTTTCGAGCGGCGGGACTGCTGTATTCTTAGACGTCTGCTTTGTGGTTTCGAGCAGAGCGTTATTTTCTGTGAGCATTCCCCGCTTTGTGGTTTCGAGCGGCGGGACTGCTGTATTCTTAGACGTCTGCTTTGTGGTTTCGAGCAGAGCGTTACTTTCTGTGAGCATTCTCCCGCTTTGTGGTTTCGAGCGGCGAGACTGCCAACTGGTAGCAGGGCGTACATACCCTCTTCCAACGACGTTGTGGATACCACCGCGACTAGCACTGTCACCGGAGATCCTGCCCTCGTGAGGTTTAATTTAACAGCCTAGGGCGCTATAGTCTTAAGGATCTACACCTTGTATTAAGCTAGATTAAGAAACTGTATAATAAAGCTCCAACGTTCTCGGAACAAGGCTCTTGTGTTCTTTCCTTTATTTCTCCCAAATATAAATAGTGTTGTAGCGAACCCTGGACAGCCGGTGAGGATACCCCGGCTTTAATTGTCGTCCGCCCCTGTGCGGAGACAACGCGACGTAAACGTCTCGTTACAAATGGCGCCCGAGCAGGGACCCTAAGGAAAGGAACAGTGATTACACCAGAGAACGTTAAGGCGGTTACAACAGAGAAGATAGTGACAGTGAAAAAAAAAGAGAAAACAGTGAAACCAGACAACGAAGAATAGAGATTACGACTGCGATTTACAACTGAATCGCAACGAAGGTTACGACTAACAGCGATAACGAAGAATAGGATCAACGAGCGAGATGGGGAAAAAGACTTGGATCTACCTCCTAAATAAGGAAGAGCTCCTCAAGCTGACGGAAGAGTTTGGCCTGGACACGTCCGGAAATGCGGAAGATCTTCGGAAGCAACTCTCCAAATTTGTTGACAGGGGAGAACATGCACCCGAAATCCTGGCCCGTCTACAGGAGCTAGAACGCATTGGGCAATCAGCCGCGTCGCCTGATCCGACGATCCGAGCGACCACGTCACAATTAGAATTGCCGCAGGGAGCCACAGCCCAGCGACCGGCAAGGCCACCCGTCATCCCACCCAACCTTACCACCCCATTCCTGGAGGTACCGCAGGGATACACAGCACAACCACCCGCGAGACCATCCGATATCCCACCCAGCATGACCGCGCCAGGTATCAGTACGGGAATGACGCCGACAGCGATGTCATATGCAACGGTCATCGACCACGTGCGCAAATGGTCCGTTAAGTACGAGGGCGGACCAGACCCCGTGGCTTTCATAGAGCGTCTGGAGGAGTTGGCAGACGTCTATAGCGTGCCCAGGGACCAACTGGCGAGAACCATGCCCGAGTTACTCCGCGGGAACGCCCTCATATGGTTCCGGAACAACAACCGCAACTGGGCGGAGTGGCGGTCATTCAAGGCAGACTTCCTCCGGTTTCACCTGCCGGCGCGCTACTTTGAGCGGCTGGAGGATGAAATCCGGCAGAGAACGCAGCGACCACAGGAAGCGTTCAAGGAATATATGCTGGCCCTACAAAACATCATGCGGCACGCCGGTTTTTTCAGACGAGCAACAGCTAGAGCGGATATTCCGGAACTGTCAACAGGAGTACAAGTTATACATTCGGCGGAAAGATTTCGGTACCTTAGACGAGCTACTGGTCCTGGCAGAAGACCTGGAGGATATACAAGGAGAACATCGCCAAACATCGACACAACAAAGGACCCGAATGGAGAGGCACCGGATGGTGACCCAGCAGGAGCAGAAGGCAGTGGCTAACCCCCGCACAGCGTGCCGACGATGTGGGCGTGAGGGGCATTACTCCCGCGAATGTCGGAACCCACAGATTCTATTCTGTTGGGAGTGCGGTCGCCGCGGGATGAGGACTATCGAATGCTGCAGACGCAGAGCGGGAAACGCGAGCGGACCCCGGCAGGAACGAGGACTGCCGGGCCCGAACAACCTCCCGCCTCGTACCCAGTAAAACCACTCGACCACGACAGCCACCACGTCTTCGCCACAGTCACCGTGGGAGACGTTCTGACCAAGGCCACCATCGACACCGGGGCCACCCGTAGCTTTATAAGCAAGGGTTTTGCGAGGTACATAGAAGGACGAAAGGACGTACAGAGAATTGCGGCTAAGACGGACATACAGCTGGCGGATGGCAGCTCTCGAGAGGTCGTGGAAGCATTAATGGCAAAAGTCTGCCTGGGGAATCAGACCTGCCGACTGCAGCTCTTGATACTGCCAGATGCGCTTGACGATCTACTCCTTGGGATGGACTTCTTGCAGCAGTCCAACGCGACCCTGACGATTGGCGGAAGTACTGTAACACTACGGGACCACGGGAGTAAGGATAACACGATCAATAAAGGACGCTGCACAAGGGCGCGCGAAGAAGACTCATATAGCGAACAAGAGAACATCGGAGCCTTCATCAATACCGAGCTACGAGGAATGGACGCACTCTCGCGTCAACAACAGGGAACTCTCCGGCCAACCACAGTCATCAAGGACGCGCCACCAAGAACGCGCCAGAGCGCGACACAGTGCACATCAGCCGAAGGAACAAGGTGGTCGAGCGAAGTTTTCGTGGCACAACCCACTCAGGGCCCTCCAACCAAGGGCGAGTTCGAGGTCGCAGCGGCCAACATCCCGCAAATCGACCCGCCAACCACGGGCGAGTTCGAGGTCGCAGCGCCCAACATCCCGCAAAGCGATCCGCCAACCACGGGCGAGTTCGAGGTCGCAGCGCCAGTCGCCCCGCAAAACAACCCACCAGCCAGGAGCGAGCCCGAAGACAAAGCGCCAACCACCACCCGAACTGACCCGCCGACGAGGGGCAAGTCCGATAGCACAACAGTCCAGGGAACGCGACCGTCGAGCGGAGCCCTCGGGGTGCTGATGGCGAACGAGGAAGTTCCCCACCTGGAGACCCCCGACGACGTCCTTTCTCTCGGGGAAGCTGGCGATGCCCACGGACCATACCGAGTAGAGAACGAGACCCACGGACCATTGCCAGACGCAGTAACCGCAGCCATAAGAGCCGCGTGGGCACGCCACACACCTGGGCGCCGCTATGCAGACCGATGCATCGTGGGAGGAAGGACGTACCGCATCCGGATCTTCAAGTCGGACCGGGTAACAGTCTCCCTCGCCCCGGAAGTATAAGGGGGGTGTGATGACCGGAATTTGTGGCCAAATCCGGCCTCACATGCAAGAAACACCGCACCCACATCCCTTGCATTGGACATGGCATAGGCATTTGTATTATTCTAATATACCTAAGTTCCAAAACATGTTATTGCATTAAGTTAAATTTGAAATAAGACGTTAGGTTCTAAACGGACAAAAGTGCCGCCCTCCAACCGACGATCAAGCATAAAAGGAAAAGAAAAACCCAACAACAACATACATGGCACCAGATGGCCGGTCGCTGGCGCCAGCCATACGCAGTCACTCGCGCCGGCGAAGTCCCGTTAGGTCGCGCGCAGTGAGAACAGAGGCGTAAAGCACAGGAGCGCACAGGGCAAACAGCGAAACATATGTAGGCAAACCCTACGCTGCTGACATTGCGCGGCGCTAGTGCAAAGGCGACCGAGCCGTGCCAGGCCTATAAAAGGCGGACTGAAATCGCACAAGACACAGTCGATCGCGGGCCGCGGACCAGGCAACATCGAGCGCAGCATACCGGGAAGCAAACTTCGCAGTAAGTACAAACTCTTGTCTTTAATAATACTTCTTGGGCAGTCTCACGCTTTGTGGTTTCGAGCGGTGAGACCTTGCCATCTTCGGTACATCTGCTTTGCGGTTTCGAGCAGAGTGTAACCTTCCCCTGGCAGATTCCCCTTGCCATAGTAGTTTGTTAGGCATCCTCACGCTTTGTGGTTTCGAGCTGTGAGCCAGTGCCATCTTCGGGACGTCTGCTTTGTGGTTTCGAGCAGAGCGTCACCTTCCTTGGGCAATCCTTGCCAGAATTCCCTGGGCATCCTCACGCTTTGTGGTTTCGAGCTGTGAGCCATTGCCATCTTCGGGACGTCTGCTTTGTGGTTTCGAGCAGAGCGTCACCTTCCTTGGGCAATCCTTGCCAGATCCCTTGGACATCCTCACGCTTTGTGGTTTCGAGCTGTGAGCCAGTGTCATCTTCGGGACGTCTGCTTTGTGGTTTCGAGCAGAGCGTTCTTTTCTGTGAGCATTCCCCGCTTTGTGGTTTCGAGCGGCGGGACTGCTGTATTCTTAGACGTCTGCTTTGTGGTTTCGAGCAGAGCGTTCCTTTCTGTGAGCATTCTCCGCTTTGTGGTTTCGAGCGGCGGGACTGCTGTATTCTTAGACGTCTGCTTTGTGGTTTCGAGCAGAGCGTTCTTTTCTGTGAGCATTCCCCGCTTTGTGGTTTCGGGCGGCGGGACTGCTGTATTCTTAGACGTCTGCTTTGTGGTTTCGAGCAGAGCGTTCTTTTCTGTGAGCATTCCCCGCTTTGTGGTTTCGAGCGGCGGGACTGCTGTATTCTTAGACGTCTGCTTTGTGGTTTCGAGCAGAGCGTTCTTTCTGTGAGCATTCCCCGCTTTGTGGTTTCGAGCGGCGGGACTGCTGTATTCTTAGACGTCTGCTTTGTGGTTTCGAGCAGAGCGTTATTTTCTGTGAGCATTCCCCGCTTTGTGGTTTCGAGCGGCGGGACTGCTGTATTCTTAGACGTCTGCTTTGTGGTTTCGAGCAGAGCGTTACTTTCTGTGAGCATTCTCCCGCTTTGTGGTTTCGAGCGGCGAGACTGCCAACTGGTAGCAGGGCGTACATACCCTCTTCCAACGACGTTGTGGATACCACCGCGACTAGCACTGTCACCGGAGATCCTGCCCTCGTGAGGTTTAATTTAACAGCCTAGGGCGCTATAGTCTTAAGGATCTACACCTTGTATTAAGCTAGATTAAGAAACTGTATAATAAAGCTCCAACGTTCTCGGAACAAGGCTCTTGTGTTCTTTCCTTTATTTCTCCCAAATATAAATAGTGTTGTAGCGAACCCTGGACAGCCGGTGAGGATACCCCGGCTTTAATTGTCGTCCGCCCCTGTGCGGAGACAACGCGACGTAAACGTCTCGTTACAACACCGCCAGCTCATCTTCAGGCCACACGTTCGTCGGATACAGACGAGAAACAGATTAATTTGATTTTATTTGCGGCTTTATTGCGTTTCATTTTTTACATGCAGGTTACTTTTGATGCGTTGGCATGTGCCGCCGCAGTCCCACCGGGCACTCAAAGCAGAAATTATATACGAAAAATTAAACCTGCAAATGAGCGCCAAGTCTTAAAACACTTAAATTTAAGTTGCTTGACCTTTGGCATTAACGCGGCAAAGCGGATCATGTTGATTGTAGCAGCAAAGTAGAAGAGAATTACATGCCACGCAAATGAGCAGGGAACGATGTACTTGTGGGGGTACGAACGATGAAAGGATGTGGCTTGGTCGCCATAAATCGCAAATTTATTGCAGCTCAAAGGGCGCGCAACAAGGCGAAGTCATTACTTTTGATAATGAGACACAGGAAAAATATTTACGCTTTGTCTTAATTAGTACATATTCTAAGTAGCAGCAAGTGGAAAGAGAACCATTAATGTTAGCAATTAAATTTTGAAGTGCTTGTTACTCATTAGCCGAGCTTTACTTACGCTCTCCAAGTACTCCCTATCTTTCAATAAATAAAGAGTACCCAAAACATTAGGTTGGGTTAGGTTAAGCTGGCAGCTTAAAAAGGCCATGCATAGAGACTGTTGGGTTCTTAGCGATAACCAGTTAGAGTTCCGTTTCCGAATGGTCAAAGTAATGATCTGTCAGAATTTGGATGTGTTTCATAAATTTCCAAGGAGGCTTGATTCCTAGCCCCGAGGTCTGTTCGAACCCTAAAAAGACAGGAGCTCTCCTAAACAGTTCAGAAAAGTTCTAGCGATGGCGGGGTAGGAGCGTAGTATGTATTCCAGAGTCTTCCCGTTTCTTTGCAGCTGCCGCTTTCCTACAGCTGTCATCGTTCATTATTCTTGCTGCTATAAGACAGTGTCCCGTTACTGCACCTATGATAGCTCTACACTCTATTCTTGGGAAAATCAGTACAAGCCTATTATACTTTTCGTCATAGGATTTGGAGGTGGCACAGGTGGCTCACGTTTTTCCTTTCATGCATTCCTCTAGTTGACTGTAGAATGCTTGCAGAGACATCAGTAGGCTGCTGATATGTTCATCTGGAAGTAGGTCACCATGTTTGGCAATAACATTCACTTCCTCATACCCAATACATTAAAAATGAAAACAAAAATATTAAAATATAAATTCATTCGATACAAATTCAGTTATAAAATAATTCAGTCAATTATTACCAACAGAAAGTTAAAGTGTAAGTGTCACTCAGTTGCATTCCGAGAGCACAGTAAATGAGAAAACTCTTTGGCAAATTTGTTATAAACGCTCATACGCCATTATATTTCGGAAAATTTCAAAAAGAAGCGCTCCAACGTTCCAAAAAAGTACAAATACAAATTTCAAAAGTGTAATACCGATCATTAATTGTCAGTTATACGATTAACTGCATTCAGTGGACAAATTTAATTTCGACGACGTTAAGTGAAATTCATTCTGTTCCAGCAGCTGACGGTCAGAGTTCATGCTCCCCTCGATTTCCTACTGGACATTCCAGCTAAGACTATTTTAATTAGCCTATCTGCTTTTTTCATGCTCAGCTTGCGGCTGCCGAAGCATTTAAGTTTGATGGCTGCGTCAACCTCGGCCACATGCACTCAAACATGCATGCGTGTGTGTGCGTGCATGTGACGTTGCTGCTACAGCTCCCGGTGCCTTTATTTGATATTAATTACGTGTTCGAGCATATTTTCGTCATCGTCGTTTCGTTTGTTGATTCGCATGATAAATATTAACACATGTTCATACACGCACACAAACACATGCACAAATGCAGACACATAATATATTAAATGTATATGTGTGCATGTTGCTTGTGAATTTGTGTGCATATGCATGTCTTACACGCCAGCGCCTCATCTCAAGTAGTCTCCACCATTGCACGTGGCGTATGCGTGCCTTTGCCCCAATCGAGATCACTCATACGCCACCTTCTGCTAGACGAGCTCAACGGCAACAAAGCAGCAGCGATTCCATGCGCACGCCTAATGGAAATTTGATGTTTTGCAATACGTGCCGTTTAGCGGTAATCTATTATGAAAACTAATGCGATTCGACGCGAAGTGTCAGAGGCCGAGCACACGAGCACACGTCTCTCTGCCAGCAGCCCCGGCAATATCTACGCATTATTCTTGCTACAATCGCGGCTGTGGGTGTGCAGATTCTTACGTGCCCAAGCATAATTCATACCGCCTGTGCGCATTTTCCTATTGCAAAATGAAAAATAACGATTCAATTTTGGTACTCCGATGATGTTGAGAGTGTACTCGTAGCAAGTGTTCTTCTTTCTAATAGCGCAAAGCAATCAATGTGCGCAATCATGCTTACCAAGTGTTTACTTTCGCTTAAGAGTGGTATTTCCAAAAGCATCTAAGCTTACAGCGATCTGCAAAGCTCATCAATCATCCGCATTTTACATAATTTTCAATCAAAAATATTGCAAAGTAAAATTAATAGGAAATATTAAAATGCTACTAATGCTAATGTTGTCTTAGAACTGTTAATAAATTCGAGATATACTTGAGAAAATTTGTATTATTTTCTTGCAAAATAATATTATATCTAGTATTTGGCTCACATTCAATTTTGCCTATGAATTTGTGTGCATATGGATGTGTTATACACCAGCAAGACTTTCGGAAACCAATTTTTACAATTAAACCAAAGCCCTGTGTCGGCGAGTTTAAAAAGCTTCAACTGCGGCTTCGAACATCTTCCTCGCTGGAGCTTATTGGCTTATTTGCTCGACATGTCCCAGCCAGCCAAACCATCGTCGCCAGACTTGAACAGCTCTGCACGCTGGCCGTCAAAAGCAGCTCCTTTTCGTTAATCTCAGGATTGTGGCTTCGATCTCGTAGATCTTATCTGGGTATATAACAATAGCTAAGAATTTACAGCACCCATGCAAAATGTTGATACCGAATCAAGAAGTGGCTGCATTTAAATATTCGTCGCCAACTATCGAACTGATCATTATTAACTTTTATGGGTTTATAATACCGATGCGTTGTTTATAAGTTATAATTAACTGCTCTTATAAAATATTTAACACCTCAGTTCCTTCAAATTAGAACCAGCTGACTTGTCGACCCTTTACCCAGTTTTCGAGGCGATTTCTCATTGCATAAAAGTAGGCAATATTTTAAGCTTTCAAATAAAATTGCAGGCATGCAGTCACCAACAGCTGAAATTCGCTACCAGTTCAAATTTATAGTCAGAGTTCAGAAGCCGTATGAATCAAAATTTCACAAGCACGCACTCACGCACGCACCAAGCGGCAAGTCAAAAACAATTTCAGTGTGCTTATTGCATTTACTTGGAAACACGTAAATATCCCTTGGAGACCGCCAAATCACAGCATGAAATTATTTCGCAGTCCCAAAATAGCGCGCGCCCGGGCCAAGCTAACGAACGGAAGCTGCTATTAACGTAATTGGCTGTGGCCCGCCCCGGCCGCACGCTTCCCTGCCAGCTAATAATAACAAATTACATTCGCGAAGCAAAATTTGGGCTAAGGCACTCCAGATACGCCTTTAGCTCGCCGTAATCAAGAGCAAATCTCAACTGTTTCCACTTTCAAAGGAAAAGCAATTAGTATTAAGCGCAGTCGTAGGCGCATAAACTGTTTCCATAAACTTGCATTTATTGTCGCCGCTTAAAAGCTTGTAAAGCAAGAACCCAAAAAATTCCGTTTTTATACCCTACACCTATGGTAATAGGGTATAATAACTTTGTGCCAAAATTGTAACGCATTAAAGGAGCCTTCCTAGGTATAGACATAAGTATATAGAAATGATCAGAAACACTTTCTCTTTTCATTTCCGGTTGTCCGTCTGTCCGTCTGTCCGTCTGCGTGTATGCAAAAAAAAGAAAGAAGGAGTTGTCCGGTTTGGACCAAATTTGGTACACAGTTACAGTGAACCTCGGGTTAGGTAAAGTGTTAAAATTAGTCAAATCGGTTAAAGGACACGCCCACAATGGGCCTGTAAGTCCCACTACCTCGGATTTTTTTCGGTAAAATGGCTGTAATTTGTGTAATTACTCATGGAAAAGAGTAATACTTGGTATTCAAGTTAAGAGGTAGGTCTTCTATATCTCAGGAAAAAATGGGCGTGGTCCGCCCACTATATAGCCGACAAAATTTTTTCGGTAAAATGGCTCCCAATTGACTAGTTACGAATATAAATGAATGAAATTCGGTTCCCAAGTTGATATATAGGTCTTAGATGCCATACAAGAAAATGGGCGTGGTCCGCCCACTATATAGGCGATAAACAAAAAATCCTCTTAACTTCCATAATATATACACCAGAGAGTCCAGATTTGGTTACTTCGTTCCTGGTAGGAATATCTTTTAATTCTCCAGAAATGGGCGTGGTCCGCCCACCATGGGGGCAGTAAAATAAATATGCCGATAACATCTGGTGTACACCTGTCAGAGCATCAATATTTGGCATGTATAGTCCTATTAGGTATATCTTGTAGTCTGCCAAAAATGGGCGTGGTCCGCCCACTATGTATGTTGTAAATCAAATGCACCCACAATTTCAGTGAATTATCACCCCACTTGGGAAGATGGTGTAGGGTATTACTCTGTCGGTGAAACCCGACTGATACTTCCTTACTTGTTTTTTTTAAGTCTATTCAATTTTGTTTCGACTTTGTTGAAAATTTTATTAAAATACTCCTATAAATAATTTAAATTTTCTGTTGATTAAATTCGTTTGTTTTCGATTAGTTTATAATAATAATGCTTGGACCCGTGTCGTGCAGTAAATTACTGAAACTGAGCTGCAATCTCTAGAAATATGCAGAGATCGGGCTAAGCAATGAGTTATGGAAGCTTGAAAGCAGGTATAAAAGATTATTAACTTGTAGTGCAATACTCCATTAGTTAATCTATTATTTATTTGAAGACCGGCGCTTAGTTCAGACGATCTAGAGAGAGTTGAATGATAAATTATATATCATTTTAAAGATTTCTAGGTCTCTTATTTGACAGACATGGTATTATTCTAAGAATGGGATTTTCTAGACGGTCTAAGAATTGCACAATATTGAATGATATACTACTTTGAAAGTTTCACCATGAATTTTCTGGCATACGTTCTCGAAGATTGTTTGAAAATGTTCTAAAATATTTGGGTTTTTAATTTCAAAAGTTTTGTATTGGGTTATTTCCTTTCGAGATAAAGCCTGCTGCAGAGATTTGGAAAACTTTGGCAACAATATTAAGTACATTTTTTTTAAATTTATTTTAGCTATGTCATAGGGCTCCGAGGTTCCGATAATCGGGAGTTATTACTAGTTATTATTATTCAGTTACTATTATTTCAACAACTTAAAAAAACCTAACTAAACTCTTCTTACCTGCTGAAGCTTAAGCTCGAAACAAACAAAAACCGCTGGCAAGAAAACAGAGATTGACAAAATCGAAAAAAGGAATCTTAAATAATTTTTATAAATTTTAAAATGATGATGATAAGAATTTATCAAAAGTAGAAGTTATATTTAAATTTGGATCAAGAACGTTGGTGTTTTTGGCACACTCAAAATTTTACTCGAAATATCTGAGGCCATTTTTATTGTTTTCTTAAGCTATGATCCCACTATCGGCGCAACTAGCACAATCTGCGCCGATTTTTATCGTGCCAGATCGGTACACAATTAAAAAATTGTGACAATTACATGTTGAGCGGTCCCACTATCGGCGCACATTGTGCGACGATTTGTCGGCGCATATCGGCCAAAACCAAATTGTGACGATAATCGGTGCAATACGGTCCCACTATCGTGCTTTATTGGTGCATTAAATCAATTGTTCTCGTTGTTTTGTAAATTTCACTCAGTCTAAATGGATTACTTGCATAAAAACGCACAGAAAACTAGATTTTCAAACCACTTTTAAAATTTTCACCCGTTTATACGCATTTTCAAATCGACTCGAAAATTTGAAACTCATTTGAAAAGCGCTTTGACTCGATCCGTTTAAAATTTTCAAAGCGATTTGAAATTTTGTTTATACGACTATTACTACGTTTATACGATACTTTAAATCGGTTTGAGTCAAATCGCATCGACTCAAAACCTATCGAGTCAAAGCGCTTTTCAAATGAGTTTCAAATTTTTGAGTCGATTTGAAAATGCGTATAAACGGGTGAAAATTTTAAAAGTGGTTTGAAAATCTAGTTTTCTGTGCATTTTATGTAAAAGGCAAGCTGATATTCATTAGACGCCAAAAATATATTAAAAAGAAATCTTCAGAACGCGCATAAAAGTGTAAAGTGCAAAGAAAATAGATTTATGTGTTAAATAATTTTTGACAAATGGCGGACTTTTCAAATCGTCTTCAGTCGATTCGCTTCAAAAGTTAATGTGTAAACATCTGGCTCGAAAGCGTATCTAGTCAAAGCGAATCGACTGAGGCTGTCGTATAAACATGGTATGTTTTGAGTCGATACGATTTGACTCAAACCGATTTGAAGTGTTATATAAACGTAGTAAGAGATTGGTTACAAAAAAGGTGTACACGTGGTGCATATGAGAGCACTTTGCGTAAATTTCGTGAAGTCGTTAACCAACATTTTCTTTTTAAAAATTTTGTGCGTATGAATGAACGCACTTTCAATGAATTAGTTGAACTAACATCGCTACTCATTAAAAAAAAGACACTTCTTTTCGAAAAGCTATTCCGGTATGTGAGCGTTTACTTATACCCTTCGCTATTTGGCTACTGACGATAGCTACAAAAGCATCTCAGCTTTTTTTCGAATTGCTCCAAACACAATATCCAAGTTTATTTCAGAAGTCTGTGATGCAATTTTCTCTGTACTTAAAAATCATTACCTAAAGGTACAGTATTTCAACATTAGCATATATACAATGCCCTTTGGCAGTATTTTTTTCCTTCTTTTTCTGAAAACAGATGTTTGAAAGCAGTGGTGCTCATAAATATCGGCGCAGATTGGCGACTTTGGTCGGTACACAATTTCCCCATTTTGATCGGTCTATGTCGAGCAAAAGACCGTTCACATTATCGGCACAATGCGATTGATTTCAATCGGCCAAAGTCAGCACGATTTCGGCCCATATCGTCGCACTTTGAAAAATTTTGAGCGTTCACACTATCGGTACATGATTTGCGCCGAAAATCGGTACATTGCGCCGATAGTGGGATCCCAGCTTTAGAAAAACACGCATAGATATGTTATAAATGTAATTTCTTATTTCGTAACAATTTTTTTCCTTTCGCATTTGTTTTTTAAGTAATTTATAAAATAAATAAACGCACAAAAATTTACAAATAAATTTTTTGCTAATCAAATATTTTGCAATTTTTCTCTTCTCGATTGCAGGCAACTTTTATCACCAAATATACAACAAAAGCATTACCATGTGGGTGGATACCTTGTGGATGGTAATAGGCATGTAAGTATCTGCTGAAATATGCGAGCAAAAATTATTCCCAAGTGATTTCGGCAAGAATGCGTGCGTACATCAGATGAGGTGGAGAGCGGGTGCTGCAATAAATGGAGCTAATAAATAAGCGCATTTGATGGGACGCCTGCTCCACGGTCCCATCTACACTTGCAGTTTTAATAAGATTCTTCAGCTTCCAGTGCGCCACACACGCACGCGCCGACAGCACGAACAATAGATAACAATTGGAGGCGGCGATGACGAATAAAGACGAGAGTTGGGGGTGTTAAAGTAGCAGCAGCGCGTCGACAATAGAACAAAATAAATTAACTGAGAAATTCACACCTGCCATGTTGACAATAGCAAACGCGCACACACACACACACACATGGGCATAAAGGAAACGACCGGCGCGTGAGATACATACGCTCAAATATGACGTGCTCAAATAAATCGCTGCACGTCATGAGTGCCTCCGCGTGTCGCTCATTCCCGTTGGAGCGCCATTCTTCGGCGTTGCGTAATTCCGTTCGTTCATTCGCTCGTGATTTTCTTTGCCACTTGTGATTAAATTTGCAGGCGGAAACATTAAATTGCGGAACTTGAATTCCAATTACGCTGTTAACTTGCACTTCTGGCGCTACGCACGCACACATACTTACACATATATATATTCACACATACCTGCAAAGACAATTAGCAGCTTTCAATGGTACATATAAAGAACCCAGCAAAAAATTTTGTCAACTTTCTGAATTCGTAGCAACTGTATTTGTTGGCTTCCAATGGAAATGTAGTCATACGGCTCAATGGTCTCAGATAAATCTTCGGTCATGTAGCTGCTCATAGTTCGGTTCGTGGTCAGGCATATGTGCTTGGTGCCATTGGTATTCTATTTAATGTATTTAATAAACGGAAGATATGAACCTCAGCTAAAATAACTGAGCGAAGCAAACTAAATTCTTTCTAGGAGCTATCTCTAGCGATAAACTGGCATTGCTATTATAGTACTCTTCAACCGATTACATGAAATTTCTTCAATTTGGAATGCTTACCATTTATTTTCCAGTGAAAGGCCAGCCAGTTATGGCTTGATTATTGCAGGATCTGTCGCAGTTTTGTTCGTGCAAAAATAATTTTGTAAATTTTGTATATGCGATTGAAAAATATAACAGTCTATTTTTTGTTCCTTTAGAAATCGTAGCCGTATATTTAAAAAAATAACCTTTTTCATACAAGAAAATTGTATGATCAGATTTCAAATGTCCAAATAAGCCTGCAAAAATGTTCACAGTTGAATCAATGCCGCCACAGCGATTATTTTAGGTCGGCGCATTATGCTTGACACAGTTCAAGGTAGGCGCTGAAGCGAATCTTGACAAGCACTTGAAATTCCACTTGGCACATGCTCTCGAGAAGCACAATTCCAACACACATACACACACTTATATGCTGGAATGCTGCTGCCGCTTGGAGTGTGTCTCTTTATTTCAGCAATAATTGATTTCGATATATATGCATTTGTGCTTTTGTGTATGGGTGATTGCATGTACCGATGACTTTTGTGTGCGAGGCAAACACACACACACAGATACTCACATATATTGCGTCATTGCCAAGGAAATCACGTCCGAATGGCAGAAGAAAAGAATTTAATAACAAAAATCAAATTCCGCACGTATCAGATTTTTATTTATTGCCGTGAACATGAGCCTCTTCCTTTTGCTGGCATCCACCAGCACTCCACTTACTACCCCCACGCGCCGCTGCTGCAGTCTTCGCTTGTTGTAATATGGAGGTGCGAAAATGGCACGTCGGACCGTGTCAAGTCTATTGCCTTCTGTGCATTTAATGTGCACACATAAACACTTACGTAATATATATGCGTGTACGTGTGCATGTGAGTGTGTGTCTGCATCCTGGCGCACCATGGCAATAACAGATATATCAACAACAGACAGAGTAACAGAGCGTGCGTGTATTTATATATATGTATAGGTATATGTATGTATATATGCAGATGTATGTGTCTATAGTAAGCCCAATAGTCTATCAGTGCAGACTGCAGCACTGTAAGAAATGAACTAGTTCTTATTAAGTCCGAAAATCAAGACACAATTTTAGTGCAGTTTTCTGCAAACTCATCCCAAATTGCCGCTGCTTTTCTTGTAAAAAAACGACGGATTCGGCTCTGAAAATTTTATTCCATAATCAGTACTGCTATGCTCTGCTTCCACAGTTCCATGTCTTATCTTTATAATGTATTCGAAAAAAGCTTGCAAAAATTAAGTGGTCGCTGACATTTTCTTTCCCATTAGATCCAAAATAAATGGGAATATTATTGTTAGCTCAATAAGAAAATGCTTATTTCGATATAATTTCAAAACAATTCGCAAAGAAGCTTTGCCACTTTGCGTATGTAACCGGGTTTCAATCTTGTGTCATTTTTGCATTTATGTTTCTAGATTTTTTCAATTAGTCATATGAACATCCCACCACAGAAGCAAAGCACTAATTATCTTAATACTTCATAAGACAAAAATTGGTGCCAAGAAAATTTCGAACATATTTTTATTAGCTTGATAGCTATATCACATATAATAGATTCATAAATATTACGAGCATTGATTTTTCCTGAGATGGGGACGATATTTCCTCTGGAAAAGTTTTTGATTTTCTGATGAATGTCAAGAAGCTAAGTTTCTTATTATTCCAACGATATATGAAATATAAAAAATTGTATAAGCGTCGCACACGATGTGCCTCACTGGCATTAGCGGCAGAGAAAGATAAAGAGAAACGGTCGCAATTTATCGCACAGCGGCATGCCCCAAGCCTTGTGGTTCACCCACCTCCTCATGAATAAATGTAGTCCTTTTTACGGGTTTTATGCTGTCATTTCCTTAAATAATAAAATGTTGTATTGCGCCTAGTCGCCAGCCGGCAAAGTGAAAGATCCCCAATTCCAATGCCCTCTTCATAGGGAATTAGGGCAGAGCAAAATTTTACAAAAATTCATACACTCACAAAAACAACGGCGAACACACACATGAACACAGCGTGAGCAGGAGTGCGCCCTGCAGCAGACAAACGAACAAACGCAAATCCTAGCAAATTAAATTTTGAAATGTGCCTTTAAGTTGGCTGTGTGCTAATCCGTGAGAGTGCCTTACAAATTGAAATGTTTATTTAGCAAAGAGCATGAAATTAAATTAAACGGAAGTATGTATTTTTAAATGCCGTTGCTGTCTGTCGGTCAGAATGTGTACATACATATCTGCGTCTGTCTGTCATATGATGAAAAATCAAAATTCCAATTGAATTTCGGAAATTAGATTTGCAAATAATTTCATTTGCTGTTTGTAATTGTGCACGGTTCTTTCACTTGCATGTGAGTGTTTTGGTGAGTGCAGCCTATGTGTGTAAGGCAGATATAAGCCGGGCGTAGCGCGAAAGTGACACAGTTTTGTGCTCAGCTGTTGTCGTAACTTCAAGCTTCAATGGGATGCATGCCAAATATCCAGAAAAAAATTGTGTACCATTTCAGTACTGAATAACGAAAAATGCACACTAATGCAATACAATTCGAAATGACAGTCTTAAGTGCCACTCTTACGTTATTCGCTTGTCGAATCAGTGTATTTGGTATTTGTCATGAAAAAGTCCGAAGCCATTCTATGCTTACAAAATTTGTATTTCAATATAGACCGCTTTACCATCCAAAAACGCAGTAGTGCAAAAACTATTATGCAAGCAGCTGCATCCGCTTCCATTTCCATTTCCACTTCGGGTGTTCAAGGAGGAAAATTTGATTATAGCTAATGCCAATCAATTGCCTTTAACAATACTTTTTGCTTTCTTCCAAACTGTTTTTAGTTTCGCAAAAGTTGTATTGCCTAAAACTATGCAATGTAAATTGGAAAAACTTGAAATAATTAATTGAAACCGAAAGAAACTGCTGAAACTTCTCAATCTTTTGGAATTCAGCTCTTGGTTAATTTGCGTGGAATAGATAAGACACTATGGAAAAAATTCTGATGAGTTGAAGATGACTTTAAACTCTTCAACGCCAATTATATAAAAATTTACATACGTGTTTTTATGTTAAAAAGAGTGTTGTTTTACCTGGTATAAAACCATTTAAAAAGTAAAAAGTTTCTTGCATAGTATAACAACTTTTCCACAAAACGATGTTTCCACAGCTTCATCCCTCAGCACGAGCTTGCATAAAAATGCAAATTTTTTGCCCCTCATACTACTTGCCTACTTTGAATTGCATATTTTCTGCCATTTGAACATGTTTTCATGAATTTTTCTCTTTTCTCTACTCTCCGCAGGACATCGAGCACTGCTATTACCATGGCACAGTCAAGGATTATCCTGGTGCTAGCGCTGCATTCCACACGTGCAATGGTGTGAGCGGCGTCATACACATCGGCAATGAGACATTCGTCATACACCCCTTCTATGGAGGTGACCTTTCGGTAAGTGCGTTCAGTGGCCAATTAAGTGAGGTCATTTATATGCTGCGAACAAAAAGTGGAGCAAAGAGCACCGAAAGTATTTTAGGCTAATTTATGGCATTTGCGTTTACTGTAGTGAAAATTCGCACTGCTTGAACTTGAATGCCAGCGAATAAAAGCATTGCTTATCAAACGAATACCCTCAGGCCCCCTTCCCGGACGCTTTACTTTAACAAAGCGCTCTACTAAAATATGATTTATATAAGACATGCTGACACTCGTTCTTTGGCTCAGATACACACACACACACATATATATACACACTGAAAGACATGGCGCTTTGTTGTTAAGTGTAAGTATAATTCCCAGCGGCGGCTGAACTTCTTAGCATGCCATTGCCACTTTTGCGCCTCGCGCGTCTGGAGGGTGGGCAACCAATAAGCTGCACTCACCATCAAAACTCAGCCCCCCTTCCCAACAGCCAAATTACAATCACACTCGCAGGCACAGCCTCAAAGTATGCATAAAGAAGTTTTGCGCACGACACCAATAAATAAAAATTGCCACAAAATCCAAACGGAAAAAGGCATAAAAGCGGAACCATACAAACACTCATACAACGATAAATGTATGAATGTACATGAATGATATCCTTGTACACGGTTACTGATTATTCGAAAACTTCAGTATGCCATAGTTTCCCCCTTAAGGGTATTTGTACGAAATATGTGAAAATGACTCAAAAATATTAACCAAAAATCTTGCTGCGGAACCTGAAATAATGCTAACATTTTGAAGTTGCTTCTTTATTAAAATGCTTAACTTTTCCAATTCACTTGGGGGACATTCGAACGTAAAGAAGATTTGTAGCAGCAAATAAGTATGCTAAAATATATCTAGCATAGTTATGATCTATTTACTAAATGACCAGCCAAAAGCCACTGATGCTAGTGCTGTGTTTCAATTTGTATGATAATTTATTATTCTATAAATTTTTATAAAATAAAATAAATAAATAAAATAAAATCATTACTTAAGACTGTGAAAGTTTTAAGGCTTTTGTTTTTCACATTTTCAACCAGTTATCCGTTCTTCCAGCCGAAAGGCTTAACACTTTTGATAGTCAAATTTCTTGATGCATAATTTATTTGGATTTTAATTAGTATAGGTATTTCAAACAAGCAAACTACCTTCAAGTACACATACTATAGTGTTACATTTTTCATAAGATGTCTACTATTTCGAGTAAAGTTTCGTGTCTTCGGAATATGCATTTCACATATTATACTCAAAGCCAGAAACTTTATCGGTATCAATACTATTTCTGTCATTGCAAAAATCGAGTTCCGGTTTCACACCGGCGCATCTTAGAATGAACAACACTAGCCGAGAGTGCGCCGCAATCCAAACGAGCCGAAGGCAAATTTAAAAACTTATGACTTTCGAACGCAATTTAGACGCACATCGCTTCTGAGTTGAAAATGTGCCCTTTTGTTTTGCTTTTTTTTCGTTAAGAGTGGGATATTTATGGCACATTCATATTGATTTTCATTGCTTTGCAGGCTGCCACAGGAGCGCCACTTTGCCTGCCGGCGGCTGCCATGGCTTTGTCTGTTGCTGAAAGACACAATCCGACTCTAAAGCAAACAATGAGCATGTGTGTGTGTGTGTGTGTGTGTGGGCGTGTGCCTGGCTGAGTGCGCGGGTTAAAATTGTTAAGCGCTTTGCCAGGCAAAGGTGCGAATGGCAAGCGCCCAAAGAATCCTTGACGAATCTTGCGCTGATGTTTTCCAACATTTTCTTGTGTTTTCCTTTTCAGCATACACAATTCTTTTTCTTTTTTTGTTTTTGTTGTTTCGCTGAATTTCTCATTGAATTTGGCGCATTTCTAGCATTATTCTTGCGCGTAAACGTTGCTAACAAATGTCACGCTGATCCGCAGCGCCTTGCCCCGCACTTCCGACGCGCCATACTATAGCAAATTCAAATTCCGCATACGCGATTTTTCGCTTCCTGCTTGCTGCCTCACTGCTGGCACTCCTTGCTTTTGTCGCTCGGGCTTTGGTTTTATTGCGCTGCCGCTGTTGGGTTTCCATTTGGGATTCATGTCGTTTATTGTTTTGTGCTTTGCTACGTTGGCGAAATCTGCGCGCGCGATTATTGCCTGGTTTTATGCTTATCGCCAAGGAGCTTTGCCGCTCAGCGCGCAGCGGGCTGGCGGCTTTGGCGGCGGCCGCTAAATCATACGGACAGCAGGCACGCCCAATCTTCCAGTCGCGCGCTCTATATAAAATCTAATGTTATAACTTATGGCGCTTTATGAAAGGATTTTAGCTGCTCGCTGCTCCGTGCACTGGCGCCAATCCGCTCACCCCCTCCCCTCATCCCTTGCGCTGACAAATCCTGGCACGTCTGCCGATTGTTCCACTCCCTTTCAACTTTGTTTGGACACCTGCGACTACGAGTTCACTCAGCCTTGCCGTGACTACCGCAGAGCGTTGTGCAGAGCAGGAGCTGCAAAATATATATCCTGCCCCACTCCGCACAATACAACTCTCAAAAGTCAATTCATTCATTCTTAAATCTTAATTACACTTCCGACAGCGCAATTTCGAAACGTGCCGCGCATCGCAAATAATTGCAGAAGTTTACAACTTTGTATTTTAAGCGTAAAATACAACGCAGACGGGGTCAGCGAACAGCAAACGCTTGGCGATGGCCCCATTGAATTTGCATTAGGGAGCGCCTTCATCTCTATTGTGTATGTGGGTGTGTGTGTGTGTGGGTGTGTGTATTTTATATGCAGAATCTTGTCGGAAATCACGCGCAACACAATTGTTAAAAATGTATTTATTTATTTATTTACGTGCGCCGCAAGAATTATTTTCAAAGCCGCCAGTGGAGGCCAGCCCGCATTTGCGGTCGTGAGTTTCGAATCCACAGCTGCAGCTTTGGCAGCGACCGAAAAACCGAGGCAAACAAATCATTGAAAATAAACGCTCGCTGTCTTTTATTTTATTTATTATTTCACATTTTCCAATTCCAGTTTTTATCGCTGGGGTTGGCGCTGTCCGTCGGCTAATCTGTCGGTCCGTCCGTCCGTTCGTCTGTCCTTCTGTGCCACAAATAAGCCCCAAAATACACTCACACAAATGAGCGAACATAACCAACACGAGCACGCTTCATTAACGACATTGTGTATTACAATGTAGATGTATGTATGAGTATGTGTATGTGTTTGTATATGTAAGGCCCATAAAAATGTGTGCTAAGTGTTTTATGTGCCATTGAAAGAACAGTTAAACATTTTAATGGGATTACTTAGAAAAATAACAAGACAACAGCACATCCTGTAGAAGTAAGCGGTAGTAGGGAGTAGATGGAAAGGGTGCTGCCATCGTATAGAAAACAGTTTGTAAATAGACCCTGTGATAATATTTGATTGGCTTTCCCCCTTTAGTTTGAATACACGCATGAGCTTTGAGAACTACTAAAGATAAGTATAAGGAATCAAGTACTAATTGTTCAAGTCTGTTAGAAGGTTAGGTTAGGTTATCTAAATCTGTTAGAAACAAGCAATTGATTTATTTCTTTATTTCTGAAATATAAGTAGCGAACAAATTAGACATGCACGATCCATCCATTAGGCACGAAATCGTAGGCGAACATACATATAGCAACAACAACACAAACAATAAATGATGTAATTTCTGATTCAAAATAAATATAATCATGTGGGAACGAAGAGAAAAGTTTGGAAGATGTCGGCTTATACAAATACGTAAGGAAAGTATTTGTTAACTCTACAAATTTGAATTTGTGGTTCAATTAGCTAACTTCTTATATTCATAAATGCAAAGATCTTCATCCACTAGTGGAAGATATCGAATCAGACTGCTTCAATTCCGTGCCCCTTTCGGCTCCGCCAATGGACCTCATCGTAAGATTGTTTTTGAGAAGCATTGATTTTCTCTGCTCTTTAATTTAAGTCTTATCATTCACAAAACTTGAAGGCATTAAAGACAGTCAGTTGATAATCACTTCCATGATAATTACAAAAACAATTTCCGTTCCTAGATTTAGATTGTAGATGCCGCTTTTAGTCAGCCCTTCATTCGATTGGAGTACAGCTCTGCTAGCTAATAACAAGCAGCCATTATAAAATTAACAGGAAAAATCTTAGCTTTAGTGCAAGCACACTTCATTTCCTTTCTCATGGGCAAACCAGAATTGCCATATTCAACGAGCAAATTGCATTATTCAATGTGACTGCAAATAGCAAAGAGCAAAACAAAATTGAATTCTTCATAACTTAAAACGTTCAATTAAGAATTTTAATTGAAGTCGTCCCACTTCATTTTCCAACAATGTAACAACAACTTATGACAACAACCAGGTTAATTTTCAACAAATTAGACGATATCAACAACAACAGCTACCAGCATTTTAGAGTTACATCGAGTTACAGCATCACCAGAATCAACAACAACGACAACATAACAGCCAATGTTGATGACGATAAATGTTATAGTAATTTTACATGGGAGCGGAAATTTTGTGCGGAAATTGAAAATTCAACGGTTAATTGATTATGCTGCTGATTTTTGGGCAACACTTTATTGGCTGCAAACAGAAAATCATTTGCTGTGGACCTACACAAAATTGGCAAAAATTTACAGCAGCTCTCTTTCACCTCTTGATTGCTTATGGAAATGCAAACAAAGAGAAAACAAAATTTGCAATTAAAGAGCGAGCGGTGGGGGAGTGCAGCGCAGATGAAAATAAAGACTTCAACAGCCAATTTGTATAATCATCTTTTCAGGAGCACTTTTCAGGAGCACTTTTCGTTGCTCTCTCTCTCTCTCGCATATTTGAGAGATTTTTCGCAAATTTCATAAAAACCAATCAAATGCTCAATCCATAAAGCCCACTTCCAGAACTTCATAAGCTTCTTTACTTGCCAATTTTACAAAAAGTAATATTATAATATACGAGCGATACCTACAAACTTTCGATGCATCATCAAAAACTTCTTCTGCATCTCAAAATTCCTCAACACTTTTGCAATTTGGATTATGAACCCCTTTCAAATATTGTATACACCAACAGCAGCAGCAACCACTAAAGTAACAACTAAGCAGCGCTCAGAGACTTCTTCTTCCCAGCGCACATACATGCCGTTCGCAAGTTCCTTTTATAATCCTAGTTGAGTTGTTTGGAAAGTGTTCTCCTGCTAGAGAGAAGAAAAGTGCTGTAAACTCGATTCGATGTGCTGCTTGAACTGCAACCAACAACATACAAGCGCAAAATATTGCATTACTGCAACGTAAGCTGAAGAGTTTTCAACAGCGCGAAAGTAATTCCCAAGTTCGGCATTTTAATTAAATTTTTAATTAAATTTATTATGTCAATTCCAGAAGTCATCCAACATCGAACTGCAATTTCATTCCCTTGTCCTGCAACACAAAAACAACGAAATCAAGTTGGCGAAAGGATAATCAAATTCTGCGTGCTTAGCTTTCGTCAATGAATAAAATGGTTTCGCTCAGTTGGAAAAAATTGCATATGTTGAATAGATTGCATGCGGAATAGAAACAAAAATCACGTTTTGCATTTCTTTTCAAAACGATTTTTCAAACCCAATCCGATTCTGAAAAATTTTGTTTCTACGTTAAAGAACAAATCAGTATCCAAAAAACACCTTCAAAAAATTTTGCTTTTGCATAACATTTTAGATTGCCATGCTTAAATTAATCAGCTTATTTTATTGAAAGCAAAATCACAAAGACTAAAATCTACCAATCTTTTCATTACCACAGAAATTGCAACCACAACTGCAATATTTAAACCAAATTTTGTATGAGAATCGTATTTTCCGAATAATGTATCTGAAATGCAGAACGAGCTATGACGAGTATGAATCTGAAAGTGCATTATATTGTTAGCATTCGAATATTTAACAGATTTAAGCCTGATCACGTTTAGTTAATTTTTAAACTCAAAGGATTCGTTTCCATTAAAATGCATACGAATTTAAATACAAATTTTCCACGAAAACATAAACGCATTCATAGATTGCGCCTTGGCATCTTCAAACCTATATTTTATAGCTGATTTATCTGAAAAATTAATCAACTTTTTCAGATTGATTATCAGAATTTAGGAATTCCTACTGCTTTTCCCAAATCAAAATCAAAAAGTTATTAATAATAATTAAAACTGAGTCATTCTGCTATTGAAATTGCTACCTCATTTGCAATTTTCAAATTCAATCAAGCAATTAAAGGGCCAGCAGTGCAGCTCGATCTTAGCGACATGGATAAGCGACTTCTCGCAAATCTCTTGCGATGTGCTGCCAAATCTCTGCAAGTGGCAAGCAGCAAGCCGCACACTATTTACCTGCAGCAAACACACACAGATACCTGCAGAATGCCCTTTTTGTGTGTGCATTGTATTTGGAAGATGGATGCCGACTGGTGTGCCACAAATCGTCGCCATTTTTCCGTTTCTCCCGCTGCCGTGCATGCGCGGAATTTTTCCTCTTGACTTACGACGACGCCACAAAGCGGTCCGCTTTGACATTTAGTCCCTTGTTTCTTCGTCCTGTGTCTGTTGCAGCTCGCTTCGACCGTATCGTATATAATTCCTTTATAATTCTTTTATTCTCAGACGATAATAAAATGTGAAAATTTATGTGCTGCCGCCTCGTCCCAGCGGCTGCTCACCAAAGTGTACTTATGGGAGTTGGCTTTCCCCGTCAGCAAAGGCGCAGGACCTGCAATAGTGAAACCTTAATTTCATATGATTCTTTTCCTCAGAGATTCTTCGGCCTAGCGAACTCGAAATAAATGCTAGAAGGAATTTCAAGTGACGGGAATTGTGTATTTTTATCGCTTGACATGCGTTGTTTGAGTGAATGAGCGTGTATGTGTGTGTGAGTGTGAGCGTTGCAAGAAGCGCATTTCGTACACTTCAAAGCCATTAAACATGCTTGCAGCGTTTTGCGAGGCAATGGCAAATAAGCTTTAAAGTCGTGTTAAAGTCAACGGCAGACAGTGCAGTGTATCCACATGACTGGCAGCAGGCAGCAACGTGGCATACAACTGCAACAGATGAGCGACGACGCGCAAGCCAAAACATCATAAATGACAAAACCACGCACACCCAACCGCAAATTTGCGCCGGGCTGGTTGAGCTAACCATTTCGCAGAACGCGGGGGGAGCGAGACAGCAGATATGCGTTGCTACCAGCAGAGCCTGCTGCTGTTGTCGGCATATGAGGTTGCCACAGCATCGACGATGGCGACGACAGCAACATCAACGAGCAGAGCAACCACAATTGAAATGCTGCTGATTCGGGCAAAACGCGCATTTAGCCAAAGTTGCTGGCTGCTAACATTTATTAAGTGCAATTGTCTGGCCCCGCGGCATGCAACACACACATGCACACATGCGCACGCACTCCACATTGAAGTTGTAAACACAAATTATGTCTTTCAAAGCAAAGTGACTGCCAACAACACAACAAAAACAGCAAATACAACCAAAATCCAAACAAAAACAAAAACGAGACATAATAACAACAGCAAGCGACACCAGCAACAGCAACAACAACAAATGCAGCGCAGCCAAAGCGGTGTTTTTTCTTGATCTGTCGTTTAACAATAAAAGAGACATGACGTCAAACTTTTGGAAAGTGCTACCAAGAAATTTAATATGTTATAATTTAAAAAAATTCTTGAAATTTCTTTCAAGGATATTCAAAAGGAAATTGTAATGAAATTTTTCGAAATATTCAAAAATAGAATAAATGAGCATCTTTTATTTGATGTCGCTTATATTTTATTGCGTCAAAATGAACTATTTTATAAAAATGCTCTGCCAACAAAAAATGGATGAGAGCAAAAAACTTGAACTCGCAGTTATGCTATATATATGTATATATTACCTACTTCTATATTTATATAGATTGAATATAATTGATGATGTAGAACAGAGTTATCCTTTTCCATAGGATAAAAGAAAACGAATTTGAAGAGGCGTCTTAAGAAAATATATAGCAATTTTCTAATTTTGTAACGAAAAAGATGACAGACGACTGCAAGTGTTCGACTTTAAATTTCAGAAAAAATATCAGAAATATTAAAATTATTTTTAATTTTAATTAATAATAACTAGAAATTAGCCAATGCACATGGAAAAAGTTGCAACATTACACACACACGCATGCATGCCAATATCTTAGGCGAATTCTGTATGGTATGTGGTAATGAAGTTTCGAGGCACCACAAGCCCCTTCACCACAACATTTGTCGCTTTCGCTGCTATGGCGGCTGTCGCTACCATAAAACAGAGCGGCAAATTTTGCACGCCAGCAAAAGCGAACTAATTAAAATTTAATTAAAATGTGGAAGTTGACATTCTGTCAGTCAGTGAGCCGCGGTGGAGGCCTTTCGTAGCAATTTCCGCAGTGAATTTTAGCACGGCAAGGCTTATACATATGTGCTTTCAAAATTGTGATTAAAATAGGGCAGGGACTTATTAAAACAGCAGACGCACTTGAGGTCGTCGGCGAGAACGGCTCGATTTGCAGAGACTCCTAGCCGCTAACCCGTAAGGCTTTTTAACAGAATAAATCTGTGGTCAAAAGCAATAACGACTTAAGTCGACTTAAGACGAAATTGAGTTGACGTTACCACTGTATTCCTGACGTTGATGCGCATATTTTGTTCAAACCCCGGTATCTGTACCCATCTCAGAAAAAAAGTTATTTAAAAAAAACACATGCACTTATGTACATGCACTTATGTGCATTTCAAATTTCGAATTGCATTTTCTCGAAACAGTTGTTTTCGACTTAAGTCGTTATTGCATATGACCAGAGAAATATCATTTAAATCTTTCTGCGGAATATGTAAAATTAGCAGTGATTTTTAAAAACGCAACACACTTTTAGATTTACTTATGTGGCAACACTGCCATCGGCTTTTGAAGGAACATTTTTCTGATTTGATATCGCAACAAAAATATAATGTAAAATTTTTGTAGAATTTTTATTAGTGAACATTTTGCGATATTTTCATATCAACCACGAAATGTGATTCATGTACATCTTTTTTATTTTTCTTTATTCTTTATCAACACATGTGAAAGTACATACTTACGCTTTACAAAAAGCTATATTTAATTATACTTCCAGATGTATACTTACCAACTGTTTAAACCAGTTTTCAAAATTCAATGGCTCATATATGGAAACCATTGATGATCACATCCATGTTTTGGCTGAAATATCGGTCTTTAATTACGTAAACTAATATACCAAAAAACATATACCATTCAGCTCAGAGAGAGTCGTTAAGAACTTTCTATCGCTGAATTTGTAAGCTGGCTGATCCTTTTAAGATTCTCAAACAAGCACAAAGACTTTGTGCCACGCCTAATTTAAAACTGAACACATTCGCTTGAGAAGTGTTCCGACGTCGAAAGTGTTTCTAATTTATTTTGACAAAGGCTCTTCCAATCTGAATATCGATTTTGAATCGCCAATTGCATTTCTTCTTTATTAAAAGGCTGCAATCTCAAATATTAACTCCCAACAGTAATTATTACATTTTCAGTATTATCTCAATATCGCAACAGCATTTTTTTGTTTGCTAGACGATGCAATAAAACAGGCAGATGAATCTAGCAACAGAAATCACGGCTAGGAGCGGACACTAGAGAACACGAACACAAACACGCACTAAAGTTGCATAAAAGAGCACACACATGTATACGCAGAAACGCCAGCAGCAGCGACTTCAGTTGACCAGCGTTTTAACGCACACAAACACGCACACAAAGAACAAGCTCACTCTGACTATCGCAAGCTCAAAGTCAAGCATTGCACCGGTAAAATCAGAGATAAAACCAGAAATGAATTTGCAAATGAATGCAACAGGCGCACACACACATACTAGCCCATGCTTTTACACACATATTGAAATTTTTGCTTCTATTACACATTCGCAGCAGCAGCAGAAACTGAAACGAAGTCGTACGAAATTGTTAAACTTCAACGGAAATCCATCAAGTTCTTGACCATATTGCGTGGCTCGTCCTTCTTGTGGTTTTTGCTGTCGTTCATGTGTAGCAGCAATTTTGCAGCAAAAAAATTTAGATTCGATACATGCAAAAACTTCAATTCCCAATGGAATTTAAAATTTTATTTGAGCATTCTCGAGAGCAGAACTTCCAACGAGATACTCGAGTTTCAGAGTTATTGAGCTGAAACTGATTACATTTGTATACTCATGTCTGCAGAGTGTAGTGTAGTGAACGCACTTAAGCTCTAATTCCTATCGAAAAATGCTCACTCTAATTTGGGATAATCCTTTGAATACGCACAATCAAAGGCAGCTACAGTGAGCTTAGTTTTTGAGTGGCCACTTGCAGTGCTTGACAAAAGCATTTTCGAATTCAGACACGCTTTAAGTGCGAGCAAGTGGAAGACTGAGATACAGTGCTGAGACATGGGATTTCCTCTGAAATACGCACAAAAAATAAGGAAAAACTGGAGAAGCAGCTTTCAGAAATCTCTGGCACTGTGAGAGCTACTCCGACTCATTTAAAAGAGTCACACTGCAGAAACTGTAAAAGAACCCGACTGAGAGTAGAAATGGAACTCTCTTTCGCAGACATTAATTGTCTGCTCCGCAGTAAATTGACACAAGTTTCTAATACAAATTCATATTTTGAGAAGGTATAAGAAATTGGTTGGGGGATTTTCGTCCATCTATCTAAATGCTTCATTTTTCACTCATTGTTAAAAAATTAAAGAAGATACAGTAATATGAGAATTATGAAATATTTTCTAGAAACATTCGTAGAATGCGTGTTTGAAGTTAATTTATTAAACGTTAAATCGGTTAATTTTCATTTCATAATTAAAATCAGAATTTATTCCAAAAATCAAACATCAACATAAGAATTTAATACAAAGAAAAGTTGGTTGCTGAGCTTTTTAGATGGATTAGATGCATATGTATGTATTGTATGCAAATTCGGGGAACAAAATAATATTCATGAATACTTAGTTGTTGTTGGAAATTGAATTTGACAAAGGACAAAATCCAGCATGAAGCAGATAAAACTCTTTAGATATCATGCTTCAATTTCCAACTTTTCTTTATACAGAGTTCGTCATTGACTTACAAAAATACTTTCTTGCTATATCGGGATTTGTTAAAATGGACCTCCACAGACTTCCGAAACACAACGTTGCAAAAATAAAATCTGAAATGTAGTTGTAATTTGCCATTTTTTCTACTTCTGTTTCAACTCAGTTTTTAAATCTTGCATTTTTTAGGGACATTATCATAGAGAATCGTCCACACGAACAAAGCAAAGGCTCTCAAGCGCTGTTTAGGCACAATTCTGATTCCACTTTGTGCCTGACCTTAACATCAAATTGCACACGGCTCTCCCCCTTTTTCCTGCATGCACTTTCAATTAAATTCAAAACAATCAGCCCATGCAAATGGCTTTGTTCACAAGTGTGCGTGTATGAGTGCACGAATGTGAGCACACTTGATAAATTCATATACACACAAATACGCACAACAGTCAGTAGCTGAAGTGCTTTGTACTACGATATTTTTATTAACATTTGCCAGTTATTGTTGCTGCTCTGCGCTTCACTGGCACTGCAACTGGCACAAGCTCAAGCAAATCCAACCAACACACATACATGCATACTCAAACACAGAACTGCAGACACAAGCGCAATAATTTTGTTGCCTTTTGCGCGTGTCTGTGAAATGTAGGATATCTTTTATGTTGAATTTATTTCCATTTACGTGTTGGCATTATTGGTTCTTTTTATATCGAGCATTCAATTTTATTTCAGTTTCAAGATGTGTGTATTTGTATGTATATGTATATGTGTATGAGTGTACAAGCATGTTCGTCTGTGTTATTGAGACGCTGTTTTCTTGTCTGTTTTTATAATAAAAACTCACAGAATCGAAAAAATAAAAATTCGCCATTGTTTGCGGTTTCAGTTTGTGTGCGCGTGCATGTGTGTGTGTGTGGGCATATTGTGAGCGTGTTTCTTCGCTTGTGTGCATATGACAAGCTTTGATTGACAGCAGCGTTAATTTTTATTGCCAACTCTTGAATTTTTCCATTTAATGCCTTTACTAACTTAAATTCTGAGCAGCAATTAAATGTCACTCATGCGCTCATCCAAAAACAGGCCGCAGCCACTTTGGAGCGTGCCGCTCTTTGAGTGCAACACCCCTTGCTCATACCTTCTCACCCTTCGTTTCAGCAGAAGCATCCGCATGTGATATTTGAGGCACGCACTAAAGCCAACAAAGGATGCGCCAATTCGGGTAATCTGGACTCGTGGCGTTTGTCGCGACGCACCAAGCACCTCTCCGCCGGCGTCATCGACGAGATACACCCCAACGGCGCCGGACGCTACAAACGGGACGTGCGCGAGGCGACCAAATACATTGAGACGGCCATCATCGTGGACAAAGCCATGTTCGAGAAGCGCAATGGCAGCACGCGCGCCGAGGTCATACACGACGCCATACAAGTGGCCAATATAGCGGATTTGGTGAGTGTGCAAACAAATGGGTTTTTCGATTCAATACTACTCGCAAATACATCAGATATCGCCATTTGTCTAGCCAGGAATTATGAGATAAAATAATATTCTATAGAATACATTTTTTTCAATTTTGGTAATATGATTTTTGAAATCTTTCTTAAAAGTGTTACCTGTAATATTAAAATTTCGAAGCCAACAAAACTAAGTTCAAATGTTACGCAGGTTAAATGGCCTTAAAGCATGCCTATTTTATTAATATACAAATTTACTGGGATTTACATTTCGAATGTAAATATATTTCTCTAATTTGATATTTTACATATTGAAATAGTTTCGATACATGAAAAAAATTCCAATTATATGTGCTGTTTTTATTGTCCATGCCAGCTTTAAAGAACAGCTCTTCTTTAGTATAATTTTTTGGACTAAATATAATAAATTTGAAAAAAGGAAACATCCGCCTGCAAACAGCAGCCTTTTATGCCCCTATAAGACCAGCTAAGTAAGACGAGTTTAAACAAAAATTAACCCATGCTAACGACTCATACTAAAGAGCGAACGCCTACCCCAACAACAAAACAGCAGCTGCAGTAGAGAGACAGGCAGAGGAGCACAACTAACTGGCTGGAATATCCTTTCAAAGCTTTTAACTGCATTTGATGTGCGTGTTGAAATGTTGCCTTACGCCACTCGCCCTGGCAGCTGCTTAATGTGCGAATGTGATGGTTGCTGCCTAACTGCCGCTGCACCTCCAGCAGCCATACACCATGCGCCTCAGGCCACCACCAAGCAGTGGCACAAAATCGGCCATGGTAAAATTCAGAGCGGCTAGTAAGCGAAATCCACGGAACGCTGAAACCAGTGGCACATCCTTTCACCGTGCCTCTTTTGCACGAACGTGCATTATGCTCGTAAATTACCAACAGAATTTGTGAGCCTCTTCTCTGCTAAAACTGCAAGTGAAAACAAAATGAAATAAAGCCACGTACTTTTGCAGCACGCCCTTCGCTTAAGCTTTATGCGACTCTGCTGGGCTTCGCAACCATTTTTGCTAGTTTGCCCACAAGCACACACGCATCCTCACACACACCCGCAGAGGCGCACACGTCTTCGAGCCTCAGCGAGGTACCGAATACTCGTATGCGTTCGTCTATATTCCGTCTCTTTTCTGAAGCTTCCCATCAGAGGACAAGCACACATCGACTGAGCCTTATTTAGTGATAACAAAATTTATATATTAAAAGTTTAATCCAAAAAAAGTTTCATTTTTTTTTTACTTGTTTAAATCCAAAGTAGTTAACCTTCTTAAAAAACGTGCATAATTGTAATATTTTTTAACATTTACTTCGTTTGTTTGTATAAGCCAATATTTGAATAAAATATTTATACATTGCATTTGCGAATACTCATTGGATGGCGAATACTCATTGGATGGATAGAGCAATCTGGCCGGCACATCTCTAATCCGCCGCTCTAGTCTGCGCTGCCCCAAGACCCAACCCCATCTCCGAGCCATGCCAGCACTACAAATGACTTTTGCACACGAGACCAAAAATACGCAACAAATTTCGTTTTGCTTTCCTGACCAGACGCAGTTCTGGTTTGAGGTTGAGCTCCTTGGCAGACGAGACGCCCTCACATTTACGACCATTTCGCATGTAAAACAAACAATTTATTTGTCGTCCATCGTGCCATGCCGTGCCGAGGAACCACCTCCCTAAGAGGATTTTAAATCTTGCCAGCGGCGCGCATAGATCTTAAGTTTTAGCACTGCAGCAATAACGGAGTTTGTTCGCAGTTGGTGTGCGTTGCACAACGCACGGCTACGTGCCGCATATCCTTGTGGTCGGTTGAACTGGAAGTCGGCTAGCGGTAGTTATATGCGTTCTGTGACTGCCACAGAGAGGCTGGTCTGTGACGCCCATTCGTTTTGCACGCCACACGCAATTAACACTTACAACTTCGTTTCACTCAGAGCACTCTCCCCTTCCACTACCACTTGAGGCAGCGTTGCCAGAAGCGTTGCTTAAAAGCGCGTCATATTGTTAGATATCGATTATAACATAAAGTATATAAATTATATACTGTAATATTGATTGACTGTAATTATATTCTTTTCTATTTTCACAAAAATAAAAGTGAGCTTAGGATGTTGAAAAGGAGTGTACAATCAAACTTTTTGTGCATGCTTAATTAAATGGCGCAACAGGACATGTAATCGACCCTTAGGCCTAGCTTTCTACCATTTACTTGTGTTTGCTCGTTTTAGTTTAGCACAAGTAAACGGGATCTTCTGTTGCCGTGACAAAATGGTATTAGAAGCTTTTATAATGGTAAAGAATACCCTAAGAGAGTTTCCAATTCTTCAAACTTGCAAGGCTTGCAAAATAAATGGCCAACTGGCAACACTGACTTGCTGCATTTAGTCTTATTTTCAGTTCGTAGTGCCTTTTGTGCGCAAAATTTTAATCGGAACTTATTGCAGTTCTACTCGATGTGGTTGTCACTTAAGCCACCACGGTGCTATAACCAGCATAACTTCGCCGTACTTCTAATAAACGCTTTAGCTGCGAATCCAGTCGGAAAATGCACAAATTGCAACTGCTTTTGTTGCCAACGCACTTAGGAGCGAGTGGCTTTATGCGCAAAGGAATCTGATGCAAGTGGCCAGTTGGTAGCCAGCGTGGTGTGCCTAAATGATGCTTACTGCTTCGTAGCTGCCGGCCCAAAGATAATATTATATAAAAGGCGAGAAGACGGATTTACCCTCCCACAGCCAGTCGTGGCAATGGAAGCAAGTGCTAATTGAAGCGCCTCCGTGTGCAAGCAAATATTGTTGCGAGTAGAGATTGTGTTAGAGCCAAGTCGAAAGCGGTCTTTTAGCCATAGTTGAATATTCACAACAGCTGCGCACTTCTGCTACCTTCTATAGACATAAGCAATAAGCTCTGCTTAACTGCTCCACACACCACATTGAAAACATAATTAATTTCCTAATCCTTGCACTTAAGCAATACAGAAACTGTCCATCTAGTTCAGACTTCAGCGCACTGCTTGAATGTATTTTAGCACGTGAACTCTGATCCATTAATTTACCGGTAAGCTGCAACTAATACCACAGACAGCACGGTTTCTTCTTTGTCCAGCTCTATATTCCAACCCACTCCACGCTACGCCACTTTACGTCGCTCTGTTTGATTGTGTGATACAATAAAGAAAAATTATAATGAAATTATTGTAACAACAAGAGCCATTGGCATCCCCTGTACACAAGCACACACACACACACATACGCCCTAGAGTTACATCATATTGTGCACTAAAAAAATAGTTCTGAAAATTTACATACTAACAATTAGTTCTAATGGAACGAGGAGGGGTCCACTATTCAAATATATCAGGCACCAAGTTCACACAAAAAGCCTGGCAAAAAGGATCAGTCCTCTGGAAGAGCTGTTTTTGATGATTACATTTGCGAAAAATATCAACAGAATTTCACCGATTAGGCATAGAATTCTTACTACAACAATACCTCGCTTTGCTACGATAATTGCATCCCAGAAACTTCGTCGCAAGCAAAACGTCGCATTTCGAAATAACTTTTTGTATGGAAATGTGCTAAAATATTAAAGATGCATACGTTCCAATGCTAAACCCAAACGGTTATTTGATCAAAAACAAAACAATTTCCAGTTTCTAATAAATTTATTTATTTATACAGAAAATTAAAACGTAGGAATTTTATTGTACGATGTAATGTGAAATGACGCAAATTTATTTGCCAATTTTTTTTCCATGCAATGTGAAACGTCACAAAGCGAGATATTGGCGTATTTGCTTAAATTTTTTAAGTCACCGTTGTTTTGCTTGTTTTCACTAATTATAGTCAGGTCTATCAAGCAATCAAAAATCACAGCTCTAACTAAAATGAAAATATTTAGTATGAAGGAGAAAGTAAAGCAAAGCTCGAGAAGAGGTATTTCTTTACTAGACAAATTATTTGCGAGGCTAGAACGATCTCTAATTTCCAATCTCTCAAGCTATATACTACATATATGTACATACATAGCCAAGTGCAATGGACTCCGACTTACAAGTTCTCCACCGAAATCAGAGTGACGCTTATTTCGCGGCTGAAGTTATGTTAAAGGCTACTAAAATAAAAATTCATTAACGCCTACACGATAAAATCAACATAAGAAAACACACACACCCTAGCCTACTGAACCAGTGGCCAATGTCAGCCATCAGCTCTTCTACCAACGGACACAAATCAAATTAAATACAAACAGCATATTTTGCGTGTATGAGCTAATAAGCAAAGTAAATTGGTAGCCACCACTCTTACAAACACAAAAAAATCCAATATGAAAGGCGATCAACTCATACAAGATATATGTATGCGCTCATCTTAAGCACAAGTTGTTTATGAAGGCCGACAGGGTTTCGTGTTTGCCCGAAATTGCAGCCATTTAGTTGCTGCGAAGTAGAAATATTATATGTTTTGTTCAAGGATGTGTGTTCAATGTGTGTGTGTGCTTCTGCATACGTACGCTTCATTCTCTATATCACATACATTATATGCCAGAATATTGTGGCAACTTTTGTTGTTGTTGTGTGCATAATTGTTTTTTCTTTGTCGAGGGTTTTGGTCTGCTTCTGCTTCTGCCTCTTCATCCGATTTTGTTGTTTGCTCTCTTCCCTTTACATTCTATCTGCAATTTCTTCAATTATGAAGATTAATTGAAAGGATCTTAGCTGCCGGCCTGCCCATATATCATCTTACAATGGCAAACACACACATACACATGTGAACCCACAATTAGTGTGTATGCTTCAAAGGTCAAACTATTATTCACATTGCATTGAAGACTTCTAAGCATAAATAATTTAAATCGAGCTGCTGCAAGTGTTGTCAACGAGAAAACAATTGAAATTCTTCAGCACGGCAGCACAGGAAGCCGCAAAATGTAGCACTGTGATCTCTACTCTGCGCTCGTGCCTCATATTTAGCCTTTACAATAAATGTGTAAGAAGTGGCAACAATGCCAGGCCGAAGCACACACAGAGGACACATTCTTGAACTGTTCTTCCTCATTGAGGTTGCAATATTTAAACATTGTTTGTTCTATTGTATGGCACATTAGCATATATGTATGTTTATATATGTGCGTGAGTGCATTGGTGTGCAAATGTAGTATTTAGAAAGCCTTGCTGCATATTGCTGCTATTGTTTTCTTTGTGCTACTCGGAGCACTTTCCTTCAACACTTCCGGCAAATCCATTTTATTTATTAGTCCCAGAGCCGCTGTCAGTATGTCTGGCGGAAATTACAAGCTTACTGGCATTCAAAATTAGATTATGCATTCAGCTGCAACGCCTCTTGCCAACACTGACCTCATGCGCCTGTGTCTAAATCCGTTTTCATCATGACACTTTGGGTTTTTTCACTCAGCACTTAGAGGCAGGACTTATTTAAAGAGCATATGACCTGAATTATCTTTGTGTTGTCTTAGCATTAATCCTGAAAAGCAAATCAAATTTTACATATGTTCATATATATCTTCGCTTCGCAGATTTAATTTCTAGGCTTAAGATCAGTTCTACCTCAGTTTAAGCTTAATATATCTGACAAATTTAATGGCAAAGTCAATAAAAAAATTAAAATTTGCTTGCTTTAATTCCAGTACTTTCGCACGCTCAACACTCGCGTCTCCGTGGTGTATATTGAGACATGGGGCAAGAATCAGGCCGTCATCGATGGCAGCAAGGACATTAGCAAAGCCATATCGAATTTCAATGATTACACGTCCAGAAATCTGTTCCAAATCGAAAGAGATACAACGCAACTGCTAACGTGAGTATCCCATAACATTTCTAGATTTTTTTCTTCTTAATTTCGTAGCATTTCGTTGAAAAAAAAGGAAGAAGACAAAGGGAGTAGCATCTTCTTTTTTTATTTTTCTTTACTGTTATTTGCTGCCAATGGCTACTGTTGTTTAAACACAGCCATTAATATAAATCGAACAAAATCTACAACATATTGCAAGTCTCACGAAAATGCACCATTCCTGCCTCCGCACTAGTCCCACTTGCCACATCCTATGCCTGATACATGCTGTGACTCACTTCACAATTCACCACGTATGCCACACTCTGTGATCGATGCCTGTTCAATCAAAATCGCCAGCGCTACAAGCCAGAAGAGCCTGCAAGGCAAATAGAGCAATGGCAGCGGCGAGATTGGGCTGCTGGTCTGGCACGGCAGCCAGCAAAACTGAAAGCCCAGCGCAAATTGTAAAGACAAACAACTTTAAGCTCAGGCCTAGCATCAGTCACACACACCCTGCTGTTCCAGTGCCAGCCAACAACACAGCATATCCCCCCTCCTACCTTCATCCGCTTGAGATTCTGTTGCGTAAATAAATAAAGTAAGCTTACGTCCGAAAGAGGAATTTGAAAAGCCCACAAAAAAGGCATTAAGTTCTTTGCAACACTACCAACCCCTCACTGCCAGCCCGATTCGCTTGTCACGCTCAGCTCAGCAAGCGATTTCCAAGGAAAATCAATTTTTACGTGACCAAAACAGTAAAGTATATAGCACCGAAAATAAGTTGAAAACGGCCCATCATCAGGGTGTCATGACCGGCCACTGGCGCAAATTGTCCACATACTTCACTCACGCCTCACACATGCATACATACATACATACATATAAACATGTGTGGCATGTTGTGCCTCACAGCATGTTCCATAGGCGCTTTTCAAAAGCGCTATAATTTTTGTCGCCCACTCGCAACAAAAACAAAACTTACAAAAGGGAAGCCTCTAATAACTTTCGCCCGTTGCCGAAGCAACAGTGGTAAGAATGTGCGTAGCATTTAAGTAATCCCAAGTTGTACAAACCTCATGGCGAACCAATTAAAGTTTCAATTAAAAGCATAAATATTGGAAACAGCGGAAGGAACAACTTCCTTCCCCTGTCATTTCACGCAGGGCCAACTTAAAATGCAAACTCGCAAATTCAGCAGTTTTTAGCGCGCAGCAGGGAGGAGAGTCCCTTTGTTCTAATAAGCTGCTCATGCCAACATCTGTTTTGGTTGGCAAGTGATTTGTCCGGCATTTGTTAGCCATAAATTATTTATGGACACACTTTCCGATTTCATTGCCGCCTTTTTAATTTTAATGGCTACCCTTGAACGCTGTGAATTGCACGTGGTCAGCAACGTAGACAGGGGGAGACTCTGGCACAAGCAGAATTTGTTATGTTTATCCATAATCTGAAATACATTTCAAGAAAATATCTGTTCATGCAGTCATTGGAAAGGAATATGATTCTGAAATTTTTTCGCAAAGCCAGTATTCATGAAACTGCAAATAAAGCAAACAACAGTTTAGCATTAAAAATGTAAATAACAATATTTTGCGAAATTTCGTAACAAGTCAATAATACTTGAGCTAATACGGGCCTTCTTTCATTGCATTAACAAACTATATTTAAATAATAATCACTTTATATTTTAATTTCCGGTTGTCCTTCTATCCGTCTCTCCGATTTGCACCAAATTCGGTACACAATGAGATTTAATATTAATTTCTTTTAAGTTCCGAGATTATCCAAATCGGTCGGAGGACACGTCCACAATGGGCCTATAGTCCACCTATCTCGGTATTTCTCCGGTAAAATGGCTTAAATTTGTTTAATTACCTATTAAAAGAAATGATATTTGGTATTCAAGCTAAGATGTGGGCCCTATACGTTGCACGGAAAAAATTGCGTGGTCCGCCCACTACACCTTTATTGGTGTAAAAAATTGTTTTGGTACAATAGCTCTTAATTGAGTAATTATTAACTTAAAGGAATAAAATTTGGTATTCAAGTTCTGGTATCGGTTTTATATGCCCTCCGAAATGTCAATATTTAGTCTATATAGGCCTATTAGGAATATCATGTAGTTTGCCAAAAATGAGCGTTGTTCACCCACTTTGTAGGCCGTAAATTTTATACACTCACAATTTGATTTTTTTCAGTGGGCCCACCGTTCCACGCCTTATTAGGTTAGGTCCAGATGCTTCAATTTCGAAGTTCAGAACTACTCAACTGAAGATTCTGGGTATCCCTTTCTCAATAAAGGATATTCTACTCAATCTATTTCATGGTCACCCTCGATGGTTTGTTGTAATACGAGCAGAGGAATGCAATTATTTATCGCTTGGCGGTAACTTTAGCGATGAACTGGCACTTCCCCAATGACAGCTCGAAAAATCTTTATTTTAAATACTGGCATTTCTACCGCAGCCGCCATTTCCTTTTCTGCATAAGGGTCCAACTACGCACATGTTAACCCCCTTCCCTGCCTTCCCACTGATGCGTCAAACGCACCGCTAAATTCTACTTACACTAACAGCATGCGGCCGGATAATGCGAAAGGTTTCATCCGCGCGCGCCTTTGCCAAACATTTCGATGTAGTATCCTTGATTTTGTTTGCCCAGCATTTGAAGCATAATAAATTTTAATATTTAACAAGCGAACCAATACTTGAACAATTCTCGGCCACTTCGAATGCTGGTGGGGTGCGCCAGTGGCAGGCTGTTGCTGCGGCATTCAGTAAATATTGTTGCTAAGCTTGTTCACGGTTGTTGTTGTTATTGTTTTGCTCCTGTTGTATAATAAATGAGTGGGGAATTGGTTTAAATTAACTTTTGATTAGGTTCCGCTTGAAACATTGTTCTCCTACAGTGTGAACGCACTTGAAACTTTGCCAAAGTTATTTACCAAATTTTAGTCAACTTTAAACACGCATTCGCCACATATGCCGCCTGCCCCCCTCTGCCATGCCTATAATCTCTTTTCTCATTGGCCAGTTCTTTTCTTGCAACAATTGAAGTCAGCAAAAGCCAAAGCGTGATTGATGATATTTGGCCAAATGTAGTCAACTTCACTCACCCCCCCACCACCCATTCTTGCACAGCCACTGTCACACGTGCTCATTGGCAATTCAACAACAACGCAGCGAAATGAACTGCACAGAAATACGCTACATTGTTCTTCGTCTCTGTTCCTCAGCGCTCGTCCAAGCGAAGTCCGGAGATGCGTCAAGTTTTGGCCAAGTCCCAGGCCAGTTGCTGTCTGGCCCCGCAAATGCTACGAATGCGAGTGCTACGCATAAGAATGATCGTTTTGGGACACCGTCAGTGGCTCTTTGGCTACATGGCTTGGCTGTTGGCTGGGCTGTGGGCATGATATATGGCCGCCTTTGGCTAACGCATTGTGGCAGCGCCCGCGTGCCTAGGGCTGCTTAATTAATGGCATTACGACAGCGGCGTGCGACACAAGTCAGAGGACAAAATTGCTGAAATAGTCGACAGCACACTTCGCACAAGCGCACACATACACACATACATACATCACATGTCACATAAGCATGTACACACATTCATGCATACATCCCAGCAAGCCAAATTCGGAGCGCTTCGAGCTATGCTACTAAATACATACACTCTTCTTTGAAACGAATTACACAACAATGCAATTTACTATTCTCTGAGACATATTTTTTTAAAATTGTTCATTACTTTGTAATGTGTGGTATGTAACTCCCTGAATACTCTTTTTCAAGCTGTTTTCGAAAAAATTTTAAAAAACCTTACGTACTTCGAAAAGAGCCATAGAATTTGTGAACTATTACTTTAAATCAATTTATGTACAAAAAAGCCATATTGCGCAATAAAAAAAGTGTTCCTTGGGTATGCCCTATATCCTACGTTCAATACCTGCTCAACTCAACAAAATCTTGCAAAAGAAAATGACACGAAATGTATCCACGACATATGGCAAATGATCTGGCTGAAGTGTAGATATTAATTTAAGAAGTAAAAAGTTAGATCTTTGATATCAATTTAACTGGATTGCAAAAAAGAAATGAGCATCGAAAAAATAACACATTACGTAGTTTTCCCGAAATTGTGTAATATATAGAATGTTCTTAACAAAAATTCGATTATTAATTTGAAATTTTTACTTTCTTTTTCGCTCTTTTCAAAATCATCCAATAAGTAAAACTGGTCTGAAATACACAGGATAAGGCTTCCAACAATAGGAAACTTAGGACAGTAGTTCAGAAGAGCTGTATATAAAAGCTTAAAATTGCAATCTGTAAAATATATGCCGGTGTCACCATCTCCCTAGAATGCAGCGCTTCAGTTTTAAATATATTTACTAGCAGACTCTCAGACTCATTTGAGAGCTGGGTAAAATAAACATGAAATTTCAAAAGAGTTCAAGAAAGGTCTGCTGGGATATCTTCACGCACGCCGTAAACTAACAGTGACAAAGTAGCAGCAATAGTTCGCCTCTATACACGCCATTCACATACATGCCAACACTAACACAAGCACACACACACATATGCGCTTCTATAAATGTGTAGGCCTTTGGCACACAATCCGCCAAGGATTTATGCAGCAGAAAGTGAAAAGGGTTTCTTTCATTTATTTATGTATTTATTTATGCGTGTATATTAACCAACAAATGCTTGACATGTGTACATGTGAGGCACACACACTAATAGGAGCCCTAGCGCTCTGGCATACTAACGCACACATGCAAGCGTACATTTACACGCACATTTATGCGAAAAGGGCCGCCACTCACGCGAGCAAGCACAGAAACACGCACACTACTCACCAGCACGTATGCCAAATGCCAATGCGCCTATGGATGAATGTGTATATGTGTGTGGGATACACTTGTATTGAGGTAGACGACAGCACAGAGTGTGAGCGGCCATTTGAAAAATGTGCTGCGAAATTGTTTTACAAGTGTAAATTGTCAGACAATTTGATTAGTAGAAAACTTTGTGTGGCTTTGACTTGTGCATGCCTGAGTGGCTTCTGCCATTTATCAAGTGGGTTAATTTAGTGGCCGCCAATGCTTGCATTCGCACTGTGAGGAGCACTGGGGCGGTTAGAGAGTGGCCAATTCGAACTAGTACTAGAGTGCTTTCGCCTTGAATGTTGGCAATTCGCAAGCAAGACACGAAGCACTTTTGCCCTACTTCTCCGTTTTGCCCTCTTATCTATCAAATATTTAATCGATTTTTTACTTCTAGTATGAACAATTTTTTCAAACAAGCACTGAAAAGTGCGTACATTTCCTGGCAGCCATACAAAACAAAAACAAAAACAAAAAAGTATTAATTTTTGAGCGCTACATCATATGAATGCATACTGATTTTGAGCAGATGTTTGTAACACGCAACAAGAGGAAAGCTATAAATAATATGAATTAGATCAAACCTTATCAGGGGCAAAAGTTGTATCGATGTTGCCTTTGGAGAGAAAATATTTCAATAAAACTAAACAGGTGTGTCCAAATGACTTTTAAATGACACTGTCTTGCTTAAATTTAAAATCATTTTAATTGAATATTATGAAACTCGACTCCTCTCGGAAAAGTGATTATCATTTACCGTAAAGAATTAATATGTAAACAAGTAAGGAAGTATCAGTCGGGTTTCACCGACAGAGTAATACCCTACACCATGTTCCCAAGTGCGGTGATAATTCACTGAAATTGTGGGTGCATTTGATTTACAACCCACATAGTGGGCGGACCACGCCCATTTTTGGCAGACTGCAAGATATACCTAATAGGACTATACATGCCAAATATTGATGCTCTGACAGGTGAAGAACAGATGTAATCAGCATATTTATTTTACTGCCCCCATGGTGGGCGGACCACGCCCATTTCTGGAGAATTAAAAGATATTCCTACCACGAACGAAGTAACCAAATCTGGACGCTCTGGTGTTTAAATTATGGAAGTTAAGAAGATTTTTTGTTTATCGCCTATATAGTGGGCGGACCACGCCCATTTTCTTGTATGGCATCTAAGACCTATATATCAACTTGGGAACCGAATTTCATTCATTTATATTCGTAACTAGTCAATTGGTAACCATTTTACCGGAAAAACTTAGCCGCCTATATAGTGGGCGGACCATGCCCATTTTTTCGTATGACATAGATGACCGACCCCTTAACTTGAATTCCAAGTATTATTCCTTTTAATGAGTAATTAGACAAATTACAGCAATTTGATCGCAAAAAACCCGAGGTAGAGGGACTTAAAGGCCCATTGGGGGCGTATCCTTCGACCGATTTGAATAATTTTAACACTTTACCTAACCCGAGGTTCACTGTGACTGAGTACCAAATTTGGTCCAAATCGGACAACTCCTTCTTTCTCTTTTTTGCGTACACGCAGACAGACAGACAGACGGACGGACAGACGGACAGACGGACAGACGGACAACCGGAAATGAAAAGAGAAAGTGTTTCTGATCATTTCTATATACTTATGTCTATACCTAGGACCGCTCCTTTAATGCGTTACAATTTTCGCACAAAGTTATTATACCCTATTACCATAGGTGTAGGGTATAAAGATAAGAAATATTATTCTTCTTGATTGGTCAAAATAAGAGTTTCCTTTCAGGCGCACCTTCTATAAGATAAGAAATATTACGACAAGAAAAATATTTGTGGCCCTCCGATATATTATTGAATAGAAGCGTTCGCCAAACTCTGCATCGATGATCCTCCAGAGTAAATTAAGATTAAGTGCTTCGAAATGCGCGCGCTATATGGCGAACAATAAAGTCTTCCTTGACAAAATCGGTGATGGTATGGGTAAGCAAAACCGAAAGAAAAGGACCGCCCTTGGGATTTTCTTTCATGAGCACGTATAGCAGGCAAATTCCTAACAATCCTCCACTAAAATTGCTTTTCAATTAAATCATTCCTAAAATCTCAATGGAAATAAAAACCTGCAGTACGAGTATCACCGAAGTTGAAACATTTTTGATCCCCAACTTTAAACTTTGTTTATGTAATACGTAAGAAAGTTCTGTAATCCAAAGACTTTTTTATGTTAGCCATGTAAATATCAATTTAGAATTTTACGCTTGTCTATTTCAGTAGATCTATAAAATGGTTTATAGCTTTTTACAATAAAATATTGGTGATACGCCTTCGCTGTTGTGATTACATGTGAAGTGCATTGTTAACAGTCAGTACGACCGTCCGAAATTCCGCACTTGTTTTACTATTTGAACGTGTGTATACTTTTACATGTGAGCGACTCCAGTCAAACGCTTCATTATACCAATTGTACCCAAGCAAGCGGATTGCGTGGAATATACATACTTTCTCCTGCGAATATGATTGAGCAAATTTATGCAAACATATACAAAATTTACATATCATTTGCTTTTATGCGCGCTGCTGCGACGCTCCAGTTACGGCTGCTGCTGCTCACTGCAAGTCTAGCGTACATGAACTTCAAAAGAAATGCGCCGAATTGGAGCAGCGGCAACCCGGCAGGCAAGCCGGGCAGGACCAGCTACGAAAGGGAAATTCGCCTACATCCAGGCAAATAATGCTGACTAAGTGGCTTTCGCTTGCTTTTGCAATTTCGCGCTCTAATGTGTTTTGTTATTATTTGCGCCTGCTTCTCGACGCTGCTACACACATACACGGTCTGCTATGTGTGTATGTATGTATTTGCTTGCAGCCAAAGACGCTGCGCACCCTTGAAAAGTTGCCTCAAAAGACCTTAAGAAAAATGAAAGAAGCAAATGAAGCGCCGAACATGAAGCAAGTCGCCATAATTTGCTACTCTATTAAAGCGGCACGGCGCACAATTGCACCCAATTTCCCATCCGCCCCCCCTTACTTCCAATGTCGCGTGTTTGTGCCAATTACATAACCTAATAAAAAAACATATATATAGCAGCACACACAAACGCCGAGCTCTATCCTCCCCCTCTGCATGTAAGACGCGAGTTCAAGCGCACCCCTGCTCTAGCTCCCTTGACACTGCTTATGGCATTTTGCTAAAATGCTCTGCCCACGAAGAGATTCGATAGGAAGCAGTGAAATCCCTTTTCCCTACAAGCAGTCTTGGGCTTTGATCCTGACAGCTCCATGCTGCCTTTTCTGTAAGCTGTTGCCTGCAATTTGCGCTTGTTTGGCACCCCTTCTGCTACGCCGCCCTCACTGCCACTGCTCAAGATTGCGGCCTTTCGTGTTGTGTATGCCTCATAATTTCACTGCTTCTTTTTGTTTTTGGCCTTGCCTTGCCGCTGTCTCTGCTGCCCTCACTTAACGTTTGCATCATTGCGAGGCAATAAACGTAAATATTTCATGTGTTACAAATTTGTCCAGTAGGAAATCCTTTGGCAGATTCCTGCGCCATAAGTAGGCAACATGAAAGCCGGTTCGTTCGGCATGCGGCCGCGTCCGAAATTCGCCAAATTGGGCACCGTTTGCCTTGCTTATACGCGCCGCTTCGTGCGCTCTTCAAAGTGACCAGCAACCGGAAACATTCGGAGCCAAAGCTGTGGCCCTTTTGAAACGTAAATTGCTTGGCTAAAAGGATTTATGCGCTACAGCATTTTTGTTGAATTTTGAATTATGCGATATTGTAAGTAATTGAGTCAATTACGCTGGCGTCTCGCACTTGAAAATAGTCAAGACATTCCTAGTTTTGATTTTTTTGTTTAACTTTCCAATGAAAATCCTGTTGACTACGGCAGCTGAATGACTTTTGTTAAAGCCTCTTAAAGTGTGCTATAGTAAGCCCGTGGCTATAGTTATAAACATATTTAACATGCATATCGGAAGAGATTTCATGCTCGCCACTTCGTTTGCACTGATCGGCTGATTGATTTCGAATTATCAATGAACAGTTAGAACATATATACATATGTACTACATATATTTTAATGAGAGCCGAGAGAGTGTAGCTTATAAATAAGAAAATATTTTTAGTTGCTTTAACAGTTTCCACTGTTGCCTGGGTTCAAATCTCAGCCGGGCCTATAACATCTAATAAAAAAGATAACTTGTTTTTCAAATTGTTTCTTTACGCGGTGCCACTTCTCGCGATTAATTGGCAATTCTGCGAGAATATTATTTGCCAAAGCTTCTCAGCCCGTTCGGATTCGGTTATATGTAGGTCCCATCAACCGATTATATTATTATTATCTTCCTTATGAGTGCTTTTAACCTGTATAATTAAATAAAGAATTCTTAAATCTCTTAAATTCTGCTTGCAGCGGAGAGACGTTTGTAGGCGGCGAGGCCGGCATGGCCGTACCGGAGACCGTTTGCACGCCGCGCGCCGTTGGCATCAGCGTTGACATCAACGTGTACGAGCCGCATCTGCTGGCCGGCACAATGGCGCACATGATCGGCCATAATATAGGCATGGGACACGATGATGGACGTAAGTCAGCCCTCTCCATACATTAGTTTCAACTCTCCCCCACCTCCCTACCCAACACATTAGCTCACTTCAACAGCGAATCCACAGCTCATCGACAATTTTGCGGTTGCACGTGAAATGCATTGCATGCTTTTCGGCGCTGGCCCGAAGTCTTCTATATTAATGGCATCATAAAAATGATTTATAGCGCGAACGCGGAAAATCGTGCCAACTTTGCCAATTATTGCGGCCGCAAGGGAAGCACGGGAAGCACTTGTGGCAGCGCAGCTTTTTTATTTCCATTGTTCCGATTGCTTTCGCGTCAGCGCGCCTCAAACGCTGCTTCCATTCTTGCAATAACAGCGCGAGCAAAGTCACGTCATAAATTCAATTGAAGAGCAGAAAAAATTGAGCGGAGCGCACAAGAAATGAAAAGCTTCTGCGATGAGGCAAATTTGTTAGTCAATAAGAAAATCTTCGACGCTTTGACAACGCAAAAAGCAAATTGTTTGATTTATGACGCGCGCTTGTGGCTGAGGCGGGGGCTGTCACTCACATCCGCCGCAACGACAGTTGTAATGGGTCACTGCCACATTGAAGAGAGTGTGGCCATTTGCTTAATGGAAATTAATAAATTTCATGCCAGCACTGCAATATTTTAATTTTTATAAGAATGTTGCTCTGCGCCGAGCGCCTCCGCTGAATGCCATCCACCAACGATGGTTTCCATGGTTACCACGCCATACTAAATAGAGCAAGCTGCGACCGTAAACAATGCGAGGCAGAAGAAACTGCATACTTTTGATTTTCGCTGCAAAGTCCAAAATATATAGCATTGTTCATGTGTGCGTGAGTCTGCCACACGCACATCGACGCATTGCTTTGTTCAGCAGCGCAGCGGCTTTCCAGCTTGCCATTGTCCTTGCGCACCTTTCAACCACTCACAATTTGCATAAATTTTCAGCAGCGCAATGAAGTTTAATTATTTTCGCATTGTTTATATACAATCTTTTGTTATTTCCAAACGAAAATGCACTCACACTCTCTCACTCGCTCTCACACACAGGCGAGGAATGCTTTTGCCGGGATTGGCACGGCTGTATAATGGCGCAATCAATTGTCGGGCAGGAGAATGTGCAGCCCTACAAATTCTCCGAGTGCAGTAAAAAGGACTACATTGATGCACTGCGCACAGGACACGGCCTTTGTTTGCTCAACAAACCAAACGAGGTATGCTAAAATATTTAAATGTTGCTCTCAAATTCCTTCTTTTTATGATATTGTACTCGTAAGTACAAATGCTTGTATACAGCTTAGCGATGCAGCCAGCTAAAGATATAAGAGTCGGGTTGGCTGCGAATTTAGTTCGCAAGAAGGACATAAGCAGGTGAAAACGTTGTAAAAAATATTGACTCAGAGGTGTCATGTAAAAAACTAGAAAATCTAAAAAATCTACTTTTTTGCTTAGTTGACAAATTGGCAAAAACAGCTGAGGTTTAAATAAGTTATTTACATTTTTTTTCAAGGTAAAAAACTGTTCCAGAGAGCATGTTAAATGTTTTTTTTTGTCTGTCTTGTTTTTTGACTAAGCAAAAAATTCAATTTTTAAGTTTGAAATACTGTTTTTTTTTTCTTGATATAAGTGCCTCCCAACTTTTGACTTTCTTCAAGGTGCAAACCCTTGCTATTTTTTCTGGCTACGTGACTGATATAGGTAGTTATCCACTTTTCCCCCCACCCACTAACCTATGATCCTTTCAAAACCAACACGTGCTTTGCATGTATAGGGGGCATCCCTTGAGTGTCGATTTATTCTGAAAAGACAAATAAAAAATGTATATAATAAGAATGCCAATTTTTCTAGCTTGCGATACAAATTGTACATATAGTGATATACCGGTAACTCCAGAATTCCGAATGAACTCATTTAGATATTCACATTCTATGAGAAATTATCATTATTAACCAAAAAACTTATAGCACAAACTATAGCCGAATATCTGCTTCAAGTATGTTAATAACAGCGGGAAATCACGTTGAACAGCACTCAATTTACACACATACTCACAAGCATATGTGCATGAGTCAAAAGAAAAACAGAACGTGCGTCTTTATTCCAGCTTCATTTCTGGCCAATGTTCTAGTTTATCGCTTTTAAACGTGCGTGCACATACAAATACATACAGACGCACACAAACACAAACACTTGCATATTGTTTTATTAGCTGCAGGCCATTATTTTGCACAAAATATGTCTATTTGTATGAAGACAAAGGCAGCACACAAAAGCTCAGAAGCAGACGCAGGCGCGGAGCGGCCGAACCGAGCAGGGGCAGCGACAGCGACAGAGGCCACTCTGCGCTGCTGGCTTTATATTCTGGCACTAGGTCACTTCAGCGCTGTGGCATCCTTTGTGTCTTTAAAGCGAGCCAGCATAACAAATGGCGCAAATAAATGGGGTGAGCAGCACACGCACACACCAGAGCACATTTGTATCGATGTATGTGTGTGCACTTTTCTGATGACGCTACTTTTATGTAGGTTCTTTCAAGCAGGCAGGCTCTTTGCTCAGAAGTCAATGAGCCCTTTCGCCTAAAAATATGCCACAACTCAAAACTGACATTCTATCCACCAAGGCGCAATGGGGTGTGTGTCAGTGTGTGAGTGCGGTGCATATGGGGATGTGCACATGTGTATGCTGACCTCATTCTGCCGAAGTACTTCAAGTCACACATACTTGTACACTGGTACGCCTCTATACACACATAAACACAGGCGCTGCAGCCCGTCAAAACCTGTCCACACACGCGTGCGTGCTGTGCGTATAAGTTGGGCGCATAAGTGATGGGGAGGGAGGGGGGGCGTGCTTTTGTCGCACCGCTGGCTTGCCAAGGCGACAGGTTAATTGTGAGCCTGACACTTGAGCTTTGCTTAAGCAGAAACACCAGCACTCTGCCAGGATGTTGTCGCACACTCACGCCTGCCACGAGCAGCGCTGCGCTGCTGCTGGCAGGCCGCCCCGCTGCTTTGCTGCCACTGCAGCGCATCCTTCGGCAAATTTTTCTTTGGCGGATTGCATCACTTCTGTGCAATGCTGAAATGTTTCAGCGCTGCAGTTGCGAGTAGCGCCTGCTGGCGATATAACGTGTTTATCCTTCGAACTTGTGCGCCTGTAACTGTGAAAAAGTGACAGAATTTTCTAAACTGCTGCTGCCAGCAAGTGTTATGTAATTCATAATTTTAGTTCAGTGGCATTTTTTTAAAGCTTCTGTAAGCTCGCATAGTCACAGATGCCAGACCTTAAATGCATAATAAGCAGTTTTGAAAATAAAGGCTTAAAAATTTTAAAAAATGGAAATGTTTTTATAAAAAACACGCTTGTTTCAGCAATGTTGTATTTAACATTTTTTCGCTCGATTCAATATAACAAGTCGACACTGTTTTGAAGCAAAACGAGTTTCACATTTTATGTTAACTGACAGCACTGAATCGAGTTAGTTTTGCTGTATCAGTATAATTTTTAAATAAATGCAGCTAAATGTCAAAATTAGAATTTTGTAGCTCATTTGAGCAGTTATTGTGAAAACCTCGCTGCTTTAAATATTTTATATAGTATCGGGTACTTTTATGTTCGCGCCGCTAAAGTCTGATTTTAAAATTCTAAAATTCATCTTTTTTGAGCAATTAGTTTTAAAAGCACTTCTTTAACATTACATTGACTTAACCTTTTGGCCTTCTTTTTACCCAAAATTAGGATATGCTTTGTGAATACTTCGCATGTGTCATAGTATTTCAAACATTCAGATTAAACAGAAAAGATTACATTTTCAACGATGATTCTAAAGAATGGTTTGACCGCTTTTACATTCAACTCTCTGAAAATGTTAAAAATGTGCTCTTTACAGCTATAACTTCATTTATATAAAACAAATCAAGCAGTTTGAGCAAAACTTTGAAATACATATTTAACTTTGTTACAGGTATTAGTTTAATTCAGGCTCAAGATGTTTTACTAATTAAAAACTATTGTTTACTTTTGAATTATTTTTAATTGTGCCCGATATTTGGACATCTTTTGAATGTCATCTTGCTTTATTGGTGCCTGTAACAATTTTAATTCTCAGCCCTCCAGTAGCTTTTATATATTCAACCCAAAAGCATATTTGTTTCCGGATTAATATTTTGTCTCAATCAATCAATTAAAATCAACATTTATTTAAACCAAGCGATATCTTGATCGGCATTTACAAAGGATTCCTGTGAAATTTTATATGAAATTATATGCGCAACGGCCAAGTAATTATTTAATACATTAATAATACGAAATGGAATTACGCATAATAATACAAGTGAAAATCCGTCAAAAGATACTTCAATGGCCGAGTGCCATAATTTCAGAAGCCACTCCAGCGCAAGCATATGTCTAGCTGTGTGCGTGTGTGCAACTGTGTGCATGCAATTTTGCAATTTCATGGCAGCTTTTATTTCTCCGCAGCCTGCCAACTTTCAACAATCATTCTTGCTATTAATTTTTAATGCGAAATTAATGTGTGTGTCAGAGAGAATACAAAGCATGCGGAAATGCAGCATTAAAGCCGTACGCATTCACTAAGAGTTAACAATTAAAAATTATAGTTAAAAGCACTGCATGCAAAAAACAGCTGTTTAATAATGCCATCATGCTGGAGCGAAGGGGCGAAGGGCTGCTGTAAAAAGGCTGCCAGAGGGTCACACAGCTCAAGACAGTTGCTTCGACCCTTTCCGTAAGGCCATATCCCGGGATGACTTGGCATTACTATGACAGCACTATTGGCCTTGGTGAAGCGAGTCTGCGGGGCGTATAAATAATACAGCGAAGCAATTTAAATATATGAAATCCCTGAATTATGTGCTTATCAATTAATTTAATGGGAAAACCCTTTGCCCATTGCAGCACATGCACACACACCTCGAAAAAGTAGTATACGTGCAGCCATGTGCTATAACATGCGCTGGAAAGCAGGACATAACATCATTCCACTTTATCCATACAAAATAGTATAAAAAAGATAACTGCCTTTATTCCACTTGTGTTTGCTCTGTTTCAGATCGAAATGCGGCGCAATTGCGGCAACAAAATCGTCGAGGAGGACGAAGAGTGCGATTGCGGCACCTTCGAGGACTGTGCCTTGGATCCGTGCTGCGACGGCATCACATGCAAGCTGAAATCGGAGGCGCAGTGCGCCAGCGGCGAATGCTGCGAACAATGCCGTGTAAGTTGCAGCGCTGCCAGCCACACTTCTGATTAAATTTTAATCGTGCACTCTCTTTCTGTTTCGTCCTCCAAATTATTGCCATCAATTATGCACTTGTCCACATGTTTTACACACGTTCTCACGCACGCACACTTGTATGCGCCGTTGTCCTCATCCAGCTGCGTCCCAAGGACTACATTTGTCGCGACTCGCACAATGAGTGCGATCTGCCCGAGTACTGCGACGGCGAGATTGGGCACTGCCCCATGGACGTGTACAAGAAGAATGGGTCGCCGTGCGGCCATACGAAGGCCGGCATATCGGGTGAGTGCATATAACTTAATGGCCCTCCCGGCGTCCCCCTCTGATAATTACATGCAAAAGTTAAAAAGTATAATAACAATAATCCGGCCAACAAGTGTGGCTCCGTAGATCAGGCAGGCAACGCAAGCCATAATTTAAGCGGCGTTGTAATTTAATTGCACCGCTCTACAAACACTTGAAAAGAAACGAAAAATATAATGCAAATAAAAGCAAGAAAAGCGAACAAAGCAGAACGGAAAAGCACGGGCGCACATCAAGTGCTGCTTTTAAATGCTTATTGCGTTATTAAATTAAATTATGCGCTTGTGGTAGTGCGAAATTACGAGATTCGGTGTTACCACTTTAAGGATTTTTAAATTCCCATAAGCTTCTATATAATAGCTGTCAAAAACTCTCAGTCCTTAGGAAATCATGAAAAACCTATAAAAACACGGCGAAGAGAAAAATGGAGCAGCAAAACTGAAGCCAAAGCAAATTGTCTACATCGGTCTAATCGGCCGTATTCAAGTACGGGTGCCGGTCCAGAATCCGTCAAAAAACTAAATAACTTTCAATTACAAAATGAATAAACATTAAATAAGCCTTTAACCCTGAGCGGGCAAATGTTATAATACGAGGAAAAACATATTGAGGAGCTTTCCATGGAAAGTACTGCTTTTATTTGAGCGAAATGTTAAACTCAAAGATAATGCTATGCTATTGATATCATTTCGTGTTTAACAGTCCGATAAGCTTCGAAGAGATAAATAAAGAATCAGACAAAAAACAGTCAGAGAATAACAACAGCAGTTCTGACAGAGCACTGTAAAGCTCGGAAGGACCTGAAGAAAATTCTCGTATTCTCAGAAAATCAGAAAACGCACGTACAGGAAAATGTCGAGCCGTAACATTCGCTCATGTATATACCTGGACTTCTTCCTAACCAATTCCTAGGACTTAACTGCAATCTCCTGAAATAAGCCTAATATGCTTTCTCAAAAAGACAGGGCTGCTTGAAAGCAAGCACATTTGATATTTAGGTCGCAGTGCAATGCTGATCCCATCTACAATATAATTGTGATTATTGTTGATCGATCGTACAAGCTCTTTTTTCCTTCTCTTCTCTTACAGGTTACTGCTTTCAGGGTGACTGTCCCACGCTGAGTCTGCAGTGCGAGGGCATTTGGGGCTACGGTGGCTCAGCGGCCGATCGTCAGTGCTACGAGCAGTTCAACTCAAAGGGTTCTATTAACGGGCATTGTGGCCGTGATGCCAACGAACATTACGTCAAGTGTGAACCAGAGTACGTATACAGTTACTAGAGCAACTCTTCAAAGAGCACTCACTCCATGTTGATGTAACTTTTATTAACTCTTTGCAGAAATGTGCAGTGCGGCACACTGCAGTGCAGGGAAGGCGAACGACAGCCGATTAACGATGGCATTGATCAGCTTTACTCGAGGACTATTATATCAATTAAAGGCCTGGAATATGAATGCAAGTAAGTCGAGCATCTGCTGCTGTCCTTGTGCTTGTTGTTGTTATTGCATGCAACTTAGTATTGCCATTGCTATGGATGCTGGGTTGGATTCGTTGCCAAGGCGAAAAACAGCACACAAAATTTATGCCCACCATAATAGACGAAGCCCTCTGGCTTGACCCTGAGCTGGCAGACAAGCAACAGCAGGCGGTACTTAAAATTTAAGTAATTAATACAACTAACCAGGAATTTTATTTAACTGGAAAAAATATGCAGCTTCCTCGTTTGCTGGCCAGGGCCAATGGATTATGGTTGACTTTATGGCGGCCAAGCTGAAAAATTAAGTCAGCTATATATGTATATGCCATAAATCTCACACATTGCGGCTATTGACAGCCATTAACACTTCCTTTTTATTTCATTAATTTCTCTTGCACAGAGCGACCAGCGGACAAGTGGGCTCCAACGAATACCCGGAACATGGTCTCGTCAAGGATGGCACGCCATGCGGCGATAATCTGATCTGTTTGAATCAAACATGTGTCAGTCTCTTTCCGCACGTCGATCAAACCAAGTGTCCGACCAACAAGCAGGGTCAAGAATGCTCTGAACGTGGGGTAAGTGAAGCTGCCCAACGAACAACTTAAGTCAGCGTTAAAAGTTTTTAATTCATTTATAAGTTCAAGTTCTAGTTTATAAGAAAAATATACTACATATAAAATTTCTGCGCTACAGGTTTGCACCAACACGAATCGCTGCTTCTGCGACATGGGCTGGGGCGGTGTTGACTGCAGTCTAGTTGTGCTCCTGACCACACCACTGCCAACGGAGGCACTATCCACAACGGAGAGTCCAATTAAGATGGAAAAGAAAGAGACGCCATATGGTAAGATGTGCAAGTACATGCGCCTAATAGTATGCCACGGGCCGATGAAAATAATACTAATTACTAACTATACAATTTCATTCGCGCATATTTGCCAAGCGCGAATGTTGGTATCATATATGAGTAACCAAAACTTTAAGATCCAAAACTTAGATTTTCACCTGCTCGCTAAGTCGCTAAACTATAAGTTCTCGTCTGCATACAATATAAAGGGCTTTTATATCAAGCAACATGGTCGACTTAACCTGCGACTACTTTTCCAAAAGTCAGATAAGTTTCAAAAAAATTTTGTTCGTTACATATGAAAAAATGTACATAGATTTATTTGACAAATTGGTATCTGAAACTTATCCGCAGATTGAAAATTTCTGACCTATTAGACAAATAAATTCAAATCTTCAAATATCAGTATTTCAACAAAAAGCCTAGGCCAAATACATACAAATTTCCATATGACTGACAGGGCTACGCTATTGCACTTTGTCAAGGTGATGTCACTGATTAAATTTGTTCGGTTTGACTTTCGTCTTAGCTCGGTCAAAAGTTAGACCAGTGCATTTTTGAGTTGACTATAGGTGACCATTTAGAAGAGTATAAGGCGGTAGAAAATATTTACATATACATATGTGGAGCATATCTCTAAGATTTTAGAAAAAAATCAGCACAGATTTATATATAAGTTTTATATATATATGTATATTTTAATATATTACTGCAACTTTTAGGGAATTTAACAAAATTTCACAGAAAATTTTATCGAAAATCAAGTTATTTTCAGATAACAAAATATATGAACGTTGTAAAATTAATAAAATTTTAGTACAGAAGGTGAAAAAATTATTTTAAATTATGCGAAACTATCTTATGTTGTTACAACAAGACAATTCACTTATATAAATTATCTGCAAGGTTTAACTATATATATATATTTTCTAAATGGCGCGATTCTTATATATAACTCGCCATAACTCTACTTACCCACGCGCTTGGCAAATGTGTTGGTGAATTTGAAAACATTTATCTTTCGCTTCCGTGAGTAATGAAATAACTTTCACAACTTAATATGACAATGGTAATCATGACACTCGAAAATATTGTTGCTAATTGCATTGTTGCAACGATTTGCAGGCCCGCATGACATGGCACAGCAACCTTGTATATACTAAGTAAACAGAAAATACCATTAACAACTTTGAATACTCTTTCAATACATTTTGCAACAGACAAACATTTACCTCAACTTTTGCTTTTGTTCGAAATATCGCCACTTGCAACTTAACCGTTCACTGTTTGTCATGTTTGCAACGCCATAAATATTCGCTTTGCATCTCGAGTAAAATTAAAACAAATGGCATAATCGATTTATACACGACACGGCCATCTAAATGCAGCAAAACTTCGCAACGTGTAACTCACATGATATGTATCCAATTGTGCATGTCGAGCCTATCAATCAAAGCGGACTTAAATTCGCTGCTTGATTGGGCACTTTTTATTGACAACAACTAACAACCTTTAAAGTAAACCCTTTTGTGCTCTTTGTATGCTCGTGACTGAAACCCGAAAAACGAAAATCGAACTTTTGCAGGCACCAAAGATCAAAATAGGATCAGCACATTAACCATGGTCATCATATTAACAGTTATCGTCAAGTGTGTCTTCATTAGTTTCGCAACTCTGGCGGTTTGCTACAGGTAGAGTACCAAGCAAATTAATCCCAACCAAATGGACAAAATTTTTTCAATTCAAAGCAATGCATTATTATTGGTTATTATGGTTTCATTTCTGATTGATATTTGGCTTTATTTTGGATCAATTAAAATTTGATTAAAATTTTCATTTCAAGTTTTCTTTCTTTGAAAATTTATAATTTTGTTGAACAAGCACTTAATCAAAAAATTGACACACACAAAATTTTGCAATTAGGCAAACGGAAAAATTTCAAATTACGCACACCAACTCAAACGTTCGAGAATCAATTAACTTTGCTTGGTTTTCTGTCCTTACCGATAAATAGCATGCACGCACACACATACCGCACATGCACCTATACATTCAAAATAGCTACTCACTCATGTTGTCAGTGTGTGTGTGTGTATGTGTGCGTGCATACTTCATGGCGCTATATAACTGTGCATCTGTGTTGTGTCACTAAGTGCGTGTATGTCCATGTATGTATATTGCATTTGTATTGTACTGTACATAACGTTATTATTTACATGTATGTGGGATCGGACGAGAACAGGACAACACGGAGTGGACGAAACTACGGACGAAATGCATAACTGCATGGACGGACATTCAACGAGACGCTTACTTACAACTGACAACGCGCTTGAATAATTGACGAAACTAACGAACGAAAACAGTTCACGTTTGACCACTGACCAACAAACATCTTATATTTCATACCACTTAATAAACATTTTATAACGAAAATCGGAGTTGCGTTTTACTGAAACTTGGAACGGAATCGGGCACTAACCCGAAGATTCCCTACATGTATGTATTTGTGACAGCAAAAATACTCACAATCAGTATTCTGCCTGTGCTTGTATGCGTGCTCGGCAACTGTTCTGTTTGTGTAATATAAGTGCGTATGAGTGTGTGTCTGATCTACGCGATTTAAATGCTTTTATGTTTGTTTATTTTTGTATGCGAGTGTATGACTTTGAATGCAAGCAAACACGGGCCGTTAGAAAACAATTCACCTCCCCTCAGCGGTTTTTTACTCACCTTGCATATGCAATATCATTGTATATCTGTATAAACGAGCATATGTACATATATGTACGTAGTATATTCGCATTTGCGCTAATTCATTACTCAATTCTCATCATTGGCGACATGTTCATATCAGCGTTGCCATAATCATCATCATCATTGCCAACAACATCGCAAACTGTGGCCCTTGTCTGTTTTTGTTACATTTTTCAATTTAATTTGTTTAATCACAAAGCAAATTTAATTGCAATTCGCAATTAAGTATATCGAATTGAAAATTGCAATCAAAATTGCAATTTCTTCTACACCTGTGCACTCTGTATCCGCAATTAAGGCATCAATTTAAATATTTCATTTGTAATTAAAATGGTAATGCCTATGAAATTCAATTACCGCCAACGCCATCGGTTTTTTGTATTACATCACATTTGCAATGGCCTATTCATCAGTTCAGAGCATTTGGCATACAATTAAGCAACAGAACCGTGGCACTGCTCCATAATTACTACAGGCGCATTTTGGCCTTACCAACAGATCAGAGGCGATAACGCATATTTTTGGATGTATCCCAGTTGAAGCTTATGGCATTGAAGACGCCATCATCTACGCAGTCATTGACAACTAGGAAACTATACTTTAAGTACACTTGATACTCTCTACAAGGAAAATCTGATTTTTCACTTATTTGTTTGGGGTTAGATAAATCTGTTTAAAAGGGATTTCCTGTTGGTGACTATAGTTTCAGAAATTACACTTTCACTTCTATGGTACACCAAAGTTTTGAGTGAAAATACCAATAATGTAATGTAGAGTGCATATCATATTATACATATAGGATCAGCGTCATGTACTGCATGCATATGATGTGTCAGGCATACACCTGCATGACGTCAGTTATTATTTTTGAACAGAGTTATTGTGAGTGAGCACATGTGTGTGTGTGTACTATGACCAAGGTGTGTTAATGTATTGATCCTATTGTACTTTTGTGTATATCTCAATGTTAAATGTACTCAATATTACTTCCTGTGTATAACTCGTATCCGTGCTATTCTCATCATTTCGCACACAAACACACGTCCCCCCTTGTTTAAGTTTACCCTTAAGTTGGCTTATTTCAACACTTATTCGTTTACTTTTTGCAAATAGCGATCTTCCGGCACAAAATCTTCAAGACAAAGTACATATAAATTCAGGAAAAATATGTATTAGAGTATTTCTCGCTTAATTGCACCCTCATTAATTGAGTTACCCGGATAATTGAGTTCGGATAATTGCGTTACCCTACATACATAAATCCTGTTTATTTGATTCGTTGAAAAATACCCAAGAAGTAAGTAGTCGCAATTTGAAAATTGCTCTGATGAAGAAATTGATAAAAATCCCGCTTCGAGTAAAGAAATTTTAAGTTACCGAGCACCGGCTTAACTCTTTCTGTTAATTGCATCGAAACCTCTAATTTTATGCCGACTTAATTAAGCGGGAAATACTGTATTGATCTTCCGCATTGCTTTAGTTCAAAAAGCAGCAAATGATGACATTGGCAAGTACCAACACTGAATTATAGACCTAGTTGGGATCGGAAAAATTATGTAATATTCATGAATGTTTGGATACGTTTAATAAATATCTTAAAAAACTTAGAAGAAATTTTTTCAATAGAAAGATTACTGCAAATTGGAGGAAATATGGCTCTTTTTGGTAATGCCTGTTATCAACATATTTTATTATGGCCATGATGACTTCAGAAACTTAATATAAAATTAAAACTCCAGATATTATGTTAATCTATAGCATTTTCAATGGCCTCCAAGAACGATTTGTTAAAATGTAAAATGAAATGTTTAAAAGAAGAAGAAGAAGACTTTTTGCCAACGGTCAAGAATCACACAATTAGACTCAATAATTTCCAGAGGGAAAACTATAAAAACTCATTGCTCATAATCACAACATTTCGGTCTTTGAGAACAGTAACTCCTCGCTACCGTCTTCCAACTCGATTCCTGTGTTACACTCACTGTCTGTCTCTGTCTCTTTCTCTATTCGCTCAGTTGCATTTGCATGTTTATTGCAATACACAAACACAAACACACACACACATGCATATCAAAATTCGTTTTTGCCATCGCACTAGCCTGACACCTCACCTCACCCCACCCCACCGTTAAAGCCAGGTCAGAGAGCTGAGCGATAACAACTGCTTAGGATTACCATTGTCATAGCGCGCACATCGGCACAACACTTTTGGGTTTTGGTAAGGAAAAGTGTTGTGCTCGGCATGCCATTTTTGTTCGGCATTTTTACCAGCGTCACTCAATAATAACTAAACCGCAAAACAAAGAATTTTAAAAAACACTATTCTCTTTTAACCAATTCTTTTACGAATGCCACGTCACTGCACTCCGACTTAACTCAATTTCGTACGTTGCGTGCAAAACCAACAAACCGCCAAAACACTCCACAACTCTGGACGCGGCTCATTATCTGAAAAAAAAACGTATAAAAAAACAAACAATATAATATTAATTGAATGAAAAACTAACAAAAACGAATACATTGCCGAAACTATACACGAAATACACATACAAACCACCCGCCAAACAAACCACGAACCACAAACCAACCGACGAACCAAACATTTAAACATTTCTTGCGACGTAACTCCGTATAGAGAACTACCACGGCTCAAATACAGTGTTTTTAGTTGGTGTGCTCATGTCAGTTGTTGGGTTCGTTTTTGTAACATTCACATTGATGGCACTGTGCTACAGGTCAGTTGTAGTACATAGAAACTTCTCCCTGTGTCTGAGGTTAGTTGAAAAGCAGTAATGAAAAAGCAACAAAAAAACTACAACAAAAGTATTTGTTCTCTTTTCTGAAATGGAAAAGAAACAAATCATTTGTTATGATTATTGTACTTTTGTTCTTCGTTTACTTTTTATTTAGCTGTTTGTTTTTTTTTTAAATTTCAAATTATAATTTTTATCACATTTTTTTCTTCAACTATTTTATTATTATATTATGTACAAAAAATACAAATTAACTCACACAACTACTAACAATTACATACTTACACACACACACTGACACATTGACAAAAACAACGCCAACAACAACTGTCATCGTAACTATATCATCGCTCAGATGACCAACTGCAGTTACAGATACATGAATTAAACCAAATTATCTTACGAACATGCCGCATAACAAAAGATGCCTGTTGTCGATTTTCCAAAAAGTTTCGTATCAATCTCAGTGACAACAGTTAGTCATATGATCGATGATATTTACTCGTACATACAAACTAGCAATTCATTTTCAAATGACAAACTCTCAGCCCCAGCATTGAGTGTATTTTTATTATTACTCTTCTGCCTAATAAAATTTCGCCATTATGCATATAGTGTATATATATACATAGTAAATCGTCAGCTCAGTTTCTCACAATTTTTTACATACTTTTTAGCCACTGTATACATCCGCTCCATTTCAGTTTACATTCTTACTCGTACCTATGTTTTCGTTGTTGTATCTTTGTCATTGCTATCTCCAACAGCAAATTTTACGCTCAAATTTTTTCATTTCGAAAAATACCTAAAAAAAATTTGAAAGTTCTTAAGCATCTCTTATGTAGTTTACAATTTATATAAATGTATATATTTTGCTTTGGATTTCACCCTCTAAATGTGTATACGTCATATTTTTTATAAAAACTGTGCTACAATTTGTTAAAGTAACTTTCTCAAGAGGTATGTGAATAAACGCAAAATAAATACCTCCAACTATGCCAGCCCTAAGACAAATACGTTTCATCTTTTCATGTGAATAGAGTTTATAGCAATTCCGAAAGCCCCAAAAATTTAGATGTTCGCCCAGCGTAAAGCTGCAATTTTAGTTCGCGAAATCTATTCCAGAACGCGAAATTCGGAACTCGAAGTTCAGCCATTTTAAAGTTTTCTGTTCATTTGATCTTTTCCAGAACCACCTACATTTATTTCAGTTCTCAGTTTATCTCATATTGTTTTATTAGCTAACAGACATTTATAGGCATTTTGCTAGCCGTCACATCTTACGTTTCTTTTCCACTGCTATTTGAACATTTATAGTGAACTAATTTTGATCTAGTCATTTTCGACACATGAAAACATTTTTTGATTTTGGATATTAGCATGCTTCCATGTTCTAGAGACTGAGACATTCTGCTATATAATCAAAGCATATTCGCTGGACGATTGCAACCGTGCATCACAAGAAATACGTGTATTTGAATTTTTATTTGAACGAATTAATTTAATTGTTTTATTTTGAAAATAGTAAGAGACAATTCCCGTTCAAAAGGAAACGAAGTTTTTCATTACTACTTTTGTCGTCAGCGTGACTGTTAGCATCTACGTAAACTCAGTGGGTATATTAGGCCCGAAGTGTGCAAATACAAAGACAAAATGCCATGCATTTCAGTAGCTTGCGTGGGCAACTGCCGACCAGTTGCAACATGCGCTCTATAGATCGAATCCAGCGTGCAAGCCTATGCGCCCAATCGGGCAGGCGCGCATGTCGAAAATTGCCAGTGAGGCTCTAAATCGAAGTAACTTATTATAATACACAAACATGCTATAACATACATATATACACATCTATCATATTCACAATAACCAGAAGCGCCAAAGTGCCTTTGCAGTCAAGTCAAAAGCAGGTAAGTGGTAAGGCTTTTTCGCGCTTAGAAGGCTTTCTTAAAGCGACAGTTCAACCTCAGTTTTATACATGAGTAGTCTAAGCATTCAAGTTTCATATGTGCGAAAAAGCATTGACGAATACTTTTTGTTGTCATACAATGTTGGCAGTATATTCATATATAGTTTAGCTAGTTTCTTTCTGACTTCAGATCGGTATGACAGATCTGTAATAAATTACAAAGTATTAAATTCGAATATGGCAAAAAAAAAATGTGTAAAAGACTGAAAATTTTTACATAAAGTGTAGCTCGGATTGCACTTATATGTAAAAATGCCTTTAGCATGTAAATTATCGCCAAATGATTTTCAAGCATATTAACAAATCCGTTGATTTATATTGAAAAAGCCTTTTTCAATGTAAATGCTTGTGGTGATGAGATTCACACTACCAGGCGCTACATTTAAATCGCTTGAAATGCTTTGAGCTGCACTGAACTGACAAATATTTATTTAAGTTAAGCCAAGTGTGAAACAAAATCAAATCAGAACAAATAAAATATTATTTTAAATGATTGCGAATTCATTAAATGAAACTGCAATTGCAAATTGGATTTTATTAAGCCCAACTCACGGCTGTGCATCATCTTTTGTGATTGGGCAAACGAATTAATTGCACCCTGATTACAGTGTATTCACTGCAAATATGGCTTGTTATTCAGAATTCAGGTGCATTCACAAAAACTTATTAGTTCTCATGATGCCCATGCAGAGTTGTACCGAGATTTGTAAGCGGCTACCAATGCGCTTTAGGAAGCCTTCTAGCCTGCACGGCTTGACGCCTGCATCCCAGCCCACTTGCCACAAAGCCACATGCCTAAAAGGTAAGCCAATTGCTTTTATAATACTATCATTATATGTGTGTACATGCATACATACATGTCGGCATGTCTATGTGTTGTGTTTGTATTGTTGTAGTGTAGCGCGTAAATTGCTTATATACCAATTGCTTACATATTACATTATATTTAAATTACATTTCGGCGTAAACACAGCAAAACCATTGTCGAGCAGAAATTTGGAATTCAAATATTCATCAAAAATTGTTAAGGCCGCTTCAAAAATATATATCGTTAGCATAATGTAGAAACTAACGAAAATTTTACAGTGGAAAATACGAACGTTATATTCTTTTAAATTGCGTATGAACACGTTATTTTCGATCATATCACAATGAAATTTTAAAATGTGATATATATTTACGAGTGAGATCCATGTGAGTTATCGAAAATAAAACTTTTGCAAAATTTTACCTAAGGTTTTACATTAGAAACCCGATTTATAATATGAGCTGTTATTTTCGAAAGTGGAATATGTCCATTTTTTACAAAAATGTAGATAATGGCAATTATAGATAAAACTTTTTATGACCTGTCTATGGATAAACAATTTATATTCAAACAAATTTTTGATTCTAGTATTTGGGAGATGGAAATTTTAACTGTTAATAGTATTGACACTGAGAAGGAAATGTAAACAATGAAATATCTCGCAATAACAGAATGTGAACTTGTTCCGCTTTCAAAAATAACAGCTCATATATTGATCACTCAAATGTTTCAACTTACTGCTTTGATAAAATCTTAAAATTACTTGAGTTTAACAATACTTTGCTTATTTGGTATCTACAAGTCTTCAAATGCCAGCCCTTTTTTTCAATTTCACTAACTTGGCCAAAATCCACCACGTTCGACAATTGATTTTCTGAATGCGCCATTGATTCCATTGGACCAAGGATTATTTTTGCAAAATTAAATTAAAGCACGTTTCTTCAATTTAATTTATTCAAAGTATATCTGTATATATAATCAGGCTAAATATGCGCAGCATAGCAAATACAAAACACGGCATATTCCCTATGTATAATATTCACCAATGTACATGTACCTATCTACTTTAAGTTAATAGACACTTTAGCCTTATTGCCAAAATCCGTTCTGGTACTGAAAAAATCTGTTGAATTATCAAATCGAAACAAAGCAAAGCAAAACAAAACAGAATCGCGAACTTCTCACACTTTCGCAATTGTCTAACAAAAGTCAAACTGAGTACATGCACACGCATACCACAAAATTTATTTGTGTATGTTACCGTGTGTGTGTATGTAAACAGGGTGTTTTTTGCGCGCAAAAAAGGGCTAATATACTCGTACATAATTAATACTGTCCTTTTGAGTTATGGTGGTGCTTTCTACAGAGATAGAGTACTTGTAAAGACGCTATGCACAAACACAATACAATATACACACCTAAAACACATGAAATTTGCATTTGTGTTTTGCTTGTGTACTATCGTATGTGCATTCGAACATTCTATAATAATAATGATAATCGATAATAACAGAATGTAATAATTTCGCACGAAATCGAAGAGCTATCGATTATCTTGATAATGCATAACAAATAACAAAAACAACAATTTTGCCGCAACAACATGCTCACATTTACATTCGACCGCATTAAGCGCAGTAATAATAATATCAAACGAAACAACAATATTGCCCATATTTCCTAGCATTAGTAATTACCAATTACCTACATACTTACATGCATACATACATGTCCAATTATTGTATATGCAACTGCCATGGCCAACATTAATGATTTAGGGCAAATATCGGAGATACCCCTTATCCAATGGAAAACAGAGAGAAATTTTATTTTGTCTTTTTTGTTTTGGTTTTCATGAGTCATGTGAAAATATGATAATTAATTTGCTAAGAAGTAAAGCAGTTAATGGAGCTATTAACATAATTGAAAATTAAGACGTATATTGCAGAAAGGTGTGCCTTTGCAAGCCTGCTGTGAAACCAACCATTATATAAAGATTGCTAAGAAATACATGTGTGCTTGCTAGGAGCTAGCACTTTTCTGCAATGTAACAAAGCATTTCATGCTACTTGAGCCCTTGCAGCAGTCGCTGACAGGATTCGCAATGACTCATGTCGACTACATTTTCTTTTGCAAAATTTTAAAAACCATTATAATTGTTCTGAAATGCATTTGCTTATACAAAATTCTAAAGTTGTAATTATTGTTTTCATTTTGCATTTACACGTGCACCCCTGGCTTGCGTCTACATCGTTTTTTGTTGTTCACTAACATACCCTCATCTTTCCATTCACCGCCATTGCAAGCAAGCGACGCTGTTTCGCTCCGAAGCATTCGGTTTTGACTTGAAATCGCTTCTATTTGCAACCCGTTGCGTTAAGTGCATTGCAAAAGTTTGCTGTGGTGCATTCACGCACATGTTCATACGCTTCATTTACATGTCGTTCTATTGCCAGCTTGCAAAGTTCTGCAAGCTACACACTTCAGCTTCGTTGAGCAATTTGTATAAGTGTACTTCATCATCGACACATCACTCCATTTTAAGTGTAAATTTGGTAATACCACGCGCCAGAAAACCAGAAAACTTCAGCATTCACGAGAGTAGATTCAAAACACGTAGTACCGCATTTATTTACAATAATTTCAAAGTATTTTTAAATGTTCATTTCCTTTTTCATTTAAAGCACTTTTCAGTTTGTTCTTATCCACTATTGAAAAATGAAAAACGATTTTAATCAAACTCATTTTTATTATTATTCAAATTTCATACCAAAACCTAATCAATAAAAATATACAAAAAAAAATTCGTTTGTTTCCCAACAAACCGATATCAAATTTAAATTTATATTGAAATCGAATCAACAACATCACCACATCACGTATAAACAATTAATCAAATAAACAAACTAACGTAAATCAAATGAAATAAAAAAATATTTTTTAAAAAATGAAACCCACCGTAACTGACGAAAAAATACAAAACAAACTGCAACGAACATAACATTAAAATATTCATAAAAACTATCAAATAAATAAACACTGAAACATACATAACTAAAAAACGGACGATTCTAATCAACGATGACCAAACCAGGCGCAAGACGACCACTCTGAAGTACGATCCACCGTACTCGAAGAAGCCCATTGCCAAGGGATACGGTGGCGCCGGCAATGCGGCCAATCACCACTCCGTCGAGGAGGTTTCACTGGACGGCTCCAGCAAACTGGTCTACGCCAATCAGGCGGGTTTCAGGTAAGCACACTTCGACACCAATACCACTCATGCAGCCTACAAACATACAAATATCTATTCGCTGCGGAACGCATACTTTGAATTACTCCACAGGGACAAGAGCATACACGGCCGACGCTACACCGCCGGCGGCAGCGAAGAGGATCAAACTCACTCAGGTAATTATCTGCCACTCTTAATCGGCCATCTCGCATACGCGCACACTATCATACGCATATATCTGTGTGTGTATGTGCGTGCGCACATTCAAACATACATACACACTTCATGTTTATTAGTTTGCCTACTCGTACATACCTGTTGACGTTCAACGTTGAATTCCTCTTATTGCTTACTTGTTTACAAAACGTACACATGAGCCCCAAAAAGCCCACGTTATTACGCCTGCCTCTCTGTGTGGTTAGTGTGTTTTTGCCATAGTACAATTACAACAACACATGCTCGTACTATACTCAATGTAATTGAAATTAGACTAGTTAGCCATGTTAGCCATGTTAGCAATGCCATCATGTACGGTGCTTCTAATTTCTGCTTCCAGATTTTTATACAATTTACACATAATGCATACATATAGCTTATATACTAACGGAACTTTAGGAGTTCTTAGTTTTGTGTTAGAGACACACAAATGAATGCTGTGCTTTAACTCTTTGTAACGTATGTAAATTCATGTCTAGTTATGTATTTATAAAACTTCATACATGCATACTATACATATGTTATATATACCAATGTAAGACTTATTATGATTCGAGGAAAATAATCAGGCATCATTCTTGATTTATATGCAGCGTTTGCTAGAAAACCCAGCGATTTTGGACAGGCACAAAAACTTTTTTTTAGCTGTAGCTATTCTACTTTATACTATACCAAAGTTCGAACAAGCTGAAGTCCTTCCCGATCTACAGCTCAGACATGCGCATTGATGATGCTATTTTTATATTGTATATGTCAATCCTTCATTTAAAATTACCTTGCCAAGAGACTCGCTTCCTCCATTTATATAACGTAGAGAATGTCCGAAAGAGACTAAAAGTGGGAACCGTACTCAGGGCTCCTTTAACGGCATCGATCTTACTTTACCATGTTCGTTGACAAACAGTGAGAAAACTCAATAAATATCGATTTCCTTAGGGTTTATTTCCAACATAGAGCAATTTCAGTAGCGGAAAAGATGTATAAATTTAGAGCACTGCACTCGAGAACAGGTCCTTCGCACCACCTCCGTATGAACGTCAGCAAGACATGCACTTTGCAAACGCACCTCTTCAACTCAATTCAACTCCACTCAGACCTCACCGACACTGACCCTAATGGTGTTCTATATTCTTATTACTTCTTGCTCCCGCCAAACACACACATGCTTGCGCATCCACAGAGAAGGGCATTTTGAAGAAACACGGCTACGGTCTGGTGCACGGCGAACAGTTGAAGGACAAGTGGGGCGATGACGTGCAGTCAGACAACCTCGAGCTAATCACCCAACAGGACGGCACTCTGGCCTCGACCAGCGGCGCCGTTTCCGAAGTGGAGCGCACACTCAAATCCCTCAACGGTTACCACGAGGACATCCTGGAGGCGTTGCGCAATGCGGCCTCCCACCGTGGCACCGGCACAGGCAACACACCCGTCGGCAGCGGCAGCCTGAGCGAGGAAATGTTGCGCAAAACACTGCAGGAGTGCGCCACGGCCCAGCTCAGCTACGTCGCTGAGCCCTATAAGCGTTCGGGCGGCTCGAAGACCAGCTCGCGCGAGAACATCTGCGATCCGATCTCCTCGCATGCGCTGCTGGTCGACGGCGGCGGCATGGGTGGCCATGCGGGCGCCATGCTGCATCACCATCGCTCGCAACATCAGCTGCACCAGCCGCCACCCCCGCAGCAGCAACAGCAACTGCTGGACGAGGATGACGCCCCATCGACTGGGCCACTGCGCATAAGGAACCTCGAAGACCTTATCCGCCAGCTGGAGCATCACTCGTCTAGGCACATGAGTCCTAGCGGCTCCGAGGACATTCGAATGTCCGAGACGGAGGCCGACCGCCATTATAGATTAGATAGTTCCGCCGCTTGTAGTGAATCCTCGCAAGGGTTAGTAACTGTTCAGCTACACTCAACCAAACCCAAATCATTTGTACAGTGAAACAGGTTGGATTGGTTACGTTACGTTAATCCAATGTATTTTTTCATTGACTGAACGAACTTGTTACATTACAAATAACGAAAGTACATAAGTTACTCATATTTTCAAACATTTTACATATAAAATTAATCGGGAATATTAGCAATGATATGAATGAAATTGATTCGTTGGCTTAACGTAACTTTACACTGAACTAAAAATGTATAATATAAAATATATTCATTGACCCAATGGAGTTTTTGGTTCCGTGTACATATATGCCACATACTCGTACTGCTCTGTCATTGTTTGCTGCATACACACATACCTACATACATGAATCTGACACGTTGGGGCTGTAGGTGCCTATTTGCATAGAACCACGCTTTGACTTTGACTACGTAATCGTTTGCCTAGGTTTGAATAGTGTTCGAATGTACTCGTAATATGCTAACTGCCCGCTTGCCGATGCTAAACAAAACCACAAAAATGTAACCTCTCTTTTGCGTTCGTTTTCCAGTGTTTGCAACGTGCCTAAAACATTTGCCATTTCTAACATTCTTCTTGCAGGCTTTAGACTGGAATATCTTGTGTGATATAAGGTTGGTGCGACGGCTACGGCTATGGCTACGGCTTTTGGCTATGAAATTGCACGTCCTATAAAACAGAAAAAAAAATTGTCTTTAACGTAATGCCACACGCTCGTCGAATCCCGAAACCAGAAAAATTCGCGAAATCGCATATCAAATAGGCACCTAAACATCGCTCCAAACTGCCGCCCATCATTGACTCCAGTTGACTAATGTGCCACTTTTTTGTTCCACTTTCTTTTTTCCACCCCCCCGCTAATGCAACCGCCACTGCAAATGCCGCACACCGCGTCGTCGCCACGGCCGAAAAGCAGCTCAAATCAGCAGCTAGCACAATCACAGAAAACCGCAACAATACATCCGTCTTACAGCAGTCGCTGTCGGCCGCGCTCCGACGAGGAGGCTCGCTTCGCCTACGGAAGGTACAGACATCCCACAACCACCAGTAGACATCCACCGCATCAATCGCACTCACCTCATGCTTTCGGCCATCACACGCACCATTCGCACGCCCACGGTCATGCCACGCACGGCCCCCACTCATCGCATCACTCGTCGCATACGCACTTGCATCAGGACGACAACGAAGGCATCTACGAGAGCGCCGACCACCACGACCGCCCGGTGGTGGAGGCGCGACTCGATCCGCGCGAAACCCCCGACAGCGAGAGGTAGGTGTCAGCGCCGCCCCGCCGGCTCTCTTTGCCAACTGCCATACCAATCCATTTTGCGCAACGAACGCGAACGCTTATGCTTCCAGTTTCCAGTTTCCGTTTTCCACCGACACACGCACGCATTTTCAATTTGCATTTTCACTTCATTTCGGTTTGCTATTTCGACCATTTCGCTCTGTTTCGTCTCTTCAATTTCTATCTCTTTACCGTTGCATGCTTGTGATTTTTCAGGCTTGATTTCTTCAGCTTTACGTTATTTTGTCGTTTTTCAACGCGGCGCACTTAACAAGGACATCATCGATTTAAATTTGCTTTTCATCAAAAAATTGTAAAGCTGATATTTTTACGGTGCTTCTTCAACAATGTAAATAGTTACAACAAAACTTGCAATTACATATCGAGAAAATGTCTATCTTTTTAAAAACCTTCCGTTTTCTCCCGCGCAGAAACAACAAGATATGACATGCCCTAAAAGAAAACGCTTGCAAAAGCTTGAATAGTTTTTGAATGACTTCGTAAATAGTTATAGTAGAGGGCTGATAGCATCGAAAAGTAACTTTTTCAATTGCTTTTTTTGAAGTCAAAAATCTTAATACAAAGGCTTTTATAAAAATCCGTAAAACTATCCGCCGATAATCAAGATGTCGCACATACTAAACAACTCATTCTTCCGTTCTTTTCTTTTTATCTAAAAACTATTTCGATTTAACTCAGTTTTCTAATTAAAAATTTTTGAATAAATTATGGAACGCTTCAAAAATTTAAGTTTGCCATCACTTTGAATGTCCTCTTTCCTGTTTATATTTCAAAATATAAGTTAAAATTTATTCTCAAGCATAAAGTTTGATCCGATTTGTGTTTTCTAGTCGACGGATATATTTTTTAAAATAAGCTACAAAAACTCCAATGCTCTTCGTATGTAATTGCAATTGTCATACAAAAATGGTCTTCAAAAATTTTGTGAAGTTGACACTTAATTGTAAAAGTTCTTTAGTTCTAAATTATAAAATCGGGTTCTGGGACATCACACAACCTTATGTTAAGAATGACCAAACAAATGCCTGCCCAGTTCTTAATCACTTCAGAAGATGTGATCTTTCCAGCTAGCATTTCTGTTAAAAATGGCTTTGTTACTACGAATCCTTCTGAACTTTTCTAAAATCGTACACTTCTTTCGCTCAAATTTTTTCCAAAATATTTTTAAAACGCATGCAAATTCCTAAATTTCAAGTATTTTGTTAGATGCACTTTCATTCTTCTCTTTTTCATATGTGAAACATTTTACTTCTTTTCATTCTACAACAACATTTCACATCATATATCAACAACAACATCATCATCATCAACGCTCATTAAATGTCATTGCCATGCCTGCATAAATACTCGACATTTTTCGTGCGTTCTATGTATAAAATCGTGTTTTGCATCTCTGATTACAATAAATTACTTTATTTTTCTTAAATTTACTTACTTTAAATTTCTTTGTTGTTGTTGTAATTTTGGTTTTGTAAATTTTTCGTGTGATTCTATTCTGTTTCGGTGCGTGACATTATGGGTTTCCGTTTCCGTTTGTGTTTCTACAACGATTTCCTTTCCCATTATCTTTACCATTACCGTTACCGTTACAATTACAATTACCGTTAACGTTTTATCGTGTTCCTTCCCCTTGTCCCCGTTGTGTTATTTCGTGTACCGTTGTTCCTGTTATGATTATTATTTTCTAGTGATGACTTTATTCAAGCTCAACAACAGTTAGCCCGGTGGGCGAGTGAGGACGTGGTATCCGTCGTGGTATTGGATCAGCAGCAGCCCGGTACAATGTCGGATTCCCAACAATCCAGCGGCGTCGGCCCAATGTCGGCGGCTACAACGAGTACCGTTATCCACCACCAGCATCCGCACCAGCACCACGGCGATCATCCATCCTCGGCAGCAGCCTCAGCGGCGGCGGCTGCGGCGGCGGTAGCAGCAGCGGCAGCCAGCAGCACCTCTATAATGGGTATGGGGGGCGTGCCAAATGGTATAAGTGTAAATCAGAGGGACTACTACCCCTCGCCACCCTCAACGGAGACGGAAAGCAGTGGAAGTGTTATCCAGCCGCTCAGCCGTCGCATACCTATGCAGCAAGATACCACAATGGCACAGCAACAATTGCAATTGCACCAGCTACAGCTGCACCAACATCAACATCAGCATCAGCAGCAGCAGCAACAGCAACAACAAGGCGACACCAGCAGCAGCAACAACAGCCAATCAGGACAAATAATGGAGAATGGTCGTTATCCAGAATATAAGCACTGATAGTATCAACAGCAGCAACTGCAACTGCAGCCGCTGCAACACCAGCAACACTGTCAGCAACAGCAGCGGCAGCAACAACAGCAACAGGGATATTAATTTCAAAGGGCTGTGGCACTCTTAGAAACGTTTCTCATTCGAAATTCGAATCACATCTCAACTACATAAGCACCGTCTCACATACACATCTACGCATTTGCAGTTATAACAACCATAAAAAGAAGAAGAAGAAGGAAAAGAGCAAGCAGAACCTACGGAAACGACCGATCCCCGTAATGTGATTTTATACAAAGTAGCATTCTAGATTAATTAAATTAAATAGCAAAATGAAAAAGCAAGAAAGATGTCGAAGAATTGACACATGAAGGCGGTTGCATCTGCGAGCATAACATACACACCAACACACACATACTTTAGTGTACATATGAGCACATTACACACACATATGCCTAACTGCATATGGCCTATGGTAATGGGTAATGCGTCGTCTATAGTATCACAATTAGCCTAGAGAAAGGAAATTAATTTTACCAACGCATTATAGAGTTTTCTTTATAAAGAAAAATCCGCATTTTCTTAAATTGCAGAGTTGTGTCCGACACATCTAGCGTCACATCTAATATTGGTGACGAATTTCGGAATTTTTTAAGATATGTATCTCATTGTACCATTGATATTTTCCACTTGTTGCTTTGTTGTTCAATTGGTGCGCTAACTTTGACACTTCTTCCACATACTTCAGCATGAGACGTGAGAATAAAAAATTTTGGTTGAAATTTTCAAACAAGACATACATACTTTTCTATGAAATATCGAAACTGTAATCACATATTTTTGGTAGCAAATTATGTGGTTTATACAGAACTAAAATCGAAAACTTAAAAAGCATCTTTTTCAAGAAAAAGCACCGTCATTCAAAGTAAGCTTAATTCCACAATGACAATTTAAGCCTCTTTTTGCTGAAGAAAGTCGACATAACAAAAATGTTAAGATTATGCAAAAAGTCAGTAGGCTGCTCAACAGAGCATTAATGGACTTATAGAAAAATTCAGACAGAGTTGGCTCATTCAACGCTGTTTTAGTATTAAGGGCAGAATCCCGAAGACCAACAGTTCTTTTTAAATGTCTGAGTGGGTAACCTAAGACTTTCAAATTCGGCTCCATTTATCACAAGCTGCTCAAAAATTCTCTTCACATGCAACCCTGCAATTAAATTCTTTGCGCGATATAAACTATTGTCATATTTTTTGTTATCATCGTTCACCAAACAAAATGCAAGAAAAAACAAGCAAGCAAAGTTTATTAAATACAAACACGAAATTTGTTGTAAACTGTTGATAGCACTACAAAAACAAAAACAACACAATTGAAGCATGTACTTTACGAGTATGTATTTAGTATGGAGCAATGAAAAAATCTGTTGTAAATAATTAGCAAATTAGTTAAAAGCAACAACTAACATGAATTTATAATTAGTAATTAAAGGAATGGCAACAAACAAAACAAAGAGCAAATGGCCCAAAAACAACACTTTCAAATGGGCAACAACAAATAACAACAACAGCAAAAAGCCAAGAAGGCAGTAGCGTAGGGCAGGCAGCAAAAGGCTGCCTGCGGCGGCTCCATGGACAACAGAATAGAGCAACGCAAACAAAAAAGCAACTATTTAGTAACATTTTATACAAAGCTAATAATTATAAATAATAAAGGCGAAAGGCATTAGTGACAACTGCAAATAAATTAAATGTCAATACCAATTGCAGAGAAATAAAAACCCCAAAAGCAAAAGAAACTTAACCCATAGTAATTAAGCAAAAATGAATATGAAATAAAAATGAGGTCAATTTCAAGAGAAATTAAAATAACTTAAATTAAAATTTAAATTAAACGGCGTATAGAAAATTAGGAATTTGACATTTTTGCGAAGCAACAAAATAAAACGAAACGAAACGAAATAAAGCAAATCGAACAAATAGGAGACATGATATGGCAAGACATAAAACATGACAAGATTGTCTAAATCGTATCTGCTCTAGACATGCGCATAAAGACACTTACTACTAACAAGGCCAAAAACCAATGCAGCGCGAAATGATTGAATGCGATGACGTGGCCGCAAAATAAATGAATTTATTAAAACTTTAGAAAAATGCAGGCAAATAAATAGTGCAATAAAAGAGGAAATAAAAAATAACACATATAAAAGTGAAATTTAAAAAAATAGTAGAAAAAACAGCAAAAACAGTTCAAACAGGTTTGATATACATATGTATGTAGATTAGCATGTACAATTCAACACACACACACATATACTAGCGCTCTGACTTGCATATATGTACATATGTACGTACATTATGCATACAAGCAAACTGCCCACACACACTCACATCTAAGCAGCGTTCAATTAATTCAAATGCTTTTTGCAAGCTACACAAACTTTGTCTAAACTGCATTTTATAGCTACATAAACTAATAGCAGCAACAAACGAAACACTAAGCAACAACAACCAAAACCTAAACAAAAAACAAAAACACAAGCTAGCAACAAAGGAACTATGAGTTAAATATTTGACAGCAAAAATGACAAAAACCAAAAGCACTTAAAGCGAAATGCAAAGTAAAATAAATTTCTAGTTAATTGCGAGAATTTGTAAGCATTTTACAGCGGCTACAAAGCACAGGAAAACGAGCAAGTGGTAAGCCGGCAAAATAGGTTGCAACTGGGGAGCTGGGACGCTGTGTCTAGCGTAGCGCCCGGCTGCCCGGCTACTCTGTAAGCCCAGTTAGGAAGTTTACTAGCGAACCAACGAGAAAAAATCATGCGTAGCTAAAAGAAAATACACAACTTTTTAAATAAAATTGTACAAGGAATTCAAATAAATTTGCACACAAACACACACACACACACAGATACTAATAGAGAGCAGCTGGCGTGAGAAGGCGCCATAGCTAGAGCAAAAAGGAGCACAACAGCAGAAGGGCCCTCGAGAATATAAATAGAAAAGCAGAACTCTGCAAACGAAAGACTTAACTGTGAGTGAGTGAGTCGAACACTGCTTGGAATCCGGCAGACATGAGTATCAGTTATAGATGTCACCGTTTAAATTTCTTTTTTCGAATGGCACGAAAGCCGATATTAAGTCTAGATAAGTCATAATATTAAAACGCATAGAAAATATTAACCAACCGGAGTTAATTTGAAATATATATTCTTTTTTAATTTCTTAAGCGAGAAATAAGTTCTCAAAACGAAGACAATTTTCAATCGTTTATGAAGGTAGATTTCATAAATGAATTAATGGAATGATCGCTGAATTTCTAGTTTCTTTTCAAGTTTCTAACATGTACTTTTTCATATTATTTATATATTACTTTTTCATATTATTTATTTAATAACAGTCGATGATGCCCGATTTAGTTCCTTGCTTGAGAACCAAAGTATACATTCCACTGCTGACAGTATGCTCTTAAAAGAGAGGGAAATTGATTCTCTTAATGAGCTTAAGTCTAATCTCAACTTAGATTTAGACAATGTTGGGAGTAGAGAACCAGTCACCGCGTCCTGAAAAGCCTAACGTTATGATTCTCCATATATTTACAGCTCCTAATGGAGATGAGTAGCTTCAGGAGCTATGAAGCGATTTCCATTGGGCATCTGTCTCATCTTAGATTTGACAGAACTCGAGCGCTGCTTGTTCCTTCTGCTACGAACAGCTGAGGCAGTTTCTCATTGAATCTTACAAATGATGGTGCCAAAAATTGTAAATTGTAAATACACACAAGCATGCACTGCAGCTGCACCTTATTCCAACCTCACGCACACACACACACAGCCATACAATTGTTTCGCAGCTAAATCTGGAAAATTGAAAAAAATCTTAATATTTATTAAGTTTTCTTGAGTGATTTGTAAATACTTCTACGTGCACATCTAATTTAAGTGCGACACTAATTAACTGTTGTTTCTTACTTTGTTGACTCGTCAGTAGCCCCCTACATGCATGCACCTCCCATCACTCTCAACACACGCCAGCTTGTGCACGCCGAGGCCGAGAGGCACACATACACATGTGCATATGAAAAAAACATTTTAGCAATTTGTGCTCACACCTACGAACGAAATCACTCACTGTTACCCCCAAAACACACACACACACAGACACTCTCAAATGCTTATGTTTGAGAACGTTTTCTAAAGAACTGTTAACTGTTGTGACTTAAATATAAAAATTTTACAAAAAAAATACACAAACAGAAATAAAGCAAAAAATATGTAAACTTGAGCAGCAGCAAGTAAGCAAATTGGATTTAAATCTAAAAATAAGAGGTCTAAATTAATTTTAGTTAAAACTGAGATTTAATAAAAATTTAAATATGAACTAATTGTATGGTAACTAAAGGATTGGCGCCTAACAAAGTAAACCAATGAAGAATCAAAGGAAATAACAAAATAAAATTATTTGAAATTAAAAACCACAAAAAATACCAAACACAATGTTTCAAAATGTAAGAAATGCGTTTTATTTTTGCGGGGAATTCGAATCATCTTTTTTGCAATTTAAGATATATCCAACATAAACAAAAACAACATGCAAAACCAAAGTTCAACAACAAATTTTCCTTTTTACCTCCAGTTTAGTTTGACATTAAAAGAAGGAATCTATGTGCATACAAATCTTAATCGATTCCAAACATAATTTGATATTCTAACGCATTATTCCACTGCGCTCTATTTTCTCTCCCTCTCGCACTCTCTCTTGCGCTTCATTCCACCGCATATGAACTTCGTTCTTCAAGCATGACTTCATGATCACTTTAATGCAAATATTTCAATGTTTCAGATTTTTTTGCAAATAGAAAAACTGTTTATATTTTTCTTTGCTTTTTCTTTCAGATTTCCCAAATAGAAACCGTTTACGTACCTTCTCCCCTCGACAGACGGACGAACAAGCAATTTCCTTCGCGCAAAATGTACTCTCAAACCCACTCTCAGGTGATTTTCTCTCTCGCACAGACCGCATTCACGCATTTCAGTCACTGCCACGCCCAGCCATACGCCGCCGCCCACATGCCTCCTCCATTCATTGGCGCAATTTTACAATTTTAAGTCATTCTTACAGAGCAGCTGTCCATTCCATTGAATTTTATACTACAATTTTGTAATTTAGCCAGCTTGCGCGCGCTCGTTGCCATTTCGATCGAGCTCTCGGCTTAGACTGTATTTTGTTTGTAATTTAAAATCAATTTCGGGTTTGGTTTTGAATTAGATTTCGCTTGAACTTTCTGCGTATGCGTATGCCGTGTATCTAACCTCAGACACAGAACTTGCGTCGTTACGCCTTTACGCCATTTTGTTTGTTTGCAGTGCATTTCCGCTTCCGTGCTAGCTACTTTAACTGTGAAACACTTTATATGTACTCCTGTATTCAGCTAATAAGTTTCTTTCTTGTCTCTTTTTTTCTTCGCTCTTTTCTGTTGGTTTCTTGCAGATATTATCGCTAAGCTATGCAAAGCGTTAACGAGATGCGCTGCGTTTCGTCAAATTTGTAGCGATTCGTGTTTTTCATTTGTACGTAGAACCAAGTGTAAATACGCGTATTTGTTCAACGGAATTTTATTTTAAGATTGTATATAGAAACACGCATATTTTTACCTTTGTACCCAAAGACAAAAGCCGAACACAAAAATAATTATAGAAATTCACAGACAGAACTAAACATGTCGTATTCACGCACTCGAACTAAAAGGCATATATAAATAGATATACGCAGAAGGCAGTCGGAAATTGCGCATTCTCGTTACATTTTTCAGTGCACGATATCGATATCAGCCTTTTAGTAATTTTAAATTCGTACAAAAAGTCGGCATAAATTCACGATTTTTCAAATTTCAACTGCAATTAGATTTACAAAAAAGTCTCATAGTTTTTGTGCATTCTTTGATCAAATTCGGTTTTCAACTAGGTATAAAGAAGTTTGTATATACGTACTAAATATAGTAGAAAGAGATGTCTTGTTATATGTAAGTGAGAAGAAAATTTTCGTTTGAGCTGTTTTTTGTACAAAAGTTTTGAACAAAAATTTATTTCAAAAAATTATTAAATTAAGAACTACCAAATGCTCGTGTTAGTTTTAGGCAGGTTAAATAAACGTATTTGTAAAATTTCACTTGAAGACACACCAACACACACACACGCATTCGCTGCCGCAGTTTCGAATTTATTTGCCTGAAATGGCTGAAATGGCAAAACAGCCCAAAAACCTTGAAAGCTGCCCACAATCAGCGCATTTCTGGCAGACGTACAGCCAGACATTCACACACGCAGATACACGCCAACGCACAGTAAACTGCTTTTTATTCTTTCGAGCGCAAAAATGCGCAGACCCAAATACAAAAATACAAAAAGCAAAAGGTTGTACTTAGAGCAAAAGCAGAGCAAATACCTACTTGAATTGATCCGGTATCGGCATCAGAACTCCGACTCACACACACAAACACACACACACACGCCTACTTCCACTCACACACGCCCAAGCAGTTGAGAGCAAGAATTTAGTTTAAACGCTCAGTTCGGCTGCTGCTTGTGGGTAAATAAGCGCGAATTGAGATAATTGCATTTTAAGTCGTAGTTAAAGCAAAGCAAAAGGGAAAGTGAAAGCTAGCAAGCAATTGGGCAAAAATAGCTAAGGGAATGCCGCAGCAGCAGCAGAGGCAAAAGCAGTTAGCGCAGACGGGGGAGCCGAGGCAGAGACGATGCAGACTATGAGGCAAATGCATTGAGGCATAACACGCGAGTTTGTTGCCAAACACAACAGACTTATCGAGATATTCTAAAGAGAATTTAATTTTTAATTAATTTATAAGCAAATGTTATAACTTATAAGAGTTGGAATAATACGATACGATATTAGTAGCATAAAATTTAAATTAAAATAAATGTATTGTACTAAATAAAAGCAAACACACACACACACACACACTAACAAAACGTAAACACAACTTCAGAACGTTGCAAACAGAGAGAATATGCAAAAATCGAAGTGAACAGAACAAAGAAACACACTTTTTTAAATGTAACTTTTAATTGAAGCGCAGTATTAGAAAAAGTAAGGAAACCAGCAAGAGCCGCAAATGCGCCCGAATTCAGTCGTAAGTAATGCCATTTCCGAATTACTTTACTTTGAAAGAAGTATAATAAAATACAAAAGATGACTGCCCAATGATTAAAGATGTAAACCAAACCTAAACAAATAAAAAAACATAAAGAGAACTAATTATAATTATAACTAAAAGAGCAAGAGAAAGAGAAAGAATTACACAGCAAACACGTTTGTAAAAGAACACAACAGCAACAAAAATAGTGAAATTTAACAAATAAAATGCATGTAATTTGAAAAAAAATGACGCGTAATTTTTGTCCCTTGTTAAATCAGTCAAATAGATGGTGGATTTTTGGATCGTTCCAGAGAATAATAACAGCAGCATATACTTGCATACATTAAATATTGATATTAAGGTGTGTGTACTAAAGAAATTATGAACATGTATTAAATTTAGCAACTAGGTAGGGAACGAGTTTTCGGAGTGGGTTCATTTTTAGAGAGTTGGAACACATTGGTAATGCATGCATCAAGTAATGATGCTATAGTGGATATATTAGGAATTTTGTGGGCATCCAATATCCATATATTTTATGGCAGACCACATATTTTCGTTGGATACGTAATATTTTAGCAATAAGAACCGTTAAAGGAGCAATATAAAAGGATTAAACCGCTATAATCCCGACTGAGCTGCAAGGAATCGATAGAGCTAGTAACTCTCCCATTGCCTATTAGCTAAATTGCACGACGTTGAATACGGTGGAGAAGCTCCTGTTGAGTTCGTGAAGCTCCTGTTCATGAGTGTGAATTAAGTGTAAAGCAAATTCAACCATGCGTCTCATTTAAAAATACATTGGGCATTTAAAAAGAACTATATTAAACTTCTATTACAACTTATATATATTCAGAGGTGAGTAAAAAAAGTATGTGAGGGGCAGTTGCCAACTCGATGCCGTTTGAAAATCAAATCGAAAGCAAGATAATATTTTTCAATTTATTTGCCGTTTGTAAGTTTTAGCTTATATCAAAAGTCAACTGAACCACTGAACCAACCACTGTCCCACTGTCCCACTGACAATAGGACAATAGTATCGCCTGAAACCAAAGACGAATAATTCACCTTAGGCCGAAGTCAAACACCAGCTTATAAGCTTATAGGGTATAGGGGTATAGGGGCCGAATATTAAAGGCACTGTAGCACTGTAGTCAGCAATCGGCATGAATCGCCTTACGAGCGTATGGTATACAGTTTGAGCAGCACTGTATACATTACCTCTTACTGTGAGCCGCCGTCTGATACTCAAACCGGGCATTAGGCACAGGGCAACACATTTCTATATATTAGGGAAATTCTTGCATGGTTTTTGTCTCAGATAACCCTCAAACAAGGTGACAGAAGCGTTTGAATTTTCTTGAGGGAACATTTCAGCGAATACACTGTAAATTCAACAGGTTATCAAATGCTACTTAAACTTTCTTCTGTGTATTGCTGTTATGTATATGATATATAGTACATAGGCGCACGCAGATAATGCATGGAGTGGTCAAGGTCAACTGCCTCCTAGAATCATGAATAAACATAAAAATACATCTGTCCCTATACATATTAGCCAAAATTTCAAGAATTTTTAAATTTTTAAAATTTATAAAATATTGATTTCTGGGAAAATATATGAATATATATAATATAATATATAAATATATATACCAAAATATATGAGTGTAATATGTATGTAAATTAATGAAATCCGAAATTTTTTTCAAACTGACGTTATTGCGATTTATATACCAAAGAGTTGGGAATAGTCTGCAAGCGGTTCCATACTTCCTATGATAACGTTTGCTCCGAAGCCAAGAATAATAATTAGAGTCCGACCGAAACCCATATTTTGATACACCCCAATGCCAAACCTACTATTATAGTAATATATCACAATAACGAAATTATTTTCAGCTTTTTAAGAACTATTTTTAATATAAAAGCTTGAACCCACCAACTTTCCTATCTTAACATTCATATCATTTTCAAATATCCGCATATTTTTAAAATTTTTTATTCTTTCGATGAAGTGGGAAAAAAATTACTGAGCCACTCTCTCTAAAATATGGTGTACAAAGAATATGCTAAAGTTGTAAAAAAGCGATGCTTTTTGTGGAAAGAAAGCGCAACCAACATAATTTACTCTTACTTGAAATTTCAAACAGAAGATTTAGTTTTATTGCATTTCTTTTCTAAAACAGCCCTTCACTGCCGAACATCTCTGAACGAGATATCCGCGTAGTACAATGTGCACCTCTGCTGGGTGCCTGGGCACAAAGACATAGAGGGAAACTGTATAGCTGACGAGCTCGCAAGAGCAGGCACAGAGCTACAAAGAATCAACATAACTGAAGAAGTTGGGACACCACTCTTCACATGCAAACTAATGCTAAAAACCAACCACATAAACAGAGCAAACACGAGATGACTCCACGAACAGACATGTCACACAGCAAGATAGATTTGGCCTACGATCAACCAGAGCAAATCCAGCGAATTGTTCTTACTAAACAAACCTTCCATAGGGATTGCCGTAGGAATCATAACCGGGCACTGCCTCATTGGTCAACATGCCAACAGACTGGGACTGCTGTACAATGACTTCTGCAGAAGCTGCAGAGACGAAGACTGCGAGGAATCTGTTGAACACCTCCTTTGCAAATCCCCAGCGCTAGCAAGAAAGCGCTTCCGATTCCTGGGACACGACTTCCTGAGCTGTCTGGCAGACTTGGAAAAAACGCCACTAGGACACATCGACAAATATACCAGAGCCACAAAATGGCTCCCATATATGGGAAGTGTATAGGGGAAAACCCCACGTGGTAACACAATGGGCCTTTTGTCCTAAGTGATGTCCTCGAGACGACCAGTTGACCTACCTACCTACCTTGTCTTTATTTCTAGAAAACGATTCCTATAAATAATTTTCGATTCCTTCTTCATATATCACCTGGTCTTTTCTGGGCATAGGGAAGTACTGAGACATAAAATGTTTAATATTTTGAAAAGTCACTTATATTTTAAGAATGCATTTTGAATTCAGAACGCAATATAGAAAATACATGCACTCCTTTCTATTAAATTAATATTTCAAATACTTTTCTAGGGAATTCATATTTAAAAATGCATTAGAAAAGGATTCTCGGATCACTTCGGATCTGCAAAGGATAAAACAATACAATAGGAACATTTTCAGTGCCAAGATGCTAATTAAGGGAATACGCATTTTGCATTTTCGATGGAAGTGTTTCTTTATTAAATCTAAATAATTATAATTTTATCGTCTCGGAATTTGTCATTTAATCTGCAACAAAATGGAAATCGTTTGTCCTGGTCAAGTGCATGGTCACAATAGTTCTCATAATCACAGCTCGTAGCACTCTATTTCTTCAGAAGGGTGGAGTAGACTGTGGGAGCGCCGTAGACCGCAGGTGCCACTGCGCCATAAGTGCTGTATGCGGGAGCAGAGTAGACGGAGGCGAAAGGAGCAGCGCGTACCAGTGGAGCAGCACGGATGACTGGCGAGGCAACACTGTAAGTGGATAGAGCGGGAATGCCAGCACTGTAGGCGGACAGGGCGGGAACGCCGGCGCTGTAGGTGGATAAGACAGGCACGCCAGCACTGTAGGTGGACAGGGCGGGCACTCCTGCAGCGTAAGTGGCTACAGCTGGAGCGATGACATGCGCCTGCGCAACAGCCAAGCAAAGAGCCAAACAGATGAGGAACTGCAAGTAATAACAATAAATTAGTTTTATGAAATATGTTGCCGTTCGTCCGATTCCTGACACTCACTTTCATATTGTTAGATTTGGTGAATTTGGTATCAAACTGCTTCACAGAACGTTGTAGAAATGATTGATAGCGTCGAATGTGTCTAGCTCGTATTTATACGAGCTGAAATTTCGGCGTACTTGACAATTATTGCAGATACAATTGAACGAATATTGTTTGGCGACATAATTGCGGAACTGACTTGGCAGAATGTGGCCGACACCGAAAACCGGTCTTACGCCTAAGCGGCAACGCCATTTAATCGATCTAGAAGCATTCGCAATGAGTTCAAATACGCACGAGCTTAAAATAGATTTCGCTGCTGTTCTTGTCTCCGGGATAATAAAAGGTGTGTGGGTCAGAAGTGCCAAAGAGTAAAAGCTCAAAATCCGGTTGATATAATTCAAACGGCTGCTTTGAGATTCTTGAAAAAAAACAACAATTGCAAAGTTGTCACTTTGGTTGTTTGAAGCAAAAGCGTTTGACTCAGTTATGAAATATGAAATTCCAACATATCTTAAATCTGTGCAAGGTATGCGCATGTGGCGATTTTAAAAGATCTTGGCATAAAAGCAAGTGTCGAAAATTCAGTAGCCATCAATCATACTTGGCAATCATCCCTGCAAACAATTCAAAATTCAACTCAACTGAAAATGAAAGTGAGTAGTAACTTCTATCTCAATTCTGTATTATATTATATTCTGAGCTAACATTGAATGCTTCCAGCAGTTCCTCATCTGTTTGGCTCTTTGCTTGGCTGTTGCGCAGGCGCATGTCATCGCTCCAGCTGTAGCCACTTACGCTGCAGGAGTGCCCGCCCTGTCCACCTACAGTGCGGGCGTACCTGTCGTATCCACCTACAGCGCCGGGGTTCCCGCTCTATCCACTTACAGTGTTGCCTCGCCAGTCGTCCGTGCTGCTCCACTGGTACGCGCTGCTCCTTTCGCCTCCGTCTACTCTGCTCCCGCATACAGCACTTACGGCGCAGTGGCACCTGCGGTCTACGGCGCTCCCACAGTCTACTCCACCCTTCTGAAGAAATAAAGTGCTACGAGCTGTGATTATGAGAACTTTTGTGACCATGCACTTGACCAGGACAAACGATTTCCATTTTTTTGTAGATTAAATGACCAATTCCGAGACGCTAAAATTATAATTATATAGATTTAATAAAGAAGCGCTTACATCGAAAAATTTTAATGTTTATATTGACATCGTGTCACTGAAAGTCTCCCTGTATGATTTGTATTTTATGCTGAGCTGAAGGAATTAGTTTAGCCTTTTTCAATATATTTTTATGCCTGCAATAATGCAATCAAAGTAATGGCAGAAAGGTGCGCCGGGGTGGCTCAGTGGACAAGTATAGTTAAGGCTAAATGAAGAAATAAAATTAAAAAATTAAAATATTAATCAGCAGAATCAGAAGCATTAGAGAGAGTACCGAACGCGTTGTTGTTAGTTTCGCAACGTTTTGTTTTTTTCGCAACCGCCTTTGCTTATTGGAAATTTTACAAAACTGTTTAAAAATCTATTTCATTTCCACATTTTCCTTGCCCGTCTGGTCGTTGCTACGCAATGTAGATGGTGCTTGGTCGCTGATGCAAGAAGGCCTGAATTCAAGACCAGCATCAGACCATCTAATAAAAAAAAATTCATTTTCAAATTGTTTCCTTACGTGGCGCCACTTCTCGCGATTAATTGGCAATTCTCCGAGAGCCTTCGAATGCGGTCATATGTAGGTCCCGTTAATTTGTGCAAAATATAGCAAGCACACACAATTAAATGCGAGAAAGCTAGGCCTAAGCCCACACGGGTTGTTGCGCCAATCAATTAATTAATTTATGGCAGTAAGTTGCCAGACTGGGGAATAATATTTTCCCCATAAAATGTTCCATAACAGAAGCATATCAGATGAGTTATTTTTTATCAAGAAGTGTAAAACTGTACTCACTGAAGACTGCTTACGTGATTCTCGCAGCAGGAATCTCCAAATTCAATTGTAGCAAGTGTGAAAAATTTTTGGTTGCAGTTAATCAACTCCGCTTCCTGGCAACACGAAGATTTAAAAATATACCAAATGTTGCTTGTGCCTCGCCACAAACGAGTTATTCCTTAGCGGCCGACGAGATGCATATGCGCATTCAAGCGGTGATGGAAGGGACGCGTCGGCGAGTGCCTTATGTAATGAATGTCACGGTGCAATTTCATTTTAAAAATAATCTCAAATTGATCATTATAAAAGCGTTGATTCCCTTCTCAATTGCACCGCATTCCAAGTGCAAGCGTCGCCTCAGAAGGACAATTCAACCGAAACAAGCTACCGAAATGAAGGTGAGTTTTGTAAATGCTTGTAAGATTTTGAAATCGGTAACTATGTAGATATTTCCTACATTGCACAGTTCCTTTTCTGTGTGTTGCTGTTCGCCCTGACGGCTTCCCTCATTGGCGCTCAGGTCTTTTACCCCGGTGTGCGCGTTCATCAGTTGCCGCTGCTGCGCAATGGAGAAGTTCAAGTCGTGCGCACTATTGAGACGGCGAGTCCAGTGCCGCTTGTGCCCAGGCATTCTCGGCGGAGCCTGCGCTTAAAGTAACCTCTCTTTACAATATAATAAATAACGCTAGTCAAAAAATATGTTAGTAAGTAAATAAATTGAATATAGCAAAAATGTTTCGTGTATATCGTACCTTACGTGATCGTATTTTTTTCTAAGAGAGGATATTTTCGTAGCTCCAAGGAGAAAAACGTTTCAAAAGAATAAAATGTCTTCATATCAAAGGCCTGACTCATTTTCACACAATAACCGCATCGACATCAATACATATATCTCTCCTCTATGGAATTTATAAATTATTTTTGTGTACTCAAAAAGTTAATTGATGAAAACAAGATCAAAACGATATTTCCTGGAATCTGTACTACACAAAGAGGCGAATTGCATTCTTTTGATTAAAAAGATGTAGGAACTAATTGGAAGCGCCCTGTCGAAACTTGAAGCCCGGGACTGGAGATGGCGCGCTCCAAGCAGGACCGCCCGAATCATCTATCCAGCGTATGCTTCAGAGAAGTTAGCATTCCATGTTGGAAGTTATATATTAAAAAAACTGCAATCTTCTTTATCAACTCGTTCGCGAACAGTCACTAATCGCATGGTCTTCGGGTAAGGCACAAGCTAAATATATAGGAGCCTATTAAACTTAATATTTTGACGGAATATGCCGCTCTGTCCCAATGTATTACTTCAGGTTATCGTCATATTTCGTCTTGCTTACAAACATACTAAAAAGAAGATAATTCGTACAATATTGATACGTTGTTTTAGAAAATACTTTTAAGACTTTGCAGAACAAGTGGCAAACAAATTGTACTTTTACCACCTATAGTGTAAATTTGCCGGAATTGAGACTGATAGCATGCTTTGGTAAGAACAAAATTACTTTACTCAATTGTCAACATCCTGGTATAATAGCGATTGCTGTTACTTTAAAGAAGAAATCGGCGTTGGAAGAAATCTGAATAGGTATAAGGCTCTCGAATTATATCGGAAAAATATAAATTATACAAATCATATATTTAGTAGTACTCTCTTTATATATAACTGCCGCAATAGACCGTAGAACGAGGTATAGGCCTAACTTTCTCGCATGAACTTCTGTATGCATGTACTTATTTACGCTCAAGTTAACGGGACCTACACATATTTTCTATATCTGTGTTCGAACAGAATACTTTTTATTTATCTTGTGAATGCTTTTTTTGTTCTTGAGAAGCTTTTCATCATGGCAAAGACACACCGTAAAAGATGCCGTCACGCGCGAAACATGTGTCTTCTTTTAAATGGTGTGAGTCGGCTAGGACTCGTTCCAGCGACTCCACGTACTCCACTCCACTGATCGAGGGCGGTACCGTTTAGTAAAGATTAATTTCTTATAATTTGAATTATTATCGAAACGCCAAAGAAAATATGACTTGCTTCCATCGGGAAATCGGAAGAAGTGGAAACGTTGTTTATAGATATCATACTTTAACAGGAAGGAACATAAGTGTACGGGTAAAAACTCAAAGTTAAATAATTTGTGTTCGTAAAATACATTTATTTCTTTATTTGAGATCTTCCGCACGAATTCCACGTGGGAAAGGTTAAAGTAAAGGGTCAGCTGTGAGCGCCATGATCGCTTGTGTAAATTGAATCTCATCCAAGAAGATGACCCAATGCATAGGCAACTGTGTTCAAATATGTGTCTCTCTGAAGAGATTTGAAATGTATTAACTTTACCAAACTGTTGCAATAATTTGCTCACTGTATTCAAGTTTCGTTTAAGCGGAAAATAGCCCTGCCCTTGAAGTTACACAATAATCAATTAGAGCTCAATTATGGCATACGTATAACCAAAGGAAACTGTTTATAGCCACTTTTTTGCATGTCACTGACACGATCAACTCTTCAAACCCAGGTGCTCCAAAATCGCACAAAAGCAAACACCTCTATTCAGCCATTCGACACGTCATGAGATTACAACGAAAATCGTGTGTGGGAGATGCCAAAATAACTCAAATGCCAGCCAGCATCCGCGTTCAATGCACGACACAGCCGGGCACGGCCAAGCTTTAGCTGAAAAGAGGTGCAAGAACAATTTAAATCGATTCTTGGGGGACGTTAAGCCCGTAACCCGTTTCCATATGCTGATTAGTGCGAGATCAAAAAGTGCGGCCCAATGAGCGCGGATCTATTGTAATGTCGTTGGATTTTTGATAATTTTTTTGGGCTTTGTTATGACAAAATGGTAAGAGCTCTATTTGCAAGTGTCATACTTTGTTGGCGAAATGTACGAAATGTCTTCTTGTTGGACCGTAAGAAAAATTGTATAAATTATGAGTTGAATGACAAAATTGACATCAGTTCAGTTGCAATTGCTTACTTGTTCGGAACACTTTGAAAACTCAAAAACTTCAATAAAATGAAAGTAAGTATTCGCAGGATGCTTGTGGACTCTGAGGAACGTTGACTTTTTTAATATATTAGTATGTCAGCCCAATTCATTTGCATGGGTGCGATGCAATTCTGTAATGCATGACAATTCATTAGATTGTCAGAATGCTGACATTAACATGCAATATATAATTCGGCTCAATTTTTGTTGCATACTTGACTCGAACTCTAACAAAATATCATCCACAACAGCTTCAGTTTATAAAAGCGAAAACATAAAATAGTTTTAGAAAAGTTCAAGTTTTGTCATAATATCAAAGAAAGTGAACATACGGAGCGATTCCTTAAAAACCTGACAATGGAGAAAAACAAGGTTAGTCAGCCATTCTCACAATTCCGTAAGCTTTCGCAATGTGAATGCATTTTCAGCCAAACAAAATTAAGATGAAGATTGTATTTCGAGTAGTACATTTAAAACCGCGGCCTGAAGGTCCTATTGTGTCGCTTCACATTTCACTATTCGATTTCAAAAGTATGGAACATGCTGTGCTGTGTGTTATGCAATAAGTGCACAACAATCAATTAGGTGGAATTTCGTCAGTGAGCCTATTCAGACAAATATAATTAGACATGCAAAGATATACTTCATACATGCCGACGTTGCAGACAAAAGTTCTGATGAACCTACCTTTCATCTACTTACAGTTCTTCATCTGCTTGGCTCTCTTCATCGCTGCCGCTCAGGCTAGCATTGTGTCTCCGGTGGCCACTTATTCCGCATCCGCTGTGCCCGCTTATGCCACTTATGGAGCTTCCGCGCCCTATGCAACCACGTATGCCGCTGCCACGCCCTACGCAGCCACATACGCTGCTCCCGCACACTTCGCTGCCACATACGCTGCTCCCGGACAATACGCTGCCACATACGCTGCCGCCCCAACCGTATACGGCGCACACTCGGTGTATGCCGGCCCATCGGTGTATGCCGGCCCATCGGTGTACAGCGCTCCCGCCTACACCACCTACTCCGCTGGAGCAGTGGCCGCTCCAGCTGTTTACTCTGCTGGCGCTCCCTTGGCCTATTCCGCACCCGCCGTCTATTCCACACTCCTCAAGAAGAAGTGATCACAACTAATCAAGTCCGTCTGATTTTCGAATTCGCGTTACTTCATTGATGTTCCGAATAAAATGAATTTAATTATGAAAAACATACAAAATCAATGAAATTATTTTCTTAATTAATGCTTCGAAATAGAATACCGTATAAGAAATCATATCATATTCATTTCAAAGCCGCCTCTTTTTCAAATTTCGTAGTGTATGCTTGTTGGCAAAGGTATCTGCGGGGAGCAACAGCATATTAACTTCATTAGTTTGCACTTCATTTAAAGTATCTTACTCGTTATCTTATTTGCGGCTACCTGTATTCGAATTAGCAATTGAGATTAACTGAAAACCGGCGGAGCTAAGTTGAACTTTTCAAAGTCGAACAAACATACAAACACCTTTTATAAGAACAATAAAATCAAAAAGCAGTCTTCCAGCCATTATGAAACAGGTCTAGAATAAAATCCGTTACTATATTCGCGTATTTTATACAAATAAAGCAAAAACTGGTGCGCCTAAACATATACATACATACATACATACATACATGTATATAGCGATAACTATACTAAATGGTAACGTGCTGAACTTGATCATGAGTTTCGCTTTCACCTTGAATTATTTCAATTTGTTTTTGATTCGCTTTTTCCCAAAAAAGTCATTTATTTTTGCAAGCATTGATTATTCCAGAAAAAGTCACAGACGAACTTTTAATAACAAAGACGAAAACATGTGACCAACGAGCGATCTTTGAAGCTCAATGTTTTTTGTTGTCATTATTGTATAAGGTGGCTATGCCAATATACACCAGTTTTATTAAATTCATATGCGGAAATGGACTTTATGAAACCTGCGGAAAAATTGACTCTGCAAGCAAACAACAGAACTAAAATTTTGCAGTAAAGCCAAAAAAGATATTTCTAAAAGTCAAAATCAATCTAAGTACTACAATATTAAATAACAAAGACCAAGCGGAAGCGGTTCATTTCAAAAATAATATCAAAGCTGATAAAAACAAGACATTTCCACACTCTGTTTCTCATTTAACATGTTCCGCATTCCTCTGGACGTCATAAATGGGTTCTTGCAGCTTATATTGTATATGATTCTTTCCATTCTCTCTGTTGTTGTTCTCCTCCTACTCGTTCTGCATGCTGATTGTGTCATTTTAATTACTTACATGGAATTTCATACAAGTTTTCTAGAAAATCCCAGGGTTCTGGCTATTTCCGATATGGGCTTTCCGTCACTTCTCAACTTTTCCACTACCGTCCTTTCTTCTTCGGAGCAATCCTTGCTTCTATCCATCCTAAAGAAATTAATTTAATTTGTTTAATTGTTATGAAGAATTTCCTAATAGGATGTATACATTTTATCACCTTACCTTAGGGACAAGGTATTAACAAAAAAAAATTAAATAATTGATTAAAGAATTGATTGTTGGAAAATAATATTGACGTATAGAAAAAAGTCACTACTCAATTTACACCAAATTTATGTGACAGGTTTTATGGCGATATAAAGTAAGATCAAGTTCTATATTGCTTCCACAATGTGATGAATACCTGCTCCTCTGCGAGCTATGCATGAAATATGCACCAAGAACGAGTTTAATGATCAAATCTTTAATGCTATTGTTTTCGAATTAAAACAAAAAAGCTCAAATTTAATTAAGTAGTGTCTGACACGGACAGTAGCAGCGTAGGAACCCGTTTGACCTATCGTCGCCTGATGCAGCGCCGCAAAGCGAGCGGACAGGGGCCGCGCCGTCAAGATGGCAGCAGCCAGTGCCACTATAAATAGCATCGCGCCGCTCCAAGCAAGCACCAGTTGATTTGTCACATTTGGATTAAAGCAACGAAAATGAAAGTTGGTTAAGTAGTCGCGGATATTGAGCCTTCTTCTAACGGGTCTAATTTCTTTCGCAGTTCCTCATCGTCTTTGTGTTGTTGTTCGCATTCGTTTTCGCCGATGTCTCGCATCTGCCTGAGGTAAGGAATGGCCAACAAGGTGGGCACAATTCGCATCCAGCGCCGGCAGTGCCGCACCCAGTACCCTATCATCACAGACAATAGGCAGCCCGAACATAGCACTGGCAACGCAGGACAGCACGGCAAATCGGTTTTCGGAAGTTTTTGAAAATTGTTTATTCACATATGAAATTGCGTAAAGAATAATGCAATAAAAATACAATATCAATTATATATAGTTTCACATGTACTTTTGGGCTTATTGCGCTACCCTCCGCACCACTCAACTCAGCTCACCTTCATTCCATTCAATAGTATATTACGAACAACTTGAAGCGGCGCGTTATGCGATGCAGATTCTCCAGTACGAAGCAGACGGCTGCAAGGCTGTTGCCAATGAGCGTGATCATCCAAGCAAAATCGAAATATTCTAAGCCGAGCGGTCGAATGTCGATTTTTGCATCCTTGCGCACATGTAGTATGCCAGCGAGCAGGCCATCGGTCCAGCTGTCCAGCAGCCATTTGTTCGTGAGTCCCGATGAGGCGGCGCGCAAGATGAAGTTATTCAGCGTCGCCTCGAACTGCGTGTGAGTGGGCAGCAGGAATCCCACGGGCACGGTCGTTATGCACTCCTTGGCCAGATGGAACACGGGCTGCAGCAGTAGCGTCTGCTGCTGCAGTGCAAACAAATAGAAGTCTTCACGCGCTGTGTAGGCGCTTCCCTGCTGCAGGTCAAGTATTTCTTGTATCATTTCCTTGCTGTCGCGTGCCACCAGCAAGTCCGCAAAGCCCTTCGGCAAGCCACGACTGTTCCAGATAATGGAGATTTCATATTCCACGGCATTAATGCTCAGATTTCGTTGCACCATTTCGGCCAGCGTATCCAGCTGCTCCTCGAATAGCACGCTCAACAGCAAGCTGGTCAACGAAGCCAGATACAAGCTGGATAGTATGAAACCCAGCAGTGTGGCCTGTAGAAAGCACGTCACGTGATGCCAGCCGAAGCCGCTGCCGGGCGTGGGCATAAACAACATATGGCGTAACATCTCCAAGAAAGCTCTACCGAAGTCCGGCCTTTCAAAGCCATGATGCCTCAGAATGCACGCACTCACACCCTTCAGCAGCGAAAGATACAGCAGACCGATGATGCAGGTAAGCCAGGTTAGCCCTTGAAAGGGTCGCAGAAAATACTCGAATGAGGGGATCTCGGCACTAGCTGGCACCAAAATGCACCACGGCATCATTCGGATGGGGTAGCTGACACGCACGTCGTTGTAAGGAATGTTCGAGCTCAAGCACACGTCGATTTCGCCGTTGTTCAGCTGCCGAATAATGTCCACAATAGTGTTGGAAGCGTTCTGCTGCACTATGTCCAGGCCGCCATTGCGCTGCTTCAGAAACGCTTGGAACATATGCGCTGCATAACCACCCACTTGCAACGCTTTGGATCGGGAATCCTGCCAAGCAAAGACCCGCGGGGGGTCGTAGAGCAGCGGTGCGCGCATGTGGTAACCATGCAAATCGATGAACTTGTTGTCGAAATAGTTTGTTGTGGAATGCCAAGTCCGCTTACGCACACGCATTTCCGGAAACCGATCGTAGCTGAACACACGGAAGGGTACTGCACCGCATGGCCTCTTCAACTCCGCCAGAATGAGCACATTGGCGAAGCCATGTCGCCAGCACCACTCAAAGTGTTCGCCCATATTCGCTATCGGCCGCGGCACGTGTTTCGGTACGAGGAACACACCGCGTGCATACCCTTGCACACCTGCGTAGGCATTGCTCAAGCGATTCCACCAGTCCTTTTGCTCCAAGCTGCCCACTGCAATGAAGAACGAGTTTCGATTGAAGCCGGCCGCTTTGCTGAAGTTAATGTCTCCGAAACTATTCGTGATGAGCACCTTCGGAATGCCGCTTGCGGCGCTCATGTAAGGCGCCACTTCATCTATACGCCCAATATAGGCGACGATGTGCACTGCCTTGAACGTTGCCGTGTGCGAGATAAGTTCGTTGAGCACAGCTAACTGCTGCTGGTAGCCATCAATAATTTGGATTCTGCTCGCCAGCAGTTCCAGTAAAACCAGTGAAATGTTCATGGCTTTTGATATATCAATCCCATATGCTCTCCAAATGCTTCTATACTTTCAGAAGTCAAAACTCATATGCCACTGCAGCAAATAGCATTTTGCCTTTAAGCTCAATCCTTGCACGCTTTGTTTCTTTGCTAAGTCAATTACTTAAGAACGTTGTGCATTTAATATTAGTGGAACGAGTGGCCCCGTCAGTGGCAGGTGTTGTCGGAAAATGAGAAATCAATTCAAGGTGCTAATGGGATTAAGGCGAACTTTAAAAATATATAGCTACTACCGCCACTAGGTTCAACTAATAAAGCTTCCTGTTCGGACACGGCTCTAGAATAAATGTCTAGGTCTCGTTAATTTGCGCTTAAAATGGAACGAGTACACGCAAGATAATGCGAGAGAGTTAGGCCGAAGCCCCGCTCGCTCGCCAAAAGTTTATTTTTATATTTAGGCCGCGCTGATCAGGAGACTTAAATCCTACTTCAAAGACAATCTAATCTATCATTGATAGCCCGGCCATCGATAGTTTCGATAGTTTGGAGAAAAGTAATCGATATAGCTTACTATGTATGTAAATATTGTTGTTAAAAAAAAGAAACCAAATATTTCATAAGAAAAACAACTAAAAGCTATAACCGCCAGGTTCTGCACCGGTTCGTAAAAACGTCAACAAAACGGGTAGGTATACAATTTTATTCGCTATTCTACTTTGTAAATGATGAGATATATAGTTATACATGAGTAAAATATTTCAAAAAATACAGTCATACAAAAACATAGGCTCTCCATCAACAGCTTTGGAGACGGGCTTAAGATCGACCCGATTGTAAGAGAATATTTCAAAACGGTCCAGTTCACGATCGGTTAGCACTAGCTACAATTTTGGAATCATCATATAATAAGCCAATAACATTTATTTTAACATGTCAAACACGTCTTGAAAATGGCCAAGGTTGACTTAGCCAACTCTACACCGAAGCCTTCTAATCTATGTGTACCGAATAAATATTTTACAGCAGTAATCATTGACACCCTACGTGTTCCCCTTTTCTATGTCTGGCAAATGATATACGGGCTTATGAGCCAATTAGTTTAAAATCAAAAACCAATTCCCATGTGTGCAAATTGCCAGTCCACTTCTCCACCCCCTACTTAAGCATAGTCTAAGGAATTTTGTGCGAAATTCAAGGAGCAAATGAATGGATTGTTTACACCAAATAATAAGAGCAACAACAACAATAGTGAGCTACCCATTCCGCCTTGCTCGACTACTCCCAGCTAGAGGGCAGCACGAATTGATGAATGAAGCTCAGCTCACCCCGTGCTCGCCTCCTGGCTGTGCAATGCACACGCGGTGCAATGTTTACCTTTCGGTTCGGCATTTCTGCGCTGGCCCCGCACGGGACGCAGCTCGCGCATGCCAACTGGCGCACAAACGTTGCATTCACTCACCCGTCACTGAACTGTCACATGCGATTTTAGGCGCCAAAAACACACAGCCGAGCTTCCGAGTCCTTTCGCCTGCCTCGCCACAACACACACAATTTCGCTGCCGGACCAGCGTCGTCAGTTGCAACGCAACCATTCGTGTGGAGAAAGCTTTATCGGGTGGAGCGCGTGTGAAATTCAAATCCCGGCTTGGGAAACTCGTTGCATTTTGAAAAATACCGCCACCGAAGGAATTTTGCCGTGATCCGTGAAGTGCAGAGATTATTAGAATTATTTAAAAAAGTCATTATTTAATAGCTTTAAATTGATCAGGAAAGAAACTGTTGAGTTGAGTGAAAGTGAAAATGCTATATTTACAAAGACCCTTGCTCTTGTTTTGGTGGTAAGTTCCCGCGGTTGCGTCTTAAGCCAATTGCATTTAAAATATTCCCAGATGCTTTTTTGAAACAAAACGCGCCTGTGCTGCTGAAATCTCGTCTGCCATTTTTATGGCTAATTTTATTGCCTGCCGAAGTGTTCATTAAATTTGCGTAATTTCCTTTATTTGAACATAAATCAATAAACTGCTCGCCGCAAAATCTTTTGGAAATGCTGCTAATATCTGTACTTTGTGTATCCTCTTCGTCTCAAGCAGATGCACAGCCAGCTCGTATCCTTAGGCAGAAAAAAACATTTGCATTGTGCTAAGTAAATGCGGCAGTTAGCACTTTTTAACTTTAATAAGGGTGGCTTAATGGCTTTTTGCATTTCATGAGAATTAAATTTTTTCTTTCAAAATATTCAAACGTTTCACAAATTTTTTTTAAATTTTTATTCAAAAACATTCGGTTTGATACTAAGTACTTTTAAGTACTTACCTTTAGAGGACATATGTATGTAATTCCTCACAGAAAAGTGTCCAAGTGAAAGCGCGTACCAGTTGTTTGAATTGAAATTTTTGATTTCAGATATAAAGGATGCAAGGCGACAAAGCAATTTTCATTTTCCAAGTGTCACATGTAACAGACCAATGGCTGCTAAGTCACGATTGGTATTTAAAGCTACTGCCGCATGCTTTTTTTTTAACTGTATGTACTTACGAAACAAAAAGCGAGCGCTTAAGCTAAATTGTTCATTTTGTACTAATTTGTAATCAATTTTTAAGCAAACGATTAAGAAAAAGATATTTTGAATTTGAAAACCTGAAAGAGCGAATGCACAGGAACGTCTTTTTCGTATTCGGATAAGTCGAATTGGATGAATCGAAATATTATTAATGAATGTTCCTTAAAGGCCAAATTGATTTTTTATGCAATTTTTTGCTCAATTTCTACTAAAAGTTTTTTCTAATCATGCAATTATATTTGCAATTAACTTGGTTCGAAACGATTTTTAGGATTCCGTTCACCTTAAAGGAAAAACGAAACTCTTCATCGCTTTTGTTTCCGTAGGTGTGTATAAAATCAGACCGTTCTTTCCACGTAGAAATGTGAAAGTTGCCATTATGCTAGGTCTCCGTAACATAAACATATTTCCACTATCAAAGATAATGAAATTCTTTCAGAATTGGTTATTTTAAATGGTGATGAGTTGGTTTCCTCAGAAAAGATTCTTATTGTTTATCGTTATCTCCATGGATTCCAAAAATATGTCTTTCATAATTTCAGCTGAATTTGTTACGAAGATGTGTATAGCTCAAAATATCGAAAAAGTTACCATTCCCCACTTGATCTCTTTGGTTTCTCAACATAAAATTTCTTTAAAATAAGGATAAGTAAATATTTAGACATGGATAACAGGAAAGCTGCATACTCATAGTAGCTGAGAAATGAAATTTTCTGTAATTCAACCCTTAAAAGCACTCTTACTAGTGTCAAACCAACTCTTACAAGAGCACGCTTTCGAAATATTATTGAAGTTTACCAATAATTGGTTGTGTTTACTTGAACTTGACTCGCACTTGTATGTTTTTCTTTGTAAAAAATTTATTCTATAACCAAACACGAAGAGGATTAAGAACCTTTATTTTCAAGGCAATTCTCCACAAGATATGGCGCCGCACAAAGAAACAGTTTTAAAACGAATTCTCCCTATTTTTCTCGGCTTAAAGACCAAGCTCTTATATACTGAGCCACTGCGGCGCCGAGAACTACTTCCCCCAAGCAATTACCTCTTGGAATTTTCATGTTTTACCGAATCGATCAATGTTAAAATTGTTCTATTTCAACTAACTTTTGAGAGGTAACGGCACTTAAAAACCTTCTTTACTCATTGGATTATTCAAAGAGATAATAGATTAGCCGCATCTTTAAATTGTCAAAACACCATTACAAATAAGTAAGCACTTACATATATTGCCCTCATATATTCTGTCATCTTGCTGCCTGCTTCGAAAAAAGTTTATTTGTGCTGTAAATTGGCTAATATTCCCATACCAACCTGCCTCATCTCTAGACTTGTTTTGATTTGATGTGGTTTTTCACAAATGCCTATTGAAGTCAGAACCTGGCTGCCAAGTAAAATTATTCAAGTATGAAAAGAAGCAGTGATAAAGCATTACCATATGAGCATATTTCTATAGCATTATGATTAAGTGAGAATTGCTAGAATACCGCACCGAACCAATTTAAGATAACCATTTAAAAAATACCGACTCAAAGCCAAACACATCAAAGACATTTCTGACACGCACTTTCTTATTGTTTCGCTTCTGTTGCGTCACTGCGTGTCGAATATGACGTTGCTGGCAATCGATAATTAATATTCGATAATTGTAAAACTGCTGTAGCTGTAGAAAAGCCAAGCACACAAGCACAAAAAATCTGTATTGAGCACAAGTTGCTCATTTACATTATGCTGGGTAACTCATACACAACGGCGCACACACACACACACAAATCACTCATATGGGTAGGTGTGCACAATTTAGTGCCGAGCGGAGGCGCAGAGGTCGGGGAAACTAAAGCTGCACAATTTTGCAAATCAAGCAAATTCAGTGCCATACCAAACTGTTTAGGTTAAGTGTGTTTGTAGCGGGTGCATTTACCGCCGGATGCACAAGATACTAATACCATGCCGAATATATTAGATACACATACATACTTGAACTCTCACGAAGTATAGAGAGCAGCAAATTTTTAAATATTGCTGCATTGACATATTCGCTAAAGACGTTAGAGCCAATACCAATTTGTACCACACACATACATCTATACACACACGCACACACGCACACAGGGAAAAATGCATGCACCATATTCAAAAGTCGCATACAATCAGAAAAGTGAAAAATATAATAGTATATATAAGTAACTGCCAGAAGTTTCTAACTTTGATGAACTGGAAACATTGCATTTGAACTTTATGCCGGTTCGAAGCTACTATTGAGAGCCAACATCAATGCCAATCTCAAATTTTTATTCAGTGCGACATGAACGCCCCAATCGCTTACACCAGTCGGAAATCGCTGTATACGAAGGAAACGTGCAAAATAACTGCCGCATTGCCGGTTACCAAGAAGGCAAGTGAAACTTATTACGTGGAAAGCGCTGGTTGCTATGGTGGGTGGGAAGGTGGCATGGTCATTCTACGGGCTGTTAGCTTGCTGATGATGCCCTGCATCTGCTGTTGGCGAAACTGTTGTCAGTCATTATCGTCAAAATTATCAGCAGCGAGATTGCTTTGCCACTAAGTGCGAACTGTGCTGCAATGAAGTCACTTCAGTTTCAAATACCAGCTGCTTTAAATGGCTTTAAAGCGAATATGGCGGAAAGTTAAGCACACATTTTCTATAAGTTAGCTTGTTCATTTATGTTACTGCTAGTAGCCCTGGCATTTGACAAGACTTGTATTTAAACTAACCCGCTTTTTTAATTAGAAGTATTTTCCCATGTACTGACAGTGGCCAAAATAGTTCCCCTCTATGGGGATAAATTGTATAAACTAAACTACATTAGATCAAAACGTAAAACAATTCCTCTGATACTCAAATGAACCTCCATGGTTATAATTTTTCCCCATTTTTCTTTGTTTTACACTTGTTCATAATGGGCTCAATTACTTAATATTTTAGTATCTATTAAATATCTATTAAATATTCAACCATTAGTACAAAAAGAAACAAATTCTCTCACAAGACAACGAACAAATATAGACAAAAGTCTATAAGAAAATAGCACTTAAAACTGATCATAAATCTAAAGAAAATAAAGAAAGGGAAATCTGAAAAGAAAAGAAGAATTAAGAAGAGAAGTTCTCTGAAAGACATTCATCAAAATTACTTATGACTTATACTTAGCGCCAGTTTCACAGTGGATATTTAAACTCTGATTGCAGTTTAAATATGGAATTTCAGTTTCACAGTTGGAAGTTAAATACGATTTAAATGGCCGATTGTGGATATTTAAATACGGCACAGAGTTGCAATCGAAAACAAATAAACAGCTGATTTCGGATGTGCAAGCAAGCTGCGTGGACAATATTGCAATTTGTAAGAGATCAAATTAAACATAAAACTGCATGGTATAGCACATATAAATGATCACCTAGTATCATCAATAATATAAACTGTGGATTCTTTGCACAATATCCAATAATTCACTTCTTTCGGCCGAGGAAAAATTTTTAGTTTGCGCTGCCTCCATAATTGAAGAATTGAACATATGTTTTTGGCAAGTTGTGCCAACCTTCAAATGTCAAATATTCCGTATTTAAATAATTGCACTGTGAAACTCAAGGAGAGGTAAACTAGATTTAAACTCAATTTGCAAATTAGATTTAAATAGCCACTGTGAAACCCGCCCTTAATCCAACAGGAAATATAGAAATGACTTAAAAATTATAAATGCCTGCTTTCACTGGTTATTAGAGAAATGCTGTAATGTTAGACGTTTAAATTCACTTTTGCTGGTTATTCTCCAAATATATGTCCGCAATGAATTCCAGAGCCTAGCGGTGTTAACGTAAAATAATCTTGACGAATTAAGGAAATTGTAGCTAGGGATGATGAGGTCATCAGTTATTTTTGATTTAGAAATAACTTAACTATTATAAAGATATGCTGGTTCTCTAGTGTTGATGATCTTGTGAATAAAAATACATTTGCTCGCGTTTAAAGTGCTCTTCAAAGTGACAGTGACATTTCTTTCTTTCTCCAAAATATTTATAAGAATATGTTTGCTACATTTGCAATGGTAAGAGGACGCGGTGCACTTACTATAAGGCGAATTGTAAAATATCGCCTGGTACCTCCGGTTTATATCAACATCAGAAGAATAACTTGGCTCACGATCCATCTCCTTGAGCTAGCTAGCATCACAATTGGCAACAACAGTCTAAACCGTAACGTAAACACATACACAAATACATGCACCTATCATGCATGTAGATCAGAGATCTGCAACGAGTCACTCAGAAGCAAATCGGATTGCAGCCTGAGCACGTTTTTGCTTGAACTGCACTTCATCCACACCTTCTAAAGTGTGAGCAGGACTGCAACATTTTTTCCAATCTTCAGATTTTAAATCTCCGTTCGCCTTGCTTCTCTTCATTATGTTGAAGTAGACTCACACCAAACTGAAGCTAGGCTCATGCTTCTGAGCCGAGTCTCTTCGAAAATAATTTGTATGTATGCCGCGCAACACCAGATGTTAAAAACCACAGAGCAGTGATGCCAGTTTGTAAATATAACACCTCTGAAAGCTGAAGCTGAAAGAGAAATGCGAGGGAATTTCCGAATTGTTCACTTAACAGCGCAATTTGCACCCGAAAATTTATTATGCCGAAAAGTCGGGTTCTTAGGCAGAATGGGAAAACCAAACGCAGGCGAGTACTACATTTTGCGTGCTTGAAATTTCTATTTTTACCCTTTGCTTTTTGCTCACAATTGAAAAATCAATACATGCCTGGCATACTTATGTGAGCGACTACAAATACTTGTTTAGTTTTTGTTTTGTTTTCAAATTTTAAATTGATTAAATTGTTACCAAATTTGGTATTTTCGTGCATCCCTGTATTGAAAAGATGGCATCACTGTGAGCAAACCGAAAACAACGTTATCTGTCTTTGTCGCGCAACAAAAATTGTCCGTGCAAGGCAAGGGATGGTTCGGTATGCTTCAAAATTTACTTCGTTCAATGTTCAGCTATCTTCGTTGAAGATAGCAGTCTGTGAGGCTGAGCATGAGAGTCATGTTTTGGAAGTGAAGATTTCCTGCTCTTGACTCCAAAATGCTTCCAGTCACAGCCATAGGAGTCTTACTTCATATTAGGACTGGAACTTTGGTTGAAGTGCTTCAGCATAAGTCGCAAAAAAGCGACTCGCTGCAGATCTCTGATGTAGATTTTCTAGCCGTACGCCAAAAAAGTGTCAATATTCAGCGTCATCTTTTCGCCTCGTACCGGCAGCGTGTATGCTGTCGCTGCAAAAGGAAACAACACACAGCGCCAGCGGCTTACAAGCGTTTGACAACTTTTAACCTGTAACTTTTGTGACGCTCGAAGCTGTGAAGCCAGCTGCGCTATGTACTCCTGCTTGCGATCAGTCACTGGCAGCTAGATACGCGGCAGCATTAAGCTGCAGTGCGGCGCTTGCAAAATCTTGGTACACGCCTGCGGGCCAAAATGCAACAATTCCATGAATGGAAGGCATTCATCATTTGCCATAGCAGCACAACAACAACAATAGCAGCAGCAGCACGGATGCGGATGTTGTGTATTTGCGAAATACTTCAATTAGAAGGGGTCGCCCAAGACGTACCCCTTCAAGAGGCAATTCCATGCGTACCTGCGCGCCGCCCGAGCCAGTTGGCCAGCCGCGTGCACATGCATAATGCCATGGCAAAAATCGACATATCAACATAAGTTGCCATAAAAATTCCTAAGCTTGTGGCATGTCCTTGCCCACATATGCACGCAAGCGAGAACGGCAATAGCAGCACAGACAAATCGCGCTCCGCACTACGCGTTCCACCCACTGCCTCCAAATGCGGGCCTGACTTGAGAGGATTTGCATCTATCAACACCTGCAGGGCAATTAACCCTTTCACTTGGCGAAGGGCGTGGCATGCATGACGCTCGTGTGCGAAATTTAAAATTGCCTGTAATAGTCTGCGAAGGCGCTCGAAAAATGCAAATGAAGTCAGTACCTCGACAAATGTTTGAAAACATAATTAGCGGAAAGTATGCCTACGGACTGTGGAGCTGATGGTGAGCATGTGTGTACTTGCATGAGGCCATTATGTAATGCTACACTTTTCTTCCTCAACATTCACTTTGTGGCTTACATGAAAGTGTAAAGCAGTGGAGAAGTGGAGCAGTGTGTGACGGAAGCAGTTGAATTCAGATCTGCAAGGTTACAAGGTTCTGGGCAATCTATAATTTCGTATGCTTAAACTTCACCCAAAAGATTACGAGGATATAGCGTTTCCATTTTAGATTTCTCATGAGCCGTTATGCGGTAAAACTTTCCTTGCAGTGGGCAGAAAATTGTAGGCTACCACCGGCAATACGAAATGCTCTTCAGCTTTTCTTCAACATTAACTACATAAATCTATTTTAATTTGAACGAATTTACTTACATATGTTAATTCTCTATGGGCCCGTTTTTATTAGTCACATAAGAAATGGATTATGTCAATTCTCGTTTAAACAAATGGGTCTGATGTTTATCGGACATTTGCAGCAGATCATGAATACCGCTATACCCAAAATAAAGTGGATCCAAAAATGATACACCAATTTTTCGGCATTCTATTTTCTCTAATAAATTTTAATCTGTTTAAAATTCTAAAACTATAAAATGATATTACATGTAGTAAAATATAAATATCATTCATTTGACACACAAAAGAGAAGAAAATGGTTCATTCTTAAAATCGGCATTTGGGAATATCGATAAGATAAGCTATCGATCACACATTTTTAAGAACAATATGAAGGAATCGTATCAAAAATTTCAACTCGATTATTTATCTTTTAATGCAGAATTAAGTTTATTTTGTTAAAATATTATCCCAATTTCAAATTGGCACAATCGGATTAATTTAAAAATATTGACATGCATGTAAAAGTCATATTATAAAGTTTTTCAATCCAGCCCCCGCAGAAATAAAACTGAAACAGCAACAATCCAATAGAAGAAGCAATCGAACGTACCAACTAAATTAAAGCAAGTGGTCTTTATCCTTGGGCTCTGCTGCTTCTTGATGCAAAGCTTATGTTCTATTACGTAATATATAAATTCTGCTTGCTTTTGCTTTAGCAAGAACAAAATCGCCCTACAGGTGCAATAACTTTCTCATTTAATTTCATTCCATTTTATGAATTTAAACTGTATCTAAGCAAACACACGTAAACACCACATTCTACCGACATAATACCCTTGATTGTGTAGCTTTGCCATCGCACACACACACGCACACATTCACACACACACTGAAGTATTTAATTGACGCACCGTTAAAGAATTCAGCTCGGCCACAAGTAGTTTTCTCATTTGTTTTAAATGCTTGGCACGCTCTTCAGCTGCCACCCACTTCTCCATGCATGTGCGATACAAACTGTTCTAAGGCACAATAATTGCGGCACATAATGTGTTCTCTAGTTCAATGCGGTCTTGCCTGTTTGTGGCACATTTAAGAATATACTTGTATATTAAAAATTTTCAAAAAAAGTACTTATATAATATAGCGCCACATTCATTGATCATCTTCTTCCTTAATTCATTGGAAAATTTATTGTTGCATAAATTCTATAAACTCGTTGATTATTACTTGTTGTTATTTATAGTATATACTTACTGCATTGAAAAGACCCTGTCTTATATGTGAACATAATTAATTAAATAAATTGAAATTGAAAAAAAAACTATTTATAATAATTTGATTTCCGAGGGGGTCTAGAGCCTGGAGTGCACTGTCAAGTTAACATGTATCTGTGGGTTTCTAGAGTAGCTTTGTCATGGCAAGTAATATCTATAAACAAATGCCAGCTCATCGCAAAAGCCTGGCGTCACATAAACCAAATACTTCCTTCCTGTATTGTCTCGGCCCGCTTGAAACAGAGACCCAGCAATCCTCCTTTTGGATGCAGCTCACTGCGTTAAAGGCGAAAAAATGTGGCGAGCACTTTTCCAATTTTACGACTCCCATGCGACTTTTACGTGCTTTTTCCCCACGCTCTTCTCAGATTGGTTCTCTGTTGCATGGCTGCATGTCCGCTTGTACATCGTACAATACATACACATTATCCGCATACCCATACAAGTACATAAGTCTCATTAAGACAAAAGTAGACACATGTGAAGTGACCATTTGTCGCATTTTAGTCAGGTCCTCTTGGCCATTTCCCGCCTTTTTGCACTTTGCGACTTCGAGCTGCCAGACAGCGTAAAACCACTTTAATTTTGTTTTTTTGTAGTATTCGTTTTCACACTTTGCATGAACATAAAAAAATCACAATTAATTTATATATGTATCTATGCCATTTAAAAGCGAAATTTACTGCCGGCAGAATTCTTATTTGCGCAGTAGCTCAGTGGATACATGATCGGATTCAAATGCGAAAGGTCGAGCTTGTCTTTTTGGAAGAAATATAATTTGTGTTCAAATTGTTTCTATTTTGAAGAATTGGCAACTCTTCGGGAGTATTCTTTACCATGAAAATGAAACTTCTGAGTCCCTTTCGAATATGGCTATAAAAAAAGTTTATAGGTTCTGCTAACTGGTGCCAAAATAAAACGAGCAGGTTAATATAAAGAATTGCCTGAAACAATCAAATTTAATTTCATTTAAATTAATCGAAATTGGCACATTTTGGTTTGCCTAGACGGGTGATGTCTTTCAAAACGCACTTAAATTTCAAAATGCTGGCAATTTCGTTCCAAAAAGTGCACTTGCACATGCAAACTTTCATGAGCGGTCCCTAGTAATTGTTATGATGCCTTTAACAGCTTGTTTCTCTACATTGGCTTGCTTAAATTGCACTGTCAAGGCGTACCCACCAGCACGGCGAACGCCACGACTGCCAGCTCACCCCTAAAGTATAACTCAAAAGCAACCGCTAGCGAGAATGCGTCTTCTACCAGCGTCACAAAAAAATTACATGCCGAGCAAAATGAGTCCATCGACATCGTGCTGCCACAAGTTAGGTAGGACGACAATTCATATGCGCTATCAGATCGCAAACTAAATTAAACTAACTCTTAGCTTGAATCACAGCCGCTATGAGCACGCCAGCACTTACGACTTCAGAGCGTCCGCGGCGCCGCAACCTGAGAAGCGCACTTCTGCTGGCTTGCCAAATATTACCGCCGACCTTAAGGCCTCGCGCATTTATGAATCCTTTCGGCTGCTGCCAGATGCCAAGAGCAAAGACAATGCGGCGCGCAGGCAGCGCATGAGACGTCTCTCTGACAGCACACCCTACACAAACGCCACGTCAACGCCGGCTCATATGCGAAAGCGAACTGCCTCTGCGGACATGCTGAGTCGCAACATATCTATCATTTTGGAAAATCTGCTCAAGAGTTATGAACAGTCGCAGTTGCCCACCCATGGACAAGGTAGGTGGCAGTATGTATTACCCGAAACATTGAATAAATACAAAAGGAATGTGTGCCTGATTTCAGGACTGCCAACAGTAGTGCGCACCAACATACTCATACGCAGCATGGGTCCAGTTTCGGAGCTGGATATGGACTACTCCATGGACTGCTACTTTCGCCAGTACTGGCGCGACAAACGTCTCAGCTTTCAGGGGCCCATCAAGAGCTTATCGCTGAGCATTAAGGCAAGTCTTTCTCAATTCCGTATTAATCAAATCCTTATTTATAAAGCACTGATTTATAGATGCTTGATAAAATATGGCGCCCAGACACGTTCTTCTTCAACGGCAAACACTCGCACATACACACCATTACGGTGCCGAACAAACTATTGAGATTGGACCAAGACGGCGGTATTTTGTACTCCATGAGGTAGAGACTATAACATCACTCTTCCTCAAATGTTATCATAAATTTCTTCACAGATTAACTGTCAAGGCGACATGTCCCATGGAACTCAAGAACTTTCCTATGGATCGGCAATCCTGTCCACTGATACTTGGTAGCTGTAGGTTGCTTGTGGAACCACTTGAAGAGCGCCTGCAGTATTGTATTATATGTTCTTTCCGCAGATGGTTACACCAACCGCCAGCTGGTCTACGAATGGAAGGGCCAGGATGACGCGGTTTCTTTTGTGCCCGGCATGACGCTGAATCAATTCGATTTGATCAGCATGAAACATCGCAATTCCACCTATACTCGCCGTGAAGGAGACTTCTCTGTGCTGCATGTGGCCTTCAACTTGAAACGGCACACGGGCTACTTTCTCATACAGGTACATCTATGCTACACATAGCAATGATGAGCTGATCGCAAGCCCAGTGTTCACAGGTATATGTGCCCTGCATTCTGATCGTCGTGCTCTCGTGGGTCTCTTTTTGGATACATCGCGAGGCTACAAGCGACCGTGTGGGCCTGTGTGTAACCGCCGTGCTGACGCTATCCACCATCAGTTTGGACTCGCGCACCGATCTGCCCAAAGTGAAGTACGCCACTGCACTGGATTGGTTTCTGCTGATGAGCTTTCTGTACTGCATTGCCACGCTGCTGGAATTCGCGGGTGTTCACTATTTTACCAAGGTACGTAGAAGTTGTTGCTTAGATTTCACGAAAGCATTTGTTTCGAATTAACAAACCGTTGTCACAGGTGGGCAGTGGTGAGATTCCTATCAGCGAAGACGAATGGGAGGACATGGACGGCAATGAGTCGGCAGCGGATCTGGATGCTGATCTTGCTGAGGATGATGAGCAGGAGTTGCACAGTTTCAGCGCCAAGCATAGCAACGAATCGGTGAATGAGTTTTCGGCGACTGTGCCACCGAATTTTCGCAAACGGAATGCTATGATCTGTCCCATTTACAATGTACAGTGAAATTTCCTCTACATAAATGTCGTTGTCAAGATGAAAAACACCGAATAGTTGGTAGTTTTCACCATGGCAGCGCACCCGCTGCTGTTGCAGTTGCCAATAAGAACAGATTTGAGCTGATTTTTACCAGCTTTCTTTTTGGGAATTTCAACATTGGCAACGCTGTTCTTTCTGTTCATTGGACTTTCAACTAAACTGCTATCCTCTCTCTCCGCACTTCTCCCACGCAGGATCCTACGCATATCTTTCAAGCTTCGTCCTCCCACGCCTCAACCATGGAGCGCACAACCCAGACAGAGCCGCCTGAAGTTTCAAAGTCCCGTCAGATGTGGCTCTGCCTCATTGGCGATGATAAGTTTCGCAAGCAGCGCGAACGGGATGCTGCCGTTGCTAAAGGTGAGTCTTTTCAGCTGATTATGAACAAGCTCTTCATTAAATATTGACACGGCTAGGTGCACGTTACGTGAACAGCGTCTCACTGATCGATCGAGTGGCGCGCGTTGCGTTTCCCATGTCCTTCGCCTTCTTCAATCTGCTCTACTGGCTGGTCTACGGCATGTACAAGAAGGAGTTCACCTGGTCCACCATCAAGGGCTAAGTGCCAAAGCACAGAGCAAGGGGCGCGCCGCGGCGTGCACACGAGCACATATCATGGAAGGTGCCGCAACATTAACCAAATGCTGCGTTGCAGATACAAATCGCCTGCGCATAGTTAACGTGACGTATTCAAAGCAATAACGGAGCTTCTTATCAAATAGAATATATGCATTTAATACACATACATACAAATACAAACAAGTACAACGAATGCCGCTTTCTTTGTTGCCAGTTAATATATTTACTGAATAAAAATAAATATTTGCTTAATTTAAAAACTTACTTAAGTTATGCAAGTGTGAGTGGCATGTCAACAGATGTTGCAAAAAGGTGGTTGCAGTATCCAGTATTCCAGGCCATTTTTAATTCCCCCATTAAATCATTAAAGAGTTAAATCTCGGTATTTTATAGATTATTAAAAATAAACATTGAAAACCCTGTAAAAGAGATCTAGAAAATCATGTAAACCAGTCGAAAAACTGTCAACGAGCGGAAAAGAAAACGTTTTTAAAAAGTATCTTCTACATTCTGCGTACAACTGGTGGAACCCTCCACGCAATAAACCCTTCAACCAAATTTCTTCCGTTTCACCGCATATGCTCTAAGGAAAAACCAAAAGAAGTCACTAAAAAAAACACACGCAGGTTGCAAGCAGCAACTGCTGCCGAAAAAGGAATCCTCCAAATGAGATGGTGCGAAGTTTCTCGCAATATGTGCGTTACTCGTGTTCACCCCCCAGAGGCCAGGCAGCTCAGCCGGAAGAACATAGCTTGCCGGTTGAGTTGCAACATAAGGGCAAAGTGAAAAGGATGCGTCGAGCGCTCTCTCTTCTAATGTGGCAGTCGGTTCTCCCTCTCACATTTAAGCGCGAGGCAGCACACAATTTTTCACTTAACTGAATTCACCAAAGCTAAGAATTTAAATTTAGCATGACAATAAAGGGATGTGTAGATAGATAATTGGCACTACATAGCTCAGATCTAGCTCATTGTCTTCCTGTGCGTTTGCTTTATTGACACGTCCCTCATTTGGCGGCAGGTAAATATTCGCATTTCACAAATACCGCCGCCATCTCACAGCATGCGTGAAATTGGCAGTTACTTTGGAATTTAGTTCCAGTGTTGTTGTTGCGCGATTAACTGCAAATATTTGCAATACCACTCTCTAGGATCGAAACTGAAATTTGTGTATTTGCATTATCAGAAAATATAAGCAGCTTGAGATTGTAGCGCTTGCCGCGGATGCAGGGACAAGGCCAATGTGAAACAGCGGCGTGCAAGTACACAAATAATATACAAACAAATCCTAATGTGCAAATACTCCTCAATATGTTTACAAGCACAAATAAGTGTATCTGAAGGGGCGCGGAATTGCTGGTAATCACAGTAACGGTACATAGTAGCATGCGAAGTCAAACGGCTTTGGAAAAATTCATAGCATAAATTGGTTAACAATTATCTGATTTCTATAAAAGAGGTGCAATGTTTAATGGTGCCGACTTAGAATTCTTAACCTCTTTTGAATTTGGTGGCATCTAAAATTTTCAACTGCAGTTTTTTTTTGTAAAAATATCTTTTTAATAATTAGCACTCCCGAATTTTTGAAACCCAAAGATTTCTTTACATAAAATGTTGATATAATAACTGCCGAAAAATAGGAAAATAAAACTATGAAACTAAGCCAAGCTCTGATGCTGCCATTTTGTGGGGAAAAAAATTTTTCCAAATTCTTTTGGAAGAAATCTATGCACAGCCAGACGAACGGATTGATCGCAACAAGCACTTACCTAGGAGACGCACTTGAGCTCAAGTCTAGCTTCACTTGAGATCCAAGCCAAAGCCATTCCCAAAACAAAATTTACGTTGATTATCCAATAGAGATACGGTTGGATCTTCACTTGACCTGCGGTGTATGTAGAACTATTAATAGCTACCCTATTTCATTTAGTGCCGAAATTATAGGCACAAACCAAAACTAGTTTCAAGATTTTTTAACTCTCAATAACTCAAAAATAGCTTAGAAATGACTCTCCCACTCAAACAATTTTAGCTTTTTCTTATACTCTCTTTAGGGTCCGAATTTCACTTAATAAAACCTTCCACGAATCCAAAGCCATCAAAACTGTGTCCTGCATGCGATGCTGCTGCAATAACGATGTTGGACCATGTAATTAAATAGATTTTAGCTAAGATGTTTTATGAGCTCAACTGGCATTAGTAGCCGAATGAGACGGGATTTGTGGTATCACCACGACTGAAGGAAAAACTCGAAATATGTCTTATGAATTATTTTGCTATGAAACATGCGATGCAAAAGAGCAAAAGTTCGAACCAAATTAATTTTCGCAACGCAATACATTGAGATGCCTCTGCTTTGGAATACTCTGCTTTTTGTTGCGGCAGAGAGAATGATGGAATGTGTGTCGGATAAACCCTGTCTCCTAATTTTGCCACTTTGTTTTGGTGTATGTATGTGTGTGTATCGGCGTAAGAAGCGGAAGCCAGCAGACCATTATCTGCTATTTTCGCTAGACATAATGACATGCCCTTAGCACATCCGCTTTGGAATTACTCCAAAATTCAATTAAATGGCTTGAGCATAATTTTTATAATGATTGCCTGTAGATGCGAAAGCAAAGGCTAAATAAATTAATGTAATTATATGAAATTCAATTAAATTTAGTCATAATATTTTCATTCTTAACAAGCCACAACTTTTTTGTTAATCTTACTTTAAATAAATATGAAAATATTTTATTACCAACAAAATTTTAAAGCAGCAGTTGTGCTTGAAAGTACATATCCATTGTAAATGTTTGAAATTGACAACTAGATGGCGCTGCGAATACTCTCATATAATTTTGTAACTGTCAGTCGGACAGACGGCCGAGTGATAACGCGCCGAATCTGCCGAAATGCCAGTCAGCTCTCGCAGCGTTTGACATTTTAATTCGCTGCGGCACTGAGCATCCTTCGCATGCTGCGTGAGCACAAAGAGGTTCCTGCGGCAGCCCAGCGAAGTCGCCTGCATTCGGCAGTTGGTGGTGAAAGTGTGCTAAGCTCGCTGAGGAGCAACGTTCGCGCTGGTGCGGAAGGCAAAATTAGACAGAAAAAGTGTAACAAGCAAAAAGATATAACGGAAAGCGACAAAGTTTTAAAATTAAAGTGTTGACCCACACACACACGCACGGAACGCTTTTACAGGAAATGTGGCAAACGGAAACGGGCCGATTCTGAAGAGCAACTAGCATTAGCAGGTGTTCGAAGCGGAGCTGGCAGAGTTTGCGAAGTGCTTCTGTCTCGGTTTGAAGGTGAATTTGACAACAAATTTGCTGATTTTGCAAATAAAAAAGTATATAGTGAAATTAAATTAAATTTGACTTCAATTGAAGGAAAAATATTTTCAATTGAATTTCGTGGCATAAAAGTAAGAAAACTTGAGCTGCTTTGAAGCGAAAGCAGAACTAACACATTCAAACAGCCATCCGCGACCGCACACACACATACGTACATACATACGAAGGCGATACAGGCATGCAGCAGCTGCTTTAATTGTTGTAATTGTGTTGTTTCTTATATTTTTGCATATGTTGGTATGTAGTATGAATGCATGCATGTGAATGTGTTTGTGTGCAAGTGTCTGTGCCTGAGTCTGCAAACGTGTTTGCGAGCATATGCACAATGCCTTGAATAATATTGAACATCGTTCTGTCCTTCAAGTGTGATTCGAGAAGCAAAAGTGCATAATGTGCAACAACAACAAGAAAGAGCAACGAGAACAACAAAAATTAAGAGTCATCACTGCTCTAATCCGAAAATGGGTCAAATTGCAAATGTCGCTGCGGTAGCGACAGTGGCGGCAGTGGCAGTGAGGGGGCGCTATCTGCAACAGTAGCAGCTGTTGTTGTTGCTGTCGCTGTTCTCTCTCTTTGGATATGAGCTATGCTGCTGGTGCAGCTGCTGTTCTTGGCTCTGTGTACGTAGCGTTGCTCTTTCGTTGCATTTTTTTAGGGGCAAACACTTTTGACGCGTTGATAATGCATTCATAATCTGCTTGTTGTTGTTGTTGCTGTTGTCATTGCTGTTCACTGATAACAATTATACGCTGGAAATTATGCAAATTTATTCTAAGGCGCGCGCAAAGTAAAGTTTCACCCACTGTATTTTGTATATAATGTATCTATAGCATATTTAAGTGGCATGGCCATAAATTTGTCAGTTCTCAACGAAATGAATAATAAAATTGTGTAGAACAAAATAAAATTAGATATATGTATGCATGTATATGATACATAGATTAAAGAAAATGTTCCAAACCAAGAATGAAGGAAAGGCATTTAGATAAAGCAATAAATTAAAAATATAAAAATTTTTTTACTTCGGACAGCCACTTTTGCCCCTATTCGCCTTACTCCTGATAACCATCTGCATACTCGAATGAATTCGTTGTACCATTTTTATAACCCTGCAAAGAGGTTCAAAAATACGCAAAATGATCGAAGCATATTTTCAGCACATTAATAAAGAGAAAATGCAGATTCTAATTTCGAATTAGTGGAAAAGCATCCCTTAAATTTGTCTAATTTCTCATTTAGAAGAATAATATTCAATTTCAGATGTCATACAAAAAACGGGGCATAGTCCGCCCACTATATAGGGGGTAAACGAAAAATCCTCATATCATTCATAATATATAAACCAGAGTTTCTAAATTTAGTCACTTGATTGCTGCGAAGAATTCTTTTAAAATTTTCCAAAAATAGCCATGGTCCGCCCATCATTTAGACAGTAAAACTAAATAAACCTAAAATTTCTAAAGCATTCATATTTGACATACATAGGCCTATTAGAAAAAGGGCGTAATACTCCCAATATTTAGGCGATAAATCTAATACACCTTTGTACATTTTCATTTATTTCTGTGGATTATCACCTCACTCAGTAACTTGGTTTACGGTTTTACTCTGTCGGTGAGAGCCTACTGATGCTTTCATACATGTTTACACCAAGTTTATCTCTATAGAAAAAATTCAAGTTTAATGAACAGAAGGCCCTTCTAATTCAATTCATTGTCAAAGCTTGGTCCAGCCCTCATTATCTCAGCTGCTTGCATTTAAATACGTCCGCTAATACGCTCAACGTAATAAGTCACGAAACAATGCTAACGCGCCTTGAGCTCTAGCCACAATACATTTGCATTTATCATATGCTTATGTATGCGTGCATCTGTGTACATGCACTTATAATGTGTAGTGTGCATTTTGTGAAAGTGCGAACCGGATATTCATTTTATATGGAATTTTAAATTTTTCTCGCATTCCGCTCAACAGCAACTCACACAATTGTGAAAGAAATATAACGTAATTATGCACTTGCATGAAGGTTTCGCACAGACAATACAAATGCAATTCCCAGCCCCCTCGACAATGGTAGCTTTGAGTTTTAGCGGAATAGTGTATGGATGCGTGTGTGCAAGTTGAATAAACCTTTGTTTTCGCTTTGTTCCTCTTTAGCACGCAATGAGCAATGCGCTCCCCACGGCGTATGAGTGCCATTAAAGACACCCTCACGTTTTCACTTTCAGCTTGGATAATGTACGTGCCAAGGCGCCTCAGCGTCAAATATCTACGCAGCAGCAATAACATCAGCAGTAAGAGCAGCAGGACGGCAGCAACAGCAAGAGCAAATGCATAAGTCATTGCATAAATCCCTACTTCCATGTCAAGCTATTCCGACAGCTTGAGCTTATCTACGAGGACCCCTCTTCAAGATGCTCCGAGTTGTGGGCCGGAGCTTGGCCTGCAGTTTAGTCTTAATAATGTTGGTGCATCTGCCCACTGTGAGGTGAGTAAATATATATATAGCTACACATCCGGGCACATCTTTTTAAACTCCAAACATTTGTCAAACTGCATCTCATCATCACATGTGATTTTCCATTAACTCTCGTAGGTGAATTTAAAACACTGGGGCAAGTTTCGAAAAGAGGCAGCTATTATCCTTTTGATTCTAAAAATTTGCTTTTCTCTGTACTTCTCAGTAGTTTTGGCACATATAAATCTGAAGGTCAGAAACGTGTGTTTACGACATATTTTGAATATTCTTGATTTATGTTGAGCAGATCCCATGGGTTTATAACATTGCAGATGTCTTCCAAAAAAGCTAAAACTCCACGTGATGGTGGCTAAAATTACTATTAAAAAGATGGCTCAACAGCCGGCGAATTAGGCTTACGCCTATCTTTCTTGCATTACCTTGTGTCTGAACGTTCAATTTTAGCACAAATTAACGGGACCTACATATTTATTTCATAGCGTTGTCTGAACTGGAAGCTTTATTACCCTCTTGTTTTGTGAAATGCTTTTTTTTCATTGCAAATTATAGTATCGATGAGTTGCCGAAAAGCTCGTGAGGGACGGCACCGCTTGCATGAAAGTTTCTTTTTTATTAAATGGCTTGAGTCGGCTGGGATATGAACCAGCGCATCAGCGACCAAGCACTAAGCACTGATTGTTTCTTTATCGAAATTTGAAATATAAGCCTCCCTTTCTATAATTTTTTTTATTTCTTTTTCTGACTAAACCAAAATGTGCCCCATCCTATAATCCTCTTCTGTGGATGCACACGCTTTTACAGGTCATTATCATCCTGTTATTAATAACTTATTTTTTTATCAAATCACCATCCCATTTCAGGTGCAACAGAAAAGAAATGGCTGCTGGTCGTTTGGAGAACGTTACACAGACCATATCGAAAATACTACAAGGTTATGACATACGATTGCGCCCCAATTTCGGTGGTAAGTGTGCAAGCAAAGATAAAAGCCCAAAGAGTTGCAAAATAATAAAAATAGCATCAAGAACTTGCTCTAAGTACCACTTTAGAATGGGATTAGCCGGCTTAAGTCTTGTTGAACTGATTTAATTTTTGCCCTTTCCTTTACTGTTTGGTATTTGCATTCACGCTCTCACTCTCCCTCCCTCTCTCTCTCTTTCCCTCTCTTTATCTTTTTATCGCTTTGTGCAGCGGATCCACTGCATGTGGGCATGGATTTGACCATTGCCAGCTTCGATGCCATCTCAGAAGTTAATATGGTATGTAGTTCATTGCAATAGCAGCTAGCCCTATCTCTCTCTTACATTCATACGCACCGACATCCACATCCACACGATCATTACAATACAGTCAAAACATAGACGGGCATTTTTTTAAGGAGAATCTATTTACATACATCAAACTGTTTTCTCATGCGAGCATAAAACGTTGCTGCACTTTTTGCAGCTCGAACAAAAAACGAAGCATCGCCTCAATTTTATGAAAGAGCACTTGAAGCTCGCTAACTACCACTTTTATACTTTTATGTACTGCCTTTGGTTTTTGAAGCTTTAGCTGCAGATGAATCACTTTAATGCCAGTCAATTGAAGTATTCGCTTAACAGAAGCGAACAAAATGGCAGCAATTTTCGTTAGGAATAAAGTACAAATATAAAAGGCGCTAAAAAGTTTTAAAGTTAATGAATTTTTTTATAAGTAAAGAGGCCTTGGGGGCCAGGCTAATTAGACACTGGTGGTTTCTTATACAAATATACGATACATATTTTGTAAAATTGTACTACGTCTATGAAATATCCTACAGAAATGTTTTGCATTCGTTTCGGCGAATATTTGCTCGCTTTCAATATTTATATTCGTATTCTTTAGTACAGTTTTATTTAATAAAACACAGATTTTCAGTTTTTATTACCTACAATAAATCGACAATCCATCTCGATGACTAACACAATTTGATTTCTTCTCACCCTACTTCTATCTCTTCGATTCACTCTGCCACAGGACTACACGATTACGATGTACTTGAACCAGTACTGGCGGGATGAGCGTCTTGCCTTCAACGCATACGGACCTTACTACGACGACGACGCAGACGACGATGGCGTCAATGACGTGCTTACTCTGTCGGGTGACTTTGCCGAGAAAATCTGGGTGCCAGACACATTTTTTGCAAACGATAAAAACAGGTGACTCCTGATCTAATAATGCAATAGCAAATCAATTCAGTCCCTGACGACATCTGCACACGTTTGCAGCTTCCTGCACGATGTGACCGAACGCAATAAGTTGGTGCGTTTGGGCGGGGACGGCGCTGTCACCTACGGCATGCGCTTCACCACCACTCTCGCCTGCATGATGGATCTGCACTACTATCCGCTGGACTCGCAGAACTGCACTGTGGAAATCGAGAGTTGTGAGTATATCCCAAAAGATACCGAGCAAATAATACTTGGAATAATACAACATTACCTTCCACTCCATAAGACGGCTACACCGTCAGCGATGTAGTGATGTACTGGAAGCCGACGCCTGTGCGCGGTGTTGAGGATGCCGAACTGCCACAATTCACCATCATCGGATATGAGACGAACGACCGCAAGGAGCGCCTGGCCACCGGCATCTATCAGCGCCTCTCACTTTCCTTCAAGCTGCAACGCAACATCGGCTACTTTGTGTTTCAAACATATTTGCCCAGCATACTCATCGTCATGCTATCCTGGGTGTCCTTTTGGATAAATCATGAGGCCACCAGCGCACGTGTCGCTCTGGGTATGCTTCACTATCGTTAAATCGGAATTTATAACGTTTAACGCTCCCATTTACAGGCATCACAACTGTGCTCACGATGACCACCATTAGCACTGGTGTGCGTAGTTCCTTGCCAAGGATTTCCTATGTTAAAGCCATCGATATTTACTTGGTTATGTGTTTTGTGTTCGTCTTCGCTGCGCTGCTGGAGTACGCGGCCGTCAATTATACTTACTGGGGCAAACGTGCTAAGAAGAAAGTGAAAAAATCGAAGGACGGTGAGGGCAGAAAAATAGGTAAAAGCGGTGTCAAAGCATAAGGACTGTATTTGTTAGACAAATTTGATTAAATTAAGCGAAAAGTCTTATACAAACTTTCGAATGAAAATAAGAACTATCTACAAGCGCATTCTCTCTTGCACTTTAGATTTTGTATACATAAAATTCTACTCTGGTCTATGCAATTCCAGAAATTTACAATGCAATACAACAACAGCCCGCCAGAAATAATTTTCGTTCCAAAATTCATTCTAATCTAAAATTCACTTTTCCTAAAAAATCAAATGTTCACAATGAATGTATTAATTAAAATGCTAAGTTCCAAGGTATTTGTATGGTGACCGCGAGCATTTGGGGTGGCAGATACTCACAGCGCGAAACGGGCACTAGTTTTTTCCTTAGTTCAATTAGATTCTTTTTACAAAAACTCAAAAGAATAAATTTTTTGAAAAATTATCTTATATATAAAACGCAAACTGACTAAAAAGCGTTTGTCTGGCTGCAGCCTGCTGCCTGCTGTCCGCTTTCTGTCTTTTAAGACTTTAGACAAATGAAAGCCAGTTCGTTGTGTAGCCCATTGGGTAGAGGCGCGCACTTGCATTCGGTAATGCGGTAGGTCATGGGTTCGTATCCCAGCTGCGCAGGTTTTAAAATTTTTCTTTTTTATCTTTTTTATAAGCTTTTTTATTTTTTACTTTGCTTTGCCTTTTATTGTTGCTAATTGTTTTACTAGCTGTCGTGTATACAGGCACACACGACAGGTGGCCCCCACTTGTTTCATATAAATATAAGTATAAACCTGAAATTTTTCAATGCAAGCACTATAGGGGTATTCCCTATCCGGTGCAATTGGTCCTGCAAAAGAGCAAAAGCAAAATATTTTTCCACCTTTTGCATACACAACAACAAAACACACTGGTTTGCTTTTGCATTAAAGTCACAATTTTCCTAGACCAAAATCCATTGCGTTTAGTGGAAAATATTTGATGCAAAATATGAGCATAGTTGCCAGCTTGAAAAGTCGCACTTATTGTTGTTATAAATATTTACCCATGATTTCGTTTGCTGCATTTTCAATTAAGAAGTCGCTTAATTGTTGTTTTTCGCTCTTTCGTGGCATTTTTTTAACACTCAAATAAAACAGCTGTTTGACAAAAACATTTGCAGGGATTTCACAATCGGTCGTTCCCGATTATAAAAATGCCAAAGAAAAATTATGCTTTTGCTTTTACATTCGCTCCGGATAAGGAATACCCCTTATATGTAACAAAAGTTTCAAAATGACAGATATCGACAGAAAAGTATTTGCAAATTTTCAGGATTATTAACTTTATCTTACAGTAGCGATATCATCGCCATATACTGTAATAAATTTCGAACTTCCGTTCTTTTATTTGCCGTAGGTAAAACAGACAAATCCGAAACGTGTTCAACAGCCGAGGACATCATCGAACTGCAGGATGTGCGCATGAGTCCTATACCTTCCCTGCGCAAGGCCAATTACAACAGCACACTCGATTCCATAGGCTCCGAGACACTGGACTTGGCCAAATTTCCGCCTAGTTTTAGAATCACACGCAACTACGGCACCAATCGCAGCAATTTGCGTTACCGTGGACAACGAGGTAAGTCGCACACACGATTTGGGCAATCCTATCGGAACTCTCGCTCTGCACAATTCCAGGCACTGCAGGTAAACCACGCATGCTGCATGCCCTTAAGAAGGGTGCGTCCGCCATCAAAGCCACCATACCGAAGATCAAGGACGTCAACATCATCGATAAGTATTCGCGCATGGTGTTCCCAGTCAGTTTTATGGCCTTCAATCTGGGCTATTGGCTCTTCTACATTCTGGAATGATAGCGGTCGATGACACTTCACGCCGAATAGGTTGTTCCCTAATAGTGTGTAGTGTTCGAGCAGTTTGCCAGCAAAAACCACAAATATTAACTGACTATTCCAACGTGAGCAAATGCATAAGAAAAGAAGCACAAACATCAAACAAATTGAGATAGAAACCAAAACAAAATATGCCATAATTGAAATTGAACCAATTTATATCCACAAGCAAAATGAACTTTTATCTGAAACTGATGAACCAAACTGAATGAGTTCAAATACCAAAATGAATTTTTGTAAACCCTGTACTCGTTGTAATGAAAATTATACATCTATGTATTTAAGTTCCAATGAAGTGGGTGAAAGTGGCAGAAGAGGTGATATGGAATTTAGTTCACAAAAATTGGATTAACATCAGTAAAATTGTACCGAATTGAAACATAAAGTCTATGTATATGGAGATTGTATGGATATTTTATGTAGTTGGGATCATGTTCGTCCGCCCTGGGAATATGTGCATATTGTGGCATTGTGGCAAACATCGGCATGTGTTTTGAGCGTAAAAGCTTCTCAAAAGTAATGATCTGACGAAGCATATCGAAATGATGAGTGCCACGTTCACCATTTTATTTCCGACTCCACATAAAGATTTAATGCCAAGCGCCATGGTAGTGTAGTATAAAACGTTAATATCCCGAAATGCTGATTGCTCAATTCAAATTTGATTGTGGATTGTTATACCAAAATTAAAAGATACTGTAGTTTCATAACTAGTTAAATAATAGCAACCTAATATGTAAAAAACTAAAAGCTGAATCAGTGATCATGCCGTAACTAAAAGCTAAACATTAAAACGGACATTATCTTTAAATTGTTCTTAATCTTAATTGTCTTAAGGAATCATAAGATGACAGATAAAATTGCAAGGAAAACTCATTCTCCTCATGAATAAAAGTGTAAAAATTAAAACAAAAAAACTGAATATCTTTTATTTTACGACATTATATCAACTCTTATCTGCTTTCGCAAAGCTGCGGCCGAAAGAGAGCAAGCAAGTCTAAGAGAGTGTCGACAGGGTGTAAGTGAAAGAGTGATGGCGCAACTTAAGGAGTAAGGCCGCGTACACATTAGGGATCAAATGATAATTGTAATATTTGTTTTCCATTGTAAATCCAAAATAAATTCTCTCTCTTACAGTGGCAAACCAAAAGAGACAATCATCATTTCATCCCTACTTGACACTATAGAAATCAAAAACTTTAAATAATCCAACAAAGATTAACCATCATCGAGGCACTGCAGCCAGAAAAATTTCTGAAATGAGACGCCTACATGAAAGCTGTTTATTTTTAACTTCTTTTTGACCTAAACGTGGAAGCGCAGCAAATCGACATATGTAGGACTGCACTTAATTACTTATAAACAAGCAACATTTTAAATTCAATTGCCTTTTTTAAATTCCTTTAGAAGTTTACAACAAATGGTAATCATCTTTGAGCAAATATTTTGCTTAAAGGCAAAAATGATTTTTCAAACGCTGCTCTCCTACTCTTGACCCTGTCTAACAAACAAAAAATTAAGAGTTGGCAATGTTATGTGGTGCACACAAACACACATACCGCCCTAGCTCATGTTAACCGAGACTAACATGCATAGACGAACGCTTTGCAAAAGTTAACAAAGAGTGAATGAAATTTCCACTAGAATAGAATCAAATGGCGAAAAAAGTGCGTAGGTGAAATCGAATTTATTAAAGCAACAACAAATCTGGTTGGCGTGTAAAAGCTGCAAGCTTGCGCGAATGTATAAGTGCATGCAAGGATGTGTGTGCGAAGTGACTTTCATGGCAGATAGAGAGCGCCATCAAGCCAAGGGGCTTTAAAGCTCAAAAACTCAAAATAGACATAACATCTCACACACACACACACACACACACAGCTACAGTTGTGGCCACGTAGAAAGCCTACTGAAGGCGAAAGGGTAATTGTGTCAAAAAGCTATCGCAACTGCATAAATGGACCACTATAAACACACGCACACGCTCACACGTAGGCAAAGTAGCTCACACGTACGTAGTATGCAAGGGCCGCTCCGAGATTTTACTCTCGCTCGCTCGCTGTGTACCCTGTCGTGCCGTGTCGTGCCCATTCGGCCGACCGACTGCGAGTGGCTGAAAGCTTTTTCCATCACGAAGGATACAGCGCACAGCATCTGCATCTGTATCTACATTTTGTCGTGTAGCAGGGAACAATCGGAATCTACGCGTTACTAGAGAACGTTACGGACAACTTTTCTGCGCGGTGGACCAAGCAAAAATTTCTCCCATGCAAAAGTGCAAAAACTCATTCAAAAAATCAAGTGAATTCCATACTAATTGCAAAAATCGATTGAAAATACTTCTCGCGCGCAGCCAAGTTCAGATACAAAGCAGAAATGCGTGTGAAAAATCAGCGTTTCAGTGCAGTGAAAATTATATAAAATTTGCAGTGTGTGTGCGCAAGAAAGTGTGGCTAGAAAATTTTCATGGCAAAAGGCAAACAGCTGCTCCTACTGCCGCAGCTCGAGCTCTGTGGAGCTGTGGGTGTATTTATGGGGCATTTGTGTGGATACATACAAGTTGACTGAAACGCGAAAAAACGACACGAAGACATTTGGCCAAGTTCTTCGCCTCCCAAAAAAGTTAAAGAAAATTTATGATCCAGTGCACAATTTTTGAAACAAAAAAGTACAAAACGTTCAACGATTTCATATGCTCAACAAATATTTGCGCTGACTTGCTGCTGCTACAGTTCAAATCCAGCCCTGCCTCAGCCTATTCTGCTGGCCCACTTGTGCACCAAGCGAGCCAGCCAGCCAGCAAAGAAGCACACGCCCTTCTGCCTTTGCTCGTGTGTGCGCATATGTGCGGAAACTGCTACTAAGCCAGCAACAACAAACTGATGCAGTTACAAAATTATACAGCTTCCAAGGAAACCAACCGAGGCATTGAGACACACGCCCTATTCTAACAAATTTTCGAGTAAAATTTTAAAAGCCCCAAAATTTTAGCTATTTTTGGAAAATGCTAAGCATCCATGTACGTTCGGTCGCAGATTCTGAGATACGATGAAACGTGGCTATAAGAGAAGACGAAAGGGGGTCTTGCCGATTAAACGTTAAAATCGGCTTACCCGAAAACGCGTAAAAAGGCACACGGGCAAAATTATTAACAAAATTAAAATAAAAAACAATACCAAAAGCCGGCGTACATATTTTAAAAACTGAGACAAATTCCAAGCCGAGCAGAATATTTCGTCTTTTTAGAACCAATTTTTCAGCAACGCCACATTAAATCGTGCTGCGAAGAAAAGCGCGACGAGGCGCGCGGCAAAGGCAACGGCAGACCGAAGAGCAAAGGACACAGAAATTGGATTTCTTCAACACCCACGCACTTGTACACGCAGCCAAGTGAGAAACAACCTCACACACAGCCACACGAAAATACACACACACATTAGCACAGCAGCGCACAAGCGTAATCCTTCTTACACGTACACACTCCAGGAGCAGGAGCAAGCGCATACATACGCACCCTACGGATCATGTATATTTCCTGCTTGCTGCTGCTTTTCGTGCGTTTGGGTAAGTTCCATTTATGTACTTTTGAAAAAAATACTTATAGTTATGAAAAATAATGTTGTAGTTTGCTTTAATAGCATCTCAACCTAATCCGCAGCACCCGTTGAGAGTGTTTAGGAAATTCTATCAAGTTTTTTTTTCTGTGCGCATGCAAAAATGCAAGCAAATTATAATACATATGTATATAGTTAAAAGCTCGCTTCGTTTGTTTGCCGCGCGATAAATCTGAATTTTCAGCACTAAATCCCATTATTTTCCGCCCAAGTCCACTCGAAAGGCGAAACTTTCACACAAAACCTCTGACCATAATATTCTGAAAATCTGCGTCAAATGCGCAATTAATTCCATGCTACTCAGAAAATTCTGATAAAATCGTAGTCTAGTTTTTTATTCTCGTCAGCTGCAACAGCTCATAGTCAAATAGTTTATTAATATACACAGGAATTTAATTGCATTTCAATTGAAATAAGTCCTCTGGAAATTTCAGTGCCATAATTTCTTCATAAGCCATAATCGATTCTGAAAAATATCACAGAGAGAAAGTCAAAGTGCTAAAGCGAACATTTAATAGGAAAAACAAGTATTTGATTTCAAGGTTTCCCTTGAATAATATCATGCAGTTTGCAACTAACAGCTAGAGATGCCTTCGCACAAAGCAGCAAATTGCGTCGGATGCTTAAATTGTTATATTAAAATTGATTCGCCAGGACTTAAATCCATCATTACACTCATCATTGAACCCGCAAATGTAAAATGTGATTAAAATTTCAATTTTCATAATTGACAACTTAAGTTGCATTGTTCCAGTCTGTAGCTATTTTTTTATATACATACATACTTTATTTTCTTAATAGCGTCAACGAATTTTATAATATAATTTAAGACGGAAAAATGAAGCTTAAACATAGAGTAATGAGGATTAATATTTCAATTATGTCCTGTTATTCTAATAGAAGCTATTGGGACCAAAATCACCTGTTGAAGTCGCTATTTTGAGAAAAGTAAAATTTCCGGTATTTTGACCCTCCCCCCTTCGCGTTTTTTTCGAGAATTTATAATACATAAAACTGAAGCGTTATAAATTGTAAATGTACCTAAGATAAAGGCTGAGGAGCCCTTTGTCTTTAAATCGGCGGTGTCAGGGCATTTATCTGTTCCTGAGAACACCATGTACTAATGCTGTTAATGTATGTGGAATCGGATATGTATATATAATACGTCTGTAAAAATTGCAAAGCGTGAATATGTCAAAAGTTCAAAGTTTTAATTTTTTAGCAATAATATGATGCCCTCTTCCTTTATCTTAGTTAATATTTATGTTTTGTCAATAAACATGACATTCTTATAACTTCGAAAAGAAAAGCAGTAAAAAACATGCATCAAAGCTTAGGTACAATTAAGTTAATCAAGAGTAGCACTGAAATTAAAAGGCAGTTTTTCGTAGAAGAGAAATAAACTTTCATGAGATTAGAAAATTTATAAAATTTTACTAAACATCAGATAATTTAGTACACAATTTTATTAGAGGAAACAACATAAAAGCATCGAAAGATTTAAGAAATCTTACAGATATAGGTACATACGTGAAAGAGATGCCTTTTTGACCGCGAACGCGAAGGTCGGTTTATAAGGGCAATATTTTTTTTAAGTTTGGCCGAAGATCGTCTACGCAAATTGGACTTGGATGCAGAATTACTGCTTACCGCGAAGCAGAAGTTCGTTCCATGGCAGTTTTTTTTATTCATGCTGAAGATCATCCACGAAAGAATGTATGAAATAATTTCGACATTTTTCTACTTCTATTTTTTTTAGTTTGTGTCTTTGGAGGTTTAGATTTTGACATTTAAATTTTTGATCAATACTACTGAAGTCACAAAGAGTATGTTCAATCTTAAAAAAAACATTTCGACACTAGACGTAAGATTATAGATCTGATCAGCCTCACTAATGAATTAACATTTCACAATTTGCAATTTACAAAACAAAGCACAATAATTGTAGTACTATCTTAGCCATGACTGAGACTGAGACTAATACCAACAGAAATAAATTGGAGTAGCTTAGGACTCTACTCTACTTGCTTTGAGTTCAAAAGAGTCCAGAGGAAACCGAACACTGATCTTTGAAATTATTGCCATTATTCGCATAATACAAATAGGAAGTGTATATGTATTGGTAACGTGAATGCATGCATAAACATACATATGTATGTATATGATAAAAGATGAGCAACAATTCAGAACGACAGCTTGTCATACTTGGCTCATTTGGTGAACCATTCTGCTAATGTGGCCGCAAATGTTGTTGCAATCACTTCCATTGATTCTAATTGCCGATGCGCAAATTAAGCATTAACGACAGCGAAATTGTTGAAAATATGCGAAATTAATTTTAATTTTGCATATTTACGGGGGCGTTGGAAATGCGCAAATTCATTACGCCCCCGTACGTCGGTCGGCTGTCGTCCATCAGCCGCGACGTTACAAAAAAACGCGAATATGAACAGTATTTTACCATTTTACCTGCGAAAAATGCCACAAATCGCGAATTGCCAACAAAGCAGCAACAAGAAAAACAGGTCGGTTGGCCAACAACAAAAAAAACGAAGATAATTCAGACGAACATTTTTTTTAAATCTCGAAACAGCAACTACAGCGCACAGCACAGCATCCTTTCATCCTTGCACAAATACCAAATTGACATTGGCAGGCGTTTAAAGCTCTGTTTGTGAATCAACAACACACACGCACTACCTAATAGCAGCACAAGAGCAGACGGAAGAGCGAATGAGTGAGCGCTTAAGCGCTTGCGAGAGCGAAATCGTCCTTTCGACAGCCTTGTCCTTGGCATCGCGAAAAAAGTTGCGTGTTTTCGTTTTCCGTCTCGTTCGCGCTCAGTCCCAGTTCGACCGACAGGCTTTCCTTTCCTTTTTTTGTGGGCAGCATGAACATGAGCGTTTGTGTGCGCGTCAACGTGGGCCAAAGCTTTCAAATGTTAGCTTTGTGTGTGTGCTTTTTTTGCTAAATAAATTCAAATTCAAATTCACTGAATTGTCAGTTGGAATTTTATAGAAGCAGCTATAAGGCGGGAAGATCAGCCATTATACATAAAAAATGTTTGGGAAACTGATGGTTATGAAAATTATTTTAGCAGCAGTTATGACCTCCCATCTAGTGACTTCAGAATGACCTTAGCTCTTATGAGCTAGCATTGCTGCCATCAATCGTTCTTGGAATACTATATTCATATCTCTCCCCCGCTCTCCTCTACTCTCTTCCCTCTCACCACTCGCGCTCACGCTTCTTTTTCTTTCCTTCTCCCCCACCCCGCGCCATACATTCATATGAATGATTCGCATGTCCACCCAGTCAAAAACAACAAAAATAACTATTTGAATGACAACAACTAAAAGTGAAAGTCCATAAAAATTTAGACGCATGCGCTCTCCCAAACACTTCATATTCACCTTACGTGAATGAGTTGCCGAACTGCTAACGAAGCTGCCAGCTGCCAGCCAGGCTCCTGTGTATTGCTCTCGCAGCTCGCTGAAGCTGAATGGGGGCGGCTACTGCGCACTCACTGGAGTTGTACGGAGAGAGGGACAGCAATTCGGGCTGAAGATGAAGTGCATCAGCTCCGTCGGAAGAGAGTTGTTGGCTGAAAAGCTGCCGTTCATTCATTAAAAGTCACAGCCTTGCTACGCGCAACTGCGGCAATTTCGGTAGAAGCTTCCCAGGGGTGCCAATCTCGCTCCCCATCCCTGCAACCGCTGCTGCACACCGCATTGTTTTTGTTATAATCACTTGTTGTTGCCTGAAGTTTTTCAAGTGTAGAATAAAGTGCTTTCGTAGAGCCGAGCTACTTTTCAACCAGTTCTCTTATTGTGCCTTCTTCTTGTTTTTTAAAAATAATATTGCAGCTCTCAGCGAGGATGGTGGCGAGTCCGCGTCTGCATGGCCGAGCATATCGGGCATTCATACGGAAGTCAAGCATGGCTCAGCGAGACAATTTCTGGGATCGAGTTTCGTGCGCGACGATGTCGCGTTTCAGCACCAACAACAGCAAATGCGTTCGGGCGGTCGGAAGCAGAAGCTACAGCCAATAAAGTCCGAGCACCAACATCAGCAGCAGCAGCAACAGCAACAACATGAAGACGATCTGGAGCACTTTGGGGAAGAGGACGCTCTGCTGCATGCCTCCGATTTCCCACCACACGAAGACGCTGACGACGACTACTTCGGACCGGAGCTGCCCCATTATGTGCATGAAATTTACACGACGGAGCCGCTGCAGCCACACGCACCCATTTCGGCGGCCGGCAGCTATGCTGGCGAAGCGCCACGCTTTCGTGGTCGCGGCGGGGGGCGCACTGATCTCTACAAAGTGAGCGAGACCGGCGATCGGCGGGATATGACGCGCGGCCGCGAAGGCTACATCAACATGCTGCACACCAAGGAGAAAGTGTTCCGGCCGCACATATCGCTGATACAAGACGAGACGCACTTGGCCAATCCGAATGACGGCTACGGGCACGAGTGCCGCAATGTCTGCGGCGACATGCAGTGGCAGTGCGCCACCATGTGCACCTGCATCGAGCAGTCGGAGCGCTGCGACAAGGAGACCCAGTGCGAGGACGGCTCCGACGAGCTCGACTGCGACGCCGTCGGCGACATGATGTCGAAGCTGCAGCGCGAGTGCGAGCAGACCGGCCTGCATGTGATGTGCCCCAAGACCTACCGCTGCATCAACAAGGACTGGCTGTGCGACGGCGACGACGATTGCGGCGACTACTCGGACGAGACGCACTGCGGCATCATGCGCACCAACTGCTCCGACGACCAGTTCGAGTGCCAGAACGGCTTCTGCATACCGAAGCTGTGGCAGTGCGACGGCGAGAACGACTGTCGCGACTTTTCCGATGAGGCGCACTGCAATCGCACCAGGTTCGTTTGGCAGCAATGGCGTTGCGGTCAGTTCCCGTTCTCATATGCACATGTTTTGTTTGTTTCTTTGTTCCACAGCTGCACGGATGAACACTTCACCTGCAGCGATGGCTATTGCATTTCGATAGCCTTTCGCTGCGATGGCGAGCGCGACTGCAATGACAACTCCGATGAGCAGAAGTGTCCGGCAGTGATCAACAGCTGCCCCGAGGGCGAGTTCAAGTGCCGCGGTGGTCTGGGTGGCGCTGGCGGCCCCAGCGGGCACTGCATACTCAATCGCTTTCGCTGCGATGGCGACAACGACTGCGGCGACTGGAGCGACGAGGAGCACTGTCCGCAGAAGCCCTCGCAATGCACCTCCAGCGAGTACAAGTGCGTCGACGGTACCTGCATTCCGAAGCGTTGGAAATGCGACAAGGAGCATGACTGCGATGGAGGAGAGGATGAGAACGACTGCGGCAACATGAGTCCCACGCATCCCGCCACCTGCGGCAGCGACGAGTTCACCTGCAACAATGGACGCTGTATTCTGGTATGTCCGGTCATCAATTGGTGAAGCCGTCGGGTTTTAACTTCCTGCATTCATTCCAGCGCACCTGGCTCTGTGATGGTTATCCGGATTGCTCGTCTGCGGAGGACGAAGTTGATTGTCCGCTGCAATGCGATGCTGGGCAGTTCCTGTGCCCCGCAAAGAAAAACATTACCAACTTGAAGTAGGCGCTCTTTATTCCAACAATTTATAGTGTTAAAGCACTTTTCCTCTGAATTTCCACAGAATTTGTGTGCACCAGAAACACGTGTGCGACGGCCAGAACGACTGCCCGCTCGGCGAGGACGAACTCAATTGTCCCCAATCGCGCGAATGCACGGACTCGCGGTGTGAGCAGCTCTGCATAACTACCGCCAAGGGCAGAGACGAATGCGCCTGTCGCTTGGGCTTTCTCATGCACACAAATGGAAGAAAGTAAGTGTCCTTGAACCTGTTAGCTTCCATTCCACATACAACATATATACATGTTTATTTTGTTCCCTCTTGCAGTTGCACTGACATCGACGAATGCGAGTACTTCAGCAATCCGGTCTGCTCGCAGAAGTGCGAAAATAATCACGGCTCCTTCATTTGCTCCTGTGAGTCGGGCTATGTGCTGCGACCTGATCTGCGTACTTGCAAGGCGATTGGAGGTGCCATGACGTTGATCGTCGCCAATCGCTGGGATATACGACGTGTCACCTTGAGCAACAATCGATACACGGCCATCGTGAAGGGCCTACACAATGCCATCGCGCTGGACTTTCACTATCGCAAGGGCATTCTGTTTTGGTCCGATGTCTCCACAGATGTCATTAAAATGGTGTACATGAATGGCACGCGAGTGCGCGATGTAATCAAGTGGGGACTCGAGTCGCCAGGTGGAATTGCCGTCGACTGGGTGCACGATCTGCTCTTTTGGACCGATTCCGGCACACGTCGTGTGGAGGTTTCGAACTTCCAGGGCAATCTGAGAGCGGTAATTGCAGCCAACGATTTGGACAAACCACGTGCCATCGTCATACACCCCGGCGAGGCATTGGTGTTCTGGAGCGATTGGGGTAATTACTTCATTTCATTTTAGTGCATCCAATATAAGCTAGCGCAACTTTTGACCGATTTCGACACGTGCAGGTCCCAATCCGAAAATCGAACGCGCTTGCATGGATGGCTCTCAGCGGCGCATGATCATCAGCAAGGGCGTAACATGGCCGAATGGTCTGGCTATTGACTATACCAGCCACAAATTGTATTGGGCGGATGCTAGGCAACATGCCATTGAATCTTCCAACTTTGATGGCACGGAACGAGTCAAAATTTTGAGTACGCATCTACCACATCCGTTCGCGATGACAATATTCGAGGACACAATGTATTGGACGGACTGGAACACCAAGACCATAGGAGCAGCCAATAAAATAACCGGAAAAGGCTTCAGATCCGTGCATGAGAACTTTCACTTTCCAATGGACATACATGCCTATCATCCAGCTAGACAGCCGGATTATGTAGATCGCTGTCAGAAGGATCGTCGTGGCTTGAGAGGCGGCTGTTCCCATTTGTGCTTGCCCAATAAGAATTCGAGACGCTGTGGATGCCCCATTGGTCTTACCTTAAAGGAAGATAGGTATGTTGGCAGTAAATGCAATCGAGTTGGATAAGGTAACTAAACCCGATTCATTCCTCGTTCAGCAAAACATGCAAAAACGCGCCGGATAAGCTGGTGCTAGTAGCTCGGCGGAAGGACATACGCTTGCGACCACTCAATTCCAAATCGACAGCAACAATTGACATTGATATGATACTGCCGTTGGATAATTTAAAGTACGCCATTGCGCTGGATTGGTGCAGTGAAACGGACTTTATATATTGGACCGACGTGGAGCGCAGTTCCATCAATAAGGCACACCTCAACGGCAGCTACCAACAAAAAGTGGTGCACTCCAATCTCATATCACCTACCGGACTAGCCTTAGATTGGGTTACCGACAAGTTATACTGGACGGACCCAGCGACGAACCGCATCGAAGTGGCGACAACTAACGGCAACATGCGCACTTTACTGATCTGGGAGAAACTGGATAAGCCGCGCGACATCGTTGTGAATCCAATTGGTAAGTGCTGGCTTTCTTTAAAACATCTCTACTACCATTTCCAACTATGTTCTTTTTATCTGTGTTCTGAGCAGAGGGTTTTATGTTTTGGTCGGACTGGGGCGAACAAGCAATGATTGAACGCGCCAATATGGATGGAATGCAACGCGTTATTATTTCGGCCAATAATCTGAAGTGGCCCAATGGTTTGGCCATCGACTACGACCAGCAGAAGTTGTACTTCGTCGACGGTGGCACCAAAACTTTAGAGAACATGAACTTCGACGGCACCTCGCGTAAAGTGATATTGGGTAAGATCTAAACAAACTATCCGAATTCCCTCCCTCTTAAGCAAAATTATAATCCGCACAGGGGATTTGGGGCATCCATTTGGTTTGGACATCAGTGAGAGCCGGGTGTATTGGACTGACTGGGACACAAAGTCTGCCTTAAGTGCTGACAAGCTCACTGGAAAAGACATCATCACTATCATAGCCAACACGAGCGATCTCATGGATATACGTGTGTTCCATCGATCGCGCAGGCGTGTTCATAACGCTTGTGGCCAATTCAATGGCGGCTGTTCACATCTGTGCTTGCTTAATCCCACGAACTACACATGCGCCTGCCCTGTAGGAGTCCAACTTAAGGTATGCCTTTCTAGTGCATGTTCTCACTCCATTTTGATTAATTCGGTATTCCTATAGAATGACCTGCGCACATGCTCGGAAGGTCCAAGTCGTTATATAGTGTTTGCGCATAGAGTTGATATACGACAGATTTCGCTCGATTTTGACCACCTCATCGATGTGGTGCTACCTCTGCCGCCCATCACCAATGCAGTGGCACTGGACGTGGACAGGCAAACGGGTGTCATATATTGGTCCGACACAATAGAAGACGTTATTATGAGCTCCAGTCAAGATGGTCTGCATGTGAACAGAGTTATCGGCGAAAGCTTGGATAACCCCGATGGCTTAGTCGTGGATTCCGTGGGCAGAGTGGTAGGTTGAATGGTGCAACCAAAAATCAAATGCGGTATTCACATTTTTGTGTGAGCAGATTTATTGGGCCGATGCGGGTCGTCATACGATTGAGGTGGCCAATCTGAATGGCAAACATCGTCATCTAATCGCATGGAAGGACTTGGAGTCACCACGCGGCTTAGCCTTGGACTATGAAGCTGGTTTGATGTTCTGGACCGATTGGGGTCACTATCGTAAAATAGAACGCGCCCATATGGATGGTGAGAATAGACAACGCATTGTTACTTCGAATTTGGGCTGGCCAAATGGCCTTTCGTTGGATTTGACAACGAAACGTATTTACTGGGTTGACGCGCAGCTGAAAACAATTGATTCCTGCGACTATACTGGCAATCAGCGTAAGCTGATCATGTCGTCGTTGCATCATCCATACGCCTTGGCTGTGACGGATGATCATATTTATTGGACCGATTGGAAGTCTAAGGCGCTGCACATGGCCGAGCGCAAAAATATCACAGCTAAGAAGGATGTTATGGAGAACATTGATGGTCTAATGGATATCAAAGTGATCACGGTAAGTGCAGGTGCTGATTTGAAGTGGTTTAAATCTTCAATTTGGCTGCAATTTCATTAAAGGTGAACAAAACCTTACCGCCCAATGTTTGCGGCAACAACAATGGTGGCTGTTCCCACCTTTGCCTGCGCAATCCCACCGGCTTCTCATGCAAGTGTCCCATCGGCGTCAAATTGAAGGACGGCAGTCAAACCGAATGTGAAAACCTGCCGGACGTAAGCTTCCTCCAACCGAACTGAATTCCGCTGACACCAAACGCTCAAATTTCCCCGTGCTTTTCACCTTACAGGACTATCTCATTATTGCACTACGCTCGGGCATTGGCATGATATCTCTGAACACACTTGACTATATGGACGTTGTGTTGCCCATCGCTGGCGTGCACGGTGCCGTGGTGCTGGACTACCATTACCGCAAGAACTTCCTCTTCTTTGCTGACGTCAATTTGGATGTCATACGTCGCATCAACCTACAAAATCTCACCGAAAGTAAAATTATTGTCAACTCGGATTTGCTAACGCCGAACGGCATAGCTGTAGATTGGATTGCCGACAACCTGTACTGGTCAGACACGGACCGTAAGGTTATCGAGGTCGCACGACTAGACGGCAGCTCCAGAAAGAAACTAATAGTGGATGATATGGGCGATCCACGTTCACTGATTGTGCATCCAAAGAAGGGGTAACTGTTCAGCTATTGACGATTGCCTAAGCCCGGGAATAATTCCAATTTATTGCTTGCAGTTACTTGTTTTGGTCCGACTGGGAATCGCCAGCCAGGATCGAACGCAGTCTCTTGGATGGATCCAATCGCACTTTAATTGTGACCACCAACATTGGATTCCCAACTGGTCTTACCATCGATTTTGAGTAAGATTGCGAAAATATGAAACTTTTGGTAAACCGATTACATTTCCTTTGTATTAAACAGTAATCGTCGACTGTTGTGGGCCGATGCATTGGACGACAATATTGCGTACGTGGACTTCAATGGCAAGCGCCGAACTAACATTGTGCAACTTGCTCCACATCCCTTTGGGCTTACTATGGTAAGATCTCATATAAACTCTTTACTGTGCCTCTGTCACAAGCTTCTTGATTTCGTCACTATCTATAGTTTGAAAAGAGTATCTACTGGACGGATTGGTTTAACAAGTCCGTGTATCGTTCGAGCCGCATGTCACGTGGTTTTGGCAATCCGGTGGTCATTCGCGATGCACTTAGCGGCGCACTGGACATACGCGCTGTGTCGCTCAAGCGCCAAGCAGAGGAGTGGAATCAGTGTCACCAGGACAATGGTGGCTGCACACATCTCTGTCTCTTTCGCGGTATTGACTACATTTGCGCCTGTCCCGATCGTGCCGATAATCGAGAGTGCTTGCACACACCGAAATACCTTGTTCCGCGTCGCGTCGAAGATCATGCGGCTGATTATCCGGACGAAGTGACTGAGAGTGGGGCGGCCCACCCTGACGACCGACACGACGATGAGCTCGAAAGCAGTAGATCAAATCAGCGAGAGACTTTCATACTAATCGCCAGTGGCGTTGTGGCGATCATGCTGGTCATCATAATTGCCGCCATTCTGCGTAAGTGTTGTAGAAGTCAGCGGAAAGGGAAAAATGTGTAAATAAAATCTGATTTCACTCTCTCTCTCTCTCCGCGATCGTAGTGCTCATGTTCAACTCGAAGCGTGGCAAACCGAAACGACACTCACGCGGCTCAAGTCGCTCAGTTTTGACCTTCTCCAATCCAAATTACAACGTGGATGGCACGCCGATGGAGCCGAAGACGAACATTTGGAAACGTTTCAAATACGATAAATCACACGTAAGTTGCATTTTATGTTACGCTCAAAGAACAGTATCTAACTCGGCACTCTGTTGCGCACTTGAAGGAACGCGCCTATGAAGAGCGTAGCCTCACCACAGAAACGGCTTCGTCCAGTCTCTTCGTGCCGACACCGTCGCCAATGGCATCGCCATCCACCAAAAATATGCAACTCACCACACTCTCAACCATAACATAAGAGGGCAGCGAGAGCAAACCCGTTTCACTGCTGTAGCATAAGAATGGCTTGAGCGAGAGGATGCTATATCAAGAAGCGGAGCAAGGCTAGAGGCAGAGGCAAAGGTATACCGCAGGAATGTTGTTTCTAAAACTAACACAAGTGCTGGCAAGTGAAACACTTATTTTAGTAATAATTTATGTATAAAGCAGGCAGAGAAATTTTGGAACATAACTTAGGTCTAAATTATTATGTTTACTAGAAGCCTCTAAGGTAGCGCGTAAATGTCAATGAGTTGAGCAAATGATTTGAATGTATTGTACATAGAGCAAAGAACTCTGAAGGAAATGAAAAAATGCACGGTTGTTTCTAAACGAAGAAAATCTAACAAGCTTAATGTAAATGTTGTAAGAACCTTATTGATTAAGGCTCTATAGTACTAAGGAGAATAGGAGCTACTGTATCGAGTTCTTAGAAGTGTTCTTTCCGGACTGAGCACAGGAGTTACTAAAAATGGCATCTGTGGAAATTTCCGTTGGAAACTGAAAGACTAGTCTGCTAATAAAGAACATTTCTAAGATCAGCTGAGCACAGCTATTGTGGCTTACGCTCTTTAAATTGTGAAGAATTTCAAAATAATGTACTGAATAGCAAGTAAATTTAGTGAAAATGCATATTCGTGTTTATGATTGGCTTGCAAATGCGAATTTCTATGAGACCGGCTCACTTCTGCAACTGGCGCTAGCAATAAAGTTATTGATTATCTGTTCATTCCATTAACCCGAATCAAGCTAAAACTCTTTATAGAATTTTTCGGAAACATTTTACTCAAATCGAATCAAGGCGCGACTAAATTGACGCTGGATGGATTCGGGTTGATAACAGCGCAGCCAACTCTGAACTGTTGAAATTTCTTTGGCATAGTTGTGGGATTGATGCCTGTCATGGAGTAGTTTTGTCTGTTCGAAGTTGGTCTGAAGCTTACAATCTTTTCATATGTAAACTCGCACCCATCGTAGGAATACATAAAGGATCAATGTTTTTTAAGAATTTTTAAGAAAACTTTACACGAGAATTGTATTTTGAATATAGGCAAAAAAAATTTATCGAAATATTCATGTGTTTCAGAAATGTTTATACATTTGATGCAAACGGTGTACGCGGGTTAAAGTTCGGTAGTACGACGTTAAATGAAATAGTATTATTTATTTTGCCGCCATATAAACTTATACATATATATTTTGAGATTTCAGTTCATACATTATATATGAAGCACAAGTGCTCATTAGATTAGAGATCAGCTTAATATTTTTTAAAAATATACTTGATTTTCAATTCTGAGCTCTTTTGCACTTCTTTCTTTAAAAATTAAAAATGAAATCGCTTTTGTAAGGTACTGTATTTAGTAGTTTAGAACATGGCGTTGTGTTTCTTTACATCACATTTGAAATTATTAAAATTTAATAATTCTTAAGTGCAGTGCACAGTTGCAGAAAATCATAGAAAAACGCGAATATACAATTTTCGAATACTTTTTGTAAATACTATAAAATACTTTTACCAACTGTTCTGATACTTCAATAAGCAAATAACTTGTACATGTACGTAATGAAGTAATACAAAAGTAAAGTGAATTAGTGCCAAATAATCAGCAAAGTAAAAAATTAATTTTGTATATTTTAAAGTTAAGTCGCAGAGCCATTCAAACGTGGAAGAGTTTGCGGTTTTCCATATAAAAATTGAAGCGTTTTTAAGATACCTCCCTCTACCCAACAAGAAAAGAAAGCGAAACATAACGAAAATGTCAAACATTTTTTTGTACATATTAAAGTTGTTAATTACTTACATAATTCTAACTGTTTTCTATTTATTGCATATTAGTGTTAGTATTAGAAATAAGACTAAAACCAAACGAAAAGTATTGAAATGAGTCGCTTGTAAAATGAACCACTGCGAAAGCAAATGCATAATCCATACAACTACATGCATACACATACATATTTTGTTATAAATGTTTTGCATTAGCATATATGTAAATGGACATTTCAAATTTGTATAAAGCTATATTTAGTGATTTAATCAAAATTTTGGTGGAAATAAGGCATAAGGCAAGCTATTGCAAATAATGTTGCTGTTTTTATTGTACAACAATGAAAATGTGCAAATCATAAAAAACTTTGTTGATCAAATTTTATATAATTTATAGCATAGCATAGCGTAAGTGAACACACATGCAAGTGCAATTTTGCCATTTAACTCAGAACAGAATGCAAAGCAACACACAAGCATTTAAATGTTATGCAATGTAAGTAACTCGATGAACTGCATACATAAGTGTATGCAGAACAAAGATTGCATTTTGGCTTTTTTTTTCCCCGGGAAAACTCTCAACCAAACTAAACGAAAAAAATTTTTAAGAAAATTATTTGCTAGAGTACATAGCAATTAGTCGCTGGCCCGTTGTCTGTCTGCCTGTCTGTCGCCAGTGGCGCTGACCCCGGGCTCGTTACGGCAGTGTCACTGGCACGAAGCGCCAGCAGCGAGGCCATACATATTATGTTGTACTGTAGGCTAGTTTATGCAAGCACAGGGCTGCAATCGCTAGCAATCGGTCAGCATGCACGCATTTCTTTTATAAGCACCGTTAGCCAAATCAAGCTTAAATAAGAATTGCCAGTATCTTCTGAGTGTGCGCAGGAAGAAAGTTTTGTACAAAAAATTACATGAAATGCACTTGTACAATTTATTTTTGTAATGGTTGTAGTACAATTATAGAGACGCTGGCATGCAAGCAAGCATAAGAACAACAAACAAAATATTTATAGTTTTGCGAAACAGAAACTCGCCGCTGCTTGCATGTAAGTACCAACAACAAAACCAACAAACTGCTTAAGAAAAGCAAACTAATAACAACAGCATTTTTAGGAATATGCTGAAATTGCCTAACTCCATATAATGAATACAGGTTGTTGACATAATTTGAGCGGAGGAAGGAACAGGGAAAGAGCATGAACTGTTGTATAGAAATTTATTGTTTAAACATATCCATCCATGATTGAATAAGCCAACAACTATGCAACAAGCCAACAAATAATAGCGCGAGCTGCTACTAATTCTACTAATACTACTGAAAACGTCACACTCTGGTCACTTAATGACTACTTATACTGTACTGTACTGTACTCTACTACACTGTACTGAACTATTTAAAATATGTACTACTATGCGTACTTGTAAGAAAGTTTCCTTTTACTTGCTTCTAACCATAATAATGGTTGAAAAGCAAAAATCAAAAGCAACAACAACAACCGAAATCATATTTCAACCCTCAATTACACCAACTACAAAATGCCCATAGCACTGAATTATGTGTCGCTCAGAACTTTATTATGTATGTACTATATCATAAAATGCAATAGTATGAAATCATAAATACAGATTTGCAATAACCCATAATGTTGCAGCAACAGAACATTTGACAATAAATTAGCAGTATTTTTCAGTCAAAGCTTTTAAGTTTAAAATTTAACGAATAACACCAAAATTTCAATTGGAATCTTCTTCGAGTACAATAGCCAATTTAACAAGGTTTTTATTAATTAATGTATTTCTCATGTATTGATGGTGTTAATAGATGTTTATCTAATCCCGTAACAGTAATTATACTTCATTTAAGAGCCACTCATCGGAATCGCAAATTCTACTAATTATTTATGCTTATTGTTCGAACAATTAATTTCAATTGCCATCGGCATCAATCGCTATGTAGGTCAAAGTTATAGTTTCGGTATCGGTCAGATATCGCCGAAAATATTCGTAATTTTAACTTAACACAGTGGAGTTCATACACTTTCTATGATGCAAAGAAAGTTCTCATTTGATCAAGTGTATTCTCTAATTAATTAAGCTAACTTTTTAACTAAAGAAGACAGTTGATTTTCAATTCAGAGTGCTTGTGCGCTTGTGCATTATAGAAGAAATTTCGAACTTCTTTCTGTAAAATTCAATTTCGAATACTCTTTGTAAACAATTTATTTGAATTTTGTTTCATACAGAACAATACAATTGTTGTCTTTTCCATGGCAGCAAATCCGAAAGGATTCACCTTACAATATTTGCTCATAAATGGTGTTCCCAAATGTTGTGATTTACTTGCATTTTAATTCGAATGAACGATTAAATCATGTGTGCAATTATTGCCACTAGCAAAATTTCAGAAAAGTTTAGTTGATTTTTGAAATAGTTTAAATTAATCTAATTCACCACTATCATTTCTTTTCTGGCGAGTGTCCAAAAGACATATTTTTAACCAACTGGCACATTCCCTATGAACAAAATGATAATTGAATGGCAATCAATAGTAATTGTAACGGCAGTACAGCGCTGTAAAAGTTGAAAAATTGTTAAAAGTTAGGAATCGCTCCACACGCATAATTTTGCCGACTTTCGGTGTCGGCATCGAGCAACAAAATTGAAATCGATCAGATTCAGCCAGTGATTTATTTGCCGTCCCCTTTCTTTGCTTTCAATCTAAAGCAGTTCTGAACGGCTCATACTCAGGATACTCACAACCATACATTCCATAAACAACAGCAAGTCACCTTGCTCAGTTTGAGGCACGGCCGTGAACGGTCCATCGCAATCCCTAACATCTCAGCCACCACCATGAGTAGTTTCTCCCCTGCAATTGGCCAGCTTCTGCATTTGCTACCAATGCAGCTCCGCACTATCCGGTCCAAACTGTATTGCCAGTCACTCGTTCCGACTACACCGCATGTTTCGCGTATTTTTCTGCTTTTGATATATTCGGCATAAACAAGACTGATTGAACAAAAGAGAAAATTTCTACTTTCTTTTTCTAACATACAAACCAAATAAAAACAATCTTATAGTAATAGCAGTAATCTGCCTTACATTCTCTTGTTTCTATGTTTAAAATTGCATTTTAGTGTTGTGATTTCACAGTTTTTAAACGTTTTTACTTTCAAATCCAGCTCACAAAATTGCAAACATGCAATTTGTTTATTGTGTGCATTGAATGCAATAACAACAAAGTACTACAAAATTATAAATCAACAAAAATCATTCGAAATGAAAATATAAAGAAATATTGTATTGTATATAATAAGAAGTTAAAACAAATTTTCTTATAAAAAATAGCATCTAAGCAGATTTAGTTTTCTATATTTTAATTTTTTTTAATAAAATGCATATTAGAGAGTATTTTTTATTATAAAGTTCGACAATATTTGATTATATATGTATGTATATGAAAAGAGAAGCGTGAAAAAAAACCAAAACAAACTAGGTTATATGACACAAACATACACACACACACACACAAGCCTAAGGAAATAAATATATGTAACTTGTTTGTAACAATTCTCAGAAATATACAACAAAATGCAAAACATCGCGATTTTGTTGTATTATTTCCTTTGTGAACTTTTCAATCGAATAAATGTTATTTCTTTGTCAACTCCTTACACTTTTTCAAAAATATAGACCTAAACTGAAAATAAGTATGCCAGAGCAAGCCTTTCAGACAGCCATTTACAATGGATGCATGAGCGAAAAACTTGTTGATTAAATTCTGCGTACAAAACAAGAAAATCCTATGCAAAGCCTGAGATCTTAAATCTTCTGTAGAAAAAGTTAATTTCAAATGTAGAGCAATCCGGTGTGCTTATGTGCAGAAGAAACTTGCTGACAAAAGCCCATTTCCTGACTACTAAATAATAACAACAATTAGACGTCTCGTCCTTCAAAACATTTGCAAGCGTATGCATGAGATGAAATGAATAACGCGAGTGCTTATATTCAGTACCTTCTGTCTATAATTTTCGCGAAAATTTACTTTTGATGACAAGCCCTTCACTTGTCTATGATACCCGTCGTGCATCGATAGATTAGTATTTTTAGAAATAGCAAATGATTTCTTCGCTCTACTGAAAAATTGTGTTTTGTATGGAGAGCGTAATGAATATAAGTCCTCGAAGTCACAAAATTTCTTCATATGTAAAAATATTGATGAAATCTCAGGTTCAAAGCAATATTTATTTACTTCCTATTTGTTGAAAAAGATTTCACTGGCTTACAATAGCAACAATAATAACAAAGCAGTTCTTGCGCGTTATAGTGCAATTATTCAGCACGAAACAGATACAAATTCCGAAGCCCTTAATACGTCACTAAATTTAAATAAATACGCCGAAATTGTTAAGCAGTGGTGTGAATAGTTTTGGCGCCCAACTGCTTGCTGTCGAAGAAAGGCTGAAAGCGCATGCAAAACTAGAACTAAAGGAATTGGAGGAACGTCTTCGTCAACATACCGACAGTTTGTTCAATCGGCTTGTCAACAGACTGGAAAGTGAAGTGGGCTCTCTTCAAAATAAATTCATCGAGAGTGATAAAAAAATACTCTCACTGGAGGAGCAAGTAAGTTCACTCACTAAACGGTGTGATCACCTTACCCAGAAGCTGAGTGAAGGCAGCAACAACAACAATATTAGCAACAGAGTCGATCACTCTTCGGATGCTGTTCTCTTCGGACTCCCTTTGTCGATTGAAGAGAATCTCAAGAGCTCTTTCAATCTAATCTGCCGCTTCATCGACTTTCAATCGCCACCTGTCAAAGACATCTTCCGAATTAAGTCGAAAAACAACAACCCAAGTGCTGTTGTTATTGTTAAATTTTATACACCATACGACAGAAATCGGGTGTTAAAGGCTTTTGGCGACTACCGCCGAAAAGCTAAAAAGGCAGTTAACCTAAGAGGCGTTGGCATTGACTCCGACAATAACATTTATGTGCATGAAAGCATACCAGCTGATACTCGGAGAGTGCTTCAAGCTGCGATTGTCAGCAAACGCAACAAAAGAATTTTTAATGCGTTTACGTTTGGAGGATCTGTCTTCATCAGATTGGAAAAAAACGGAAAGAAGATTCAGGTTAACAATATTGATGAGTTGCAGAATGCCATTGGTGCAGCTGATGCTGCTAGTGCAGATTAAATACTATAACATTGTTTTTATTTTTATTTTGAATATCTTATTAATTAATAACTTATCGTTTCATTGCTTATCTTTTATAATACTTCCATGCCTTCTATTGCTCTTCTTCTGTTTCACTATCCATCTCTATGCCTATTATGATGCCTACAGCTGTGCTACTTTTATAGTTTCTTTAGGTTTGTACTATAACTGGTACTAGAGATATCCATAAAACCCTGATTGACGTTCTTTGCAAGCAACATTCGGGGCTAAACATCATACATTTTAATTCTCGAAGCCTTAACGATGCAAAGCTTGATTATGTCAGGCACTGCTTTGAAAATTCAGCTGTTGATGTTATTTGTGTTTCCGAAACTTGGTTTCACAAAGACATAAATGACTCTCGGTTGAATATGCTGAACTATAAACTTTTTCGAAATGATCGAAATGATAAAAAAGGTGGGGGAGTTGCAATATACTGTAAAAGTAACTTAAATGTTAAACTGTTAGGCATGTCCAGTGGTTCTGAGGTGGAATTTCTCAATGTAGAAATTTATGATAATCGTACAAAAGTTTTCTTGTCGTGTGTGTATAATCCGTATCGTAACTGTTCTCTGGACCTATTGTTTACTACATTGTCGAATTGTGCAATTGACTACGATCACTTTGTTTTGTGTGGTGATTTAAATATAAATGTTTTATCTAAGGATAATCTTGTTAGTCATTTCCTCGATCGTCTTACTGAAGTAGGGCTCCAAGTAGTAAATAACAGTATTCCTACACGCTATGCAAGCAATGCTTCTCCAAGTCTATTAGATCTTTTTGTTGTCTCAGATGTCTCTACTGTGTCGCTTTTTGACCAAATATCGTTCATATCTGACCATGATCTTATTTTTTGTTCCTTGAATATAATTCTGACACCAGCTGTAACTGTAAATACCGCTTCTTTTCGTAACTACAAATTAATCGATTTCGATTCGTTGCATAATGACCTGTCCATCATAAATTGGTCCGAATGTTGGTTCGTTAGCGCTGTTAATGAAAAACTGAATATCTTCGCGAATAAAATTTTTGAGTTGTTTGAGTCGCATGTCCCATTAACTACTCACCGAGTCACTAACCGAAGTTGCCCCTGGTTTACAAATAATGTCAAATTAGCCCTGAAAAAACGTAATAAAACATATAACCGCTGGAAAAGAAACCCGACAAGTTCTAATTGGGAACAGCACAAAAGAGCTAGAAACGAAGCTAACTACACTGTCAAATTGGCAAAACGCATTTTCTTCATGTCCAAGCTAAGTACAGCACAACCTTCCAAAAATCTTTGGAACAATTTAAGAAGGGCAAGAGTTTGTAATGTGAGTTCTGATGATTGTCGGCTTGATCCTAATATTCTAAACGATTATTTCACTGCCACCTCCACGTCAAAATACGATGCATCAGTTGATAATACGAAAATTGTTAATGTCGTTTGTCCAAATAATTTTGAGTTTTCTGCTGTAAATGAATGCGATGTTGCCCGTTGCGTTAATAATATAAAATCAAATGCTGTGGGTGAAGATGGGATACCAATAAAATTCATCAAACTCATTTTACCGCACATCCTTAGCCCTTTGACACACATTTTGAATCACTGTGTCACAAGCTCTTGCTTCCCTGATGCTTGGAAAGCAGCGACAATCATCCCAATAGCTAAGAAAACCAATGCACGTGACCCGTGTGATTTTCGTCCGGTAAGCCTTTTATCATCTTTATCGAAAGTTTTTGAGTCTCTGTTGAGTGAGCAAATCTCGGAACACATCAGAAAATTTAATCTTATGTCCCCACTTCAATCTGGCTTTCGGCCTGGTCATAGCTGCTCCACAGCTATTGTAAAGATCCTGGATGACATCAGACTTTCATATGATCTGGGGCACATTACCTTGCTTTGTCTGTTAGACTTTTCAAAGGCTTTTGACTCGGTTGACCATTACATCCTTTGTCAAAAACTAGAGCTAAATTTTGGGTTTTCTAGCGGGGCGGTCCGTCTGATATATAATTACTTAGTAGGGAGGACTCAACGAGTTAGGGTGGGAAATAGCCTCTCTGCTTTCAGTAATTTATCCTGTGGAGTGCCGCAAGGCTCAGTCCTTGGTCCACTTTTATTCACGATGTTCCTCAATGATATTTTCAACACATGCCGTCATGTTACAATGCATGCATATGCTGATGATCTTCAGCTCTACTTGTCCAAGCCAATCAGCCTTGTTGAAGATTTATGCACTGAAGTAAATGAAGACATGAAAAAGCTCGAAGATTGGTCTAAAGCGAATAAGCTTAGCCTTAACCCCGTCAAATCATATGTCCTGCCGATTTCAAAATCTAACTACTCTGTTTCAAATATACCAGGAATTATTCTGAATGGTGTAGCCTTGAATTTTGTCGAAAAAGTTAAAAATCTTGGCTTCTTTATAAACTCCTCCCTGTCTTGCGTAGATCATGTAAATTCCGTGGTTTGTAAGGTTTACTGTACCCTACGGAACCTAAGGTGGACTGCATCATTTGTGCCTGTCGAGACCAGACGAAAGCTAGTGATCCAACTCATAGTGCCAATCATTTCCTACGCTGAAGTTGTGTATAGCAAACTGGACTCTAGGTCAAAGATTAAGTTACAGCTCGCTTTTAATAATGCGATCAGATATATCTATGGTCTGAAAAAGTTTGACCACATTAGTCATTTGAGCAATCGAGTACTTGGTTGCAATGTTATTAAGTACTTGGAAGCCAGAAACTGTATTTTTCTGCATAGCTTAATTTATACACAAACGCCTGATTACTTATTTAATAAGCTACAGTTTTGTAGGTCAGCTAGAAATTTAAACCTCATAATCCCTGCACATAACTTTTTAAACTCCGACAGACTCTTTTTTGTGAACGTCATCAGATTGTGGAACTCGCTTCCTTTAAATATAAAAAGTATCAAAAGTAAGCACAGCTTTAAGTATGCTATTTTCCAACATTTCTCCTGAACGTACAACATTTCTTCTTCTATCTTTTCCCTCTTTTTCTAACCTATACTATATCTCTCTATATTAGATAAAACTTTATTGATAAAAATTGTTAGATCTTTTATTTATCTAAAAAATTTGTAATTAATGTCTAAGTTATTTTTAATTATCCCTTATATTTTCTGTGTTGATTATTACTCGTTGTTATTTATAAGATATACTTACAGCATGGAAAAGACTCTGTCTTATATGTGAACAGAATTAGGTTAATAATAATAAAAGTCAAGAAAACCAAGCGAACGAATAAACGAACGAAAAGTGCATCGGAAGCCGGGGCCTCCAGATGTAAGGCTTCAGAATGCACGGGGCAGCTGGCAAGCGAAAGAAACTTCTAGTGCTCTAAGTTGAGATAAATCAATATTGCTAAATAGACTAACAATAAATGAATGAATGGGCAAGGCTACGGCAGGCAACTGCATTATTGAGTTTAAGCGGAGCTGCAGGAGAACAATTGAAATAAATGTATTTTAAATGTTAATAAAAAAGGAGCGCTGCTCATTGTTTCATTTTCTAAGTTAGAGGGAAGGAACCAAGAGAGACCGCAAGACCAATGTCCTAGATGTTTGGAGACCCTAACCAAAAATTCCGCACGATCCAATATAAAAATGGTGTCCTTATGGAAAAAATATATATAGTTCATTTAGCAGCAAGCCCGTAGATATATTTTCATTGCCTCAGTGAATTAATTTTCGTTGATTTTCTCTTGGAACAAAAACCGGTAAAACGTAAAGTTATCTCTTTATTGGCTCAATGACTTAACTTTTATTGGTTTTTCGTGGAACCACTCTCGTTCTGCGGTAAAACTTTTTGTAAAAATAAGAAAATGTAAACTTTACAATTAGCATTCACGTAAGTTCTTTCTTTAATTCAATTATATAATTTTCATTGAGCCAATGTACTTGACATTGATGCCAATTATTGTCTCAGTTTCTCAGTTTATATTTTTGGCTGTTGATATGTGCTTTGAAGTGCAGTGAATTTAATAAAATGTGAAAAAAGTGACTTTTGGTATGACATTTTTTAATTCGTGTTTCAAAAGCGTCAATTCAAACATGTGTATAGTTTAAATACATTTAATAACTACCGTTGTTTTTATTATTCGCTCGCTTCTTAACTTCCAATAGTTCGATGACAAATTTTTCATTGCTAAAATATTTTTCCAAAAGAAATCTAGTAAAATGTACGGCTATAGAATGTGTAGATTTCGTTCGTGCTTAAAATAGAGCATACACACAAAACTTGATAAGGAAATTTATATATACGTATGTATATATGTACATATGTATCAACCAAAAGTTCATCCGATACATTTAGATAAAATTAATATGAAGCTAACACAAATGATAATGCGAAACCAATATGTTGCTTCTTTAGAGTTTTGCTATCACCAAGAGTTCCTTTTTGCCTTTAAAAATCACCCACAAATGAGATTCCACTGTGATTGCACTTCATACAAAGTAACTTCTGCCGCATCCACCACGTACCATGCCTTCCTCATGCAATCACGTTCGCCGATATCGATTACCTTCAACTTTGGCCTCGCCACTGGCCACAGTTTCCACTTCTGTGCAGCGCTCGCACTCATTTGCTCTTGCACCATCAGTATGGGACGATACGTCTGTCCAAATTGCAAAAAGCGTGTACGCGCCCAATTTCGCTCAGCGCTCATGCCAGCTCCACTGAACTGCATAAGTTGCAATTCACGGCAATTTAATCCAGCGCGCTCGGCGAGCACACAACAATTTAATCGTGCCGTAATTGTTCTACGATTTCTGCGGCAGCACTTTTGCCTACCAACCATCAGACAGTATGATCATTACTTCGTTAAATCGGCACCGCCGCTGCTCCTTCGATCGCCCGCCCGCTCACTCACTGGCTGGCTCTCGCATTGATCTTCAGCGTGCAGCTTCCCGGCGGCACTGCCTTCCTTTCATATGCATCAGTAAACTGCGCTCGAACTGACCCGTCCGAGTAAGCAGAATGGAAGAACTGCAAACGGCGACGGACAACAGGCAACAGTGGCGAAAATGCCTATTAACCTGGCAAACTTTGAGCGCGTGTCCATCGACCTGCCAGCCAATTCGCAGTAAGAGAACTGCTTCAGCACGAGACAACAGAAAGGAAAGATACGATTAGAAGATCCTTAAAGAAAAGCCGATACCTACACAAAAATACCGTAAATTTGATTTAGTGAATATGAGAAATTAAATATATAGATTATATACTGTAGCACGACATTTTTCTGTGGGTTAATTGCCTTCATTATTCATAATAGCTTATGATTGGTTGAACGGATCATCGAAAAATTTTATTTAAATACATTGTAGTTTCCTACACTGCGTACTTGAAAGGGTGGCAAACGATACATTGATAATTACAAAAAAATTATTATATTTTCCCTCAGCATCGATCATTTGCAAAACTGCAAAACTTAATGCAACGATGTAATTCAATCCGTTTTAATGTTTCAGCAAAAAAAAGTAGTAGTAGTGATATTTTTGACTCGAAAGTATTTTTTTGTACATCAATATTTTGATACCGACATTGTATCCCTAGTACCCACCTGTATAAGAAACTCCATTTAGCTTTCTTTAGAACGGAGCCGTTGGTATATAACACGATGGGGAAAACCAAGATAGAGACATGAAAATAGAGCTCGTATATAGTATACTTGTGTACTCGTATCTATGATTTATAGCAATTTTTTGCAAACACTCAAATAAGATTAGATTGAATTTGGAGTTGATGTCCAGTCACCTAGTCACTGCGGCCTGAAAGCCCTATTGTGACAATCTTCATATATTTACAGATCCCCATATATGCATTGCTTCAAAAGGTAGGAATCAATTTCCTTTCCGCAATATCCTGTCTATCTGTAAGATACAGGCTGTAGCCCATGTAACAAAATCTACTAGCCCATCACATTGACACAGGATGTGTTCTGCTTTTTCTTCTTCTTCCTCCTATCGCCTTAAGGAAGTTTCGAAAAACAATTCCGGTTTGTTCAACTTCCTGGGGAAATCTTGGCCTTCAGTAATATTACGCATTCTTTCCTGAGACGTTCTGGGGCTCCACAGAAATACACAGAACCGCTGCGAGTTGTACGCAGAGCCGAAATGAGCATCTCCCATCTCCAGTGCCACTTAAGACGCTGGATTTTATTACACGTTATCAACGCTGCAGCATCGAGGCGTTGTCTTCGCTCGGGCCAGACAGCGCGCAGGACTTCAAAGGGAATGCGTGTCTCTTTCCTTTTTTCCTCATTTTAATATCGTGCTAAATCTGAACGCGCCAACAAAACGTAACGAAATGAGCAGGAATAAAAATCAACAACAACAACAAAAACATGTGATTTGCATGCTCGCGTGTGTGAGTGCGAGACTCATTGTTGTGCATACAGGTGGGCTGAACAGGCGGACGGAGAGGAGTGCAGACGGCAGTAAGGAGGCTGAAGGTACTCGTCTCATACGTATGAATGTACATATACGTACATACATACATACATGTATGCTGCACGAAACTGAAGCGGAGTAGGAATGCAAGAAGAATTCCTGGAATCATTCAACGGTTATGAATGAACGAATGAAGCGCATTTTGTACGCTTCAAAGTGGACTGGACGCAGCCATACCAAAAAGTGGAAAAAAATTGAAATGAAACAAAACAAAAAAGGAAAAGCCTGGCTTTGGTTTCCTTTGGATCGCATTCCGTCTTGGCGGAATGCTTCGTGCGCTGCCGCGTTCTGATGTTCTCCGCTGCGATGCGGGAGCTTGTATAACGAGTTTTTTGTGCTTGTTTTGGTGTTATGTATTTTCTTTTGCACTTATTTTTGGCAAATGCCATAGCTTTTTTGTGTCTATTTTTCTTCTTGCTTTGCTTTATTTCAATTTTTCTGTAGTTTTTTTGATTATTTTTTTGTTTTATTTTTGTAAATCATCGAACGATTCTCAATTGCTGCTAATCACGGTGGCTGGTTCGGTTGGCTTGGCTTGGCTTGGCTTGGCTTGGCTGGGTTATTGGCGCGTCCAAATGAAGCTTTACGGAATTTCGCCATGGAATTTGATATGCATGTGTATCACGTTGCAGCACAACGAAACACACACACATATAGCCATTTCTTTTCAACTGTGCCTCCGTCCCCTGCAATTCTGCGTCTGTATTTTATAATCCTTTCATTTTCTCTTGCTTGGTTTTGGCAATTCTCGAAAATTTGCCATGAAATTAAGAAAATTCATTACATTTTCAATGCGTGTGAGTATTTTCGAAACGTTCACAGAGCACGCCAAATTCGGAAATCATTTTCAAATCAATCATTTCGCATGCTTCAGCGCCGGTTTTATGGATTGGCGTATAATTACAAACGCGTCGTTTGTTCGCCTCGCACTGTGATCCGCAGTGCACAATGGTCGAAAGCGCCAAATATGTATTGTAAAAATTTAGAATTTCAAAAGTCTCTTAACTTTTAAATAGCCGAAAAATCTATTTCCGCTAAGATAAATTGAAGTACACTTCAACTGCACCGATTGCAAAATAGAAGAAATTGCCAGATTTTATAGGATTTAGGCAAAATATGAAATCATGAAAAGTGTCAAACTTTTAGCTGACTGGCATTTTAATCACAAAATTGAGCGTAATGAAGATATATATGTATGTACTACATTTCAAAGTTTTTCTATCTATCTGAGAGCCTTTGCGAGTTGTTCTGTTTTAAATGTTTTACTTCGGAAAGTACAGAAACGAATCCTTATTCCTCTAAGAAATCATTAAATGATGCCCATCTTAATTTTGCTCATCACTGAAAGAAAACTGTGTATAAATAATAGTTCCATCCATATTGGCAGTTGAACAGCTTCTTGGATTGCAGCTAAAAGTTTGAAATTCAATTGCCCAAATTTTATTTAAAGTGATGGAAAAGTTGTACAGGAGAGATTACCAAAGTGGTGCATTTGCGCGAAGCATGTTAAAGCACACCAATAGAAGCACACACACAGGACGAAAGCTCCGATTTTACTGTGAATCCACGAATTCAAATTCGGTTGTCCGCCTTCGCCGTATATGTCGGCAACAGCAAGCGAACGTGTGATTAATTTCCTTTTTCTCGGCACTATCTGTTCGTATTCCTTTTCAATGCTGAGCTTTTCAGGATTCTAACTCAAGTGAAAAATGTTATTGTATTGCTTTGATCATCACTGATTTAAATAAACATGGCTAATATTTTATTTGAATATCTAATTATCGTACATAAGAATTTTAAAGTTTAATTTGTATGGAAGATGGGCGTGGCAATTTAGAAATTAGTACATTTTCTTTTCTTCGATCTTACTCGTAAAGTGCTTCATGCCAAACTTCGCTGACCTGCGTCAGTTCACTTTTTATCTGTTTTTGCCCACACTTTATATAAAGTCGAACCACTGTGCAGCGCTAAGGTGGGGGTAGCATATATTCTCGCTCGCTACTGCGAAACAAGATGCATTATACGGCCATTGCCTCGTATCAGTTGCAGGATCTAGTGGCCTCTCTTGCCGCCTTCATCGTCCTGAAATTACCTTGCGTGAAATCGCAAATTCGCCCCTTCCGGTACCACAGTATACATTATTGCTATTGGCATTAACAAGAACTGCTCCGGCCCGACGTGCTAAGTCACACCGCAAGGAATTAAGAAATTCCATAAATTTTATAACGATGTCAGCGAGTGCCCCCGAAAATGGCACGGCTTTCTGGCCCGCATGAAAGAACGAAAAACAAATGACAAATCGATAAAAGTAGGCAAATATTAGAATTGCGTATTGTTCATGCAAAATTAATTCTTTTGCCTATGCTCGCATGTTTTGGACGGACGGACGAACGGACCATCGCACACGCACTTCGGCACAAAAACGCGATTTTACGCACGGCACACCGTTCTTCAGCTTAGCAAGTCTAATCAGCCTGCGCCCCAATCAGAGCATGGAATTCAATTATTTATGCTCGCTTTCTCACCTAAATCAAAATTTACGGCCATCATACTTTGCATTCTGATTCCGAGCTTACGCACAGAATAATTGTAGCGGGGGTATTCCGAACAATGAAGTGAGCATATTTTTGATGCCACCTCTGAACCGATTTCAACTGCGAGCACATGCAAAAATATACGTCGCTTCATTTTGAACAAATCCTAATCATCGGCTGCACATCCACAGTATTTGACTTGGCTGCAGCTATCCAGCTATCCGATTGAAATTTGTAATTTGTGTAGCCCCTTTGCAGAGTTCAACATTTTAATAGTACCCAGCAAACAATTTGACTGGAATGGCCAACCCAAATGATCTCGCGGGCCGCATACATATATGGAAAATGTTCGAAAATGGCCGAAAGATTGGCCTGGAAAAATGTTCAAGGCGGGTTGTGGGTTGGCCGCTCCTGCCTTAAAGACTCATATTTCAGAAACGATACGCTTCTTAAAGAAGAACAGAGCCAGTTTTTCAAATAAGTTGGATAATTTTCTGTCTCATACATTTTGTAGTCTTATTGTGGGCGTTTGGAACTGCAATCGTGTTTCAGACAATTCGTTTTCTCTAATAAAATGTGACTTGATCTTTATGTATTAAGGGCTTTTTTTGACTAAATTTTAAGTAAATAATGTATTGTTTACTCGCAACATAGACATTTTTTTGTAAATAAAAAAATTGTTACATATATTAATTAGTAATATAGTAAAACAATTAGCGCAACAGCCCACGAAGGAGGCTAAGACCCAGCATTCCCGCAGTAGCTTTTGTGAGTTCGTTATCATTTTAGCACAAGATAACGGAACCTATACATTTAAATCCTGCCAAGCCAGACGCAACTTTGTCGCAGCGATTTCGCACCGTTTCGGAGCGATAAAACCTCAATCTTCGAACATCATACAAAACTGTATGTTTACGCATACTTTCAATTAATTTCTCCGTATCGAACATGTGAGCTTGCTCTTCTTCTTCGGCGCGACAAAAAACCAAATGGAGCATGGCCGCGACAAAGTGACGCCTATCTGCGCCTGCTCCTACCCCACTCCCAATAGAGTAGGGTCATTTTTGAAATCTTAAAGGAAACATCAATTTTTCAATGCAGATTTTTCGATCAAGACTTTACAGAAATAATACGCAATTTTTACCACATCTGATCTTTTAGGCAATGAAGTGGCGATCAATGTTAAAGTTGCAAATTTCATATTATTTCTGTGAAATCTTGAACTCGAACTTAAACGCAGCAATTCGAAAGAGCTTGATGAGAAGCTGGCGGGTATTCCCAATGGGCCGAAACGGAATGCTAAATTGCCAACTGATATGAAAACTCTATTTTCCAAACGACAATTTTTAAATTCTGCGAATCATTGCCGAAAATAGTTCCATTTAAAATAAAAACCTTTCACAAATTTCTTTTATTTGCTTTATTTCACTTTTTTACTTTTTCCACTTTTATTGTTTTTTATTTTATTTTATTTTTTGTTATATGTATGTATATTTAATTTATTTTGGTTTATGTTTGTTTTTTATGTTGATATTTAAATTGCTGTTTGTTGCTGTTGTTATATACACCAAAGCGCCTTGCTGCAAGCAAAGTAAATGTTTATATATTAGTTGCTTTTGTTTTTTTTTTACTTATTTTCAAAATAATGTAATTACTACAATGCTAATACAATAGAAATATATAGATTTACATTTGAAATATGACTTATAATAAAAACTTTAATAATGTTAATTACATGGCTGCTACATTTGGTAGCAGTATACTTAGGAAAAAAAACAAAAATGCACACAAATGCTTACCGTGCGATATTTTATCTAAATGCAATAAACGAAATTAATCTTTTTACTTTCTTTCTGTGGCCATGAATTTAACAATTTTCCATTTTTGTCAACTGACTTACTGCTGCGACGCTCACACATCAAATATGCTGTATGCATGCGTGTATGTACACGATGTATGCATCCATCAAATCTATATGTATGTATATAGGTAATAACATTTTACAATATGCGCTATATGTAAATATACATAAATCGGTAATGAAATACAGACTAACTGCTTAGTTGTGTAGCTATGGTAAGTGGTAGAGGAGTGCCCTCTTCAATAAGGCTTCCACGCGGCGTTGTTGAGCGGTCAGTGGGCCTAACTGACTGGCCCCGACTGACCGCACTAACTGTACTGGGAATTTGTTGCTAAAAATATAATTACGAGTTATTCAAACTATAATTTAAATGCTTGAGCTATGGGGGTTTGTTTATAAAACAAATTCACGTTTACGAACGCGACAATTTTGGTACAAAAAATTCACCAAAATGGTGCCGCATCTGTTTGAGGTTCTAAAAAAAAGTTTGACGTCATTGTTGTGACTTCTTCTGGCTGCTTCCGTGCGCTGACCTCTTGCAGGTGAATTGAAATGGCGCTGCAATGTGTTTGTGTGGTGGTGGTGTGTGTGCGCTATAGTTTTGCTAATGTGCTGCTTTTTGTCCAATATGTATGTATGACTGACTGCCTTTGGCATGTTATACATTCTACTTTCGATCGAAATCGATTTGAGTACAAATTAGTTTCAATTGCGAAGGATTTCAATTGCGATCGAAAGTAAAGTGTTGCACATGGCTATGTGTGTATGTGTGTAGACTGCGAGCACTGCTCCCTTTGCAATTTATTACTGGCTTTGAGGTAAGTTAACTTGAATATCTTTGGTTTGATTTATAAATTTTTTGTTATTCAGTTTCGAGTTGAGCTCATTTTACGCGCATTTCAATTCAGCTGCAACACATTGGCCAGCATATATGTAATTGTGTGTGTGTATTTTTGTGTGTGTAGTTGTGCATTTGCATTTTGGCATATGCCAAAAGTATATTGTTGTGTGTATTTTACTCCGTTTGCTTGAAAACAGAGATTTCTTGTGTTTTCAATGTATTAAAAATTAAAGCGTAACTAACTGCCTTCCCCTTGGCTTCTAGGATTGCATTGCCATTCTGTTTTTCTTTTATCTATTAACATATTCCTTTCATTCTCTCAAAGCTAAACTATTCTCTCTCTTTCTCATACAAATCACAATTTCTTTCTTAACATGTTCACTTAAACTCTTGCGTTGTAACTATAGGGTTCAGTATGTCGGTATGTCTGTCTGTCTGTATTGTTTTGCTTTTCTTATTTCAATATAAATCTGCTCTTACAATTAACTTAGCTTTTACATTATAAACTAACTTTAGTTTTACTTTTTACAATGACCACAAGGGTCGGTCTGCTATGTGGGCATTTCATAAGCGAGGATAACAAGTTCCATTTTATTTTCAAATTGGTAAGTGTATAGGTTTACTTTACATTTCATTTTAACATGTTTGTGTGCGTGCGTGTTTCTAGAAAAAACGTGCCAGAAACACAGCAAAACAGCATTTGAAAATTCAGCATGCAAGCGATTTACTTAAAAAACTCCGAAATAAAGCCAAAAATTAGGTTTAAAATATGAAAAAAAAATTAATTAAGCACAAAATAAAGAAAACATATTCTCTGTATAGGGATTATATAAAAGTGATTTCAAGAAGATTAATAAAAATCAAGTGAAGTAACAATTTTTAATTTGCAAATGAAAAATTATAAATTGCAGAAAATTTGCAGCAAAATAAATATTTGGCAGCAAGGTTAGATCTTGCATATTTCACGCGTCTCCTAGTCACTGGCAGTGTTTCTCAAACTATACCTGTGGCAATGCCCACGCCGAATTCTCAAATGGTTGTGCTTGTATGCGGTGTTTCTTTTGCGCTTCCTTCATTGCTTGTCTCGTCTACAACAAGCCCTCTCCAACAATACTCTTATTTACATCGGTTTATTGCATACTTATAAATATTGTAATTCACATTCAACTCTTCAATTGTGTTTATTCATTCATTTGCTTCAGTTTAACTTTAATGTACAAATTAAAACTAAACTTTCGTTTCTGCGTTCAGTCTATGTTTTAGGATCTTTCTTTCATATCTATTTTTGATATAGTTGAATTTAAATGGAAAAAAAACAATGTGTATTTTTAATTTCAATTTCGATATCGAATGTAGGTATGTAGGTATGCAGATGCGTGCATGCGGATTCAATGCATGCTTACAAAGTGCAAAGAGAAAATTTTGCGAGACTATAATTCTTAAGCATATATAATTAATGTGCTTACTTATGAGTGTGTAAGTAAACAAGTATAAAAAAATAAAAAGCACTTTCAATATCGCAGCATTACTAATTAATTTAGTAACAATTTTGGGATTAGTTGCAAAAGGGGGGTTAATTACAAATTGCTTCCTAAACAAAAACATCGTAACTAAAATTTTGAAAAATACATTCCAATTGTTTTTCTTATTTTTTACATAAGTATATGTATGTGTATATGTATATGTATATTAATAGCAAACGAAATAAGCACCAAAAATACTTCAAACAATTTTGTTTGCCATTTTCAAATAAGCTCGAATGCTTCTTTTTCTTAATTTCAAATTTTCATTGCTTGCCGATTTGTTTGTTTAACTTCGAATTGCCGTTCAACTCGTACTTTAACGCCTCGCTTCAATTCGATTCGATTTAAGTTAATATAAGAAATATATAAGTTTGTAGACAGAAGTAAAATAACCCGAAGAGTAAATAATAGTAGCACTCTCTTTACTTAAACACAGCTTAAGTAGAGCGCAATTTACGAACGACTTAGAACTTTATATCCTGCACATCCTTCTGTGCATTCGCTTGCATTTTGCAGGTCTGTGTCAAATCCGGCAGCATGACATGATGCAGATGTAAATGATGATGTTGCTGTTGCTGCGCTTGCGGCAGCTGTACTTGCTGATGGAGCTGCTGCTGGGGCTGCTGTCCGTCCATGCTCATCAAGTACGGCTGCAGGCTGCGGCTGTGCTCCTCGAAAATGGCCTCCATTTTCATCATGCACTCATGCAGGTATTCCTATTGGTGGGAAAATGAAAAAATTTATTTAGAAGTGTCCGTAATGAATGAGGAAAAAAAAGGAAAAGACACCTATACATTTCAGTTAAAGTTTCAGGGTTAAAGGCCACTAAAACATTCATTTCAGTGGGAATTCTATTTATTTCTCCGTAGCGCCACGAATTCGCACGCACTTCGAGCTTGGAGTAGAGCAACGCACCCCTCCGACCATCCGACCCCGACCGATTGCTTGAATACGCGCACGAAAGGCGTCTCACTCAAAGTGTCAAAACGTTTCTGCCAATTTGCATACGCCTCGAAGTGGGACATTTAAAATCTTTTTCGCAGTGCGAAACTTCTACGCGACCAAACTACCAACTTCGACTTCCGTGAACAGCGGTTTAAGTCGCTGTAGTGTGGCGGCCACGGCGTCAGAAGTCGAAATTGATCCCAAAGACATGAGCGTAAAATTATGCGACCATTAAAAAAGTGTCCACGCCATGCTGACCCCTAATAACAATAAAAACCGCTACACAAATAACAACGCCAACGGCAACAACTCCAGAACCACGAGACCAACTTAAACTTCAATTAATTTGTAAATTAAGAAAGTCATAAAAATTAATTAAGAACGCAAAAGTATCCTGGGAACATCGAATGATTTCTTAGCTTTAAAATAAAGCCAACAAAGAGTAAGAAATTTGTGTGTAAAAAATGTGAAAATAAAAACGAGACGAAAATATTGCAAAATCAATTGAATGAGCCGTCCGGTGTCAATGTCTGCGGTAGCAGCAGCAGCAGCAGCAGCGGAAGGCAGGGGGTGTTTTAAGTAGTATTGTAGAACACAGAAAAAATGTACATACAACAAAATATGCGCGCATGAATTGAATTGTCGCAACATTTAACTACTTTACACGCTCGTGTACACCATAAAAATCAACACCCAAAGCATACGAAATGCCTTGGCTCCGGTTGTCGCACAAACATCCGACCCTTCGTCCGTCTGTGCCTTGTTCCATGTTGCCATGGAGTTTTATCTACAATGAAATGAATTTGCAAAGCACAGAGCAACTAACCAACACGCCCACATTTCGCTGGCGCCGTTATAGTTTTGCCCAAATGTCATGGGGGTAATTAAAATGTTTGATATCAGGCCACAGTAATGGCAAATTTAATGCCTCTGACAGCAGCAATTCCCCGAGATTAAAGCACATTATAGAAATTGCGGCAGAGTGCCGTACGCACACGCAATGAGCCATTGAACCCTCCTCCACAGTCCTCCAAATTAACTTTTGTAGCAACAACAAATGCTTTTTGTTACACTTTATGTCTCAGTTTAGGATCTTGGCCCCGGCCTTAACTTACAGGCCTCAAAAACTGCTGCTATTGCCAAGAAGTAGACGCTTCAGAAGCTTTGCCATGACCAAACATATTTCCATAGAAACGCCAGCCAGTTCATCGCAAAAGAGGACGCCATAGAAAGAACAGTTAATTTCTGTCCATAGACTCGGTCCGGACAAAGCCGCTTTGACTTCAGAGCACCTATAGAGCTCTGGAATATCATAAGATTCTTGTCATTTGAGAGAAATGTCGGAAGTCAAAGTGGAATTACTTCCACCTGACTGAGTCTGGCTATGCTGTGTATCTCTTCCCAAACAATCTTAAGCTTGCTAACGTTGTGGCTAAATAAAATATTTCTTACATTTTAGATGGGACTTTAATTTAATTTTTGTTGTTCATTCTTCAAGGCATTTCATTTACCTTTTCCATTCGAAAAATCGCCTAATTCGACAAGCATTGGGTACGAACTTCTTTATAATCCAATATCCATTTAAAATAATACTATGTATAGTGATTACGAAAAGTCAAACGAAGACTTATTCCTTCAACCAATTTACCGAAATTTTACCCTTAACTTGTGAAACTTGCTTTTCCTTAAATTTAAATCTCCGCATTTAAACTTGGCTTCCGTTGTTTTTTCTTCCCTTCAGAGAAATATGTATGTATGTATGTATTGTATGTACATACTAACATTTTTTGGAGTTCTGAGCTACACATAACTTTTCCAGCTCGCTTAACTAATAGGGAACTTAAGCTTGCTTGGTAAAACCTAAGAATAAGTCTCCAGTACGAAGTCGAGCATATTAAAGAAATTTCTAATTTAAGTTTCCCAGTGTCGTTTTGCTTACCTGTTCAACGCTGGTTAAATCGGTCAAAATGTTCAATAAGTAAAGCAAGGTTTTGCCAGTACGTAGATGCCAATGCAGACCGCTCATTGCAGCGGCGATGCTTGAGGCGGCTATGGTGCTAGCGGAATACGTTAAAAAATAGTGCTCTGCAATAAAAAAAGGAAGATGAAAATTAAAATTAATAAGCAACAAAAGAAAGTAAATGAACTTAAAGTAAATTTAAAAAAAAAAATAAAATGAAATAGTAATATCCGAAAAATAAAGCAATTGTAACAAAGAAAAGGACGAACAGTGAGAGAGAGAGGTAAACGCCAGGATGCAGCTGGACACAGCACAATGAGCTGAGCAGGAGCAGCAAAATACATAGCCAGATAGAGCACAGCCACAAAAATATGCATGTAAAGGTGCATCTGTGTGTGTGCGTGTTTAAGAGCCAGCATAATTCTAACTGGATTGGAAATTAGATATTAAGATAAGCCAGTGACGGAAATGTAGGCTGCATTGAGCGTGTGGCCAATTAAAATTTGAACGAGTGCAGCAAAAAAGACAAGCATATTGAAAAAGGAAAACAGATAACAGCGAGAGAAAGCGTGTAGCGTAGCACCCACATAACCTGTCATAAAATGAAGTACGAGTATGAAGAGAGTAGTTTTGCTTTAGGTGCGCAAATGGTGGCGGAAAGGCAAGGCAAAGCAAGGGTAGGGCAGTTCCGACGCGGCCGCACCGCACGCATTTTCGAACATGCGGCGCAATAATTTCAAATTATTTTTGCATGCCACATAAATTCCGACGCGATACAAGCCACACCAGCCAGATGCACGCACATGTCCAAGTCAGATTGGCAATGTATCTTGTATCAGTCGATCGATTCTATTGCGGCGGCGCTATGCAGCTATGCGTCGCTCGCACACAAGCCAGCATTTCAGCGAGGATAACGTACTGCAGCGGGCAACATCTGTTTTCCAACTGCCGTGCCGCGCGCTGCAAACCCGCTCAAAACTATCTCAGCGAATGTGTGAAAATATTCAGAAGATGCATGCGAAAGCATACAAACCGGAAATGGGCGTAGGAATTAAGAAGGAGAAAATTTTGAGGCGGTTTATGCGACTCCGCTTCAGTCTCGGCGCAAGTGTGAGTCTGGTCTGAGTCTGGAACTGTGGGACTGGCTGCGGCTGCTTACGGTCTGGTGTCAATGAGGGCCCTTAACCGTGCCTCAGCATGCCATACCGCACCGCAGAACAGTATAATTAACATGGTAAACGATACGCGCCAATTAGCGCAATCAAGATAAAATAATTACACACATTCGCCTCACATGTTTAGCATATCCTTTTTTGCATCAAGTGTGAAGAAAGATCTCCTGCAGTGCTGGTTTCTGCAGCATATGTGTAACTTGCATGATATGCACACACACACACACACACTCATTACAAGTTGTAACAATGGCATTTTATGAAAGCATTAAAATAATATTAATAGTATAGAAAAGCCGCAGTAAAAGGAGAAAGAGCTGAACTGTTGCGCAGATCAGGCCGCTCCGGCTGCGGCTCTTATCTGCGCGAGTGGCAAAACTCCCGGCAGCGCCTGCAACACAACACAATGCAAGCAACAGAGGCCTCCTATGCGATAATGCAATGCAATTTCAGGCGAACTGCATCATGCCAAGGGGAAACCTTCATATAAACCAATTATCCGAAAATTCCTTGCGTCTGCTGCGTCGCCGCAGGAGTACAACGCATGAAACGATGTAACCACAACAACAACAAAAATCACAGCCACTAGTCGAGCGCACTCGCAGACGCTGCTCCGATATTCCGGTGGTCTTAATGAATTACTTCACCTTTTTTGGCGTACCTTCGCTGAACCAAAATGCAAAAAGACACGAAAAAACAACAATCCGCAAAAATGCGAGACAACAACAAATGAAAGAAGAACTCCTTCGAAGCCGGCAGCAGCCAGAGGAGTTGGCTTGCTTCTGCAAAACTTGATTTTCGTATGTGCGTGTGCGTGTGTGTGTGTGTGCACCCTTAGACGGCTTCGTCAGCATATGCATTTTTATTTTGTCACAACATGAAGTGAAATATTTAAAGACAATTTTATGCAAATGGCAGTGATACGCGCTCGTATGCCGCAAGCAGCGGACGCCACCGCCACAGGCGGCAGCCAGGTATCCAGCAGCCAATCACGGTGACAATGCGCAGCAAACGGCGCTGCTGTTGCCAACTCATTTGTGCTCGAAGCCATTTAATTAAGAAATTAAATTAGCTAATTTATGCAACTCGATGCGGCTTGGCGTTACTTTCAGGCAGACCGACCGCACTCAATACGCATTTCTCGAGTAAAACAAAAACAAAGCTAAAAAAAATAGTGCGAAAAAGAGAGAAAAGGCCAGCTCAATCCCAAGACGCGGCCCCTCACACACTTCTCAGATATCACACACCGAATTTTCATTAATAATACTGCATGCGATGAAGCGCCGAAAATTACGGTAGGATCCCGGGCCGAAATCATCACACGAACCAATCAACCGACCAACCGACCATGCTGAAACCTGAGTAGCTAAGGCGTTATTAGTTAAGCAGTGAAGTTATTTGGCTACTAACTAAACATGAAAAGGATTCGGGCAATTTTTTTGACATTTGTTGCTGTTTCATGCGCCGACTTTCAAAGCAATGTGGGGATAAAAAGGCAAAGGTGTATTTCTCAAAAAAAAAGAAAAGGATCATACGGAAATTATGAAGAAACAAACTCAAAAATTGCAAGGCGAAGTAGAAGTCTGCGAACTGTAAACAGTTAATTTTAACAACGCTACTTATTCTTAACTTTTTGGATACCTACTTTAAGGCATGATATCAACTAACTTTACTTCGTTTCAGTTTTATAATTTTTGAAATTGTTCTTAGCAAACAAATTAGTTGTTATTTATAAGGCTAAAAAAGACTATCGAGGTATTGCTCTCTTAGAAAAAATATGAAAAATGATACTTTCCAACATAGATGTCTGCAGAAATTGCAAAAGTGAGGCGACACCTCAAAATATTTTGTTCAAAAGAGATCAGCAGAAATATACAAGATGTACAAGAAAGCTAATCTCAGACAATAAAAATTTTTCTATTACGAGCTCTCCAGGCTTTCTCGCCATTCTTTCAAATTACATTTCTAAAGCGATTTCCAAACTGAAACAAACATATTTGCCTTTAATTACGATTCATGCTGTGCCTTAGAGCCTTCCTTTATGTCGTATATCGAGGGCGAATATTTCATAATCTCCTCTATAAGGAAAAATAGATTTCTTCCGGAGAGCGAACAAAACACAAAAAGTAGTAATACAATTTTAAACAAAAAGTACCACTAAGAAAGCAGTTTTTAGTGCGAAGCTAATATCGCAGTTGACAGTTACGTCAGTGTAGGGTTTTGCCAGCAAAAACTAATTTACTTGAAAATTTCGTTCCAGGAGATTCAATAAATTGAAGTGCACGTACCACGTCTACCCTTCCGCCAACTCATCACATAAGCTAAAATTTTCGGTCAATTAAATGACAATAAGATGACGAAGTAATTCCGATTTACTTGAGTAATCGAAGCAATGCGATAGTAATCCCGGGTAATTGTTTCAAGTAAGCGAGTAATCAAAATTTAAATAATTGTAATGTAATTCTTACGGCTTGGCAACAAAACGCATACTAGCCATAAGGCGCAAGTGCCACGGATACGTGATTAAGGTGTATTCTAATGGGCGCCACTTAAAAGCGCTTTTCTTGCAGCTACATACATATGTCCAGCGCTGGTCAGGCGGGGGCGCGCGATGAGCACCCATCAACTATCTGAAGCCATGCGGAAGCGTGTGTGCTCAAGCGTGCACCGGCGTAAGCTTCTATGTACCGGTCTTTTAGGTCTCTTAAAAGTGGAATTAATTGTTTGACGATTTTCATTGTGTGTATTGTTGAAGCAATTAGTTCGAGCTTTCCTTCTCTTTTTCAAAACCGTAGGCCACAATAGGCGCGGGTGTTTTGTTGCCGTTGTTCCTTGATGATGTTGGCGCTGCTGTTGTTCTGGTATTTAGGCTGACCACGTGTTGCATGTCACACAAGAGCAATTTTGAAACTGGGCTGAGCGCTAAGTGTGAGGCACATGCCACATCGGCCGCTGCGACAATATGTGAAAGGAAAACTGCTGTTGTTTTTGTTATTTTCAGCTGTCAAAAAATACACACGCACAGAAAAAGGCATGCACAAATTAAAATTTCGAAACAAAAGATAATAAAATCTAAAAATATGGACTTTTATTTGGCTAACACTTGAAGCATGTGCCACTTGAATGGAATGCAGTATGCTTGTTCATGCCCCATATGCAGTAAGTTTTCACGAAATTCTCATTGAAACCAACAGATAAGCATCTCAAGTTAAAAAGGTAAAAACCAAAACAAAAGCGCAAAGGCGTGTCATTAGCCTCTTGAAATTTGCATTCATTCATTCACTTCAGAGTGAGGCCAGCCAGAAGGTCCTTTGCTGGTGGCGCATAAAAACGCCAACTCGTTTACGAAAACCTCAAGTGTAGAAAGCACCCGAAGGCAGCGAGACTCGCAGACATTGCGCATGTATGTGGAAGCGAAGAAATAAATCAGTTGACCATCGGCATGTCACTCTTTAGCCGTTGGCAGTAGCAGAACTAGCAAGCAGCCAGTCAGTCAGCTCGTCCCTGGCAGGATCGTGAGCGAAGCTGCAGAAACAGCAGATAATCGTCTACTCTGACGCCCCACCCTGCCGCCGACAGCGGCAATGCTGTGTCGTCGTGTCATGCCGCGGTGTTCGCTTGAAACTAGGCACGTCGACTGGTATGCACGCGTGGGTTTACGCGAGGAGCGCGTCTTCGAGATGCGTGACCTCTTTTGCGGAATCAGCGCTCATTCTTGTCTATGCACAGCAGTGCACTGAGAGGGAGGCGCAGGCGCAGAAGCCAGAAGGCAGCAAAGCTATTTCGAAAACAAAGTGAATGAATTGAAACTGCAGCCAGGTACCCAACGTCCTTATCGTCAAAGTGGCGCACACACAAAGCAGTCTCCCAGCCAAGCCGAGCCTGCCTGCCTCTCACGACGCAAGAATTTAACTGCTCGCCCATGAAAAAGCCAAAAGCCCCAAACGAGTTATTTTCGCATCTTTGTGTGTTTTTTGCCAATTTTTTTCGTTGCTCCGCCGCTCATCAGCAGCCCGCTACATTAAAGGAATTCCGACAAAGTTAAAGGCAACAAGGCAAAGCCAGGATGCCACTAATAGGAGGCGTACAAGATGCGCCAAGAGCATGTGCACCAGCCACAAGCGGTGATGAACGTTCCTCGTTCCTTTTTATCACCATCGATTCGCATACACATTGAAAGAGCACTGATTGCAAAATGATAGGCATGCAAACCAAAGTGCCATGTCCATGAGCGAGAGGATCAGCAAGAGAACGACGATGACAAGCTGCGGCGGTATTCCGAGTAACTCATTAAAATTTCAACAATTTAATTTTCAAGTTTTTTTTAACAATTTTATTATCGATATAAAATACACGAAAAAACGTACAAACGAACGGATGCACGAACCAACACGACAGCACACTTCGTTATTGTAAGTGACCACCAGTGATGCCAATTTCTGGGCATTTAAACAAAAACCAAACTTGGTGGCTCTTAACAGGAAAAGAAGCATCGAATCCCCTTATATAAAAGATCATACAATAATAAAGTTTGTGTTTTCAGCTTTAACTACTTACTTAGTATTTTAGCACATAGCACATTTTAGTCGATTTTACAAAGAACTTCAACAGATCTGTTAAACTTACTACCACATTTTCACTATCCCTTCAAGGCATGTTAATGCATACTAAACAATTCCAAATACTTATACATTCATAGCATATTTAAAGCCCTCGATTAGTAATAAGAGCTGAATGTTCTTTCAACTATTTAAAATAATTTCGGAAGCACCAAGTTGGCATCACTGGTAAGCACACTCTTCTCTCTTTTCTCTGCGTTGCTGGTATTAGGGGTGTATCACACAATTGACGAAACACGCCAACGTCTGCCCCGCACAGGCAAGTGAACATAACTTTTTTTATTACAGCAGCTAACACAAATTTCCTCTTGCCACTACTACTTCACGTTGTTTGAAAATGGTGTTAAACAATTTTGTCGTTTGATTGGCGTGTTTTCGCCAGCAATCCGTGCTACTCCAGCCGGCGCACTAATCAAGGAGCCCATGGGAGGTGCAATAGCTTTTATTTTCAAGTTCAACACCTTCGCCTCCTGCACATTCCAATCCTACGGGAGACGCGCAGAAGGAATAGCAGCAAAAGCAATTATAAATAAATAAAATTTAAAGGAAATTCAGTATGCTAACGAGTTCGTAATGTGGACACAAGGCATTCCTTTATGCATGCCGGCGCACGGATGCAATGACAACAACAACTACTACTACTACTACAGCAAAGGCAACAGCAAAGGAGCTCATAAAATCAGCATGACATTGTTGCTATTTTGGTTTGTGGCTGTTAGCAACGCTCGCGCATATTGTGCCTGTGTGAAGGAACCTTCAGGTGAGCGAGATGGATTTGCCGGTGAGCGCTGCGCCCAGGCAGTGCGCCCTTTTCGCAAATAAAATATTATTGTACATTGGATGCTCATGCTTATTGTTAGTCTAGACGTTTGAAAACTAAACGCAAGGCTAATGTAGGGTCAGGCAACGAGCGCCAACTTAAGTGCTACAGCAACTAAGTACATACCTACTACCAATAAAAAGGCAACACATCGAAAAGTTATAGAGCGCGCATAAACTTACCTTTGGCTGCTAAGGAAATAAACGCTTGCGCATGTTGTCGTACTTTATCGATATTCAAATCGTGGCATTTGGTACTTCTAATTGGCAGGCGTATTAATAGTAATTCGAGAAAATCTAACGGTGTCACAGACGACAGATCCCAGCCCAATCGACTGAGCACAAAAAGCTCCCATTTCTGAAACGAAAAAGATAACCAAAAACCTTTTACAAAATTCAAATAATTAAATTTAATAAATATAGTTGACATTGTAATTGTTCAAAGAGCGTACAAAGAGCCAATCACTCGGCCCGCGGCCATTACACCGCATCGCATCGCGTCGCGTCGCACAATGGAACGTATGAGCAATCTTTTGTAGGGCCGCACAAAAGAAATATGGTTTTGAAGCTATTAAAAGTTGACAACAACAAAAAGATATGACTAAAACGCATAAAAATAATAATAGCAAAAAAGAGAACAGCAAAATGCGTTTAACCTTTTGGTGTCAGGCGCCACTGATTTTGTGATTTACAGCGTGCGTTGGCAAATGGAAATTGTTAACCGACGCTAGGCGTCAGGCGATAACTCATAAATCATACTCGGATAGACGACATTTACGAAAATTACACGCATTCAATTTTGAATGAAACATTAAACAATTCAATTTGGAGCAAAGTGTTTGTGTGCAATTTAAAACACCAGAGAGACGGTAACTGACCTAGAAGCACTGACGTGACAAAGCTAGTCACAACAGGCTGGGGGCCTGAAAAATGCTATGCCTCTTAAAGCTTTTGAAAATGTTATCATTCTGAATCATAGTAAAAATGTATAAGCGATTTAAAACAGTGCATTACAATAATGCTTTCGAATTTTTTAACATTGTACATTGCAATATTCTCCCAATAATCTTCTGAGGATTGCTAAAACTGTACAGGGAAATATTAGCCGCGGTGATAAAACGGCAAACTCGGAAAACTCCCAAAAAGCGAATAATCGCTGTTATCTTGGAATCCATCATAACACTGTTTATTAAAAAATACACAGATTTATTTATCATGAAAAGTTTGCAACGATTAAAATATTCAAAGTTTTGATTGCCAATGTTTGTACAAAAAAAAGAATAATAATACTCAAACCAGCTCTGGTCCATCAAAAATACCGTACGCCTCAGAAGACTCAACCTAAAAACACTTCTGTATAGTTTCAAGCAAATACTTATGTACTCAAGATGCGACTCAAAAGTAGGTATATAAGTAGCTGAAAAAATACTGCATATTTTCAAAATTGCGCTTATGCTTGAACTCAAAAATATAACCAGAATAATATAGAAACCAGAAAAGTGTTTCACATTTTCAGGCTTATGATTATACTCAAAGTACAAGCTTGAAACTACGCAACATGCGTTCCCGACTCACATATCAAGGGAAATTTTTTAATGAATATGTAACGACTAGAAAACCTTAAAGTAAAAAAATAACGGACACTTTCTGTAAGTCGAAATCGTCTGCAACACGAACAAACGTCGAAAGAGGCTCTAGAGCTATATGTAATGTGGAAGGGGCTAGTAGTAAGGGACGCTGAAATTTGCTCATGACTGTAGTGTATGTAACTATGTAGGTACTTGTATTTCTGTTTAATGTTGTAAGAATTCCGAACGATATAAATTCCCATTCGCACTTACGACTATCTTACATTTCCAAACTAACCATAAAATCTCATTTGGTTCCACATGTGGAATTTATACTTTCGAGTTGCTTCGCTCATCACTAGCCCAACAGCGTAAATATTGCCACGTTGAGTGTAAAGAACACATGAGGAGCCACCACCTCTAACGCCCCCAACGTTGCTTTCCTTTTCGTAATTACCTGCGCGCAGTTATCAGCACAAATGAGAATGCATGTCAAAACGGGAGAAAGGTGGCAGTAATGCCAGTGCACCAACCAAATTGCAATGTCTATAAACAAGAAACCTACATGGGACTAGCGGGCCGGAGGCGGGTGCGACAGACGACACAGACCCCAGTCGCTCGTTACTAATTGCAACAACATGCGTAATAATACGAATTACGACTTGGCAGCAAGAAAGGTGTAAGTGAGTGCGTCTAGCGCCAGCTCCACTGCACTACAGCCGACTCCACCGTTCCTCTGGTGATTTCAGATTTCTCATAGGCTAAGGTAAAAAAGGCGGCACCACCGTGCAGCGACAATTACTTCGGTACAGAGTAGTGGCACATTACTGATTACAAAAATAGGTTAAGCGCATAAAATGTGGGTGCATGCAGACAATTTATTAGCAGTTATGAATGCGATTTGTTGCTGGCTCGGAAAATGAGTTCATTATTTCTGACGCGCTTCGAGAAGATAGCTGTAATGTAGTGTCTGCCCATTGACGGATACATATTGCGAATTCGTCGCTTATCGCTGCACAATTACAGGCACGCATACGGCAACCACTTGAAGAGCTAACTGAATCAGCCCAACTTAAACTAGACTTGCGATAAACAACTAAATTGCACACATTCCAACAACTGCAATGAGGCAAATAACACAACATTATGAAGTAAACGTAAGAAAAATATACGACGGTTTATTAGCTAATACTTGAACGCATTGAACGTGCAAAGGAATAAGTGGGCTCGCTGACGCCATGCTAAGAAGCGTAAGTCAGTACTGGGGATGTCAATCGCGGCAATCGAAAATCCTGAGTGTTCTTCTATTTTGAAATTCCGGGATTTTCGCGGTTTTTCGAAGCAAAACTTCTTTCAAATTTCGATAAAAACAATTTAATTGTTCTAAAAAAAACTAGCATTTATCAGGCTGTTCGGCATTCTCACTTACACTACTCGTATATTAAAAGTTGTTCTTAATTTTGCATTTTTATTAAAGTAAAAAAGTAATACCAATGCATTTACTGCCCTCTTTTCGAACATATTTACGAGCGTAATGTTGTTGTTAGATGAGTTTATCAATAGTTTTTCCGAGAAAAACTATATATATATTTGTTTGTGCTGTCAAGGTAAAAACTTGCATGCCATCTGTTTTAAAACGATTGATTTTAGATATTTGCATATACATACATACATATGTACTACACGATTGCCAATTTTTTTACATACATATGTATGTATGCATACGAAATTCCGTAATCGACAAAACGCTTGGAACTGGCATCCCTGTGAACACAAACAACAGACATAAGTCCGATCTGCCGCCCTAGATGTGAAGGGCAGTCTAGAGTTGCTACGGCATAATTGGCCACTAACATTGAATTGCAATTGCATGTGTAAAGTCTGGACAAGACTGGCAAGCCTGGCGATGCTGCCTCCCTATGAGGCATGATATACTACGTACAACTGGGGTAACGAGTGCAATTTTAAGGCGCCCCCAAGATAAATAATGATAACAAATGATATCATTTGTTTAACTCATAAAGTACACACTCAAGTCTAGCTCTTTTGTTGTCTACCTGCCACCATACCTTCCCCCCCTCCACCCTTGCCAACATGTTTATTGCGCGACAGTGGATCCGACAGTCCGCCTGTCCGTCACTCCTGTCCTTCGCCTTGAATTAAACACTTGAAAGTACAAACATTGAATTGCACAGCTTTTCGGTTTTAGCAACTTTTTATTTAATTATATGCTATTTGCGAATGAATACTTTGTTTCATTATCTTTTGTAAAATATTTGTACTACCAGAACACTTGTTATCACCGGTACACAGCCTGTCTGTACAATAACAATATATAACATAGTATGCATGTTCCCTTTTATTTCATTTTAGAATAAATGCATTGCAAAATAATTGATATGTGACTACAACACGAAAAGGTATAGGTACTCTATATAATATACTACATATGTACATGACTATGTGTATACTGCATTAAATGTGAAACGTTATCAGAGGCTGGAGCAGAATTAAATTGTCAGCTTGTACTGATTTTCATTCATAAAAGTCCAAACTCTGGCTTTGATTTTGCTTTCATCGCACTTTAAAATAAGAATGCCGATTTCGATCCCGCATCCAAAATTAGAAGTACATATTGCGAGCACATTTCGGCAAAATCATTAATATTAATATTGAATAACAATTCTGAATTCGATTTTACTCTCAAAAACACCAAATCTGATTTCGCTTGTAAAATTTACAAAATTACCATTCCGATTCCACTTCGAGATTCTTCAGAATAACGGTTGTGATTCATGTTCTTAATTTAAATAATTCCATGTTGTTTTGAGTCCCTGGTAGTAATTGGCGTTGCCGACTGCTTCGTTTGCTATATAATACATACAAAGATATCGATTCTGACTTCGTTTCAATGCGGATTTAGCAAGACTAATTACGATTCCGGGCGTGGAATTTAATATATTGCAGATATTTCAAAGGTATTGAGCGACAGAATCGCTCTCCTTGCTTCGAATTCAATTCCACATGGTAATATATTTTCCGCCATTTCTTTTCCAAATAAGTACTAGATGCCAGTTATCAGTAATACTTAAAGAATTTTTGTCTATGAATTAGCAGTTTTATGCTTAAGCCACCATTTGTCACAGTGCCAAATTATTAAAGCTACAACATTACGCCGAGCAATAAAATTTGTTTCCAAGAGCACAGAACACAGCCGGACACTGTGACAGTGACAAGGCGAAACTTTTATTGCAATACTTAAGGCATATTGTCATAACAAGCGGACCGACCAAGACCGACCAAACACCGAAACTTCCAATGAAATGTGGCAGCGTAGACGCTGGAGCGACATTCACTTTATTAATTCATGCCGCGCAACTAACAACATCCTCCTCAAGCAACGCCAGCGATTACACCCGTGGTAACTTGGCAGCGTGGCAGATAAAAATATAAAAATGTCATAAACAAGAAATATCAAGCGGAAATGAGCAGTCCAAATGTGCCTTTCGGGGTAAGTTGGGTAGGAATGAGAAATTATTTGCGCCGCTGTCAAAAGGCTCAACAACGAAATCCACTACGGTTTTTTACTGTCTGTTCGGTATGTTCTTTCTTTTTTAGCTTGCCGTTCTTTGCAACATTTTCGCAGTTTTTTCACATGTCAAAAGCTTGTTCTTGTCTGTCAACGCAACGCAACGCAGCAAAGCAATGCAGGCGCTTCGTCGAATGCATATTCCAAAATTTATTTCATTTTCCTTTTTTCCAAGTGATTTTTTTTTTAATTTTTCGATTTTTTTCTTTACGCTGCAATTAAATAGCAATAAACTAAAGTTGGTACGCATCAACAGACTTCGCCAGATACATACCTCCCCCCAACAGCACCTCCTCCAGCGCTGCCGGCACCAACACGACATGGACATGTACAAGTCGTTATGCTGGGACACATTTGCATTCCGCATGTGATGATGTGCGCTGCGTTGTGCGGCAATTGCTCTTTAAAGTCGCTCGCGAACTTTGGAACCATCCATGCGCATGCGCAGAAGCCACAGGCTGCCTGCCAGCCAGCCAGCCAGCTCAGGCTGCCGCCGAAGCGCTGTCGAATAGTTTTGCGCGCTGCCATTTATGCATGTATTTCGCCGCGCCTGTGCTTTGAATGCTTAAACGTTTTGTACGCGAATTTTAACGAACAAACCGGCGCTGATCCTCATCAACAGCATGGCAATGAAGACGACATCGCCTGCGCCTTCAACATCGCCATCGCCTTCGCCATCGACGACATCAGCTAATTTTTATGAATGAATTCTGCGTGTCCGTCCATCTCTTCGTCCGCCCATCTCTTCGTCCGTCCATCTTTCCGTCCGTGCGTTTGTCGTCGTGTCGTTGTCTGCGGCCACGGCCACTGCAGCGATGGTGGCAATGGCAGTGACTTTCTGTTAGACATTGTCAACGGCAAAGAGCGTGAGCGGTTCGTTGGCGTTGCTGGCAGCAGATGAATGGACTGTGAGGCGTGTCAGCGCGGCGGGCAATGTTGGGAGTTTCCACACTGCGCCACTGGTAAGTATCACGAAGTAATAAGCAAGAACATGTGCTTACGCTGCGTGTAGGCATTTGTAGCTGCAAGACGACTTTACAGCCTGTTGTCTATGTGTGCGTGAGTTGCATCCAGCCACCAGCACCGCCACCGCAACCGCCAGCAGCAGCCCAGCACATTGACATACTATCATAAGGCACGAAATTTTATTTTATTAAGAATGTACAGAGACAACAGGACAGACGGGCAGACGAGCAGACAGCACAAAGAACGAATCAACATGTGTTCTACCGCCACACCGCCGCTCCCAGCCAGCCCACTTGCCCACAACTACATGCGTATATGTACGAAGAGTCAATGGGAACTTGCAAATTCTCATGGAAGATATATGTACAAACTGCACATGCGCAACAACTTAAACTGTAGCGTTTGTTGCCGATACTCCTATATATGTATATGGTTGTTGTTGCAGGATGTCTGAGCTGAGAAAATGCACACCCGTTAAGCAACGAAGACGTAGGCAGCCGCAACAATGTCCGCCACCGCCAGCACGCAATGACAGACGACGGACCTGCGGATGGACGGACGACGGACGAACGGCGTACGACCGCACACACAAAAACGCATACGGAACGGAATGGAACGTCTGTGGTCTGCAAGAATGCCAGCGCAAAACTGCCACGCGGCAATCGCGGCCACCAGGAACCACATACAGGCGGCAGGGCTGCCTGGGGCACGGGCGCGGGCAACTGCTTTATGACGACGGATTATGAACGCCGCAAGAGTTAAAGCTGCCGCTCTACCCGCTGCCACACTCAGAACACCACGCCTTTCCGAAAAGAAAGTGAAAACCTTACGTGTTCACACAAACTCACAACCGGACGCGCAGACGCACTTTGCTCTGCACACGAACGACATGTGCGGCAATATGTGGCAAGTGCGAGCGTGTGTGGCTGACTGTGCCAGCGACAGTGCCACAGGAAATAGAAAGTGTAAAAACGGCCATGAAGACATAAAACAAGAGAACACTGCAAAGCGGACAATTAATTCGCAGGAACTACGCCGCAATTCAAGATTAATGCAATAAAACGAGGCTTTCATGTGAAATTCGGCCCGAAATAGCACAGCAGCGAAATGGCAAGCCCAAAAGAAGGCAACAGACCAACAAGGCAGCCGCCGCGCCAAGCAGGCGCAGAAGCTCTTGAAGCGCAGCTCAATTCTTGAGAAAATCATTCGATATGCCAACGCTAACCCAACAATAGATTTCAATTTGTTATGTACTCGGATTCGGAAGTCTGCAGCCAAAAATAATTGCCGCGCCCAAGAGCAGCATCCATACAGAGGGCAACCAAGCTGCAAAAATTATTGAATTGGAAATTGCAATATTGCGCTCATAATCCGCCTAAGTCAAACGCAACGTGCCCGGGGAGCAGCGGCGCACCGTTAAGCTTAACAAGCAGAAGCAGAAGTCGAAAAAGCAAAAAAAAAAAAAGGCACAAAGAAAGACATGACGACATGAAAAGACTGAGGGGGATCGCAGAGGCACGAAGAGCCATGCCCAAACAATTCACAATTCTAGGAGCAAGCAACTGGGAAAGTATTTAGGGTTAAAAAGTCGAGACATTTTAATGGACAGCGAGAATGAGTATGGACAAGCGACCACTTACTCGAGAAACACACTAGCACACACACACTCACATGCACATACACAAACACACACATACACACAAGCTAGCTACTAAAGCAGCTCAAATAATCAATGCAGCAGAATTGAGTCTGCGGCAGCGGCATCGTCAGCAGAAACAACAAAGCCAACAACTGAAGCACATGCAACGTCGACACGTTTTATGAATGAAACTTCATAAAAGAAAATAAACATACAAGAGCAGAGGACAGCAACAACAGACCGCAGCCGCAGCAGCAGCACAACAAAGCGTAGAAATAAAAGTGCACGGGATCAGGCTGGAAATCAATGAGGTTCACAAAAGCCTGGACCTTGGCCATTGCAAACAGCCGCAGCTCGGCTCTAGCTTTTCTCTAGCATGTCTGTAAATGCAATGCGCTGAGTTGAAGTCTGCACTCCCATGTATGTAGTTATCCTACAGGATGTGTTGGCGCACGCACTCATTGAAAGTGGCAAATGCCAAAGGATGGGCCATCGAGTGCCAGCTTAGCATCAACATAACTAATAAAGTACCGACGAAGCAGCGCGCACAATCTCAAAATAGGATCGCAATGTAGTCAATGAAGACCACGGCCGCAGCGCTCCGGATTCCAAACGATGCGACCGCGACGACGAAGACGCTCAATATTGCTACTATGGTTTAATGTGATACCAAAAGGCGCCAAGCCGAACACGAGAGCTGCCCAGCAACAAAAGGAATACAGCAACAGTAATAAAAACAAAAGCCAAAATCAAAACAAAAGCAATCACAATTGTAGAGGACCCCACAAATGCTGTTGTGCTGGCTGTCCCTCTGCCGCTGCGGGGCATTTTCAACTTAAAATTGTGCCAAAGTCCAACTCCAAACAACCAAAACAACGAGCTAACGTCTACAGCAAATCAAGCCACCAGCAGCTCAGGCTTCACTCGCCGCCGCCGCCGCCTTAGAATCCCTACCGCATGCACGCTTCTTCTGCGAAACGCCTACCAATTTTTATTGGAGTTTGTGCTCTGATGAAAGAAAAGAACACACATAGAGGCAAACTGTTGAGGTCGGGAAAAACTTGGCATAAATATTTCGAAGAGTGCCAGAGACGATTGTGCGGAAAATGAAAAGAAACCCAAATTCCACAGGATTAGCTTGAGGTTTTTTAGAGATATGTACATACATATGTATGTATGTAGCTCGGCAAAACTAGATTTAAACTAAAACTTAATTTTACAGGAAATATCAAAAACAGTTAATTCTTCTAATACTCGTTTGGAAACCGAGAGTCTATTAAAAAAAAGATACTTGCTAATACTGATTGTATTTATTAGTAATGCAGAACTTCTGCTTATAACGAACCCCTTAAAAGCGAACTTTCGCCTAAAACGAACCAATTTCAAAAGTACGCGCTGGAAAACTATCAAAGGAACGACTTCATTTAAAGCGAACTTCGTTTAAAATTAACCGTTTTGCCCAGTCCCTTGAAGTTCCGTTATAAGCGAAAAGTGCTGTACATAATACTAAAACCAAATCAATCCTTCTTAATTCCTGGCATATTTCAGATATCGCTCGGAGACAGATGAAGAAACATCACATGAAAAACTAAAAATATCCAACTATTGCATAAAAATGTCGTGCTGTAAATTTCGAAAAATTGTCAATACTACAATTTTAAAAAAATCAGTAGACATTTTTAGACTTTCACATCTCATTTTTTTGCTTTTGTGCAGTGATTTTAAAGGGTTTGCACTTTCCTTATGCTTCGAAGCACTTAAGCAGCACTCGCAATCATGAAATGAACCCAAAATTAAAAGGAATGCTCCGAATGCAACAAAGTTTTAACCTTCTTGCTGGCGTCTGCATGAGAAAAGCTCACTAACTAATGAAATGAAGCCGATCTTCGAACAGCGCAAAAATACGATATTGCAGATTGTCGGACCAGCGAACGTGCATACGGATGTATATTTATAAGAATGAACGTTGAACGCACAAACACACACACACACACACACTCGTACCTAAATATGCCTACACTTGAAATACATTAAGGTCTTCTCTTTTTTGTGCTGTTACATTTTCAAAAACAAACGCCGACAATTTATACAAAAATAAGCAAACACACCCGAGCAGACAACACAGACAGACGAACAGACGGACCAACCGAAAGACCGAGACATGAATACTACACAGCGTCCATGGCATGGTAAAGAGTGCAGCGCTGATATATCATGTGAACCCACCAGCAGAGCTTAAGCCTGAAACGCCACTCCAAAAAGTGTGAGTGGGGCAGTGGAGGAGGCAGGCGCAGGAGGAACTCAGTAAACGACCAGCCAGCAAAACACACGTACGTACTTATGTTTTATGTTTCTGAGATATGCGAAATTCTTCGCTTAAAATTGTATTCAGTCGGTCACCATGTCCATAAGCAAAAACAAGTAAATTCCAGGAATTCGATCATCTCTGGCGAAGCAATCTGATTTTTTATTTCGCATGCGCACACACACACACAGAGACTCTGCCACACAAAAACTCAGGCACACTCAAATATACAGAGTGGAACGCACCGTCAGACAAAGGCAAAGGAAGCTTTAGTGTGGATACTAAATGAATAGCAATGAATGGACCACAGCGAATTATGTGCAATCTGAAGAGCGACAAAACGACAGAACAACGGATCGACCAACTCGCAGGCAGACGGACCGATCGCAGACATACAGATCGTTCGACAGACGGACCAATCGAAAAACAAGCCGATCCCCAGACTAACAGACCGTACGACAAACAAGCCGATCGATCGACCGTTTGATAAACGGATCGCTCGACAGACTAACGGACCGCTCGACAAACAGTCCGATCGAAAAACGGATAGATCGACGGACCAATCGAGAGAAGACCCGATCGACAAACAAGCCGATCGCCAGACTAACAGACCGTTCTACAGATGAACCGATCGACAAACAAGCCGATCTCCAGACTAACAGACCGTTTGATAAACGGATCGGTCGACAGACTAACGGACCGCTCGACAAACAGTCCTATCGAAAAACGGATAGATCGACGGGCCAATCGAGAGAAGACCCGATCGAAAAAGGAACCGATCGACAAACAAGCCGATCGCCAGACTAACAGACCGTTTGATAGACGGATCGATCGACAGACTAACGAACCGCTCGACAAACAGTCCGATCGAAAAACAGATAGATCCTCGGGCCGACAGACCCGTAATGCTGTGCTCGAGCACACAAATTGAAAGATGAAGCCAATGCAAAAGACCCAGCTTTGGAGACTAACAGCAAGTTTCCGCAGTACGAATCAAACGAATCGCTCGTTCCATTGTGTGCGGACAATGCTGGCTTTACATTAAGCGAAAGCCGGTTTAGTTCATGTTGCAGATCATTTCGATTTACAGAAAGATGGCGTAAATGAAATTTACTTTATCAAAAATAACAAAATTTTGCTACATACGATGCTGCTGTCGGCAGCGACGTCAAGGACAGTTGCCTTCGATGGTTTAGCGGATACGCGGATAGTTCGTATCGACAAGAGCTATGCGCGTGATCGAGCCCAGCAGAGGAGCAGAGCAAAGCTTGGCACAGCAGGCCCGCTGGTATCGACATCGCCGGCGTCAACAACATGCAAAAATGTTTTAACGATTTATGTACGGGAAAAATTTTGCAAAAAGGCAGCGCTGCAAAAGCGAGTACGCCATGCCACGAACAAACAAGCTCAGAAACAGCGTCAAAGGGCTCGAGCTTGAGCACGGGCCGCAACTCCACTATGCACGAAAATTAAGGTGCGCAAAAAGGAAACACGCATAATCATTAACGACGGAGACAAAGACGCCCCAAGCGTGTCCTCATCAGCGTGAGTGCTCGCTGGTGGGTTTCACGCGAAAATTAATCGACAGAACCTTATGGATTCCAATTTGCAGATATACACACATCCATACATGCATGCCACCGCTCGTATGAGTGAGTTCGAATGTGAGAACGTAGGATACTCTGCGGACATTCTTGGGCGCCTTCAACAGTGAGAAGCACAATAAGTTCGTGAAATAAAATTTCTGTAAAAGCACAATTACCCACCAACATTTTAAAATAACAAAGTTCATAGCAAAGCTCTGAGTTGCTCAATTCCAAAAACGGGCATTGCATGAAAAATTTCGAACCTCATTAATTACTGCAAAATTTACAAAACAAAAAAAATTAAAACAAAAAATTTTAAAAAAACGCCGATACGCACAAGTAAAAAATTCCAAAAATCTGAACAAAAGTTTAAAAATACACGTATATACATCCACACACATACACAGACATGGCACACAAAAAGCGCCACCAGCAAGTTTTCATATTTTCAAGGAGCTACACATGAACCCAACCAGAGGCACAAAAAAAACCAAGGAGCAATGCTGCCGCATAAAACATTTTTGAAAGCCTGCTTCCCAGCCTGCTCAACATTCCACGTACTCACACACACTCCCAGGCACATGCGCACACACCTACAAAACACCAAAGGAAATCTGCGGCTGTAACTACAACTGCGCACTGGCACAGCACGGACAGACAGGACAACAGCAGTAAAGCGCTAAGAACCTCACAATGAAATGCGTCTGAGGTTCTTTGGCTCGTTTGTATCTGCTTACCTTAATTTTTTCGTTTTGTGCGAACAATTTTTCATTTCTTTTACTTTGTCGTTGATTTTACTGCAGATTTAATGTGGTATTTTCCGTGGTGAGAGCATGTGTCGTGTCGAGACGAGGCGACGCGACGCGAGCTGAGCTGAGCAGCTCCTCTTGAGATGTGTGCGCATAAATGTTGGCAAACAAATTTAACCAGGAATGTGGCAGAAGAATACCAAAGTAAACCCCCACTGTTGCTGATTGGGTGCAGAGAGCTGGAGCCGCGGAGGGGTGCTGCGGTGCGACGAAGCAGACAAGCGTGAGGAGACTCGTTTGAAAGCTGCAAGCCAAGTGAAATATTTGCTACTATTCTATGTTAAATGTTTGTCATGTACCAACGCTTGAGGAGCTTCAAGAAACACTATCTTTAATATCAATAAAAGCTCTCACACAATCTGCACATGTGAATCTATTATTGAGAGTGCCGAGATTGACATGGCACTCACAACGGTGATAGAAACTTGAGAGCGTTCGAGTGAAAATTACTCCGAAAGATATTTAGCACTAAGGAGTGCCGTACTAGATTGATTACGCAGCAAAGGACGATCCAATTTCCGTTCCAAGTGTATCAAATGTTGGAGTGCCTGACAAAACTTGGGACCGCAAACTGACGCCACCAGATTGCACTAACGACTACTAAGTATAATTGACCGACCTCTCGTTATATCAGTCATAAAAGCAGTACAAGCAAACTATGGAATTCCCAAGCAAATTTCATTAAAAAGTCAATCATATTTTCAATAAACTTCGTTTCGAGTGCAATTTTGCCACAATCACAAATATTAAATACAACACTTACGAAACAAATAAATTTTTTACTTTACTAACTCCATAGCGTGTAATGAAAATGTTCAGTTGAAAAATGTGCTGAAATAAAAATCAAACAACAAAACTACCACTTTTGAAGCAATTAGGCCGTGCAAAATACGCACCTTTTTCAACATATTTCATGACAAACACAGCACGGCACACAAGACAAAAAGCAGAACGCGTGTGTTTACATTCGAAATGTCATAGTAATGGCTGGGATAGCGGGTCAATAGCCTTCCTCCATTACACTAGTTTCTGTTTATGGCAGGTATGACTAGTTTTTTCCACTAAGCGTGCATTTAATGCGGAAATGATTTCGTGAAAATAGAAGAAAAAAAAGGTGGAAAAACGCATTTGGTGACATAAATACAAAAATCAAAATGTGATTAGATACAATTAAAACACCGTCGAGCGCACGAGCTATTAACAGAGGTGAATACATTTTAAAGCACTTGCACTGCGGTCGGGTTGATGAAAGGGAAAAGCAAAGCCGGGCATTACAACATTGAGTATGAAGAAATTTAGAATAAAAATACAACTTTGGGTTATCATAGATCACACATCATCACACACATACATATACATACATATGTACATATTTGTGTATGTACTTAGAACTAGTAGTAGAATTTCCAATCTTAATTAAATTGATAATGAAAAATAACATGTGAGTGAATGCAGCGCAATAATGGCATAGGAATGCCGTATCTTTTGCTGACGACTCAAGCGAAAACTTGTGAAATTCAAAACTAGTATTTCGAATCGTAACTGTTGCCCCAGAGAGGCATTAGCGGCCTGCATGCAATGTTTCGCTATGCTAATTGATTGAACGCCTTTAACCGTACTTGAATTAGTGCTCATATACAAATTGCTGGAGGAAGCACAGCGCACAGTGGCATGAATACATTCGTTCGTCTGCATAATGTATTATACATATGTATTTCATATTTCAGTAGCATAGTGTGATTTCCCAGCTCCCTCTTCATTTTGGCAAGTTCTACTGGTCATGCATGAATATGTTAACAACCAGTTGACAGCACTTCATACAACGAAAGGGCTTTAAAAACTTTAATTTGCCACTCATTTCAAATTTTATATGCCAAGCGACCATCAAGTTTTTCGTGCAATAACATTTTGTAGCAAAAATTAATGAAACAGGAACATTACAAGTAACTGCCAGATTTATAAGCCGAACCGCAAAAATACATGAAGTGCAGGAACAAAGAGAGCCAAGCAGACCGGCAGACAATGCCAAAACATGTCAAAATCTCAAACAGCTCTGAAAGCTAAAAATATTCAAGACAAACCATTGAACTAAGCACATGGTCCCCCCAAAGCAGAATTCTCGTCTCGAATTTTCGTTGTATAGGCTTTTGGCCAAAAATAAATGCGAAAGTGCTTATGACCGACTGACGTCGCTTCGAGTAATACAATAATTACATACACGGCTCTTTTCCTTTTTGTTTCCACATGCGCAGTACCCGAAACTGATTTCAAATATAGATTTCATGATTTCATTAGCTACAATTGGAATTCAGCCTTCGCGTGCCATACGAATCAGGGATATACATATTTAGATTTCACAATTGCCTTCGCAAAATGCATAGAGTCTCCAAAATGTAATATGACAAAACTTTTAGTATTTTGTCCTTCAGAATAAAAATCGGTTGTAATTGAATTAAATATTTTATAATTATTCCTACTTAAATTTTCAATTCTGTTAAAAGAAATGATTTAAAAAAATTTACTTTAGAATCTTATCGCACTTTTTTAAGCGTACGCAAATGGAGGGAGGATCGTACGCAAAACTTTGCAATACTTTTATAAACAAGCAGTCTTATATAAAAAAATAGAGATGGCAATGAAATTAAAAGTTCAATAACTTTAATAATCTTTGAAAAGTTGCTGGCAGTCCTAAACGACAGAATTCCTGTGAATTCTTGAATACCTACATTGAAGCTCAAGTCAAATCGCTGGCACAGGAAAAAGACATTGTTACAATACAAAAACAAATAAGTCTGCTCTGAGAAATACTTAACGTTCTTTTGTTGTTGTTCTTGTTTTGTCATATCAACAATGTGCATTTAGTCTTTTGTTGCATGCGATTGCAACAAAATCGAGAGACAAGCAAGAACACACATTCACAAAATAAAAAGTCCTTGAAACAATATGAGCCAGCTACAATTTCGCTAAATAATTCGCATATACATATGTATGTATATGAGTGTTTGTATGTGTGTGTTTGTGCGCAGGCATGTAAGTATCATGGCAGCTTCTCAAAAATGCACGATCAGCAATTTTAAGCGACGCTCTTTATCAACAGCATCAACGTGCACAGACAGACGTCCTGCACTGTGCTGTCATGACTTACTTACACACGCACGCACGCGCGCGCATGTACACACACATACACACACACAATACATAAAACAACAGATTCCATGCCATACGCTACAATGTTAGCAGACCGCGAGTGCAAACAAATCCGAAAGCGCAACAAAGTGTTGGACAACAGCTCCAACAACACAGCCTCCTTCCAACCGGCCAGTCGCCGACACATGTATGTAGCGCCCACCGCCAACCACCGAAGACTGCACAAGAGCAAACTGCATTCCCAAAGTGCAAGCCACGAAAAAAGCGCACAACAAGTGCCTTTTTGTTTATTTCCTTGTACTTTTTTGTTTTGAAAGTTTTGCTTTTTGTTTTACGTATTTCGCATTTTGGTGACAGCCTCAGCCCGCGCCTAGACCCCAGCAGTAGCAGGGACCGGCTCGAACTCCTCGCCATCATGATGACGTTTATCATGCCTTCGCAAGATTACCTGGAATCGTAATGCGCCAATGGTACGAGCATCGCATTCAATTAAGTGAATGTCGAGACGACCTTGCGACGGCGCGCTGCAATGCCTCCAAAGGAGATGTGTGTGCAATGTGCACCCTGCGCTATGCGCTGTACGAGGTGGAGGTGAAGGTGCAGCAGCTTCCCCAGTATGCAAACAATGCGCCGCGTACTGAATGCTAGAGCCTCATGATCAAGGACTTGCTGGCGGCGTTAGTCGTACTCAAAGTCGTACGCTCGCCTGCTTGAGACTAGCTTCGAAAGTGCGCATTCCAATATTTATTGCCTTAATTCATGTATGCTTTATGTCTTCGGCCAGCGGAAAGGAGCTGGCTGTATGCCAGTCACTAACGCCAGCGCAAAGTGCCAGGCACGAGCAGTCTCTATCGCAAGGAATGCCATTTCTAGCGCTAATGAAATGTGGTATTATTTACGAAACCGGTATGAAGAGCCAGACCGGCATGAAGCCAGGCGCAAGCATCCGCACTCCCAGCCAATCAGCCTGGCTGCTTACCAGGCATGCCGGCACTGTCTGCGCTGCTGTCTAGTTCGAAAGCAATGCAACTTAGTAAGCGGCGGAGGAGGCGGCGGTGCGCCACAAATCAAGAGTACGCGCCTCAGGAACAAGAACTACAAGAACTAGCTACGAGTTGTAATTGCAGACGCTGGCAAAGAGGACGAAGGCGAGAACGAGGTAAGGCGCTCACGTGAACGTGAGACGAGCAGCGGGACGAGCTTAAATGTGACCAACGACGGCATGGACACTTAACAGAAATAAATTGTTTTGCGCAGACTATGCGCCATTGAAAGAGCCTAAAGCTGAAGGCAGCGCGGCCGCAGATGGCTCTTGCCGTTGCTGTGATCTGTGTGGTTCTTCAGTTTAGATGCTGGGTGCTGTAGTGTTGCGATGGCATCCCCGCCGCCATCATTCCGGGAGCGTGCCCCCAACGCATTCAGCGATCAGCTACGCTGAGCGAAAAAATACGCAAAACAAACGAAAACGATTTCCATTAAAAACACCAAAGCACAAGACGAAAATATTCCAAATTATAACGGCAATTTAAAAATTAGATATATGTTTGTACATATGTATGAATTCACAATAAGCAGCTTAAATTTTTTGCTAATTTTTAAATAAAACAATTATGTATTTTGATTGCAATTCCAGTTCGAGTATCGATTCCGTCGATTGGCCGTTATTATAATATTGAATTCTTTTTTGAAATCGTTAAGGCCAAAGTAGCGTTGCCATTCGCAATAAGAAAATTGCTAAAAATACGTTAAATTTCAAAGTTTTATTATAGGTACTAGCACTGGCTCTCGCGACAGGCGGAATTGTTAACCGTTAAGCCTGTTTGGCGGAACCGCTCACAGTGCGGCAAGTCACAGCCGGTAACCCACAAGCACACATGCATTATTTTATACGAAATTCATATAACGAATTTTTCGAATAATTTGCTTGTACATTTGAAAATATTTAAAAGTCATTTAAATAAGAAGAATATAATTTTGGTATGCGGTTGTAAGCTCAGTGTACAACTAACGTTCTGCATAGGCCGGGATGCGTAAGCAAGTTCATACCATGGGAAAATCGGGCTGCTCGAGGCATGGGCGTACGATCGCACAACCGGATGAACACACTGACAAACTCATATCCAACAGGCAGGAGCAAAGGACGGACAGACCGACCAACCGACAGACAGACTGACAGACAGACGAACGAACGTGTGCGTCTCCTGGCTGCGGCTATGAATGCCATTTTACAGGAATTGCAAAAAATTGCAACGTCTTAAACGAAACAAATAAAAGTGGAAGTGAAAACTTTAAAGTAGGTAAGCGGCAAAACGAGTTAATGCTCAGACACGATCTGGCTATGTCTGTCTGCGGCCAGACCAGACCAGGCCCAGTCAGCCAACCAACTATGCAGTCAAGAGGCCAGCCGAAGGAGCTGCAGCATGTAGGCTGTGGCTGCGTCGCATATAAAGATGCACTTGAAAGACGCCGACGCGACGACTCTGTCCACGCTCTACTCCGCACAATGCAGCAGACGGACGGCCAGCTGAACGAGTGCACCAAAGCAAAGAGCCAGCAACCAGTCTATATGCGCAAATCATTTGAAATGGTTCAGTTTATTGGAAGCGCATTATCACGAAAATCACACGCAGCTCATACTTATGTACATATACAGGGTGTGAAGGTGTTTACACGGGAAATTGCAATGACAATGTACAGCCTTCACGAATTCTTTATATGAGAAGCAGGCCACAGCAAAAACTTTAAAGGCACATGAGACAGTTATATAAATTGATTCGAGTAAGGATTGTCATGCCATCAACAGCCATTTCCGCTGAATCCCTGTGATTACTGCACTTAATTTGGCATCACACCCTGCCTGCATGCCTCCCAGTATACGAAAGCGATCCCACATTCCTAAGTAAATATTTTGAAATGATTAGTTGCTACAACATTCAATAAAGAAAATTACTTTAAGCCGAAAACGTGAAACCTCCTTCTTGACTGCTCCTTAATGAAAATGCTGCGCATGATGATAACGCTGAGGGTGATTATGATGATGATGACGACGACAGCTCTTGATGTGAATGTTAATGAGGACGACCACGACAGCGAGGATGATGTCAAAATGACTGCGAGTAGAAATCAGGAGTGTTGCTCGCACCACACACACATGAACACGTTCAACGAACGGTGCGACTTTTTACATGCCGACAAAAGGGAGACAGATCGGCCCTATCAGACAGACAGACAGACAGACAGACAGACAGACAGGCAGGGAGTCCAAGGGTAATTGATTGAGATATTTTTACATAAAAGTATGCAACATAACCTGATCATACGTTAAACGTACATACATCAGCTGTAATGACCATGATGAGGCTGTGACTTGAAACATTCCAAAATATCACAGACTTAAAGAGAATTAACAGGCAAGTAGGCATTCCAGAAGAACGACATTAAATTTAAATAATTTTAGTGGAGCCTTGAATTGATGTTTTCAATGGTTTAAATTTTTTTCAAATTATTGTCCATTGTTAATTGTGACTTCTGTACAACTTTCTAGCAAAAAGTGCATAATACGAAAAATGTACTCGTCTTTTAAGTCAATCCATGGATTGAGGAAATTCAATTCAAAAGGATGAAAAAGGTAAGTCAACGGCTTTAGACTTGTAAGGCGTGCAACATATAGGCGAGCATTGTCGTTGTCGTGTTCGAGAACCACTTTATTATGTCTTAGGTCGTATTACAGTCCTTTTTCGTAGATACCTTCACTCAAAGACATAACAAATGCATTAGCTATAAAGGCGAAACCGACCCCCCGGTGATCTTCCGGTGTAATGACTTCAATTCTCAGGACAACTGCTACATAGTAGCAACATCTCTCAGAGAAGCGAACAAAGCATCATGAATAATGCTAATATAAGGCAATAAAAATATTGATTACACAAACCATAAAAACTCTACATGTATTTAAATTATCTTTCTTGTATTTCAATTTTAGCTAAAAATATTGAGGGCAATGCTGATGCTCAGCATAAATCGTAGACGTAAAAGAAATACTCACAATTAAATCTGACTTGCATATGCTATTGTCTGTGTAGAACACCAGCAAATCGGCCGACAGCGCTCGACAGCTAGGCTCTCGCAACTTCGAGGCTAATAGTAAGCAGGCAGCGGCTATAATCTGTAAATTTGCCTTTCGCACCGACTTCGTGGATAGAAAGCGATCCAAATAGTTGATAGCCAGCAACACCACTTCTTCTTGGCATTTCTCCTCTGCACAAACCTGGAATTTAATACAAAAAAATAAAACGGGTTATTTAGAATCGACTTCAATTCGAATTGAACAAAAGATATGTAGTATCGATCTCGCAGATCGTGCCATGACTTGAACGAATTGAAGTGATAAACGGAAATGACAACATATTACGACTACATGAGACGTTACTTTTCATCCGGTGCCAGCCAGCTGGGTTTATTGTTTCGCAACTGCACTTGAGAAAATCTCTAGAACCATTGTCAACAAATTCGCACCAGCGGCCAACCATTGAACTTGAGCGCGTCACAGGCGAGCTCATGCAAATTCATATTTCACACAAAATGTTTGACCACAAGAAATATTTGCCGCACAGCATCACGCGGTTTCCCGTGCGGATTTGGCATTGCGTGCGATCTTTCGCACTTTTTGCGCGTGAACAATAATATCTGTCACTTTTAAAGGCGATGCGTAAAACAAATACTCGAACTTACGATGGCCAAGTAGAATTTACTTAAGGCAAAGGAAAAACCAAGCAAAACTTATTAAATCAAGCAATGCGATCACTAGCCGCTTTACAAAGTACAAGCAACTAAGAACAATGTTGCCCTCGGAGCAGCGCGATTACTGCGGCTATGGCTGCAGTAATAAGTACGCTTGACCAAGCGCAAAATGCGCAGACTCGGAGCCGCTGCTTGCGCCGTGGCTGAGGCCGTGACTGTGGCTGGGCGGCTCCGGCAGCTAATGGATGGAGACATATTGGCTATCAGTCATTCGCTTCTTTTTCCGACAGTTTGTTTGCCATTCAATCCTGGGCAAGCGCTGCATTGAACTGAAGGCTGCTGCCTAAACCTACAAGTCATTAGCATCGTTGGCTACACAGCACCGTTGCAGATTCCATCAAGTTACCGTCTGTCTGTCTGTCTGTCTGTCTGTCTGTCCGTCGGTCTGTCTGTCTGAGGGTTTGGATGCACTGAGCGATCTGTTTGCGACGCCAGTGATGTTTGCAGGAGCATTATCTTTGGTGCCGTTTTTGCGGTTGTTGGTGGTTGTTGTTGTTGTTGTTGTGATGGTGCCATGCAAATCTATTAAGCACTTTGTTGAAGCGTTCTTTGTGCCAACTTCGCGCTTGCGTATTCCAACGTTTGCCTTCCAGCTCACGTCTACCTTTGTTGGCTAACATGTTTAGGCCCAGGCACTGTCCCGCCTAGCCCTTCTGCTGAATACCATAATTGAGCAATCTTCGCATTTACACTCGAAAGTAAAAGCAAAAAACTGTAGGTATACACAAGTAATTGCATGTTGCCCGAACTCTCCACCTCTTCTCACACGGATCCCCCCGGAACCTTATGCTCCCTCTGCTCATTCACACCGCACAACATACTACGCCAATACTAAGCTGGGGTTGCTACTCCATACCATTCGATTCACTCAAGCAAGCAAGCATAAGTACCTAGACACCAGGCACCAGGCTGAAGTTCTGCTCATTGTTCAATTATTACTCATTGTTAGTTGAACCCGATTGTGATTTCTTTAGCCCCGGCTCTTGCTCTGGAGTGGGGTGGGGTGTATGCTGAGGGAACCTTTGGCGAATTTGGAATTCAATAAGTTTCACGCTTCAAGCATGCCTCTTCGCATGCTAAAGGCTAGGGTACGTTGTCGTCGTTAACGTCGTCTTGTTAGGCCGACTTCTTCTATCGAGGCATTTATAGAATTCGGAAGTAGCCATACTGAATGAAGCGTAGCGCTTTGTCTTCGGGTTTTGCGTTATTTGGTAAGAAACAGGAAATCGCGTTTTGCCAATATTTCTTTGCTGCTAGCTACGCTGATTGGAATTCTGCGGTTAGTGCGGTGAGTGCCAGAGAACTAATAGTATAATGCCTCAGCGATTAGATAATGAGCCTCCACGCCATACCATGGGAATAAACGAATGATCTAATGAACTGCCTACCAAAGAGCCACAGCGAGTGAGTGGCGGCACCGCCATATTTGAATGGCAATTACACGTTTGAATGCAGTCAAGCCAAAAGTTGGGAATATAAACTGCGAATTTCACACGTCGCAGTGATGTCGTTGACCAGCCACTCAGTTTTCCGTAGTAGATATATATGTACATACAACTAAAGCTCAAAAGTCGGGAAAAACGACATGCCAATCTATTTTCCTGGCTGTCAATGGGCAATTATTTTTTTGTTAATGTATAATAACAAGGGAAGAACAAGTGCTCGGTCCCTGATGCGTAAAGTCAGTGGTTCAAATCCCGGTCGACTCATGCCATCTAATAAAAAAGAAATTTAATATCCATGTGCGCGGCGCCATCTCTCGCGAGGTAGTTGGCAAATCTCCGAGAGTGTTATTTGATATTAAACTACCAACAACTTATGTATTTTCAAGTGTCTGGTCAGTCAAGGGCTTTCTTCACTTCAGGGCTTTCTTTCTCAACTCCTGTCTTTTGACAATCCTAAGAAAAGTCAGCTTTCCGGAAAAATTTTAGACATTGGAACATTTTTAAACTTGATTCATGTAACACCTACGTATGTATCTATCACCTATATAACATATTATGTACTATCGTGTCAACTAAAGTGTCGTGTTCAGTTATTTGCCTCACATAAAGCCAATGTTGTACGTCAAACGATGCTACAGTTTGAGAGTTACATGAGTCATACTATCGTAAAAACGATATCGTCGACGAAAATCGTTACAGTCCGACCCCAAAAACTTTATAAAACTTTTTGGAATTCCAAAAATTTCGAAATCCCGGAATTTGAAACTCTGACAATGATGGAGTTGGAAACACTTTTCGGAAGAGAATTCCTTATTATTTTTACGTATGTACATACCTCACATTGGCTATGCTATAGAGTTGAGCTTGTATGTCCATAGACATAATTGCAATTTTGAAAAGCATGTTTTGTGAAGCAACCATCCATAAAAATATTGCAGAAAATTCCAAAGAAGGGGGACGCCGGCGTCAAAGCCATGGATAGTGTGATCTATTGCCTCGCACAACTGAACTCAAAACATCTTACCACGCACACCGTATGTAGTAATTGAGCATGAAGTAAATGGGTTGGGGCAGGTCCAGGCACTCTGGCAGAGCTGCAACAAGTTGCAGCGGCAACAATTGCTGCGCGCTTGATTGTTGCATGATGTGTAGCAATTAAGAGCGCTGTGACGTAAGTTCTCAATTAAGTATGCAACACGATAGAAAAGAAGAGCTTCGACCTGTGCCAGAAGGAGTAAATAAAGCATTGCCCGGTGGCCAGCAACATTCCAAGAGCAATGAGTGCTCAAGCACTTCGAGCGGAAGAGTCACAGAACACCACTTGGGAGGATATTAATGCGCTGGCCTGCCCGCCCGTCTACCAATTACCGCATACAGCCGCAAATTTCACTTCCTGTCGCCAGTCACTCGACTCATTGGTGAATTTCAAAATGGACATTAAAAATACTTCGGGGCTGCCCCCGCGGCCCACTGCGCGTCGTCTGCTGATTTATGCCAGCAGTCGGGAAGCTCTTCTTGTGCTCTTCCGCTCATTCATTCGTTCTTTGCGGTCGCTCCTTGTTAATAATAATTCATAATTCACGCTTTACGACAAAAGCGACAAAATGAAGTAACTAACCTTATTTAAAGTAATTGCATGAATGAAACGACAAAGCGGTAATTTTAGTTGGGCCCCACGACGACGCCGACAGGCACAACAAAATGTCGCAGGCACACAAACAAAAAGGAAGAAAACTCCGCAGCCAAGCTGCAACTCTCACAGCTGACATAAATCTGACTTTGAGAAAAGTCATAAAAGCTGATTCTTGCAATTGCATACCAGGGTCGTCAATTTCGGAAACCCATGCCATTCTAAGTGCCGAGCATTTCGAGATCCCAAGTTCACATTTTAGTATTTTATAGCTGAAAGTTATATTAATATAATGAAAGAAAAAATATCATCCTATATATTCTACTTGTATACAATTTAATGCTCTCCAATGCTTTGTCAAATATTTTGGGCAGGTGCAGAGAAAGATTAAACATAATGACGACTATAATATCGATATTAGTCAGCTTTATATAAAAGCTTAAGAAAACTCTTAACATTTAATAAAAACAGTGTTATTAAAGACCGTTTGAACTAATTATGAATTTTCGAACAAAAACATAAAATATAAATAATCATGAATTTGTGAGCTTTATTTATAAAAATAACAACAAATATTGGGAAAATAAGTCATTTTTGTTATTAAGGTAACTATATAATAAGGCAACACTCGTAACGAGTAAAATCGTGAATTTTTCCAAGTAAACTTTAACCGATGTGACTACATACTGAGGGTAATAACAACTGGCTGCCTATAAAGGATAACTGTTTATAATAGGTTTGTAAAGCAAATACATTCGATATGGATGTAAATCGAGACCGCAAATTCTGAAATAAAAATTTACATTACCGGCAATCCCGGGAGTACGAAAACTTTTAAGAATGCACACCCTATTGCATATACATACATACATACCTATACATATGTATATAAAAAACGAACAACAATCGCAAAAATATGAGAAAAAGGCAAAAGCAACAAATCAAAAGCATTTTAAATTGGCAGCACTTCCTCTGATGAAGAGGAGCGAAGACAGGGACGAAGAACCAGGCAGGCAGGAAGGCAATGCTTTGTATATCGCGTAAGAGCAACGGACATCGAGGCTAAGTTTATCACATGTTTGCAAAAGTCTAACAAAGTTGTCAGATGCAAAATTATTTATTTACATACAAACACACACATGCAAACACTGATTGACATCAGCCTGTCGCATGGCTGGGATCCAGCAGCCATCCCAGCAATGACACATATTCAAAATCAGCATTTCTCAAGCTGCCAAACCGTTTTCGGTGAACAATGATTTCCATTCATTGCCACACATTAATCAGAAATTTCGCCTGGGGAGGGATAGCGAGCGGGAGCAACCCCTTCGTCGCCCGCACAATCGTCAACATAATGCCAGCAGTCACAGCTCCACGTGCACGTCCTCCGCGCCGCGCGAGTAGTGCTGCCGCTCCTCGAAGACGCTCGCGATTTTTATGAATGAACTGGTGATGCGGTTCATTTGCAGGGAGTTGCGCGAGCGCCACTAAGGCTGAATTAAGTTGCTGCTCAATGGAGAGTGTGCCGCCGGAAATAATTGGCGTAAATTTGAGCAAATACAAGGCAGCGAAAAAGACCAGCACAAACATGCCCGTATCATGCACAAGTAAATAAATGTGAATTGACAATTTTTTAGGAACGTAGCAATTCAGCAGGCAGCAACAACAAATGAGCACGATAAGGGCGCGCATATGCAAAAGTACCTACTTTCAGCAAATAATACGCAAAGGAAATGTCTTGTTCTACCATAAGAATAAAAATAAGAAAGAAAGAAATTCTTAGAAATTAATGCTAAGCCCCTAAACTCTGTGCGTGTGTGTGTGTTATCGGCAAATGTTGTGCATATGTTTAAAACAATGTTGCATGCTATTTTGGCATAAACGCGAAATTCAGTCGTCAGCCACAGCCGCAGTTCAACTCTGGTGCACTGAACCGCAATGCTCCAAATAGAGTTTCCGGCATGTGCAGACAAATATGATCGAAGTCGTTCGAAGCTCAAAGCATACTGGAAATTCGCTTGGTAGGTTAGAGGTTAGCAGGGGATGTGTGGTGTGCCCAAATGGACACTTTCACTTATATTTCAAGTGCTTTTCGGAAATGATTTCACTGCCGGAAAAGTTAAGCAGCAATTCTTGGAAAACAAAATTTTTTTTTCAATCTGTTAAATGTTTATCGAAAAACATTTTTTTGTAAAAGAAATTTTTTTATTGCATGCAGTGTGTTGAGTAATCTTCTCAACGACCAATGGAAATTTAATTTCACTAATATTGTAATTCTGCATACGATTTAATTTTAGTTGCTATTATTTTCTTCGAAACTTTAAATTCTTCTAGAACTCCTTATAAAATGCGGGGGGGAAACCGGTTCCATATTTCTTATACTGCATTTATGATGAGCATTAAATGTACATTTCGAGCATTTACCCATATCTAAATGGAAGCTGCACATACATAAGCCGAATATCTTGAGGGCTCGTTTCTTTACGATTAATTTAATGGACCACTATAATTACTATTCTCACACTGTAAAGTGTTTGACTACTCTCTCATTAAAAATGTTATAGTTTACAATTTCATGTGTGCGTTAATAGGAAGTTTTCTTTATGCATGGTTAAAAAAAGTAAGCTCGTTTTGAGAAATTTTTCCCAGTCAAAATAAAGAATATCATCATTGAACTAAAATATAGCAGAAAATTTCATTTAAGATAAAACCACCTATTTCGAGAACAATCAAGGGTCGTTAATCTTGAATCTGAAGTCCGTTTTGCTGGGTCAGCTCTTATTTTCCTTCAATTGAGGGACTAGGTTTCAACAAATCGCTTTTAAATAAAATACTATAAAAATCATTTGCAATAGGTTAAGACTTGATGTATAAGGCAAAGACGTTAAGATTGAAGTCAACTATATTTAAATTTTTTTTTAATTGATCCTTCACTTAACTACTACATACATACACACATACGGATATCATCTTGTAAGATCGTGTTTTTTAATTTTTTGTTAAAATTACTTTCATTACACAAACACTAATCACACTAAAATCTTTCGAGCTCTACAGTTTGGAAGGAATTCTTTTTTCTCTATATTTTAAAATTAATAATTTTTAAGATTAAAAAAAAACTAGGTTTTGACAGACAAAATTACTGCTCATTTTTGTAGTTCAACATATTGAAATTTGTGGTTCATTTCCATATTCTTAGCTAACTTCGCAAAACTATTTTACTTTTAATTCCTGTTGAAAATTCACACAATCTCATGTGCCTCAATAAATCAAACAATCTTTTTGAGTAACTAAAGCAAAAAATAAACTTCCAGTTGTGATGAGATTCCAAATTTCACACACATTCTCTTAGTAGCTATAGATATGTATGCTGGGCACAATCTGAACAGCATATGGTTTTCATATTTCGCTATGCCAACTTTACCAACTAAACCGACGAAATGACGGAATGACGGACCGCCCGACCGACCGAGCAACCATCCCCATTGAAACCGTTCGTGCGTAGAGAGTTCCTTGACGCCATGGGAATCTTCAAGCGCGAACATATTAAAAACTTTTAATCCCATTTCATTTTTGCGCATACATATGTACATACATACATATGTATTCACAGTCGCCGCAACAGCAGCAGTCGCAGCAGCGTCACCGGCAACTTCATCATAATCCCGAGACGCTGGCTCTGAAACGGCGGTGTCAAAGAAGTCGTAAAAACTACAACAAATTTTGAAGTGATGTGAAACCGGCAGCAGCACTTTTGCAAAACACGTTTCGACGACTCTGTGTTTCAACTTTTATTATAGCTTCTAGATACTACACCACATTATAGATGCAATACATTCGAACGTAACTCACACAACTACTGCTTTATACAATAGCAGCAATATAGCGTAAAAGGAACTCAACTGGCCAGTAGGTCTCTCTGGGAGCTAAAAATGTCAGAACGAGGCGAATGATCATCGACCCGAGCGCTGAAGTAGTGTAGTTAGATGTAGTAATAGGATAGGATACATCATTAGAAGAGTGCTGGGGACGGACTTTTACGAGCCATTACGTACTAAGTGTGTATGGATATTTTTCAGCAGTTAAATTTTTCACATAGTAAACATTTTAGTCGCTTTTGTGGTTTGGCTGGCAAGGCTAAATGAAAGCTTGTATTATGAAATCTGTGTGTATGTACATAGTATATGCATATATATTAATATGTCTCTATATGAACATAGGCACGTGCAATTAAGAAGCAAAGCTCGTCATGCAAACGAATTACACTTAATTATCACGCGCACTATGCTTAGATATCGACGAACAAAAATCATTGAAATGTTGCTAAGTTAATTCATTAATCATGCGCTTTAGCAGTGAGCTCTGGAGCTAGATAGAACCGCATGGAACAGCATATAACGAAAGTGCGTGAACCTCTTAGAAAAGACATAGAGGACTAGTTAAAAGGCGTACCTACATATCGTCTGACTGTGGTGGACCTAGGAACCGAGGCACAGGCAGAGGCGGTACAAAATGTTCCGAAGCTAATTTATCTGCAAAACGCTGCCGGCAACGAATGTGCGAGCATTTATGCGAGGCTCGGCCGCCAAAGCCAAGGCAAACTCACAGTGTCAGGGAATTGCCGAAAATGTTTGCTTACACGGGTAGAATAGAATTTAATCATACGCAAAAGGCAAAGCACGTAAAGTAGAAAAAACCACAAAAATGAAATGAAATGGAATGGAATGAAAGCGAGTAAGCGTGCGACAGACCGCAGTTATCGACTCAATTAAACGCTACGCTTCAGTGCCACACCCACAAAAATAAAATGTGTGCAAAATGCGTAAAATCCGAAAGTTCTGTGAGTAGAGACAGAAATGCTATTTCAAGTATCAAGTTGAGAAATTTAGCACGGCGCCCCTTGTTGTATTTTTGCAAATTATTAGAACAATGAACTTTTAAATTGCTTAAATCAACGGCTTGAGAAGTTTTAACGAATAAATGTCAGCTTATTAGGAGAGATAACTTAGTGAAATGTTAAATTATTTCTAGAATATATGTACATATTCTTTTTATTTAAATTACACCCCACTGACCAGGAATAGAGTCAAGACCAAGGCAGAAATTGACCAGGAACATGGTGGGTAAGTCTATCTCTAAAAATCTTTTAAAAAATTACAGAAATCTCTTATATTCATAAAACGTGTTGAAAAATTAACGAAAATTGCAACAAAAAATTAATGTTTCTAAACATACAAAATTATAGAAAAAAGAGCAACTTCGGAACTTACAGAGTTCAGTTGCATTTCCCTTCATTCTAAACTTTGGAAAGCAAAATTTTGTGACTATCAAAAATTGTCGTCTTCGCATATTAGATCCTTGCTCAGCAGAGTTTCTTCGCCTACTTTCAGTGTTATGGAGACCTCTGCTCTCTATAATAGTTATGTGTATATTCTAACTAAATATGTATATGTATGTATATTATCAACCCCTGGAATGTAGCGTATCAAATACAGAGAGCACCACACATAGTACCCGAAAACTCGCGATACTGAACAGTTCAAGGCCATAAAACGACGACTGCTTGCAAAAATTTGAAATGCCAAAGGGGCGAGCAAGAGCACGAGAGCACGGTGGGATGGTTACGAATGTTTTGTCGAAAATTTTTATTAGGAATAGAAAATGAAGACTTGAGCTGCAAAGCTAAAAAATACAAGTTTCTAAATTAATTCATAGAAATCGTAAATACATATTTAAAAGATCGTGCAACGCCGACAGAGAAACAGTACCGGCAGACGGTCGGACGGAGGGACGATCGGCTGAGCAGAGCGACAGAGAACTGACAATAATACCGGTATGCCAGTAAAATGTCGCAGGTATAATTGAAAGACAGCCGGACGTAAGGAGAAGATGTGAGAAGTTATGCCATTTAAGGAGGAACACACACTCAACGCACAGCAGACAAAGCCGAGAATATGCAATGATGTAAGCTTCAGCACAATCATTTCGTATGCCGAATAATTGTTTTCACTTATCAGTATACTTGCTGTTAACATAAGAATATATTTGTGTACCCTACACTTAGAGTAATAGGGCATATTAGCTTTGTGCGGAAATTGTAACGCCGTCAAGTAGTAGCCCTACTAGATATAAACATAAGAATAGAGAAATTATCAGTCACTTTCTAGCTTGATGTCCGGTTGCCTGTCGGTCTGTGCGTGGCCCCGCAGGAGAGGAGGAACCGATTTGAAACTAATTTTCCTACAAGAGGCACTGAACTGTCTTCTGGTTCACCTTCTGATATAAGACAATTTAGGCAACGCACACGCCCACGCCCACAACCCAATTTGTGTAACCAGGCATACCGAGGAATGAAATTTTATATTTGAGTTGAGGCATTAGTTGTACTTGTTTTGCGAAAAATGGGCGTATGCTCACAACATCGGTCATATACTCAGCAGACCATCAATATTTTGTGCATATATTCCCATTAATATTTTTCGTTGACTTCCCAAAAATTGGCGTGATCCTCTTACTACACAGGTGCTTAACTGAACATGTCCATTATTTCTATAGCATATAGACCAGAACACGAATATTTGGTGTAATTTTTCTAAAATCAGCATGTTATGCCTTTGCCAAGATCTACTTCCCCTATATGTGGTCCCCAACTTGGACACTTGGTAAAGAGTATTACTCTCTGTCGGTGAAAACCCGTCTGATACTTCCTTATTTATTGCTGCTTTCATTGTATTTATTTTTTGACAAGAGTAGGCAATACAGCGAGAACGCGTTAAACTGCCAAGAGTAGTGTCATCTAAGCTGGCAATGAGAATGACTATAAAACTGGTAACGCAAGCGAATGTGTGATATCACACATACAGACAGGCACACTCACACAAGAGTTAGGCTTATTTTTGGCACATTAACAATCTTTGCTTTCCCCATGCACAAGACAGGTTTGGTTTTCGTGATTTAACTTGTGGATTCCCAAAACGAGTTTGAAAATATTTGCCGGCTTCAAGTGTTGTTATTGTTATTTTTGCTGTTGCTGTTGCTTTTGTACCTGTTGTCTCCGCAATGGCTACCTTCAATACACCACTCATTCATTCACTCATGCACACGGTCGCATAATAACTCGCTCAATTCTAGCGATTCCACTGCCTGCCAGACCAGGGCAGCAAGCGAGCAGCCCGCAGCTCGCAGCTCTCAGCTACGCAGGAATCAATGGAATGCCGATACATTTATTTGGCCATTAATTATTGCCAGTTAGCAGGCGCAAGCGTTCACTTTAACTACAGTTCGCATGGACATGTGTGAGTGCGCACATGTACTCATCATGAGCGTGCGTGCATGTGTGCGGCTTAGATGGCCACATTTAACACTTTTTACGTATACTCATTGTCAGCTAAAAAAAGCACACACAAACCATTTTCAAGTTGAATGAACTTTTGACAGGATTAATGGTGATTTCGATTATGCAGATGTGTGGAAAAAATACGACTACTATTAACACAAATACTAACTAAGCGCTGTTAACAGCGTGTAAATATTACAATGAACAATTAATTGCCACAAGATACATATATCTGATGTTCTTGCAATGATGTTACTCATCTGTTACGGAACACATGCAAACAAATATGTACATATGTTCATATAGCACGATTCCTTCATATGTATATATTTCTTTGTTGCGAACATATGTCTATTTTTGCACATGGTCTAATTTTTGGCATGTACAATACTAACGAAATTTCTTTTCACGCATGCTGCATTAGATTTTTTTTTAGACTTTAGGCGACTTTGTGACGTCTTAGTCGCCTTCGCCCAATGCTTCTTAATTCGTCGTCTGGCGGACAGCGTGAAATGTTCTGGAAACGAAACAAAACACATTTGTCAGCTGTGTTCATGGATATGACACGGCCATTCGTGCACGTTCTTCCTTTTGGCCCGCCTGTCTGCCTGCCTGCCGGCCTCTGTCGACAAACTGTGTCGGTGTCGCTTTATTTTTATTTAAATTGCAAACATTTAAATTTTGCACAGCACTAAAATCTAATGAAATGAAAATCTTTTTTTAGTTTGGATACGCTCACACGCACCTTTACAATGACGGATACATTCTCTTAAGCAAAGAATTCGGAGCGCCGAACCGTTGGAGTAGTCAAGTAATTTTTAGCATAAGTAGTCTCGTCTGAACGAGCTATTTATATAGCAACTAGAAGAATTATAGCAAAGAGTTTAGTCATATGTTTAGTGCTCATAATTTACAGCGCACATGCCTGTCAGCATAGTAGACACATATTAAGAATAATATAATCCTGCAAATTCCATTGCCAGAGAGAGCCACTCTCAAAAGTTAACCAAAAATCTAAATTTACAAAACTGCAAATTCGTAAAAATTGGCACTGTTCTCTTCTTTAAATCGAACTCTGAAAAACATTATTTTAGATAGCTATATGGCAGATCGTAGCCGGTGTTGGCTCGTCGTGGTCAACTGTTTACTCTACCGATGCAGTAATTATCAAATTTTATTTTACAAATATTAAAAATTTTTGTCACAAAATAAATTTCGCAGAGGGTTCAACCCCTAGCTACAGTTTCTTCCCCTGGAAGTGCTGTCCAGGCATTACATGCATCAAACTTAAGCAAATAAAAAGCACTAAAGCATTTAATGGACCCATGCATTTCATTCCTACACAGACCAAGCGAAATGCATTGAATTAAAGTTTATACTGTGAAAAGAGCTAAACCCATTGGAACATGCAACTCGCGTGCAACAGTTCCAACATTTCGGAGTATAATTATACACTTTTAAGTTCTTCCCCCGCTCAGCAGTTTAGTATGTTTCCACTTCTTGTACTTTTTTCTAGCAGAAGTACTCGAAAGGAACTGAACTGCATGAACGGCATCAAAAGAAATTAAACAATTGCGCTAAGTATCGCAGTCTGGCCGTAGCTTTGCGCTGCACGAAACAATCAACACCGCATGGTCTTCTTCCTGCACTTCTCGGATTCATTTCACTGTGTATGTCCGGCCGTTATGTTTATGAAAACATATATAGTGCATTTTTGGGTAGGCGCAGAGGGGAATTTAGATTTTAATTTAAGCGTGTGGTTGTGTGGGTGTGAATATGCTTTTATATTGCCGTTTTTGCAGACACTGCCTCTTGTATTAATTGGTCTAGTTAAAAGAGATAGAAGGCGTCTGAACTTCGATCAACTGTTGTTATAGTCAGGAAGAAAACTAACAGTTTCTATATGATACACGAATGAACGAACGAACGAAGATTCATGGGCGGATAATGCAGAGTGATCGCAAAAACATGTCAAATAAAAAGTAATTTTCCAACTTAAGCAAAACTGTACGAAAACACAAGGATCAACAAATAATTATAACAGTATTTACATAGTTCCAATGTATTGCTAAAAAAAGTTGTTAAATACTGAAGGTTTTTAGAGAGAATCTTTATGAAGTTCAGCATTTAACAACTTTTTAAAGAAGTGGAACTTTACAATTAATTTTGAAGTTTCTTTAAGTTAAAAATAATCGTGTTTTATTAAAAGCGGACCGACTTTGATGTTTGATAAAACATTCAACTTTTGGAGTTTAGTCCAATATAAAATTACATTGAGCTGATGACAAAGTTTCATTGATTTTAAAATCGATTGATGCCCAAAAAATTTGCATTGAGGCAATAAAGAGAGCACTACAGTTTTCCCGGTTATCTACTTATTTCATTGAGCCAATAAAAAATAATGAAAATTTCCATTTTACTTTTACCAATTTAAATATCAATTAGTGCTTCCTCGACGTAGTCCTTACTTGCTGAAACGTTTTCGACATGTCACAGCCATCAGAGGCGCTGCCTGTGAGTCCTGCTCAGCAAGGGCAACACATCAGCGCATAGCTTAAAGAATTTTCATCTCATTTCGGCACTTTTGGCAGTTCGTAGTGTACATAGTACATAAAGCTGTCCAGATTCCAACGATTCACTTCCTATATCATGCCGCTGGTGTGCTCCATAAACGCTTGCATGTTCTCTTGGTAAACAAACCGAGTTCAACAAAACCAAGTTCTTCCACCTTCATGCAATTGTTTTGCTTTGCATCGGCTCATTCACGCCATCGATAGCTCGCCCCTCTTTTGGCCATGTTGCAAGCTGATTGCGCTGCTGGCTGACTTTATTACAGCAACCTCCGCTGATTTCTGGTCTAATGCGGCTTGGCGTCGTTCTGATAATTTCTCAAAAGTGAGTCCATTGTCACGCCAATGGCTGAACAGCTTACCCTAACTGCCGCTTGCTTAGCGAGCGCTGAAACACAAGATTGCTTAGCAGAAGGTGCACGGTGCACGGAGTGCAATACCTGAGTCATTGACCCAATCCATAATTCGCTATTTTCACACGAATGCATAGCCAAGCTTAGATACATGCACATGTGCATGTGCATAGGTATTGCAGATCTCATAATTATAATTTAATATTTATTTGTGGAAATTGAAGTGGGGTGCAAGCAACAGCGAAACAGTCCCTGTCCACAGCAAGGAACGCGATCATGTCTTCAACTATTGCAGCGACTAGGGCCGGGGCTGCAACTGCGTCTGTGGCGCAGTCTCAAGTGTTTTACGCTTTGATGCATCCGTTGCAAGAACTCGAAGTGGGCGATCGCCCTCCTCCATGCAAGCAGACCAACCATGCTCAGTGCTCACATTTTCGGTCATTATCGTTAAATGCATGCGATGACGTTGCTCGCCGGACATAGAGCGCGCTTTCGATTTATTAAAGTGGCACGCGTTTTTACTGCCACCAAGCAACAATAACAACAATAATATGATACCAACAATAAGCGAGGGTAATTCTCAAGTAGCAGCAGGTGAGTCCAAATAGTAGCAGCGCTCAACGAATTATCAAATTAACTAATACAATAACTAACAACAACTACAAACTGTTATGAATGGTGACTTCCGAAAATGTCTACATACATCCACGAAAAGCAGAATGCCGAAAACGTTCCCAGCCACTTCTCATTGCCACCTCCGAGCTCGCAATACGACTGCGCAGCCACAGCGTGAGTGCCACAGCGCGAGTTGTTGACGCAGAAGCTGCAAATTACGCTAACCATTGCCGCACGCTATCGCTCAAATCTTTGACATTTTAGAAGTAAATCTGGCTATAAGTGTCATACACGAACCACTGACCGCAACCAAGCCGACAATGACGACACCGTCAGCACACGCAGCCCAGCGGCCGGCGCGACTAAGGCCGTGCTGAGAAATCAATCCTCCAATTTGTGGGCTCGTACACACATTTGAAAGGGGAAGAGCAAGCCGTAGCCGTAGCGGCAGCCGCAGCAAATTGTGCCGTGTGCGGCGGCGCTTGCTTCGTTTTCTCGCTACAGTTTTCGGCGTTTAGCGTTTGGTGCTCTTCATTCAAAGTTTGGTTGTTGACTTAATGATGATAATTTTCATGGGCTGTTACGGGTTGCCACGCAACACTTGTGCCCACGTGTTTGGCTGAAATACTTTTCGAGCAGATTTCGATATCGGCTAGAGCGTTTCGTAAGCGCGCACATGCGTATAAGCGTGAGCCCCCACGGGCTAGTAAATACTTGAACTTTTTATTTCAAAATTTCCGCTTTATGTCGGCTCGAATCTGCTATGGAAATAATGCCGCTGAATTAGAATGAAGAGCTCTTCACTGTGAGTGAACCAACGGTGAAGGCTGCGTATTTGGCGTCTTTTGATTTTTCTTCGGCATGCATCGCGTACAACTGTATCCCCTTCCTCATTGAAAGGTGAGGGAAATTTATAACTATCGATGGTATGATATTTGAATTCGCAATTAGTTAATATACATACATATATTCCCTTTAATATAGTATATATATGTACATATATATGTGTGCTCTTTTCAAAATAATGAAAAATAGACGCATTTGTATGCAAACAAAATACTTAAAGCACGTTACTGAATAATCAAATATTCCGACTTAAGATCTTAGTGTTGCAATTCAAAATGATCAATTCAAAGCTTTTCGAAGACGATGCAAAAAAATAACGCCAAATTATGGACTCAAACTAATCAAGAATATTTATATAGTAGTACATATATGTATGTATGTATGTATAACGATAACGTTTTAGGTACTTTCGTTCAGTTTTAAAATTTTTAAGTAACTATTATTCAAAAATTCAATCTGATTTTGAATAAAAATATTTTCCATAAAAAAATTTCTGGTTTGCCATGCCATATATTCCAAACAATGATGATGGCATCCATCGATCATCAAAGAGAACACTTGACACAATGTACTAGTAACCGATTGCAGAAGCAAATCGATCGGTTTTATTCATTTATATAACTCGACTCGGTGTGCCAGCTCACAGAGTACATGCTCGTACATACATACATACATACAATAGTAAGCGATATGAGTAAGAGACTGTGCTAGTATTTCCGGCTCGCAAACGATTATATTTTCATTCTCACCTTCTGCTCTTTCTACACTTTTCCTCACGGCCGTGTTAATTTGAAAGTCACAACGAAGTTTTTAATAGATAATGTTACGACGGTAGATATGAACGTGTGTAGTACACATATTTGAAAGTATTGTGCCACCATGCGGCATCAAGTTCTCGATCTTGCAATGATCTACAACAATTTGAGGTGACAACTGGGAAAAATTTCAAGAAATTAACAATTAATAAAAAAGACGAAAAAATTCGGCAGAACAAACGAAAAGCAAACAGAAAAAAGCCACATGCTCCAAGTTAGTGCTGAGCGCTGAGGCAGTCGCACGAAAAAGAACTATTAATCGGGCATGGGCAGCTGTTCAAGATCCACTACAACAAAGGCATAGAAATACCTGAACTAACATAGAATAACAACAAACACACAAAGCCTACAACAACGACAGAAAGCACGATATTTGCTTATGTCATAAGAGCATGTACTTATAATTATTGAATTTTGAAGGAAGCTCAATGGTTGGGGGCAATGACCGCCTTCAAATTGTTTCAATCAGATGAAGGGGTTGGATCGGTTCAAGCAGATCCAAGCATTTATAAATAGAAAAAGGCAAACATAGATTTATGCGTATTTAAGCAAACGACACGCACACCACCCCGCACCGCACCGAGATTCTCATGAGTTGTAGCAGCAGCGGCCACCCACTCCCAATTCAATTGTATTTTTGCATATTTCCTCTTAATAGTATATGCTTTTATAACTGGTACATTTTCAATATGGCGACTGTAATACATTTTTCTCTTTTGTTGGTACAACACTCGTCGGTCGGTGCCACCTCGAATTATATAGTCAAATTTTCAAAGTTCTCACAACACTTCCTTTACTTTGTATACTCATTTTAATAAAAAGTTCTGTGTTTTTGGTTCGGCCGTTCTAGTCCCTCGAGACTCCTACTACAGTACCACAGCAGAACACTACAAAAACCGAATACACTTCCTAAGTAATTAGTTGAATTAGCCTAAAATAATCGGTCGGTTTTAGTATGAATTTTTGTCTCTCTGAATTTTGAATGAATTAAAACTAAAGTTTAAAAATTTGTTCCACTTTATAATAGGAATTACTGTCTCCGAGTGAATTGGAATTCGTAGTTCAAATCGAAAATGGTCTGCTTAAAATTGGAGAACGAAAATCGGTTCGATTCCACACGAAAATAGATAACAAAACAGGGCGAAATATATTTTTTCGCACGCTCGCAACGAAATTATAACATTTTCAAAGCATACTTTGATATGGTTAAATGTTATATTAAAAATTCCTTAATGTTCTCATCAATAATTTTCTCTTCTTTTGACAAAAATATTAAACGGTGGCAGCGCTGGCGCTGCTGGTGACGGTTTGACGGCGCTTGGTTGTGCCCGTGCTGCTGTCGATATAAATTTCGTGGATTTGAGTGAATTTGTGGACATGCGTAAAATTGGCAACATTGCCGAAAAGTCGAACTGCCGAAATTCATGCGCCGTTTATCGTCGACTCTCATCGGAGTATTTAAACGTGTCTGCCAGATGTGTAGCTCGCGGGGCCGTTCCGGCGGTTTGCACGCAAGCCCAACAACAAGAAAATTCCACTGACAGCCCCCGCCGAACGACAGATATATACACTACGTGCCTGGCATTTTTGCTGATTACGTAGGCATTGAAAAAGATTGCTGACAAAAAAAGCAATAATGTCCAAAAACGCTCTTCAAACAACCATGAATAATCAACACATACACAGGCAAAAGCAGAGATTATATATAATCTGCACACAAGTCGTACGTGTGTTATATACCAACATGCAGGCGCGTAGAAAGGGCGCATATTTTTGCTCCTTTCCAGAAATGATAACAATTCAAATCATGTCTATCTTCTTTCATCAAATTCGGAATTGACAAGCCAGCAACTGGAAGCCAGTTCAAGATAACCGATTTTCAATATTTAAGGAGGTCGCGTGTGGTGAGATAAGTCAAAAAATTAATATTCTATTAAATTCTAAAAGATGTAGACAAACAGATTTTTCGATTTTCAGCCATTGGAAATTTATAGCCGTAGCACAAAGCAGGTATTCGGAGCTCATGCTGGACGCGGCGAACTTTCGTTTATGGTTCTAGGCCGTACAAGAAACATTATGATATCTTTCAAAGTTCCATTTAAATTTAATGCACAAATGTACACTGTAATCCAATGTTATAGGAAAATATATTCTCCGCTCACACTTCACATATATGTACATATGCATTCTTCTTCAAATAAAACGAATTTTCATACTTAGTCAACACTTGAACAGACCCCACCGTCGATATACATATGTACAAATGTACATATGTATGTGTGTATTAGTATAAAATGTTAATTTATAATGTCATCTATATATATAATGAATCACTCCCCCAAAGCGAATTGTTTGCGTACGCGCCTGCTTATACCATATGGCAGTGTAAGACAGTCTTCAGTGTAGTTGTTGCTTTTGCATACAAACAAGTTCTTTGTACATTTAATCAGCTGATTTGCCGGCTTCTGCGAAATTCTCTCTGCTAAATTGTTGCTGGCTTTTGTTATATCAAAGTGAAATGTGCTGTGGATTTTCGGTTGACGGCATAAAAACACCGTTAAAGCACTTGAAATGTATTTTTCGGGTACATTTAGAACCTACTGAAATGCTATTTTGTTAAAATAAAAAGAAAAGAAAATATATTAGACGTAGTCTTTGTATGGCAAGCATGCGTCTTACAATTTACAATATATATTAAGTGTTTTATAGGTGTGTGTCAAGCAAATGAAAAATATCACGTATACGCCATGTGCCACTGGCAAAAAGAAAAATATGTACAAGCAACTATACATACAACAAAAGTCTGCCAACTTCATATGCGTACAATTCAAACGAGTATTGGAAATACTAGCCATAAACATTATGAACACCATGTCATACCTTTCCCGCTTCAGCTCTTCTTCCAGCAGCACCCTCGCAACCACATGACAAATGCTACCAAGCACGGTTGTAGATTTTTTTAAATCGTAAGCCCACAATTAGTTAAATACAATAAATGATTAAATATACATATGTATGTAAAGTGTCCGCTGTTGCAGTTGTTGTCGAGACTATGACATGTTAGAAACTTCAGCAACCAACTCAACACAACAACAACATCAACGACAACAATGCAGCAACAAAGTCACAACAGGTGTAGCTAATACAAGCATTTAAAGCGAAAACACTTAAAAACTAAGAATGCATATATACAGAGATAAAAATTAATTACTAACAATATGTCGAAAATGACTACAACAAAAATAACTAAAAAAGCACAATGAATCAGCGAAGTGCATTTCACAACCAAAACAACGTCATAATTTTATTTTGGTTGATTCGAAAGATAAGTTTTAGGCTGGTTGGGAGTCGCGCTGTAGTCGAGTAGATAAGTGAAATTGTAATTGTAAATTGTAAGTCAACTGAAGTGAAGTGGGTCGAGGTTATTGCACTGCTCGGCACACAGGCGTAAAGCTCTGAAATGTCCGTAGCCATCTCCTGCTGCTGCCGATGGAAAGAGAAAGGCTGAATTATTAAATGTGTGGCCATATGAGAAGCAAAACTTTAAGCATTACATCAGATGCAAAAACAATTCAACGAAATTAATTCAAGCTGGCAGACACAAGTTTCCGAAAAAAGAATTTTTTGCTTAATTTTTTAGAGAATGTGTGCGAGACGAGCAATCAAGAATTTTAAAACGAGAATGTTCAACAGCAAAAAAATGTCACAAATACAAAATATATGGATTGTATATATGTATTTGATCATATGAAAACAAGTAAGGAGGAGCACACTTCAGTTGGGCCTCACCGACTGTGCAATATTCTACAATAGTACATCAAGTGAAAAGATGGAGTTGGTTCATACTTATCATACATGGAAAACTGTTTTAGGGGTGGGCTGACTACCTGCAGTATTAGTAAATATAAATTAGCTTTTAATAGTAACTTTTGCTAACTTTAATTATAGCAATGCTTATTTATTTGAAGGTAACAAAACTAAAATTGAAGAAAGCAAGATTTTTCCAAAAAAAGAAACTGTCCCATTCATATAAAAAACCAACCGAACTAATAAAAACAACCCCATCCTCTAGAATCAACTGTATAGCACTTTTCGACATAGGTACTGCTAATAATTTTAGTGGTTCAGAAAAAATTGTCGACTTTAAATGAGAAATTGGCTTTTTTCACCAAAACCATAATTTTAAAATATTGAAGCAATTATTTCTGAAGTCGTTACATCGAAAATTTTTGGTACGAAGCTAAATTTAATAATTATTATTATTATTATATTTATTAATTACAATTTAAATTATAGCACTAGCTACATAGGCTTAATAAATTTAACTATGTATAAACATATCGAATTTATAATAAGTTTAAACCTTAAAAGCAGCTGCAGTCGATCTTATGTGACGGCGGGTGTTCTCCATTTTCTGTAGGAACTTTCTTATAAACGCTACGACCAGCGATCTAAGGTATAAAGACCGATATCACAACACATCAAAATCGTTAGCTTTGATCTACTTTATGGCAAAGAAATCAGAATTAAACTGCATCTATTATATGAATTTCTTAAATATAATGTAGATATATTTTATAAAAAAAACTTAATTTTTCGCAATTGAGATTGTCACTTTTATATACTTGTACTAGTTACAGGGATTGCTGGCCGGAACAACACACTAAGTAATGTAGGGTGTGAAAAAATCGATCGATAGCAAATAAATGGGTAGATAATAATAAGTGATATAATGCTTACTTCATGCATTTTCTGAGAATAAACTCTGGCTCTTTAGGTGGGGGAATTTATTTGTTGCATTTCATATGTCATTGTGTGCTCATGTGCGGGTAACAGAATAACAAGTTTTACGGATAATGCAAAAAAAATAGAAAGATTAAATTAAATTAATTCAAATAAAGCATCGAATTATTACGAAAACTTTAAATGACATGACATTGACTAAAACTATTGCTGTACTCAGATCGGATGTGATTTTCAAAGGAAAGTGGATCACATAAATGGCTTAATGGCGCAGCTGAGCTGGAAATTTGCATTGTACCTGAATATGCACCAAAGTCGAAGCAGAGACAGACCACTTAAGCGAGTGCGAGCAGGAAGTGTCGCACACTTCCACAAATTCCTTGGGTGTCGCATAGCGCCGCTTACATACCGGTGAGGTGTAATGCAACGCTCAACAAGATTGTTGACATATAAATCTGATATTTCTGTTTTGCAGCCAGTCGCCAGCAATTGGAGCAGAATCATTCATAAAATCTCTAGGCTAAGGCGGCTGCTCCGTAGCCACAAAAACCAATGCATCTACGCTCAGCGAATTCCATTTCATTTCGCAGAATGACACAGTGCGCTCTCGTATAATTAGTGCTCAGATACCTTAATGCGAAAATTCCTTCATTTGACGCGCATCAGCATCAACGATAAACTCGGTGGGCACCCTCAACGTGATCGCTCAACAAAGTGCAGCAAAAACAAAGCAGATGCGCATGTCGCAGACGATCGCTTTTTTCGGTTTTTGCAAAAAAATGAATGAATGCATCAAAATGCAAATACCACCAGCCACAATTACGGTAATTACCAAGTAATTAAGTTAACACGACGCGGCGGGCAGTGCGCATGATCAGCGCAACGACTGTGAGCTGTGACGCAATAACAGGCACCAACGCTGTAATTAGGTGCAATCGCAAAAATGTTGTTGCAACATTGGTTAACTGATAAACGATGGCACTGAGCAGCAGTTGCGTTTTTGCAGCATGCGCCGCGCCGATAACAAAGGCAAAAACCAGGCTAAGGTGACAGAATGATGTCGCAGCGCATCGCCAACACGGACTAATGCCAGTGGCGCATGCAGCGAGTGCATAGACTGCAACGCGTGCGAGTGTGGTCACTTGCACACGCACACACACATGTGTTTATTAATGAGACCGTACTAGGGGTGTCAATCCCATCGAAACTTTCAATTCGGTTCGATACGGAATTTCCGGCAATTTGTATAGCATGGTTTATAACTTTACATCTCGGAATCGTACAGTGTACAGTTTTCCCACTTAATTGAAACAAGAAATAACAATAAAATTTTTTTAAAACTTGCCTCTCTAAAAAACGACCAGAGCAAAATTATCAAAAAATAATGTATCATATGTGATAAGCATTGGTCGAAATTTTTCATAAACTGATCTGATCAGCTCCGACACTAATACCTACTATTTCAAATTTGTTTCTTTATTCATTTTATTTTGAATAATCTCCGCATCAAAAATCGTTACAATTCAAAGATTTGGACAATAAAGCATCATTCCATACCAACATATGCTGCTCGTGATGGCAATGACCTCGCCAAAGCGACAGACTGGACAAACATGAACACACGCGAGTACATTACGCAGACTAAAATGTTCACAAAATAAGTCAACTGCCAATTGTTGCAATACTAAAGTGTTTAGAAACTTCTGGCCTAACGCAACGAGTTTCTCAGCTCTTCTAATTGCTGTGGTTAACCACAGCAATGCATCATCGAGGTGTATCACAATTGACCTGTCCATAAGAATTGCTCGTGTTTAACTAAATTTAGCGTGTGCACTGACACAAAACGCGCTTCTTTTTTTACTATTCCATTACCTGCCCAACTTTTCTTATCTATGAGCACGATCACGAAAAGACAAGGGTTGAAATAAATTACTCGTTTCCTTCGGGGCACAAGTAATTTGGGCACATGGCCACAATTTGTTGGTAACATAAGGAAAAGGACGTTATTAATTATTATAATTATTATATTACTTTACGTAAATGATGCAATTTAAACGATAAACATGTGCTACAAATATATACGGTAATCTGGCTATTGTATTTCGTTCGTATACCCTATGTACATATATGACATTTATTTTTAGTTGAACCATTTTTTGCAATAATTTCAGATTTATCTTAAAACCTAACCTAAACTAATTGATTCCTTTGCTATATAAACCGCATCATATTGTATATTTATAAAGAAAATGGGCTCATTTGATCAAACTGCTATCCCTGCATCTGATGGAAAGCTTAATGAATTTTAAAAGCCGAATCCAAAATGCTTTTGGACATGACTTTTTTTAAAGTTTTATAAAAGTTTTTGCTATAAGTTCGAATTAAAGTTCACAAAATTAGGTTTTTGACTAAATAAAAGTACACCACTAACTTAACAAACAGACTTGTGTTTTCCAATCGCATGCGATAGTAAAGCAGACAATTTTCCTGAATTAGCACATGCATATCATGTCTATAACAAGCTTATAGTTTCAGTTTATTAACATGTACTCGAGGCATAAGCTTCGTCATTAAAATTTTTGCATAAGCTTAACATTACCCTATGACCAGCGATATCGAGTATAAAACTAGTTGAGAGTAGAGGCAGTTGTCACAGAATGAGGTAGAGGCATAGTAACAAGCAATATGCCTTCGCTTAGCAGCCTCTAGACATTTTTCTGCTGTCTACGAAATAAGCAGTTAAGTCAGATTCCGGAAATCTATTCCACAGACATTACAGATGAATGTCAAATGAATTGTTAGTTTTATTAGTAACTACATATTTTAATGAAAAACCAATTGTAGAAATACACAATTTTAGCCGCAATCGAAACCTGTAGCCAAGCCTATATTACTCATATGCCCGTATTTGACTGACATCGCAGTTAAACCGCAACATTTAAATATTTCACTCGATTCTGACATAGCTATGACACGACCGTTCCTTTTTTACTAACGCTAATAATTCGGCGGCATTGTGAATACCTACATATGTACATATATAAACTTGGTAAATCGGCATTACATGGTTATGCTAAAATATGTCAGACTTTTAATAGCTATTTTTAATGCCGAATCGGAATGAAATTCGAAATTCGGAGCATGGCTAAGCAATGCGTTATAGATCGTGGCCCAGTTTTCAAAATTAGCACAATGATATGTTCCAGATTAAATTTTAAAAATTTGTAATATCAAAACTAATGATTACGGAACTTGCAATGCTACTTTTTTAACTGCATGTACAATTCAGCAATCAAATTACAAATATCTATAAGTATAACTCTGCTTTCAACATATTCGTTTTACAATAATTACATATTTACAGAAAAATCACAAAAAATAGGTATTTGGCAGTTTACCGAACCGCACAAAAATTTTACTCTTTACGAATAATAAAAATTGTATAGTAAACGATTTTTGGTTATCAAGCGTCGATGAAGACGACGACGACTACGAGATTTTCTTTTGGCTTTCAATTTCATTTTGGTATTTTATAAGTTTTAATAGCAGCCATCACATTTGGACAAAATAGCAACAAAAATCGTATAGCCAATAGCGAATAAGCATGCGCAACAACAGCAAACAAACACACACAGCCACAATAAATTTCACGTCGGAGGTTTTAAGGCCAAGTTCATTGTCTTCGATTTTTTAAAGCGCAATTGTTAATAAAAATAAATGACTTCAGCAATTTTGCTCTTCGTATTTCTTCGATTCCGAGTATTATTTTTCTTCTTATTATAGCGTTCTAATATTACAGCACGTTTATCGTTTAGAGTTGGAGGCAGTGTTGTATTTTGGACAATTGCAGAAATTTTCGAATGCTTTCTGGAATTCGCCAAGGAGTGACGAACTCTTCAAGGTGTAAGGTACACACAGGTATTTTTGTGGTATTTCTTGTTGGACATCAGTGCTCGGACTTCTACCACTGAATTGAAATTGAGCACTGACTAGCAGTCTCAGCAGTGCTCGGACTAAACAATTTTAAAAAGTGGCAACATTTCCTAAAAATATGGTCGAATCGAGTTTGAATTTAGTGGCAGAAGTCCGAGCACTGTTCGACATGCTCTTAAAATTCCTTAAGCAAAATATTTCTCAAGTCAGACGCCAGTTATGAATAATGTCTGCGATTTGCTTTCAAATTCGGCAAATTTTGCTGTAGAATACTTCAACAATTGCTTCTGGCTTAAGCAATTTTGCAAAATTTTCAAGGGTCACAGCAACGGCAAAACTGCCGTTCTTAAGCACTTTTCTAGGGGTTTCTTTTTCGTCTTGTTATTTTGTGCAGAAGGCATTGCCCTCCACTACTATGCGACTGGCTAGCCGACTGGCCTGCTAGGTAGCCAGCAGGACAACTTGCATTCAGCAAAAGTCCTTTTGTCAACAACTGTACAAAGCAACTGTTTTCGCTCGCTGCGACTTTAGTGCTGCGCAGACGCAACAGTTCATTTGCCTGCATTCACAAAATGCTGTGTGTGTGTTTTTCTGTATTTCTCTGTTTTCCTTTTACTTATGCCTTTTATTCTTTATGTCTTGCGAGTCCTCTCGAAGGACGCATTTGTGAGCGATTGCAGTAAAGCGAAGCGGAAGCAAGGGTCTACAGGTAAAAATCAACCACCGTCTGGAACTGCTGGTTCGCTCTGCCGCTTTCCGCATTCACGGCAGCAGGAAAATTCGACAAATTGTGCTTCAGTTCAGACTGTCGATTACCACTCAGTTCGATTGATATCGTCAACTTCTTCGCTTTTGCTCGCGATAATTTCAACGTGTGCGTATATCAAAAGTCTATATCGAAATGAATTTTTCGATTTTGCAGCCATTACACTTACCAAGAGATTTTTAATTTTTCTTACAATGAACATAAGTTATATATTCGTTCATTAACGCCCATATTCAAAATTTAGTTTAATACTGATATAAACTTTGAATAAAACTTGTTAGTAAAATTTTAGTATCAATTATAGTTAAGGATTGACAAAAGTTGAAAAGTTAATGTAAAACTTAAAACTACTTATTTCACTAAGATGGCGTTTTCAAAATTTTGTTGAAACACAAAAATATTGAAAGCGAATTCCAGAAAAGTCCATATTTTGTCTGAACTATAAATTTGTACCGAATCGAGCATAATCGATTATTGTGTATTTTAAATTTATTATTTTATTATTTCATCAAACGTTAAAGTATATCTTTACCGAATAAGAGTATTTTAGAACATTATTTAAAAGAAATCCAAATTGTCTACTCAATTATCAATCGAATTTTTTAATGGTATGAAAAACACTTACTATATGCTAATCCGATATCATAGACTAAAGATTTTCTTAAAGTCAGTCAAATATGTACAAAAATTGTTGGGCCGAATTAAAAAATACATATAAACTATGCCAGTCGTGCTTTTGCTGTTGGCTAGTGTTTTATAAAAGTACACCGCTGCTCATGTGACGTCCCACTCCTCGGGACTACGCTTGTTCCGATTGCTCCTATCAGCTCTGACGATGGCCAGGTTGATTCAACATTTGCGTTCGTCTCACATTGCCGCACAGCCTTACATTTAGTTTATTTCGGCAGCTGCAACTTCTTTTTGTTCAAAATTAATAATGTTAAGGGTTCCTCGCTCTGCTCATTGCTTCAAATGCCGCGGCTTGCTGCGTGCGGTTAAATGCCCTCGGAGCATGCCTTTGTGCCATGTGCGCATGCGTCGCAATCCAACAGGCCGGCAAGCAACACGTAATCTTCAACAAAATCGCTCCCATACACTCTCAAGTGGGTCGTCGATGTTTGGGAAGGCACTCGAACGCGTTCAGTTCAATCGAGTCAGTCGAGTCGAGTGGAATTGCTCTTCGTCTCACATTCGAACGCTTCCTGAGGCAACACCGACGAGGTGCACAACAGTTTCGCTGTGGGTAAGATTTACCTTAAAGGTGAGCAGAAGCCTTCGTGTACGCTTATGTGTATGTGTGAGGCACGCAGCAATTGTTTTGAATCAAGGAGCAATGTGGCTGCAATGAAGCGACATGTGCGCTTGAGACGATGATGAAGACGCCGTTTAACTGCATAACAGTTCGAAGACATTTTAATAAAAGCGAAAAAGAATTGCTGATGTTTGCATCTGTTGTTTTCGACTCACACACACACATATACAAACAAATGTTCATATGAGAGTAGTAGGCTCAAGCCACATTTAGGCCACAACAGCGCCACAAGGAAGTGCCGCTGCAGTAGCCTGCCTACAGAACGATTGTGGATAAAAAATGTCGTGGCAGTGTACGGCAACATTTGTTGTTGATGGTTTTTCTTGCTAAATTCACAAATAAAACTGGACTCATTTTGATATTGCTTCGACGCGACGAGGCGAAACGAAACAAAACGCCGACGACTACTTGTATTGCAGGAAAAGGCAGCTGCCATTCGCAGTCTCTTTTTTTGCTATTAAGGCATGCAAGCACGAACATTGTTTACAAGTCTTTATTTAGCTTGCTAAGGACCAAACAAAACAACAAATCTGCAAGGCGAAAGCGTGTGAACTAATACAAGCAATGAATTTCACCAGTTACCTGCAACATTACAAAGAGATTAGAAATGCTCTCTGGAAAACAATATTCCAGGTTAGAAAACTATCTGAGCTCGTGTTGAGTGGCTCCTTCAAGCACGTCGCTGGGGTGATAAATTTTCACTCCATTTCCTCGCTAAAGGGTCAAGGAGTTTACCGAAAACTCTGAAGCAAATCACACATTGCATGCCCGTTCGGCAGGTTCTACAATAACTGGCACATGACCATAGACTGTTGCAGGATCGTTGTAAAAATAACAACTTTCCAGATAAACGACTTTTGAAGTAATAGGAATATGTACATACATAAATTCCCAGAATATTCCTACATCTACATACTATATGTATTTGTATTTTATAAAACGCTCATGCTTGGTTTACCTTTCCCTGATTTTCCTGTTCTCCTCATACTGTGGGCTGTTTGCCAAACATTTTCTATAATGTATGTATGCACGCGTTCTGAGTTGATAATAAAAAAATGTATAATTAACCTACATAAAAGCAAAAGCGTCAGCGAAAACACAGCCGATTGACAAAAAAGCAACCGGCAACTAACACAGTCGATAAGATTAGAAAACTAAGCTGAAAAGAAGTGTTGAAATAAAGAACCACAGAAGTCCTAAGATTCATTGCTGAGTGTGAAATTATTTTCGACGGCTTTTTGCATGTGCTTATAAAACAGCATAATCTGTAAATGTATTGTTTCTTAATAACACAGTTTTATTTTATACATCATGTACTTGGGTACATATAAATAATGACAAAAATTGCCGTGAACTTAGCTAGTTTTAATAAAAGTATACTACAATAATTGCTGGCATTAACCAATTAAATTTGAAAAAACAAGAGATCAAATTTCACTGACCACACATGCCCTACAACAGGTAAGTGCTACATATCCAATTTCAGTTGATTGTCTTACCTCACGTAATTAATTGACACACTGTCACTGTTCTTGTGCTCTTTGAAGCGCTACCAAATGTTAGCAAATGAAGAGTATCATTTACATAGCTACTTATAAAATTGGTAGCCAATTAAATACCACTGAAACTTAACTAATATGCAATCACAATAACGTAAAAACAGGTAACCTACCAACTTAAAATTTCCCAAGCTATTGAAGTAGCTGAGATTGGAAGTCATTCTAACTTAGCATGAATTGACCAATATCAGCTGAATTGCTTTTTATAATATGTATATGTTTACTAAGTATAAGATTAGATTTGATTCGAGTGTTTCATAATGGGTATTCAAGTCTGGCGCCAGTCAAGTCACGATCTTTGCGACTGAATTGCGAAGGTAAGCATTTTTAGCTGCTGTGAGGCAGCTAGAAAAAAGCTTACACAAAATATTAATAAAGGTATAACGCGAACGTCATCACCTCACTACTTACCTCCATCATCCATTCGACGACAATTTTGCGCATTTGAGCTGTAATATCCTTCTGCACTGTTTTAAAGTAGCTGCAAACTGACTGTGGTCGTTTCTCTTCGACCTTGAGCGCATTCTCCAGGCAGCGATCTGTGCGAAAAGTGGGATCGTCTGTGGCAGTACTGACACAGTCCAAGGCGCGATTGAAATGCTTGTTATAGGCAATTATACGCTGTTGTTGTGTTTCTACTTCTTGTTGTTGTTGTGTCTGATGGAGCTGTTGTTGTTGTTGTTGTTGTTGTTGTTGTTGTTGTTGTTGATCTTGTTCTGCCTCCTTATGTTGTGGTTCTTGCGTTGGCAGATAAACGCAGCCATTCTCATTCACCACCACAATATCGGATTCATAGTTTTCCAGTGATGAGTGAGACCACGTGCGTCGGTCGCCCGAGTTAAGGGGGCATCTTGAATTTGTAGAGCCGGAACTAGAAATGCTAGCACGTGATGCGCTGCTATTTCTAGAGTAGTAACCTGAGGAGGACGACGAAGACGAAGAGGAGGAGTGTGATGACCACAAGGAAGACGACGAGTTGGAGCAGGGCGAAGTGGCTATGCCTATTACTGTTTGTTGCTGTTGAAGTTGCTGGAGCTCTTGTTCTGACTGTTGTTTACACGTTGTATCACTTTCATTGTCAGTCATTATATTCTCGGTGCACAAAAGGTCCATGTTGCTGGCCGCACGCTAGCAGTAGGAGAACGAGCAGTCGCAGACAGCCAATTCAACAGGTTGCTTACAGCTCTCGCACCGCAGTTATATATTGTTGAGGTTAGGTTTTAGGTCACAGCAAATTTATTTAGCTTTTGTTATTGTGCTTGTAAAATGCAAATATTCCCAAAAGCAATTTTTTTTGTTCTTCACTTCAGCCCGAGGAATACGAAAACACTTCCTTTCTATATAGTTGTTGGAAAAATGTATCCTCGGAAAGTGGTAGAAATTAGTTAATTTCTTATCTTCTGCGCAGTGTTGCCAAATTTTATCAAATTGAAATGTTAGTTTTTAAAGTTGCGGAATTTCCACAATCGCGCTGCACAGTGGGAAAATTTTCAATTGCATGCGTACTTTACAGTTATCTGACCAGATCTTCATTTAACATTTCACATTCGAAACTTGCAATAATTATGTACTTGCTTATGTTTGTTCATTTCACGCGTTTATCGTTCAAGCTGCAGCGGTTTCTAATTTTAAATTTCAGTAGCTAAATGTAATTTTTCTTGGAACTATCATTTAAATAAGCTTCTTATATTATTTTTACATATTATCACTTTTTGATTCACAGTCGACGGGGAACACAGCTCAGCTGAAATTAATATTTAAATTACATTTTAATATATGTAATTCATGTGGTTTTTTATTGTCCCGGTAAGCCTTTTAAAAAAAAAAATAACACAATCGACGGGAGATGTCTCAAAGGCCGTTAGTTTTAATACTTGTACTCTACACCCACATATATAAAAAGTTCTAGAACTGCACTCTACAAAACCCTAAAAAAACACGTTCAACTCTACATTCCCATTGCGCTGCTATTATAAAAAGGAAAAAATATACCCGTCAAGTCGGCAACAGGTCCTTTATACTTTCGCAACTCTGCGTTTTCCAAAGCAAACCTCAAAAATTCAATTTTGTGGCGAGCATATCTCCTTTCTCAATTACATATATTTACTTCACATTTTATATACAGGGTGCAGAGTACAACTATTTCTTTGAAATTGCCCCGAAATTAAATTTCGCACTTCGTATCTCATTCGTTATAATTTTAAAACACGTAAAAAACCAAAACAAATTACGACTCGGGCCGATTCGATTTATTTTACTTTTTCATGCATTCGTTGTTGCCTTGTCTTCTTTTTGTTATGTTTTGTTTTGCTTTGTTTTTCTACTGTTGCTATTGAGCGCGTTTGGTTTAAGTAGGCAACGAACAATTTTCCACCACAATCCATCCGTTCAGTCCCAAAGTTCAACAGAAACAGAACGCTCAATTTGGTTCCCCTCAAAGCAAACCAATCTTCTCACAATGTGTTTCATTTTCAACCGGCAACAGCTGATTGCTGAATATGTTAACATCAGTTGCCGTGCCGAGCAGAATTAACAGTCGAAGTAAAACGAACAGAATGCTAAAAGAACATTCTGTTATTTAAAGCATTTAAAGCTATACAAATTTTAACTCAATTATTTTGTACTTAATACTCTTCCACATTAATATACAAGAAATTACACAATAATAATTGATCTTGAACATCATTACATTAAATTTTTACCAGAAGAAAGACACGACTAAACACTAACATAATACAAAGTTTTAATTCTGTACGCCTTGTAGTTTTAATGATATCACAAATCAATTATTTAAGTTGTATGGGAGGTGCCACGCCCCCTTTATATGTATCAAATTTTTTTTTTGCCTATGACCATCCTTGGAACATATTTGGTTATGATCGATCAAGCTGTTTAGGACGGACCTCGGAACATACATATGTACAGTGGTTCAAACGACTAACCGGACAAAGGATAATGATCAAAAGCATACTTCCGGAGTTGCAAAGCTTTGGCTGATACAAAACTGCCGCAAACTATTGCAGACTCCTGCACAATCTCCCGACTTCAATGTCATTGAGAATTTGTGGAACGCACTCGGAAGAAGACTTTATAATAAAACAATACGCAATATTATAGAATTAAAGCAAGAGCTTCAAAATGAATGGAACAGTATTGAGCCCGTAGTTAAGACGGTTAGACGTTTGGCTTCATAAATGTAATAAACTTAGTAAAATTACCAATTATCGATTTGCTGAACAAAAAAATTTTTTTTTAAATATTGATATTAAAGGAAATTTCATAAATAAAGAAATATTTGAATTTGAAAAAATTCCTAAAAATTTTTGGGCACTTTTCCATTATGTTTAGTAATAAAGAAGACAAAGCTTAGTTAGTCGTTTGAACCATTGTATGTACAACTTCTTCCAAAATTTAAAATTCTGTTGCATATACAATATATAAAATTTTGATTATGTACATATAACATATATTATTAATATACATATAATATAATGTTTCCTAAGTTATCCTGATATGATAAAAAATAAGCAACAACATAATAACAAGAAAGGAGGAGTAATCGCAAAATCTACCATAAGAACTTTTTCGCACATATTTTAGAAAAAACAAAGGTCATACTTCCATGTTTTTAAAATGCAATAAATGTACTAAAGTGAGTGCTAAATATATGTGAGGAGGCTTGAGGTCCGTTCCCAATATATTAAAATGTACCATTTTAAGACAACAAAATTTTATTTGGTTATTTTTGAAGTATTCTTTCCGTTGATTTGATAAATAGATGGCACTTAATTCGGAAAAAAGCTTTAGAATTACGGTGTGTGTTTGAAAAAATTATCAATAAGTCAGATCAAACGCCTATGGAAAAATGCGTCATGAAATGAATGGTTCAAATTTTGAATTAATGACGAATATACTTGATTTTATTGTCAATTAAAAATAAATTCATATCGAAAACTATATTTAGCAAACACTTTAAATATTGATTCACAAATTACAATATTCGTCGTTGCCAATTACATATATTTATATATGTAGATATATAAATGTACATATATTATATATGTACATATATAAATTTTCACGCTCATGTGGCACTATTCTTCTAACAAAGTATATTCACACCATCTTTTAAATATTTTAAAATTGAATGAATTAATTGAATATAATCTCCCGAAACGGCCACACATTTGTGTACAAATTGGCAAACAGCTGTCTATAAAGACAATTTTTGGACCGAAGCTAACTCTAACGCCAACTCTACGAAGTCGACGCTAAAAACAAAATCGGGAAAGCTTATTTAAGTTAATAGCTTTAGTTGCTAAAATACAAATGTTGTATCGTGACTTTATGGCAGCACCAAAATTTATTCTTGAAACGATGGAATTGAAGCATTGTTATCACGAAATCAGCTGTTTCATTTCAGTGACTGTCAAACTATATACATCTGTGCATCGAATTTGGCAGCACTGCAATTCAGCGCCGGCGAAAATGAACTCTCTCCCGGCACACAATACCCAGCAGGAAAATTTCACACAAATTGTAATTTGCTATTAAAGATTTTCGAAACTAAACTTAATCATGCATTTATATCAAATAAAGCGATACCACGAATAAATAATGCACGCACAAAGTGACGTTTCTTAAATACTAACTGTTTACGCTTTTTAAGCACTGCTCCAACAATTGAATAAGGTGCATCTCCTAGCTGCTATTTAAATATTCACATGGTTGTTCGATTGAGAATGGGCAATGGTAAGATGATTCAATCGCCTTATATGTACATGTATGTGAACGAGCTTATGTGCAAAAATTCGCAATACTGCTTACTTTAGCACTTTTGCTTCGCCCATGAGAATGGAAAGGTCGAAATACTTACATATACACAACAAATATCCAATAACAAGTTCGGTTTATGTATTTAACTTATGCCGTATTTTACAGTATACATACATACATACATCCGTACATATATTACTTCATTTGTACTGTATAACTACATATTGTATTTATTAGTGTTTGCATTTTTTCAAAATGAAATTCGCTGGTTAGGCACATTATACACCTATGTGCTGAGTTCCCATGATGATTCCAACGAACAATGTGGCAATAGGATTTTTTCTGGTTTTATAATTGCTAGCACATGTTTATTAACTTATTGAGTTTATGTTACGCTGATAAGGTACACAATTTATATGAATTATTGTTGTTATTTTTTCAGCAAGCTTTAATCAGTTGCTTATTTAGCAGAGAATTTAAGTGTAAAATTATAAATAGAAACATGACGTAACTTTCTATCGAATACTCGAGAGTACAGCGTTCCCGTATTTTGGCAAACGAGGTACAAAATGGAATTTGGATTTGAAATTAATTGGGGGGTGCGCCGCCTGCTGGTGGATTTTGTGGCGTATTGCCCCACAGCCAATTCAGCAGAACCGATGATGGCGATTGACTGGATTGAGCTACGAAAATAAGAGTTGCAAATAGACATAGTGGAATATTCAATTGTCAATATTGTGGACTTACATAAGTCGCTGCCTACCAATTCGTACACTGCGGCTGAAGGCATTTTCGCCACGTCTTGCTGTATCCGCTCCATTTGACGTATGCGCTGGTCCCGTTCCTCTTTGATGACCTTATCTTTGGAATGGTTGACAGTTTGCAATTGAGACAATCTGAAAAAAGTATACACCGATTTGGTCATACCATAGAAAAACCGATTTCAAATTTCCAAGCTCATACTTTTGATTCAATTCAGCCGTAGAATCGCCAGCAGTCGTACCAGCGACTAAAGTTTTAGCGGGGCTGTCCAGGGGCGAGTTAAGCGTAGCGCCGACACTGGCAGCATCGCTGGATGCGACAGTGGGATGGGCTGAGAAGGCTGCAAGAAAAAGTAATCGTCGTCACGCCTTGTCAATTGCGAATATCCACAAACTGTACTCACTATCCACATAGCCTGCCTGCGCTCTAACATCTTCTAGTTGGCGCAAACTGTTGGAGAGCTTTAGCTGCAACGTGTCACGCTCCTCCAACAGCGAAAGCAGCTCCAGTGTCATCTCCTCTAAACGCATATCGCGCTGGTGCAGCATGTAAAGAGCCAAATCCAGCTCGGACTTGGGCACCACTGAGGCATCACTGGTGGACGCACTGCGCTTGGCATGTGGCGAGTCCAGACTGGCAGGGCCAGAGACCACGCTCATGCCTGAGTGTGACAATGTTGTTTGCAGTTTGAAGGGATCGTATTGCGCTGCCAGACGTGCGTACTCGGCAGATCGAATAGCCAGTTGTTCTTTTAGAGTGACGATTTCCATTTCTTGGCTCTCCAGCGCCGCCTGCATTTTCTCAATGATGGCGTCTGCGGCGGCCTCACTTTGCACGATTGCTTCGCTGTTGAGGTTCGCGCGCAGCGGTGTGCCATCCTGGGATGGCGCTGCTGAGGAGCTCACAGACGCCGAAGTCGAAACGGAGACCGGCGTGGAGGTGGCGGTAGTTTCCGCCGATGCAGCTGCTTGCTGGGTCGTTAGCGCAGTTGAAACTCCAGCAGTGGCTGATTGCAAAGCCACGATTTGTGCCTGAAGGCGTGCCTCGTGTTGCTTGAACTCAACCTCTCGTTGCTCCAAATGTTCGCGCCACATCTGCGCGATTTCCCCGCATCTCTGCTCAACAATCGCTTCCCACTGTGTGTTCAAAGCGGTCACATCCCCTTGAGCAGCACTGCCACCGCTGACTTTAACAGCATCAAGCGATTTTCGCAATTCAGCGATTTCGATGTTTTTCACATCCAATTCCAACACAGTCGTTTTCATCTTGTCCTCCTGCTCCAAGCTTTGCATTACGTGATTATTTAGCACTTTCAATTCCTCCTCCATGTGCGCCCTTTCGCCATGCGATTCGCGCAGCTGCGCCTCGAGCTTTTGCACTTGCAACAGCAGCTCGGAAATTTGCATTTCCACCTCATCCTTGCCGGCGGCTTGCATTTCCTTGGTGATCTGCAGCGTAAGGTTGTGCTCCAACTCGTGTTTGTCGTCCTCCAAGTGCTTAACCTGCATTTTAAGCAAGTGTATTTCCTGATTCTTGGACAGTATTTCTAACACCAGCTTCTCCGTTTGGTCTTCGCGCACGAGATCCTCGACGCGCCGCTTCAAATGCACGATTTCCGATTCTTTTTCCTGCAGCTTCACTGAGAGCTCATCACTTTCGGCCGCAGGTACAGCTGTCGGTATGTCGGATGTTTGTTTTGCTAGCGCCTCTTTTTCTGTGCGAAGTCTGACAATCTCTCTGGACATCGCTTCGAGTGAACGCTCCAAGCTACTCTGATTCGCGTCGTCGTCGGCCACACCCGCCTCCAGTTCCCTATTCGCCTCGGACAGTTCAAAGTTGCGTGTTCTCAGATCAAACGCCTGCATTTGACAGTCTGTGTAAGAGTCGTCGCCGCTCTTCACTTCCTTCCGCAATTTTGTGATTTCCGTCTGCTGCTCCTGTATAATGCTCTCCGCTTCTTGCGACGATTGCAGTCGGTTTATTTCCGCCTCCAGATTGCATATCTCCTTCGCCATCACATCACGCTCTATGCGTAGCTCTTCATTCTCGCTGCAAATCGTTTCAAGTTGCGCTTCCAAATTGCTTTTCGTCGCGTTCATCTCCACGTCTGTTTCCAATTCTTTTTTGTCTTCGGACAGTTCGTAGTTGCGCGTTCTTAACTCCAACGCCTGCAATTGACAGTCGGTGTAGTCCTCTTCGCTGTTGTTGGCTTCCCTTCTTAATTTTTTGACTTCGCCTTGCAGTTCCTGTATCTTACTCTCCGACAGTTGTAGTTCGGTCTGCATGGCCGCGATCTGATCCCTCAATTGCTGCAGCTGATTTTCATGTTCCGACTGCATCGTTCGCAGCTCCTTTGTCAGCCTGTCATTTGTGTCTGTGAGCTTGTGGTGAACTTCCTGCAAACTGTTATGCTCCAACTTGAGGTCGTTGTATTTGGATTTCTCGTATGTCTCGCTGGCATCGGCTGCATTATCCAAAACGGCTATTTTCTCCAGCAGTGTTCGTATGGTTTCATCCGAGCGCGCCACGCTGGCTTTTTCCTCTTCCAGTAAGGCTTGCAATTCCTGGCGGTCGCCATTGATGTCCTCTATTTCGGCTGTAAGTTCGGCAAGCTTTTGCTTCAACTGTGGCTCAACACCCTCTGCCGCGTGCTTGTGAGATACAGTGGCTGTAGCCACATTTTGCTGGGCTGCTTCAATGGCTGGTTCATTGCTGTCTGTGCCCCAGTCATCTAGCTTACTCAGCTTCTCCTGCAACTCACGTATTCTGGCCTGGTACATCTGCATGTCCATATCCTGCCGCTCCTTCATCTCGGACATGCGTTCGTTACCCGCCGTGAGCACATCTATGCGTTTTAACAACTTCTCCTTCTCGGCTGTGCTGCTCTCCTGTAGCTTGTGTTCTTCCTCCAGCCTCGCCTCCAGACTTTGGACTTGTGCTTTCAGTTCTTCCTGTATAGCTGCGTCCAATTCGAAAAACATTGCATTCGATTCAACAGAGGTCGACTTTCTGAAGGGTTGCGTATTTAAGTTTGCCTGCAATTCGTCCGTTTTGACCTTGTACTCCTTAAGTTTTTTTACCATTTTGCCAGATTTCACCTGCAATTCCTGCTTCTGTTGCTCGGCACGTTGGAGGGCCAGTTCTAGTTCCTGCACACGTTCGGCTGCCTCGTGCAGTTGTATTTCCAACTGCTGCTCTCTTGGCACCAGAGATTGTCTGCCAATTACGCCGGCACCTTGATTACTCGAGAAATGCGCAGCTTCAGCTGCCGCCTCATTGCTGCTCCACGGGTCGCCCCAATCAACACCGAGGTCAAACACTGCATTGCGGTTGGGAACGCTCTGCTCAGGCTCATCTTTGGGATAGGATAGTTGTATTTTCAACTGCTGCTCTCTTGGCACCAGCGATTGTCTACCATTGTCGCCTTGATTACTCGAAAAATGCGCAGCATCAGCTGCCGACTCATGGATGGCAAACGGGTTGTCCCAACCACCGAGGTCAAACACTGATTTGGGGTTGGGAATGCTCTGCTCAAGCTCATCTGTGGGATAGCATAGGTACGCTTTCTTGGGCACGATTTCCTCTTCCACCACGGGTATGCTGGATTCCTGCGGTATGACCAAGTTTTCGAAGTCAGACGCCGTCGAACTGCCAAAGAACATGTCGAGCGTAGGCTGGACCTGAGCAGCTTGCGCGCTGCCATCCGTCACGGTTTTAACTACGGGCTCCGATATGATCTGACTTTCGAGCACACTAGTCGCCTCTTTCAGGTGTTTCTCCGCGTCCAGTGCGCGTCTTACTTTATGCAATTCTTGATCGCGTTCCTCCAAAAGTCTCTGCAGCTGTTCCAAGCTGCGTTGCAGCTCTGGTAAACGATTGAGCGCATCCGTTTGCGTGGGACTGACCTCAGGTACTTGCGCTTGCGCGGTCTGCTGTTGCAACTTAGCCTGCACGTCTGCCAGCTGCTGTTCTCGCTGCTGCAGCCATTCCTCCAAGTTTTTCAGTTTGGCCTGTAGCTCCGTCATGTTCTGTTCAGTGGCTGCTTGAGTTTGCTGCTGTAGAATATTTTGCTGGTGCAAGGCGCGCAGTTCAAGTAGCGATTGTTGCAATTGCTGCTCGCGTTCTTTCACGCCGATCTCTGCTTCGCGTAATCTTTGCTCGTACTCGCCGGCGCGCTGGTTGCGCATAGCCAATTTATTTTCCAAGTCCTGCGCGTGCTTCTCCAAATCGGACACATTGCGCTGCAAGTCCTCGATGGTCGGCTGCTCGGCTGAGTTAATAGCGTTCGTAACTAGCTCATGTCTTTCCCGACCAAGTGCAGCTCCTTCCAGTCTGTTCATTGTGCGCACCTGTAGAAGCTCGTCGAACGGCGATGGCGTCATCTGCTCCGAAGCAAAGAACATTGCCGGCGCCGGTATAACATCGCAAGCCATTGGGGGTGCGCCAGTTGAAGAGCTCGATGGCGCATAGCGCACACTCTCCAGCTCGCGACTCTTCTCCGCGAGTTGTCGCTGCAGTTCTGCGTTGCCCTCACGCAGAGTGTGCAAATCGTTTTGCAACGCATTGATCTCGCGTTGCAAGCGTGCAGCCAATTCCGACTTCTCCGTCAGATTGCGTTCCAAGCGTTCACGTTCTTCGTTCTGATATTGGATGTTCGTTTGCGGAGACGGTGAGGGGGGCATATTGAAAACCAAGCCGAAGGCATCGCCTTGGTTCAGGCTGTTTTGTGGCTGTGCCTCGGCCGCCTCCGTCGCTGCTGCCATTTGAAGTTGTAGATTCTGACGCTGGTAATTCTCAATGACTGCCTCCTTCTCCGCCAACAGATCAGTGAGGCGCTTGTTTTCCGTTTCGATGAAGACTTGGTCGTCAGTCTGATTCTGTCCGACCTGCATTCGCAGCGTGTCCAGCTCGGCGATCTGCGTTCGCAGCGCCTGCAGCTCCATGTCGTGATTGGTGGCCAGAGTTTCGATTTGATGGCGCAGGTTGTCCAGCTCGGTCTTGTCTTGCAGCGTTTGCATACGCAGTTCCTGCAGCTCGTACTGATCTTGCTGGGCACCTTCGTTTTGCATCCGCAACCAAGTAGCCTCTCGGTCCAGTTCCTGTTTGGCCTGTTCCACCGCAGTCAGCGATTCATTGACGCGCACGATTTCGTCTTTAAGCGCTGTGCATTCATCACGCGCACGCTCCAAGTCTTCACTCAGATTACGCTTTTCGGTATTGATCTTTTGCAGCTGATCGCTCAGTTCGCATTCCAACTCATCGATTTCAGTGCTTTTGGCTGCTAATTTGGCATCGTACATGGAGCACATACGTTGCAGTTCCAACTCGGTGGCGGTTAATTGATCACGCAAAGTGAGCTTTTCCGCCTCCAAGCTGGAATTGCTGTCCTCTTGATATGTTTCGTAATTGGTTTGTAATTTTACATATTTCGCAGTCAGATCGTTGAATTCGACTTGCAGCCGATCCAAACGTTCGAGCAAATCTTCCTTCTCCTCCTGCGATTCTAGTAGACGGCGCCCGATAACATCGTCGTGTTCGGACAGCATGTTCAGGCGATAAATAAGCTCGTCCTCCGTCTTCTCATATTCATTGGCTCGACTTTGCAGCTGCTCATCGAGTAAGTTCGCACGCTTTTCCATAGAAGCACGTCGCTCCTCAAACACTCCCACACACTCCTCCAATTTACAAATCTTGTCCTTATATTTGGCGTTTTCTTGCTCCAGTGTTTCAATGTAGGACAGGTCCTCTTGCAACTTGGCCTGTATGCCATCGTGTAAGGTTTCCAAACGTGCAATTGTTGCTTGGAAATTAGATTTCTCCGCACTGTATTGCTCGCGAAGCTTCTCATGCGCTTCCTGCAAAGCGTCATACTCGCTCTTGGCCACTTGCAGATGCGCAGTAGTTGGCAGTGAAGCATTAAGTTTAGTTTGCACGGCGGTCACAACAGATTCAAATGGTTCCTCTTCGGGCTGTGCGCTCAGCTTATCCTGCAGATCCTTAAGCTGCGCCTGCAAGCGGTGTATCTGGTTGTTCCGCTCTTTTATGACAGCTTTCGATTTCTCGAATTTCAATGACTTTCCTTTCAGCTCTTCGCTTACTTCGCTCAAACGCTGCTCCTGCGCTTGCAAGCGCTCCTGCATGGTTTGGTCGACACCCTGCTGTTCCAGCATGTTTGCAGCCAATTGTTTTTCCATCTCGGTCACCAGTTCGTGCTTGTACTGCAGCGCTTCCTGCATTTCACCTATCGCTTGCTGCCTCTCTTTCTCGCTTTCGTGCATTTGCAGCAACTCAGCCTGCACGTAGCTTAAGTCCCGCTCTGCCTGCTCCAGGCATGCCGTTTTGTCAGCCAATTCTTTTGTTAATCTTTCATAGTTTACGTTGTCGCATGAATCTGTACCCCAGTCGGATACTTGTTTCTGCATAGTGGTGAGCTGGTTGCGCAACTCTGCATTCTCATTTAGTTTTTCCGAGAGGGAATCCTCAGAACGCTGCAAGTCCGCCTCAAGCTTTGCAAAAGAGTTTAACTTTTCTTGCAACTCATTCAACAGCTCAGGGTACGTTGCATTGGCTGTACTACCCCAACCGGACTCCTGTTCCTGTGAGGCCGACAGAGCATTTTTCAACTGTACAATTCCCTGTGATTTCTGATCAAGGCTTTGCTGCGTTTCGTGCAGCTCGCTATCCAGTTTCGCACCGCGCTCCAACGCTTCTAACAGCTCCATTGTTTTTCCTTGCAAAGCTTCTTGCACTTCCTGCAATGCCGTCTCAGTTTCTTTCAGCTTGAATTCCAATTCCTTTACTCTCTCATTTAGCACCAGGTTATTGGCTTTCAGTGTCTCCAAGCCCTCTTCACTGCTCTTCGTCTGCTCTTTAGATTGCAGTGCCTCAAGCGTGCCTTTCTCTAACTGCTTTATCTTCGCCTCAAATTCCTGGCACTGCGCTGCACGTTTCTTAAGGTTCGCCGCATATTTCTTCAATTTATCCAATTGATCTTTGTTACGTTGCTCGAGCTCTGTGTTCCTTTGTTCCAACTGATTGTTGGTTTGGCTGAGACGTTGAACGTCTGCTTCAAATTGCGGCAAACTGCTTCGGTGAGAATGTAGCTCGTTGAGCAACTTGTCAACCACTGACTTCTGCTCGTTGTTGTCTTTGCGAAGATTCTCCACTTCCCTATTATTGGTATCCATAAGCTCCTGCAGGTAGGCTATCTCATCGTCCTTCTCGATTACCTTGTTGGCATTCTCCTCCATCGTTTTGTACAGGTCAATTAACTGCTGATTTAGTGTATCAATAGTTTCCTGCTTGTTCGACAGCTCGTTGATTTGTTCTGCCACGAGTGCCTTGTTTATTTTCAGCTTTTCACGCAGTTTTTCGCACTCCTCTTGCAAATCTATCGACATTTTTTGTCCTACGGCTGCGGAAGCCGCTCCAAGTTGTGCGATTTCCGCTCGCAGTTGTGCTATTTCCTTATCTCGCTGCTGCAGATCGAGCAGTTTCAAGTTCATGTCGTGCTCACTCTCCTTGTAAGCCTCGATCAATTGCTGCTTCTGCTCAGTCACAAGAGTCTGAAGAATTTCCATTTCACCTTCGTAGGTCTCGCATTTACCTGTGAATAAAGCGAAATATTCCAAATTATATACTAAAGCTACTTAACAACATCATATAGTATGAACTTGTTCAGTTCCCCACTATCTCCTCAAAATATGTTTCTAGTCAAACAGATTCACCCTATACATATAAGAATGTGTATACATATACCTTCGAGCTGCTTTCTCAAATGCGTCAATTGCACGATTTGTTTCTCAAATGCCATTTCCTTGTCATTGATGACCAGGTCGAAATTCATGGAGAGTTTACGCAATGCTGTCAGCTCCTCATTGAGTTGTGTAACTTCGTTGGTTCTTTCTTCGGACGATAGTAATGCTTCGCGCAGCTCTCGTCGCAGGTCATCCACGGTCGATTGCAGTTCGGTGCATTGTCTTTCATAAGTATTAATCTCCTGTAGTGCTCCCTGAAGCCGCTGCTTGCTTTCAACATCTTGCTCGCGCTCTACTAACGGGATCTCAGTTATTTCTATGATGGATTCATGTGCAATCTCACGCGCTTCCTGCAAATCTCGACGCAACTCGTCGACTGTGGCCTTCAGTTCGCGATTTTGCGCGGTTAGTTGCTCGTACTCTGCTAGTGCTTTGCCATTTGGAGCTGTCACAGCAACCACCGTCTCCACCACTGTCACAGTCTCTACGGCGGTACTGGCCTCCTTTACCTTCTGCAGCAATTCGCTGAGCTGCGTGTACGCGTTTTTGGCTTCCTTGGCCAATTTCTTGGAAGCATTAAACTTGGCGTTCTTGTCGTTGGCTTTGCGGTAGGCCTCTAGCTCGGAGTTCAGTTTTAAGAGGGATTTTTCGCATTTGTCGAAAAGTGTGGCTCCTTCAGCGCTGTCAATAGCAGCCACCACCTCCGATGATTTCTGCAGAGAAGTCAATTCCTGCGAAAGTTTAGCCTGTTGAGCAGTGTATTCTGTCACTTGTGAAGCAAGCGATTCCTTTTCTCTGATCACTTCCTGCAATTTGGTCTCCAATTTCGACTTTGCATTTTCCGCCAGCAGTGCATTTGTTTCCATCAGATCCTTCTGTTCCGCAAGTTCCTCCATTTTACGCAGCAGGTCTTGGTTTTCCGTAGTCAGATGTTCCATCTTCTCGAGCACCTCCCGTCGTTCGGTGGTGAATAGCTCGATTTTGTTCATTAGCTCCGAACTCTCTTCGCGCAGTTTCACCAGACTTTCGCTCAGCTCGGGTCCCATTTCGGTTTGGGTCAGTTCGCTGACAGAGCTCGTAGCATGTTCGGCGACATGCTCCTGGTCGAGCCGCTTATTGAATTCCTCTAGCTCTGCGCGTTCTTGTTGTGTAAGACGTTCAACTATTTCTATGGATTCAGCTGAGGAGGAAGATTTGCTCAGCTTTTCAACCTTGTCCAAAAGTTCTATATTTTCGTTAATATAGTGTTCCAATTTTTTGTTAGCCACTTGTTTTTCAGTTTGTAATTCATCTTGTTTCTGTTGCAACTGCTCGATTTCCATTTCTTTTGTCAGCAGGCGAGCCTGCAGCGCTCGCAGTTCTTCAGCTTGCTCTTTTACCTTTTCCTCAAAACGAATTTCTGACATTTCCGACTTAACACGCGCGGTTTCTCTACGATCCTGCCGATTTAATTGCTCCTTGGTTGTTTGTAACTCATATTGCGTTGCCTCCAGTTTCTCAGACTGCTCATATGTCTGCTGTCCCAGTAACCTTATTGTCTCCGTCTGTGTCTTGCATTGCTCTTCTAGTTGGGAGTTTTTCGCAGCCATCGATTTTTCAGTGCTATCTGAATTTTTCGTGTCATCAACTTGCGTCAGCTGCCATTGTCCCTTCTCATCCTCCAACACTGTTATCTTCTGTTGTAATTCTTCGTTAACCTTCTCCAATTTCATAACCTCAAGATGCAAATCGGATGACTTTCTCAGCTTTTCCATTTGCTTTTCTGTCTGCTTGCACTTTAGTTTGAGCTTAATCATCGCTTTGTTTGACTCATCCAATTTATGTTTTAGTTGCTTATTTTCTGCTTTCAGTTCCGGATTGTCTGTTTCATCTCCACCATTCGAAGAAAATAGTGGCTTATTTTTGCTGCTTGTTTGTAATTTCTCCTCCATTACTTTGAAATTAGCATTTAAAACATTTAATTCAATTGTCTTTTCCATTAGTTTATCTTCCTGTTTTAGCAAAGTTTCCGTACGTGCTTCCAAGTCTGTCCGTTGCGATTCGATAGTAGCTTCCAAGGCGGCAATTTTGTCCGCTATATTGGCATCTGAAATTTCCAACTTTTCAGACTTGCTAATTGCAGCTTTCAGTTGCAGATTTTCGGCTTTAAGTCCTTCTATTTCATCTTGCAGCTCTTTTATCTGTTTCGCCATTTCAGCTTTTACTTGAGCATCAGTGCTGTCTGCAGTGTTATCCGGCGTAATTGCTTCTGTCGCATATTTAAACTTATCCAGATCTTCTTGCAGGGATGCACAGTTTACTTCACTTTGCTCCAACTCATCTCTGGTATTCTGCAATCTCTCAATCGACGTATCCAACTCTGCTTGTAGTTGTTGCAACTGCTCTTCGCTCTCATTATTCTTTTCGGTAAGGTCGCAGCGTGTCGTTTCTAATACATCGTTAACAGTTTGCAGTTCAGTGATGCGTTTCAAATGCTCTGCGATTTCGTTGAGCAAACGTTCGTTTTCCACCTCCAACTGGTTTGCTTCGTAATTCTCACTCGTACGTTCGTTAAGCTTCTGACGCAAACGGTTTATTTCCACGTCCTTTTCCGCGATTTCTTTTTGTAACCGTTCCATTTCTGCTGTCCACTTAGACTCTCCTTCTGCAGCTTTTTCAGTTCCAACTTTTTGTTGTTCTTTCAGTGATTCTTCAAGCTCCAACACCTTATTTTCCAATTCCTTGATTCGTTTGGAAGAAGCTTGCGATGAGATGGACTCGTTAAGCGAAGCGTCTGGATTATTATTCGACTGCTTCTCCTTTTCAAGTTGTTTTTCTAACAAGCGACAGCGATTTTCCAAAAATTTAATACGTTCTTTTTCCAAGCTGAAAGGCTGCGTTGATAAATCAGTGGCTGACTTGTGCCTTTCGCGCGTTACTGGGGTGTAGGCTAAGGCACTTAGGTTGGTCATCGACTTGCCCAGTTCAGTGGTGTCTTCCAGACACTGTTGTGTAGAGTCGAATTTTTCTTTGAGTTGCGTGACCAATTGCTCCAAATGTTGTTTGCTGGAAGCACGCTGCGCCATTAGTGCCTTGTTCTGTTGCATTTGTTGGCGCAACAGGATAATCTTTTCACTACTCGGTGTGGGCGAGGTAACAACATTTACTGCCAGTAGCGCACTCGAATCACTGCGGTTTTGTGGTTTTAGCGGTGTGGGGTTGGGCGTGGAAAAGTTGCTCGAGTTGGGCGTGGTTATCGAAATGTGCGATTGCGAAAGAGATTGCTCCGTCGCTTCGCCTTCAGCGGTCGTCGCTTCTTGTTGAGGTTCAGCTAAACTTTGGCGAGATCGTGCTTTCGATTTGAGCAGCGTCAATCGTTGAGCAATGTTCTTTACCTTTTCCTGCGCCGATGATGTTGACTTGCCGTGCGCAACCTCTGATTTACGTACAAGCTCCTTCAATGCAGATATCTTTTTCTATGCATGCAGAAGAAAACAATTTTGAAAATGAGTGAGCCGCTAGAGAGATTTATGATGTCAGAGTACACAAACCTGCTGCTTGGAAAAGCTCTCCTGTAAATTTGTTATGCCGGCAGGCTGCTCATTGGGCTCGTTACTCGACATATTCGTTGCGGTAAGCTTTACTTAATAGAATTTATTTAGTTTTCGTTGCTTCGCTGGCGGCTATCGTTCCACTGCTGATACCTCGGTTACTGCTGCTGGTGACCTTATCTCTTGCTTTGCAACCTCCTCTATCCGTAAATGTGTTTTCATACATGCACTCACACGAAGTTTCGCACTTTTAACTCGTTCGAGCATTTGCGCTAAAATTAAAAACCAAAATATGATTTAATGTAATAAAACGAGTCTTTGATGCTGCGCATATTGCTAGCGGTCCAGCGGTCCAACAAATCAGACGTCGTGACGTGTTCCCATTTTGTGGACCCTCTTCCGCGTTCCATTTCACTTGCTGTTTTTTTAATATAATTTTTTTCTAATTTAGCATGGTATAAACTGCCACTGCACTTCAAATTTTATATCTATGCATTTTCAGCGTGGTTCACAAAATTTTCTTGTAAAAATTTGCTCAAATTTACCATAAATTTGTTCAACCTAAGACAAAATACACAAATAAATTCTTCCAATGTCCATGTCAGCAGTATTTCTGAAATGTCAGCTCGCACAGTGCTACCAATTCCTTCCCGAGGAAAAAGCAGCACTGCCAGATCAAAAATTTTGCTATGTATACGTTGGAATTTAAATTTGAAATCAAATAGAAATGTCTTGTAATTTGTACATGCTTTTTATGCCCTACACATATGGTAATAGGGTATAAAAACTGATTGCGAAAACTGATTTGAACAAAATTTTGTGCCAGTGAACATTAACTTAGCTTTAGTTCACGTAAATGAATGTGGTCCGTCCACTATATAGGCGAAAATTTTTTTCGGTAAAATGGCTCTAAATTGATTATTTAAGAATTTAAACGAATTAAATTTAATTCCCGAATTCAAATATTGGTCTTACATGACATACAAAAAAAGGGCGTGGTCTGCCCACTATATCGGCAGTAAAAGGAAAATTCTCATAACTTCCATAATATATGAACCAGAGTGTCTATATTCGGTCATTGCTGGTAAGAATACTCTTGAATTTTATAAAAATTAGCATGGTCCGCCCACCTGGAGAGGGTAAATTAAATATACCGCTAATAGATATCTGTTCTACACCCTCCAGAGCATAAATATTTTGCACAAATAGTCCTATTAGAAATATCTTGAAGTTTGTCCAAAATTTGCGGGTTCTGACAATTATGTAAACCGTAAATTTATTACACCCACAAATTTAATTTTTATTACTCTGTCGGTAAAACCCAACTGATTCTTTCTTAGTTGTTTGGAATTCCAGTTGACCCCGGATTCGACAACTATTTCAAATTTATGCAGGAAAAACAACCCTATCAACAATTTTGTAAAAATTAATCAAAAATTTAATTATTTTCATACTTAAAGTGTGTACTTTTAATATTAGAATGCGCTTTCTGCATTATTTTACTTTTACCTATTTACGAATTTCAGTTTTTTTGATCTAAATCGCCGAAACCATAATCACAAACATAGCCATATTGACCAATTTAGTAGACTCGGGGCTCTTCTTATAAAAATCAGCAGCGACAATGATCAGCCAATATTGGCACTATATTCGATTGTTTAGCCCGTTGTGCATAGTCCAGTGGAGTAAGCCCGAGCAGGTCCGTTTCATTGGGATTATCGACGTATGACAGCAGATATCGTACAATTTCTTCATGGCCATGTAGTGCCGCAACATGCAATGCTGTGCGCCCAGACGGATCAGGTTGTGAAAGTTCCGCACCTGCCAACTGGTAGGACGAAATGCGCAGAAGAGATCCTCGAGCTGCGGCGGCACACAACTGTTCCCCCAACGCCCGCGATGAGCCCGTCAAGTGAGCGCCGCAGCTTATAAGTATCTTGACGATCTCGTGGTTATCGGTAGACACCGCCTCCATGAGGGGTGTGCGATCGTAACGATCGCGTATATGCACCGAAACTCCATTCAGGAGTAAATGATTTACCACCGCTATATTTCCCATGCGACACGCCAGATGTAATGCGGTGCGGTGATCCTGATTCACTCCCGATAGACAAGCTCCATAAGCCTTGAGGTCGTTTATCTACAAACATCATAAGTATGTGTTAACATTGGGTTCTCGCAGTGGGAAACAACTAGTGCGAAAATACCTTCTGTATATTGCCTGCAATAACGGCAGCATTCAACATAGCAGGAAAGAGAGTGGCGCCCAATTGACGAAGTTCTTCTGGAGAAGATAAATGCAAGGAACGAGCTACAGCATCAATCAAATCGTACTCCTCCATTTTGGATCCACACATAGAGGTCAATTCCCCACGGAGGTTCGATTGCATCATCTAAAATATAAAACACATCTGTTCCACAGCACTAACGAATCGCATGAGCACAGACCTGGGCGTAATACTATGAATTTGCAATCCATTTGATATTTAAATTAATTTCATTCCATTCATCGGAATTCATTCAAATCGCTTTCAATTACGATTAATATAGTTTAATCGATTAAAGAAAAATACTTAATCAAATTTCATTTTGATTTCAAAATGATTTCACTCTAAAACTTATTTTGTTCCGCCCAGGTCTGCAGGAGAAGGATTCTTTACCTGTTTTTTAATTTCCAACGGCCACTCGGACTTACCGAGCACATAGCACAATTTAGTCAGTGCCGCTTCCGGAGTCATATCGAATCCGGGGATCACACCCATGTCCCAAAGCACCTTCCCGGTATCGTAGATTTTCGCAACGGTTCCATTTGGACACTGCGTGCAATTGATAATTATAACACCACGTTCCGCAGCTATTTTCAATTCATCCAGAAGATCCTTGCGATTCGATGGCACATTTCCGGACCCAAATGTCTGTAAGACAATACCTTTTACGGGTGCTGCTAAGGTGGCTCGGATCGAAGACGCAGAAATACTGGGGAAGATGCGTAATATTCCCACATTCTGGTCCAATTCAGTTTGCACTGTGAAACGCGATATCTGGCACGGTCGAAAGATTAGGCGGTAATCAATGTCCACGTTGATGCCGATGCTCGCCAATGGCGGCGAATTTGGTGAGTGAAATGCGTCGAGCGCATCGGAACTGACTTTGACCGTACGATTACCACGCATCAGTTTGTTTCCGAAGAACACACAAACCTCCGGTATAACATAGTTCCCTGCTATGATAAGCGCCGACGTGAAATTATCCTTTCCATCGGTACGCGTCTCGAATATCGGTATTTGGGATCCAGTAATGATGACGGTTTTACCAAGGTTTTCCAACATAAAGGACAGCGCTGAGGCGGTGTAGGAGAGGGTGTCAGTACCGTGCAGCACGACAAAACCATCGAAGAACTCATACGATTGCTTTTTGAAAAAGTGGCGATAAAGTATTTCTGAATGCCTATAACGAATGAATCACTTACGTGTATATCCTTAGCGATACGGACCCAATCGTTGATAGTCATGTTGCTGGAGTCCAAAAGAGGATCATACTCATGAATCTGATAAATAACTCTGCGCGTCTGATTCTCCACATAAGGAAGCACCAATGGCGCCATGAAGACGGATGCACCGAAACATTTCGCCGCATACTCCTCATCGTGCATGGTGGGGTATTTACGAATACGCTTGACCAGGGCGTTTGGAATGGGGGCCAAAACTGTTCTCCGTGAAACGTACACAATCGTTTAAGGTCAACTTGAATTGATTTCCACTAAGGCTGTGCGTACCCACCATGATGCTCACTCCGCACCATCCCAATAGTTCCACCTGTGTAGATGACACGCACACACGCTTCCTTGACATCGTCTGGCATGTGATGTTCACTGGTATTGCTTCTCAACGATGGGATACTGTCCTGTGTGAGCGATGCCAAGTCTGTGCGGATCGATAAGCCGACGAATTTTGTCTGAGTTTCTGCATTAGCATAGCCAAAGTGCATTTTCAAACAATGGGGGGTATTGTAAGTAGCCCCGAGACTGATAAAACCAAAATGAAATGACACAAATTTTAGAAATGAAACAATTCCAGTACTAATTCTTTTAAGAAAAATTCAAATGAAGTGGTTATTTCACATGTTTTCCCCTTTTTGACAGTTTTGATTCAAAGATGCATCTAAGAAATTTTACACAATTAAGTAAGAATATATTTAGGAATTTATGAGCGAATAGCCTAAATAATATACATACAAGTTAGGGGCACTGAAGTTTTTTTTACCATAACTACACTAACCCAAAAAAGCTTGAGACTATGGGAAAATGCATTGAATTTGGTTCAATGTCAAATTCCACTGAGCCAAAAAAAGTTTAATTACCTTCAAATTGGGAACATGCTTTAAAGGCGCCTTAAATATGTACAATTTTCAAGCTATTTTCATAAATAAAGCAAATTATTTTGTCAATAACCTTTTTTTTCCCAATTGATTAAATTAACTACACTTTAAGCCTATGTCAACAGTCACAAACTGAGAAACTTACTATACTTTTCCTACCAGGTCAACAAAATCCGAATAGATACGTAATATGAAAAGGCTTTACTAGAACGTGAGAAAAAAGCGGTTCAATGAAAACTATTTCATTGATTTCAGCGAACAGAGTTAGTTAGCATTTTACATTACAGTTAAATTTAAAGACCACATTATTTTTTCATTGAAAATTAATTGTAGCGTAAATATTTATGTATTATTTTCTCTATTATTTTGATTTTCAAAACAAAAATATTTAATTATGCTTTTTGTCCTGCTTTATATTTGACATAAGGTGTAAACTTAAGGTCTTTTAATAAATGCGAGACTTCGCTTCAAAAATGGGTTTGTAAAAATTACTAAAACAGGTCACATTATATAATATATAATATACATATTATGTACATACGTATTTTCTTGTATTTTGGCAAAACAAATAGGCCATTGACCGAATAGCCTGTTATATTTCATTGCATTCCGGATACCTGCTGTAGGCTATTTCTAGGGTATAGCAATATGTTAGCAATTGTCGCTATTATATTTTTCGCCACTGTATATTTTAGATATGTCACAATTACGCATTTTAATGCAAATATGGTTACGGTATCTTAACACAACATGTACAAATATATTTCTTTAAACTTTTTAATGCAGACATTAACTTCTTGAACAGATGAAATAATTTTCGGTTCTTTGTCTCGAAAAAACGACAGATGCATTGCTTTTTGAAATGTCGATTCAAGTTTGTTTGTTGTCAGGTCACCAAAACTTTTTTCGCATACAAAAGTCCGAAGTCAAAAACAAAACAATTAAAACGCTATGCATCGATGTTACCAATAACAAACTCCAACATATTTATTTTTATATTTTAATTAAAACATTAATTTAACAAACCAACAAATATATTTATGTAGAAACATGCAGGAGTATTATATGTACATATGTATGAGGTTGAGTTTTATTGTACTTATAATCACAAAAACAAAGTGTACTGCTCATGTTCCACATTGTATTATGGGAAGTGAAATTGTACTATCTCTCTACTAATTTCTGCTGGATTGGGACCATTGCTTAGAGACAGCAAACAACAACAATTTACTCGCTTGGAGGATCATTTTTAATAGTAAGTATTTGCACTATATTCGTTTGTTCAGCCCGTTGTGCATAATCCAGTGGAGTAAACCCAAGCAGGTCCGTTTCATTGGGATTATCGACGTATGACAGCAGATATCGTACAATTTCTTCATGGCCATGTAGTGCCGCAACATGCAATGCTGTGCGCCCAGACGGATCAGGTTGTGAAAGTTCCGCACCTGCCAACTGGTAGGACGTAATGCGCAGAAGAGATCCTCGAGCTGCAGCGGCACACAACTGTTCCCCCAACGCCCGCGATGAGCCCGTCAAGTGAGCGCCGCAGCTTATAAGTATCTTGACGATCTCGTGGTTATCGGTAGACACCGCCTCCATGAGGGGTGTGCGATCGTAACGATCGCGTATATGCACCGAAACTCCATTCAGGAGTAAATGATTTACCACCGCTATATTTCCCATGCGACACGCCAGATGTAATGCGGTGCGGTGATCCTGATTCACTCCCGATAGACAAGCTCCATAAGCCTTGAGGTCGTTTATCTACAAACATCATAAGTATGTGTTAACATTGGGTTCTCGCAGTGGGAAACAACTAGTGCGAAAATACCTTCTGTATATTGCCTGCAATAACGGCAGCATTCAACATAGCAGGAAAGAGAGTGGCGCCCAATTGACGAAGTTCTTCTGGAGAAGATAAATGCAAGGAACGAGCTACAGCATCAATCAAATCGTACTCCTCCATTTTGGATCCACACATAGAGGTCAATTCCCCACGGAGGTTCGATTGCATCATCTAAAATATAAAACACATCTGTTCCACAGCACTAAGGAATCGCATGAGCACAGACCTGGGCGTAATACTATGAATTTGCAATCCATTTGATATTTAAATTAATTTCATTCCATTCATCGGAATTCATTCAAATCGCTTTCAATTACGATTAATATAGTTTAATCGATTAAAGAAAAATACTTAATCAAATTTCATTTTGATTTCAAAATGATTTCACTCTAAAACTTATTTTTTTCCGCCCAGGTCTGCAGGAGAAGGATTCTTTACCTGTTTTTTAATTTCCAACGGCCACTCGGACTTACCGAGCACATAGCACAATTTAGTCAGTGCCGCTTCCGGAGTCATATCGAATCCGGGAATCACACCCATGTCCCAAAGCACTTTTCCAGTATCGTAAATTTCCGCAACGGACCCCTTTGGACACTGCGTGCAATTCATAATTATCACACCACGTTCTGCAGCCATTTTCAATTCATCCAGAAGATCCTTGCGATTCGATGGCACATTTCCCGAACCGAACGACTGTAGGACCACGCCTTTCATAGGTGGCGCTAGGAAAGCTCGAAATGTGGATGTTGAAATGCTGGGAAAGATGCGCAATATTCCCACATTCTCGTCCAATTGAGTGTGAACTGTGAAACGGGATACCTGGCACGGTCGAAAGATTAGGCGGTAATCGATGTCCACGTTGATGCCGATGTGTGCTAGTGGCGGCGAATTCGGTGAATGAAATGCGTCAAGCGCAACGGAACTGACTTTGACCGTACGATTGCCACGCATCAGTTTGTTTCCGAAGAACACACAAACCTCCGGTATAACATAGTTCCCTGCTATGATAAGCGCCGACGTGAAATTATCCTTTCCATCGGTACGCGTCTCGAATATCGGTATTTGGGATCCAGTAATGATGACGGTTTTACCAAGGTTTTCCAACATAAAGGACAGCGCTGAGGCGGTGTAGGAGAGGGTGTCAGTACCGTGCAGCACGACAAAACCATCGAAGAACTCATACGATTGCTTTTTGAAAAAGTGGCCATAAAGTATTTCTGGATGCCTATAACGAATGAATCACTTACTTGTATGTCCTTAGCGATGCGAGCCCAATCGTTTATCGTCATATTGCTAGAATCCAAAATGGGAACATACTCATGAATCTGGTAAACAACTCGGCGCGTCTGATTCTCCACATAAGGAAGTACCAATGGTGCCATGGAGGCGGATGCACCGAAACGTTTCGTCGCATATTCCTCATCGTGCATGTTTGGATACTTGCGAATGCGCTTCACCAGAGCGTTCGGAATGGGGGCCAATACTGTTTTCCGTGAAAGATACATAATTCGTTAGATTGTTGGGTCCACTGAGGGCACTAAGTACCCACCATGGCGCTCATTCCGCACCATTCCAATAGTTCCACCTGTGTAGATAACACGCACTCGCGCTTCTTTGGCATCACCGGGCATAAGGTTTCCTTCACTGATATTGCGTTTCAAAGCTGGAGTACCATCCATTGTGGGCGATGTTGGTACTGTAAGCGTCTTCAAGCCCACAAATTTTGTCACAATTTCGGCTTCATTGTGAAGATCAGCTGTCTGTGTATCATTCTGGCCATTCAACGGCCCCAGTTCATCATAATCAAAGACACCATACTCCCGCATCGGAACGCCATAATCGCCATTTAAAGCCACATTAGCCATGCTTTGTACTTAAAGGCTAGAACAAAGGTAAATGCAAAAAGATTATGTTACTAGTAATCCTATCGGATACAAAATGGTGGCAAGTCATAAAGCCTACAGCAATACACCGCAACTAAAGTTGGTTTACCCTTCATCGGAGCTGTGCAAAACCCATTAATTAGATTTGAAAATATTTTTTATTGATATGTGGATGCTAATCGCTTGTTGACCACACGTTTCAGCTGGTAACAGTTGAAATCTGAGAGTTCTTTGCACAATTTTCAGGTGTTATGTGGAAATAGCACCTCAAAATTTAGCAGATGCAAATTAAATTGCATAATAACAAAAAAAGCAATTTGCATCAAAACAAATCTTATTTTGAAGCAGAAATTGCGACTAAGTAGAATCGGTCTGAACTTCACGTCGTATAAATTTTGAAATTAATACAATTTGCAATATTTAAATTGATTGTTTTCCCATTTGACCGAGCTAGTATAAATCGGATTCAATTAGCACAGAAAGTCGCGGAAAACATATAAGAGAAATGTTAGTAGTGAGTTGAACAAAAGAGTATGTTAATATATTAACATACTCTTTGGTTGAACGCTTATGCCCGTGCTCGCTCCTGAAAGAGCACTTTCTCTGGCGTTTATGTAATTCCGCGAAAATTTGATGCATGATATCTGAGTCCCGCTACGCTCCACATTTCTAGTCCCTGATCGGGAAGATACGCTTTATAGATAAAATGTTAGTGGTACTTCACTCATTATTGTTTTTGTTGTTGTGTGGGAATGCTATTTGTGTAATAGATTAATATTTCAATGGATACAACAACGTCGAGGCGTGTTTATGTGCTTGTAGTACGAGTAATTGATATGTCGCGCATATGATTTTAGTTTATTTGTAAGTGCATCAGTATACATTTGGGCTAGTGTCAGTATGTATGTACATAGGTCTTACACATATTCACACACGAATGCCCAGCAGCAGTCAGTTGAGGCTCTCAAAGCTACAGGCACGAAGTGGGTCCTAGAAATCGCCACACGATTCAATACTGGTCGTATGCTATGTTGTCGTCAATTGCGGTACCAAACATACACAAACTTTACCAATGTTACATGAAATTAATTTTCCGATTATTTTAGCCTCAATTGATGTAAATGAATAATCTAACATCAACACAATATTAATTCTTTCATATATCTTTCATATCATAAAAGCATTCATATTATTTCAGCTCATTCAGACCTCAAAGCGCGGAACTAAACTCTGACTGTGAAACAGATACTGTTCAGATAGATGTTCCTGCTGGGTGTGCATATGCGCACTAGCAGGTGACAGGCCATAATAAAAAAAACAATGCGACTTTTTTTCGAGTGAAATTATTAATTTTCTTATCATGCAAAAAAATAGAATTGCACTGGCTAAACTTTGATGACACTTTCCGAAATGATAAGAATTATTTGGAAACCGCTCCGTTGCAAAGATTTGTATCTGCTGTTCAAGTCAAGAAGAATTTATACATACGAAGTAAAAATAATCTCTGTGGGGTGAGAGGGCTGAAACGGTCCTCATCAAATATTCTGGCTTTTGTTTTTATATTGAATTTTGATAATGAAGCTCATCACTGCGATTAGAAATCACAAACATTGAGCAAAAAAATCGAAATGAATATTTAAATAAATTCATCGCAAAAAATATATTTTCTCCAGAATTTTATTTTATATTTTCTATTCAAGTGCAATTATTCATGGGAACTGAGATAAGGCGTATGCATGTCAAAGGGGTGATCAACATTTGAGTTGTGCAGGGGCTAGAAAGTGGCGCCGGCGCTCCGGCGATGGGCAAACGATGAGACAATGCGCGTTATGGAAAATTTAGAATATAACCCATTGCTTAAACGGTGCCGGTGGCGAATGCCGAAATGTATTTAAATTTGGCACACAGACGATGGCCGAGCTACGCATGGGCCGGGAGCAGCGTAAACAAGTTTTTTCTTTAGCTTGCAAGCATCACAAGCAGAGAGCGGAAGCCATGCAAGCCGTCAGCTGGCGACGGACGGACGAACAGCCAGCCACCCGTTTAAGCGAATGCCTCTAATTTTGCGAGAAGAACACGACAAGTGTCAGAATAAGAAATTTTAGCTAATTCCGATAGTCTCCACAAGGGCAAAGCAGGGGGGTCCGGCGTGTTCCTAGCTGCGTAATTTTTTTGCGCTTTGCTTGGTGATTGGATGCTGTGTTGGATCAACGTCACGGCCAGCCCCAGCGCAGATCAAAAAGATTGTCAAGGAAAAATCAGAAACCGCAGAAATCGGCACCGGCTTTTGAGCATGGCTCCAACTCAAGACTGCAGGCAGGTAAAACATAAAGCAATTTTGCTGGATCTTCAGCACACACGATATCTTTCTTATCAACCCACTTGACTTTTTTGTGGGAAATGCAGATACGCACTTTTGCAAAAACGCACATCCAAATAATTTCTAACTCAACACTTTTCACTTCACACTTAATTCGAGATTATTTTTGTTGTTGCTGTCTTCTGTAAATGTTTGGACAACAATGTCGTAAGGCAAATTCCTTTCCACCTGCAGCTTCTTTTTTTGTAGCTTAAGCAAATTATTGAATTTCAAAAAGCCGTTTATTGATGAAATACAACCAGTTGCGGTTGCTCAAATTTTTGGCATGCTAAGATTTTACATTTGCACGGTTCTGGCCGAAAGCGTTCCTATAAGAAATATTTACTTTTTGACCGACCGGAAGCAAGCAGCAAATTGAACTGTCTTCAACTATGCGCTAGCTTCCAAATATATACCGAAGATACTTTATAGTTATCTCTCGCTGTTTCGTTGGCGGTGCTCTCCGTGTTATCTGCCGTCGAAGAGCGCTGGGTATGAATCTATTTGCTTACGAGAGTGCATAGCGTACCGAGAAAAATATTAAGGGTATTTACAGTTTCGTGGTATTTTCTGTGGCAATAATACCACGTGGTATTTCTAGTTGTTGTTGTTTTTTTTCATAAACAATTTAAGTGGCATTCACTTACAATATCTGCATTGAAATAAATTTCTTGAAAAATTGCACGTGGGTACGGAGGGTTAAGACTAAATCATTTACAATGCACAAAAATTTAGCGTAGTTTATTTTGGCAGCTCTACGAAGTTTTAGTTGATACTAGTCTATCTGAGATTTCAGCTACCACTATTGTCTAGCATACCAAAACTCCCTCTGCACAAATGCCTACACTCTTTCTCTTGTCTGTGTATTAGCAACGAACAGTGAATATGTAAGAAGAAGTAAGAGTAGAATTGAGAGTAGAATTGAGTGTAGACTTTTACACCGGTAAAAGGAGTCGTCTTATTAAAAAAATTCAAAATTCTAATCAAAGCAAACAAAAATCGTGCCATAAAGGCAATATGTACTACAGCCAAGAAAATCTCAAAAGATTTTCCAGACAAACATATATTGTAAATGTTTAATAATTGTCTTTGCTAAAGATTATAAATTTAAAAATTTTTCAAATCGTTGTGTAAAGGTTTAGTTTTTTTTTCAAATATTGAAAATCAAAAATATTTAGGAAAATGTTTTTCACAAACTTGAAAAATAAATTTATTTTCAATCATATTAACAAGCATTTGTTTGATTGGACAAATTTTTAATCGTCAAAATTTTAATATCTAGGACATTGTTTTATAAATGCTTATAATAAACAAATTTTCTGTCATATTTCCAATTGTTTTATAGGCATTTGTTTTTCGTTTACGAAATTTTAAAATCATTAGCATTTAATGGCTCAATTCTGTGTCTAATTTGCATTTATTTCCCTATTTTAAAGGAAAACTAAAAATATAATTACTAAAAATATTTGAGAATACCTCTTACATTCAAGAAAAACGTCAACTTTAATTAAACATTTTGATTTCTGGAATAAAGTTTTTAATTTTTAAATAATATACAAAAATAATATTTCCAAGCAAAATGGTTTGTTGTGTTGATGAAAAATAGTGAATTTTTTGCGGGAATCTGAATTTTTTCAATTTTAGAAGGCGCCAGTCTATATCTGAACACAAAAAAAAATGTTCTAAAATCTTTCGATCCCGAAAATGAATTAAATTTGAAAATTAAACTTCATACGTTTTATTCGACCAGTTTTTAGTTGGATATTCTCTGAGTATACAAACATGCTTCAGTCCAGCAACCTGAAACTTACTATCATGGCGAATTTTATCGAAATTAGAGTACTTCTTCAAACAAGCTTAAATATATAAAATATTATGTTTAATTTCATTTCCTGAAATTGATGTTATCTTTATAAATGGTCATTAAATATAATTGCTTAAACTGTCTGATGCCTCTGACTGTCGGTTTGCCTGTCAGATAAGAACAATTATATAGAAAAGAATGGACGGTTTTCACAGAAATGAGTCATACCGCGTTCAGTTTACAAAAATAATCCACGAATCCGATAACTGGCTGGTCTGGAAAAATATTTTTCCTGGTGGCGGGGCAGCCTTCGCAGTATACTTGTAGATATTTATTTTAATCTCACAGACAGAGACCACAGTTCTAAGATTGAACAGAATAAGAGAAGCTTTTCTTAGCAAAGAATACTTTTGGAGAATCGCCAATTCATCGCGTGAACTGGTGCTGCGAAGAGAAACAATTTGAAAAACAAATTCTCTTTTTATGAAGTCGGTTGAGATTTGAACCCTGGCCTCCCGCATCAGCGACCAAGCACTTGTCCTTGTCCACTGAGCAACCGCGGCGCCCGAGAAGCAATTAAATATATTATGCATTAAGCTTTTGATGATCTCCGAGGTTTAAAGGTGTGCACTAGAATTGACAATTCAAACTAAATTCTTCAAAAATCATTTAGTCCTGTAGTCTTGAAATTTAAATGATTTAAATACAATTAATGAAATATACCAAATAATTTAATGAGTATGCAACCATGTGATATTTTATTTGCCTGCTGAAATGTAATTCTTCATTAAATATCTTCATGTAAAAGATAAAGATCTTCGAGTTAGTATTTATTTTCACCTTTTCAAGCTTTTCTTTCATTTGTTGCACATTCGAATCCTCATTTTAAAAATATGAATCAGCTTTGTTAAAATTTTTTGCTTTTCTTCTTAAAGAAACATTAAGCTTTTGATATGATAAATAATGTCAGGATTGCGTTTTTCAGGCTCTGAATCCCTAAATCGGCTGAGCATACATATATACACCATTTGTGACTACGTCCGATTATAGCTGTTAGATCAAGAGCTAAAATGTTACCATTTGTTCGTTCGTGCACGATTAACAACTGAAAAAGTTCGAAAACAGATGTTTTTGACTTTTAGTAGCATTTATATACACATACATATATGCTCACCAGTAATAGTACTAACAGTACCCTACCGGCAACTCAACTAACTTTTAGTGCACTATAAGCTTAGATGACTATTCTTCGACTACTTTCAGTGGAAATGACTGACTTTTTTAACATTGCGATGTCCTAGGCAGTAGTCAGTCCCGATTACCCTTCGATGACTTTTCAACTAACTTAAAGTCGGTTACTTTGAAGTTAGTTAAAAGTTAGTTGTTTAGAAGTTAGCTAATTTTTTTTAGTTATAGCTAACTAATTTCATATGAAGCTATTCAACTAAACTAGTATGCTGTAAAATCGTTGCCTGTTTAAGATAATATATCATCATATTTCCATAATTTGGCAAAAAATATTTGGTTTTTGATAAATGCTTCCATTTCCTTCTGAGCAACTGATTGAAATTTTCCAATGCAAAAGTTTTTTGACAAATATATAAAACAAAAAGGAAAGAAAACAAACAGCTTGCTTTGATTTTTCAATTTCAATTTCACAGTGCACATAAATAAATGAAAAATATTCAAAAAAGCAAATAGCAAAAAAGAAGAAAGCAAACAGCTCGCTTTGATTTTGGGGCAGTTCTGCACTACATTGTAGTTAGCTTATAGTTAGGTCATAAAAGTTAGCTATAAGTGTGTTATTTTTGTAGTCGACTACTGAAAAGTCAACTATAAGTGCGTTATTTTCGTAGTCGACTACTGAATTGCTTATAGGGTATTAATAACTTTCCCGAAACGCTGGATCCGAATATATATGTAGAACGTCCATACCTTACCTTGAACCAAATATCATTCCTTTTAATGAGTAATCAAATTTGCCAGGTTCACTGTGACTGTTGCCCAAATTTGGTTCAAATCGGACAACTCCTTCCCCGTATTGCTGTATGGCGCTGAAGCATGGGTGATGCAGCTTCACTGGGAGTGTTCGAGAGGAAAGTACTCTGCAAGATCTTCGGCCCGATCCGCGTTGGCGACGACTACCGCATCCGAACGAACAATGAACTGTACGAGCTCTACGCTGATATTGACATAGTCAGTCGCATCACCACCAAGCGGCTTCACTGGCTGGGTCAAGTCGTGCGTATGGACGAAGGAGCTCCAGCGAAGAAGGTGTTCCAGACGGCGCCAGTTGGAGGGCAGAGACGGCGTGGAAGACCATGGCTACGATGGAAAGACCAAGTGGAGGAGGCACCGGCAACGCTTGGAATTTCCGACTGGATGAAGCGCGCGCATAGCGGGGCGCCTGGAGAGGGGCTATACGGCAGGTCGTAACCCGGTAACGGGTAGTTCTGACCACTTATGTACATATGTATGTGTGTGTTTTAGATATTCAGCTCGACTATCGTTGGCGATCCGAATAAACCACGATCTTTTCGAGCTCCAGCATTCAGCGTCTTCGCTGACTAGGTTATGTCCCTGCATATGGGCGAAGGAGATCCAGCAAACAAGATATTTTAGTTGGCAGTTGGACGACAGAGATGGCGGGAAAGGGCACGCCTAAAAAGGAAATACCAATTAGAAGAGGCACTGACAACGCTTGGCATTTACAACAGGAGAAGAAGGGGAACCTAGAGAGAAGATCGTCCTAAGTATAGTCATAAGTCTAGAGAAATGATCAGAATCACTTTCTGTCTTGATTTCCGGTTGTTCATCTCTCTCTGTCCGGCTGTGGTCGCAGGAGAGAAAGAACCAGTTGTTCGATTTTAACCAATAAGTTCACTCGCACCGACTTATCATCATCGGAGTTTCATAGTTAAAACCTCTTGATTTATTGAGAAACAACAAATTTTAAAAGAATACACAGTAAATTTAATTTTATTCAAATATATAATAGATATTTTATTTATTTTTAACACCGATAACTGTTGTCATATTATCCTTTAGTCTCCACAAATACGTAAGTATAAATTACATAACAAAATCTGTTCTTTTTTATTATAGTGTAGTTTAATTATTCTTTCCTCCTACATAAATATAATGTATATGCTTTGTATTTTCTCTTATAGAAATATTTTTGTAAATAACTTTATGCTTTTTCTTGTCATTTTTTTAGTAGTCCCTCTCAAAAAAACATCGAAATATCATGTGGAAGGTTTTGGCTTGTAGAAATATTGCAAATCCCAAAATATAGTGTTAATCTGAGTATAATTTCATGAAAATACATATTGATTCTGTTGTTCTGTTAAATGGTTTTATTTTTGGTGTGTATTATTGGTATTTGGTATTTGGTATTCCAACTGAAATGTTATACATATGTATGTGGAAAAACTAAAATCGCAAGACAAAGGGTATGGGATTAGAATGCCATATGCCACATGAAGAATTTCATACTTTTATTAGATACCTTCGAATGTCGCCGAAAACATCTGTGATGTTAGGGCTCATATGCCAAGATCAAACTTGTGAGACCTTGTCAACCGCATTCAAAATGATGCCAGGAATTTATAAACCAATACCCTGCAATTAACAATATATTTACTTAGGATAGAATACAACATTATACCAAGCTTACTGCTGCGGTGTTTGGAAACAAATTGAAACATTCAATACAAAAACATATTTTTGGAGGCGTATGTTACGATACTAAGTATTTTTTTTAATGAACTACTAGGTGCTAGAATATGAGCATATTCGATTATATAATGAATGGACTTGCGTTCTTTAATTTTTATTATATTTTCGTTGGTAACACGCCAAAATCTAAGCGACCATCTCCTTTTTCTATATGAATTATCTGAAAATGCATTTGTTTGGGCTGGATTGTCCTTGCATAAGGGACATAAACGTTTTTATAGGCTTGTCTAGTTTTGTCGTAGGAAAATTAATATTTAAGGTGGGTTTTTTCGAAACTGTCGGTTCAATTGGGAGACATTTAAGCTTAAATGAAGACATGATGTAGCTTTTATAAGTGTGCGTTCTTTTTGGCACAGTTTACAATTTCATCATTCCGATTCAAAAAAGAACAACACAAAAACTATATAAGTACTAATTTTTTTGAAACTGTCGCGTGTGTAGTATACCATTTTTTGCAAACTTTTTCTCTATAGCATTTCGCACTTTTACCACATACTAAGGTAATGATACTTCTACTTAACTCTGATTTCATTTTAAAATGTAATTAAATCGATGAAAGGTGAGGTTTTTTTTCTTATGTCTAACAAATATCAATAATAAATTCTACAACTAATAGAGCGCCTACAACAATGAAGAGATTTTCCGAAATTTTAATTCCTCTAGCGTAACATTAAGAGCAGAATTGTTTTTTATTGAGTTTCATTTAGCTTTGTGTAAATAGCATGCACCAACTTACGTAAAAGTTTAGAAACAGTGTGTAAGTAATTTATGTATAAATAGATTTGTTCATCTCTTAATATCAATTGAAAATTATAGAAAATTCTCTATCACATGAAATGCAAGTTTAGATTTCAGTCGACATATGTCGACCATCATACACAAGCATGGGTATGTACCCTACACCCACGATTCGCTACACCGGTAAGCATTTTCCCACAGTTTCTTAAGTTGTGGGTTGGGACAGCAGAAAGTTGACACAATTTCAAAATTGCTTTTTAAGCAAATGCAGACGTGACAGTTGCCTTTTACAACAAGACCATGGAAAACCCAAAATAACCAATACTTTATTATTATTTTCCAAAATTTAAATAGAATAAATGATTTACGTTTGTGTTAAAAAAAATTTCTGAAATAACAGGCTTTTGAGTTCTTAATTTTCTCCGTCAAATATAACAGTAATTTTGAGACGAATATTTTTGTTGACTTCGAGAACAGCTCTTCTGAATTTTTTCAAGTTACATATACAAATATTAAAATGCCAAAGTACATTTTTAAAGAAAATTCCACAACTATTTTTTCCTCGCCTCAAGTGGCCCACATCAAGTGTTCTCTGCATGTAAAAGGAATATACAGTTAAGATAAGTCAGTAGGCAGACGGACACGCAAACTAAAGCTGTGTCTTATGATTCCATGACAAATGTATGTACTAGACGTGAGCCTCGCTGGTGTAGGGCATGACAAGGAACATAACGTTAAATAATTAATTGAATTAAATTTAATACTTTTTGTGTTCGTTTTTTAATTATCAAGGGGTATCTCTCAACTACATACATATGTGGTTGTACTCTAGTTTATGTTCTTATTTAAACAGGAAGTATACATAACCTAACATAATACATACACATACAAATGCAACTATGCAATTTCAAAACTTACGCTTACGCTCTTTAAAAGCGGAAACGGAAAAAACATCTTTAGAGGCCAAGTGAGAGAAATATGAAGGCGAGTTTCCACAACGATAGCTTCTTCTTCTACAATTGCAATTGTTTTTCTTTATCGTATTGTTATCATTTAAAGTAAACACATTTAGGCAAGATTTTCATAGTTTGCTAAGCTTTTTTCTGCTTTCTTTGACATTCGTTAGCGTTAGTTAGTGTTTTTGAAACGTGAGTAGACGCTTACTAACGCACACACAAAATATTGGTATTTAGTCTACAACTAGTTTCCATTATTACTTTTACATTCTCATTTGTTTTGAACTTTGTTCGTTTGCATATGTACTTTAGAATTCTTTACTTTCATTTTTGTTTGATTTTCCTCGTTAAAAATGAAGTATTTTTGCTACTTACTTAAAACAAAATTATATTATACATATGTTGATTGTTGGTTTGTTTCTTCTTATGTTATCTGTTTTGGATCACCAACATTTTAGGTAGTTTGAAACACCATCAAACAACAGGAGGAAACAGTCTTTCTAGCCAGGTACCTATAAGATGCAAATGCAAAATAGTCTTTCAATGAATTTTCTGAAATTACATAGAAAAAGGCAAGAAATAGTACATTCAAAAAGAGAAAATCAAATGGCGTGTATTTAAAGAATTGGCTTGCTACAACTTTGCACACATGCCAATCTCCAATATAATCTGTAGGAAAGGCTATAAATAAAATACACGTTACAAGTTTGTCCAGATTAAATCGTTTGAAATGCAAATTTAATGTTTAATTAAAATTGCTCATGCCATCCGTTTTCTTTATGATGAATTAAGCCTATTAGGTCACAAAATGCATTTATAATAACCAACTTATTCCTTAATATAAAATACTTACTTTTTCTGGAGTTGTAGGTACATTCCAAGCTCCATTTTATAAATTTCATATTTATCTTGTACTTATGTATATAGAAATAAATGAAACGTTCCCCTTGTAAATACTACTTTTTTAAAGCCGTCTTACTTACCCTTTAAAATTCTTACTTTTGTATTGAAAAAAAAAACAAACAAAAAATAATCTTATATCTACCATAGAATATCTAATATAGAATACGGGTGGTATGAGTAATTTAAATTAAACATGAATTTGCATTTTAAATAGTCAATGAAATTGATCTGGAAAATCTGACAGATACGAGTATTTTATTTTTAAACCTCGTTAAGAAAACATTGGATTTTTTCATGTGTGCAACCAAAAGTTAAATTTTGCCGAACGATGTTAAACTTTTTATAAAAAGGACATGTACGCAAATTTTGATCTTTAAGCAAAAATATTTACATCACTTAATTAAAGGCACTTTCTAGTTTGCTCCTCTAAGTAATCTAAATGTGTGTCTAACTGGGGATTTCAAAATAATTTGCATTTAACTACGGCAGGAAATTCTGCCAATTTGATTGTGATTTTGGATATAAATTTATTAAAAATTTTCCTATTGAATATTTCAAATTTACCGGCTTTTTCTGTAATGGCTTACACGCATTACACGGATACGAAGTTGACATATTACGAAATACAAGGTACAAAAGTTATTAAGTCAGAATAAGATGCATGTTTTTTGTCATCCTTTCTTTTCCCCCATCTCTCAACGGGTGCGAATCGTATGACCAAGCCCTCAAATGACTAACTCCAATTTCTTAAGACTTTAGTATTCAGAACTAGCTCTTTCCACCCCACAGAATGTTGAATAGTTAAAAAGTTGTTTGTGGAATTTGAGGAAATTAATAGTTATAGTATTGAATATGGAGCACATGCTGTAAAATGTTTCAGACCACTTATAGTACAAGTAATTTTAATTGATTGGCATAACAGCCTGTGTGGGCTTAGGCCTAGCTTTCTCGCATTAACTTGTGTGTGCTTGTCATATTTTTCACAAATTAACGGGATCTAAAGAAACAATTTGAAAACAAATGCTCTTTGTGTTAGATGCTATGTGACCCGGCTGAGAGTTGAACCGAGGCGATTCGGCATCAGCTGACTTATAATACTTTATAATTAGAGTACGCTCAATTGCTCTCTCTCTTAACAACAATTTTTTTTAAAGAAATGCAATAAATTTTTTTAAATTTCCTTGATTTAGTTCAACTGAAATATTGCTTTATAATGTTACAAAATGTGTTCGAAAGGGCTATGATTCATTGGTTAATTGCAAGTAACGCTGCAATGGTACTTACCGCGTGACACATAAGACGTAAGTTAGGCTTTTGTCTGCTCTCTACAATGTGTGGATTTGTTTGGTTATTGACTTGAAACTTCTAAACTGCTGCTAGTTTTCTTGGACAATATTACAAGCGGATCTGGAACAACCTGCAACACTACGCAGAGTCATTCCAATTGGACGCTGCAGCCAACTTAATGCAGCAATGTGTATGTGGAAGTAGTGGTGGATGCTTATTGTGTTATTATATACTCTGCGGGTTGCATGTCGAAATGTGCCAGTTTCCATTTCGACTGATTGTGAGCGCACGCTTCTTTGTAATGCCGTCGTGTCGCCGCCGGCTGAGCAGCGAACACACTAATGATGATGACTGAGGTACGTCTTGCGTTTCAGGTAGCCGCTCCTTATTGGCGACGACAGGCCAGACTCGTTACTAATGTTGTTAGCGGCGACGGCGGGGAGGCGATTGCGATGATCGAGATTAGTACGCGCAAGTTGGTTAGGATAAGCGGGCGAGCGAGTAATAGCAGATGCAGCAGGAAGAAGATTATAAGGGCATGAAATATTGCATATGATACTGCTATATGTGCAGGTACTCAAAACACCAATATTTGTTACTTGCTAACTATGTGAGTGTAAGGCCGCAAAGGCCCATTTACGATTTCAACTGCTTGCAATTTAGGACATTCGGTTTAACAACTAACGTGGCAATTGGATATGCAAATTACAGAAAAGCGTCCTGTTGCTCATGCAACCTAGATTGTATAAAGAGTAGAGTGGGGTTGGGTGGGGGATAATGGTGTAGTGGTGGATTATTTTGTTGGTTAGTTATAGCATTACGGTGTGGCACATTAAAGCGGTTTGCGTATATTAGTCAATGGAAATAAAGTAACGAAAAAGAACAAGAAAAAGAAAAAAACATTGTAAATTCAAATTCAAAAAAGGTTTGCTCTTATACATGTATTATTTGCTTTACATTTTAGTAATAAGTAATGCAAGTTTAAAGTAACGTAAATAACTAAAAATTTTAGATTTCTCGCTCCAAGAATGTCTGCTTGTTGTTTGCGGCTTGCTCATTTGCGTTGCTAGGCAAAAACAAATTCAAACGAAACGAAATTTTAATACAATTTTCCACATTTAAGAGGTATACAACAAAGCAAAGTTTAATAAAACTTTCCAAATTACAAAAATAAAATGCACAAATTTATTAAAAATTTTATTTTTAAATGTAAGCACAAACAAAAAACAAAACAAAGCAAAAAAACCCAAAATGGCGACAACGCCCTACAACAACAAGAAGAACAACTTGCATATCCGCTGCCCTGTGCGAGTGAAACACATAGAAATGAAGGGTATGTATATTGAGCAAACACGATAAAGCCACAAATATACGAAATCGGACAAATTAAATTCAAAATTCGAAGCATGTCACGCTTTATTCTGATAAATGGATTCCCTTTTATTAATTATTATTATTATTGTAGCCGCGCCACATGGCTTAGAGGATGAGTGCTCGGCTCTGAAGCCAAAAGTGCCTGGTTCTATTGCCTATTGCTGGACCAGTTCGAATCAATCAAACAAACGAAAAATTTTACAAACATTTTTCGAAATTGTTATTTGTATGTGCGAACCTCTCTCTCGACCCCGTTTATTACGGGAAACAAAAAGAACAATCATTTGAATTTTGTTAGAATTAAAAAAGTGGATATCGAAAAATATCGAGCAAATTTCATATTCTTTCAGACAAAATAGAACATTGGTTATTGAGATAACCGCAACGGCTTACGGGACATCTGAACGTTGCTCGATAAAAAGTTAGATAAATTCAAGCGACTTGGCATATTGATTCTTGAAATATTGACATTATATAATAACCTTTTCCATTTTACTTCGTATTGCTTCTTTAATAAAATAAAAACCATTCTAAAAAATTTGTGGCTTATCAGGTTTCTACAATATGCCCTTCAAATATTTTGCATCTTATTATAATAGACAACAAGGCACAGGGCATATGTACATACATACATACATATATCACACATAGCGTTCAATTGATCACAAACACAAAAACGTTTAACTATGTTCGCGCGGCGAACAAGCTGCGAACTGAACTCACATGTTGCAACATGACTACTGACTACGATAGGCCAACATACCTTCTACGCCTGGGATTGGCTGTCTGGCCGGGGAGATTGAAGCAACCACGCGGAATGACCATGCGGGCATTACCCTTGGCGGGCCGCGAGCCACCCACGACTTGCAGACCAGCCAAATGCGCGGCGTAGCCATCGCTGAGCACAGTGGCGTTTGATTGCAACTTTTTGCTAACCTGTAAAAAAAATTTTAATATTTGACCAATTCCTATTCCAGTGTGGTATTTGCAATAAACGCACCTTGCCCACAATGAAAATCTGCTCAGACCGTAGTCCAACATTTGTGTAGACGCTAATATCCTTGCTGCTACCGTAGGCAGCCATTATCGAAATGCCATGATTCTGCACCAGGTTATTCAGGTAAGCCGTCTTGTGGCCCAGTGGGTCGGTGAGCAGGCCATCGGCAAACGATATTAGGCCATGTGGAAAATTGTGTTGGCTGAGCCAGGAAACTACGCGCTGTTGCTGCATGTCCGGCCGCCCAGTAATGTATATCAACAGGTAGCCCAACTCCTGCCAGTGCCGGCAGACATCCACGGCGCCCGCACGCACTTTGGGGTCTCGCCCCGTTACTGACATAGACGCTGTAAAGGAGCCGTCAATGCTGAACACGACGCACTCCGTCAGCGGCGGCACAACCGCCAGATAACAGTCCACGGATGTGTGATCGCCACGCACCACCATCTTCACTGGGTAAATGCCGTAGCCGAGCGACAATTGTTCGGGAATGTTATACGAGATACGCCCATTCTTGTCCGTCACTTCTGTGGTGAGAAAAGTCCACTCACCAGCCGGCGCATCCTTCATTATGTGCACGTCGACCTTTTCGCCATGCAGCGTGATCATGTCCAGCGGCCCGTACATAAAGCGGGCATTCAAGCGCTGTTCGCGCCCCTCTTGCACGATCACGTCGTTGGCGCGATGATTGGCTGCTACATTTTTAAGCTTCACTGAGGTGCGCTTCTTTATCCACTTTTCGCGCGGCTGGCCAGGGCGGAAGGACACAGTTTCCTTATCATCCACCGATCCGACGAAGGGAATGCCCTCAAATTTGCCAATCTTCAAAGAAAGAATAAGCAAATGCAATTTCCATCATTCAAAAATGCAAAAGGAAGCCTTACTTGACGCAGAATGAAGGCTATGACATCGGCACTCTCCCAATAGCTGGCATGGAATAAGTGCGGCAGCGCATGAGCTGGAAAATTGCTCAAACCTTCCGGACAGTAAAGAGCGTAATCGAGTCGCTTGGTGCCCCACCATTTTATTTGAACTAGAGCAAAGTAAAATTTATTGATAGCGCACCAACGGAGGAAAAGTGAAGCACAGTATACCAGCAACAGGTCTGTACAAGATGGCATTTACAACAACAATGAGTTTATACTAGCGACTTACGTGAGTGAATTGTACTTAGCGAAACATTTTCAATTAAACCAGAAATAGTACTTTGCATGGAGGCATCGGAAAGACGTCTGCCTCCCAGCAGATTGTTAGCTTCATTGAAATGTTGCGGATGCGACTGGATTACTTCCACTGCAATATACAAACTGTCATTGAGAATAATGTTCAGTGTGTAACTACTTGGCGCTCACATAAATGCAGCGGTTGTCCGTTGCCCAGCGGATATTTCGCGTACCGCGGCACATTGACCGGCGACAGCATGGAGAATCTGGCACTGAGCAAAGGCTCTAGGCGGGAAGCCGTTGGATCGGTAGGATGGAATAAATTGTATACTTGATTGCAGTTGGGTCGCGCTAGAGCTGAAGCGATGAGTAGGTAAAAAACAGCAAGCACAGAAAAACGAACTTTCTAATTACCGGCCTTCGAGTCATGCAGTTTTCTGGCTGCCAACACAATTGACAACGGTGAACCAAACATAAAAAAGTCGCAGACTTCAAAATCCAGCTTGGATGCACGTGTATCGCTCGATGACGAGGACCGCCGTCGCCTTGGCGATGGCGCTACAAGCAAACGCTTTGCATCCAGATCAGAGTCATTGAAGCGCTCATCGTCTTCTGTGCGTGATGATCGACTACCGCCCTCGGCACCATTCGAACGACAGAGCGCTTCGTACGCCAACAGGGAACCCATCGAGTCGCCCAGCATGACCACTTGGCCCGAGAAACCGTGGCCCTCTTCGCATTTCAGAAACTCATGATATACAATGTTGGCAGCTGCTATAGTCTTATTGACGGTTTCATGAAATTCCGGCGAGGCGACCGAAAGCAGCGGTATGGCACCGATGGGCACATCTGCGATGTTGGGAATGTCAGCTGCCGATGGAGACACGTCAAAGGAATAGGGACTAAGGCTGGAGAGCACACCCAAGGCGTCAGTGCAGATGGAGGGGCAAGGCACCATCTTGATGGTGACATGCGCCAGCAGACTGGGGTAGTGTTGACGCATTACTGTTTCAAACGAGCCGCGGAAAGTGGTCACATCCGACTTTTTAGCAGTTAGCTCACTGGATGCATCTGCCAGTGGGCATATAATGGATTAAAGCATTAACTTGAAGTGCATCATACAGCGCACTTACCTAAGACACTGCCCGCATGCACAGCCAAAATAAGAATTGTGGTGGGACAGGAGGGCGTGCTGGGCGAACCTGGAGGCGAACAGTCATGGCTGCGATCCAGACTGGCGGAAGAACGCAATTGTCGCTTGTTGCCGCGCTCAGAGGCGACACGCATAAGGAAATCCTGATTGAAAATACTGTCTTCCTTGTTCTCCTTGCTGCTGCCGCCATAATGCGGCGGCGGGCTATCGTCACCCTCGCCCAGCAACTCTAAGGAACTCCACTTTGCAAGGGAATTCGTCTCATTTGTATCTGCAAATTGAATATATGTGTTACTCGTAGTACTGTGTGAGAAAGGCCGGTATAAGGTGCACTCAAACCTAAGCAATCGAAAAACTCTTCATCCGAATTCGATTTCGAGTCCACTTCCAAGCGCTCCATACGCCAATTAGCCACCTGCGACAAAGTATATTAAATATATCAATGTTATGCCGCTTAACGTTATCTCATTACTATGAAAACATCTTAACAGTTACACAACAACAAAAGCAGATACAAATCTGCTAAAAACGTTTAAAGTTACAAATATTGGAAATATTGACATTAGTTATTCAAACTATACGAAATCAAATTGAAATAAAGTATTCGATATTAAAATCATTCATTTAAAACTTCTGTATATGTAGTTAAGTATATGAATGTCGAAATACACCAACAACAAACACACTTACATTTTTACGAGAATTTTTAGCATGCGGCTGCGCAGCATTCCAAAGAATATGTATTTAAAAACATTTAAGTTAGATTTGTCACTCGCAACAAACATGCTATACAATTTTTTAAATTATAACTAATACTCTGTTAATATAAACATTTCCTTGATTCTGGTTTAAACTCAATTAACAATTTTGTTATATCTTATGGTGTTAACAATAGGTCTTAAAAGGGTACTTTCAGACATCAGTGCATTGACTGAAGAATACGTCAAATACATAGTGGCTACTTTTATAAATCAGTTATCCCAACACCATGTTTTTCAAACTTGCAAACAAGATTTGTATTATTCCAATAAGTTTTAATTTTTTCAATGCCCAACTTAAAAAAATGTAACTGCCTTTCTTCAGATTAAACTTTGAAATCTGTTTGGAAAAAGAAATCAAAAGTATTCAGGAAAATATTCGAATTTAATTTTCTTTATTTTGATCGAAATCGAACATATTTTACAGCCATTCATAAAGGAAACTCCTTTAGCAATAACACTAAATAACAGTTATTGCATTTGCCCTCACAGTAAAGATACATATGTACAAAAATAAATTAATACATATTAGTTATTTAAAATTTTGTTCGGTCCTGAATAAGATATTTTAGCACTTTAATATTTTCGATCTGGAATAACAGTGAGAAATTATATAAAATGCAAATTTTCAGGCCAAATTTGTTTTCAATTTTTCCAACAAATTTTCGAAAAGGCCCTCAAAGAGTAAAATAAAGTCCACGACAGTGACTTGAAAATTTAAATTGAAAAAAGAAAATTTAAAAACATAAGAAATCACTCTTCGAACAATACCTTAACAATTTTAGGTCAATTAAAGCCGCTAAAACATTTAGCGAAAACACAATACTAACAAAAATCACCCAAATTTACACACCGCACACGCATATATAACACAGAATTTTCAAAGCTTAAAATAAACGTTCTTAGACAAACCTGCAAATCAAAGCTGTGCGCCGAGCCCACAGGTGAGTGCAGCGCTCCTTTTGAGCCGAATTTCGATTTGGCCAGCTGTATGCTTTGCGAGCGCGATCTTGTGCTGAGATTCTCATTGTCATCCTCCGCTTCTTCCTCCGAACTCACTTCGGCACTGGGTGGTTCTTGTTTGAGAATAGGCGGAGGAGCACCGCCAGCGCCAGATTTCTTACGTTCGGCATTGGCTATCTCTACAGCGGTATTCTCATATGCTTCTGTAGAGAGCAAACAATTAAATTGCAAAACTATACGATCCCATTTCAAAAGCAACGTACCTTCAGTCGCATCTCCGCTTCCGCCACTGTCGTCGCTGCCACCCATTTTCTTCGCCAGAGCTAGCTGTGTTTGCCGCTCAATTTCGCGTATATCCTCAATGGTCAAACCATGCCACTCGTCCTGCCAGGCCCAGGCTTGGCGATGCGCACGCAGCATTGTCTTGCGAAGCGCTACATCATGTATGAACTTCTCCAGCTTGGTTTGCATGCCCCAATAGCGGAACTCCACGCGACAGATCTTATAGGCGCACATTAGCGACATATTATGTGCCGTTGGCTGCTTCTTGCCTTTCACCTCGCGCCAGTATTCCTCAAGCCATTCATCAATGAGTGGCCCGCGCCCAGTTTTTTCGGAAATGAACAGCTTGGGATCCTCCTCCTTGACATAATCACCACCATACAATTGATCCTTCACAATGTCAATGACATCTGGAAATACTCTTGCAATTATCTGACCTTCCATTTCTAGTCTAACTGCTTACCAACAACGCGATTCCTCAAATCGCTGCCACTCAATTTGAAGACATTGTCCTGATACCCATTGTCTGGGTAGTAGTAAGTCTCTATATCTAATGAGAACTTCTCTACGAACGGACACGTGTAGCGAGTTCTTGTGTAAGGATATGCGTTCCACGCCTCCTCCTCCACAGTAAGAGCGCTTTTGGGCAGCAGACCTACAAGTGCATTGCAATATCAAGTTACTTGCTCCGTCATCTAAGCTGCCGCAATAGAAGAACCTACTTTTAATCCAGCCAGGCAAATGACTGCCCACATGATATATTTTCTTTGTGTACTGTCCATTGCCGCCGGGACCATCCTTGTACGGTTCATTAATAATAATTTCTACGCCGCTACCCTCTCCATGGCTCTCTTCGCGACTTTTTTTCTGCATTTTTTGGAAAATTGATATTTCAATGGTTTCACAAAGTGACAAACAAAACCTGCAAACTTGCCGAAATCATATAAAGTTGCGCAATGCGATATTCCTCCACAGTCAGGGGCAGCGGAATGCGATACTCTTTAATCAACATGACGGTGTTGGAGCGTGCCTGCCCTGCGGCGGTTACCAAAACATTGATGAGTGATTCACTGGCGGTTTTTCATTAAAAGGGTAATGAAGCACCAGCTTCAGCCAAATTGACGCAGGCACCGCAATAAAAAATTATGCATTTGCAGGACCTGCAATAAATTACACATATGTATATAACACTTTATTAACGGGTTATTAGAAATTAATTAGTTATTTGAGCCGTTTATTTTGAAAGTGGGGTAAGTCCATTTTTTACAAAAATGTAGATAATGGCATTTTTAGATAAAACTTATTATGATCTTTCTATGGGTAAACAATTTATAGTAAACAAAAATTGAGATTTTTGTATTTGGGAGATGGAAGTTTTAGCTCTTCATAGTAGTGACACTGAGTGAAATGTAAACAATGGAATATCTCGCAATAACAGAAAGTGGACTTACCCCACTTTCAAAATAAACAAATTTATTGAATTTGTGCAAATGAAATTCTTCAACAAACCAACAAACAATTTTTCGGATCCGTTTTTCCAGTAATTTTCGAAAAAGTTGACTGAACAGAGAGGTATCATCGAATCTTTTTTACCACACAATTTAGTACCAAAGAACTGCACCGAGTTGCTTTTTCGCCAAGTTAAACGCAAGTTTTAAACTCAAATGCCTCTCAAGCGAAACGCGTTTGAAAAATCAAATTCAAATTAATAAGCCAATCAGTTCATTTCGACTAGTATATGACGCGCACAGAGCAAAAACGCTTCGAGTGTCAATTTTCGCCTCATTGCGCACATGCGCTGTGCAGGTATAAAGGTCGTTTTTGCTCTGGGCGCGTCATATGTTGTTTCAAAAATATTAAGAATAATAACAAGTCATAATATGAGTCAAGTTTTCTAGCGAGTCAGTTCTGAGTCATAAATATTCATTGCAGGTCTGCAGATGGTGCCGATTGCTCCTGAACACTCTTCTTGTTACTGCAGTCCTGGTTCGACAGCATGTCCTTTTTTCCGATTTAAATAAATGCAGTTATCGAATCGTACCGTCTTTATTCCGAGTTCCTCTTTTTCGAGTCTTTTGTACTACTGGTTGTTCGAATTATTTTTCTCTGTTTTTTATGGCCAAACGGTTCAAGACATTTGTTGAGAAAATTCAAAGCTCCTCGCGAAAATTCGAGCTTTCCCCTGTATAAAATTATTGTGAAAATAATTACGGTGCAATTTCAAAGAAGGTATCCTCAATGAAAGGCGCTGCCATGGCTCAGTGGAAAAGTGCTCGGCACCTGATGCATAAAATCGATGGTCTGGATCCCACTGGAGTCATATCATCTGATGCAAAAGAAACTTCGTTATCCGCAATGAGACTACCAACCATGATCCACATTTCACTTTCGATTGAAATTAAAATCGACCGCAAATTAAATTGCACTCGTACTATGAGCATTTCCGAATACAAGTAAAACATTGCTGTATATTCAAGTTTTAGTTAATCAAAATTCCCTCATAAAAAGTCAAAAGTTAAGTGTAATATATGTATGTTTTGTAGTCCCAATAGTTTTATTGTTTTTGGCCACTTTTTGACTACTACTTATTAGTATACAAAAAAATGTCGCAAAATGTAGTTGAAAACAATTGCAACAACAGCGGGCATGACCTCACTCTGATGCTGCCGTGCGCATTGCAATGGCTTCCGTTTTGTCTACCACATACATATGTACGTCCTACCGTATACCTTTGTGTACTGCATATATTTATACGAATAAATATTTCCAATATTTGCTTTACAAATGGCCATTCCTTGGAATTACAGTAAAAACTGGCAATTTTCTCAAAAATTGCTTTTTAATTAAAAACAGTGTGAAATGTTTCATTATCTACGATTGCAAAACGAAGATTTCACAGAAACACGAATTTCGGAACTAATTCAGCTACATAATATTGATTGAAAAAAATGCCAAAACTGCAAAAAACTTTTGACTACTTCAAAATAATTATTTGAACGAATATAAATTCCGCAATAATAAAGATTCGTATGATCGCTTAAAACAAATAATTGCTTTGGACGAAGTTAAAGCAATTTAATTGCCCATGTGCCACTAATCGCATAATGATGACCAATAATTGAACGTAATTGAAGTAACACAAAAAATTTTAAATGATAAAATACAATATCTAATTGACTATAAAAGCGTTGCACAAGTGGCACATTTACATACATAAATTTGAAATCCGCTGTGATGAATCTGAAATATTCGTCAAAGCACACATACGCACGCATATGGCAATTTGCAATTCAAATACTACAACGACAGACAATGATGCTCGACACTGACGTAAATAAATGAAAATGGAGAGCTGTGCATTAACTCGACTCCCACCGGCGAGGCGGCCATACAAGCACCCTACCGGCGAAACAACGCTACTAAATAGATTCAGCAATCTTTTTAAAGTTTTGGCTTGTTATTAACTATTTACCAAAATAATCTTAAACAAGTAAGGAAGCCACAGTCGGGTTTCACCGACAGAGTAATACACTGCATCAAGTAACCTAATGGGGAGATAACCCACTGAAAGAAATGAAATTGCGGGTGCATTAAATTTACCGCCTACATAGTGAGTGGACCACGCCAATTTTTTATAAACTACAAGATATTCCTAAAAAAAACTATATACATATGTCGAATATTGATACTCTAGTAGATTTACGACATAAATTATCGGTGTATTTAATATACCGTCTTCATCGTGAGCGGACCACCGCCATTTTTGGAAAATTTAAAGGCATTCTTACCGGTAATAAAGTTACCAAAGGATGATCTGGTAGATATATTATGAAAACTATGATAATTTTCTCTTTACCACCTAAACAGTGGGCGGACTATGCCCATTATGCTTACAGGCCCGTTGTGGGCGTGTTCTTTGACCGATTTGACCAATCTCGGAACCTTAACTAACCTAAGGTTCACTGTGACTGTGTACCGAACTAAAGCTGGGCAATAAACATTTGTTTAAACATCTCACAAATATTTCTCCGTTCTCATCTTTAATGTTCGATTTAGAGAGTGTTCTCTCTACCCAGATTAATTTCTTAAAATTTTTGTATCAAATCGATATGGTCACATAGAAATAGCTGGTGTGTAATGCTATGAAAATATTATTAAGCAGCAAAATATATTTTCCGAAACTATATCAGAGTTCTAAATGGATACGGATTAATCACATCATAACTAGCAATCCAATTTTGTAGGCAAACCGACAGATATAATTTTTCAGGAATTTTGTAGCTTGAAAGCTTTCTGTTGGCTATCAAATAAGGGAAGAAAATAACGAAATATTTTTCATTTCCACAAAAATGAACTATGATGCCGTAGCAGAAAATAAGGAATGCAAAAAATCATTATATTTACCTACTACGTAAAGAATACTAAATAATATTTTTTTCAATTATGCTGTATTTCTCAATGTACCGTTCTTCTAGGAAGCGAGCGATATGCCTCTGACAGTTTCGAAAAAGTACATAATGTAATTTAGTTAAAATATGTTAAATGCTATTTCTCAATTTAACTTTCCTTTTTGCTTAAACTTAAAGGGATATAAAGACACACACATGAGTAGTTGAGTACGTATACACACACACTCGCATCAGATAAGCATAAAAGACGTGTAATTAATGAAATGAACTTGTAAACAAGCGTTTAATAAATGGCACGCCACATTCTAATGAAGGGAGCGAGATACGCTGGTGCGGGATGGAAACATGTTCTCTATGGAGAGGTGGTTGGCTGGGTGGCCGCATAGGTAAACAATACAAGTTAAGTATACGCCCTGGCAAAAGAGCAGTAGCCATAATAAATGATGCAATAATTACTGCTCGGCTGGGCTGGCATAGCGTTAATATTTTCCGCTGGGCGGGCGGAAACGAGTAAATTACGAATATGTATACTGAATAGTCTGTTAACGGGACAGTCAGCTTTATTATTTGCATTTTGTACGGGTATGTAAAGCGGAATATGTGCACTGAATAATGGGACTCTGTCTGTCCGCTCAGGAGAGAAAGAAGGAGTTGTCCGATTTGGACCAAATTTGGTACACAGTTAGAGTGAATCTTAACTTAGTTTAAGTTCCGAGATTAGCCAAATCGGTCGAAGGACGCGCCCACTATAGGCCTGTAAGTCCCACTACCTCGGATTTTTTTCGGTAAAAGGGCTATAATTTGTCTAATTACCCATGAAAAAGAATTATACTTGGTATTCAAGACAAAAGGTAGGTCTTCTATGTCCCACGAAAAAATGGACGTGGCCCGCCCACTATATACATAACTGGAAAAAATTTTCCGGTAAAATGGCTCTCAATTCACTATTTATGAATTTAAACGAATAAAATTTGGTTCTTAAGTTCAAATCGCCGCTTGATTCAATACTTGTCGTATGTCGACTTTTTCACTTTTTGCAGTTTTAAGTTTAAAGTACTCCCATTTTTTTTTGGCACGGTAGATTTGTCTGAAAATCGAGTATTTGGTAGAGTGAAACCTTGTTATTAATACTGTTTATTCCAAAAGATCGACTTTTCGATATTTAGGAAGATATAGCCAAATGCCATCCTTAACTCAAAATGTGAAAAAATCGACATACGACAAGTATTGAATCAAGCGGCGAAATATCGGCCCTACATGTCATATTAAAAAATGGGCGTGGTCCGCCCACTATATAGGCGGTAAGCTGAGAATCCTCATAACTGCCATAATATATATACAAGAACTTCCATATTTGGTAACTTTATTGCTGGTGAGAGTACCTTTAAATTAAAAAAATATGGGCGTAATCCGCCTACCATGCAAGTCATATCATATATCGATAATTTATGTTCTAGTCCTCCAGAGTGTCAATAGTTGCTATATACAGTTCTATAGGGAATACCTTTTAGTTTGACAAAAATGGGCGCGGTCTGCCCACTCAGTTACTTGGTGTAGGGTATTACTCTGTCGATGAAACCCGACTGATGCTTCCTTACTTGTTTTATACTGACATTTGATACTTTGAAAGCGCGTGGTTTTCTACAGCTGTCTGATTTACAAGGCTGTCATGTAGTAAGCTCGAATTGGCTGACCCTGTATATGTCTTAAGGGTTTTTTGGTTTGTGTGACAGTGGTACAGATTAGAATAACCCGATTAAATACGGCGAGTGTCAGCTCTCTTTTCGTAGGGTAATGCAAAAATGTAAATGCACATTTTGTGCAAGTGGATGGATACTTGTGCTTTGAAGCAGAGGCAAACTGCAGAAGCTAAAGCGCTTAACAAGGATTGCTACGGGCGGTCAAGACGTGCTGCAATTGAAAATGGCTATATAAATTCCAAAATACGGTTACAAAAATGCATGTTACTCTGTAAATGCATAAAGCACCCTTCATCACTGAAGCGCCTCAAGTGGTGCAGTGCTTGAACAGTTGCTCAGAGGGAGTAGCTTCTCAACATACTTTTGTGATCTTTTGCATTTCTTTTATATACATCACATACTCAGCATGACCATTGAGCATAGAAATTATGCCATACTGCGTGCATTTGACAACAACAAAACCAGCACAAATCAATAACGAAATGAGGCCTCGGCGAGCATAAACAAATTAACTAATGTGGCACAAAGCAAGGCATGCGATGCGAGTCGTTGAGCAGCAGAAGTGGGAGTGCAACCTTTATTGATCTATACATGTATGTACATATGTCCGCCATTTGTACTACCGTATGTGGAGCAAACGCACACAACTATGTAATTTCTTTCAAATCAAAGCAACAGCATATCTGTATATTTGTCGTTTTTTGAGGGTCAATACTTACCTGTCACTTTGTACACAACTTGCTAAGCTTCATTGTACGCTGGGCAAATCGCAAACGGACCAAGCTCCAAGGTGTGCACGCGTCTGGGGAAGCGCTAAAGTCAGCAGCACTTGTTAAACTGACAGCAAGCACACCCAGGGGATTGCTTATGTGGAAAAAGGTTTTATGTTTTATTTTTGGATAGACGCTCTCAACGCAAATAAGTGTTTATTGGACTTTGGAGAATTGGAGGCGCACGCAAGGGCAGCGCGCACGAATGCGTACGGATAATTTTAGTAAATGAAGCCAATAAAATGCGCAAATTTGGTGAATAACAAAGAGGGGAGGCCTTCCACCCCCACCAATACGGTTTGTATACACACGCTTGTGCATATTCCGAAAATTAAAAGGGCACGCAAAGGCTTTCACATGGATATACTTTATATCTCTGGGTCTGTGGTAAGCTCCAACTTCAACTCGATAACCGTTTTTAAAGTTAATTTTTATTATCAGTAAATTATTTCAGTGGCACTTTTAAGGATTGTTTTGAATAGCGTAGCTTCACAAAATAAACATACACGTTCCGCGATTAGTGTGTCAGCACTCACCACTACACAAACTACGTATTATCCTTACGTTTGATGCTGCATGCAGCCTGGCATTGCTGTAAACGAAGCGAGTATTCAAAAACTCTTCAATTTGCGCTTGAATTAGGGCAAATAAAAGTTAATTGGAAATGATATTGCCTTCTTTTCTTTTACTTTCAACAACAAGTTTGATGTTGCCCGAAAATGTCTGCCTTTTACAGTATCTACCAAATTCACAGAGTTTACAGCCCAGTAAGGCTAATACCAGCACCAAGCAGCAGCAACCAAAGTTCCCGCTTGGAATGTGCTTCAGTTTGCGCGCTTCCTTCGGAGCGTTGTTAACTATGTCAGAAATGTTTTCGCACTGATAGCAACGACGCTACCATCAGCGCCGCTCAATGAAAATCTCCAACTTGGAGCGTTTTTTAGCTGCTTGCTCTTCTCGCCAGGAAAGAGCTTTAAGATTTCAGCTTTGGCTAAAGTTGCCAAATTGTTTGCTGTTTGCTATTTAGCAAAAATCTTAGATTTTTTTAGAACGAGAAACATATTTACTATGCAAAGCTTGTGCTGGGCCAGTTGTGATTGGGACTTAAAAGTTCGCCGACAACAACTTTTCCTTTTATTCCTTTACCAAACAAAAGTAACGAAGAACGAACTTTTCAGTCGCTATCCCAACAGGTCCTAATGGAAACAGAGGAAACATGCATTAAGAGGATTAATTTATAGAACACACACCAGTTAATGCAAGAAAGCTAGGCTTAAGCCTCGGTGAAACGATCTGTTGCGCCAACTAGTTATATATTACTAACATAATTATAAATATAGTTATATAGTGCTTTTCAGATCAAAATAAGAAGCGAGATTTTATGTTTCATAGTTTTGATGATAAAAGGAACTCTATAACAATTATTTTTCAACTTTATAGTTTCGGGTAAGAATAGAAATAAATCATTGATTATCAGTTTTTCGATCCAAGATTCAATTATAATAAATGATTGGCGCAACCGCCCGTGTGGGCTTAGGCCTTGCTTTCTCGCATTAACTTGTGTTTGCTTGTTATATTTTGCACAAATTAACGGGACCTACAAATAACCGAAGCGACCGCGGCGCCAAGATTCAAACATTTCTTTAATTTAGTGATGGGCATAGAGGCTTGACTTAACTTGGTACTTAGGTGCACATACTACAAGGAAGGAGATTATATGGAAATGTTTTGCTAAAATGCTATGCACTTCCACAAGGAATAATATAAGTTAAGAATAGAGACTTGGCAACTCTAATATGCCACCCCCAACAATGCAATATTACTTGTTAGCGCGTTTAAGTCCTCTTTCTCTCTCTCTCTAAGTAGCTTTTTTGTGTTTAGACTCGTTCAACGTTTGCTCTCTTATCTCTGAAAGTTCAAAATATGAATACCTTGACGTCATAACTTGTGTGCTGAAGGAAAAGCTGAACTATAGAATCAGTGACGTCATAGTTTTCTCTACCGTCACGAGAACACATAGCACGAGTCGTCGTCTGCCACTCCCCCTTGTGTTAAGTTCAATCCTCAAGTGCCTACGATAAAGGACAAAAAATTCGCTTTCAACAATGACGTCATAGTTTACAAAGGGAGAACAATATTAATGCTGCACTAATGAACCAAATTCTGCGTTTTTGCATTGTCATTGCCAGCAGAGAATGCAGTGAGCCGCAACAGGAGTAGCCAGCACATGCCGGCTGGAGTAATTGGTAGGGTAATTAAATTAGAAAATGTGGAAATAAAAATTTGTTACGGGAATTTGGCATTTACTTTTAGTAAAAAAATAACTGACTTCATAGCTGTAAAGGGCAGATTTAAATTAATTTTACTAACGAAATTCTAGTGTATGCTTATTGATCACTTTACATTAGCTGCACCTTTAGATTCGATTACTTAAGACTACTTTGGGGTTATTTCGAAGGCTCCGTACTCGAAATTGAAGAACTTTTCCAAGACGCTCTTGCGTCCGTCCGTCTGTCTGTAACAGCTGCTTTTCCCTAAAGTGGCCTGACGTAGGACTTTGTGATGCGCTCATAGATTTAGAGTCAAATATTATGAAATATGTATTCTTTTTTATGGAAATGTGTTGGAAGCCTGCATTTGTCGCTGTTATGAGCTAGCAAGCTAGTAGAGCTTTGCTACCTAGGTAATATGAGCATATGTATAATTTTTGTGTGTGTAGGATTACCTTGTAGTTTGTCAGAAATGAGCGGGGATCCACCCACTACTATGTAGGTAATAAATTCAATACACTCCGTTTTACTAGATGTAAGGTATTATTTTATCGGACTAACCCGAACGATGCTTCATTACGTGCTTTTTTATAATAATTAAAGAGCGACCGAATATCGATTTTGGCCAATGAGAGAAAAGTATGATATTCACTATTTTTATACCCTACACCTATGGTAATAGGGTATAATAACTTTGTGCGAAAATTGTAACGCATTAAAGGAGCCGTCCTAGGTATAGACATAAGTATATAGAAATGCTTAGAATCACTTTCTGTCTTGATTTCCGGTTGTCCGTCTGTCCGTCTGTCTGTCTGTCTGTCTGTCTGTCTGTCTGGCTGTCCGTTGGCGCAGGAGAAAAAGAAGGAGTTGTCCGATTTGGACCAAATTTGGCACACAGTCGCAGTGAACCTTCCACTACTTTAAGTTCCGAGATTAGGCAAATCGGTCAAAGGACACGCCCACAATGGGCCTGTAAGTCCCACTACCTCGGGTTTTTTTCGATTAAATTGCTATAAATTGCCTAATTACTCATTCAAAAGAATAATACTTGGTATTTAAGGTGAGGTATGGACCCTCTGTAAAATACCAAAAAATGGGCGTGGTCCGCCCACTGTATAGACGGCAACAATTTTCCGGTAAAATGGCTCTCAATTGACTACTTATGCATTTAAACGAATGAAATTTGGTTCGCAGGTTAAGATGTAGGTCCTACATGCCATATAATAAAATGGGTGTGGTCCGCCCACTATATAGGCGGTAAGCTGAAAATCCTCATAACTTCCATAGTATATATGCCAGAATGTCCATATTTGGACACTTCATTGCTGGTAAGAGTACCTTTATATTTAAAAAAAATGGGCGTGGTCCGCCCACCATCAAGGCGGTAAATTATATATATCGATATAGACCCCCAGAGCACAGTGTCAATATTTGCTATATACAGTTCTATTAGGTATATCTTTTAGTTTGACAAAAATGGGCAGGCTCCGCCCACTCAGTTACTTGGTGTAGGGTATTACTCTGTCGGTGAAACCCGACTGATGCTTCCTTACTTGTTTTAATTTCATTCAACTACTTTTATTCGGCTGAAAATATGGCGGATACTGAAAAGTGGATTTCGAATCAGAAGGTGAAAGCCCGTTCATAAGCAAAAGAAATTTCCGTGATCATAATTAGCAGGGATCATATGATTGTCGCCCCTAGTACGGATGGAATTTGAGCAAGAATATACATATGTATGGATTTCCAAATATACTTCGTAGCATTTTCAATTGAAAAATAAATAAAAAAATTTTACAATCTAAATTGACGGACTGTACTTTTCTCGCAAATTAGCCCAGGAATTTCCATTTCTTATTCAGTGGAGCTGTGTCAACAGACCTGAGTTGGCAGTAAGTACTTCTATAATGCGTATTGTGATCCAAGAAATACCTGATTAACGTTTTCTAACGACCCAGCCAAAATAAAAATTACAGGAAAATTTAATTTTGGCAACTTTTCATGTTGTTCTTGGGGCAATTCTTTTTGATTTTACCGCACTCAAGCGTCGCCAGTACTTTGCAGTTCCTTTTGCACAATTAACTCATGTGAACGCTTATCACTTCTTTAGTGCCGCACCTAACGGATGGGGGGGGGTAGGTCTACACCCACCGACTATCCCATTTTATCACTTTCAGCACCGATTACCAGTGTAATTGCATTATTATTTTTATTATTAAGAACCGTTTACATGCAGACAGCGCGGAGCATAACGGTGATGGGAAGGAAGGAGGAGGTATGTTTTTCTAATACTTGCGCTTCCACTGGCACTGTTACTGATGAAGCAAACGAACAACAATGTCGAAACATTTCAACTTTGACATTTCAAGTGCGCATGCTTCACGCCTTTTCCATCCGGGGCGGACACCACAGATGCAGGATGCGTATACCAACGAGTGGCAATGTGTGAAATTGTATTCAATGCGTACACTGTGCAAAATTTTTACGTTTGTACAAATAAATAATAGGTGCAGCAGCTCGCGAACGAGGCTTAGATCTAGCTTTTTCGCATAAAGTTTATACGTCATGTAAAAAGTAATTAATGACCTGAACAATGAATGAACATTTCGCCCGAATAAGTAATTAATGGAAAACAAGATTTTGTTTTTTGTTAATGAAGTTCTAAGTTCTTTAGGCACCATGTAATCGCTTATTTTGGAATACTTCACGCAGAAATTTTTCACATATCATATTCGGCTTTAGCCTCGAACCAAATTATTCGGACTCCGCCATAAATCGATAATCGGTTGATCTTTATTACTGAGCAAATAATTTCCTTCTCAATAACTTTTATCTGACACCAGTGTGTGTTAGTTCATTGATACTTTTCTCGGGCTTAAATAGCAGGGTTTTATTAATAAAACTGTGAACCCTTGGTCAAAATAAAAATGTTCCTAAACATATTTGAAAACTTATAAATGAATAGGGATAACAAAATAACCGTTATTAAAGAAATGTTTCTTGCAAATGTGTTTTGAAATGTGGCAAATTTTTCAAAGCGTATGCACTTGTAAACAATGGTCCGTGGCATATCTGGCACACTGCCTGCAATATAGTGCCCCTACACTGCTGCTCCCAAGTTCACTTCCCATCGTACGTCGTTTAACGATTCTTGCACAGAAACTGCGACGTCAATTCGCGGTGAAAACTTGTGTTGTGGAATCAACTTTTGAATTGCAGCTATGAATAACATACGAAAGTGCTGACTTCCCCGCTCGAGGGGCATATGTCAGCTAATGCTCATCATGACATGAAAATTATAATTTCGCAAATATTTATTTTTGCAAGTTTATGAAGGCAACTGGAAAGCGAGCAGCAGACAGCTATTGTATAATGCTGTTCGACCGAAGTTCAGTTGGTAAATATTCGAACAAAATCATATTTGTTATAAAAGCCCATATAAAAAGCTTTATAGTATATGTACATATAACCCCTTGACGATTGTAACTCTACTATGACATTAAATATTAACAGAACTTAGTCACAGCCACACACACTAAGACTATTTAATTAGAAAGCAATCAGCCGCAATTTGAATAAAGCTAGTACTAAAACGATCAAAATGCAAAAGCCTCAAAAATATTTTGGCAATTTTGTCAAAATGCAAAGCGGCCAAACGTGCAAAGTACGCCTTGTAGCGCATTTAAAGCCTACAAACGCAGCTACCGACTGGTGGTCGGTAAACAATGAGCTTCAGTTATAAATAAAGCGCAATTAGCCAACTGGACTTCGGCTTGAATGTGGATTTGGAATTCAACAGCGGGGCAGCAGTGAAAGACGCTTAATGCACGGCTCGTTTAATGCGGGTCAACGTGAATCGCTGACTTAAAGCGACAACACTATTTTCATACACATTCGATCCACTCTTCATTGCATATGAAGATCACGGCTATGTGTAGACGACCTTGTCAACAGCCAGCAAGCCAGCAGCTCTAGCGTAAATTCGAGCAGCACAACAAAACAAACCGATTCGTGCGATTCGTGCAGTTGGAACTTTGATTGCTCACCTTCTTGTTCGACCAACTAAGCTGGAAGAGTGCTTGCTTGCGTGCAGCAGAACATGGGAGTTGTATCACAAAAAGGCTCCCCAGGCTCCCTGAAATACTCCACAGAAAACACAAAACAAATAGGAAAATCAATCGCTCGACCCCGACCAGCACGGAAATGGATTCTACGTTTTGCTATTTAGTTTTCTTTCCGCCGGCACAAAAATCAATACATCTGCCATTTGTTTATTAAAAAATTTTTCAGTTTTCCTTTTGCATTTTTTCAAAACCTTGCAAAAAAATATTATGCAAACATTTCACTTTGCCACTGCTTCCCATCAATTGCAAAAAACAACTGATTGGATTTCATTTGACAGTAGTGTTGCACAAGTTTAAAAAGCTCCACAGAGAGCGGTGTTGCCACATTCACCTTTAGGGAAAACCGCGGTGAACGGTTGCAGTTTTTCGCACTAAAAAAACTACTGTTCCCCATATTAGTACATACTATTTAATAGTATATTAGTACCAATTTTATAAGCTTTATATTTACATATAGGTTGATACATGTGCTAAAAGCTAAGTTACAACAGGAACCAAAATTGGTATTTGGTTGTTGCAGTTGATACATGTGCTAAAAGCTAAGTTACAAGAGGAACCAAAATTGGTATTTGGTTGTTGCAGTTGATACATGTGCTAAAAGGTAAGTTACAACAGGAACCAAACTTGGTAGAAAGCACAACGGTTGATAACATAAAATTGAATTGTTTTATAAAATTGCTTAACAGTGATTTGAATCCCAAAATGAATAGTGGTCACAAAATCGTTAATTCTTAAGCCGGTTTCTTCACGTAATACTATTTTATATTGCATGAAATTAGTTTCAATGTGATATCTTATAAGAAACAACATGGCACTCATTTTATGAAATAAGAAATAATATAATGAATAATTCACCTCCTTTGAAATAACTTTAAAAAAATTTTTCTAGCAGGTGAAGACGCAGGGAAAAAAGCCAATTGACTCCAAAACTCATCATAGGTGCTGTGTAAATATCCACGACTGAGCGAATTTAACAAGTTTTTTAAATACCTCAGCTATTTTGGCGCCGCGAAACATTTTCGAGAGCATAGAAATATAATAAAAAAACAATTGTGGTTATAATACAGCTTTTATGCCCAAATTTGTTTAAGAATCAATTGAAGAGAGGTTTATCGTTTTGGACAGCCCTGTACTATAGTTCAATAATTGATTGTAAATGTGTTGCAATAAGTGAACACGAACCAAATGATCAACAAAATTTGGTTGCAGCGTAGCCGAAACTGATAATTTAACTGATAAATTTAGAATGCTCAATAAGTAAGGTAGGTAGGTAGGTTAAGTTGTCGTCTCAAGGACATCACTTAGGCCAGAAGGCCCATTGTGTTACCACGTAGGGGGGTTTTCCCCTATACACTTCCCATGTATGGGAACCACTTTGTAAGTAAGGAAACAAATTAAATTGTGTTAAATCAATTGATAGTTCATCTCCAATTTATACCAAGAATGGCTGCAGATGGTTTTGCTTCAATTTAGTTTTTCTCAAATTTATTCAAGTTTCTGCCAAGTCCACGAGGCCCCGAAAATACCCAAATGTGTTTTTGTTTTTGCAAAAAAGATTTCAAAATTTCCAAGTGCTAAAGTACGTACACACACTCATATATATATATAATAAAAGTCCTCGTCACTGACTCACTGACTGACTCACTAACGTACAGTAGTTTTTTGTTTCAAATTGTTTATATCGAATAGCTTTGGAAGTCGCCTCTTGGATGCGTCGTCCCACTTGTAAAATTTTATGGGCGTAGGATAAGGGGCGTGACACTTTTTTAACAACTCTACATTTGTGTATAACTTTAGAACTACACATCACACATCAATGAAACTCGATAGGAACTTATTACATATCCATATCCTTCTACTGGCGTTATTGAGTAAGTTTTAAATAATATCACAATTCACGAATATACATACATATGTACAATATATTAACAATTTTATCTTTCGCTTATTCGTATGTGTACAAGAAAAATAATTTTTTATAACAGAACGAAATGGAGTTCTAACATACACTATTATACTAAATGTTTGGCTGGGTCGTTAGAAAACGATTATCAGGTATTTCATGGATCCACAATACGCATTATAGAAGAACTGTCAACTCTGGTCTGATGACACAGCTCCACTGAATAACAAATGGAAATTCGGAAATTCCTTGGCTAATTTGCGAGAAAAGTACAGTTCCTCAATTTAGATTGTACAATTTTTCTTAGGCAGAAAGGTATTCCATTTTTTTTACTCCAGATCTCCAAATGGAATTTTCCTTTGAGAGAAATGAATCTCATAAAAAGTGTCCTGTTGGTTTTTATGAGATACATTTTATTATACCGATAAAGCCGAAGACCGCTTCACCTGAAATTATCAGCATTTCAATAAATTTCTTACATTAAAAAGTTTCACATAAGGAGCTTTACGTAAATAATATTTTTATTTCTTAAATTTTTGGCGCCGCGGTGGCTCAGTGGTCTAATTACTTGGACGCTGACACGGAGGACCTGGGTTCAACTCCCGGTCCGGTAACATCTAATAAAAAGAAAATTTGTTTTCAAATTGTCTCTTTGCGCGGCCCCACTTCTCGCGGTGAATTGGCAATTCTCCGAGAATAATCTTTGCCATGAAAAGCTTCTCAAATCCGTTCGAGTAGATCCCGTTCATTTGTGCAAAAATATAACAAGCACACATAAGTTAATGCGAGAAAGCTAGGCCTAAGCCCACACGGGCTGTTGCGCCAGTCAATTAATTAATTATTATATGCAGTTTTTAGGTCGTTAATACCAATCAGATCGTACAATCGCCAAAGGCGTGGTCTGGTCGTATATAAGCTGTACGGCCCACGAACCGTTCACCCCTGATTTAGAAGAAATTAAAAACGATTCTAGCTGAATTTTTGAGTAACATGCTGCAACACCATTTCTACTTTCCACGACAGCAGTTCCCTATTTGATGATTGTTTTTAAAATTATCCTTTTTTTATAGTCTGACAATTTTTTTTTACATATTTGCTGCTGTAATTTATTTCGGAGCATTTATTCCAAGCCTCACTTTGCAAACTTGTAACGTACAGTAACGAAAAACTGATCGCCGACTTAAAAGATAAACTTTCGCGATGGCATCTATAAACACTTCGTGTTCCAGTGTCGGAGATCCCATAAATAGAAGCGCACTACACAGGTATTCAGGTATTATAGCCGCATTTGTAAAAGTGCATTATTGTTTTAGATGACTTTTAAGTTTCGTATTCGGGTTAAATGAACTTGTACGGTGAGGGCAATGGACATTTTTGATACAGGCTTCAGTCATCAAGAGTCCTCAAAACGGGGTAGGTTTATAAATAATTGAATATACATAATACAGTAAAGTTATTTAGTAGAACAAGGTATTTGTACATTTTTAAACTGCCCCCTCTTTCCACGGTTGCAATTTACCATTCCATTCCATAACCATAACCAAAAACACGGTATAATTCAAGATCGATTAAGATTAATTCATCTTGTATTTGGTAAGATAAGGAGTAAACAATTTAAAAGAATTCAAAACAAAATACAAAAACATTTTCCTTGCAGAAATTTACATAACAATAAGATGGTGGTATGTTGCATATGTATGTTTGTGTAAAACAAGTACAATAGATACAAATAGCAACTTACATACAAGTATACATACAGAATCAGAAGATCTCCAAGTATATGTGGGTATGTTTCTGCGTAGGTATGCGTCGTCGTGTATATATCAACATATATGTATGTACAAAAATGTAAGAAGGTAATCCAATGCTTTACATTACGCTCTCAAATTTAGCATTTGGTTTTCAGTTTTACTTTCTATATTTTCTTTACAAGAGTATAATATTTTCCACTAGAGTGAAATGCCGATGAGAATTTGTGACCATAATTCCCAAAATTATAGTGTATATATGTATATAAATCATCATGATGTATACATACTAGTAAGGGGCTAAGGGGGATACAAATAAACGTATAGCAGTGTAACCGAACATTATACCGAAATATTAACATCGCAAACAATGTTAGGGTCAATCGTTGCAATCATTTCATCTAAATGTCATGCTTTGACAAAATTTAATGGATTTACATTAGTTGGAAAAAAATTAAAATCAAATTGAGGAGTATACATTGAAGTGCCACGTCACATCTAATATTTATGGTTTATTGACAATATTTTTCCATACGGGGGGATTGACTCATTACTATTAGTATTGTTATAATTATTTCTTCTTTTATAAATTTACAGTGTGAAAAAGAGAACAGAAAAATTACACAAATAACACACAATATATTTTAATTTCCTATTTTTATGTCACAGTATAAAATAATTTTATAACTAATTTCTAAAATTATTTTTAATATAGTATCACTAGATATCGTTATAATTATTATGTTTGTTTATTTCATAAATTGATGAATTTTATTTGCAATTTATTTGTTTAAAACTATTCGGTTTTCATTCTGGTTTTTGCAATTGTTTTTCTTTTTGCTGCTTGCTGTTCCTCCTCATCGCAAAATAATTTTATATGTTTATATATATTTATATTAGTTGCTCTTGTTTATCAAAATTTTAGTCTAAATTACTTATTGAGGTTCAACTAGTCGCCGGGATGCTCAGGACAGGAGCGATTGACCTCAAACCATCGATCAATGCAACTATTGAAAAAGAGAGAGAAAGGCAATATACATATAACAAATAATTAATAACTAAGGTAAAGCTAGAAATATTACCCTTTGTGGTAAACACATAAACATGGCAATCGTGCGATTATATCACCGGGATTTAAATCTTCTAAACAAATTACACATTCCCCCTTCGAATCCGACAGGACATCCTCTGCAATACAAGTAAAAAATAAATATATCTGTAACGATACTATTTGCTTCTAGGCAAAAAGCTTACCATTGTATGAAAGCCGCGGTTTTGTGAGGCACATCACTAAATGGCATTCGATATCGTCTGGCAGCACAAACTTGTTGCAAACGGGACATTTTATGCCTGCAAATAAATAAAAACAAACGAATTTAAAATCAGTTCTAAATTTTTTTTAACTCTTGTGAGAACATTATGCTTTTAGAATATACTTTGCTAAGCAATCTAAAGAATATGTTGTCAATCAGTCAATTATATAGAGGAAGAGTCAAGGCCGTAAACGGACCACTTCCACAGTCGATGAATCTGATTGACGAGTCGCTCGCAACAGATAAAAGTCACTATATGCTCATATTTGATTAATATCACGTAGATTGCGAGCCTTCGTGCTGATACAAACAGTTGAGCTGATCAATTTGGAGCATGAGCCGTCACAGGTCAAGGGGTGATACAGCGAAAATCCGTCACTGAATCATAACTTTCGGCAACGATTTTAATGAGCCAACTGAGAGACTTGGTTTATGATAATTTTCTCTTTCGGTGAGTTAGGTGGCAGCACTGCACACTGACGCAGATACCTACCTACCAGCCAGCCAGCCAGCCAACCAACTGAATCTACCTGTATATTCATCATCAGTCATTTTGTAATGTCATAAGCCAACTTACCGATATACTTGCTGGTGGTTTGGTCGTGATTATGAACGTTGTTTGGATTTCCAAAAACTTGTCCCATTTCGCACTGCTTTTATCTATTCATAGGCAATATTCAATTTATAGGCAAAACGTCGATTTGTTTGCTATGCCGTGTTTTTGTTTGCGTACGTGTGTGTGTATTGATGTATGCGATAGTTCTTACGAAATTCAGAGTTCAATTAACTTTTTCTATGTAAAGCGCAAAAAACAGAATGCGCTCTTCAAAAAACAATTCTAATTTTATTATATTTTCGTTTCGATATTTTCAGTCGCATAAAGATTTTCTGTTGATTATTTCATTTCGAAGTGGTGGCGAAGTAAAAAACAAAATCTTATCTAACAAAAACATTTCACAGTTCAACAAAGAATAAAGAATAATTATCATACACTTTTTATTTTGTTGTTTTTTTGCTTGTTTTCCCCCCTGCTCTATGTGCTGCTGCCTTTTCTTGTGGCTTTTTACAACTTTTTATTTTCTGACTGTGTGTGCGTGTGTGTGTACATATATTTCTGCTTTTTGCACAGCTCAACGGCGCATTAATACCATGAGCCAACCAACCAACCAGTCTCAGTCGTCACACTGAGTGCGACCGGGCAGACAAGCAGCGCGCAGCGGAGTAAAGTGCTCCGACAGCGTTCACAGTATGCCATCGGTGTCCTACACCCTACACTCTACTCGCTGCTCCCGGAAGTCTGCTTGCACTTCCGTGAATTGTAACTTCAAACCAGAAAGCACACAAACACATACACAGTCATGCACAATTCGCCTCTACGAATTGGTATTTGATCGCTGAATCACCCGTCCTGTTGTTCCTGACCTACGCTTGCAGCCATTTACCCCCCGCATCCTTTTGAACTTTCACAAAGGAAGTCGTCGACGAGCACCCGCTAACACTCTACATATGTATGTATGCATGTATATGTATGTATATGCATGTACCAATTATAGAGTTTAAAGCAGCCACACAAAAAACAACATTGAAAATTGCAACCGATCAGGAGGAGACTTCAAACAAGCAGACAAAAAACCAACCGCATTGCTACTAGCATGGCCGCACACCTTTTTTGCCAAATCACAAAGATTTAATTTACTTGTTTTTAATTAAATAAATCTGGATTTCCTTGTTTTCACTTGTTAATCTTCTTTTGGAAGAATCTATTAATGCAGCAGCGGTTCGCTGTACCGACACACGCCTTCGCCTGTTTTCGAGCACTGGCGTAATACACTCTGCTCACTGACTGAGTGTCTGTCTGTCTCTTCTCTGCTTTGCAACCGACGACCAACCAAAAACAACAATAACAGCCACAGCAACCATTCGCAAGCACCGAAACGCAACGGCAACACGACATGGGAGCTTTTCAACTACATGCACGGCCAATGTAGAATGGAATCTGAATATACTATATGCATATATACGGCGTATTTGTTTAACGTGCTTTTGGTCTTTTATTATGTCTGCTTTTGGGACCTTTTTGTTGTTGTTGACGTGCTTTTTATAATATGCTAATTATTCTCATATATAATTTTGTATATTTCTGATAATTTACGCTCATGAAAGTAGATAAACAGAGGATTATTTTCGTTGACTTTAATCAGAGATTACTGGCTGCAAGTGCGGTGAGAGTGTGAGTGCAAGAAAAGTCACTCTGGGTAATTGGCAGTGTAGGCAGGGTTGATTTTCTGTCAAATACCCACAGAAGTTAGCTGTGCCTCAGGTCAATTTTGCAACAGTGCGGTTCATGGTTGCCACTTTACCAAATTTTTACATTAATTAGCAGCAAGCTATGTACATTTGTTTGACAAATTAAATTTTTTAAACATAATTACATAATTAATTGTTCCAATGCACAGCAAGATTTCTAGTATAAAACTGAACTAAATAACGAAAAAACACTCATTCTGCTCATTTCTTAAGGAAAACAAATTAATTGATCATCGCTCGGATTGACTTACAATTTATGGACAAGATAATAATAGCAGCTCCCAGTACTTATAACTTTACACTAAAATATTTGACCTATTACTTTCTCCAGCACTGTATGTAAGATATTATTCACATTATTATTATTGGCAGATAAATAGTTAAGTTGTCTGAAACCCTGAGTAAGTTATTCGAAAATCGAACAGGCTCTTTCTGTAATTGGAAATGGCCTGCAACACGAACGAAACCGGAGCATGAACGGACGACCTATTCCTTCGTTTCGTTGTACAGAAATAAGGTATCGAATTGGCTAATGAGCCTGAAAAATTGGAAAACAATGCTCCGATTTCAATTCCCACCATTATAAACTTAATAAATTATAACATTTACTTGTAATTTCTACCAAGCAAACCACACAGTTAAATGACCCTAATCGCTGTTTCAGATAGCTTCTATCTTTAAAACTGAATGCAGACATATCGTTTGGTTCTTTTGAGTATTAATTATTATGAATTATGTAAACTACTTGAAGTGAACAATCAAATTTTTTTTCGCTTTTCAGAAGTGTTTTTAAGGGCTTTGCTAGTTGCAGATTAAGATATCGATGTGTCGCTTCAAATCCAATTGGAAACTATTTATATGCCTAACATTTTATCACACAAAAGTCAAGTTGTTTTTAGTTTAGTACTTTATATATATTATACTTCCAACTGCTTGAATATACATCTTGAAAACCCCGAACGCATCAGCAGTTACGTTAAAGATTAGGCAAGGTAAATTTTTAACAGAAGAATTTAAACTTATTATTCATGCGATACTGCTTTTTCTGAAGTTTGCATCTAAGATAGCAGTGTTACAAACTTGGAAGTGACGTTGCAGTTACTTTATAAGGTGTATGAATAAATCTGTTTTGATAATGATAAAAACTACATTTAATAAGTTTCCAAAGAAGGCATTCCAAAATATTCAAATAATATGCATTTGACGTCACCATGGAATTTAATATAGTTAGCGTTATATTACTGTAAAGATAGTGTGTTACATATTAGTTCAACGTTATAAGATCTTATTCCAATCCATTATATAACGACGTCTACTTAGCTTCCTTAAAACGAAGATGTTCACTTTTGTAAAAAAATTGTGACACTTGTAAATTATTAATATTTAAAGATAAACAAATTCAATTGTAGTTAATAAAAGTATTTGAATAAGAGCTGATTTAAAAAGGATAAATTGACTCCCCTTAAAAGTAAATGGGGGAATGTGACCAACTCTTTGAGTCATTGTTTACACGTTTGGCCAATCTTTGCACTTTTCTCTGCAACCACAGTATGTATCGCTATCGTCTGCATTAGGGATATTACATTGAGAACCCCAAGTATGCCGCATTATTTTCCAGAGACAAATAATGAAAAGTTTTATAGCGCAAGCAAATTGATTATGTAAAGCGCAATTTCAATTAATTAATAACAAATTATGGATTCGAATAATATGTCCATCTCTGCGCAGTTTCATTAGTAAATAGAAATCTTCAACATATAGAAGGAGGCGCACGCAAATTAAAACTTCCTTTGGTAGGAAAGGAAGGCCACAAAGTTAATCATTTATAAGCCACCAATTCCATACACCATTGTTTTAGTTGTTGTTTTGACATTGATTAGAATCTTACAGAAAGCGAAGGCACGTATCTTGAAGATACACCATTATTTTGATAAAACAATAGTACATTTTACTGCTGTGTTCGGCTACAGATACTAGGAAATGTGTATATATTAGGAATCGCTTACCATTGAGTGACCAAATGTGCGATGGAAGGGATGTAGCTGTGTACACACGTCCACTGGATGCAGACGCAGCTAGGGCAAAGCTCTCCACGAAATTTGCGCCTGCTATCGACACCTCTTGCATATCATCGAAATTGAGAGCATGCGACTGAGGGCCAATACCCCTTTCTCCACCACCGCCGTTTAGTATCAGCGAATGCCCGTGAAAGGAACTGCTGCCAACGGGCACGCCTACGCGTATGCCTCCATCGCCCAAGGTTTGCCGCTGTTGCACGGTATAATTGGCGTGGTGCCTTTGAGACGAACTGTTGCTGTTAGCTGAGATGTTTTGACTGTTCTGACCTACTACAGCTGGGTGTTGTGTTCCGCTCTGCATATCCGGCATGGAGCTCAGACTGCGGGCCCGCTGTCTGTCTACGCTGGAGTTTTGAACATGATGTTGCACTTGGAGCCCAGGCAGACTACGCAACAAGTTGAAGCCTTGACCGGGCTCATTTGCCACTCCATCGGTCTCGGCAGACGACGGCGCAGAAGCATCGATGCCCGTTGAACTGCTTGAAAATGTTCGCGAACGGGGGCTCTGGTGTCCGCTTGTCGCTGGTGTACTGGCCTTTGCACCCATTCGTTACTTCGTGAGGAGATGGCGTAACTCTGAGTTCGTCCTCTTCGGCTTCAAGCAACTGACACTGTGAAAATTATTCCATTTGTTGCAGAGAGTACTACTTCTTTAGCGGCGGCGCCTTTATTTATCCTTTATACGCCCAAGTAGATGACCAAAGACGCTGGAAACTGCTTGCGGAACTTTTATTGCTGTCGATGCGTTGCTGTCCGTCTTCTGCGCTTGTCGGGGAATGATCCCGTCCTATTCGCAATTCGTTAAACCTCTTTGTTGAAATTTCTTCTTGATCAATTCTGATTTTTCAAAATAATTAAACTCAAAACTCACTGATTTCTATTTTTCACTAGTTTTTCTGCTTCTGCGTTTCTATTTCCATATTTTTTTATGCAATTCAATATTTCAATTGTCAAATACTCTGCGCCCAGTTAGCGATGATGTTGAAAAACAGCTGATGCGCTAAATCAAGACTACAGGGTAATTGAAATGATCAATGTTTGTGTTATTAAAAGATTAGTCTCTGGGAAAATTTTTTAATAATTCTGAACAAATGTATTAAATTTATATTTTCGCAGTTCATCATACTCACTTAGGCGCTTAAAAAACAAGTATTCACAAGGGATTTTGCAATCCAAATATGATATACGAATTAGTTCGCATTAATCCCTACTATACATAATATTAAACTCGTTGGCGTTTTTACCATAAAATTTATTTTATACCTTTACATTGTTCAAACTAATTTAAGAGATACAATATAAGAGATTTAGAAATTTTATGGTTATAAATTTTGTAATTGTAATTTGTTTGGAAAACACGATTATTATTCGCAATTATTTTTAATATTAGTACTATTAAACAATATTATTATAGTTAAAAAGAATTAAAATAATCGTAATATATGTATATGCTATGCCTTGTTCGGCGTTGTTTTTGTATTTGTTGTGATTTTTGTTGTTTTTGCATATAATTGGATATTTGTTAGCATTGCACTCTGTCATATTGCGACCTGCATTCCAAGAATTCGCGATACTCCTTATAATTCATTTGTATCTCTTGCGAACGATAACGGGTAAGTTTTATTGACTTGCGTGTTTCCGGAGTGATAGCTGCACGATAGCCTCCCTTCCTGAGTAGAGAGTCGATAGTTTGAATTTGATCCCAACCTAAGGTAAGAAAACCAGATACAAGGATAAAAGATAAGTTATGAAATGTAGCATCATATGCATCGTCAAACAATAATCTACTTTCAATATTTTCTCTACCTTGTTCAGTTGCCACTTGAGGTAAATAAGTAGCTGTGCGCTTGCAACCGCGCTCATTTACGAACTCTATGCGTATGCCATGTATACCCAAAGTCCAATCCAAAAATCCGTGCCCATCTTCGAAGTTCTGCAATATGGAAACTGAAACGGTCAAACGAGGCAGTTCCTCGCGTGATATGGGTGCGAAACGAGAGTCCTTTAATGCGCTAGTCAGGGCATACTCGCGCAAGCCGATGTGCAGTTGCATCGCACTAAAAGTACCGATGCAGCCGCGCAAACGTTTGTCCCGTCCGGTCTTCCAGGTCACAAAAAGTGGACTAAATAAAAAATACAATGAAATCGATCATATCGTTTCGAATTAATAAATACTGAAGAATATTGAGCTTACTAAGCATCATTGGTAAATTGTGGCATTCTCGGACCTTCAACGTTATTCAGTTCACAGTCAAGCACCTCGAAACAGAACAAGCACATGTCGGGTACGGCCACATTTTCCAGCTGTTTCGTGCTGTAGCCGTTTTGCAACTTCACTATCCCGCCACCCGCATTCTTGTGACGATACTCTTCTTCTGCATTGTCGTCGCCATTCATATCAATGTGGCGGACGCGTTGAGAGTTGGATGGCCCCCCGCTACGATAGTTGTTGTGATTTTGATAGTTTGAGTTGGACATTTTGTCTTGATTTCCTAATGTGTATTTTGTTTGTTTGTTGAAATGGTTTAAAATTATCCCTTCTGTTTGGGTTCAAAAATAAACTTTTAGCGGTTGCATGCGTTCTGTTCGGGCACTTGACTTCCGGATGCGTCGTCCTTAGTTAATTATATATTTGTAAAGCTAATTATATATAGACTGTTTATATATAAGTGTCGATGGCAGTGCGTTTACGACGATACAAGTTTTTGGATTGCGGATTAACCTGCAAAAAAAATATACTTTCAGTATGAATATTTTATCAAAATAATTCGTACAAAATAAGCATTAGTTTAAAAATATACATGTCAAACGAATTCAACAAATTAAATCTCTCAGTACAGTACAATTTGATACAATATCCGATGCATTGTTCATTGTTGCATCGATTGCACGCGCAGAGTCTTCAAAAGCTCCTTCGGTGCGGGCCAAGGTGTATGCACTTTAAACGATTTCTCTCCTTGAAGATTTGAATATCATGTCGCCACCATTATCTTTTAAATCTCACGAGATATACATATGTTTACACTCATGAACTCATGAACATTTACTAACTTTCAAACCTACCAAACTCATATTTACTTCACCTCATTCGTCCATTATTCTGATTCTGCTTTGGTCAGCTTTTACAATGCCCTTCGATCCGCACTCCCCCTTCCGAAAGACTCTTCCTCTTCTTTTCCGTCCTCGACGCCTCAGCCAAATCCGTTGCAATCGACACACGCACACCAGATCTGCTGACCCCGTTACTTCGTTCTCCGTTAAATAATTTTGTTACCGTTGAATATTTGTCCACACATCCTTTTCTATTTTTTCAAGCTCACTGAATTTTGCAATATTAATCGAAATTTTATTGATTGAAGAGCAATTTTGTAGAAATAAAATTTCGACTCCTGTTCACCGAATGAACATGGGAAGTAAATTGTGTGACAAAAGAAATAGCTACTGTGAATAGCTACAGTTGACATGTTGCCATTATCAAGCGATAATTTTGTTTATGAAAAAATTGTCGAAAGTGAGGAGCTGCCAGATTACAGTATTATTTCGGTAATCAGGCGCGAGTTATAGTCTTCGTTACGCAAATAAAATCAATGAATATAATTAACAATTCTCTTTAGTTTTCATTTGAATTTGAAGTCTGGTTTGATAAAAAAAAAAGTAAAAATATTATTTGTTATTTTATTACTGATTTCATTGTGCAATTGACAGTTCTTATTTTCCAAATCTCGTTTAGTGAAGCGGAAAATAAGTGCCAAAATTGTTCATTTCTTACAAAAATGTTTCACTGACGATTGCTCATTTCAGACTTTTTTCTGAGAAGTTTCATCGTACTATAACTAAAATCATTACATAAACTATATAAAGAGAATATAATGAGATAATATTATCCAGTGATGAAAGTGATGTTATACAATATCGTAAAGGAAGACTTATCGTTGAAAGTGATAGCAATTAAGTTTGAATAAAATAAGGAAATTAAGTCTTATATATAGTAATTATTTTTTTTAAAAATTATTTTTATATTTTCTATAATTAAACTTATACATATTCTGATATTTTATTTTTAGTTTGTTTTCAATAAATGACTAAAAATGTTTATTTATAGTGGTATTCGCTTTACACGGGTTTTCTATATAAAAATGAATTTTTCGAGTTGCACGGTTCCGTGTAAAGCGGGGGATTGGTGTATTATTATTATTACATATATGTACATGTTAAAGTTTCAAACTTTCTACAACAACTTAAAATATCAAAATAGACACCAGAATTTAAAAAATGCTTTTTTAAATTCAAGGAGCAAAATGCATAGTTATTGCTCAGCTATAAGTAATTCGAAATTTGAGATAACATTTTTTATTTATAGAATCGTGACAATTCCTCTATTAGATAGATAGTCCTTTTGGCAATAGCGCCACAGCTCGCGAACGAATCATATATCTAGATTTCTCGCATTAAGGTGTGCTTGTTATATTCCAGCACAAATTAACGGGACCTACAAATAACCGTATCCGAACGGGTTGAGAAGCTTTTCATGGCAAAGAATACTTTCGGAGAATTCACCGCGAGAAGTGGCGCTGGGCAAACAAACAACTTTCCTGGGTACGTTATATTATGTCACAATTCAACTGCATCTATGTACTTATAAAATTGTATTTAGCTAAGTTCAACCCGTCTTTAGGAGATTTATCAAGCCCAATAATACTCGCAAGGAGTTGCTAGTTCGCCGAGAGAGATGGCGGTGAATGCTTTTTATCAAATTCTCGATTTTTCGATGGCCTGTCTGCCAGCACTTGACGTTTCCAATTAGAAAAGGCGCGCGCATAGCAAAGTTGCCTGGTGAGAAAGTCTTTTGTTAAATTCAATTGGGTCTGTCAGCTAAAAGTCCGGGATCCCTCGGAACATATAGCGAAATATGTTCACAAGTTCCGCTTTCGTGCTAAGATAGCTGATTTCTAATTGAAACGGCACTCCCATTCCATTCCAGGACACAGACAAATTAGTTTTAGTCAGCTCTTGAAAAAAATACTCAGAGTATATGTTTATTCCGCATTCATTTATGAAATCAGCGAACGCATTGACACCATGTCAGGTGGTTGTTAAGCACTGGTTTGTAGGCAATTGTACCATTTTATTATGTTTTTATGTCAAGTAATTTCATGTTATCGCTCTCGGCCAGTACGCACAGTTGGTCGGTCATATATCCAGAACGAAGTTTTATCAGTGATATAAAAATAATATGTAAATACAAGTTGGAATGGCGAGCGTGCGAGATTAAACACAATAGACTAGCGCGGAGAGCAGATATACCACCCACGGACAATGTTTGTGGTACCATAACGGTGTGGCAAGCGGCAGGCGGCAATCATCCTTCACCTTCCGATGCATGGAATTGATGTGCTGGGAATAGCATTCACATTCAATCAACGTAGTTCAGCCGGAGGTGTTCAACTGATTCGCTGGCTCGCGCAACAGAGACTCGCTTTGCATGAGTTTATTTCAAGTGTACAATCATTATCACCATCGTCATCATCAACATAATTATTGCTTGATAAGTGTGTTTTTTGCGATTCGAGAATAGTGTTGGTCATCGAGTCGAATCGGTTAATTGTTTACGCCGCAAGCGAGTGAAAAAGTTCGCAAATCGATGCTGAACTGCGTACCGAAATGTGGTCTTCCGATATTTACGAACATTACACAAAATATGGAACTGATGTTTAATCCACACGATGCTATATTAAATGCTGATTTAAATGCGGAACTGGGTGACAATACAACATACGCCCCGCCTACGATCGAGCTGACGCTGGACACAATACTCTGGACCGTCTTCAATTCCATTTTGTTCGTGTGCATTCTGGGCGGAAATATCTTGACATTTGTTGCCGTTCGTACCTGCCGCCGTTTGAGGGCCACCATTTCCAACTTATTCATATCTTCGTTGGCCGTTTCCGATTTCATAGTCGGCCTAACGGTGCCATTCCACATGGCCTTCTATGTGGGGTTCGATCTCAGCCAAAATCGCCCGCTTTGTTTGATGCGTTTTTTGCTGATCATTTTCGCCTGTTGCTTGTCAATTTTGACGCTGATAGTGATTGCTTGCGACCGGTACTTTGCAATTGTGTATCCACTGCAGTATCGACGGTGAGGTCCTATTGAAAGTGCTACGTCTCGATTTGAAAGCAAATATATGCATATACAATTTCTATGTACCGAATAAACATTGGCCTTTGATATCAAACTGTTAACAACTTGCTGGTTGATAGCAAGCCTTACAATGGACACTACCGAAAAGAAAGCTTGGTAACAAGGCATGACATTTACATTATTGATTTCAATTTGAAAGCAATGCTAAAATCAATTTTGATTTTATATTTGATATCAATTGAAAGTAGTGTTTAATATAAAACTTTGGCAGCTAAATATTATCAAACTTTGCTTCAATGCTTATTGGGTAAAAAATCCATTGACATGTGCGTCGGGAATGCTGGCACTTTTTAGGAAAAGAAAATTCAAGGACGAACAAGAATGAACCTGAATTAATAATCGGTTTCCGGTTAGTCAGACTTCATTTCCGTAATGCCAAAATTTTTGAAAATTTTGAAATCGGAATGTTTTCTAAGGTGAGTTACGATTTGAGTAACCGCATACACAGAGTTCCCTATGGCAGGTCGGCTAAAGTTAAGTTAAGTTACATCTTAGTCTTTTAGTCATGACTAAATGGTCATTAATCTTGTACTCAACGTATAAGCCTGAAAAAATGCAAGAGATTTTTTAAGTTTCATGTTTTCGATAGTACGTAATTTTTGGCAGGTTTTAGCTATTTGATGTAATTAAAGAATGCCAAATCAACATTTAGGTTTATGACTCGTCGAATCGTGTACTTGATGATAATCATCATCTGGATTACCAGCGCTGCAGTGGCCGCCATTCCGATGTTCTGGAATCATTTCGACACAGCCAGTCAATGTGAGTTCGACGAGATATTGCCCATCTGGTATATGGCCGGAATCATTACGCCCGGCTTCATACTAATCTGGACAGTGATGACGGTGGTTTACTGGCGCATCATGCGAGAGGCCTCCAAGCAAGCGCAACAGCTGCGGCACTCCATCTCGAGTCAAAAGTCCACAGCCACACGCTCCGACTGGAAGTCTATTCAGGTGAGTAAGCTGGCAGGGCACGGAGAGGGGGATCAGCGAGTATGTAATTAATGGTTCTAACTTGTTTGATTAATAGCTGGGCTGCACATCATGATGCTATTTTTTAGAATATTGTCGATAATAATAATTACGGGGTAAATAATTCGTTACTTTCGATCATTTGCCATTGCCGGAAGATGACATCATTACTTTACAACTAAAACTTCGCTGAATGTTATACTTTATGCAATAATATTAACTAAGGGCATTCTATTGCTTTACTTCTTGGCAGATAGTCGTCATCATTATGGGCTGCTTTTCGATCTGTTGGCTGCCATATTTCATCGTCGCTTGTGGACAGATGTTGAATTTATTCGAAATAACGCCTGCGCTGTACAAGGGCACTTTGACACTTGCGATGCTCAACTCATGCTTAAATCCGATCATTTACGCCTGGAAAAATACGAATTTTAGCAGAGCATTCCTTAAATTGCTGCGCTGCAAAAGCCCAAATGGCTGCCCGCACGACTTGGTCATAAGTCAGTTCAGCATACGCTTCAAAACCCCAACAACCAAATGCGCCAAGGACCAGAATCCTGCAATAGATGGCGCTACCGTGGAAAAGGGCTACCGTTCGGCAAAAGCATCCACGGCGGAGCACTCGCCTGGGAATCAATCGCCCAGCCATGCTGCCGCTTTCAGCGATGATGACTCAAGCTCGGCGAGCGGCTACGCCAACTGCATTGCCTGCAAAAGCGTCATATGCAAATCTACGCAACGGCGGAAGTACCACATAATACAGAGAGCCATCGAAGACGAATTGGGCAAATACCAAAGCGCATCGAAAGGCGCCAATTCAACGCAAGCGACTGCACTACCCAGCGATGAACTCAGTGAAGCGACCACTGAGAATATCCAAGATGTTGGCGGGTTGTGTAGCAAGTGTGAAAATGCATCAATTTGAAGAAAAACTTTAACTTAAACAACAAAGAAAACAAATAAATTATTGAAATCAATAAAAAAAAGTGTTGATGATTCCGAATTTTGTCTAACTGAAATGGGCATCTCGAAGTGTCACGCATCGCGTACCAATCGATCCATACAAAATCTTGCTTCTTCTTGTCTGCTGATGTCGTCGTTTAGCATGACAATGTATTGCATTTCGGTGGCCGAACAGTGTTGGCATGTGCAAATGCCAATTACTGTGGCGCTTCTCGGTCTAGCTTTGTTTTCCGTTGAATCACAATCCTTTATTTACAGCACTCTGCCGAGCCGAAGCGGAGCAGCAGAAGAAATGCCATGCTGGTTCATGCTTTCATTGTTGAGCACTCGAAAAATCCCGCATGCAGAAGTAATTCTTGGATTTGTCCTTTAGCGCTTTAGTATGCTTACCTATGCACACATATACAAACCTGCACTCATGGTCGAACTCGAACATCAGCAGGGGCGGCAGCTGACCCCTAATGCTTTCAGAACAGAAACAGACAACTATTGTCATTTCTCTTTGGCAAGTCAGTCCGAATTAAAAACTATTCTTTCTAATATCTAATCTGTCAAAAAACAAAAACTTGTATAAAATGATTATATTTTTTTTAAGTTATATGAGAAACCGTTAGCATTATCATCGTTTTTGAGATTTATCTTTTTTTCTTCTTATTTAAACTCGTATTATTGAAAAATGTTTTCTGCACTCATTGAATAACTAATGCTGTTCGAACCATTTACTGGTTAGAGGGAAAATATCTTAAATAAAGACTGCAGTCCTGGTTTGAAAGCATTTCGGGCATCCCACTTAATAGAATTCTACGTACGGCCATGTACGGCCTGTATTTCAAGTTGCGCGCACTAAAGGAACTGGCGCAGGCACAATACAATGCCTGCGCTTCATTCTTAAGGTCCTTGAGGATTTCACAGAAATTTCGCACTTCTTCAATTGTTTCGGCTGCAACTGTCCCGTTGCTCGCTGGCCTGCCTGCCAGCGCCTGATCAACTGCTTACGCACATACCCACACAAACCTGCACGCTGTTTATTGTCTTTCGTCTTTCGGATTTTTACGCCTTCACAAAGCTACGACCTAGCACCCCGCAATAAATCTCAAGTGGCTATTGATCAAAGGCCATTGTCAAGATCGCACGCACTCACTTCAAGTCGCCGTGTGACATCATTTCAATAGCCATTACTATTATTATTATGCCGTCCTCTCCATTGTCCTTTCAAGTGGTTCACCCCGGGCAAGTTGGAAATGTATTACCTGGCTTCGGGACCGTTGGGCATGTTGTGCATGGTGGGACCTTTTGTTGCCAGCAACGAAAACAATACAATAATGTCGAAAATGTTGATCCATTGTGTTCCGGCTATTTTGTGATTGTGGGTGTAAAATATGTGCGTATCTTAAGCTAGCAGATTGAAACACACAGAGGCCGAGAAAGCATACTTGCCGTTCATAACTGTGCTGGTTCTGTTCAGGTGCGACAGAACGATGAATAGAAAAACACCTGCTTCGTGGTTTACGTACTTGTATTAAAGTAGTATTTACTATATTTGTAGTATTTCCTATAGTAGGTACTTTGTGAAATATCAACATTTTATGCAAGTCAAACATACATAAACTTTGAGAAAACTATTGCGAAGGACTTGCCAACCAAATATATTCATAAAGACGTTCATATTTGTCCCATTTCAATTTAAAATAGAATTCATAGCAATTTCACATCTTTAATTTTTCGATAATACATATTTTGAATATTGTTATTAAGAATAGAAATAGACAACTATTGTAATTTTTTTTTTTGGCAAGTCAGTCCGAATAAAACTATTCTATTGTTATTAAGAATTTTAACAACAATATAATTATCATTCATGCATGTAAATTAAGCATCTGCGCAATAGTTTCAGTAGATTATGACTCTTCGTACTTATTTATTTATTAATTTTAAATGAACATTTCTTTTTAAATGATCGGTCAATAAGACCGATGGGCAGTAAAACTATTTTAAGAGGGTTTTTTTGGAACTATTTCTTCATATTGCGCATGCAAAATCATTATCAGATGTTACACCGTCAGTAATAACAACGTTTCTGAAGGGTCTCTGCCACTATTTGGAATAATAGCTGATATTTGAAAAAATACAATGCCGATATTTATTCGAACTTTATACTGTTGATAATACTTAACCATGACAATAGTAATGTTATTGCAATGAAATTCAATACAAATCCAAATGTTTTAATCATTATCAGCCATTATTTAAACTAGCGGCGGTATTATAGACTATTTAATAATGAAAGTGTAGGGAATTTCTCGTACGGATCATTGGTTTCGACTTTACTTTTCAAATGGAGCTTAAATCCGTGGATCTTGAAAATATGCATTTAAAAAATTCAAAAACAGGATTAATTTCAATGTTGGTTCATCATAGAGCTGTATTTGGTCATGCGGCTATCATTTGGACGGGAGGATTATGCTTGTCGCTCTTTTAAAATTTTTTGTACAATATCCTCAATTTTAACTTTGTCGAAAAATAAGTGATGTATAGAATATTGCGAAGAACGATAATTGTGATAATTGTGGTCTAGAGACTGTTAGCCCAGTTGAAAAAATGCAGGGTAGAGAGAAACGCATTTAAGGTTTCATACCGTTTTCTCAGTGCACAGTTGGTAGCTCCAATTGCTCAGACACTAACTTTGAAAAGTAACTGCATAACTAAATTGAAAACTTCAATAAGCATTATTATAAATACTTCAAACTGCAATAATAATGAATTTTTCGCATCTATGGGCAGGAGCTTCACGAACCCAACTGGAGTTTCTGGACCGTATCCAATGGCGTGCGATAAAACTAAAAGGTAACGATAGGGTCACCAGCTCTATCGATTCCTTGGAGCGCCGTCGGAAGGTGGAATTATAAATCCTGCTCTATCGGTACTTTTACGATAGACGCTATGCTGAGGTAAGAGATCTTATCCCAGCTGCCCGCGTGTTTTGTCACAACACCCACTTCGCGAGAGGGGTTCATCGATTTCACGTTTCGACAAAACTCCAACGCACCACGGACTATAGAGAAAATTCGTTCTTTGATCGTACGTCCCGGTTGTAGCATATTATTCCTGCGGAAGTTTTTTCCACATCATTTCATTATAAATTTCGCGGATTCAAGGCAAATGTACAACGCCACACTACTCCACTGTGCCCTATCAACTATTCTATCTCTTCCAAACCAGCAAGTGCTTTGCATGCCAAGGGGACATCTCCTGGCTGTTGATCTATCCGAAAAAAAGTAATTTTTTTTAAAGTTCAATATTGGGAGCCCCTTTAAGATGGTCCTTAAAGTTTAAACGATTGCATATGCCAGACAACTTGCTTGCCTTCGTGCGTAGCGCATATCCAGTAAAGTGCTACGCATTCCCGCTTTTGGCCAGTCCACCGCATCATCATACTCAGAAAAAAATGTACGACGGTGCACAAAGAGAATGAGAGCCAGATCACTGATCGTTGCAGCAATGTTTGCTGCTCACTCATTTCAAATTCGAACCGAAGCAACGGTCGACCCGGCCCGACCACAGAAATTGGTTTATTTATGTTGCGTTTGTATTCGAGAAATGAGCACGTCTGCGTCGTGGTTGTCGTCGTCGGCTTGGTCGTGGTCGTGGACGTAGTCATCCGTCTGGCATATGATTAAGTTGAATCTCTCATCGATTCGATTAAACAACGAAAATAGTTCTCGATGAATTTGTGTGAGCGCGCGCACAGATGATGGAAACGGAGAGGGCAACGACTACGACGCGCGACGGCCAGACAGGCACAGGCGCAGACACAACAGTAGCCAAAGCCATCGCCTCCAGTATGCCCAAAAGCTTCGTGCGATACTGTCGTGTCTACGTAAAAGAGTTCAAATGGTGTTTATTACGTGCCGAAAACAAAGCAAAAAATCCAAACCATAAAAAAATTGAATGCTGTGTATAAGGAATGCTGCTGAATTGGTTTCTGTTGCGGAGCAATTCAATAAAAGTGAGCCAGCCGAGTTGTAGGAAGCTGCTCGACGTGAAGTTAGCTGGAAGTGGCACAGCACAGCGCGAGGCTGCATAAATTTCCATAGTGATTTCGTGGACCCAAGCGCCCGAGTGCCGAATACAGCAATACAACAATATTGTACATGAGCAGAAATTCAAGTGCAAATGAAGCGCATTCATTGTTCCGCCGCGTCGGGCAATTACTAGCTGCCGACTAACTGCCTTACAAATTGCAAAAATGCACATTTGACATTAAATTGTGCCCCTTTTCGCACACAATACAATCTATTTATTATACAAATAAAGAACAAAAACAAAAACAATAATAATAATCACAACAAATACAGAAGAGGAAAAAACGAGAACAAAAATCAACGTCGAGTCGAGTGCATTTTGAAATTGAAATCAGCAGTTGTTGCTGTTATTATTGCCGCCTGCCGCTGCTGTTGCTGGTGTTGTTGGCGTTGTCAACCGGAATATTCATTGCTCTTTCGCTGATCATACAATTTTAGACAAGAGGGAAAAAACAGAGCAACAAAGAGCGGCGCAAAAAATGTGAGTAAGCGATTTGCGTACAATATCGGTGTACGAAATTTATTGCATAGCATTGCTTTATAAATACTATCTAGTATAGCTATAAAGTACGAGTGCTCGTGTGTGCGCCTATGCAAAATGTTTCCTTTGGTTTGTTTCTCGCTGGCTTGATATCGTTTCTTGGCGCTTTGTGCCGCCATCGCTTTTAGCCGAGCAAATCAATTCAAATTAAAAATAGACATCAGACTTATGAGTAGGAAATATGGTGCGGGCATGTACCCCGCACAATGTGCGCAAATGCTCAAACAACACACACACGCGCGCACACGAGTGCGTACGCAAAAAATAAATATTGCTCATGCAGGCAAACATTCCTATGTACCACCGGCGAGTGTATAGTATGTATGTAAGTACGTTTATGCGTCAGCTCTTTGGGCTGCGAACTTAATTTGCAAGTGTGACCCGTGTTTCTTCTGGGAATTAGCAACTTATATTTAATTTATGCCGATTTCTGATATCTGGCATTCCGTGTACGACATTGTCGCTAATGTGTCTGACCGAAGTGTTGCACGGCGTTCAAACACTGATAACGCCTTCAGAGTGAGAATATAGAGCGTACGTGAGTCTGCTGTGTATAGGCGCGATCAGGGCCGTATCTACATATGTACATAGGTGGAGGGAGGGCTGTCGGGCTCAAATGTGCAACCGAATTATGCCAAAATTTTCCATATAAATATTTACAATTCTTTTCGCTTATAACGAACCCGTTAAAAGCGAACTTTCGCCTAAAACGAACCAATTTCAAAAGTACGCGCTGGAAAACTATCAAAGGAACGACTTCATTTAAAGCGAACTTCATTTAAAACGAACCGTTTTGCCCAGTCCCTTGAAGTTCGTTATAACTTATAAGCGAAAAGTACCGTCGTAGTGCCGTTTTTCTTGTACAGAGATAATATTATAAGCATTTTAAGTAAAAACATATTCCAAAAGTTGCTAAAACTTCTTCCTAATATCAACTATCTTGCAGTCATTAACATTAGTGAACGAAACTGGGCGGAAAGCTCTCCAAAAAGAAGACAAACCAACCACGTTTACATATTCTCAGCCAATAGTATTACATCAACAGCAATACATTATACAAAAATATTGTAAAATTTATTTAAACTCAAGGAGATAAGCAATATGTATTTCATAATGGAAGAACCCCACAAAAAAATACTGGATACGGCCCTGTGCGCGATGCCTTGTGAAATGTTTGACATGGCCACATAGATTTTAGGCACAATAGCTGGGTGAAACTCATGCGTTCATAACTGCTTGCCACTGTCTGAGCTCATGTTCGAAGGTGCACAGATTTAGAAAAGATCACATTAATTAGAGGAATTTAACGGTCATGAGTCATGGCAGCGTCAAATTGAACATCCACGATGGAGGGTGCAATAAAGACTATACAGAATAGAAGGGGCACGTTTTATTGTGCTATCGTTTGATTCTATTCGACTCTTCTATACAATATGAGGAACATTTTTTTGGTTAAATGCAAAAATTTAATTAAAAGCTGGGGTAAAATCTTTTATCTCAGCAGAGCATCTGCCGTTAAAGTAAAGGGTTAAACAGTTTTTTAGATTAATGAAAAGATGTATTTAAAACTAGTAAAGTGAGTTTATATTATAATTCTTAAAAAGTAGTTGTGCTGTAATAGTTTAATGTGAACATAAGCATTTAGAAATAAATTCATTTATCAGGCGTGCAAAAATTTTATTTAAAAACAATTTGTTGTTTCTGTTCTACGCCTGCCAATTCGAGCATACTGCAGTACGGAATTCCGAGATTCCAAAGTGTTTTCAGTCTGAAAAATCTTGGTTATGCTATGGGAAAACTTCATGTATGTAGGTATATCAAAATATTTTTGTTTTAGCATAATACATAAAAAGAGGACCCACACATTTATTCTATAGCCGCATCCGAACGGGATTGAGAAGCTATATTTTCACGAAAAAGAATGATCTCGGAGAGTTGCTAAACACAACTAATTTTAATATTAATTTAAGTATGATTACTTAATTATTTAGTGTATAACATACATACATATATATATTGTAAATAAGACTAATGTCTTAAATGTCAACAGTCTCTAATAAATAAATTTAATTGAATTGAGGGGATGAATATTTGATGGTGTTTATTTCCAAATAACTGAATTCACATAAAACTATATTAACTAGTAGATACTATGCGAATGAAATTGCGTTGAAGGTACATATGGTGAGGTTCAGAATGTAAATGTAATATAATGTGGAATTGGGTTGTAGCAAAGATACGTTAGCAAATACTGTGTAGGTTTGGAGAAGGATGAATGTTAATTTTTTTTCAAACCTCTTCGTTCCATTGACAAAACCTAGCAGTTCATTCAGAATTGATTGATCAGAATGATTTCCACTGTATATTGAGTTCCTCCATAAGATCAGAAATAGCATTTCGAGTTAGGGAGTCATCTCTGCATGCCATAAATATAAATATACACCCTTATTTCACACGTATTTACGGAGAAAGCTCTACGAAGCAGAAGCTTGCACTTTATTTCAGTACATTAGTTGAGGAATTTAGCTGATAGCTAGATGCCGAATACGCTATCAAAAATCCAAACGAACTTAAATTATTAATTGTTGTGCCAATACAGCAGAAATACACATACACATATATGTATGGATATACATACATATATTACGAATCGTATGAATAGTCATGCGAAATGGAAAGTTTTGTTCCACGCACGTGTTCCACAGCCACCCCCTCCCACATCCCGTGCTGTTCCATGCTCATTTCAGTGAATGCAAGTAGGTGCGCGTAATAACTTTTCATTCATTGTGTGTAATATTCTGAATGAAAGCATTATTTTACACGAGCCAGTAATAAAAACCAACCCCCATACGTACCCAGCATTCGCTGAGAAGACGTACTACCACCATTCACACAGCAACCTAAATAATATCCAGGGTTGCGCCCGTAGTATAAAAATAGTAAAAGCTTTTGCTGCGAAAGTATATAACATTTTTGTAAACAAGTTTGCTTTTTCTTACTTCTCTGAGAAGTTGCTCCTGCTCAAATGCCATGCGCCAAGTTAGTGTAATTTAAAACATATACAAAAATGTCTATACATATAAACATATTTGAACATGTATATGTGCATGCGAATCTAAAAGCCAAAATCAGCTGTAGTTTAATTGAAGTAAGTAACACAAGAAAGATACTCTTGAATATAAACATTTTGCAGTTTTATTTTTCAACATTCCGATTTGCATATTTTTATTTGAATTTTGATAATCACTAAAAATTCAAGTTGGGGCCAGTGTGGTTAATGCATAAAATATTTTTGAAATATTTATTCTCGTATTTGATAAAGGAGGGAAATCCACTTAGCACAGGCTTTTTTCTCTGGAAAAGGGAAATCAAAATACTATTGACTTTTTGTGTGTTTCTGGGCTATATTTAAAGAGTAAACAAATTTGTTTTTAATAAAAATTGTATAATGTTAGGTAATGAAGGACCTCTTTGGTAGAGTGCACAGAGTAATCGGGAGGCATGATACAGGGTTTTTGAGTATAGCAGTACCAGCAAACCAATTATGATTTTTATAAAAAAAATCATTTTATAACAATTATTTTATTAACGCTTATTTTTACACAAAACTACATGTGAGTTATTGATTGCAATTTTTGGCATAATTTATATTAAATACAGCCCTATTTCAGAGCGCCGCCATGGTCCAGTGAATAAGTGCTCGAGTCGCGTGGAGTCATTGGATCGAATCCCAGCCGACTCATATCATCTAAAAAATATAAACTTTCTAGCTCTCCGAGAGTATACTTTGCCTTGATAAGAAAGCTTCTCACAATAAGCTCTATTTCAGAATAGGTACTTACGTTAAAAATTTTCGCGAATTCGTAGCTCTATTGATAATCTGACAAAGAATGCTCTAGCATTTAGTGACATAAAAAAATTTATATTCAATACTACGACAAAAAGGTTTGGAAAATAGGATACCAATATTACGAGTCGTAGCAATTCAGAGTTAAGAAAGATTTTGGGATATCTTATTATTAACAAGCGCTCTATTATTAGCCATAACAAAACGGTTTTAGAGCTATTTCCTTCGCCCAAATAAAGTTAACGGAATATGTATACTCTTAAAAATATATACATATCTCAGTTATATGTATGTACATATGTATATTACAAATAAAAGCACACAAAGCTCTCTTTTTATAGCAAGAAACAAGTTTGATAAGATCAAGAGGCTAATGCAAATAAATATGTACATACAAATATACACCATTTTACCACCGCCGACTTTCTTCGTCAAATTTGGCTATCTTCGAGTAGTATTGAAGTGCGCCTTCTTGAGGCAATAAGAGCACACGCCAAAAACGGAAACGTTTCGCCGACTGCATTGCAAGAGTCAAGTGAATCCGTCTTGGGACTCCAATTGTCATTGACATCGCTGCAGCCATGGAGCAATGTGCAGAGACGGAGCGTAGAGTAACCTGCGTGTTGGGCATGACCGAACTTGGCTTGCTTTGCCTATTTATCAAATACATACACCATACACACAACCCAGTGTGATACGTTAATTCGTTGAATATCAAAAATACTAATAAACGAAAAGAAAAATAAACAAACAAGCAACTGATTGTGTCTTTTTGTACTAGCACGACGAGTATTGTTGGGCAGGCACGTTCATACTCGTATTTGTATGTAAGCGTCTCTGTGACATTTTGCCGGTCTGCTCTGCTCTGGTCCGGTTGCTTGGAGTTGGTAGACGTAGACGACGCCTGCCTTCAGTTCAGTTCAAACGACGAGAATATTACACAACGACCGGCTGAGCTGAATGTTTATATTATACGAACAAACAGGCCGACGGACGGACTCACGGATCGTCCATCCATGAGACAAATGAGCGTACGGCTACATGGAGCAGTGAGAATAAGTGTCTGAGGTCTGAGTATGTACATATATGTACATACTAGGAGGTCCAATGCCGAAATATCAGCATTTCGGGATCCTACACAAATTCCGTCCCGCTGAGTCCCGTAAAACCATCTTGTTATCGGTGGAGTTATCATTTACACAGGTTTACAAGTATCGGTGATCGTTTGGAGATGAGAAGATACTAATGTTTTTGATATTTAGTATCTGATCAAGCTGTCTCCCAAAATTTCCCACGCTGAAACAAAAAAAGTTTTCATCGCACGAGATAGAAAACGTATAAACGACGAATGTTAACTAACTAAATTTTTATTGGCCACAGAATCAGACATGGGCATCATTTATCAGCGTCGTTCAGAACATCCCCGGTAAAGGAAAAGGTGAAAACTATGTACATACATAAGTACATGCAAATCATCGTGGATCTTTTAAAAGACTACAGCTTCTACAGGATTTACAGAAAATTAAAATAGACAGCGAAGGTTTTGTAATTTTTCAACTTAACTTCCATGGCGCTTGTTTACGGAAATACTTTTTAGGCAAATTCCTTACCTTTGTTATTGAACTTGTCAAGAATTGGCGAGAGCGAAAGATACAAAATAAACTTTTCACTACTAGCAAGTCTGTATTCGCGTTCTTTCGTTTTACATCTATTGCCTATTATCTCGAATTTCAAGAAAGAAAACTTTCCATGTGTACGTAAATTGGCACTGAGAGTGTTTTACTCTCTTCCTGCTTTAAATTTAATGCAATACAAAAATTCCACAAATCCCGGGATGGCAAAAATTCTCTAAAGTTGGACTCCCTAGTTAATACATACAATGTGTACAACATTTATTTTTGTCATTATTTGCGCTTAACCCTTTCATGCCCGAATTAAATTGGGCGGAGCTAAAAATTCTTTGAGGTCAGATATGTGGTAATATTGACTCAAATATGAACTGACCAAAATTTCAAAGTCCTTGGTGTCCTGGTTCGTAAGTTACAGGATGTTGCCTATAGGCAACATTGGGCAGTGGTGGTGAATTTGAAAAACCAAATAAATTATTTTTTTATGAATTTTTTATTGAAATTTAAATACGAAAAGACACAAAACCATTTTTTTGTAGATTGGAGCACAATTAAACATTGAATTTGTTGCATTTAGAGCGTGGAAAACCAGTTTGGCATAGCTTGCATCTGCTTTTTGCTCCCCATCGTACCCACTGACCGAGATATTCAGATCGTATGGATTTTATAGGTTCTGCAACGTGTGCTCTTTTACAGGAGCTTAACTCAGAGGCCATCGGAAGATCTAGGGATCATGGAGGCGGTGATAAAGATCCTGGTTATGAAGGATTTGACACCATATCTGTAAGGAGTGATTCTGGTCGACCTCCTTTCCTTGATAAAACTACTGTTAGAGTTGCGTTCAAAAGCTCGTTAGCAAGCTATATCCAACTGGAATCATATTAGTGGAATACGCTTTACTTCGCCGTCTGCATATTTGAGGTCTCTGCGATACACCAGCTATCTATCGACTACAGATGAATTCATACACCAGAATACTATGAGCATATAACATTTATTTTAGCTATGGTTTATTTAGTATAATTCTAGCAGTATGTCAGCAAGAACGCCGTTCCATTAGTTTGCATCGCATACAAGTTTGTTTAGTCATAAATCTTCTTCCAGACTCCATCTTCAAAGAAATGGGTGAAATATTCGATTGATTGTTTCACCTCATTGCTGCGCTGTCCGCTTTTCCAACTGGTATTACATTCCATTACCTCTGCACAAAATAACTTCAAACATTGCAAATAAATTTTCTCTATCACCTCCTGTACAACTTTTCATTCTAAATTTGTTTTCAGTCATTTTCTTTACTAATTAGTTCTTCATTTAGATAAATTTTCATATTTCCGCCCTTATCAATCATATTTCTCATTTTTCTTCGATGGAGTTTTCGAAGTTTACTGCTCTTCTTCTCCATTTTCCTCCTCCGCAAATCATCCCAGTTAAAGTGTAAATTTGTTTCCAATTTCTGTCGGCTTAAACGTCTTAAACGCATCGAAATATGAATATACATAATGAAATATACATTGCTCGGAAATTGCTACAGTTGCCCAATGTTGCCTATAGGCAACTGCACTTTTACAAAAATATTACAAGCAAACTAAATACTTTTCTCATGATTAGTTTTCCCTAAATAACTCTTTTACCTTTATTTATTTATAGTGTTTCCTTGGTTTTACAATAAAAAAATTATTTTAATGTTTTTAAACACTTTTAGTATAAACACTTTTTTTGCGAAACGATCTTTACAATTTCTCGTTGCGGAGATCGGCTACTGCATGAACATGTGCACAGTTTGCAATAGAGCAAGTAGCTGTAAGCTTGCACAATACATGAATCTACATTATGCCAAAAACCGCATGTAAAAAAATTTTAAATAGCGGGACTTAGAAGCCAATAAGTACAATGTTGCCTATAGGCAACATTGGGCATGAAAGGGTTAATTCAAAACCACTCCAGCGCTTTATCAGCGTTCGGTGTTCGGGTGACAACGATTTTGTTTTGTTGTTACTGCAAACACCAATACTGCCGCCAGTTGTGCGCTGGCTTCAGTTCTGGCCTGCTGCTTGCCGCTCCGCTGGCAATTTGTACGTCGTCCGCCGTGCGCCATTCGCCATTCGCTTGAATATACTCCGTACACACCATACAGAGGTATCTAATAAGCGAATATCTCTGGGGTACATACAAATAGTAGTATTCTCGGCATGTATTTGTGCGTAAAAGTTTCACTCTCCTCCGCAATATACTACGTAAAAATAACAAACAGAAGAAGTCGTGTGCATACCAGCACTCCGCCACCTCGCCACTCCGCCACTCCAAAACATACAATCCACTCGCAATCATATTTACGCCAAACATGTCTACACGTGAAGAAATTATGGCCTATAAGTTGGCTAATTGTGAAAGCTTACAGCAACATAGGCGAATAATTTCAATTGGAGTCAGAAGAGTACCAGAAGAACTGAAGGACTAAACGCCAAGAACAGGAGAGGGCGATTATCAAACACATGATTTCTACACACTAATTCGGAATCGTCATATAAACTATGACTAGCTTATACGGCCGGTTTTAGTGGGTTTTATAAATTTTTTTTGTTAAACCATAAAAAAATTGTTTCCATATCAAACGAACTAGCGATTCCTCGCCACTACGGCGCCTTATTAAGTCGAAACATAAACAAGTAAATCTTTTGCATAGTATGTGTAATTTTTCAACTTTATATACATACCTTGAAAAAAGTGCCACAGACAACAGATGACTCTGGTTTGGACTGCAACTATAGATGTTCTTAACATGCCGTACAAACATGAACGATTTCGTTTCAAATCTTCGGCGCTATCATGAAAAATTCGGTCTTGATTGTTCGCCGCCTCCGAACACCTAGTAGTTCCTTCTACGCCTATAAGCTTGCAACGACTTGAATTTCAAAAAAGTATTTTACCAAATCATCAAAATTGAGGGATGTTCAATTTAATAAAAAAAAAAAAACAATTCTTTATTTTATAGCTTTATAAATTATACGAGTTTATGTTTATTCGGCAGCTTGAATGTTAGAAAGAATAGTTTTTATTCGGACTGACTTGCCAAAGAGAAATGACAATACTTAGTTGTCTATTTCTGTTCTGAAAGCAAAGCTTTATAAATTGATAAACTAAACTAGTATGCAGGGCTATTTTTCCAATGTTACGACTCCCGCTGCTGGTTACGGGCATGCTCTGAATTTCTGTACGGGAAAGAATAACATTTGTATAAAATCACGATTCCTACACACTAATTATGGATCACTTAGCTATGTTGCAGTGCACCCGTGCTCTCGCGCACACGACTTAAGATGCGGCCAAACTAACGAGAGGTAAGAGGTCAATGGACCTGTTGCCTAGTATAATCGTTTCTTTTTTTTGTAGGTTATATGGCCAGTTTGTGGCGGGTATAAAAAATTTCAAGTGTATCTGTTTACGGGCATCGTAGTCATTTTGTTGTTGTAAGCTGTTGTTTCCGTCACTGTTGACGACGTTTGCTAGATGCTACGTATATGTCTGTATATATGTATGTATGTAGGTGCAGCAAGAGCGCCTGGCGAAGTCGACGCCGACGTACATATGTAGCCATACTCTGCGATAATGGCCAAAGGAAAACGAATTTTATTTGAATTGAGAGACTCGCACAATGCGGTTGTAACGAGACGCCTTTGACGTTACGGCTTGCTTTGACGGCTACCACGCTGGCTACGCGCATATGAGAAAGTCAACGAAAACAAACAGCATTCCGTGTGGGGGCTATCTAGCCATCCATCTAGATACGAGTATCTAGCTTCATTGTTATTATGAAAAATAATAAAGAAAAGACTGAAGGCAGTGGCAAAATCAGAATGCAAAAATACACTATGGAATTTCAATGTGCATGTGTTTGTATGTGTGTGTGTGCTGGCAGCTAAACTTAAAGAGTCTACGACAATCAAGTCTAGTGAAGGTGTGGAAGTGACGGAGCAGCAGACCGGAGTTGAGCCGTGCGGAGCAGCGTCAAGTTTGTTGTTTACTTGAACGAGGCAGATCACTGAATAAGCATGAGATAATCGCGGCTATAAACTGATACAGGTATCTACATACATACTTATGTACATACGTGCACATATAGGCCGCTCATTCAAAGCAAAGCGAAAAATTAGTTAAAAGTTAAAAGTGTGCAGTGAACAGCCCGCATAAACAAGAACACGCCGGGCCGGGCCGGATCGGACCGCACCAGGCTGGGCAAGAAGTGTTACATAACTTGGTTGCCGCTGTGCGAATTCACAACAAAAATGCAAAATTCTTGAAGCTGTTATCTCTCTGCACAAGCGCCCATGTCGCATTACTGGGCGCCGACAGACTACTCCAATTTATTGCGTGCCAACAGCAGCTGTTCCTGTTTGCGAGCCGCAAACTTTTCACTTTGCCATTAAATGGCAGAAAACACCTACAATAAAAATAACGAACAAACAAAAAGAAATAACAAAAACAATGCAGTCCCTAGATGCTTCCAGCCACATTCCTACGGAGTATATAAACGAGCTATAGGTTCGGCCTAAAAATAGCATTTACATAGGCTATTGGGGCGAGGTATGCGGAGAAAGAAGGCGGTAGATGTAGTTAGTGGGCAGGAGCAGAAGCAGCAGCGAGCTGGTGGCAAATCAGTAGAGTAGTGCGAGTAAGTGAATTATTATTTGTTTCCATGGAGCTAGAAGGCAGTCATTATGAAGGACATATCTACGCTGTTACATGCCCACATATCCGTACTCGTGTGGATTATATCTCCTCTTCTTGCCTCGTTCAAGGCCATTTCGCCGCTTACGTACCCAACACAAACGACAACAATACCAACAACAACAACACTGTTGTATGTAAGCGACTAAGCGTGTAAAGCTGCAGTTCGTTGGGAACTTGTTTCTTCCAATATTTGTACATACAGAGGCAGTTGCCAGCACATGCCAACGAGCTTTACGTTTGCCAAGTTCCAAGTTCGTTTTTATGTACAAAAGCTGGTTAGAGCGCTGCGCTGGAGTGATGGTGAGGATGAGGGGTGAGGAGGGGGATGCCAGTTATTGTGTGTCCACAACAACATGCAATAAACTCGTAGTAAAAGATATTCAACGTAAATATTTGAAGTTGCTCATACGCTGAAGAATAATGTTGTTTGTCTACGCGTATACGGAGCTATAAATGTTGGAGCAGTATCCTTAGTCGGCACTTGGTGTGCTAAACCCGGCACTCCGATTCCCTAAAATAACGAGTTCTCGAACTATTTTCAATACAGAACATCTTCGGATTTCGGTACATATATGACTTTAAGCATAATACATATGAAACTACTTGTTTCCGACCGATTAATTGGCTTTGATTGGTATCGGCCAAATATTTTTGGTTCGACCTTAATTTGCCAACTTTTTTGCTGGACTTTTTCGAAGTACTTGAAGTTGAAATCTATACATATATTTTATATTAGAGTTTGAAAAAATACATAAATTTCAGATTGGATTTAAAAGAAATTGCATTTCCTGAAATCATCCATTATTTTACAAATTTTAAGAATTTAATTTAATTTGCAAAGAAATTTTATGAAAAATGATTTCAACTGCAATCAAAGAACACACGAATTCTGCATCGAAAATGTATTTTCTAAAATGGGTTAAGGCAAACACCAAAAATTATAGACCTTGGTGCGTCGTCAGAGGCCCAGTAAAAACAAAATTTATAAACAGAATGATTTTTCTTCTGATATAGAATAGCAAAAAATTAAGAGGGGCCTTGAAAAAAATTAGGAAGTTCTGCTCTACACTTAAAAGTCAAATTTCTAAACTTATTTTTTTTTTTATGATATGTTCGTGCACTTGTACTAAATTGAATTTAATAGGAACTTTTTGTTTGAAATTAAAGTCGATGCATGTAAATGAGAAACAATCTCCAACATTTTTTAGGTTATGAGATTAAAACTTTGAAACCCAAAAATCTTTGGCTTAAAAAATCGATTGGGCTTGCCAGCCCTGCTCGGTATACTACATTAATGTATGAGTGGTGTAGTTGTCATGAACGATTACGTAAAGGTGAGAATGCCAGCGTGAAATTCTAAAATAGATTGGTATTTACACATAATTTACTGTAATTGTTATAATTTGTATGCATAATGATATCACAAACTTTTGAAACTAAGACAAGCTCTTTCATGCGAATAAAGGGAGAAAGTTGCTAGACTATAACGGCTTGTATTAGATTGTATTATTTTCTATTTATTATAAATTGTGATAAACATTTCAATGAAGTAATCCACTGAGCCCAGTGATAAACTTGAGAATCCTTATATGTTTAAAGCTGCATAAAAAGTTGAATTATGGGCGCCGCTCATAAAGGTTAACTAATTGTAAGCAGTTTTTTTCCAAGAGACAACTATCGATTGTGTTATGCGGGTCGCCTACTGTGATAAGTCAATATAAGTACATAATTTTTGTTATTGCTAAATTCCTACTATAAGATCTCCCGAATAATTGGATAAAATATTTTTAAATTTTTTCATAGTTCAAACTCGGACCAGAATCATTCTTATATTTGTCAAATGAACAAAATGAAATTGTGAAAATCGTAAATTCATTTTCAATATTTGGTTGGTATATGAAATTTTATGGTCATAAACCGCCGACCAACATTTTTTTCGCACGTGTCTCTTTCAAAAGCTCTAGAGACGATTCCACTTCAAAAAAGTCTGTTCAACTATTTAAAAGTTTATAGATAAGTAGAAAAAAAAAAAGACGCTGTGTTTTCATATTTCCAACACATAAGACGACAACAATTCTCGTAACTAAATGCAGCTCGATGATACCACAGCCCCTGTCCACTCAACAAGCTTTTGCCTCTAATTAGGCTGATACCGACGATTCCTTAATGAAACAAGTTTCTATCTTTAAATCTGTGATTGATAGAAACGTGACCAATCACGAAATCTCCCCTTGTACGTAACAAGTGAACAAATGCTCCAAACTGACTTATGAGGGATAAGCTGAACCCAACCAAGCCGAGGCGAAATGCATCGTGCCGGGTTGAAGCTAAAATGCATACTCCAATATTTCATAAAAATTCCAAATATATTACAGAAACAAATGAAAGTAGGCAGGAAGAGAAACAACAATTAATGCCAATGTCAGAGCAAAAAGGATCATCGGACAAATACACCGACATCTGATGGACGGACATCTGAACAGACTGAAGAACGAAGACAGACAGACAGACGAACGTCTTTTGATGTGTTGCCACTAACAAAAAACAAAAAAAAAACAAACAAAAAATAAACAAAAAATACAGACAGACAGACTGATAAAAACAAAATGAATCAAATAATATAGACAATGCAGCATCACGTTCAGTCTTGGTCTCAGCCTCAGTCTTAGCCGTATTAAAGAAGTTGGGAGAGCAGCAAAAAGAAGTGATTTCAAGTGAAGTGTGAGACGCGACGAGGTGGCAGAGGAGAAGAAAACCAGAATAACAAGAATCTTGTACCTGTTTAGCGGTATGCGTAAAGATTGGAAGGTATGGTAAGGTAAGGCAAGGAAAGGTACGGCATAGTTCGGCGTGGCATGGTGTGGTATGCGATTCGTTGAATCGTTGTGTCGTGTAGATGTTAGGCCGTAAGAGTACGTGAAATAGACGAATGCGAGTGCGGGCACGAGCTGAGGGCTTTCCGGCAGCGGCAGGGCAAAGGCACAAAAAGAGCAGACCATACAGACACACGAACCGAACAAACGGAACGACAGACAGCACACTTGACGGAGTTGCAGGATTATTTGGGTGGAATAGTAGACTGGTTCAGTGTGAGTTCAATAATCAACGTAGTAAAACGTTGACTCTCGCTGCTCGCGTAAAAACGATATTTGCGATATTCAAATCAGTATTTATGTAGTAGATGTGATAGTGAAGAGCTGCCAAAATTCAAAATGTACTTGACAAAAACGTGTTACGGATCCACTTAGAGCTACCAGAAAAAGGGAATTTTTCTAGTTGTATTTTTTTAAAGTGTAATCATTTCAATGCTTTTAATTTGCATAAGAAATTACGAAGTTGCAGCCAATCTTCGTGGGTGAGTCGGCACGAGATTGATATATTGGCGTAACATTGTCCTTCGACTTCAAATGGAAAAGCTCTATAGTCTGAGACAATTTAAATGAAAAACGAAAATTTTTACTATCTAAAATGCAAAAATTTGGAATTTTTATGAAATGTTTGCTCAATAACAGACCTATCGTTAATTTTTTTCTCATTAACCTTTTTTGTGCTGTTGGTAAATTAAATGCTTTTTTTTACTAAGAAGCTAACATTTTTAAAATTGTAAATGGACTTCCACCCTTAAGCGAACGAACTTGTTGCGTGAATCATGTTAGTAACTTTTTTGTCTTGTCTTTCACTTACAGACTCAAGGAAGGATATGAAATGATTAATTGCATAAATGCAACAAGCAATAACAAACAATCACAAGAGGCAACTGTAATGCACAAAGGATACAATCAAAAGAGTCACAACAGTCGAGACACCGAAGCAGCAGCCAGTTTTAACAAATACAACGTCCGCCATTTTTATTAAATGTTATCAGCCATTGAGCAAGTGGGTCCGGTAACAGGTCCATCTGCTGCTGCTGCTCTGCCATATGCGTACCACCATAATACCTATGCAATTGCTGCCGCAGCCGCAGCAGCACATCCGATCGCACCCACCCACGATTTAGAAGAGTTTCGTGGTCATAAGCTCTTCGGCCAGCCACAGCAACAGTACCAGCATCAGCAGCACCACCTGGGTTTCCTAGCGACAGCGCCCACAATCGCCAATTTGACGCTGCTATCTCCGCCGTTGTCGTCGCCATCCTCGTCAGTATCAAATAAATCACTGCAACATGTGGAGCTAAGCGGCCTGCAGACGTATAAGAATCAGCAAAGCGACGCGGCTGGAATCGGCGCACGGCACCACCAACAGGAGCTTAATCAACTGATGATGTCGACCAATGAGTTTACGCGTCCACGCCAAAGCGCCTCTACCATCAGCATTCATACGCTGCCGCTGCAGCAAAGCAACCTAGGCCTTGGCTTGAAGAACGGATATTGCAGTCCCACCGCCTTCAGCAACTACTCGAATGATCAGTCAGCGCCTATCAATTTGGTCACAACAAGCAACAACTTCCCCAGTAGCCCCTTTCAGTTGAGAAGAAGCCCGTCGTCCTCGTCGTCCGTCGATGTGGAGAATGACGACAGCATGTCTCCGCTAACAATACAAACACAAACACAGAGCCGAAAATTCATCGATCAGATCTCGACTCACAAGCAGGCATTCGACCAGCCTATGCCTGATCAAAGTAACCAGGCTGCACTCGCTTCAGTGGTGCCGAGCTACCCGGTCGACTACTCGAATTTGTACGCCAGCAGAGCGGCGGCGGCTGCGCTTTACGGAGCTCCCTTGTTTCCGACTCATCATCCGCCAACAATGTCTGCAGCTTCTTCGCATGTTGCCGCCATGCGCTCGCATGCCGCTTATGTGAGTGCGCAACCGCCCACCGCACAACTGAATAATTCCAATTCATTTCCGGCTGCATATCTTAAAGCCATACAGAACGCCGCCGTAGTGGCGGGCATCTTCAGTCCAACCGCACAAACGTTACCTCAAACTATACCAACGTCCGGAAATGGTTCGCATGGATCATCAACCGACTCCGTCTGCTCTAAATCAAATGCACGTCAAGCGGCAGTGGGTTCAATGTTAGCGCTGGCACCTCCTTCTGCGCCTCTGGGCTCTCCCATGGTCTCGTACACTTTCAATTCATCCTCTGCACCAAATGATCTCCGTTACAAAAGTCAAGATGAAGCGAAGAGAAGCCAGGACAATATCGCCAGCGCCAAGCTTCCAAGTGGTACCTACCTCAATGACAAGGTGAACACATCATCTGCGAACACCGTAGCTGAGAACTACTTTAAGGTACCTAGCGGCAAAGAAGGTTCTCTGAAGCATCGCATTTTAACAAGGCCGGCGAGTTCGGAAAAGAGTTCTGAAATGAACAAAACTCACGCTATGAGGTAAATGCAACATTTTAGATCCATGAAATTCTATTAAACAATTTCATTCATTGAAATATTTACATATATTTTCAGAACCCACAACTCCACTTCAAACTTCAAAAAGGGCTCCTACATAGAGTTATCCAATGGCGTATTTCGCAAAGTGGAAGATATGCGCACCGAAGACTTCATAAAATGCGCCGAACGCAGCCTGCAACATCAATTAATCGAGTCCACTGCGGTCAAAATTAACATACTGCCATCAACGGTCTCAATCACTTTCAGTTACAACAAAAACCGTTCAAGGGTAAAGCCTAATTTCCCATATACACTTAATAATTGTCATGAGCGCATGCAGGTAGGGGAAGAGATGGCAGATGCCTCCTATATATAGGATATTATGAATATAGTATATTAAACAACATCTAAATTCAATCCCTAAAAATTTTGATATAATTGATTAATTAATTACCCCTCCCCCTGCATGAAATACTGTATGCGCTCATGTTTATTAATTATTATTAAAGCCTAATTTTTGTGCTTAATTTTCTTTAGGCGGACATTGAAGTTACTCCTGAACATCCATTCTTTGTGTATGGGCAGGGTTGGGCGTCATGCAATCCGGAATTGTCGCTCAAGGCATACGGCTTGAAATGTCAGCGTCTGCAGGTTGGAGATATTTGCATTTCCCTTTCTAAACGGGAAGCGCCAAATGCAAGCAATACTGTGTATTCCACCGAAGGCGAGAGAAATCTTAAGGCTGCAACGAATCAAGCTTGTCCGTCCAGCTATGCAAATCGTGAAAATGTCCTTGCTAAAGTGATGCCAATTGGATTGCGGGATCTGCGAGAAGAGACACCCAGTCATCTGAGTGTTCCCTTGACCTGCCTCACTGCAGCAACCCAATACCATAATAACCTGCCGAATATGACGAATATGCAAATGCATTTGTTGCCGCCCCCACGCCATTTGGCAGCCCCGAACTCTGTGTACGTAGAAGTGCCGGATATGCTGGCTATGGGTGCGCCTATGTCGGCACAACGCATGTCGAGCGGCTCACATCTAACACAACCGCATGCTGCACAGCACTACTTTGAAATACCTAGTCCACAACGGACTAGAAACGAGGGGCAACCGTGTCGCAATGGCGGCAGCACCAAAAGTGACACCGGTGATGAGCAAAGTGAGCCGGTGGACGCTTCTTTATCAGCAGTATCCCGCAAACGACGGTGGTCAGCACCAGAAAGTATTTGTGATAGCGATAACGCAGCAGAATGCCAGCCCTTAAGTCTCTCCGCCGCGCCTGCACGAGATTGCAAAACCTTTATAAGCTCGTCGAAGCGACCAATTGCCTCCAATGAGAATCTGACGACATGAGAGACTAAGGGAGTGCATAAAGATCGATATCGAAAGTCATAGTCGGAACATTTTCCGAAATGAGGAACTAATTTAAGATATATGTATACAAGTAAAATAAGACTTCAGGATATTGACGAGAGGTGAGAAAAGCTCCATACAAACCAGAAAACCTCCAAACAAAAAACTAAAATGTGCGTATGGTTAACTTAATGTAGGAAGGCTCTAACTAAAGCTTTTTTGAAAATCAGGCTTTTTGCTGATTCTGATAGTTCACTCCCAAATATATAGCCCACTCAAAAAACTCGAAGCGCTTTGATCAAAAATAACGGATTTGCAAGTAATAGCAATACATTTTGTCCCTTGTATTTTAGTTTTTAGTCCCGCAGAATAAGAAAAACATTTTAGTTTGCGCTTTTCTACTATAAATTACCGATATAGCGCTACTTAATCGTATAAAAATGCGTAACTCAAAAGGAAATCAAAGTGTAAAACTTTTAAAATTTTAAAATACTGCAAAACGCAAAATTTATATGAAGTTGTATATTGTATTGTTTAACAATGTTGAATTCCGTTGTAAATATTATGCAATTTAAGTTATTGTATTTAGCATAAATTGTAATACTAATTGGTTTTCTTTAAATTATATATATTGAATTGTACTGCGAATAAAATTCAGTTTAAGTGAAGAATTCAACTAACGGAAGTATAAGAAGTAGCAAGCACAGAAAATGTTTTAGGAATGCAATTTTAATATGCCAGACTGTAAACTCACACCGTAGCCATATAGTGTAAATGTATGTTAAATATTCTCACAGAACTGCATGTTGAGGCAGTAATCGTTAAGTTTTACAATACAAAAAACATACAAATTTTTAAACAAAAGAAAATGGTATTAAGTGCTTTTATTTATAAATATGAGAGGACGAAAGATTGGAAGGTAACATTGTTGTTAATTTAATATACATATATTCATATTTTGAAATATATTCAGCTTTTACAATAGCAAAAACAATGATTCGGTCTTAAAAAAATCAAATTTCTTTCAGTGTTAAAAGAATGGAACCGTAATACAATATTTCAAGAATTATTTATATCTGCTTCCTTCTCGCGATGTGATTAGACCATTAATCCAGAGAACGTCATATGGCCTTTCTGGGTAAAATTCTTTATTAAATGGAAAAACCTCAATTCGGAATGAACATCTGCTCCGCAACTGCGCCAGGTTTGTGCTACCATATCTTAAGTGGGAATATACTACAAATTTATACTATTCAACGGCGCGGCGTTTACAGGAAGCGAAGGGCAGTACAGATTTACGATTTGGGAATCCTTGATCTACCAGAAAAATATTGAAACACGCAGGGCCTCGGCCGTCGTTGTGCTTTCTGATGAAGCGACTTTCTTGGTCTGGATTCTTCTCAAACGCGCTTTGAAGTTAAAAACTCAACTCGTCTAAAGCCTGTCTACGATTTGAGGCAGTTAGCACGCGCTTTTCGATAAATTCGCCACGGGCTCACAAATCTGGCTGAAAGTATGCCAAAATGGCAACGGGCTGGAAATGGAGCTTGCACGGCATATAAAATGCTTGCACCGTGTCATTCATAAAGTTTGTAAACGTGAAAATTTTAATATACATATTATGGAGTTTTAAAAAGCTCCTTTTTGCTGACACAAACTTCTTCTGCAGTGATAGAAGAGTAGAGAAAACAAAGTTGGTAAAGTGATCAGCACAAAAAGTATTAAGTTTTTGCCAAATCTCAGAGGAACTCGAAAGATTGGAGAAGCTTTTTGTAACAACTCTTTCTTCATAATTTTGTTAAACAGAATATGCAGCTTATCAGGAAAATGTTTTGACAAGGCAGGCAATTGGTAATTCCTGGTTTTTTCTTTACAAAAATATTGATTTGCATCAGTTTTTTCATTCATTCAACTTAATTTTGACAAGGAAAACGATTCTTAATTTCATCTTTTTTAGTTTAGTTTATTCAAACTAAGTCTATGGACAATGGAAATCCTTACAGACTAGCCCAATAAAATAACATTTCTCTGCAAAAGTAATATTTTTATATACTTTTGATTCATTCAGCACAATTGACTTATTTACTAAGGAATAGTATTAGAAAAATTTAAATTTTAAACAAAACTCGTGAACAAAATTAAGTCCGAAATTTAACTGTCAAGAAAGTATTTTAAGTGAGACATTTTTTTAACAAACAAAAGTGTAGGAAAATAATTACTATGAAGTATTGCATACTTTGTATGGCCAATCACTGCTTTTAGTCTTTTGTTCATGAAATAAATTAACATCTCCACATCATAATCACTTGGTAATTAAATCAAATCCTATGCCATTATTCGTAGTTTTTAGATCTGCTTGACTTTTTGGTGCTCTTTTCACACATGCAGACGCATCTACTTTCTGGACAAACTGTATATGTATATTTCTTAGGAATACTTAGGCATTATATTTCTTAGGAATATGTACTTGGAATTTCCGATTGGAGAAAGGGGCGCCTGGAGAGAGTTGTAACCCGGTAACGGGCTGTACTGTCTATTTATGTATGTACATATGTATGTGTGTATGTATGTATAAATGTACGTATGTACTTAGGCATTATTTGCTTAGTTCCCCAGTTGAAAAACAAGGAAGGCATGCCGATGGAAGGTGTCTACGTCTGGCCACCTTGACTGCCCAGTGGGGGCCAAGAGCTTTTGCCGCAGCTCAAAGCTGCCAACCTACTGATATGTAGTATTTTAGGAACAAAGTGGAAAGTGGAACAGGGGATCGGATTAAGATCGTCCTCCATTTCCCTTTTACTGATTGCGCAACTCTCGAAGTGTCTGTAGCGAATTTTTTTTTCTCAAAGTGTCCAGAGTGATTTCTTACAAGTGCTTTTTCCCCGCGAAGTAACAAAATTAGAGATTGATTTCCCCGGCCACACTTGCCCCGAGGAGCACGCATAATCCGACCCCCGATTCCACCAGCCACGGCCCCATTTGTGAAAGTAAGTTTGAGTTACCAAGGTGAAAATAAAACCCATTATATAGCACATCGTGCTACGCAAATCTGTGGTTTTTATTCAGAAGGAATTTTCCAACTGCGATTCAAATCGCCGCCCCTGTCCGCTAGCGTTATACTCCAAAGCCTCACCGGTACCCCCGACAGGCGCTAATTTGGCACCCCGGCCAGTTACGCCCTTCTTTAGAAGGTATTTGACAGGTTATACTAATTTAAAAAGGTCTATTTTTAGGAATTTTAAAAACTTCCTCATTACTTCCCAGATGAATAACAAAGCAGGCCTGCCATGGAAGGGATGCGGCAGTTTATAATTTTAATGCTAATTCCAAAAGTCTTTTTTTATAAATTTTAAAAATTTCCTCGTTCTGGTTAAATAGCGACCAAAGCCTACGCGACACGTTGGATCAGTGGATAAGCGCTTGGTCGCTCATACTGGGTTCAATTCTCAGTCGAGGCACATAAAATCTTATACATATGTACACAGGTACATTTGTATAAAGAGAATTTGCTTTCAAATTGTTTCTTTGCGCGGCGCCACTTCTCGCGATGAATTGGCAATTCTCCGAGAATAATCTTTGCCATGAAAAGCTTCTCAAGCCCGTTCGGATTCGGTACAGTAGGTCCCGTTAATTTGTGAAAAATATGATAAGCACACATAAGTTAATGCGAGAAAGCTGGGCCTAAGCCCACAAGGGCTGTTGCGCCAATCAATTAACTAATTATAATTATTATGTCCTATTATTTCTGAAAAATGAACTACAGGAGAGATTTTTTTCCAACTGGTTCATTACAACTTTTCGAAATATTTTCCTTGTATTGATTGCTTTGATGCTGCCTTTTTCAAAAACTGAATTTATTTTGACGGCATTTTCAGGAATAGTTTCGATTGAACGAGCTTCGATTTATTAGTAAGGCAATCGAACGTGTCTATCTTCAGTTTATTTGATGCATTTAATAATATCCATAGATTGATATTTCATAGTTAAACCAATAAGTATTTTGTGCTTCCACGACAAGCGTGATGTAGCGCTTTCCGATGCCACCACTGGTTACCCAAGCACCGCCCGAAGCGTTGCTTTGACTTACGTCGATTAGAACATAACTCACATAGGCACCATAGCCGCCGCTCGCAGGGTAGCTAACTGTCATTCTAATATCCTGTGGTTCCCACCAGGAATTGCTCTGAGCATTATAGGAAACTCGCGAGTCACCTGAAAGCATATTACAATTTTATTAGTTAATGTGAATCTCGCGTTTGTGTGCACATTTCAATGTTTACCGTTAACACGGCTGCCAATGGTGTAAGTAATCAAGGCCCTTGATTGTCCATTGCTGCTCACTACGCTCGGGGCTGTGTTGCGATTTAGTTTAATCGCATCAGGATATTTAGCCAACACACTCTTCAGGTCCTTGCTGCTAACGAATTCCACAATGGCCTCGTATGGTTTTTCCCCCGTCACCGCTGCATTGGCACAAACTGCCAACGCCAATCCCAGGATTACACAAATCTTCAACATGTTTCAGTTTGAGAACTCGAAGCACCATTGAATGGAACTTTCTCTACTTGCCCGAATTTTATACGTTTTCTGTCGATTTCGCCCTTATCACTTCTCGAATTAACAACAATATCTTTGACAAACGCTTTTTGTTGGCTTTTTATCGACATATAACTGAAAGACTCAGTTGAACTCAGATAACGCTGGAACACGTTTGGCTAATTGATAGTATTTCCTGCACAAAAACTTATCTGTTTTAATTAAATTTTGGCAAAAATAGAAATCGATTTTGCCATAGTTAATTAAGTCATAACAGCATGAAAACAGCTTAATTTCTTTGATTGAAATGTTTGTTATTTGATGAATATCGATCCCATAAACAACTTAAAATTAATTGGCATATGTACATAAGTCGTTTTTGAGTCTGAAATAAATACCTTATTGCATTATAATCATACGTATTTACATATACTTATTCATGTATAATTTGAGCCAACAACCAGTGTAACCGAGTCTTAGGCCGAGCTTTCTGACATTAATGTCGTAATATTGTGAGAAGTCATGATGTGAAGCAAATTCATAGAGTTACATATCAATGTGCATATTCGCGAATGACCTAAAAATTACAAAGCTGTGGCATATACCGTTAAACAGCTGTTCCGTTCATCGCACAGTGGGGTATTTGACTCGGATTTCGTGGATTAATTCAAAAAGTGAAAAGTAGATATCTCAATAGTATTTGGTATCATGGGAAAGTAGATACAATTGTGCATCACTTGCTGAAAAAATTTATGTTCTATGTTTAACGGTATCGTCACAGCGGTATTTTCACTGTTTCGCTGTGTCGAGCGCGCGTTGAACATTTCGCAGTATTTTAAAATTTAATTTTAAATAAAATTCGTTCGAAAAGCCATATTTTTATAATAGAACCTTCAACTTCAGGTATAGTAGTTATGTTTAAGCAAAATTATGTTGGCAGAATATGAGTTTAGTATTTTATATAATTTTCCTTGTTAAGGTCTTAAAATTGCATATATTTCAACTATACAGGGGGACATAAAGTTACTTTTGTAGTGGAATGTACTAATCATTTTAATTTATTTGTAAAGAATGTATATTTAGCTACTACAATGCAAAAAATTGAGGTGCGAATTTGTGCGAATTCTGAGATATTGAGGTTTTAGTGCTGAAGAGTCTTGCCAATTTGTGTGATTTCGGTTGATAACTAAAAATGTTATAATGTGTTTTGTGTTTGGTTTTTGTAGGAATTACATCAAATATGATTTCATTTTTGGATTGTACATATATTTAAATATAAACACTGAAAATTTCATATCAATCCGACACGGTTTTCTTCCAAAACTGGCAAATCTTCAAGAAAAGTCAGTGGAAGCAGCAAAGCCAACTGAAACTTTGAATACATATTTCTGATAACAGTGTTCTTAATGCCGGTAACCAAGATTTCTTGGAAACAGCTGAACCGATTAGTCTCAAATTTTGACAGAAGCTTCAGAAATATATGTTTTAGTAACTGATGGAAGGTTTTATCCCGCTGATAAATATTTTCAGTTTTATAAACAATTGAATGCAAAAATTTTCTTTGAAAATATAAATTTTTTTTAAATGCTGCCATTTTGTTAAAAATTAAAGTTTTGGATATTTCTTCAATAAGTTACTAGATAACACTTTTTACTAAGGAAACCTTTTAATTTTTCTATTTTGGATTTTCCAATCCAGAGATATTGTGGTCACCGCAAGAGCCTCTTATTAGAGGAGCTCTCGGAGATCGGCTATAGCACCTATACCAACCAATATTTTTTCAAATAAAAAATATGTAAATAAAGGGTAAAAAGACTGAAATACGCATACAAGCTTTCACATTAATACATCAAAACATCTTTCCAGGAAAAATCCTTGAATAATCGCTTTTTTTCGGCCTCCTAACTTCGTAAAAAGAGAAATAAATAAACAACAACAAATTTTTTTTTTATTTTACTTGTATTCTTTCCTTCTATATGAAAAAATACTTAACATTCAGTATTATAGCTCAGGTGATTTGATCGCCATTTTCAGGGGTCAATACCCCACTGTGCATCGTCCCGGCTGCCTCTAATCTCGAATACACAATCTTATAAAGAGAAAAGTTCATATAAGTTTTTATATGTGCGGTACTATCTCTCGCGATAAATTCGCAACTCTAAACTATTAAATAAAAGCAAGCACTTTAGCTTCCTCAAGAAAAGGGAATATATGTACTTTTTATACCCGGCACCTATGGTAATAGGGTATAATAAATTTGTGCGAAAATTGTAACGCATTAAAGGAGACGTCCTAGGTATAGACATAAGTATATATAAATGCATAGAATCACTTTCTGTCTTGATTTCCGGTTGTCCGTCTGTCCGTCTGTGCAGGAGAGAAAAAATTCTTGGTGATTTCGACTGAAAATTGATTTGTGGTAATCTGCAGATGCAATTAATATGTATTGTAATACTTTTTAAAGACAAATACTAAAGAAAAAAGTACAAAAAAAGGAAAATACTAGCACTGCGGTTGAGGATCGAAATCACAAAAAAAAAGAAATGTACCGCGGTTGAGGATTGAACTCGCAACTTCTCGCGTGCTAGTCGAACGCTCTAACCACTAGGCTATGGAAGGTATGCAATGGAAGCAGCAAATTTTGTATTTGGCTGATAAATTAAGAAAAATACAACTATTTTTCGTAAGAAAGTGACAGCTCATGTGATGCCGTAAGACGACGAACGCAATTACGCAGTGATTTATAAAATGCCGTTTTTTGATCCCGGCGTTGGCTTCGTGTTCGCGTTGCGTTTGATCACGGGGATTTATAAAATGAGCACGTAAATTTAGATAGGTGTTCGTTATTACCACAAGAGTTGGGCATTGATGTTTCTTCTTTTTACTTTTTTCTTCAAACGCAAACTCAAACTGAAACTATTTTTGACAATTATAAGGTATGACAATAGTATGTCATTGCTATCTGGCACACCTGATATTATTACACTATGGTTCAACTTAACTGTCAAAAATTTTGAGCGAACGCAAACGCACGCACGCACCACTGGAATCGGGCCATTACTTGTTTATAACATCCTTGTTGTCCCCGAATCAATTTTATAATGTGGCAGCACTTGATGATTTGTGAATGGCTGCCGTTGGAAAGAAGAAGAATGAAAAAATTCATGCTGAACACACTTTTCAAAATATAATCAAGGAAAATGTATGTTCATAGTATGAGTGGAATGGAAATGTTGCAGAAATGATCCGAGGACCCGTTGATAAATTTATGGGGTTTAATTTAATACAATGCGAAATCGAGGATTAGCATCTTACTAACTAAACATTTGTTAAGCAAATGGTACTCCCGCAATGAAGTGAACTAAAATTAATTCGAATTGCTGAGAGTTTCCAGGACGCCGACGATACAAAGACGAAATAAAAACAAAATTCAATCGATGTAGTTCTGACGAAAAAAGAGAATGAGCATATAAGCATTCTGCGGTGCAAGTAAGTATGCTGAGAAGCTTGTGGTTTTGCTAGATTGACCAAAGGTTCTTGATAATTGCAGGTTTCAGCAACAGGAAAGAAAGCTGGTTCAGACAAACGCTGATCGATTGGTCGTTTTTATCCTTGGTTATCATTAAAAATTGCAGCTAATTTGTGCGTTTTTCATATATTTGTAGGACATAAATATACGCGCTCTTGATCGCAGGTGGCGGGCAATGATAAGAGGAATGTAACGCCACTAATACATTTGCTACTTTACTACGAGAACATAATTTCAAAAATCTTTCAATTGTAAAAAAATAATGTATAGTGAATTTTGGCAAATATTAAGCAACTTACACCAAAGTAGAAATAACAAATTGTACGAACGACTACAATTGGAACATTAATACACTACAACAACTATAGTCGACATTTTATTTACGTTGATTTTCCCAAGAAGTTGACTTAATTTTGTTAATGAGTACATACCAAATTGGGAAACCGCCACGGCACCGATTGCTTCCTCTACAGTTGTCAGCTATCGCTGCAACAAGTTCTAGGTGACTTACTTTTTTTGATTAATGATAGCGAAAGGGATGAAAGCGGAGTTTCTTGAGTGCCTACTTAAAAATGGCCAAGGCATAGTAGTATATGCTGTACGTATGAATTTGCTGTACCTTCATAGGCCAAATAGATTATGAATTTTACTTTAACGCTGGCCACCAGCAAAGCCGAACATTGGAAGAATTACGAGTATGTTTCGCTCAAAGATTATTTGCTCGGTACAGGGCTAGGATGGGACTGGATGGCTGGATAGTAAGAATAAATTGTACTATTTCTATTTTAAGATTTCTTCACAGAAGTGGATGGTGGTATCGGAAATTTGGCGGCGATGAAAACCATCGTCGTAAGGATTTTGAGAATCCCAACTCCAAGAATTGTTTGTTATTTAGATTTAGATAGATTTCTTATGTTATTGCTTGAAATAAATGCTATTGTTTTCTGAAATGAAATATACCGTCTTTATTTATATGCTCTAATTATCCAAGTATCGCAAGTGCAAGTGCTTAGGCAACATTATGTTTCATGTGTCGAAGTTATTATAGCGATATAACCCCTTACGGCAGCCATCGGATTTCATAATTTCCGAATCAACAGATCCCTATATAAATATAAAAAAGTTAAAATTTTTCTCTTTTTACAGGAATTGATTTGTTTTGAATTTGAAACTGGGAGCACTGTGAATCGTGACATCTCCACAGGGAAGAAATATTAAGGTCAAACATTTAATTTTTTTATTATATGGTTTCAAATTTGCAAAAATTCTTGTATCGCCATAATCATTTGGTTGAATTATTTAAACCAGCGTAGGACAAGCCAATGGATGCTATTGAAGTAGGCAGGGGATAGGTTGCTTAAACTGTAAGCAGCCACAATCGCCGCTATATGTATTTAATATTTAGAGTTTGCCGATAAGTCTGAGAAGCGCCGAGAAATTTCAGCTAGTTTTTAATAAAGAATTTAAATGGGAGCATCGAGTTAAATAAAAAGTTGCTGCTTCTGATAAAAGTAGGTAAACAATTTTGTGAAATCTGTGTATAATAAACTTTTGAACTTGAAGTTAATGCGTAGTGCCATTGAAAAATATATGAAAGATACCTTCCCCTCCCTTAAATTTTTTCTAACATTAATGGCCATAAAACCATTAAATTCCTAGCTTACGGCGCCTTTCTGTCATTTTGTCGTTCTGCAGTCATCGCTCACATTTCCAAATCAGTTTATTAATTGAAAAAATCCGTACTTTTTTAATGGAACATTATTTACTGGCATTACATCACGTTGTATTTTCTTGTTGCTGATGTTATTGCTACAACTGGCAATCGTAGTGCCTGCAATCAACAACAATGACAGCAGAACAAACATTTTATTTATACTTTGCTTTCAATTAAAAATGTAATTGATTTTTCTTCCACATGCTTGTTTACATTTTATACAATTTTTAATTTCAACGTTTACATTTTGGTCTGTTTTTGTTGTTATTGTTGTTCGCCAGCATTGCTTTATGGTGTGTGCTATATTGTGCTGCTCTTTGGTGTTTCCGGATTAGTTTCTCAATTACTTTTGCAATAGAATCACAAAACGACAAGCGCTTTCAATTAAAATTAGTTTAAAGTCAAATAAGACGAAATGTTTGAAGCTCATAAATCGAAAATACTTTATATATAAAGTAATTTATGCTTTAGTTTGGTGGAATGGAATAATTGGTGGCGCTGAATATGTATCAGCAAGTTTCGTTTAATAGACGCACATAACAATTGTAGATACTGTTTATATATAAGAGCTCCGACTTCAGTCAGACTTCCCAACTGAGAAAAACATTAAGCCAATGTCTTCCATGGAAATCACACTTGATAAGGTAAAGGACTCAAGTGATAACTAGTCGCGACTCACTTTCATTCTAATTGCTGTCTTATTAATCTCACAATGTTAAGAAAATGACTAACACTCATTAGCAACAACTTGCCTTATTCGAGCTCTTCACTGGTGAGAGAAACGAAGAAAGCGTGCAACATTATACAAAAACGGCGAGAGATAGCGAATAGCTTGCTTGGGATGCATTTAGGAAATTTAACCCTCTCTTCAAAACCACAAATTTTTCTTAAAATCGGTCCATAACTTTGGCGAACATGGTCAAAATTAGTGAAATTTCCTCAATTCAGTTCATTTTATAGGAAAACGGTCAGTGAGAGAGAGAGAGAGAGACAAATATGCTTGCAATTTGTTTTTGGGCGAATGCTTAAAATACCTTTTCAAAAGTATTCTTTTTCTGAAAAATTTGTTCTGAATTTTGCAGAAAGTGGTAAAAGCAGTTGCGTTGGTTTTACTCTTGACAGTAATCAAGAAGCTAAGTTCGTCAAGAGTGGGGAGTATTTACATGAGTCTTCAAGCGAGTCAACTTCGAGTCATAAATATTCAATCAGGTCTCTGGTACCTACCGTTTTAAATTTTTGAATAATTTAGAGCTTGACCACAGACTCACATTGCTTGTGTGAAATTGTACTTTTTTCCTATAATTCTGTCTGGTTTCAAATCAGCGCCCTCTCGAATCAAAGGCTCTATCACTTATCCACTGAGCCACTGTGGCGCCATTTAAATTTGAAACTTTGTTTTCTCCGGCAGATTCTTCAAAGTTTAAAAACTCCTTCGGAAAAGTGAGGACTAAAAAGAGCAAGTAGCGAAACTCATTATTATAATAACTAGTTTTTGAAAGGCGCCAGTGGTGCCCACTGACTCAATAACGCCAGTAGAAGGATATGGATATGTAGTAACTTCCTATCGAGATTCATTGATGTGTGATGTGTAGTTCTAAAGTTGATAAAAAAAAGTGCCACGCCCCTTATCCTACGCCCATACAATTTTACCAGTGGGACGATACATCCAAGAGGCGACTGCATACGGAATTTCAATGCTGCACGCCTTTTAGTTCCAAAGGTATTCGATATAAACAATTTGAAACTAAAAACTACTGTGCGTTAGTGAGTCAGTCAGTGAGTCAGTGACGAGGACTTTTATTATATATATTGTGTCTATGTAGTGAATATTTTGTAACACTTTCCACATTGTTGTATTTAGTTTCCTTATCAAAAACAAAATAGTAAACCAAAGATTTATTTATCTAGATACATTTGGCTAGTATACTTGTTACATGTGCATGTAGATACATATACCATAAATGTACATATTCTCGCTGAAGGCTAGAACTGGAGCAAACAATTGCGCAAATGAAAAACTGCAGTAAATCGAGTTGGAGGGTGAGCAGCGGAGGCGGCAGGAATAGCGGCCGACAACAATAGCTAGGCACAAAAAATGGTACATTTTAAATATAGTTGAATGCTGGCAGTTTTTATACCCTACACCTATGGTAATAGGGTATAATAACTTTGTGCCAAAATTGTAACGCATTAAAGGAGCCTTCCTAGGTATAGACATAAGTATATAGAAATGATCAGAAACACTTTCTCTTTTCATTTCCGGTTGTCCGTCTGTCCGTCTGTCCGTCTGTCTGTCCGTCTGTCCGTCTGTCTGCGTGTATGCAAAAAAAAGAAAGAAGGAGTTGTTCGATTTGGACCAAATTTGGTATACAGTTACAGTGAACCTCGGGTTAGGTAAAGTGTTAAAATTATTCAAATTACCCAAAGGACACGCCCACAACGGGTCTGTAAGTCCCACTACCTCGGATTTTTTTCGGTAAAATGGCTATAATTTGTGTAATTACCCATGGAAAAGATTAATACTTGGTATTCAAGTTAAGAGGTAGGTCTTCTATATCTCAGGAAAAAATGGGCGTGATCCGCCCACTATATAGCCGGAAAAATTTTTTCGGTAAAATGGTTACCAATTGACTAGTTACGAATATAAATGAATGAAATTCGGTTCCCAAGTTGATATATAGGTCATAGATGCCATACAAGAAAATGGGCGTGGTCCGCCCACTATATAGGCGATAAACAAAAAATCTTCTTAACTTCCATAATATATACACCAGAGAGTCCAGATTTGGTTACTTCGTTCCTGGTAGGAATATCTTTTAATTCTCCAGAAATGGGCGTGGTCCGCCCACCATGGGGGCAGTAAAATAAATATGCCGATAACATCTGTTGTACACCTGTCAGAGCATCAATATTTGGCATGTATAGTCCTATTAGGTATATCTTGTAGTCTGCCAAAAATGGGCGTGGTCCGCCCACTATGTAGGTTGTAAATCAAATGCACCCACAATTTCAGTGAATTATCACCCCACTTGGGAACATGGTGTAGGGTATTACTCTGTCGGTGAAACCCGACTGATACTTCCTTACTTGTTGTTGTTGTTGGTAGACAGAGCTCAATGAACTGCTTACAGTGCCTAAGAGGCGAAATAGAAATAGTCCGATTCTGAGAGTGGAAAATGAGAAGGACATTTTTTTGTGGCATTTAAAGAGTGCGATTTAAAAAGTGGCACTTGAAGATAACTTTTTTAAGTGCATTCGAGAAAGGCAAGGTATATGATGCTCTTCCATACTATTACAATTTACTGAGCGGAAGGAATGCTGATTCAGCAGGCTATCCCACAGTACTTCGGTTTCATACGAAGAAAGGTCGAAATAAGCAGGAGTTCATTGATTTACGTAAAATTTCTTGGCTTGCACTAAACTCTTTGGCTTGCTGAACTCAAATCTGTTTTGATTAATAAAATTATCGTTTAGGATGAAATTTTCGCCATAATGCGCAAGCTATAGGGCTATAGCAGAAGAAGGTTTGATTTCCAACATTGGTTTTTACTTAGACATTCCGTAGATATTGCTTAGTTTGATTGCAACCCTTTAGTTTAAAAAAAGTGATTTTAATGTACCTTTCGGTTTTTTGTTCTTTAAAATATTTTTGCACATTCTGACAGTTAAAGGTGTCATCTAAAATTGGAAAGTCCAGAAACATATTTTCGTATACTTTCTCAGCCAAAATTGCTAAGTTTCAGTTTTGATAATTTTGAAAATAATGAAATTTATAAGCAATGCAGATTTTTAAGCTTACAAAATCTTGGCAGAAAATTTAATTTCCTTAATAGAATTTAAACAACAAACTAAAACTTTCGGCTGCTTCCTCATTTTCATATATGTACGTACTATATCTGCCATGTGCCACATTTCACTTTCGAATGGAACTTTTTGAAGCACATACTCAGTTTCCAAAGCGATCGAAAGTGAAATGTAGAACGCGGCTCACAGCGCCAAAGAAATCTCACAAACGGAACGTCAGTTAAATGTAAACATATTTTCCTGACAATTTCAAGATTTATCAATCAAATAATGTAAGCGCTCTGTAAATAAAGGTGTACAAATTCATTTATACCTCTCGCCCCTCCACTTTGCTTATGAACTTTCGACACCGCTTTGGACTGGCTATAAATTAATGAATTTCTGGCCGAAATATCAAACTTTTGCCAAACCAAACTAATAATGTGTCTGGCTTGGCAGCAGCAACATAACTTGTAATTGTTAAGTTTAATCTTCTCAAAGTATGCTAATGTGCGCTCTTACAATTTGGCATGGCATCTGCGTGTATGCAAATATACATACAAGCATGTGTGTGTGTGTGTGTGTGTAAAGCTGGCACAGTAATAAACACAATAAACTGCATACGGCTTTCGCTTGGATTATCGCATTACATTTCGAATTGGCTGAATGCATGAATTTAGTTGGGAATTATTTTGCATGCGCAAATTCTTTCTGAATTTTAGCCAAGTTTAGGCTTTCTTAAAATTGGCAGCAGTATTATTGGTTGCATACTTCGCTGCACTTGTTACGCCAACGCCGCAGCGTGAAATCTAAGCGGATTCGCTATTGCCAAACTGTGATAATTACGGTAGTCCGTGCGAAAGAGAAGAAGGAAGAGGCGTTTGTGGGTGGAATTGCTCAAAGGAACGACAATCTTAAGGGCGAAACTACGAGTTTTCCGAAATTAGCGAATACGCGCTCATTTTCAATATTTTAATTGATATTTATATAGCCGCAACTCTACAGATTTAAATGTTATTTAATTTGTTGATTTCAGTTGAGAACAGCAATCATCGATGGTTGAGATCACCTTTTTTTGCAAGTGTTTTAGTTGAGAGCTGTTAAGTTAAATATTTTAAAAATTTTTGCTTAGAATAATTCTTATTGACTTTTCAAATGAGCCGTTTTCTTTGAAAGTGGTGTAAGTCCATTTTCTGTTATTGCAAGATATTTTAATGTTTACTTTTCCTTCTCAGTGTCAATACTGTTAAGAGCTAAAACTTCCATCTCCCAAATACTAGCATCTAAAGTTTTGTTACTATAAATTGTTTACCCATAAAAAGATAATAACAAGTTTGATCTATAACTGCCATTATCTTTGTAAAAAATAGACTTACACTACTTTCAATGAAAACAGCTCAAATGTTAATAAATATGTTATAAAATTTTGAAGTTCGTAAAAAATCCACAAAAAAGTGCATGTCGCATAGGAGACCCTCTAAACAGAGCAGCAAGGTAGCAGCAGTTGGTTGTAGCCGAAACTCATAGTAATTGACATAAAAATAGTTCCTTTTAAGCAACAAGTACATTCTGTATTTTCAGTTCATGTTACTAGCAAACAAGTTAATATTTAAGTTCTTCTCTGCTGTTCTAATGAAAAAATTTCAGTTAAATCTTTGCAATTCCAAAACCCCTAATAAGCGAATATAGCTATTGTAGAGGAACATATCTTGAGAAACTTTATTTTTCGCATTACCGATAACACAAGCTGTTTAATTTCGGAATCTAAAATATCCGGAACCATACGACATTAAATTTTAATAAGTGCAGTTTGGAACTTCGAAAGACCGGAGCAATTTTTAATTGCCACTACTCAAGAATATTTGCGTAATTGTGCTATCAGGATAGCGCCAAATAACTTCATAGTTAAGATGCATCTATGTGAATACAACTGTACTATTTACAATAAGAGCTGGTAGGGGTGAGAAGAGGTGCTTTGGGATAGAGAGAAATTGTTGCTTGTTTTTGTATGTATATCGGCATTTTTAGCTTCTTAACGACGAAAGCCTGCAAGGATTACAGGCAAATCCTCGAGTTGGCAATAAACTGCATTCAATTATTGCTAAACACATGCCACATGTGGCAGACACCCTCAGCCGAAAAGTGCCAAACCGCTAGCACACACCACTTGCTGCAACCGACGATGCCAATATGCTGTGTGGGTAGGCAGTGTGTGGGTGTGCCTGTGTGGCATGGGATTACAGCTGCAATTGGCGCACATTCACACACACAATCATGCACACCCACACAGCGACAGACGTGCCTTTGGCAAGCATATGCATTTGGCATTATCTTAGGCGGCCGCAAAACAATGTCATTGCGCCCGACAGCGGCAAATCGAAAACGTTTAGACATGTCTCCGAGGAACTTTGCTGCTGCCGCCGTCTTCAGAGGCACACACGCCAACGCATGCAGTAAGCAGGCTTACACACCCACATGCAAACACACACAAACACACGAGTGCATAAGCTGCATGGCGGCTTGGCGCCAAATGTTTGATTAACTACAAAACGGGAAATAGCAAGCGGAAGCGGAAATGTTGGCATACGCTCGCTTCGTTCCACTGCATTCCTCTGCTCTGCTCTGCCTCTCTGAATCCCTTGCTTTGTTCTAATTTAAATTTGCAACTAGAAGACTTTCAAATGTCAATTAAGCGTAAATCCTTAATATTTCATGCAGTTACAAATAGTTTTTGGCATTTACAAAGCGTCCTTCAGCGCTGAACCGAGCCAAGCTGAAGTTGAGTCGAAGTTGAGTTCAGTTTATGCCACTCGGAATGCAATTACGACAGCGAATAGAGGCAGCAAACAATAGGGCGCAGCGGAAGTTTGGCAATTGTTCCAATACTGCGCTAGTTTTGTCCGACAAGAAAAACTCTTTCAAGGGGGCGTCCATATAGAGTTATTGATATGCCCAAAATAAAAATGCTGAACTACAACTGATCATCAAAACTATTTTTTTAATTTATTTGGCATAGCAATTAATGGAAATGCAATTGTACTCGTTACTTTTCAAAGCACTGCTATGTACCATTAATAATATGTACGGTATAAAACGTTCAACCAAAGAGTATGTAAATATAAAAGTGCGCATTTCATAAAAAATTTTGGCTGCAAAAATTTTGCACCGCGGGTCTAGATCCTGACCCGCCGTTCACTCAAGTTTTGAGCTTTTTACTCTCGGTCACTTACATATATTAACATACTATTTGGTTTAACGTTTCCATCTTGTAAATAAGGTGAGTTAACTTGTAATATATTGTGGAGCACATGTTGTTCGGAAAGATCCCTTAAATCAAAATACAAAAAAGGCACAAAATTAAATCAATAAATTAATAGAATTGGGAAATAATTTGTTCAACAAAACAAAAATTAAAACCTTTTGAGGTTATAAATTATCAGGTGCCAGGTACCATTTTTAGGAATAAGACGATTTACTAGTATGGCATGGTCTTGAGATATCTGTTTGTCGTTGAAGACACCAGTGGCGAATGTTTTCACTATGATTTTGGACATTAGGATTTTTACATTAAACTGTTTCTGTCACCAAATCCGAATAATTTTCTTAACCCTGCCACAGCAGCGAATGCTTTTGGGGAACAATCAGGCAATCGCGATGGAAAGATTCGAAGAAAAATAAGTGCTAACTCTTATTTTGTAGGGCTGTCTGTTTTTTCAAAATTTCTGAGACCCTTTCCTTCTTTGTACCGTATATTATGTCAAAGAGCAGCCACTGTGCGACGAATTCCGCAAGCAAGCATCTCCTTAGCGCAGATCTTAAATGTGTGTGCCTTTTAGGAAGAATAGGCGAATAATGTCAGGCAGTAAGGAAGCCATTAAAATGCTTAACGACCACATCAAAAGGCTTATTCAATTAACTTGTGCCATTCTGTTGTAAGGTTTTCAGACCGGCAGGCAGGTAGAAGAATCCTTTGCAATCAATGCAACTCTGCGTGCAAGCAAATGACGCAATTAATCGCCTGGCTGGAGGCCGGAAGCTCTAAAAGTCGCACTAAACTACAAACGGCGAAATTCTAAAAAGCTTAAATAGGGCGGATTCCAGAGGAGAAGTACGGCAACCCCTTGTATGAAGTCGACCTGAAGTTGCGCTTCTGAAGTGCATGACAGGCGCAAGGGGATGTCGTGTAGGGGCAGTGCGTTCTGCTGATCTTTGACAAAATCAATTGTCCATTGTTGCGCTTCGTTGCAGCACAATTTAATATCATTACAAGCGGTTAATTTGCAGCAGCATGAGCGCGCTGCAATCGAAGTAGCGACAGTGACAAGAGCCACTGTCGCTGCTGCTGTTCTTAGTTCTGCTCTGCACTGCTGTTTCGAGCTAATGAAGCTGTGCTGTTGACCTCCAACACACTCTTACAAAATTTGTAATATTTTCGATATACACACACACTCACAGCAAAGTGACACTCTTGTTACCAGCAACGTCACAGTCATCGAAACCGATTGCTGCGACCAACCACGGTAGCAGTAGCTGACCTCACTGCTTTAGTAACTTATGCACATACACTTAGCACAAAGTGTTGCTAATGTAGTGACAGCTACTTATATTAGGTTTTAATCAAATCGAAATTTGTCGATTAAAAAAAATGTTCTCCAACAGAAAGCATCATACAAATGAAATTGCTCTAAAAAGTATTGCAAAACAAGCATTTAAAAATATAAAAAATTCACAAACAACAACATTGAATCATTACAGTTGAAGGTTATATAAAGATACCAGTAGTAAAGTGCCGCCCAAGATGTCGAGGCTCTTTTCTTGATGACGAAATATAACTTGTATTGTCTTTTTCCACCAGCAGCTCCATATTTGCTGACTTGCATTTCTTAACGGGGCAGCCTGTACAATCATAGTACAGGAGATACCGAACTCAGACATGGAGGCGTATAGGTGATGACGTATAGGAATATCAATGCTGGTTTTCGTGGATCTTTCCCCGGACTTGGCCAATGTCAATATCTGGTAGATTGTCGATGGTGTAGAGCTGGTAAGCCTGAAGTACCACTGACAAGGCTCAATCTGGTTGTTGGAAAAGCGCTTATGTACATTTTTGATAAATTTCACCGGACATTGCCTTATATGCAGTGGCCAGGAGACTGATACCATGGTAGCTGGCGTAGATCGGGCGAAACTAATTTTGTGAAGAGCAGGGAGAACTCTAGGCTTCAAATCATCATACATATGCTCTACTCATGGTAACTGCCTTCGAGCTAGCTACTGACCCGCTGCATAGCTTGTTGAGATAACCGTTGTCATAGATTGGGACTAACGGGCTGTCTTCTCTAGAGGAGGAATTGTTCCCGCTAACTCCTGAAAGTGGTCTGAAGAAGATATCCAAATCTCAGAGTACCTACGTATTTATTGCCAGATTTTCGTTTTCGCCCTAAAACTAAAACTTCAACTCACCAACAACTCTGTTCTAGCGAGAGTCACAATTTATTTTGATCTGTATTTCCTTATTAATAAATGTGGGACCAGATTACCGAAGTACATTCAAAATCATCATCATTTACGACAAAAACGGACGAACATTACAGTCGAAATTAGGAAATTTAAACGCACACACTTGGCAAAAATAGTTAAATACGATGTCGAAAATATTCGACTTGTTAATTAAAATTTGGTATTAATAAGGTGAACGAACGAATGAAGTGAATAAAAAACAGTAAAGACGACTCGTAGATACATATGTATACGTTCGTATTTTGTCCTCATATAATAATTTAAAATGAAATGGCAATCAATTGTGAGTCTAACATCAGAATACCTTTATAATTTTTACATTCTAAAAACTCACAAAAAAATTCGAATTAGAGAAAACTTCATTATTTCGAAGATTGCTACAGGAAAGTTTCACTGTACGATTTCACATTAAATTGTAAATAGATGTCCTTAAGAACTTTCAGAATAGCACATAATTTTATTTACTATCTGAAATACACCAAATTCCTTTTTTGTAAATACATTGTGTGCCGCATTGTAGCATTACAATAGTTTCGCTCTGTGTATTTTGTCATTACGCCATTTGAACACGATATTACGTGCTAGGGCCATGCCCTCGTCTTTCCTGTCGTTGCTGGTTGCTGCAAGGTGCCGGCGGCAAAAGAGTGAGCACAACCTGAACTTTCAATAATTACAAATTCTTGGACTATTTTTAAATTCTATTGCACGCCTTCCAGCTCCAAGAACGCTGCTCTTTTTTTGGTCCTTGCTCCTGTTAAGTTCACTGTTACTGTGTTTCCCTCTCCTCTGCTCTTTGACTTGAGCGCGCCCTGCGGATGGCTTGAATATTCCCAGCAGGATTTCCAATTAGTGCTAAACTTTGTGGAAAGTAATCGAATTTCACTTGAGCACTACTGCCGCCACGGATACATGTATGCACCTATACATGGCCAGCACAGCGTTGATGTGCATGTGTGCGTATGTGTGTCGCAGAAATCACTTAATATTGAAAACCGAAGCAACTGAAGTGTAGCGCACCTATGAACCGGCGCCGAGCAGCGCAGAGGCGTGCGGTGGGTGCGGGATCGCATAGCATGGCGCATTGCAGGAACAGCAATAAAAACAACAACAATTGAAAGCACATATAAAAGAACACGCTAAGTGTTGGCTTTCAGCGTGCCTTGTGTGTATGTGTGGCCGCTACAGGCGGATTTAGTTTCGCTTTAATTTGTGCATATCCTATTTGAACCCACAATTCATATACATACATATGTATGTATGTACCTACATATATATAGAGCAGGTACGTCAATGCCGGAATTTCTTGCCTGAAAAATTACAACCGCGCCATTTTACGGGATAACAAAATACATATTTTATAGTTGAAAGAAAGCATAAACTTCATAAAAATGCCAATGGAAAAAAGAATAAAAACATTTTTAAATAGAATAAGAAATTAATTTTCTCGCCATAAAAATATTCAATAAACAATGTTTCGGTAATCAAAAGAAACTGCATGCGTCTCGGACTATAAGTTTGAAAAAAGTTGCGATATCCCGGGATTAACATCTCTAGTACACAAGGCAGTGCATGTGTAGGAGTGGAGTTTTTTTTTTGATAGGAATCGCAGTCGTGTTGTTGGTTGCTGTTGTTGATGCGGCGCTTTTTCATTTTTATTTTGCTAGATTTTTCATGAGGTCAAATTAAATTCACCTGAAATTTCCACACACACTGGCACACATGCTGGCACACCTGCATATGCACACACACGTATGTAGTACAATATAAGTATATTTGTGGTGGTACATGGGACTGGTGGAAAGTTGCAGCATGGCCGCCTTCTTGTAGGGTATTTTTATCTAGTTACTCAATTACTTACAACATGCCTCAGCAAGCAGGATGGCGATTTCATGCTTTGCAGTAATGATACGATACTTTCAACTTTGACATTTATCATAAAGTGGGGTACATTTAATTTATTTATAAGTCTATGGTTGACAGTAAACCTTACAGACTAGATATAAAATAAGTAAAACTTGTAAAGATAAATTATTATCTAGGAAAGGAAAGATAATACAGCAGATTTAAATTCATTTCTAGACATTGAAAAATCAATATTAAATCTGATATCATTCGATTGACCTTTCTAAAACGAAAAATTCGTATACCAATTTTTATTCTGATGTCTCAAGGCAAAAACTCACTCCATCCAAAGCACATTCTTTAATAAAATTTTAAACATTATTTGAAAATAATATTATATAAAAAAAAACTTTTTAAAAATAAGCTTTAATGTACTAAAAAGCAGAAAATAAATTGTTTCGAAGTCACCAGTATCTTACTATCAATAAAAGCTTGGGGCGCTCATGTGTTCAATATTTGTCAACCAGTTACCACAATATTTTATTTAAATAATTTTTTGCAAATAGATTCTAGTAATGAAAGATAGTTGTTAATATGGATATTGAGCGCACAAGCTTTTATTAATAGTAAGATACAGGTGACTTGGAAACAATTTATTTTCTACTTTTTAGAACATTAAATAAATTAAAGCTTATTTTTAAAAAGTTTTTTTTTTATATAATTTTATTTTCTACTTTTTAGTCTTCCATAAATTCAATTTTAGAGCTCTGACATCTTTCGCAAAAAGAATTTAAAACTTGCAGAGCAGTACACAATATTTAGGGTATTAACAGTGTTTCCTATCGTCATATGTCATATCCTCAATTTAACAAATAATACGGCTGTGATCGACCCTACTATTCGTGGCATATTTGTGGCGCGATGAGTTGTTGTTGTTTTGCTTGCAAGGCGCGGCGAGTAAGTTCCTATCGTTTTTCATTGATGTATGGTGTACCTATAATTATAAACTGAAGCCCAAGTGTGTTGTTGCTTGAAAAGTGCCACGCCCCTTATCCTACGCCCATAAAATTTTACCAGTGGGACGACACATCCAAGAGGCGACTGCATACGAAATTTCAATGCTGCACGACTTTTGGTTCCAAAGCTAATCGAGATCAAAAATTTTGTTTGTATGGGGGGTGCCACGCCCCCTTATCCAGTGCCCGTCTTATTTTCTCAGTAGAAGGATATGGATATGCAGTAAGTTCCTGCCGAGTTTCATTGATGTGTGATGTGTAGTTCTAAAGTTATACACAAATCTGGAGTTGATAAAAAAGTGCCACGCCCCTTATCCTACGCCCATAGAATTTATTGATTCATGTATTGGGCTCGTGTTTAGGCATGTATGCAAAGTTTCAGATCTCTAAGTAGTCGGGAAGTGGGTGAAAAATTGTTTACTAGATTTGACGACCCACACACATACCGGATGTGAAGTTAATATAAAGCTTATAAAATAGGGAAAGAACAAGAATAGAAGCCAAATTAAAGTAAAGTATCGCTGCTGCATACAAAAGCGCACATTGTCAGCGCACAAAAGCGTAGAACGTTCACACACACACACACACACACAAGAATATAAATGCATGTACACACACACCTACATGCATATGCTGCTGTGTGTGTGTTTGAGGTGAAAATGGCGCCACTTGTCGCCGCCTGCCCGCGCACTAGCTGCATTGTTTTGCCGCATTGCCCCGCCGAATCGCCCTTCGCTGCCCGACCACGCCAGCTTGCGAATCGCATGCATTTTTAACGGTACTCTTTCTCCATAGCTCGATTGCTATAGAATATATTTCGAACAGTTTAGTAGATTTTTAATTGAAAACGATACGTAATTGCTTTGCTGCTAAGCACGTGGATATTTCGTTGTTGTTGTTGGCACTTGCACTGGGCAATGGCAGTGGCAGCGGCAATGGCAGCATGAGAAAATTCGCATGCCACAGCTGCAACAAAAGCAGCAAATGCAGTGCACGCTGCACCCGAGACCGTGTTTGAGTCTGAACTCGTGCCGTGCGGAAGTGGCACAGCGGGGTGGCGGAAGTGGCCGGTGGAAGGAAGTGGCAGTAAGTTTTGTCGAAACTGATTTCCTAAATTTGTTTGTGGGAGAAATAAAATTGCAGCAAGTCAATTTAATTTCTTTGCAATTTTACTTTGTGGTTAGCACACATACATACACCTGACACACACACACACACACACGCGCGCAGGCAGTTGGCTTTGATTCATGTGTTGGCCAAGTGTAATGCATTTAGTAATATCAATTTTTTTATGCTCAGAACTTTGCACATGCACTTTCCAGCTGGGGGCCAATTTGCATTTTAAATATTGACGGCCGCAGTCGCCTCCTTAGCTATTGAGGTAGCGGTAGGAGCAGCAGCAAAGTTTTATGAAATAATGTTGCCGCGGCAAGCGAACGTGTTGCAGCAAATTACAGGTCAATACGCCAATAATTTCCAATTACCCACCCCCAAACCCTTACAAACACACATACACACAACCTCATGCCAGGTCAAGCCGCGCTGCCGCCGCTGCTACACCAAAGCCAATTAATTAGTAAGCGTAATCAAAATTAATGACTAATAAAACGCCGCGCTTTCGTGCAGCAGCAGCAGCAGCAAAACAATTGCACACGCTTGCCTCTGTATGTGTGCCTGACTGAGTGTGTGTGTGGGCAGATTGCTGTTTCGGAAGGGGTTGCAAGTGCGGCGAGTGAGTTAATTAAGTTACCTTTCTTGCTTTCGTTTCACTACTTTTTGTGTGTTAACAGCCAAGTTTGTGCTGCAATGGCCACCCCTTTTCTACTCACTTTTACAAAATTACTTTATTCAAGTATGTATTTTTCTGTGTTGCTGCTCGACGTTGATTGCATTAAACTGAGGCTTATTTAGTACGTCCATTCTAGTTGGAAGCAAGGGGAAGGATCTTCACTTGGAACATGTAGACACATTACAAATTTAGGACATGGTATTGTGGTGTTGGACGTGAGATCAGAGGTTGCAATGAAACGAACTTTTAACGTTATAATAGAAGATTTAGTTTAAGTTTATTGAAATTAGATTTGCCGCTTTTAGGCTTAGCTCACGTCCGTTCTGCAATCTTGTCCGATGTTCACTGTCGTTTCTGTCGTTGGTCGCGTTCGTTGTCCGTGTTACCCTTTTGTATATTTCCCACAGTCGTATTTAGTATGTACGTCCGCTACGGGTTGTCCTTCCCACAGTATTAACCAGTTTTGAAAAAGTTCAAATTTCGCATTAATCGAAAATTTTTTACACGATTTTAGTTCGTAATTCGTGATTTGTAATTTTGAAAATAATACTTTTTTTCGGGAACCCGCAAAATGTTCCCCTTTTAGCTTTTATGGTTTCTTAGAGGAATTTATTGTTTATTTACAGCTAAAAATTGTGCATTAATTCAAACATTTTTAGTCTTTTTGAAAAGGAAACTATAGAAAACAGGTCTCCAATAAAGGCGCGTCAATGTTGGCAGGAATATTAGCGGCCATGTTTTTTCACGGCGTTATTAATATGGAAATTTACAAAATTGAGTTGCACATCAAAATTATAACATTGTTATTCCATTTCATCGACCCACCCTTATTGGAAAACCCTTTATTTGAAGTATTGAAAGATATCTTGCTTTGTGTAAAAACATTCAAAATGCATGTAAGATTTCTTTTTTGCAGAGTTTATCGAATTTTAAAGCAACTAAGTTAAAGTAGTCATTTTGATATAGCATAACATTTTAACTCGACAAAATGAAAGGACAAAAAGCAAGATATCATATATATTTGAGAAGAAATGAAAACGAAAATGGAAACACATAAAAATATGGTATGGCTTTAGATGCAATAAAGTAAACACTTTCTGCTTCGTGACTGCATTTTGAGATAGCCGCTTCACTCAATGAGCTATCAAGCCATAAAAAATATAAACTTCTACTTAATTTAATACGCCCGATATACAAAAGTGTAGTGTAATACTAGCTTACGCGTATCTTTTACGCTTTAAATTCAAAAATTAATTTGTCTGAGAGTGCCTTCAAGAAACCGCGCTAAGCAAGTTCTAAACTGAGTCAGTGATGGCATTTATAAGATTTGTACTGATCCTTTTTATGTCGGCGTTGCCAATACATAACTCACATTTGCACATATTTTATTAAATGCGAAAATCTGTAGCGTTAGTGCCAGTTACTTAGCGCAAAACACTTTTAAATTTTTGATAAATTTTGGCTTCAGAACGCAGTCAAATCAGATGAAATTCTGTAATGATTGATGGAATTCAATAAAGTAATCCAAATCGATACTCAAACAGCAGGCGCACACACACAACTTCATATACATACGCAATCGTATGTGCACACATACATACATAATTGAAGCATATTTGAGCAAACAGAATGCAGGGCGTAGCAGAAACCAAATTATTTAGGATCCATTTCCCGTTAATGGATGATTGATGAAAGGAGAGCAAATATTGACAAGAGTAAAACTTCAATGGGGAAAAGCACTTATTTAGCGACACGAGCACAAATGCTGCCACTGCGACTCCGGCAGTTGTTGTTGTTGTTGTTATTATTGTTGTAGCTGCTGCTAGTGAAATTCAGCAGATAAAAATACAATTATTCTGAGGAGTTATTAATGAAGTGTAACATGGGAGAGGAGCACTTAAAAGTTCAACAGCGCTCGATAATTGCCAATGTTTCTGGATTTTGATTTGACTTGATTCGATTTGATTCTCCAAGGAAGGAATGCACGAGGGAATGCTGAAACGAGGCGCAATAGACTTGCCACATACATATGCTTGTTTATTTATGCACATAACTTTGTTTACAAGGCAAGAGCTTGTCTACGGTGCATATGAGTAACACACACACACACACACACACACACATGTACATTTACTTAGGCAGAGGGTATTTCCGCCTGCTGCTACAACGCAAGCTCATAAATCAAAAAGCCCCACTTATGCGTCTGCTACGGTTGGCTGTCGTTCACTGGAGGCGCTGCTCCAGTGTCGCCCCTCTTCCCTTGCAGCCGAGTGTCGAATTTCTTATTGTTAGCGCTTTTTTGGAGTCATTGCATTTCTCCGCGCAGTTCCTTTTGTGGTTGTTTTATCCATCTGCCGCTCTGCTATTTATGACGTCCATGTTTTGCCTGCCATCGCAGCTTCCTTTTGGCCATTTTCTCTGCTTCCACATTCTGTTCATTTTCAGCTGCTTTTCATTTTCGGGGCAAGCATGCAAAAATGATAATAAGCTGCTGTTGCTCTCCATGCTGGTATCCTAATGCATGTGACCCTGCACGACAGCGACACACTGACAGTCGCATTGGCTTTGTGTGCGTGTCACTACTTCGTTGGCCTATCTGACTTTTCAATCAGTAGTTAGCTTGACTCCATAAAAGCTGGAATGCAGCAAGGATTCCTGCCACCCCGTCAGCGTCCCGTCTCTCTACCCATTGGCATGTTCAAGTAGTTCGGGTCGGTTGACGGTTTTTTGTGCTTTGTCCGAAGCAACTATTTATGTGAATGCTGTCAAGTGCGTTTGGAATATTAGCTTTTTGGTTTGAGCTTCAGCACGGCTGCTCGAGTATGCTTTCAATATGCCCTTTTGTTTTGCTATGAGTTGTGTGTATGTGTGTATGTATGTATGTGAAAGTGGATTTTAGAACAAATACGGATAAAGGCTGCACTGAGAGAACGTTGTCAAGGTTTTGTAGAAAATAGATTGGACAAGCTAAGTAGCTGTTTCCTTAACCCTCATTAGTCCACACAAGCGCGCCTTATACATACTTACAATGATTGTCTGTTACATGCTAATAAATTGAAGCAAAGCTGCGCAATATATTTTATAGCTATATACATATGTATTTTTTAATAATGGCATAATCAGAAATCGCAGATTTTCATCAAAAGAAGTGGTATAGGCATTTTCGAAGATAATCGAAGTTTTTTTTCCAATAATGCCACTTTTTAACCACATCTTTGTCACAAAAGCAGTACTTCATTATTCTTATAAATGCCAAGCAAAAAATTTCCATAGAATGTTAATTCATCAGATCATCTTTTTACATTTATATCTTTCTCAGGTAATTACAGGAGCTTATATGTCACGTGAATGACAGCTACATAAGGACCCCTTTGTATATTTTTGGTTGCAAAAATACTATCTTGCGATCTCGCAATAGGAAACACTATCGCCCGGTTAATTTTCTCGCTTAGGAAGTCGCTTCTTTTACGAAATGGTAACACTTTGATTTCGCTTTTGGAATAAACATGACCAGATTTGAGAAGAGAAAATATTTTCTGCCTATAAATAAGCCAAATGTGCCACATTAAATTGCTTTTAAGTACTTCGAAACATTCATAAAGGGACGAATTTAATGCCAACCAACCATACTCTGGAAACCACATCGTGATGCTGTAGCTGTGGTGAATTCTCTCAGTGTGCAACCGCCAGATAATGCTGGCATTCTCTCCACAAGCGCATGTGCTGATAGCAATGATGACATTGTTGAGCAATTGCCTGTTGAAATACGGAAAGCATAGTCAGCAGACGAGGCGGGCAAGCGGACTGGCAGACTAACCGACCGGGATGCATGCCCAGCATTCCACTCTACAACTGTCATCATCGCCGGTGCCACGTAAGCTGCTCTAACAATGTTGGTAGCTTTGAAGCGCCATTAGCTATGGCTGCTGCTGCGCCCGCTCTGCTCCTGCTCCTCCCGCTGCGTCTGATGTTTGTTGTTGACTGCGGCGGTTGAGCACTGCAAATGACTGCCCGTCCAAGTGTTTTATAGTGTGTCATACTCCTGTGCCATCAGTACGCAGGCTCATCATTGTCAGCGCCATGATTTAAGTTTCGGTGTGTGTGTTTGTGTGTATAGAGTCAGTGGAGTCCACTATCTTTCTTCGTGTTCGTCGCTGCTGCTGGTGCTGATTTTAAAAGTTGACTTTCTCTATCTCTCTCTCTCTCTCTCTCTCTCTCTCTGTCTCTGTCTCGTCTTCGCCCGACGTGCGTTTAGTTGCTCGCTTTGTTTCTGCTTTTTGCATGCAAATTCTCTCTGGTGTGAAGATGTCCGGCGTAAATTTGCCTGCATATTCGCTTTGATTAATGCCCCGGCAAATATTGCCTGATAAAATATTATGGCCAAGTCAACTGGCTGACAAAAGCCGCTGCCAGCAGCACACCACCACACACAGGCTGCTTACGGTAGCCTCTGCTGTCATAACCTCAAGCACTTTCTCAGCGAACTTGTGACTAATCCTGGAATGGGTTTTTTTCTTCGCCGTTAGTAGTATATGTCAGTTGGAGAGAGTGGGAGGGTACGGAAAGAAGAGCAAGCAAAAAATAGTCGCGCATGAAATCCGCAACCACAAATTCTGCTGGCATGCCACGTGCAGCGCAGCGCATCAGCAACCATGTTTCATATGAGCGCTGGTTAGTGCTGCAGGGCAGGACATGCGTGCATGCAAGTACATACATATGTGTGCGAGTGTGTGCTACACGCTGCAGCTTCTTTTTGCGAGTGCGGCTGGGTGGGGAGTGGGCAGGCGAACGACTCGACGGTGTGGCAGGCCGCCTTGTCGAGTCGCTTCAACATGCATGCATGCCTGCAACTGTCATGCGGTTTCTTTGTGGATTGTGTGCATGCGCAAATGTGTGTGTGTGTTTGAGTGTGTGCGCTTCTATTTTACGTTGTTGTAGGTGCCTGCCACCTTCATTTCCCTAATAATTTTACGCTGCGGCTTACGTATTTGCGTAGTCCTCGTAAATAGCTTTCAACGCGTGGTTTAGTTTATGCTGTAAATGAGTTGCGTTTAACGCAACGCTGCGCCACTCCCTGCTGTAGTTCTGGTGGCTTCCACACTTGTTGGGTTTTTACTACGCCAGTGCAGCGCTTTTTGCAGTTTCCTGCACGGCGGAAAGCAGTCGTGACAGGCAAGAAAGCAATCCTTTTTACGTCGTTTTCTTAGTATACCTGATTCAATCTAATCCAAGAGGCAAATGTGCCTTTTGTGCCCCACACACTTCCAGCAGCCTTGCGCTGAAAATTAAGCAGCGTTCAACCGAACCATCTATTTGAACCATATGCATTTTTTCGGGATTGAACTGCACCACTTTTGTACTTTTTTGACGCTTCGAATCGTTTAGAGAAAAAACACTGGACCTAACAATTGAACGAGAAATTTGTTTTTAAAAAGATGATATGGTTTGAATAAACATACGAATTTCCGCAAATAATAATACCAACAAATAAGTCGAAGGCGACGAGTTTTCGAAACGCTGCACACACAGAAACAGTTGTGGCGGACTTGTATTATCATTTGAGATTACTCTTTTGTTGATGTAATTCCTAATTAATGTTAGGTAAGGTAGTAGCTTTTGTTTATATTGTTACTACTATTTTGTATAACTTTGCGATTGGTGTTGTAGGAGCAACCCTGTAAAAGTAGAACACATTAAATTTTCGTTTTCGATATTCCTTTTTCTGCAATTGGATGTCGAGTCGACACGACGGAAATAAATCTATTCTGATCAATACAACCCCCAAACAGTAATAAGACTAAAATTTATAAAAACTGTTTGTTTAGAAATATATTCTTTTACTCTCGCAAATATTCCATCAAAATGCAAGTGGTGTGTGATAATTCACTGAAAATTCAACAACATTTGTTTAAAATCTGTTTTTATTTTTGCGAATAAAACAACTGATGAAAGATCTTAACTCGAAAGAAAAACACGAGCCAGCGCATGACAATTTTAGCAGCTAGTTCTATCTCTTGTTAGCGTACAAAGCAACAACAAACGAAGTTGCCAGATGGCAAAATGTTTTAAAGTTAATAGCCGGCAATGTTAACACACTAGATAACACGAAACTTTTAACACCCTAAATATTTAATACAATTTTACTTAGCTTATGTCTAGTGGGGCAAGTACTTCGCTGACCTGCCTTTGGACACTTTTGTATATGTGTGTTGTAACTGTGTGCAAGTTAGTTTCTTGTTTCGTTGTCGATTTCCAATTCCGCTTCATTAATCAATTACAAATTATGAAATGCTTTAATTGCAATTCGCACTATTTTTAATTACCAGCAACAACAATGGCAGCCGAAACAGCGGAACGATTACCAATTACAAGTGATGACGGATAATTGGACGTGCTCAATTCACAGTTGACAAGACTCGATTAATTTGAAAGTTGTCATATTACACGCAGGAGAATGCGAATAAATAAAAGTAGTCTGTGTTGTCTGATTTGTGAGAAAGATTCATTCAAGATGAATGTGGGAACTATGCCTTTCGGTAATTTTAGCAAATAATTAAATTAGTATAGAAATTTTTACAATTGACATATCAAGGTGGAATTGTAATTTTGTAGCATATGGCATTATTTTTCGAGAGGAAATATTTTATGGTTAAAAGCTTGCTAAGGGAAACTGTGTAAGAAAAATAAAAATGTAAAATTAATGACGTGCTATAAACATAATTTAGACACTGGAACTATTCGCCAGTATCGTCGGCACTGGCAGCGCTGGTCACTGCTCTAAAAACGCCTGCGTGAAGTGTGTTCGTGTTGGTGACAGTGGCACACAGTGTGTCACATTTATAGCAAGCGTGGTCAAGGAAATACTTGGTGTGAAATTGAACAAAATGATGGTAAGGACAAGCCTACCGCCCTCATAATGTGAAATTTGTAATATAAAAATTTCGTAAGGCCGCGTTATAACAATACTGAATAAGTATACAAACTTTCTACCTTACTACTTCTAAATGGCAAATAAATTCTTTTTACCATTTCTTATACAAACGAACAAAATGTGTAATCCAGCGAAATTTTGTATGCGCTAATGTCAGATCTCTTTTTTAAGAAGAAGTAGGTTGCGGCAAGCCTTTAACATTTCTTCTTACATCGAAACTTCCAAGATCTGAAAAAATCTCAAAAATTTGCTTTGCAGATACTTTTTTAACAAGATAAATTCCGATATGTGTACATTTTTTTTTAAAAAGACACTAGTATAAGGATAAAAGCGTTCAATGAGAAAAATATTACGGTTTGAAGCTTCAATTTTAAAACTCGCATATAAACCGAACGAAGTGGAAAATTAAACAAATCATTTAAATTTATCTTAATTTTGGATACTGATTCTTTTTAGGCTTAAGGTCTTTTGATAATCAGAAACTTTAGTTTAGATTTTAATTATTTTTGTTATAGTCCGATATTTCGACATCCTTTGGATGTCTTCTTTAGGGGCAATATATATAATTAACTTAACACGAAAACTGATATAACATTTAAATGAAATTTTTTTACAAAACTAACTAAAGGAGAAGTCAATGTTGCTGCGTCCTTGTCTGGCTTCTTCGATTTCTCTTAATTTTTATTTTGTCTGTCGATTGACTTAAAAGCTTTGTTCAGAAGTTTTCTTACATTTTTTCGTTTTTAGCCTAAAGTAACACACTGTGCCGCCTCGCTCAGTGCCGTAATTATGCAGCAAATTGCGCGCGCGGGTCATCAATCATAGACGGCAGAAGCAGTGCAGGAAGAGCGGGGGCCACTCTATCCGCGTCAGCGTCTAAGCAGCAGCGGCAGCGGCAGCGATGGGGGCGTGTCAGTCATAAAAAGCGGAATTTCACACATTCAAGTGGAAAGAAAAGGGTTCTCCACACTTACTCGCAGTTTGGAGTGCCTGCGACTGCGACGTGCGCCTGAGTGAGTGAGTGACTGAACGCCGCACCAAGATGAGATGAAATTAAAAATAAAACTGTCGTAATTCAGTAATGACAGCCGTCGGCGTAAAATTTAAATACAGTTCATCAACTCGCGTTTGTGTGGCGCATCTATCATAAAGAAGCAGCGCTGCTGTAGCCAGGGCGGCATCCAGACCATCGAGGAGTGGGTAAGGGCTTCTGTGGCAGTCAGTTCAGTAGCTTGTGCCTCTGCTAGTTGCCACTGCCAGTGTCGCTTTGTCGTGTGCCCTGGCGCAATTCATTTGGTAGGCAATTAGTTTATTAGTTTCTATTTTAAGTCGCATTTTAACGACGCCTTTTTTTGATGATTGCTTCTTCGCGCTTTGCCCATTTGCCTTGGCCCACGCATGCCACCGCTCTACGCTGCCTTGCATTGATGGTGTGCTTATAGTGTTTGGGGGTGTGTCGCGCGTCTTTTATGTCCACCTTCTTACAGTGGGACATGCCTTGAATTATGACGCCCATATGTTCACCGTGGTTTGCTTGGTTCTTTCCTCTGCATTGAAGCAAGTAGTCTGTGACTTTGCTTTGAAAGTACTGTTGTAAAAATCTTTGGAATTCTCCTTTTTGATTGCACGTAATTTTAATTGGGCGATGCTTCCGCTACATCAGCAATTTTGAAAGTTGATGCACTCATCCGCCCTAAACATTAAAACTTGCATGTCTATATAAGATGTTTGATAAAAAAGCACGCGGCACATTGTCATTATGTTTTGCAATATTTTGATTAAATAATAATATTTTTTGTATTCTTAATTCCAACAAATTCTTCTTGCTCAATGTATGACTATTTTTAAATCAGAAAAATGCATCGGAAAATAAAACTGTTTAAAACTATTTAGAAAATTTAAGTTAAGTATTTATTGATCCTGAAAATCGTTTGCTGAACCAGAGATCTACCACTTGGAAATCAGGATGTTAAAAAAACTGTCTACGAAGTAAATCAATCTTGCATCATGTACTACTGTCACTTATTTATAGATTCTATGAGCGATTGTGTAGTTATATTGCATCTATTTCAAAACCATTTATAAGATTGCAGTGAAAATATCGCTCAGCATATCAAACAAACGAAATGATTTTATCTTTCTTGAATAAACAAACGATAATGAGATCGTATATCAACGCTGATCGCTAATCAGTCTTTGTAGGCTAATAAGGATGCCGAGTCAATATAAATACCATTTTATGTTTTCAAGCTTATTGTCATTTAATCAAGAGCAGTTAAGCAACAACTTTTGCGAATAAACATGTTCCTTGTTAGTAAAAGTAAAAAACAAAAAATCATTTGATTTTTCACCATTCAAAAAAGTTTGTGTCTTTTATATTATTTAAATATCAACTGAATAATATATATTTTTTTCTTTATTTAGTATGATTCTGAAATAACTGATTGAGACATTCCTGAACGTTCAAGTCATTATGATCAATAGTTCCTTTTTGATAATACATACCTGAAAAATAAAAAATTGCTGACTGAATTCCACAAAAGTTGACAGATTCCAAGTGCTTCTTGCTTCATTCTGTAGACTTGCGAGTAGCATATTCAACTAAATACTTAAATGTCCATGGAACTATGAGCAGATAGCCTTTCGAGTTAGAACTGTGCTCGCTCTGAACACTGCTAGCTTAAACTGTTGCTTTAAAATATGTTACAATATCAAATTGCGTGATTATTTCGAGCGGCCGAGAGAAATATTTTAATTAATTTAATTTTGTAACAATTAAAGTTGTGCAGATATTTCCATGGCAACAGATTGCGGTTAACCGTAGAGCTTAAATTGAAGTAAACATGTACACAGCAAGACACAGACTCACTCAGCGCCCATGCTTATACAACCACAAATGCGTCGTATATAAGTGTGCCTGTGTGTGTTAGTGTGGACACAGGCACCCACGCACAATACATGTAAGCGCACTCATTAAAACATGCACATACACGTGCAAAGCTCTGTCGAAACCACACTTTCGAGTTGGGCGCATACATACACGAGTGTGTGTGTACTGAGTGTGTGTTCTTTGTGCCTGCTTACTTGCTTCTGTATGTGTGTGGATGATGCTACCACAATTTGCAACTTGCTACTATGACACCGAGCAAATTAGTGTCTTCTACCTCTGCAACACTTTGTCTAATTCTTCTTCTCTCCCCCGCCAAGGTACATTGCCAGTCTACGGCACATTGTAGGGTGCACCTGCACCCACCGTTGGCTTGAGGCTGGCAACATCAATATTTAAACGAAAAGCCACAGCGTTAATGAGGTCAAAGTTTGCGGCGAAACGACGATCAGCTTGGCGTTTTTGTCAGAACGAGAAACCTCGTCAGGTCTCCCCTTGCCGGCGGGTGCCTACACAAAACTGGGCTCATGCCCATTAGCGTCTTGTACTGGTGGTTCTGAGGAACTCCACAAATCGTGCCAATCCGTGCTTGCGGTTTTTTCAGAATTCTCCACATAGTAAGTCGAATACACTCATGTAGGCATACTTATTATGAACATATACACACACATGCCGGCTGCAGATCCTTTGTACAAATACACACATTAATATATTTATGTGGTGTACATAGTGTGACTTAAGGTGCGAATGGATGCCAATACAGGTGAAGCGCATAAAATGGTTTGAAAGATGTTTTGGAACATTTAATTGTCAACTTTCCAGTTTAAGCAAAAAAAAAAAAACCAACAGCACCATTCTGATTCGTCAAATTTTGGACACTTACTAAACTTACCTTGGTTGGACCTTGGTACCAACCAACCAAACTGACCTTACCTTCGACACCGTACAAAGTGTGCTAACTCTCATGAAAGAGATTTCCGAGTACTCCGAAGCAGCTATATTTTGTTCTTCTTTCCTTGATTGGTCAATAACAAACCTTTGCTGGGTTACGACCTGACGCAGGGCTACTCTCTAGGCGCCTCTGCTTCGCGCACGCCTTCTCGAGTAGTTATGTTTTTCATATTTATTTTTCGTTCTTACTGCTTTATTCCTCTTCTCACAGATCTGTCTATATGTATGTACGTGCACCCATCCCACTGCGCCCTCATAATTTCAGTGAATTCTCATTTGATATAATTAAAGTCTTTGTTTACACAAACAACACAAATGCAAAACAGACGGCACCTAAAGGAAACCCAAATTTTCTGCGTCTTTTCCTGCGACTGCTTTGAAAAGTCCTCCCTGCCCTCTCGAGCATCATATGATGTGCGAATGTTTGTTTGTTTGTTCGCACTTAATTCGTAAATTGTCTGTTCTCTTCACCAACACAAGAAAAGTGGCGTACTGCGTGTGTGAGTGCGCGTCCAAGTGCTATTTAAATTGTTTGTGTGTTGGTGTGGTGTTTCTGTGACGTAAGGCGTATATGTATGTAAGCAGTAGTTGGCATGTGTAAGTGTGTAAATATCACACCTGTCAAAGTTCTCGACTTGACGCTGCGACTCTTGCTTGCGGGCGTGTTTGTGCACATATATGTAAGTGTGTGCGTTCATGTGAAGTGGCCTAGCACTCATATAAGCATGGTGAAGCGTGAAACTGGACACTTGCCACTCGCTGTGGTAAATTCTAATTAGTCGGCAAGTCCACACCATAATTAGCTTTACTTATACACACACATACTCTGTACTTATATGGAAATGCTTATGTAATATTTATACACATACTTGAGAATACGAAAATGTACGGAATCATATGAAATATCTGCATCGATTTCTTGATTTCTTTACATTTAAATTATTCTGTTATTTCCAACTTCCTTTATCACTTTTGGGAGCACCACCCCTAACTTAAGCACTGGCTTTTGTTGTAGTTTTAAAGCTGTCTGAGAATATAATCTGATTCCAGTGATTTTGATAGAGTGCCAAAAAAGCATTTGAATATTTTGCAATTGTTTCTTTGCATAAATGGCATCGCGGTGGCTCGGTGGACAAGTGCTTGGTCGCTGACACGGGAGGTCTGAGTTAAAACCTCAGCCAGGGCCTTACAACATCTAATACAAAGAGAATTTGTTCTACTCAACCCGTTCGGGTTCGGTTATTCGTAGGTCCTACATGGGCTGTTACGTCAATCAATTATTATTATTATTTTTGCGGAAATATAAACTTATTCTAAAAGTAACAAATATCTCCAAATATCTTTAGTTTGATTTACTACAATTTTGATTCTGAAATATGTTCCATAATTAGATTAGGTAGAAATACATATACATACATATGTACATATGTTTGATATAAACTTATCAGTCATATTCCGCTTTCCCCTTCGAATGAGTGTAGAGAAAATAAAATATCATATAAGAATATTCAGAGGAAGCCGATTTGACCTTTCAATAAATTTCCGGATATCTTTCATATTTCTTTGGAAAAATGCATTGCGCCGTTAAGAGTACAAAAGTATAGCGCTTTCCTCTTCATTCTCCCCCTGGTATCCTTCTTCTAAAATTTATGACACAGCGGTCTCGGCGCTGCTGTGTTCCCCACTGTTGATCCCCAAATTATGCTCCAATTAATTTCACTCAACTGCTTAACGCAGCAGACACTCATCATTAGTGGCACATCGAAATGTGTTGTGTTGCATGCAACAAACGCTGCATGACGCGTTCGCTGCGTATATTTTAAAGATGTGTATGTGTGTCCTTAAGTTCTGCGACCGACAAAACTGTGCTCCGTTCTGGCTCATTGCACTGCGGTAGCTGGCGGGCGCATCAACCGCGTAAATGTTGGGGCAGGAATATTGGGGCGGCAGCATTGAACGATGTTGCTGGAACTGAAGCTGGCATGAAACGGCAATGAGGAGTAACTATTCATCATGTGCAATTAAGCGCAATTATGAGCAGCGAATGTGGCACAGTGCGCAAAATAATTTCATTTTTATGCCCTTTATCTAAGGTCATAGGTAATAAAAGCAACTATACTAATTAAAGCGCGGTGCTTAGTGCTTCTATACCATGTGGACGAAGAGTCTTGCCATCGAAGCACTAGAGTCGTTATAAAGATAGCTATTAGAAAACCGTGAAGTAATTTCATGCTGCTATAAGACCACTAAATTGAAGGAACGTGAATATGTAAATGGCTTTATTGGAGAATAATGATAAGCCCGCGAAACCGAGATTTTGACCTATCTTTAACTTCTATTTTCTCGTTAAACTTTAGCAAAAGTTAACGATGTCTACAAAATTATTCTTTAGCCGCATCTGAACTGGATTAAGAAGCTTGATTTACATGGAAAAGAATATTCTAGGAGAGTTTCTAATTCTTCGCTGGAGATGGCGCCGCGCAAAGAAAAAGTTTGGAAACAATTTCCTTTTCTTTATTCGATAATGCGAGTCTGCTGTGTTTCGAATCAGTGATCACTCGAATCAGAGACCGAGCACTTATCCACGGAGCCATTGCAGCGTCGTGATATCAAATCATAAAAAATTGCGCTCCTAACTCTTAATCTGTTCAAAAGTTATAGATAACAGAACAAATAGGGCTATGTTAAATTTTCAAATTGCTGGTTTAAATTAAGCAAACTTTTAATAAATTATTTTATTCTTATTCATTTGTACCCTTTAAATGTTAGCAAAAATATATGTCTTTCTATTCCTTTTCTTTTCATTTGTAGCTTTCACTAGAAAAAATTACAACAAAATGTTTTACTTTGTAATTGACTAAATAGAGATAATTCCAAAAATGTTAAATTCGTTTTTCGTCAAAGTGGCAATCCTACGTTTTGATGGCTGCTGTACACAACCTTGACACTCTTTCGCCCAGTTTCTGCAAGGACTTCTCAGTTGTAGTATTATTTATACACAGTTCTAGAGAGTTGCAGGGATCGCTTTGCCTTTTGGCAGAAGTTTTCTGAAATCTCGTTTGAGTTGCTCCCAAAACAATTCGATTGCGTTAAAATCAGATTATTGTGGGGGGGTGATCCAATGCTCCCTGCATTTTTTTTTCTTTTTCACTCTCATATAATTCATATAAAGTTCCGAAGTGTGTTTAAAGAAGTACTTGGGTTATATGTAAGGCCGTCAGCAATCAAATGAGAAAAAACACCAAGAGTAAAAAATGTATGTCTTCAACATCGGAAATTATTATTTGGCCGGCAGTGTATGGCAATATGGATTTCCCTTTGGTTAAACTGCTCTAGCTTGGCTGATAATAACTTAGATTGTGACTGTTCTTCCTAAAAACGTAGGCGCGCTTCAACTTCTGCATAAGTATCTAAAAATTACACAGTAAAATTCAGCTCAACGTTGTTACTAGAGTAATATTCTTTATGAGTAGACCGATTGCACTTTTTATTCTGGCTTATCATTATTAAAAAAAGAAAAACGGAAAACAATTAAATTTTGAAGCACTTTCACGATTTTCCTTAAAGTTTGCAATTTAATTAAGACATTTTCGGCCGCGCTGCAATCGTGCACCACTGCCAATTACGCGCATTTCCAATGAAGTGGCAGAGATGCGCAGCAGGTGTGGACAGCGGGAGCGATTACGACCATGATAGCAACAGCTGCCGCAGCCCATCTGAAAAGCTACATGGACATATCTGCTGAAAACATTTGCTCAAGCGTTGCAAGTACTGCCATTTGCAGGCGCACTTGCCACTGCACGCCTATCTTTTTGGCTGCTGTGGCACATGTGGCCATGCCGCAAAAAAGCCGCAAAAACGAGTGAGGCATGTCAGCTGTCATTGTGCCAGCGACAAAATGCGCCGCTGAGGCTGTCAAAAAGAAATTTGATGGGCGGTATGCAGGAAAAACAACAACAAATCAGCAGCAGCGAAATCGCACACATGTTGCACGCGACGGCAAGCAGGCTGCCAACTGCGGCACATAATTAACGCGCTTGCAACATGCGCCGATTGGCGCTTCTCCTTTCCTCCTGGCACTGGTCCCTACCAGTTTCAATCTGCCAAAACTGAAATAATTTCGCGCTCGCGCAATGCAAATATTGCTTTTGGGGCATGCAACCTTCCTTCTATCCATTCGCGCAACTAATTTCGAGTGTCAGCAGCAACGCCGCAACGCGTCATGTCAATTGTCACATTCACGCCTCGCTGCTGACACGTTGACACTTCGCCGAGCGGTCCAACACCAACACCGACAGCGACAGAGCCAGCGACAGCGACCGAGCCAGCGACAGCAGGGACAAATTGTCAACAGCGCCACAGGCGCGCGCCGAAAAGCGTCAAAAGCTGAAAGTGCCACAACCGCAGCGCTGCGGCAGTTGCAACAAGAGCGGGGGCGGCTCGCTCTCGCTTCCCTTTCAGCACTTCGCACGCCATCATACATCCACGCCTTAGCTGCTACCGCCAGCCGCTCGCATTTGCCGAATATCGAAATATTTGCTGAATTTTGCGAATATTCTGAAAAATGCATTTCAGCACGTTTGCCGTTTGTAGCGCTGCCCCACGCTGTGTTGCACGAGCTGCGCTACAACCCACGCAAGCGGCTGCGCGACTTGTGCCCTCAACGCATTGGTTATGGTTGTTGTTGCTGTCGCGCTGCAAACTTATTAGTCACGCATTAATTTGTAGAGGCCACTCAACGTAGGCGAAATGTGTCGAGCGTCGCCACTTGGCGCCAATGGCACCATGCCCAAAACAATCCAATGGCTGTAGCTGTTGTTGTTTTTGTTGACAGAAAGCATCACGTGTCATAAAATTTCCGGATTAATATGCATGATATTTTAGAGTAGCACCAAAATTGTCTATAAAGGATGTCACTGCTCCCAGCGATATGGAATTGTTTGAAGTTCATAGTTCAGTTCGGCATGTAAAAAACATGTAATATTTGCAAAAATATTTGGTCATGCATATTGGAACTTTATAAAATTTATTAAAAATATTCATTTTAAAATCGAAATATTACCAAAAGAAAACCTATTATGTTTATTAATTTAACTAAAAAATCAAACATTGCATTGACTTATGTAAGTTAAGGCACGTTGCAGACATGTTACATGCAACCACTTGTCAAGGGCATCTTTTCGTTCCAGAGACAGGTTGCATGTAAACAATTTCTGTAGAAATTTGTAAAAATTCGCGGCATCGGGTTGCCCGCCGCAATATTCAAATTCCCGCCTGCCAAACGTGCCAAACCGTGAGAGAGTAAGTTCTGCTGATTTGCCAAATTCTGGTCAGGCGAACGGGCTTGTGGGCTTCTTGCTTAGAATCAAACAGTCAGTCGAAAAGAGAGACCCAGCCTGCATAGCAGGAATAATTCCGTAGTTTGTAAAAACCGAAACTAATAAAACATTGCATAGTGTTAAACCGCCAACACCTTGTAAAATGTTTTATAAATGTTAATAACTAAGAAGTATAATAAAAGACATCATTAAAATCAATGACAAAAGAAACAATCTATAATTTATACTACGAGTATGCGTCAGAGAACACGTGGAATTGTTATTGGAATTGTCACCAATCTTTCATTGAACTTAAATTGAAAAAGGTAATTTATAATTTGTATACAAATTTTTGGAGAGGACTGAAGCCCGTAACTTAAATCGAAAAAAAAATTCACTTCCGAATTGCAGAACAGCTCAGATAAATCAACCGATTGCATTTCTGTTTGACATCGAACTGCAGAATAGCGCTACCTTTCCGACCCTTCGCTCAACATATTGAATAGAAGCTTTATCAAATCAGTTGAATTATATGTGAAAAGGCTAAAGGATATTCTGATGTACGAAAATAAGTTATAAGTCCTTTAATCGATGACATAAACTGCGGCCTGAAACATTGAATCTAGTTTGTGCGCCCCAATTGCAACGCCACTATTAAAAGTTTCAAAAGTGTCCTTAGTTCCAGGTTGTTATTATAGCTCATGGAATCCAATTTCAGAAAACGCTAAAAGTGAAAAGTAATCAAAACTTGAATATCTTGCGAAATGCATTCTTTCTAGTGCAAAATAGCAGCAATTTCCGCCATTAATTAGTTTCTGACTGCAAGCAACTGTAAGCGGCGCATGATAAAGATCAATACACACACACGGAGGCACATTTAAGCAGGCACATGCACACACTCAGATAGACACGGACACGGACACGCACACGTAACGAAAGTGCCTTCAACGTCTCTTTTGAAGCAATTAAAAGGAAGAAGTAAATACCAAAAATGCTCGGCAACAGCAAAATGAAAGTGTGCAAGTGTTAAAAATGTCAAACTGCACTGGCAAACACACACACTCACACATTCGCAATGTTATGCAATACGTATGAATGTAGAGCGTCAACCAGTGAACAATTTCATTTGCCAATTGGTGTTAATTTAGATGAGTAGGGGCATCTAGATTTCCCACAGATTTCGAAGGGCATATTGCGTCTATGCTACAAACCCGATTTAGTATTAGGAATCACCATATATATATACTCGGATTATTGCGTATATTCATATACAATTTTTGTAGCTTATATTGCACATAGATTTGCGCTGGAAACAGTCGATTCAGATATTATTTGGGTTTTGGGGAGAATTTTTTTCTCAAATGAAATTCGAACACCGGGTGTATCGGAGTATAGTTCGGAGCTGGGGTTTTAAATTTTACTTGCCAATAAATTTGCTGACAGATGGCACTATTTTTTGTGATTTTAAAATAAGTGGCCTACTTTTAAAAAACTTTAGACAGTCAACTGAAATGAATTAAAAGATATTCTAGGTATAATACTTACCAAAGGGAACAGAATTGAAACTGCACCCACACAGTTTTTTTGTTCACCTATTGCCCGCAGATAAATTGACCAGAGTTTTTCATTACATTACATATTATCTGTAATTTTATTCTAGAACATTTAAATTTACATTTTTCTCATACATATTTAACTATTTTGATGGAAAGAACCGATTGGAACCGCTGTCGGCACTCTCGTGTACACTACCGTAATGTTAAAGGTAGAACAATGGAACACTATTTATACAAGTTAATGCGAGAAAGCTAGGCCTAAAGGCTCAGTTAGTCCAGGCGTAAACGTTAAAATTAGCCTGTTTATTTGAAAACGTAAACGTATCGCAAAAGAAGGATTTTCTTTTTTGTTAGTGCAGCCTTTGCGTTTCTTTTCAGATCATTTTGGTTTTGAGGGGAAAATTTGCATACTTTTTAAAATGTATGATACAGAATTACCATAGTTTTTGGATATATTTTTTGTGTACTACTTTTATACACATTTATAAGGCACGGGTAAAGCAGGTTGTGTCAGCTGACATGAAAAGATACTTTACGTCTGCACTAACTGAGCCTTAAGCCTCGTTCGCGGGCTGTTGCGCTAAGTATTTTTTTTATTCATTTAAGAACGCGTACGATAGATATTAACCATACCTCCATATGAGGTCGTTTTTCAAAACTACCGACTATTCGAACTATTTGTCAATTGGTTCATTGGGCATCTGCATGAGTACCAATTTCACTGTTGATTCACAAAGAAAACTAATGCGCTGCTCTAATGCAATTTCAGCGCTTACAATTGCCAGCGTGTATCTCCAGAGTGCGCTAAAATTAATGTTGATACAGTGCATCCCCCGAAGCCGTAATAAGCCGTAGCAGCAAAACACACTGCCTCGCTGCCTTGCTGCCACTGCACCACATCTAATCGCCTTAAATGGTTCCATGCTGCCACATAAAAGTGAGCGGAGTGCACACGAACGAGTATTTTCAAAGTAGTTTAATTTCGCCGAAATGATGTTGTGCAATGCGATGCAGGAGTTTAGATAAGTAAATGCGGCGACTGTGGCAATGGAAGCGGATGTGAGCAACATGTCGCATGCAACAATTAATTTACGTGTGCTGTGCTCTGATTCGCCTTTTTATTCAGATCAAGCTTGCAATTAAATTGAGGATCTCATGTGTCTATAGCTTACCCCTTCAGCTCTCGCATTTTGGCTTTAATGTTTGGTTATAACAGAACTATGTCACATTTATCACATTCACTGCCGTAATTGCAACATAATTTCACGTCTGTTGCCGCTGCCGGGTTAAACGCCTGTCATGTCTGCAGAATTAAATTATAAAATTGAATTTAATTGCGCTGCCCCGAGGGCATATTGACGCTTTTGCGACGTAGACATTGCTCAAATACAGCAACGAGCATCAATTAAACACGTCAATCAATTTATTAATTTGTTGCAATGCTCCTCTCCTCTCTCTGCTGAAAAATCAACGGAGTTTCATAAAGTTTTTAAGTGACAGCAACATGTCATTTCTTGCACTTGCTACCAGTCCCGCGCACAACGATCATTCGCCTCTGGGGATTCAGCGGGCGGCACATTGATGGCAACCCTCTTTTGTGACCGTTGAAAGTACTGGTGTAGATGAAAATATCTATTGATAATATTAATTAACACAAAACGCTAATGGATTGATTCCCAGGCAAAGGGCATGGTGCACCAAGAGAGTCAAAATAAAACAATGCATAAAAATATAGGCTGAAGTATTCAAAGGAAAACAATATAAATATCGACATTTGACACTGTTATTATTTGTACATTCAAAACCTTTATCAGATGAATATGAGTTAGTAAATAAATAAAATAGTTGCAAATATCTTTTTCTATTAAAGTTGAAACTTAAATTTTGTGGCAAGAAATGGAAAATGTGAACTGTGTTATGAAAAAGAGAAGGAAGAAAACCTAAATAATTGATAAAGTGTAATACTCAAATCAACTGTAATACAATAAATCAGAACGCATATTTCGAAATACACTTCTCCGAACGAAGAGTGAATATCACTTGTGATATAATTCCCCTTTCTTGCACCACTAATATAACATTATATCTTACTTTCTTAGCTCTTATACAAAATTGCAACTCAGTTTTGAATAATCGATGCCTTTTCCCAGGAAAACATACTGAATCTGGTTATCTGTTTTAAGAATTCTTTTTACGCGAGTGGAAATCGTTTTAGAGGCACAGAACAGCAAATCAGGTCTCAACATTTTAGCGTATTTGTGTTGAATAAGTTGCTGCAGTTTAATTCATTTGGGCATATGTATCTAACACTCTAAAGAACAACTCATATCAGATTTAACCATATAATACAGCAGACTCATCTTCGCCTTGCACTATCTGCAAAGATACTATATAAACGATATAAGGATTGACTTTGAGAGGAAATGTTTATCTTTCCATTGAAAAATCAAATTTCAGTGTACTCAAATTCGGAATTGGCATTCGGCACTCTCTACTCGTGTTAGAATCAATTCTAAACCCTTTGTTCTACTTAGTGAAAATAGCTCACGGGAAATTGTTCTCAATTGAAATCCTTTAATATGTCCCTTTTTGTAATTAAATACGCCTAAGCTTCAAACTGTGAAAAATCACTCTCAATTGCATGTGACAAAAGTGTATTTTTCGTCACACACACACACACACACACACACACACACACACACACACACACACACACACACATGCATATACACATTCATACAAACGTATAAAAACTGTTTGCTGTGCGCTTGCAACCGCATTTAATGGAATTTGTCGAGACCTCATTGGAAATTCTTTTTGAAACTAATACTCGTACAAATGTTGACGTGGAAGCAATGCTCAGATACATATGGAATTTTTTGCCGCTGCGGTTGGGCGCAATGCTTTTTGGAATTCATTTTGTAGTTTGTGATATTGTTTGCAGTGTTGTTGTTGACATCGGTGTTGTTGTTGCTGGAGCACTCGTAGAATTGCGGTTGCAGCGTCTAGACGGCTGGAAACAAGCGAGCAAATTAGACAGCGAGAAAGTGTGAGAATTGGACTCATCGGAAGTGTGAAAAAGGCATGTGTGAGTGTGTGTGAGTGGCGCAAAAAAGGGTGCCACTGGCAACAAAGCGAAGGAGTAGAAGAAATGTTTCTGTGAAATTGAGTAATTGATTTCGCAACGACTTTTTCATTGTTAACTGTTGCCGCTGTGCTTTGTTGTTGTTGTGGTGGAAGTGTTGCCTGCAGGGATTTTCGAAGTGCCTGAGGTTTATGCGTTTATACAGCAAGGCTCTATCTTCTTTCACCCACTGTGGTTTTTGTGTACTTAAGGACCTTGGGACCTTACACACCGCCAAAGGGCAGCAGGTTTGTTGGTGCTGTTGTTGCATGCATGCAGGCGGCACGCTGTGCTCGCGGCGAGTGCAACACATACAACATGCATGCAAGCCGCTCGTGCAATCCGCTTTTGGGAATTAGTGCGAGGACCGCCAAAGGACTTGTTTACAAATTGCTATAATCGTATTCACAGGTGAGTGCACACCGAAGCCGGTAGGCAAGCAAACGAGCACTTCCGCGCACGTACTCACGCACACACGCACACACATGCAGGCGCTCATACATGTCCGCGTGCATGTGTAGGTGTTTGTGCGTTTCTGTTAGTTCAATTGCACGTGACAATTCAGTGCGCTCTGGTAACTCTGTGCTGCGTTGCAGCCTAACCAGTGAAATAAAGTGAAGAATTGTCGCAATTAGCAATTAAGTGTTGGCATTTTCAAATTTGAGCAGCAACAACAACAGGAACCATACCAAAATGAGGCATTGCAACACTCTTAACAATCAACAGCGCACATAACAATAACCACAAAAAATCTGTAGACAATTGAGCATGCGCCGACAGAATATACGCAATTGCAGAAGCTTAATTTGGGTTTCATCGAGAGATTAATACGCTACAACAAATAATAGTTTTAGGATTTCAGGCGCATGCTTCATGCCATTTTTTGTAAATTGAAAATAATTTCAAATACAAATATATAGTAAAATGTGCAAACCTAACTCATATTTACAGCACAATTCAAAAGGGTGTTGAGGCGCAGAGTAGGCGTGCAGTTCGACCAACGGACATTTGAAGAGTTTTTATTTTGTATTTGACTCTAAGACTTCTTAACATTTGTTTTCCAGTTCATATTTTTCTATTGAATTACAATTGAATTTAAAATATCTTAGTGCATTTCGAATAATAATTGAATTTTAAATAGACAGAGTTTTTCAGGAATGCAATTGAAGTTGTCTGGTGAGATCGATTTTAACTCTTCTTCTAGCTGATTTTCAAAAAAAGTAAGAAGAGTGAATTCTACTCGAATAAGCTGGAGATACGTCCACCTATTCAATGCTGTAAAGAAAAAAAAAATCGGCTGTGATCATAGGAAATATTTTATGAAATAAGTATTTCTCTCTTGGTAAAAGGAATTTTGAGACTTCTGAATCCAGTTTTAAATTATGTAGTTCGTCTCATTTTTGAAGCGGTACAAAAGTCTCACAAAAAATAGTAAAAGCTAAATTTTGCATGATTCTTGCGGACAAAATATTTGGCGCTATATATGGTTAAATGTAACTCTTGTCTATTCGCGTAGGGTGTAAATTAATAAAAATATAGAATAAAAACAGCGCAAAATATGCGCGCAATGCAGTTAATTTATGTGGAATCATTTACGCTGGCATTGCATTTAAAATTTGCAACTTTTTATAACATTTTGCAGCAAATTTATATTGTTGTATATTTTCCAAAAAATTTAACGCAGCCACATGCAACCACTTTAGAGTTTTTAATTTTTATTAATTAAATTAATTTTTATACAGTAAAATTCCAAGCACTATTGTATGGTTGATTGTTGGTTGTTCTTGTTGTTGGTTTTTGCTGCTGCTATTGATTGTTTGTTGCACGTTACATGTGCGCTCATTTCACACCGCGTTGATTCCATTCAATTACAAATTCATGCATTTCAATTAAAAAATGCCTCACCATTTAATCCACTCGCACTTGCACAATTTTGCGCACGAGTGTGTGTGTCTACCTTGTGGGTTCTCTGGTAGTCAGAGTATCTGTGTGTCTGTGCTTACCGCATCAGTCCACATATTATCCTTTCGCGGGCGTAGTTAATCCCATTGTGGATTGCATGCATTGCAAATTTTAATCGTCAATTGTAATTACAATCGTGAAATTGTTGTTAATGCTGCACTAATTTGTGCATGCACGTGTGCGTGTGTAAGACTGTGTGTGTTGCATCGGTAGCATAGAGCAGCTTGATTGTATTTAAATTTTTTTGAAGCTTCGCATATTCGACTGCGTTATGGAGATATCAACAGCGAATTTCCATTTTTTTAAATGCTTGCACATGAATGTGGAAATTTCATTGAATAGATGGAAAAAGGCGAAGAATCAAACATTTTCAAGTACCTACTTTAAGGGTTTAAATTTAAAATCGCGGACATTTTCTTGTAGGAAGGTTATAGCTAAATCTAGGATCCTCTAATAATTAATAATTGATTTACACAACAGCTCATGTGGGCTTCGGCCTAGCTTCTTGTGTGTGCTTGTTATATTTTGCACAAGTTACCGGGACCTACTTTACCGAATCCGAACGGATTGAGAAGCTTTTCATGGCAAGGAATATTCTCGGAGAATCGCCAATTCATCGCGAGCAGTGACGCCGCGCAAAGAAACAATTTGAAAACAAATGCTCTTTGTATTAGATGTTATTGTGCGTCCCGACTGAGAGTTGAACCGAGGCGATTCCCACTGAGCCACCGCGGCGGCTCTGCTTCGCTTTACTTGGAGAAGTTTTATAGCTTTTCCTTCGTAATAATTAGTTTTTGATAAAATTTTACTTTTTTCAGTGATTTTTTCTTTGCGCATAAAAATTTAATATAATGCAATGTCAGAAAAGAGTAGGTCGAATTTTTTTTGGCAACTTCTTTATTTGACATCAACAACGATGCTACGATATTAGTATAATGAAAACGCCGACCACTCACAAAGCGGTCTGAGAACAGTCATGAGACATATCAGAATGATAATCGAATATAATAGGAAAATGGGGTTGCCATATGATCTTAATATGTATATGTAGATGTTGTTAGATTATCTAAGTATAACTATACTTTTCTTTGGTTTTTCTTTTTCTTCCCACTCGATTTCCTTTCTTTTGTGAATGCCTCGCTTGCTTTGAAGTTCTTCTACAACATTAGCTGCTTCATTTTCTTCTTCGTTCGCTTTTTGATTTTGTGCATCCTTGTGTATGAGTTGAGATCATTTCCTCTCTACTGCTTCCATAATATAACATCTTCGGTATTCCATATTCCATATCTCGTATCCCGCATAGCGCATATTACGTTTATAATTAAGCTTCACAAGTGGCAAGCTCAAAATCGTTAATATTCCTTGCCCCTCATTTCTCGCTACGGAAATTTACATTTGAGACATGGCAAAGCAATTAAAACACCACTCAAAGGACATTTTAATTTAATCCCTTCGAGCCAGTCTCGATATTGTCTCGCCATCAGTTGCACGCTGCGTCTGGCAAGTGGCAAGCAACAACGAAAATCGATATCCGCCACATGAAATCTTAAAAGCATTAATCATAATTCTTGGCGGTATTCCCGGCATGGCGGAAACGGCGACAATATTGCAGGCGCTTATTTATGCAGAGTGTTTACTGCTGCAGTTGGCGTTGTTGTTGCTGTTGCTGTCGCGGGCGTTTAGCAACTCTCATATTCAGCAGCAACAACAAAGCGGCAACTGCTGCTGCTACTCCTGCTTCTGGCTACTGAACGGTGCATGTCGCAAGACCAAGGAATAAGTATGCAGTCAGAGAGAGCGGGAGGGGCAAGTCGCGCAAAATGCAACATCGACAAGGCAACGGAAGAACTTCGTGACAAGATATTCCAGCGCATATTTTTAAGGCAGAATTCCCATGGCACAGTGTGGCAAATGCGGTAAAAGCCTAGCAGACAACACACGGCGCTCGATTTACGCATTCCGCTCCACTGTGGGCAGCCGCAATTTCCGGTTCTTACATTTCAGCTCCACTCAAGAGCAGTCTTTCAACCTTCCCCCATGCTAAACTCTTAACTCCCGCATAAAGACGGAAAAGAAGTACGCAGTGAGGGAAAAAATCCCACAAACTTAGCGTAACTTTTCGTTGTTATGCTAATTATTCCTCTGCGACGTCCATAATTGGATCTCATGTTGCGTGCATTCGCGGCGCTGGATTTCAAAGCGGCGCTTCCCTTTCCCACTTGCCGCTGCTGTCATGCTCGGCGAGCGCCGCAAATGTTGTAAGAAAATGCTGGCTACAAATTCCTGAGAAGGAAGTAGACGAAGAAGCAGCAAGCATTTGGCCTTTAAAGCAATTTTTCTATTCTACTCACAATTTATATAAGATTTACGTATTTTTGTATATCCTACAATAAACGTATGTACATACATAAATATAGATATACATATACTATTCATTTGGGTCAAGCTTCTTGCTACAGAAATAAATTATAAATAGAAATAGTTATAAATTTTGTAGCTTTAACTCGTGCTCCAAAAATGGCATTAAATAAAACCCTTCTAAATATCTTTAACGTTCCCGAGTCACATGTAATTTTAAACAGTCTTCTTTAAAGTATCTTTGTACAGCACCGCAGTGGTTCAAACCCAGACACAAACCAAAAACATGTTTTTTCTTTGATTATTTTAGTTCATATTTATAACAATATAAATGCAGAAACCTGAATATACAAACCTATAAGCTATACACATAATCAATTTGTAGACCCCGGTTACTTGTTCTAAAATAAAACGAGCACACACAAGAAAGTCAGGCGAAAGCTCGTGGGCTTTCACGTCAATTATTCATTTATAAGCCACATTTCTCTTATTACTTTCCAAAAAGTTCGAACGTTTCCGACTCACACTCCAAAGAAATTATTTTTTACAGCATGCTTTATTAATCGACACACAGATTCCTAAATACATATATCTAATTATTCATCAAACAATTTATTCCGAAGTTGCTTCATTGAAGTAGGCCTTAGGAACTACCCAAGCACTTGCTACTTAAATTACTTATTAGCCCATTATAGCCTGTTGTAGGAGTCAGCCTCACACATCAGCTATTCGAGCACACTATTATTTACTCATGGAAAATAGTTGCAGAATTTTAATTTTGAAAACATTTCAACTAATTATTTACTGCTACTCCAAGAATAATTGCGATGCAGGTTAAGTTTATTTAAGCTTGCAGGCCAAGTAGCGTGGTCTTTTATGATGCTATGGGTTTTAAGTAAAACCAGATGGAGATCTGTTTATGAGTCCGGGAAGTAGTGATCTACCGGAATACGAGAAACATAAGCGAGTGTATTTTACGTGCTTGCACACAAGCATACACACACATGTATAAAACTGCATGACTTCGCTGAAAAATTTGCATTTAGCGGATATTTCTCATTTCTTATTCGTAAAGGCGAAGCAAGCTCAGTGAAGAGTAGCAAGATGGTTGCCAACGTTGTCGATGCCTCACGTTGCAAGCAATTATTTACTTTCTTCTCGATTAATTACGCGATTGATGATGCAAAATGCGAGTGATGCAATTGTATGCGTGAGCACGCCTCAACAACAACTTGCAGAACAGAAATGCAATGTGGCCGTTTCAGCAGCAGCGTGGCACCTTTGGAGCTTGCGACGATTTCGTGAATGAATGTCTTCGTCTTCCGCCAGCCGCATCGACCGTGCAACGTTGTATTCCATGAATTGATTACGTTTGTGCAAAATGGATGCGAATACAACTGAAATGCGACTGCATAAAAAATTAATAATGCCCATTACAAGCGCACGAAATGTAGGGGGCGAGGAGTGGGGCAGGACGGTGGAAGCGTGCTACGTGGGCATGCTGAAATGGCCGTAAATGTGTTTAATCCAGTGTTGTCAAAGCAGCTGGTATGGCGGAGCCGCCGCTGGCTGCCGCGGCAGTTTATCAGCATTTCGGAGGCACTTATCTGCTTGAACACTGCGATCCCACTCCCTGCCATAGAGCAGCAGCAAGCGAGTAGGATGTGCAGTGAAACGGAGGCTGCCTGGAGGCCACATATGCTGCGCATTTAAATATATATCGTTGCGTATACGCCTCGCAGGCCCGGCGATCAAGCGCACTGCTCGAGTGCACAGCGAACATTCCGTTCGATTAAGCGCTTATATCATTTCCGTTCTGCAGGCGGGCTTCCTGCGCGAACAGCGATGGACATGTTATTTTCATCAGGCAGAAAAATGGCCACCCCTCGCCTCGCTTATGCGGCATATGCACGTAAATGAGCGCAGCAGTGCGTAATTAATAAATTAAATTTTTCGCATTTTCACACACCAGCCCAAAATTTAAAAAACGAAGGCAGCGTAGAACATATTTAAATGGCAGTAAGCAAAGACGCCATTTTGTTGCGGTACAAACAAGTGATATCACATACACGCACAGTGCCGTCTTTGGTTTTTTGGCAGCGCCAGTGCCCGATTCGATTTGAATGGCGATTTAGCGGTATTTATTTGTAGTTAGCTATTTTTTTATAATCAAATGTATATATTTTATTTAATTAAAAAATTTTGTTTACAAATAATAAGAGAGGCATTTTAGCAATAAAGGAGCATATCCTCGACTTGTTTTCGATTACAATTTAAATGAAGTGGCAAAAAAAAGGAAGAACAAGCTAGAATGTCACATATTAGATGGCCGAAAATTGCCAAATAGAATAAAATTCAAATAACAAATTGCAATCTTGACAAAAATATTTACCATTAATTTAAGAAATCAAAATGATTGCTGTTTATTTTAGAGCTTCGCTCTGGCAACTCCTTTAATACGTACACTTTTTAGTTCAGCGCATGTTATAGCAGCTTTAAAGGCGACACTGGACACACACACATGCACAAGTACACACTCAGGTATATTCACCGAGTTGAAATGATGTGCATTTCCTGCTTTTTTCAGTGTGCCTTGATAAACAAGCTGAGCGAAATCGAGGCGCAAAAAGAAGAGCAAATTGCCAGCGAGCATTGCACCGCGCCGAAATGACCGAAAACGGCGAGAGTTGCTGATATGGCGGATTTTTTCTTGCCACGGCGTTGCATTGCTGCCAGCACATGAAATTGTCATGGGAAAATGTTCAGCCGCAGAGCAATCTGTGTGCATGTGTGTGCGCAGACATGGCATGTTGCCATGTTATAGAAAGCTGCCGATGATGATGATGTGCAACTTTATAGTTTAGCTGCCAATGTTGTTGTTGTTGTTCGTACTTTAAGAAAATTGCTTAGCTGGCATTGCAAGTTGGCGAATTCAAGGCAATTGGCCCAAAATTGTTGCAATAAGTTTGCAACTGCCGATTTATACAAATGCTAAATTCCTACGCACACAAGCACAGTAGAGAGAATTTTTATTACCATTAAATGTGTATGAAATGCACTTGTTTGGCAGCATTTTAATACAGGGTTCGTTTGGCCGCCATTTTGGTTTGCATGTTATTTGTCAACTGGCTTTTGACAGTCATAGTTAATGATCGGAAACCATTTATTACGGAGCATCTAACGCCTTTACAGCTGGTTAAAGCTAGAGGTGGCCACTTGACCGACATCATTTCCACATATAATGTTAATGATCATATAACCAATCAATAAAATATTAAATTATAAAATTCTATTTCATTTAAAAGTGTTCGCATAGATATATATAAAACCGTTCGACAAAATTCAACACTTGGTAGAAGATTATTTTATTATACATGAGAAGAAAAGGCTATGAGAAAATTATATATACAATATATGTATATATTCGATCTGAACGTTTTTTCTACTGAAGTCGTTTCATGTTTTTAAAAGCATTATTGTGTTGCATTAATATTACTCATACTACCAATTTTAAACACATACATACAATATACTATATTTCCATCTAAAAAGGTCCGCTGAATCCAAATGTCATAAAATATATGGGGTAGAACTGGTTTGAATCCCTATTTTTAGAATATATAGTATTTTCTTATGGGTAAAATCCTTGTAGGTATTAGATATAGGAAGCTCATGCAGCTTTCGGCGTTTTCCGATTCGTTTTCCGTTTTGAGTATATGTAATATAGATGGTGTAAGTATATAGTGGTGAGATCAGTGAATGCGTAATTTGAAGCATAATGAGTCTGTTTCTGATGTAAGCTAATGCTGCGCTCTTGCTGCCATTAAATGCACCTTTGGAGTATTTCGATATGAGCCTACAATTGAATATACATTCAGCCATGCAAAATTCTTAGCATTAACGCAACTAACTGGCATATCAATTCAGCATTTATGTGAATATAATCCTGCGAATGTGACGAATTTTGAATATCTCTCTCTTCCTTTTTCTCATATCGGTTACAACTGACAGCATGGACGATAAATTACTTGACTTTGATTCACAAATTCCACAGAATCTGTGAGATCGTATTCAGAATCGTAAATTTCTGAATAATGTAAAAAATTTAAGTGTGATTAAAAGTCGATAGGCTTAATTATTATTATTTTTTAGATAAACAATTTTATATCCATGCAGGCGAGTGTTTATGCAGCTAAGATATGAGCGTCATTATACTATCTCAAATATTAGGCATATGGTTATCTGTTCATGTGTATATGTACATACATATGTATGTATATTCGTATATATGAGCCGTTAATTAACAACGTCACGGCATGTCTCATGAAAACGTAATTAAAATAAATTTGCATAAATGCTCCCAAAAGGGAGATGCTGAGTGAGAAGGGTAAAAAAGGCAACAAGCGCAGACCAGTCACAACAAGAACAACAACGAAAACAACAACCAATAAACCAACTTATATAACACTACAACAGCAATGTAAATACGGCAATATGAAATAAAACTGAATTAGCATGCATAACCGCAGCAGCACTTACAACAACAATGGCCGCAACAAAAATACAATAACTACAATTAAAAACATCCCCCAAAGATTAAATACATTTTAAGCATATTAAAAATTTATTGAAACAACAAAAACCGGCAGCTAGAACATTGCCGCCACATTGCCACACAGCGCAGCAGCGGCAGTGGCAGCGACAGAGATTAGCATTTGAATTATTAATCGTGACAGCAAAACATAACGAAACACCAACAACATACAATAGCTACATATGTATGTATATAGCTGGCATATCAGTTGCTACTGCTGCTGCTTCTGCTGCTGTTCCCACAAGCACATTTTACAAATATTCAAAAATAAATTAAATTTGCATAAATAAATAAATTTGGTTGTTGTAGGTGCATCTGTGTCCAAGTTGGGCATGTCATAATGGCAACGAGACCAACACACCACTTGACCAATACGCCAAAAACTCATCATGTTCATGTGTTCGGCGTGCTTTTTTTCAATTTAAATATAAATTATGACATCCGTTTCCGGTTGCCCAAAAACCATTTCTAATACCAATACAAAATATGTACTGCGGTAATTGCATACAAATGCGTATATTTGTGCTTAGCAAATGCGGCGTGCATTTAGTCATGCTGTTCAATAGTTTGCAAAATAAATAGCAAAGATCAGCAACAGAATAACAGCAACAACTTTTTACGGCAACATTTCTTGGGCAACTTTTGTGTTGTCATTAACATATTTCATGTCAGGACATCGAAGAGATCTCATTGACTCTACATCTTCCCCGTATTGCTTTCGCAGACTGATGCAGCTTCTCTTGGAGTGTTCGAGAGAAAAGTGTCCCGAAAGATCTTCGATTTGATTCGTGTTGGCCACGTCTACCGCATCCGAGCGAAACACGAACTGTACGAACTCTACGCCGACATTATCGTAGTCAGTTGCATCACCATACAGCTCCTTCACTGGCTGGGTTAACTGACCAAGGTGTCAGCTCCGCGAGTCGGCGTGTCGATGAGGTTTGATGGGCGGAGCAGCAGCTCAAAGCATTGAGGAATACGGGCGGAAAAATAAGACAAAGTTTGTGGGGTAGGTTACCTATTTCCTTCAATATTACTTACATTTTATACCCGAAGAAGACATTTGAGGTGTATAAAAGGAAAGACCGTGTCTCTAAAGGAAAGACCAAGTGTGGCAAGAACTGGTAACTCTTGGCATTTACAACTAGAAAAGACGCGTGTAGAGAAGCCCTACGTCAGGTCATAACCGGGTAACGAACAAAAAAAAATACACTTAAATGGCAAAAAATTATACAGAAATGAAACAAAACCAAAAAAAATTACATGCATCCAAAGAATATCAAAATATGGGAAAGAAGTTACATAAATACTTGTATCTTTTTGAATCTAAAGTGGGGATCCATAAGTGGGGATTCTACATCACTAGGAAACTAGTCCTAGGACTAGGATTTCTTTAGTTTAAAGCGCGCTTCTACCCAATATTCTCATTCGGTGCTGCCACCTATTGAGGCAAGAGTGGCAACAATACAGCGCACTCGAAAACAAACCAGACTTAATTCAATGGCTCCACACTAAACCAGCTTGCTGCCTCTACATAACCCCACTGCACCCCTTTGCACACGCACACAGACAGACAGATACGCTCGTGAATGCTGATGAGTGGCAATCTGCCACAAAAGACCCACATCCGCGCCGTTAATGAGTTTCGTGTTGTGCGGCGTTGCGGCCAACAAAAGCGGCCAGCCTTTGTTGTTTGAAGTTGTAATTTTCATTAAAAATTTATAAGGTTTCATTAAGGTTGCAGCAAAAAGTACATCAGTTTGAGCGTGTGTATGTGTGTGCGTGAGGCTTTTGTGTAAGTGCGCCACTAAAAAGGATAACTTAACGCGGGTTCGCCATTTTAGCGCTACAACCGGAAAATGCTGAAAATCGAAAAACAAAAGAGGGAAGGGGGAATTGAGTGTGATGAAAGTAGACGGTAAATTTTTGCGCACATTCTTTAACAGATTGAATTCGGCCGTCCGCGAAATCCTTAATGGTGCCACTCAAATAATTCCTTTGCGTTGCATGCAACGCATTGTTGCACACGCATTGAGGCATAAAACCTGCAACACGCAAGCTGCCGCAAATTAACAATTGCGCATGGCTTCCAACAGCAAGAACAACAGCAACAACAAGCAACAACAACAATAATATTGGTGGCAACATTTTTATGCGCAACACGGCTTGGTGCGTAATTGCCAGCAGCAGCAGTTGCAACAACAACAAACGACAACAGCAACAACCTTCAGCGTCATGGGCAACCTCATCAACTGCAATTTTGCATTGCAATACAATATCCGTAAATTGCAATTGAAAAGCGCTGCACTACACTTACACATTTTGAGAGATACACACACACACACATACGTATACCACTTTTCCTCGCTTCTTTCGTCCCTTGCATGGAGCACAATTGAAATTACTGCAGTTTAAGTCTCTTTTTCCAGGCCATTCCTCGATTTTTCCCTCTTTGAATATGAAAATGCCTGTGCTTCATCGGGATGAGAGAAGTTGGTCGGAAATCTAGGTTAGTGGGCATTCACACTTGTGCGGACGCTTATGTTGTGGCATTTTAAATTTTAATTGTATTGTTGTTGTAAGTTATATAATAGAAAGCTTAAAGAATTCTTAATTTACTGAAATTAATAACACATTTTTTCATCACGAAAAATGACATCACAGAAACCAGAACTAGTTTGTTTCTAGTATTTAAGGACAAGTTTCACAGTGGCTATTTAAATCTAATTTTCAAATTGAGATTAAATCTAGTTTAACTTTCCTTGGATATCACAGTGCATTTATTTAAATACGGAATATTTGACATTTAAAGGTCGGCTCAACTTGCTAAAAACATATGTTCAATTGTTCAATTATGGAGGCAGCGCGAACTAAAAATTTTTCGTCGGCCGAAATAAGTGAATTATTGGATATTGTGCAAAGAATCCACAGTTTATATTATTTATGATACTACAGGATCATTTATGTGTGCTATACCATGCAGTTTAATGTTTAATTTGATCTCTTATAAATTGCAATATTGTTCACGCCGCTTACTTGCACATCCGAAATCAGCTGTTTATTTGTTTTCGATTGCAACTCTGTGCCGTACTTAAATATCCACAATCGGCTATTTAAATCGTATTTAACTTCCAACTTCCAAACTGAAATTCCCTATTTAAACTGCAATCAGAGTTTAAATATCCACTGTGAAATTGGCCCAAACACAACTGATCACACAACTTTTTTAAAGTTTCCTCTTTATAAATATCAATAAGATATCAGCTTTTTTAGATTTAATCAATATCTAAATAACGAACGCATCAGGTTGTAAGAGTTTGTTGTTGTATTTTGACACAATTTCCTCTTATAATAGTAAAACACTGCAATATGCTAACCGGAAATCGTGTTAACGACAAAAATACAGAATTGTGGAATGTTGTACTTACTTTGAACGCGAAATTTCAATTGTGATGCACACACACACACACATATACACAAGCATATGTAAATACTTGCATGTACGATGTAACAATTCATGCAAATTTGATGTTGTAATTTTCGGTAAGAATAAAAAGTGCGTCGATGCCACCGCTATACAATTGCGATAAATATTATAAAAAACAGCGAGGCTTTAAAATAAAATAACGATACTTGAATATTAAATGCGCGACATTGCACACATATTGTACGCCGCTGATTCGAGGCTACATCCACTCACGCACACGTGCGTACGCAGCAGCTGACGAAAGGGGCAAACCTGTTTTGCACATATACTACATACTTACATATGTATATTTTATAAGAAATTATATTTTGTAAACTTGAACTTTTTGCCTTTGATTGGTAAAAAGCGAAGTTAAAGAAAAACCGAAGTAATCAAATGCGCTTACATCTTGCGGTGCGTAATTTTAAAATATTGCTCCGATTTTCTTTACTTTATTAAAAAGTTGTGTAAACTCAATAGTAAAAAAGATTGCCAGTGCATACATAAAATATAGCTTAAAGGTTCAAATATTGATTATATTTAGGGAAAAACCATATTCTTATATAAGAAGTAGAATTCAATGGAAAATTTGTGAAATTTGTCTGACTATAAGTAGTCTTCTTATTTCTATAAAACCTTTTGACAATTGTTTTTTTGTCAACAACACATTTTTGAGAGAGAAGAGGAGGGCGTTGCGATGTAAAAATATCAAATATTGATTATATTTAGGAAAAAAATAGTCACAGAAAAACTTTTGCCAAGCGAATTAATTCTGTGCTTAATCCCGTCACGTATTTCTTGGGTCCGCCACTGTGTAGGTGAGTGTGTGTGTATGCATGTGTGAGTATATATACATGTTGTGTAACGCGCACTTTTTTAAATTGTTAATGAAATTTTTGGAAAATATTTTACGCGCTAAATGAGCGCTTCGTGTATGCTCTTACGTAGGGCCATTAATATTTTAAAAAGGCTGGAGAAGCTTTTGTTGCTCTACATCCGTCCCATGGTATTGGCAGAGACTGAAACCAAGGCTGTCAACCACAAATCTTTTTAGCAATGCCATGATTTCAAAGATTTTCAGCTTTTGTGCGATCTTCGGCGTAAAGTATTTAGTTCTAGTCAATCATATTCCCATTGATTAGCAGGATCATCTCTGATTGATTGTTTTGTGTAATTTTGAAAATAAATTGCTAAATTCAGCAATGTGTGTTTCTTTTTTATTACAATTTATTCTTTGATATTTTTAACATATCAACATGGAATGTTTTGTATTAAAAATGTATGGTATTTATTTACCTTCGTACGTCAGGATTTGGTTACTTAGGATTTGCTGCTCTATTGGCGACACTTCACTTTGTTGTTGTAAAACTAAAATTTGAAAGAATAGTTTTTTTTATTCGGACTTACTTGCCAAAGAGAAATGACAATACTTAGTTGTCTATTTCTGTTCTGAAACAAAGCAATTTTAAGTGTACAACAACAAAGAATTAGAATTATTGCTCACATGGGCAGGTCATATAGCTATTTCGGTTTTTGCCAGAAAACCTCATCAGTGACTTTTAATGTGAATTCTAATAATTTCTAAACGACTAATTACTCGAAATAGAAGCATTAATGGTAAAGTCTGTGAAACGTAGGAGTTGAACCATGAACCTATGACGTAGTAAGCGAATGCGCTAACCATCACACCATCGGACTGGACGACTCTGCGCTGGCAAACATCCCAGTTACCTGCTGTCTATATCAAACGCATAGTGTTTGTTGCTATTGTACACTGTCTAATGCAATTGTTTTTGCCTTACTTGAGAGCTCCATCGGAGCACATACTTGAGGCAAATGAATGTATCAGTTTTTGTTTCTGTAAGAACATTTCTTCGTTTTTACATTATGTTTACTTTCTGATTTGGGTGTGTCCTCCCTATCATATTATACGAGTTTATGTTTATTCGGCAGCTTGAATGTTAGAAAGAATAGTTTTTTTTATTCGGACTTACTTGCCAAAGAGAAATGACAATACTTAGTTGTCTATTTCTGTTCTGAAACAAAGCAATTTTAAGTGTACAACAACAAAGAATTAGAATTATTGCTCACATGGGCAGGTCATATAGCTATTTCGGTTTTTGCCAGAAAACCTCATCAGTGACTTTTAATGTGAATTCTAATAATTTCTAAACGACTAATTACTCGAAATAGAAGCATTAATGGTAAAGTCTGTGAAACGTAGGAGTTGAACCATGAACCTATGACGTAGTAAGCGAATGCGCTAACCATCACACCATCGGACTGGACGACTCTGCGCTGGCAAACATCCCAGTTACCTGCTGTCTATATCAAACGCATAGTGTTTGTTGCTATTGTACACTGTCTAATGCAATTGTTTTTGCCTTACTTGAGAGCTCCATCGGAGCACATACTTGAGGCAAATGAATGTATCAGTTTTTGTTTTATTTGCATTAGACAGTGTACAATAGCAACAAACACTATGCGTTTGATATAGACAGCAGGTAACTGGGATGTTTGCCAGCGCAGAGTCGTCCAGTCCGATGGTGTGATGGTTAGCGCATTCGCTTACTACGTCATAGGTTCATGGTTCAACTCCTACGTTTCACAGACTTTACCATTAATGCTTCTATTTCGAGTAATTAGTCGTTTAGAAATTATTAGAATTCACATTAAAAGTCACTGATGAGGTTTTCTGGCAAAAACCGAAATAGCTATATGACCTGCCCATGTGAGCAATAATTCTAATTCTTTGTTGTTGTACACTTAAAATTGCTTTGTTTCAGAACAGAAATAGACAACTAAGTATTGTCATTTCTCTTTGGCAAGTAAGTCCGAATAAAAAAAACTATTCTTTCTAACATTCAAGCTGCCGAATAAACATAAACTCGTATAATATGATAGGGAGGACACACCCAAATCAGAAAGTAAACATAATGTAAAAACGAAGAAATGTTCTTACAGAAACAAAAACTGATACATTCATTTGCCTCAAGTATGTGCTCCGATGGAGCTCTCAAGTAAGGCAAAAACAATTGCATTAGACAGTGTACAATAGCAACAAACACTATGCGTTTGATATAGACAGCAGGTAACTGGGATGTTTGCCAGCGCAGAGTCGTCCAGTCCGATGGTGTGATGGTTAGCGCATTCGCTTACTACGTCATAGGTTCATGGTTCAACTCCTACGTTTCACAGACTTTACCATTAATGCTTCTATTTCGAGTAATTAGTCGTTTAGAAATTATTAGAATTCACATTAAAAGTCACTGATGAGGTTTTCTGGCAAAAACCGAAATAGCTATATGACCTGCCCATGTGAGCAATAATTCTAATTCTTTGTTGTTGTACACTTAAAATTGCTTTGTTTCAGAACAGAAATAGACAACTAAGTATTGTCATTTCTCTTTGGCAAGTAAGTCCGAATAAAAAAAACTATTCTTTCTAACATTCAAGCTGCCGAATAAACATAAACTCGTATAATATGATAGGGAGGACACACCCAAATCAGAAAGTAAACATAATGTAAAAACGAAGAAATGTTCTTACAGAAACAAAAACTGATACATTCATTTGCCTCAAGTATGTGCTCCGATGGAGCTCTCAAGTAAGGCAAAAACAATTGCATTAGACAGTGTACAATAGCAACAAACACTATGCGTTTGATATAGACAGCAGGTAACTGGGATGTTTGCCAGCGCAGAGTCGTCCAGTCCGATGGTGTGATGGTTAGCGCATTCGCTTACTACGTCATAGGTTCATGGTTCAACTCCTACGTTTCACAGACTTTACCATTAATGCTTCTATTTCGAGTAATTAGTCGTTTAGAAATTATTAGAATTCACATTAAAAGTCACTGATGAGGTTTTCTGGCAAAAACCGAAATAGCTATATGACCTGCCCATGTGAGCAATAATTCTAATTCTTTGTTGTTGTACACTTAAAATTGCTTTGTTTCAGAACAGAAATAGACAACTAAGTATTGTCATTTCTCTTTGGCAAGTAAGTCCGAATAAAAAAAACTATTCTTTCTAACATTCAAGCTGCCGAATAAACATAAACTCGTATAAAACTAAAATTTTTGAAATTATTTGAAACAGATTTTTTCGTCAGTTTTTTGTATGCAGCTACATGAGTCGTGCTTTTGAGCGGCAGTGCTGTACGCCATGAAGTGGCTGACATACACATGCACAAGCGCACTCTTTGAGCTCATTGAACGCTCATCAAGCAGAGAGTGAAAGGAGGAAAAACTGCAATCGCGTCATCGGTTTACAAACGATTTTCCCCATTTCTTTTTGTTTTGTATTGCGAGTACATGCGGAAATGCAGTTTTGTATTAAAATGGACCGTGTATATTTTTTATCGCATGCTATCGAAAAAGTGTACACCCAAATACGCGCACACTTGAACAACAAAATACAAGTGCATGAATGTGCTGCGAAAATTTGATGTTACTTGGCTGAATGCACAAAAGTTACAAATAAAAGATTATGCATTTCCCGTTTGCACCCTACAACAATTGGCATGGGCATATTAAGTTGCAATCGAAAAATAATGTTCCCTGAGGCTACGGACTAAAACCATCTGCTAAAGCAGGAATATTTTCATTAACAGAGTTGGTTACTAAATTTTTGATTATTACTCCTTTAAAGTCTTGTCTGTAGCCTAAGTCAAATAGATGATTCCTTCTCAGCCGAAACCGAATACTCGAGATTTGTGGAAGCCGAAACCAAGTATTCGGTCGCTCTTTAATTTTTACTTAACTCAGAAATGACGCTTAATGTAGGCTTTGGAAGAAGCAATTATCTACCTTACGACTATGTCTGGCTCGTAATCTCTTAAATGTAGTGGTAAGGGAATGCACACACACATCCACATTATCTCAAGCATAATGTTATCCTTTGAGTTTAGTTTGAGATACTAATCGCTATACTGATTTCTATTTAAAACAAATTTTGGTAAGACATTGAAATAATTGGAAGTTATTTTAAATCCTGTTAACTCACTAATGGGTCAGGATTGGCTTCACCATGTATATGTTCTCCATCCCCGCTGTGATGACGAACGAATGTATGTGTGTTTCTTAATTTCAATAGAGAAATTTTATCACATTCCAGAAACACCGAAACATTTCTTTCACTGTTCTTCTCTTCTAAAACTATAAAGATACGCTTTTGGTTTTCGAACAAATGGTTAAAGAAATAATTGTTTTTGGTAGTGCCTTTGGTAGTCTTTTACTTGTTTGTGGCTACAATATTTTCAAATGTTTTGTTTAAAAGGTCCTGTTTTCGTTGTGTAGTGTACATATTTCTGTATATTAAGTTTTCTCTTGTTTTTTATGTATGTTGCACCGCGGTTTGCCGTTACTTACAACAAAATAGATTGAAATAAGGTCTGCGTGTGGTGGCGTTTTCAATTTAAAAATAGTTTTATATGCTGCTACATCAAAACGTTTACCCTTAAAATGTCATTAAAAATACCATATTTTTCTGTGATATCCTTGCAGCGCTGAACAGTGATCAAAGCATTGAAATTCGCTGCGGAGATGTGAAGATGAGCACACAAAATGTCAGCTCCAGCTGCACAGGAATTCAATGTGGAAATATGAACGGAAACATGGCACAGTAACTGACATTTAAATATCCGCTACGGCGGAAATTACTCAGCGGAATTAGTTATTATCAGCGTATATACCCGCGATGAATCGCTCCAATGGCGCAGCGGCATTTGGGAAAGATAAAAGATAGGAAGGAAGGAGAAAGATTCTAAAGTTGATGTAATCTCAATGCCGTACGTAACTGACACCATTCCAGCAGCTGAAGGGAACTTTGTGTACTCTTTTGAAGATACGTCGTAAAATTGCTGATGCTTATAAGCTTAGACATTTAGGTGAGTTTTTTGAAAAATTTGTTTTTATATGAAAGGATACACAGTTTAATGAACTATACTTTTGTGTTTCGATTCTCCAAGATATATTGAGTTTAGCTCTTCAATATGCTCTATATATGTACATATGTACGTATATAAGCATTTATAATTATCCCTTAAAAGGCCTATGCTGAGATTTCAGGCTTAACCTTTGTGTAAGTAAAGAACAACGTGCGTTCGGTTGCTCAGTCTTCTCGAGACTGCTTTATTGTTTCCAAAATTATAACTTATTTACCAGCGAAATCATTAAAGCTAAATTTAGAGCTAATTCAGCACTCCCACGATGCAGATGTATTCGGCGAACTGCTTGAGGTGTAGTTGAGCTGTTGTTGGGCAAACTGCTTTCCCACCGTCGCTGCAGACTAGTATTCTAAAAACATATTTAGAGTATTAACAGTTTCCTTCTAAATTTCCCATCTGGCAACTTCAGCACGATAGTAAAATAAAACTCTGAGCGCCCCTGTTTCGTGGACCATTCTTAATTTGCCACAATCGCATTACAAGTGTTTTCTAAAGCGATTACTAAGGATTTATTACTCTCGCAAAAAGCAATATTCCATAAAAATGGAAGTAGTGTGTGATTATTCTCTGAGAATTCAATAAAATTTGCTCAAAATCTGTTTCCATTTTCGCGAATAAAACAGCTGATGAGAAATGCCAGCTTATGACGAAAGAAAAACACGATCCAACGCATGTCAATTTTTTCAGCTAGTGGCATTTCTTGTTTGCGTGCAAAGCAACAACAAAAAACGGTGCCAGATGGCAAAGTGGGTTTAATTTAGCAGGCAGCAAGGAAAGCACACTAGATAGTATGGAACTGTGAACTCCCCAATTGTTTAAGACGAAGCGGTAATGTCGTTTTCGGGTTTCCGGTGCCTACTTGTGTGCTCGTGTCAAAATAGATCCTGACACTGCTGAAATCAATTGGTGATTGAAAATTTATCATATGGCAAAGAATACTCTCGAAGATGTCATCTCCCTATATCGTGCTAAAGGAGGGATTTTTTGCAGCTCGATATAATCGATCTAATTAGCAACCATAACAAAAATCTCTTAACTTAAATAATCCGTGAAAACTTTTTTAAATCGATAAGTACATACAAATAATCGTAGCCAAAACAAACAGGAGCCTGTCAAACCAGAGGAACGCTTGAAGTATAAATAATATGCACTCGTAGATACGTCCACATTTATATGTACCTACCTACATTTTTGGGGATTTGTGTTTGTTGCAGTATTGAAAGAACCGCAGCAAATGGCTCCATCAAAAGCAGTGTAGGGTATCCTGCAACATATTTTAAATATGCACGCGCACTCATCCGCCAAACCGCAGCCGGTAAAATGGCAAAAACAGGCACAACAGCATCAGGGACATTGGTCAAAATTCCAGCATTTTAGGTTACAGCTACGCAAACAACAAAAAAGGATTTTATTTCATATTGCCAGCACATTTGGAGGCACCATATATTTCTTCTCGGTTATTATGGCGGCCAGAGAGGTTCAAATAGGCCAAATATTTCCATCCATGAGTGGAATTAATTTAGTGATTCACTTCAAATAATCGAATTCTGATAGATCGTACCCGAAAAGCAGGGGTACATACATACATATGTACATACATATATCTACAAAATTACAGGTAAATTTTAAACAGTTTATAGAGACCAATAAAGAAAAGAAATATGTCCCACCTGGACTCTCAACGCCTATTTATTGAACTAAATTTATTTATCTATCTTTAAGAATGAAGAAGGCCTCTTCAACTATCCGCCTTGAAGGACTCAGGCGCTTGAAAAACAAATCTAAAAAAACTTTCACCATTGCTTACTTTAGATGCAAATTATTTCATTTCTATTAACATGGTGCCGTAAAAGGATGGATGGTGTTTTCGGTTTTTGATGCGAAAGGACGACTCATACCATATAAAAAAAGATTTCTTTTAATGTAATTTTCTATGCGCGGTGCCAGAACTTGAATTTATATTTGATTCTTTTTGGCATAGGTATTCAATCATCGCAGCCGGAAAGGACTTTTTTGATAATTCTTTATTTATTAACTGACTCTTATGACTATGTATCTCCAACTGGTATGAAGCATTCATATATGTATGTATATAGAGCTTTGTTTGTTAAACCAGTTTCTTTAATCAGTTGTAGTAAACACAATTCTTTTTTGTCGTTGTGTGCTGCGTTTTCATCTTTGATTGCTTTCAGCAGGAGCTCGTCCTCAAAAGGAATCTATGAATCTGATTTATAGAATGGTTCTAAAATCACTTTCTGCTGCGGCAAGACTATTAAAATTACAAAAGGTTATGCTGTTTTTGAAGTAAAAATAACTGGAAAATTGCGTAAAATCGCCTGCCGTCTTGGTAGCGGCAGAGACGACCCATGGCGACGCATTTGGCACTCCATTTCCCCAATCTTGCTGCAATAAAATTCAAAGGCTAAAACCCATTTTCGACTACACGCACTCGTAAAAAGGGAGAAGGAAATAGATTAAAATGAATTTCGTATGCAAATCCCCAACGAGACCATTCAATTTCGCTGCACAACAGGAAACAATAAACGTCGACAATAAGCGGCGCCGCTCAAGGAGAAGGATTAGCGGTCGCCGCTGCCTGGCTTCAAACAGTCACCAGAAACACGCAAGGAAGCGCCACGTGAACGCGCGTCTGAATGGCCGCGTTATGGGCGTTTGGAAGGCGGAGGCGGGCACACTTGAACGCATTTCTGTTGCTGGCACTTTGAATGCGCGTGGAAATTCAGTTGCTTGCTTGTATGCGCCGAATCGGGTTGGGCGGGGGCGAGCGTGAAAGCGAAAGCGCTTTTCAGTGGCAATTTAAAGACAATCGCCAGAAATACACCCACTTTCGTTGAAACCGAGAGTTCGTGCGGTGTCATTGTGAAGGGCATAATTATGGCGATATGTTAATTGGTAGTCCTTCAGATCGGCGTAGCTGGATTTAATTTAAAAGCCCTTTGTGCGCGGAAATTATTAAAGTTTTGGCTGCTGGCTGTGACAACTGTGGGCGCGGCGATTCGTTCCAAGACAATAAAATGCAGCTTACTGGAGCATCAGCTACTCCAAGGTGCAAATGCTAATCTCATACTAAGCAAGTCAAATAATTTCATTCTGTTGCCAGGTAAAGCTGTTGTTCACAGTTATGGGCACAATGAATTTGAGCGAATAGCAAGAAGGAATGAATTTACAGTATGTAAATTTAACTTTAAATATTCAGCTTCGATTCCACTCGCTCTTCTGCCACTTTGAAGCAATGAAATTTTACCTGATATGATTTGAAAGATAAATATTTCAAGAATCTTTATCGTATTTTGAAAAGCCTATTAAAGAAATTCTCCCAATTGACTTTTTACCAAGCGACTTCCGGGCGATTCGTAAGTCGATACAAAAGATATCTCTAAAACTAATCAAACGGTGCATTCGTTCTTTGTTTTGTTAAATAGCTAATAAAATATCTTTGATAGACTTTTTAATATATGAAATTTTATAAAATTTTGAAACTGCAATTTTTACGTGAATAATCATAAATTGACTTTCAATAAGCGCCGTTTTGTACTGAATTCAAAATTTAAAAAGAGGGGTTGAAAATGTGTTCATAATTATGAGCACCACAAAATTCCACCGAGCATGGTCAACATCTAGAAACCCCTACGAGGGTGGTTTGAGTGTGTTTTTGTGCAATAATAATGGATTTTCAACAGCTATGAACATTTTCTAACAACAAAGAAAAGTCTCAAAATATGTTTCCTGTGTATTTTTCTCTTTGGATATATGTTCCTTTTATTTATATTCCTTACAGCTACAGCTCGTGGTATTTACATATCAAAGTACAAAACTATTTAAGCTCAGAGGCACACGCGCACATACTTTCAAATAGGCCTTCATCTTCGTCCTGGCTTTCTCCAAAAGAATTTGTTTGAAATTTGCTGGAATATAGCTCTTGTTGTTGTTGTGAAAACTGTCACTGTTTTTTTGTTTGAAAGCTACATTGACATAACCTCACTGTATTGCATGCATATTTATTTTCGTGCTGTTGCTACCTGCTTCATATGTCAGCCACTTTACATATTTCATTCATTACCATCACCCCGGCTTCGTGCTGCCTTTTTGTTGTTGTCGAAGAATGTGGCATAAATTTGCGCCTCAAACATGTGCAAAAAATCTTCTCGACGCAGGCGAGCAGCATCCGGCATGATAATGTGCTATTTTTTTGCTGCTGTATGGCAGCAACGGCAGAGATTACCGATAAACCTATCAACATGAGAGCGCTTTAAAATTGTTCGCAATTTTACGGTACACACGTTCCGGTCTCGCTGCTCTCCCCCGCTGCCCTTACACCAGCCCGAGCAGACGAGTTTGGCTACACTCGCCTTAGAATTGCGTCAATAAATATTTGCGTTAAACTGTATTGCTTGCAGCATTTATATTTTCGGCACCTATACACATGCACACAAACAAAGCCACACACATACATACATACATGTATATTGCCGCTGTGGCGCGCTGGCCAGGCTGCTTGTATCCTTGCTGCTTTGATTTGCTTCTGGTCGCCTTTGCAGGGCTTTTGCGTGTGCGCATATCGATGTATTTGTGTGTGTGTGTGTGGGAGAGTGTGTGCGCGTATCAGCATGGCGTTGGTGTATTTATGCATTCAGGTCACGTTGACATTTTATCACATTAAGCGTGATCCTTTAAATGCCATAACAGAAACTGTACTAATGTCTTTTTAAAAGACATTTAACGTGTTCCCCAAAATGTAGCCGCCGCAGTCGCAGTCTTTGTTCTCGTCGCTATTGGCATTGTTGTTGCTACTGCTGCAACTCTCGCTGAGACAATAAACGATGAAAAATTGCTACAAGCTTATGTCGAGTTGAAGGGCAAATAAGCGCAGCGCCATTGTGGCAATTCTTTAGGAAAACTGAGCATGGGTTTTAAGCGCAGCACGGAGTGGAAACTGCTCTCCACGAAGAGCTTTACATTTTGGCAGCGAAATGATGGCTTCCAGTATGTAAATGTTGAATATGTATAAAACATTTCTTCCTTCACATATTCTCTGAACTACAATGCACAATATGACTATCGATATTCCAATTTAAAATTTTTCGATAAAGCACTAGAGTAAAAGATCCCATCTCGGCGAATAAATTTCTGTATTTTAAAGTACAATGGAAGCAAGTAAAAGATTCCCTATCAATGCTTTGAACTAGGAACTAGAGAAGGCGCGCGAAAAGAAGGAGCGCTTATAGTGATCTTGTATGTCAGGGCGCAAAAAATATTTGAAGAATGAAGAAAACGAAAAATTCAATTTTTCACAAAAACTTTACCTATAAATTTGCCTATATCGTACATGAAATGTACAAGATCATTTACGGAAACCAATTAAAATTTGAGCATTTTCGCTGGAAAAATTCTCAGAAAATGTTTGCTGATAATGTATTTACATATCTTAATTTTTTTAGATATGAGTAGGTACTTATTTCAAACTAGTTTTTCTATTTTATTTTATTCACTTTCTAACATAAACATTTCACTTTGAACCCAACTTTGAGAAAATCGATAGCCAAACTATGCGTTCGAAATTGTGTAAATCAAATTTAGCGTTAGTTTTAATTGTGGACTTTGGTCTCTTAACCATTGGCATTATGCATTGGAAACACGATACATACATACCCCCCTTAGAGGTAAGGAGGTAATTTTTAAAATTTCAAAGATAGACTTCTAAAAGTAGCATTAAAGTTGTAACCTGACACATTCGTTTCATCGGCAGACCTGCCTTATTTTTAATTTTTCAACTGGGAAGAAAGATACGACCTTGTGGCATCTTCAAAATAATTTGCAGCGTATGTTCATGTACCTTTGGATGCATCAACCAAAAATGATTGTCCCTTTTAGCTTATATGCATCGATTTATAAGATGATAAATAGGATAGTGCTTACTGGCTAAAAGACGGAGGCCAGTTAGAAGTTTATGTAATACACTCTCGCTCGCCTACTCGCTCCCCTGCTGCATGGCTATGTGCACCATTATCGTATATAGTTTGGTGCAACTAATTATGTTCGGAAAATCACAGCAATCCTAAGCTCAAATATCCTTGCCGCGCTTTAATATCAGTTTTCATTGACAATAATTCATTTGCTGTCATCATTAGTGTAGCGGCAACAGCAACAGCATCAGCGTACAACAACAACAGCGATTTGTATTACCGTGCTATTGTATTGCCCAGCAACCATGAATATATAGATATGCTGTACTGCCTTCCAACCCCCAACTCAACAACCCCAGCACGCCTGCCGCACTCAACAACCGACAAAATACGCGTATGGTTTCCGCTTCCCGAGCGGCAGCCATAAGGCTTCGTTCCTTGCTCAACCACTCTGCGCCTTCTACCCGCCGGCCACTAGCATCACCACCCCATCTTCTGGCATATAAACCCGCAATTTGTGCGCGCACAACTTTCAACGTGAAATTAGCTTCACTGATGCTGAAACCAATTGCGATAAATTTCTTTACGCTTTTCCGCAGCTTTTCAAATGAACATAAGCGCACACATACACATGCTCACGCACAGGCACGCACGCACATACATAAAAAGTCAAATATCAACAAATTGTTTTCACCGAGATTTTTCAGTTTTCAGTTTTCCACTTTCAATTGCACTCACCCTTCTGCGTGGGCTTCTGTTTCTGTTACAGCTCTTGTGCTTCTTCTGCCTCTGCAGAGTGTGCATGTGTGCGTGTGTGGGTAAGGCTTTTCACCCCTCATGCATATTTTATGCCATGGCAAAAAGTAGACATGAATTGAAATTTTCACTGCAATTATTTGGTTAAGGAAAGTGATTTTTTTCTATCTATTTCAACTTTTTCAACAATTTTTGTTTGCAACTTTTGTTGTTGTTGCAGAAACCTGGCAAATTTTTGCCTCACTTGCTGTCCTAAAAGAACCCGCGAAAATTGGGGCTCTAATTTTAAGAAACATACATACTCGTACAAAACCTTGCACCTTTTTAGACTACATGCAAATGTAGATAAATTCCAGCATCCTTCTTTACTACGTCATCGCTTAAGCGTAGTAAGAGTGGAATGGTAGGTACTCTTTTCGCTTTCGTAGCGAACATCTCCGATTGTTTTTCTTAAGATACGTGCTTCATACTTGCATATTTTTAGTTACGTTCCGTTAGCAATTCTAACAAATCTCCAGTTTTAAAGACATTTATTCCTCGACCTATTTGATAATAATTGGCAAGATTTACTATCAGGCATGTGATAGAAATCGTACGAATTCAAAACGAAATTTCAAATTGTACGAATTTATTTTATGTGTGATGGAAATCGAATGATTTCATTTCAAATTTCGAAGGCATTTATGTGATGAAATTCGGCTTTTACGCTTTCATTTCGATTTGAAATCGCACCGAACGACTTGCTCGATTTTGAAAATGAAACATATCTCAATGCAAATCGCCTTTTCCTCCGATTTCGATTTCCATCACATGCCTTTATAATATGTTATGTATTTTCGAAAGTTATTTAAATTTAAATTTAACTCACATACTTATTCATTTTGACTATCACTTGTTTTTGGGCCCACAAGTTCCAACTACAGTTAAAAAATTTGGCAAACACATATTTTTGGAATTTTTTTGTAATGTATATTTATTGTTTAACCAATTGTTGAGATTGTTTCCTTTGTCGTTTTCGGGAACACACTTGCTTTGGAAATTGTCTTGGGTCACATAATGGCACGATCGTGGCAAACGTATATAAACTGGTTCTGACCAAATTGAAAATGTTGCCCTAACATAGTTTTCGCCATCGCTATTGTTTATTTCATTACCTATCTCAATTCAAAAAATCTCTCGGCACTCGGTCGCACAATTTCGAAATCTCCCGGCACTCGGTCGATCAAATAAACTCTGTAACATTTTTTCGCATCAAAATTCATATTCTTACAAACAATATCTTGAATGAAATCGAAAACTAATTTATTCATATCTCTATATATATATATATGTGTTATAATAAATCGCAGTTTAATTTGCGTTAACACACATCATAAAAGTTCTGCAGTTATAATTTTACAATTTCAGAGTACATAGTTCATAGAAACAAGTATCTAATATTCACTAGCTGGCGTAGTCCGAGCTGTACTATCAACTTGTGAGGTATAATATATGTATCTCTACGACTGCAGAATATTATGGACAGAACCCTAAAGGAATTGCTTCATAACTCTTGTAGGTGCGCATCCATCAGCACATGTAAATAGATAAAGAACTGCCACAATAGGCCTTTCACGACACGTTGGCTAGGTGATTAGATCCCTAATTCAAATGCAATCAATTATTAATATATTTCACCAGATTAAAATTTTGAAGAGATAAGAAAGACATAGCTGAACATAACATAGCCCCCCGGAATATATAATCAATCAATCGAGACCTGGACAATAAGTCGTACACGTGATAGTTTTGTGATAAAAAAAAAACATTTATAGGTAGTCATATATAGAAGTCCTTTCTTTGTGTGAGCGCATAATTTTATTTTGTTTAGTTAAGTAATTATTACATCTATTAGCGTGTGGATACAAATTTACAAATTATTATTACTCTCATTCTGGAACATTAGCCGGATTTCGGGGAAAATGATAACATAAGTAATTAAAAAGTCTATTGGCATCAATGAATTCAAATACAAAATCCTATGGACATCTTAAAAACATTTGTTCCTATGGTCGTTTATGTGAATTTGGCTATTAGATCCTCCTTGGTGAAGCATTTGGCTATGCGCTTGTTCACACATTTCAGGCTGGCCGCATCAAAACGTTCATCATCGCCGCAGCGCAAGTGCACATACTTGAGCTTGTTAGATTTTTCCACGCAGCGGTAGTATTTTTTGCAGTCTTGGAAGTCGGGATAGATGTCGTCTTCGTCGCACTTGCGTTCTTTGAGTTTCTTGACAATATTCTTTATGAGCTCCTTTTTCTCCTTGGAGATGTATTTATCATCGTCGTCGTTGTCCCTCTCCTCGCTTTTTTCATTTCGTTTCTTATCCTTCTTCTCTTCAGAATCCTTATCCTGTTTTGTGTCCTTCTGTTCCTCCGAGTCTTTTTTCTTTTTAGAGTCTTTCGATTCCTTGCTCTTTGATTTATCTGACTTTGACTTATTCTCAACAGAAGCGTCTTCGACCGAGCTGGGCTTGCTGGGTTTCACTGGTCGAATAATTTCCACGGATTCCGTTTCAACAGTTTCTTGGCTTGGCTTTTGCGGTTTATTTGACCATACTGGCCATGTCGGTCTGATTGGTGGAATTGGTTGGAATGTTTGTGGTGGTGCATTTGGTAAAAGAGCGCCCCAATTTGGACGATTGTGGTCATGTCCATTGTTCCAAACAGGCCAGTTCGGACGGCCAGGACGAGTTGGTCTATGAGGCCAGAGGCCACTGCCGCTCTGACCATTACCTGAATTTGAATTACCATTTTGACTGCCGGAGCCATTGCCGTGATTGCCATTATTGCTGCCATGACCAGGATGACTTGGATGAGCTGGTCGGTAAGGAAATAGCCCACCGTTATTACCATTGCCATTTTGATTACCAGAACCATGGTTTTGACCGGGGCGACCTGGACGTGAAGGATAATGAGGCGGTTGTGGATCAACTGGCGCATTGGGGTAGCTTGGTGCATTTGGATCAAGTGGTGCATTTGGATCAACCGGAGTGTTGGGGTCCACTGGTGCCTTTGGATCAACAGGTGCATTTGGATCAACTGGTGCATTTGGATCAAGTGATGCATTTGGATCAACTGGTGCATTTGGATCAAGTGATGCATTTGGATCAACCGGAGTGTTAGGGCCAACTGGTGCCTTTGGATCAACAGGTGCATTTGGATCAACTGGAGTGTTGGGGTCCACTGGCGCATTTGGATCAACAGGTGCATTTGGATCAACTGGAGAATTTTGATCAACTGGTGCATTTGGATTAAGTGGTGCATTTGGATCAAGTGGTGCATTTGGATCAAGTGGTGCATTTGGATCAATTGGAGTGTTGGGGTCCACTGGCGCATTTGGATCAACAGGTGCATTTGGATCAACTGGAGTGTTGGGGTCCACTGGTGAATTTGGATCAACAGGTGCATTTGGATCAAGTGGTGCATTTGGAACAATTGGTGCATTTGGAACAATTGGAGCATTTGGATCAATTGGAGCATTAGGGTCCACTGGTGCATTTGGATCAAGTGGTGCATTTGGATCAACTGGAGCATTCGGATCCACTGGTGCATTTGGATCAAGTGGTGCATTTGGATCAACCGGATTGTTGGGGTCCACTGGTGCATTTGGATCAATTGGAGCATTAGGGTCCACTGGTGCATTTGGATCAAGTGGTGCATTTGGATCAACCGGAGTATTGGGGTCCACTGGTGCATTTGGATGAAGAGGTGCATTTGGATGAACTGGTGCATTTGGATCAAGTGGTGCATTTGGATCAACCGGAGTGTTAGGGTCCACTGGTGCCTTTGGATCAACAGGTGCATTTGGATCAACTGGTGCATTTGGATCAAGTGATGCATTTGGATCAACCGGAGTGTTAGGGCCAACTGGTGCCTTTGGATGAAGAGGTGCATTTGGATGAACTGGTGCATTTGGATCAAGTGGTGCATTTGGATCAACCGGAGTGTTAGGGTCCACTGGTGCCTTTGGATCAACAGGTGCATTTGGATCAACTGGTGCATTTGGATCAAGTGATGCATTTGGATCAACCGGAGCATTAGGGTCCACTGGTGCATTTGGATCAAGTGGTGCATTTGGATCAACTGGAGCATTCGGATCCACTGGTGCATTTGGATCAAGTGGTGCATTTGGATCAACCGGATTGTTGGGGTCCACTGGTGCATTTGGATCAATTGGAGCATTAGGGTCCACTGGTGCATTTGGATCAAGTGGTGCATTTGGATCAACCGGAGTATTGGGGTCCACTGGTGCATTTGGATGAAGAGGTGCATTTGGATCAACTGGTGCATTTGGATCAAGTGGTGCATTTGGATCAACCGGAGTGTTAGGGTCCACTGGTGCCTTTGGATCAACAGGTGCATTTGGATCAACTGGTGCATTTGGATCAAGTGATGCATTTGGATCAACCGGAGTGTTAGGGCCAACTGGTGCCTTTGGATCAACAGGTGCATTTGGATCAACTGGAGTGTTGGGGTCCACTGGCGCATTTGGATCAACAGGTGCATTTGGATCAACTGGAGAATTTTGATCAACTGGTGCATTTGGATTAAGTGGTGCATTTGGATCAAGTGGTGCATTTGGATCAAGTGGTGCATTTGGATCAATTGGAGTGTTGGGGTCCACTGGCGCATTTGGATCAACAGGTGCATTTGGATCAACTGGAGTGTTGGGGTCCACTGGTGAATTTGGATCAACAGGTGCATTTGGATCAAGTGGTGCATTTGGAACAATTGGTGCATTTGGAACAATTGGAGCATTTGGATCAATTGGAGCATTAGGGTCCACTGGTGCATTTGGATCAAGTGGTGCATTTGGATCAACTGGAGCATTCGGATCCACTGGTGCATTTGGATCAAGTGGTGCATTTGGATCAACCGGATTGTTGGGGTCCACTGGTGCATTTGGATCAATTGGAGCATTAGGGTCCACTGGTGCATTTGGATCAAGTGGTGCATTTGGATCAACCGGAGTATTGGGGTCCACTGGTGCATTTGGATGAAGAGGTGCATTTGGATGAACTGGTGCATTTGGATCAACAGGTGCATTTGGATGAACTGGTGCATTTGGATCAAGTGGTGCATTTGGATGAACTGGTGCATTTGGATCAAGTGGTGCATTTGGATCAATTGGAGCATTCGGGTCCACTGGTGCATTTGGATCAAGTGGTGCATTAGGATCAACCGGAGTGTTGGGGTCCACTGGTGCATTTGGTTCAAGAGGTGAATTTGGATGAACTGGTGCATTTGGATCAACAGGTGCATTTGGATGAACTGGTGCATTTGGATCAAGTGGTGCATTTGGATGAACTGGTGCATTTGGATCAAGTGGTGCATTTGGATCAACTGGAGCATTGGGGTTGACTGGTGCATTGGGATCAACTGGCGCATTGGGATCAACCGGAGTGTTGGGGTCCACTGGTGCATTTGGTTCAAGAGGTGCATTTGGATAAACTGGTGCATTTGGATCAAGGGGTGCATTTGGATGAACAGGTGCATTTGGATCAACTGGTGCATTTGGATCAATTGGAGCGTTCGGGTCCACTGGTGCATTTGGATCAAGTGGTGCATTAGGATCAACCGGAGTGTTGGGGTCCACTGGTGCATTTGGTTCAAGAGGTGCATTTGGATGAACTGGTGCATTTGGTGGAAGAGGTACATTTGGATCAACCGGAGTGTTGGGGTCCACTGGTGCATTTGGATCAACTGGTACATTTGGATCAATTGGAGCATTTGGATCAATTGGAGAATTTGGGCCCACTGGTGTATTTGGATGAAGTGGTGCATTTGGATCAATTGGAGCATTCGGGTCGACTGGTGCATTTGGATCAACTGGAGCATTGGGGTTGACTGGTGCATTGGGATCAACTGGCTCATTTGGATTAATTGGAGCATTCGGGTCGACTGGTGCATTCGGATCAAGTGGTGTATTTGGATCAACCGGAGTGTTGGGGTCCACTGGTGCATTTGGATGAAGTGGTGCATTTGGATCAATTGGAGCATTCGGGTCTACTGGTGCATTTGGATGAACTGGTGCATTTGGATCAACAGGTGCATTTGGATCAATTGGAGCATTCGGGTCGACCGGTGCATTTGGATCAATTGGAGCATTCGGGTCCACTGGTGCATTTGGATCAAGTGGTGCATTTGGATCAACCGGAGTGTTGGGGTCCACTGGTGCATTTGGATGAACTGGTGCATTTGGATTAACAGGTGCATTTGGATCAAATGGAGCATTTGGATGAACTGGAGTGTTGGGGTCCACTGGTGCATTTGGATCAATTGGAGCATTCGGGTCGACTGGTGTATTTGGATGAACTGGTTCATTTGGATCAACAGGTGCATTTGGATCAATTGGAGCATTTGGATTAATTGGAGCATTTGGATTAATTGGAGCATTCGGGTCCACTGTTGCATTTGGATCAAGTGGTGCATTTGGATCAATTGGAGCATTCGGGTCGACTGGTGCATTTGGATCAACTGGAGCATTGGGGTTGACTGGTGCATTGGGATCAGCTGGCGCATTGGGATCAACCGGAGTGTTGGGGTGAACTGGAGCATTTGGATCAACCGGAATGTTGGGGTCCACTGGTGCATTCGGATCTACTGGCGCATTGGGATCAACCGGAGTGTTGGGGTCCACTGGTGCATTCGGGTGGACTGGTGCATTGGGATCAACTGGAGTGTTGGGGTCCACTGGTGCATTTGGATCAACCGGAGTGTTGGGGTCCACTGGTGCATTTGGATCAACCGGTGCATTCGGATCAATTGGAGCATTCGGGTCAACTGGTGCGTTTGGATCAACTGGCGCATTGGGATTAACCGGAGTGTTGGGGTCCACTGGTGCATTTGGATCAAGTGGTGCATTTGGATCAATTGGAGCATTCGGGTCGACTGGTGCATTTGGATCAACTGGCGCATTGGGATCAACCGGAGTGTTGGGGTCCACTGGTGCATTTGGATCAATTGGAGTGTTGGGGTCCACTGGTGCATTTGGATCAAGTGGTGCATTTGGATCAATTGGAGCATTCGGGTCGACTGGTGCATTCGGATCTACTGGCGCATTGGGATCAACCGGAGTGTTGGGGTCCACTGGTGCATTTGGATCAACCGGTGCATTCGGGTCGACTGGTGCATTCGGATCTACTGGCGCATTGGGATCAACCGGAATGTTGGGGTCCACTGGTGCATTTGGATCAATTGGAGCATTCGGGTCGACTGGTGCATTCGGATCTACTGGCGCATTGGGATCAACCGGAATGTTGGGGTCCACTGGTGCATTTGGATCAATTGGAGCATTCGGGTCGACTGGTGCATTCGGATCTACTGGCGCATTGGGATCAACCGGAGTGTTGGGATCAGCTGGCGCATTGGGATCAACCGGAGTGTTGGGGTCCACTGGTGCATTCGGGTCGACTGGTGCATTGGGATCAACTGGAGTGTTGGGGTCCACTGGTGCATTTGGATCAACCGGAGTGTTGGGGTCCACTGGTGCATTTGGATCAACCGGTGCATTCGGATCAATTGGAGCATTCGGGTCAACTGGTGCGTTTGGATCAACTGGCGCATTGGGATTAACCGGAGTGTTGGGGTCCACTGGTGCATTTGGATCAATTGGAGTGTTGGAGTCCACTGGTGCATTTGGATCAACCGGTGCATTTGGATCAATTGGAGCATTCGGGTCGACTGGTGCATTTGGATCAACTGGCACATTGGGATCAACCGGAGTGTTGGGGTCAACTGGAGCATTTGGATCAACCGGAGTGTTGGGGTCCACTGGTGCATTTGGATCAATTGGAGTGTTGGGGTCCACTGGTGCATTTGGATCAAGTGGTGCATTTGGATTTATTGGAGCATTCGGGTCGACTGGTGCATTTGGATCTACTGGGGCATTGGGATCAACCGGAGTGTTGGGGTCCACTGGTGCATTCGGGTCGACTGGTGTATTTGTAGGTTCCACTACCGTTGTTTCTCCTGTCACAGTTGTTGTTTCAATAGGCTCAGTTGGTGCTGTATTAGCCATAGTTGTTTCCGAGGGAGAACTGGAATCTGTCGTTGTTAGTGGTTCCAATGGTGCATCTGTACCAACAGGAATTGCAGTTGTTTCTAATGGCGTGCTCGGATCAGCTGGTAGAGATGTCGTTATAACTGGGACATCAGTGGCCAAAGTAGTTTCAATAGGGCCTTGCGTGGATGGCTCCACATGCGCTCCAGTTGTTTCTGTAGCGGCGGACGATGAGGTTTGCATTGGCTCTGTTGAGCTCGCTGAAGGTGCAGGACCCTCCGTTACTACTACTACTACTGTCTGGTTCACTACCACTGATGGCTGTTCTTGAGGTGCGGTCTCTGCAGCCGCTGCACCATCTGCGTCTGAGGATAAAGCCAGAGTAGATTTTAGTGCCACGCAAATTTCAACGCCATCATTTATACAACGGGAATTCACTGGGCATTGTATGGCATTGCCGCCGGCGACATAGTTCCCACTGCCGTCCGGATCGCAATTTTTGTAGCTTAGAGGCCCCACGCAAATGGCCGGCTTGCCATTGCAGTTTACAGCTGGAGGTTCACCATCGCTGAGTGGTTCAGCTAAGTTTTGGCTGGACACTAGTGCGGTCAACTGGAATTACAAGAAGAAAGAGTATTAATTAAAGAAGGACTGCCGCGCAAGTAATCAACGAATTTGCTTAGTAAAACACTAAACCGCTAAACTTATCAACACAGCAAGTCCTTGAATAACTCTAATATTTCGCTGGCATTATATGGCAACTACGCGTTATTGGCAATTTCACTATACGGATATTCGCCGCGCTTGTCCAGCTGGAGCGCATGCACGCATACACACAGCTAGTTCAGTTAAAGGAACTTGCATAGGGAACTGTTGTTTCGCCGTCGATTGATCTAATTGATATCCAAAGGACCAAGAGTCCAGGTAACTTTTAAAATTTTCGCACGTGTTGTTAGTGGTTTGAAATGAGCGCCATTTACGTCCATTTAAGTTGGTAATTTGAAATCGGATAAAATAGCACGTATCAGTTAGCAGCCAATGCAGGTACAAAGATAAATTTTAAAATTAAGTCTTTTTGTTCTTTTCAGTTGTATAATTTGTTACCCAAAAGCACTTCAAAGGACTATTGCTGTGGCACTTGTTTCCTCTGTTTATTCTATTCTTTTTGTCACAATTCACTTAAGGACTAGTTTGTGTAAAACATTTGATAATTACCACTAGTAAAATGAATATTCTGGATAGTTTGCTCGAAGTCATCGTATGGTTCGTAAGTAAAATCGTTACTATTGCTCCACCGCCAGAAACTGAGCTTTTATGCTAAAATCCGCACAGCATCCGTTGCACCAGCAGAGGCGGTATCTATCGCGAATCGCTCTTATTCTTATCGCTTGGTGTACAAGATATGCAAATATTTTTCCAGATACAACTGTGATGTTTCTAGATAAGGCGTTCTTGAATTTACGATACTGCAGTTGTGTAGCGAAATTTTAAAGCACCGCGGCTCGATTATTTATTATGAATATTGTGAGCAGACAGTGAGCGAATTTTCGCTCAGATAAGCATAAAAACTCAGATAAGATACGCATATTTACATTTTAATTTGTGCCAATGTAGAGATTCAGCCTTTCAGCCTCCAGAGATGTCATTTACCACCTTGGTAGTGAGTCATGCCTAGATTTATCGTGATATTTTTGGAATCGTATGGATATTTATATGCCCTACATAAACGAATATATAAAGTTTATAAACAAATTGTAGGGCTCACAGAAAGCTACCTTGGTACATATGTATATATTAACTGATATATACATGGACATTGTACGCGTTATTTCCGAAAGGCTCTCGAAATTATAAGCAAACTCTACTCTGATGAATATGCGTACCTTGTGGAAGCTAAATTCAAATTAAGCTTTTGGGGAAATGGACCATGCTGAGACTGCTGACGAAACTTGTTTCTAATAGAAAGTGTGTAGGGCGCCGCGGTGGTTCAGTGGACTAAGTGCTTGGTCGCTGATGCGGGAGGGCCTGGGTTCAACTCTCAGCCTGACACATAACATCTAATACAAAGAGAATTTGTTTTCAAATTGTTTCTTTGCGCGGCGCCACTTCTCGCGATGTATTGACAATTCTCCGAGAATGTTCTTTGCCATGAAAAGCTTCTCAACCCGTTCGGATTCGGTTAATGTAGGTCCCGTTGATTTGTGAAAAATACGACAAGCACACACAAGTTAATGTGAGGAAGCTAGGCCTAAGCCCACACGGGCTGTTGTGCCAACCAATTAATTAATGAAAGTGTAATTCTGTTACTAGATATTAAGTCCCAAAATATCATATCTGTTTTAGGTAACTCGATTTATTTCCGTTGAGTATATATACAACTATTGCCACCAGCAGCTTGATAGCACTTTCACTCCTGTGTTAGCTTGTTGAAGTTGTTTATTATTTTATAAAAGTTGATCAAAATAGAACTGTAAATGGTTTGTAACTATTTTTTGCAGCGTTTTACAAGTGGTTCTGAAAATTTTCAAAAATACTATAAATATAGCTTTATAGAATTGTAGGACTCAGTCGATGTGGCGAAGCGACGAAAGTTGTCGATCCAGTTTCGGAGTAATACCGCTGAATCTATCGCGGTCATACCATTATTGTCAATTTCGTAGCGTATTATACTGTCGGTGAAGTTCAATTGCAGATTTCTTGCATTCTGCTTATCAGCTGAGTATGTATACGCATTTCCGGCGGAAATGTTTGTTGTAAAATGTTTATAATTGAATGAAGGTGCGAATGAATGAAAGTGAAAAAGCCTGGCGTAATGATATATGTACATATATGCAATTTACGTTTCATATTGACATACATATGGGAATGTGAATTACATCAATTATGTTATGATAGATATGGAAAAATTTTTAGTTGTATAAGTTTGTCTTTATCTCTTTGAAAATATCGTGTATTATAAAATTCTTTTGATTTGAAAATAGTAATTTCTAAATTTGTAGTATTAAACGCATCATGCTTGTTGGCTATATTACTCTACTTATCCCGTTGTGTGATTCTACATTCTTTTATTTCTTACATACATTATATTTTTTCACTATCGCTTCGCAAGGTATGGCAAAGAAAAGTAAAGAATTCACATTGAATTGCTATTACATTTTCAATATCCGCCCATGAGTCACATTCACAACACATACATACATTCCTATCCACATATGGTATTTATTTATATACATTTTAACCGCCTCATGCTTTTGCGCCAATTCTCTTCAATTTAACCTCAGGTAAACTTTTCTCTTTTTAATGACGTCACTGAGGCAAGGTAACGTAAAATTTTTGATAACATAATTACGAATAAGCTTCGTTTTTATCTCGGCGAGCAAACAGACAAAAATGTCAGAAGCTGACAGGCATTTTTTTGACTTTGTTATTTTCTTTTTAGCTTTGAAGACACTTTCATAATTGTTGTGTTTGCGTCTATTTCTTGTTTACCATTAACTTATGTGCAAGTACGTATAAACTTGTCTCTTTCAATTTACGTAGTCGCAGCAAATGGCATACTATATTTGTCTATGTTTGAAAGAAAATATATTCGGATGAAGCAAATATTTCTGCGGTAGTAAGTAAACGCTGTCTTCTGATAACCCGATATGAGAATGCCCATATACCGCAATGTCTGAGCTCGGTATACCATAAAGCTCCGTTGAAATAGGGAACATCGTCCTCATACCGTGAGAGGCTTCAAACAAGGCGATCGCTTATCTTGCGATCTCTCCAACATAAGCGATAAAGCGGAGAATAACCAATAGGTGTGCTAAAGACTCGATAAGCAATTAGAAAGAAGAGTCCTTTATAGCCTGACAAAACTAGCGCCTACTTAGGGTACTGAAGCATGGGTGATATCGCAAGCGATGGAGAGAAAGTGCTCTTCAAGTTCTTCGGGCGATCCGCGTTGACGACGACTACCGCATTCACATGAACCACGAACAGTTCTACGTGGAATATAATATAGTGAGAAATATAACCATGCCGCAGCTTCACTGGCTGGGTCAAGAAGAAGGGTTTGAGGCTGCAGTTGGAGACTTCGCGGGAGGCCGTGCCTCCGATGGAAAGACCAAGTAGAGAAGGCAATAGCAACGCTTGGCGTTTCAACTGGAAAAGAGGCGCGCGTAGCAAAGGCGACTGGAGAAAAGCCCTATGGCAGGCCGTGCGCCCTAACGAGCTTTGATTGGTCATTTATGGAGAAGTAACTTATCTGGGAAAAGGCCGAACGTAGAAAACCGCAAATTTATTAAAGAGAATATTGTTTTCAATTTAAATAAAATTTTATGTATTGAATGTAAGGGTAGAGCAAAACCCTCGAGATAAACTGAAAAGTGCTATAAGCTCGGCTCAAAGTATTCAGCAAGTTGAACCAAATGTATGTCCTTATATAAACAAACCAATTTCAGGTTTAAGTAACTAGATAAGATTTCTTAACTCAAGTTTTCATATTTATAAACATATTTATACATATAATTGGCGATAATAGCCAGAAAACGACGCTCAGGTAGAGATTTCTCGCATTTTCTTTCCCGTTCCTCTATTTCCAGTATAACAAAACCTCCACAGTTATTCTATTACCTCGTACAAAAGGGATTGAGAATCTTTTTAAAGGTGAATAACATTTTCGGAGAGTTGCTAATTCGTCACAGGATATGGTTCTGTACTTATACAAAATTTCAAATAAAGTTGCCTGCTATAAGATTGCATTTGGGGTACCAGGAATTTACCAAGTTGACGTCCACTGAGCCACTGCGGCGTTTCAATGGCTTAATAATTTAGAATATTTGCTTAAAACTAAGTGAGCGCCGAGAAATTGCTACCACTTTTGAAAATTCGCTTGAGCACTTGGCGTTCCAAGCGCCCACGCGAAAGAACTAGCAAACAGTACGAATGGTTTATGATTTGTTGACAGCGCAAATATTTACTAAATATACGCAGCAGCGATTATAAAAAAATAAGCGTGATTATAAAAACTAAGCTGATTCAACTAATGTGAGAAAGTTTATTCAAATCGTTTATGGAATTTTTGTCTTTCGAAATGATTGAAAGCTAGAAAGAAACTAGAACCTTGATAAATGGCTAACGATTTATTGTACTTTTTCATTTCGTTTCAACTTTTCTAAAATGTATTTGTCTGCATTCGAAAATCAAAAATATTAATCTAAAAATCGAATTATTTCGCAATCAATATGAAACCTGCAGCTATTTTTACAGGCAATTGTTAAATAAATATCTAATATTTCGCATACTTGCATGAAGTTTGATAACAAATAAAGAGCACACTTTCATAATATTTTCATTTTATAAATATTTTAAAAATTTACATTGGCTGCGGAGCAGAATCATTGATTGATTGATTATATGTGTGTGTGCATTCAGGCATGTATTTAAGTTTAAATTATTCATGTATTGTACATTGTTGCATACACTCGCACGGACGATCATACACATACAAAATTGGTATTTAGTGAAGTGCTGCGTGCATGCAACTCAATTTCCTGTCACTAAAATTAAATCATTTATTCAAAAGTATCGCTTGTGTTGCTGTTGTTTCTGTAGCTGCTTTTTGCTTGCTAAATTCCTTCCAACAAGCTCAGTTATGCAATTTTGTAAATTTTTTGTCTGACCATGCGCCAGTGTCATGAGTCAATGTTAATTTTGAGCATTTTTTGCCAGCCATCATAAAAACATGCAACGAATTTGCAGCAGTTTTTGCGTTCATTCCTGAGCGGATTATATGGAATCGGTGCGTGATTTGTGTTTTTATTGTGTGCTGTTTTTGTAATGTTGTATTTTTCGGCAAGCTCAAATAAAATGCTCGAATTTTGGCTCTGACATTGACAATGAACAAAATGCAGAGAAAGATCCATGAAGTTATATAGCTTAACATTACTTGCTTATATCGAATTTAAAAAGCCCAACAAACCCAGCAAATTAAGGAGACTTGCACAAAGCACACAAAACTTCTTACCACGCAATTCAGGAAACAATTTACAATTACAACTCTGAACTCCCTCGTCAAGTTTCAATATTTACAAAAGTTAAGGTAAAGTTCCACTATCGGCGCAGCTAGCGCAATCTGTGCCAATTTTTATCATGCCAGATCGGAGCATATTTAAAAATTTGCACAATTATGTTATGAAAAATTATTTACATCGAGTAAGTATTCATTTCAAAAACATTTCATTTAAGTAAAGTGTAGTTAAGTAAATCTTTGCAGTCTCGTTGAATTACAGCCTCTTCGTTCGTCACCGCCCCGCTCCACCGCGCCGGCCAGTCCGACGTCAACACTAACATTAACAACAAAGAACAGCCGCTTGTTGCTTAGCATTTACGCACGCTCTTCTATTTTATAGGGTGTTAAATTTTGAGCATCCCTTAGGAAAAACCGTGAAAAGAAAGCAAGAGTCGAAGTAGTACATAATAAACCTCATAAAAAACAGGAACCCTTAGCAACCAACTGATAAAAAAATAATATAATCGTAGCATATTTTGCAGCGCGATAAACTCTCTTAACTGACTGCAATATTGCATACATCGACCCTTACAAGCAACGCCAGTCAAAACAACAATCACAACAACATTGCAGCCGCTTTTGCCGGCTTCTTTTCGAAGGTAAACAACCCTCCCGCCAGGGTCGTAGCTAGGGTAAAAGTTACTATCGGCATGGTTTTTCGTTCGGTTCAAAAATAGGCTTAGAAAATTATGAAGAGATGCGAGAGTTATGAAAAGATGCATGAAATTCTTAAGAATATGTACAGACATATGGCTATAGCAACTGGCTCCGTCCGACGATTTAAATTTTTTTAAAAGAATGTGCCAAACTCCCTTGGAAAAATATTTTTGGATACGGTCCTGTCTTCCGCCTTGCACTACTGAAACAAGCATGATACGCGCGTAGAACTGCCGTGCGTACGTCTTATGCGGGGTGGAACTCAGCGGCAGCAGCGGGAAACCTTGGCGACCTTTACAGCTCGACTTTGTAATAAAGTTTTGAAATTGGAAATCGCAGAAAACGGCGAAAACAACAACAATAACCGAGCTGACTATTTGCAGACTACTTCGTGCTCATATTTTTTATCGCTGGTTATATCGCTTGGCCATTCTTTTTTGCTTTGACACTAAAGCGACGCAATCACCCCCTCACACTCATACATAACACACAAACATCGTCGAACAGGAGAAAAGTGTCGAACGTCGGTGCAACTCTTAAATTATGTGTGAGTGTGTGTGTGTTGGTGCGCAACTCATGTTCTGGACTCATCTAGGATGTCTTAGGGATGCCAGATTTCATCGTGAATACTAAAGTCATGCTTACAGTTGGAATCTTTTTGTTCGCTAGTGCGAAAAGGATTTAAGAGAACTCAACAAGGCGCCATTATAGTATATCCTCTTTTAGTCCATATGGTAAACCATAAAGGAGCGCCATGAAGAATAAAGTCTTCTGCCTAAGTTTATTAACTTTTTTACAAAGAACATTGATTGTAACTTTCAAAAATATAAACACAGGGTGTGCCGTTGTAGAGTAGGCAAAATATGTTAGAAAGTTAAAAAGTTAATGAAAATGATACAAACTGCTATCTGATCTTAAGTTTTTTTCCGTAAATCATTTAATTTTCGTCAAAATATGCAAGTTTTTAAGAAAAAGCGCTGCAACTGCACATAAAAGCCTTCAGTTTGTCGTAGAAGCGCAAAATCTGGCAACGCTGTAATATGGCTCGGGTGGGTGGATGCGCTTTTGTGTTTTCTTATAAAGTGCGTCAAATTACCAGAGGCACTTTGACACTTGGTCGTGGCGCGTTGTACGCTGTGCACGGCCAACGATGCGATTTAAAACAGGTCTCAGGTCATTTCACTTTATACGTTATGACTGCACTGCATTTGGACACTATGGAGAAACAGATACTGCCTGTCGTCTGTGATACGCATATTAAGCGCAAACAACACCGACAGGATAATAGACAAATGAATTACGAAATATTGTATGTTCTGTGAAACATTTAATCTTGAATATTAATTTCACTCAACCGGAATCAAAATGTATCTAAATAAGAATTTTTTCTTTTTTGGTAAATACAAGTAAGGAAGCATCAGTCGGGTTTCACCGACAGAGTAATTCCATACACCAAGTAACCAAGTGAGGAGATAAACCACTGAAAGAAATGAAATTGTGGGTGCTTTTAATTTACAACATACATAGTGGACCACGCCAATTTTTTCGTATGATATAGATGACCGACCCCTTAAGCTGAATACCAAGTATTATTCCTTTCAATAAGTAACTAGATAAAAAACAGCAATTTGATCGAAAAAATACCGAGCTAGTGGAACTTACAGATCCATTACGGGCGTGTTCTTCAACCGATTTGTCTAATCTCAAAGCTTAAACTAAGTTAAGGTTCACTATAACTTTGGACCAAATTTGGAATTGAATCGGACAATTCCTTCTTTCTATCCCGAGCGAACAGACAGACAGACAGTCGGATAGAGGCACAACTGGAAATCAACACAGAAAGTGATTCTAAGCATTTGTATATATTTATGTCTATACCTAGGACGGCTCCTTTCACGTCGTTACAATTTTCGCACAATGTTATTATACAATATGACCATAGGTGTAGGGTATAAAAAACTCTGAATGACTCTAGTATGACCTAATAGGTTGATGCCATGTGGCTGTAGGCAAGTAGTGAAGTCTGTTACTGGCATGTGGTTATAGAAGTAAGCTTATACTGGATTTCCTTAGATATAATTTCAAATTTCATTTGGATATTTATAAAAAAAACTATTTATATGCTTATACTAACGATATTCTAAGAATCCTCGTTTGAAATATGCTGCTCAAAATTTGATATCGAAATCCTAAACTACCCCAAATTGCTTATCAACAACTTCATCAAAAGTCTTTCGCACAAAGCTAACGAAATTCCCACACAATTGATAGTTGAATATGTATACGAATGGAGTGCATTAATACAAGCAGATATCCAAATATAAAAGTGTCTCAACTCAGGGCGTAGCTAACTGACAAATATGGTAACCAGGGCGGACACGTGTTAAGGCTTAAATGACAATTTAACGCTGTTTAATCCTTGTGTGGGGCGCACGCACGCACTCACACACACACACACACACACACACACACACACACACACACACACCTCAGCAAGTAGCAACAAATTTCCATGCTGTCACTTTGCCTATATTGCTTTTGTTGCTATTGTGGCCGTGCAATTTGGCATTTATCTGGTTTGTTGTTGTTGGTGCTGTTGTTTTCGTGCATGCCCCTCTCCTCTTGAGGTATTCAGTTACGGTGACAGATAGCGGCTTGCAGTTACGCTTCGTTCCGGCTTTGATGTTTCACTTTGTGGCGAGCCGTACGCGGCTACGTTGCTCCCAAAGGGCTTTAAAGGGGACGCTTCCTTTTGAGATTTAAATCTGAGTTGCAATGCCAAACGCGTTGAAATTAAGTTGGAAAAAATTTGAAGCAATTTTATATGCCAGCCGATGCAGTGTGCCGTTTGTGGCCTCTTGGCGTGCTTTAATGATTTTGAAATGATTTCATGTGGCAATTCCCTTTGAGCAGGCGGAGGAAACGGATAAGAGGCACACAAAACTTTCTCCGGTTGTTATCTCGTTGCAGGCAGTACGTATTAGAGGTCTGCATGAATGCATTTGGTTTGCCTGTGCACTACGGATACCCATTTCATTGCACTCGGCGCACGAGTAAAACATTTGAATGGGTGAAACACTCACAAAACCTCTTAATACCAAAACAAATACCCACTCGTGCCATTATTTTCAAAGAGAGTAAGAGCAGCATTTGTTATCTTGCTCTATTTGCTACAATCGTAACAAACAAAACGAATGTAACAAAGTATCGGTATAGTATAGTGAGTGAAGTGGGTAAAGTGGGTGCACTGAATGGTAAGCTGGAGAATTTTGGCGAAGCCGCTGCTGCGCGCCGGTTAGTAATGCATCGTCCGAAAGTCTTTTCTTCGGCAAATAATTTTTAAAATGACCACAATATGCATAGAAATTATAATTAATACACTAAAACGTCTTTCCATCAGAAATTCTTTAAAAATAAGCTCAGCCTCTTAATTGCGTATAGCCCCTTAAATACTCGGTGCACCCACTGCATTGCACTCTGTTTACCAAAACATTTGAATAGTGGGTACACTGCTTGTGAGTAATGTGCTTGCGCTTACAATTTACTCAATTGTGTTGCTATCTCATTCACTCTTAAGGCATATGTGCTTATTCAACACATGTTTGGAAATAAGTGCACATGCGAGCGAAAGATTCAAACCCGAATGAATGTCTTGGTCGCTCTTTCAAATGCATTCATGCAGACCTCTAGTACGTATCCGATGACTCAATCTGACTATGGAAACACCCTGAAAAAGAGCGACTCCTTTAGTGCGAGCCATGGCAAACAAATTTGACGAGGCAGAAAGTGAAAGAACGTGCCCGGTGCAAGGATGCAATGGCAGCATAAAAATTATAGTGACAAAAAATTTTTAATATTGTTTCTATTGCTGGCAACAGTTAAAAACTTTGCCATCCGTGGTTCCGTGGCTATCCTCTCATACAAAATCTTAATATACGAAGTTTATAGTCCATATGAAATTTGTATTTTCTTTCCACCAAAATATCTTAACTGCATAAAAGAACATAAATATTTTTCTATTGAATTTATTTATAACAAAAGAATTTATAAATTATTCTGTCGCTTTATGTTTACATATAATATTTCTGATAAACGTTAACAAAAATTGACTTGTTTTCTTTCATGGACCCAAAAGAAATTTTAGTTAAACAAGAAACAAATATTTTGGAAAAAGCGGGCTTTTCCGCACTTTGTATGCATTTATAATACACTCCCTTCAGTATGCTGGAGTGAAACGTGATTGGGTTGAGTGAATTGCATGGAAATTCTTGCGTGTTATCCATCTGGTTCGTTGTTTGAGGAGTAAGGCTGTTAGATCCTGCGTAGTCAAGGTGTCGACTGGGAATGAAATATTCAGTTTTTGGCAAACAAGCCGTTCGCAACTGAAGTGCCATTTTTTGCCGCTACTGCCTGTCCAACACAAACAAATGTCAAGCTGTATATGACAACAAAAAATGCCGTATGAACGCTATTCTTTCGTTTTCGAAAAAATGTTTCTACGTGCGGAACTTTTCCAATTACTCGTGCGCTGTCATAAGAAGGACACACAAAACGATGAGCACGCTGATTGACAATTATAAATGATGCTGCTGCTGTTGTAGACTTGCAATGCGTGCACTCACACACACATGCACGCACACAAGCACTCCTGCACAGGTGAAGCGCACATTTTTCGAATTTTGCTGCCAGCTTCGTAAGTGCCACTTTAGCTCGGCCACTCGGGCTCTGCCCAATTTGCAGCACAATTCGAACGTAGCTTACAAAAACAACAGCAACTCGATGCCATGGAAATTCTAATTGATTCTCACCCGGAATTTCACGAATTTCTTGGCTCGTTTTAAGCTAATTGCGTCGAGAGCGCACATGACATGTGGCAAGCGAAGCGGACGACACTTGCGACACTTGAGAGCCTGGACGGTTGTCGGACCCTTCAGTTCGTTGGTGCGCATCGATTTCAATTGTGATTGTGATGTTTTCGTTGTCTATGTGTGCAAGCTGCGACGTGTGCGAGCACTCATGGCAGAGTTGCACTTTGGGGTTCAGTGACCTTTAACATCACTACACACATACATACATACACTTACATATGTAGGTGCATGTTAGGGAGTTGGCAATAGCAATAAGTCAAAATTGTTTGCCACGTTGACAGCAATTACTTACCGATGACTGTTTTGCTACTTGCTTTGATTGCATAAACTGTTAGGTAAATAATTGCATTATTTAATTTAGTTTCAAGAAAGAAACTTCCTCGCCTAGAAATCATTTCGATTCACTTTAAAATTCATTCGACGGTTTCATTCAAGAGAATGGCAAATCGTTTTAGTAACAGTACACACAATTTTTAGAGTAGGTACTTGCACAAATATATATGTATATATATATATATATAGGCGAAAATATAGCTATGTACATATGTGAGCGTACCCAGAAATAGGTTGCCGCACGAAGCTGATCCAAATACCTACATTTTATGAAAACCCTGACAACATTCTTTAAATAACTCAATTTCTCATTCTTTTTCAAAATTGAAAACTTTTTATGACTTTACATAATCTTTGTTCTCCTCCGTCTCCCAAATTATTTCATCTTTAGCATTGTTTTTTTATATATATATTTGTGATTTAACAAAAATAAAAAATTATAAAATGTACAGCGGTACTTTGTAGATACTTGCTTTACTACGATCTCACCCGAAAGATTCTTAGTGCAGCCTGCGTGAAGTAAATTTCTGTTTACTGTCCTACAATGAGCCATATCAAAAAAACATAAGTTATGAAGATCATTCAGTGTGTTTTTGCAAAATGAGAGTGTGAAAAAATTTTCTTTAGATTTCTTGCTCTCAGCGGACTTGAAAGAATCAGCTATTTTCCTCACTGCTTATTCTTTCAATACACCCAAATTATATATGCAGGTAAGATACTTGTATGTATCACAAGCTTCCAGTGGGCGGGTACTCGCGTACCAAGGCAACTTTTCCTTTCATAGAGTAACGGTAATAAATTCTCGTTTCACTTGAAATATTTCATTAGATATGCTACAGCTGCAGCATCTCTGTGCCGCGGTAAACACTTCAAGGGGGAGCGTGTCACTGGTGTGCAGCCCCAAAACGGAAATGGATCGCCACCCTAACTGAGTACGGAAGCCAGAACCGGAGCTGGGGCAGCTACAATTGACAACGGAAAAGATTTAACAATAAATAAATAATCGATTGCAGCAATGAAACTGCCGGCGATAGGCCAGCGGCAACAACAGCATCGCACCAGCAACGACAACGACAACAAGCGGCGCCAGCAACAATGAGTCGGTGGAGGTGGCATTTGCAATGGGCGCAATTAATTTCCCATTTGCTGAAGGGTGGCGGTGCTGCGAAAGCTGTCACTCGCTTAATGCCAGGCGGAAGTGGAACAAGGCTGAGTAAGAAGCATTTCCGGCTGCCAGTGCGGCTGCTCTTGCCCCCACTTAAGTTGCTGTTGTTGCCAGCGTGCAAGCACTAAACTGTGCGACACAGAAAGTGCCTGGCTCGCTCTTCCGACCAACCAAGCACCCGCCCGCCCGCCTCTCTGCCTGCTGCAGTAAGTGTCCTGGCATTCGGATAAATCCTGCCAGCTTGATGAGAATGAATGATGCCGCCGCTGTGCTGTCGCATCCGATTGCTGCTGCTGCATCCTCCCGCAGTGCTGCCACTTCCTGTTGACAGCATTTTAACCGAAAAGCGCTGGGCGCAACTCGACGCAATGCGACGCAGTCCAGAGGCCGTGCGCGTAATCTGCCCGCTAAAGTCTTTGCGCCGCACAAGCCGACCTCCTGCGCACTCCCCACAGCTATTGGCGCTGTCAGCGCGAGAGTGCCAGTGTGTGAGGCACGTCATGCTGCGGCAGGATTCGCAATTGGTTGCTGCTGTTGTTGGCGCTCTTGTGCAACACTGTCGTTCCATGTCTTCGACATTTTTGTTGCCATTTGGCAAATTAAGATACAAATTGTGTTGCGTATCTCGTGGCGCGCATTCCTGCTTCGCACACTCGCCACCGTGCCGCACCACACTGACAGCTCCATTGCGCTGCTCCATGCCTCCGCACGCATTCGTCTTGGCCCTTGCTCGGTGCTGCGGCAGGGCTTTGTCGTTTATTGCGTGCCGGAAGTGGCAACGGAAATGGAATTGTTTGTTTATTTGCTGTGCTGCCTTACTGTGTCGCCGTCGCACGCTTCCACACGCCGCTCCCGTAGATGCGTCCTTGCAGTGTGCCAGACGCGGGCTCTCATCATTTCTGCAAGTCATTTAGAAAGTGCATCCATGTGCATCTGTCTGGCGCTTTCCTGCGAAAGTGTATCAAATGGATGTCAGATGGGGCCTTCGGGACTGTGGGAAATTTCTGAGGGATTCATATTTGGCTGCTGCAACACTTTAATCTAATTCACTCTGCTACTGACATTACAGTTAAGTGAAAGCAAAATTTTTGCTGCTGTTTTGCAGAGACTGAAACGCAAATTGACGGTTTGAGTTTGATTCACCATTTCTTAATTTTCGATTTCAATTCTTCTTAGTTGCACTAAATCGTAGAGTTTTAATAATTCGAAAATGACAATTCTGCTTCCAGTTCCAGCCTTTTTGGAATTTCGATTTCTATTCTCATTCCATATATTTAGTTAGATTCGATTTATATTTTCGTTCAATCACAGACAAGAATTCAGAATCTTTAATTTTGATGAACCAGTCGAGAAATTTTTCAAATTAATATACGTACTACATTTTGCTGATTTTCTAACTCTATAAATTAAGGAAGGACCAGATATTCAAATATTAGCAGCAAAAGTTTTTAGCAGACTCTGATCTGCCAGGTAATAAATTTAAAATATCGATTAAATTTCCATTTCAGAATTCATTTTACGACATCTGTTACGATAGTACTATATTTAAAATCAAACGAGTGCCTATTCTAAATAGGAATACCAGGAATTTAAATTTCGGTCGTATTGATTTTGAAGTAATTAAACCTTTTCGCTTTTAAAATTCGGCTTCAAATAAATTTTATTCACCCCTGAACTGCTTTTAAAGTCTTTCAGAATTTAGTTTCCTTTTTAAAACCTTTATAAAATGGGGGGTTCTGCTTTTCATTCAGGCTCTGAGGGATATTGAAATTCAGATGAAGATGTGAATATATCGCTTTTGATTATAACATTAAAATTTTTTATAAAGTATTAAGCTCCTTTTCATAAGCTTTTTTGAATCTCTTTACGATTTAAAATATTCTTAAAATCGATTTGATTGTTTCATTACTGATAATGTTTAGATATGAGCGTTTAGAATAGTTGAATTCTGATTAATAGTAGTAGTCATAATATTTTCAGTTTTTTTAAATTTAATTTTTATACCAAAAATAATGGAGCGTTAGCTGCAGATGCTTTCGGCTCGCCGGTTTGAAAGTTGGTGTTTTCAGTTTTTTTTAGCCACCAATTTGGGTTTGCTTTCACTTTTGTATACCGGATGATTTGAAATTCAGTTTGGGTTTCAGCGCCGTGTCTATGCAATCCCTGCGTTAAGTACCCCCCGAGATGCATGAACCGTCGTCTACTAACTGCTGTGCAATTCAATTTCGGTGTTACCATTTCTAGTCTGAAATAATTGTGCCGGCAATGACGTGAAAATAGACCATAATCCTAAGAAATTTCATTAACGCAAAAATTATAAAAAAGAGAGATGGAATGTAGAAGCAAGTGAAATCAAGAGAAGCCAGTTGCTTTTCCTTTTTCTCCCATCTCTGTAATGCTCTACCTACCTAATGCTCGAGGAAACTCGAAGTTCTTGTTATGATTCGATTAAAACATTTTTTTCCTTTAGCGCCGCACTTACATTCCCCGGATGACGTCTTTCCGGCTTACTGCGCTTTGCCTGCTTTCTTTAGCAGACGCTGCTCGCATTTATTTGCATTCCATATTAACTTGTCTAATTGTTTTGTGTGCTTAAACTTTTTACCCACACAAAGTCCATGCAAAACTTTGTTTCTTTCCCTAGCCCCAACCTTCGCTCCCTCTCCAACTCCGCTTTGGGTTTGTGTTCGACTTTCTGCGTGGCTCGTTACAACAGAAGTTACCCTCGAGGGATATTATTTTTATCAGATTTCAAAACCGCCAGATATGACGAAGAAAATAAAAAAGTTAAACATATAATAGAAATATAACTGCAGCAACAAAAGAAGGTTGGAACTTCACCCTCAAGCTTTGCCAGTGTCCTTTCGGCCAACCCAGCGCTTTGGAAGATTTTGCAGGCAAATCTTTGAACGCCACTGCGTGTGTGTGTGTGTGAGTGCGGGAGACTCATATTCAGGCAGGCATGTGGCGCATATTTCCGTAACATGCTTGGCGTAACTTCTTTTTGGGGCAGGGGGGGGGGCATTGCCCGACCAGAAAACAAGCGTTCACATGCGTGCCGACGTACGGAACGCTGACGAAAAGACCGGCGTGGCGGGCGAAGGCGGTACAACCCGCCGATAAACTGTTTCTGGAGTGCGGGGTGGCGGGTTCCTGCAGCCGTCAGTCGGAACGCAACAAATTTGAAATTTCTTAAATGCCATAACCGAGCTTATTCCACCTGTAGGCAAATGCCACGCGCAACACAGCAAAACGACATTTCGCCGTTCGTTGGCAAAAGTCCTTACTTGTTGTTGTTGTTGTTTTTGGTTGTTGCGCTTTTTAGAAAATGCTGCCGTTTCGAGTGGCTTTCATGTTGCCTTTGGTTTGGTTTGTGGGGCGCTGGAAGGAAAAGGAGGCAGGGAGGGAGGGAGGGTAAATGCTTCGCGAAGGGCACATCGCACTGGAGCTTAAAACTTTTGCTGGAGAAACCCTCGTTTTGTATTTTCTAAATTCCGCTGATTAGTTCGCAAAACAAACAACGACAACAACAACAACAGCAACAACAATTACACAATGCACGTGTATGTATTATCAGCGGTAGCAACAGCAGCCGAAGCCGCAGTTGAAGCCCATTTGGCATGGCATTTGCCGCAAAGATTGGTGCCCCATGTTCATTTTTTAAAATTGTATACAACAACAATAACAACAAGTTTCTGCTGTTTTTTTGGGTACTTTGTATGGCTTTTTTGTTTTTTTCATCATGCGATGTTTAGCTACATTATGAAAAGGTAAATGTTTGTGGTTATGTTTGCCAAAGCGAAATGTCAAAATTTAAGTTGCAAATGTACAAGCTGGCAAAGGGAAAGGGAGGGAGCGCCGGGAAAAGACAAACGCAAAGTAATCATTTGTGTCTTGTTTGTCAGCGTATCCTTAGGCGGCTCAGAAATTAGTCGTGTGTACTTTCGCTTATGTTAAGTAACATTTTTGCAATGGGGCACATACCATAAAATACACAAGCATGGAATCATACACACACACACACACACACACATGAACATGCTTCATAGCGAAAAAGCAAATTAAATTGTAGAGCTGCAATCGCCTGAAATGGCTGTGTTTGACATTTGATAATTTGAATGGAATTTTGAAGTGAAAAGAGGAGTGGCACAGTTGCAACGCATTTCGAGACATGTTGCCGCTTGGAACTTATGAGGTCTTCTGCCGGCCTTGTTGGTCAAAAAGATTGTACGTAAAATTTTGATTTAAAAGAATTTGTTCGGTTTCTGAAGAACGAGAAAGAACTGGACAGAGAGTCCTGAAAAATTAACTATTCATACATACAAATGTACATAGGTGGTCAGAACAACCCGTTACCGGGTTCCAATCTGACCTACGGCCTCTCTCCAGGCCCCCTGCTACGCGTGCGCCCTCTGCAGTTGGAAATTCTAAGCTTTGCCAGTGACTCCTCCACTTGGTCTTTCCATCGTAGGCATGGCCTCCCACGCCGTCTCTGTCTTCCAACTGCCGCCGAAAAATTAAGTATTGCAAGAATTATAAAGCAAAGATTAGGAATGAAGTAAGAAGTGGGAAGCTCGAGGTTATGCGTTGATGCTATGTATAATTAGTGGCGGCAACGGCGAAGTGGCTGCCAAAAAAATCGTCAAACCAAGACGCTCATTTGCCATAGCAAATCAATTTGTAATGCTCTTGATTCAGATTCAACAAGGCGCGGAAATTTAGTGCGCACGTTTGTAGAGAGTAGTGACCGAAACTGAAATAATATAAGCTTGTATTTGGGCCCCCTAAGTATGAATATGGTGACATATCGTTGGTCGGAAAGTAGAACGTACCGATTAGAAAAGTTTCTTGTGTATGCAAGAAACTGGTTAGAGAAGACAATAATAGGGAAACATTTACTTAGAAGCGTTGAAAAGTTTATGAAGTAAAGTTTGATATTTCTAAATAGATTTCGTTGGAATTTTATAGACCCCATGTGGATGGGAATACAAGCAAATTTCTTTGAAACTATTCAACAATATCGAATAGGAGCAATGCGCGAAATTTGGAAACAAGGGTATCAGATTTGAAAGCTGAAATTAATTACATATGACAGGAAGTTAATCATATTTAATTGAATCATGAAATTAAGGACTCGAAATAGAATTGTTCGAACAAATTGTTTTTGTTGCGACATAATTACATACTTTGGGATTCTTGTAACCAATTTCATTATGGCGCCCACTCATTGCCTATATAGTACAGTAGCTTTCACAGCGCATAATATTGTAATTTTTGCATGCAAAACTTCACTAAATTTAACACTCGCCAGCAATCAATCATTTCAATAATGAATGGCGTGATAATATTGTAAATCAAATGGCAATGGCTGCACCGCAACTGACAAGTCCATCCACCCACTCATTATAATTAAATTAGTGCAAGAACAAAGCGAACAACAATAGCAACAATATTACGGGTAAAATAATACAACTTCAACAAAAGCAACAACAACAGCACATTTGATGGCAGAGTATGTTAATTTTGCGGTTATCGAATATCATAAATTAGCTTGAAGCGGACATGTAACAAAATGGCGGTTTCCATGGCTGAAACACACCGCGGTTCAATGAAAACACTCACGCAAAGATGTTAGTGCGTATGTAAGAGAGTGTGTAGTTTACACCAGATAACAAATAGAATTAGAATGACAACTTGGACCGTTGCCTATTGGAAATGGAAGGTGGATATGAAATTCGTATCTTAAGATGCTACAACGGTAATTGAAGCTGAAAAATAGTACATATATGTAATCCTTTTAGTGAAATGAAAAATTATATGATGTTCCCAAGCATTAAGATATTAACGTCAGTCTCACATCCATGAGGCACTTCAATAATTAGGAAATGGATAATTTTTTGAAATTTGTTCGAACCAACTTACCAAAATCCCACCGTGACTGCATCCTATAAATGAAAGTGAGAAGTGAAATTTGAAGCGAAACGAATATAATGAAAAGCAAAATAAACCGAATTGGAAAATTTTTCTGAATACCTACAACTTATACTTTTTCCTGTTTCCTGCCTAAATCTAAACAAGTTGTTAGCTTATTTTGGAAATTTTAGAAAGTAGATTTTTACTAGACAAAAGAATAACAAAATTTCCGAAAAGAAATATTTGAAAGTTAATTTATGTGTATAGAATGTTTTCCGAAGATGTATATTCATATAGCTTATTTCAACGCTTTTATCATACATATATCATTCACTCACACTATATTTTTATTCGATGCTAAGAATCAAGCCGCAGCAGTGATTGAAGTGTGCTTCTGATATTCGCAGAGCTTGATTAGGCCTTGACATTACCATTACTTTATAATAAAAATTTATAAATGTAAATTTTTCTTTGAGTGTTATGCCGCTAGTTATCGATAACAAGTGGCGCGAATTATTAATGCTGTTATTGAGCATAATAATCAATGCTCAAACCCACTCAAATCTTCCGAACCAAAGAAGCAGCTGAAATTTCACACTTGTGGAAAACGGCGAATTTTCCCAAACTTGAAATCTAACGAACAGCAACAGCGACAGAGCAAACGCCTGCACTGGTGCTTCAAAGTGTGGCAGCGAAATGGAGTGGCATTTGACTGGATTAACTGATTTTCGCCTTCCACAATATGCTTTTTAAAATCCTGCGCATTTCATAACTTAAATTCACCGTCATTTTTTTGTGTGTTTCCATTTTCAGCGCATTTTTAAGAGGCCGCCGTCCTCTTCCCCACTCCCACTCACACTATTACAATACTTTCACGCCAAATAATTTTCGACAACGCTTTTTGCGCCATTTTAATTTTTGAAGTAGTGAAACAAAATGGCAACACTGCTTTTGCTTTTGTGTGGTGACGGCATTTGATAAAAAGATACGAGAGGAGTGTATTTTTTATGCCAAGCGGGAAGTTGCTTTTGTCCTTTATGGCGTGCACAGTTAGTTTTATATACGTTTGTGTATGTGTGTTGGAGGGAGCGAGGAGCGCGAGTAAATTTTTTGCTATTTACTGCCACACCAAAGCACCGCCGATTTGCTTGCATGCACAGTAGACTTAGCCTTTTAAAATATTGCACAATTTGTTCACTTTGTTTCAAAAATTACAGCAATCTTCTCGAGCCGGTAAAGGTATAATAAAACACCGGCTCATTTTTGGATGCATGAATGGTAAAGGTGGTCAGGTTATGTTTGAATGATGACTAACGCCTCGCATGGACTTAGATACATGAAGACAGTGGTAACTTTCACGTCATACCCAAATTTTAATATAGAAATTTATATATTTTGATTTTTGTCATCTCAATTAATTAGTAAATAAAATGGAATCCTCGCTTTGCTGGCTGAAACCATGCCGTTCAAAGATCAATTATATAGGTAAAATTTTCATTTTGATCCATTCTGAGGGACAAAGTGAAGAAAGCTCCACCAAAGCTCTCTGCTAGCGAAGTGAGTTTTTTGCTATACTTTAGCACTTTTTAAGGATGTTATGCCCGAATGCAAAAACCACAACCTTGGGATGTTTTCGAACCAAATTTCTTACAAATTGTGTGAAATTAAATAGGTTGCCTTTTACAACATTCTTAATAAGTCGCATGCCACAGTTGCATGCCACATAAAGTGGACAAAAATACTTGCAACTAAACTGTTCATTCCTGAAACATACTCTGGCAGCATAAATTATCACTTTAATTAAGGATATGCACGATAAAAGTGCAAAAGGAACACGAAACCGAACACAAAATGAAATGATAAAACCAACAACAACAGCAACTAACGGAAGGTGGTGATGTGGCAGACGGCACTGCCAATGGCAGTGGCAGTGTTTAGTGGCATGCAACAGAGCAAAATGACTGTGCAAATTTCGTTGCACTAAATACAGTTATACAAAGTTTATAACTCACAGCGTCCCTATTACATTATCCTGGCGCTTCTCTGTATTTGTGCGCTGCAGCTGCGCTTGGTGGACAACATCAGTGGTAGCTATGGCGTGTTGTTTTTGTTATTTCTCTGCCATGGAGTTGGATGGATTAACGTCTGTCCGTATGTCCATCAACATCACTCTCCGTTGGTGGATTACAGTTGGAAATGGGATGTGAAAGGCATATACAAGCAAACATAAAGCTGGTATATTGAATTGTTGCTATTCGCAGAGGGAGTGAAGAAACGAGTTGCACGCTCATTGCTGGCGTTTAGCCGAGCGCTGATGCACACTTGAGTGTACAGGGTGTTTCAAGCAAAAATCAAAATTAACATAATTGCTTTAAAAACATGACAATGTTGTGTGTATACGATTTTAAACTAACTAACTAAATTTAAATCATTTTTAGTGCAACTTTTTTAGAGATGGCAGATAGTCGTTCCTCCATCGCACCTTTGCTGCTGTTGTTCTTTCACACCTGCCTGCAGCTCGGCTGCGGCCAGCAGAGTAATCAACGAAATTGAATTTTCAACGCTTGGTCATTTTCATCCTGACACCGTGTGCGGCAACGGTGATCCTTTTCATTCTTATCGCTCGCATCACTTGCTTGTTGTGGCGGGCGTGTACTTCCGACACCGTGCACCGCCATACGGCGCTGTATAGTGCGCCAGTGCGCTCTGATAAAAATTGGATTACTTTTTAGTGTGCCGTGCAAAATGCAGTGCTTCAGCATGCCACTTGGTGTGCTACGTTGGCACATCCGCCCGTCCGTCTGCCCATCGCATTCGCGTTGCTGGCTGATGATAAATGAGTTCCGTTGGATGACAGCAAATCAACGTAAGTGCATTATTTTGCGGTTTTTGCAAGTGAATGAGCGAGCAGCGACTGGAATAGAGGGACAGAGCAGCGGGATGATTGAAAATTAAGAAAATACGATGCGATTAAAAATTGAAAACGGCTCAGCAAAATCAGTGAAACACCATTCAAGCATTGCTCACTAAAGTCAAGACATCGCAGTTACCATTCGAAATCTGTTCTCGTTGTAATAAGCCTAGTCAATTACCAAAAAAAAATTTTACCATAAATCCCCAGTTGAAATTGAAAATCTCCAATTATAGAGTCAAGATTAGGGACATAACTGAGAAATGGGATATTCCTCTAAACAAGGTTTTTCTGTTTTTCGGAGTCCTCTGAATGAATAAATTTAATTATATATGATTCTCCCATAATGCAAATAAACAAAGAAAAAGATAAAAGTTATGAGCGAATTGTTATCTAAATAAAATTAAGGCTTATCATTTAAAATTCGTTCATAAGTGGTATTAACTTACAATTTTCTGGCAGGATGAATGAACATAATATTTGAGAGCTCAGAAAAACTGCACTGAACTAGAAATTTTTTACAATCCAATAAGAAAGTTGCCAAATGGGTTTTTATTATTAGAGCAATGCAATTTTCACATTGATCAGGAAAGCTGAAATAATTTCATCATCGGTAAAATAATTTAATTTAACAGTAGGTACTACACCTAAAATTGAAGGTCCTTATTTTTGATTCTGGCAAAAGATGGAAAATATATATACTTTTTTGGCAGTTTGGAAGTTTAGATTCAAGTTAATTGCTTTTGTATATACTCTTTATGATAGTTCAAAGTAGTAAGATAAAAGGCAGAGTCGATCGTCCTAGTCAAACTTGAACTCTAAAAAAAGTTAGCACAAAGATTATTAGCCAGATATTGCTGAAAACTTCTAAAAACAAATTTCGATCATTTTCATAATTATTGCTTTTATCAGATTTCAATTTCACTTGATATCTTATTTTCGTTTCCTTCGTTTATAATGCAATTTATTTAATTATTCGAGTGCACTAATTATAGTAGGTCGCTAGAGTTCTATTATTATAGCACTGCTTGTGCTCGTGGTCATGCTATTCGCCTTTCGACATAAAAATAACCCCGCCGGTAGCATGTCAACAGGTTAAATGTCAGGGCAAATATTTTACTCACAATATAAAAAACGATGGCTAAATTTGGATTTGAATGAATTAGCAAGTAAGGTGAACTAAAAATACCAGCACGAGAAATGGAAAATTGCATGTCAAATGGGAGTTGTAGTTGAGCTTGTAAAAATAGCTGCCATGAGTGCGTGCTTTTTTATACGAAAAAGCACTCATGGAATAAATCTTTTCTAAGTTGAAAGAATGTGAAAGAATACCCGCGTTATTTCGAAAGGTCACTTGGTATGCAATTTTGCTATATTTGTACCATACTCTTACATTTTTTGCAGGAAATAATATCAGCATTTAAAGAACGCGAAATGCACGTTAAAATTGAGATTTATTATTTCAGTCGACTTCATTTTGTCGCACGGAAAGTCATGCTTTTCTGTAACTTCTCATAAAAGTACACTAATGTACGATTTTTGATGCGAACCAAGAGAAAGAGTTAATAAGCTTTCACAAATTTAATATAAGATGTTGGTCGCATATAAAACTGAGTAGTTAAATTTTTTCCCAATATTTATGAAAATGAAATAGTTTTAAAATGGAAATTGGGTATTAACATTTTCAACTGCTCGGTGATAAGTCTGAAAAATTATTAGATTGGACTATAGCGAATCGTATTTTGTATTCAAAAAGTTTGCAAATGAGAAATTTAAAATATAGGAAATATTTGGTGTTCAACTACTTCTTTCTTCGAAGCAAATTTCAATTCGGTTTGAATGATTCTTAGAAAATAAATTATTTCTTCTCTAAATATCCATATATGTATGTGTTACTATAAAACCTTTGAGTAAAAACTGTGAGGAACAATACTATATTTCAATCTATAGTTATAGTAAGACATATCCAGAGATCGGAGCTAACTATTGTTTCCCACAATATTCAAATGGGTCCCCAATCGATTTGGGGAGTTCGATTGAATTAATGTTTTTGAAATTCTTGACACCTTGAGTACATATTTTTATAATTTTGAGAACATTCCAAATTATAATTGGTTAAAATGTGCTTTCTTTAAATATTTTCTTGAATAGAGAGTAGAAGAGTTAACGCTAACACGCTGAAGATTTTCAGATAAACTCATTTCTTTTCAACAGCTAAAGATTTCATTACTCCGCAGTAGTAACAGCGTTCAAATATGCTTTCTTATTGCTAGATAAAATTCTAAAATTTTAAATAAGTACGTATAACTTTTTAAATTAAATTTTGTTGCCATTTTTAGTCAGTTTAGAGTGACTGTGGTGTTGCGTGCGTGAGTAATTTATGGCGACCTGTTGACATTTCCGCCACAGCATGTCACCTTAAGTATGAATAAGCGTCTTGAAGTGCACGCGAGCACGGGGCAGGGGTTGGAAATCTCTGCAAAAAATATAAATGGTGCCACATACGCAAGGTCATTTTTGAAATCTCAGCAAAACATAAACGTATTTGGAGCGCGCACTGCCTTGGCGGGGCGAAGCGACGCGAGCGACAAGCGCCACAGAAGGTGGCACCAGTCAACAACGCACACATGTGTGAGCACACACACACACAAATGCACAGTGTACGTTGATGATGCTGCTGGATAAAGAGGACACGTACTCAAGTGGCAGGAGCGCCGCAACAAAAGACAAGTTCATGACTGTGAATTTATATTTTCCCAAGAAAAATAACTCACCTACACACGAACACAGAAGAAGAAGTGCGAAGGAATTGCAAAAGGACCTGCTGCTGCAAGGGACGTAGGAGCGAGGCAAGAAATGGAAATGAAAATAAGCTCGGCGGCAGAGCAGCAAGCGGCAAGCCAGCAACGAGCAGCATAATAAATCACAATGACCCACTGAGCCAGCGAGCGTGCGATAACACGCCAGCCAGGCGAAAAACGTCGGAGCGGGCGGACAAGTGCACAAACAGCGGCTAGCTGCGTGCCAGCCCAAGGAGGAACAGCAACAGCGACAACAACAAGAACAGAAGCCAAAATGAAAGGCCACCAAGGGTTGAGGCGGCGAAGAGTTGGCAAGCGCTGTTGCGGGGGTCAAGTTGCATGCCCGCCCAACGAGACGGACTCCCGCAGCAGTTCTTGTTGTTGTCGACGTTCATTTGCGCACCTTGCTGCTGCTGTTTAATTGCTTGTCACTTAATTTTTGGCACATCATCGCGCTTTAAATTAGAGATGGCGGCTTAAGAGCGCTGCGCACAGGCACACGCACACATCGACACAGAACAGCACCCATACACATAGCATAGCCAAAGCAAGAAAAGGGTTCCAAGCACTGCTGAAATAAGACAGGCCACCGAAATTAACGGGTGAGAGGTAAAAACGCACGAGTGCCAGGACAGCGTCTTGCAGGACACTGCTTCTGCCATTCAGCTGCCATTCCAAAGTGCTCACAGCCGCTGCCTCAACTCATCGAATGGACGTCTTATCTTTTCGCTGGCAATTAGGGTTTTCAGTGCCTGATGAGCGAAAGTTACTGAAAATTTTCTGATTGCGTGTTAATATTTAATGCAGCTTACCTTGGGGCTCACCTTATGCATCGGCGGTTGCTTCGGTTCCGGTTCCGGCAGCGGCTGCGAAGCTGCGGCATTCATCAATGTTGCATTTTTTAGCATTTCATCTAAACATTGTTCTGCACCTTCGAACTTCGTGCTCGGTCTGGCATTCCTTTTGAAGTGTGCCCCGCCCGCAAGAGCAAAGCTGCTTCCGTGTTTTCATTTATTTTCTCTCCTTCAGTTTTTGTTAATTTTACATTTTATTTGTTTTTTTTTTCGGAAGGCGCATCGCGTTCTACATAAATGAATTATAAATTTTTAATTCTATTCCTTGGCGCTGTTGTGTGAATGTTTTTGTTGGTGGCTCCTGACTTTTGGGATTTAATATTTCAAAAAGGAAGTTTTAGTGGATTCGTGACTTTTTTGGAATTAGCTTGATGGAAAATGGGGTTAAATATCTCCATGTAAGGGCTTTTAATCTGAAAAGTTTATTTATATGCACGATAATTCACAATTTAATATTGTTGATTGGCGCATCTTTAATTCTCATACCATTTTCGATGTTGGATTTATATAAGTACTCCAAACTCAAACCGGTTTTATAAGTATGAAGGCAATACATCTCTACCTATGGCTTTCAACCGACCGGCTGAACAAAAGCTAAGGGCTTTTAAATAACAGCTGATTTAGAAAAAGAAAGATGTTGTTGTTTCCGAAATCCGAACCATTATCAGTGTTGCGTTTTACTTTATGATAGCATACCATAATTCGATGTCCCAAGCTAACTCTAAAAGTATGTACATGCCTTTGATCTTCAGCGGTAGCTTTTGAGGTACTCCATAGCTGTTTTATTACATTTTTCTTCAAACAATTTAGCATGCCTCACTTAAATCGTTTCCACTCGATGTTTAATATAAATATTAAAATGTTCTATATTAAAAGGAGAAGAGAAGTTTCAAAATTGAATTTTTTTAAAGAAAATAATTAATAGTTGTTTGGTTTCAGACAATACTTATTTTCTTTTTAAAAGAGTTAGATTCTCTAGATATGTTTGAATATGATGGACTGTTTGGCACTGGCTTTAAATAGAATATTGATTTTTACAGGTCAAAATGAACTTGCACTTCAATTTTAAGCTCAAAAACTGAAACGTCGTCTTGTAAATATATGTACATATATTTAGGTCGATACAAAAGGTATGTTCTAATTAATTTTGGGTGCTTTCTTTGTTTTCAAGCTTGGATTTTCAGCTTGAATCACACGCAAGCGTCTTAATGACATTGAATCTGGAGTCAAATCAATAAAACGGGTTTGAGGCCATTATCCATATAAATATTATCTATAAGCAAAGTTTGCAGGACGATCTGTAGCATGGAGGTACCCCGCGCATTCTACATACCCATATGCACAAACTCTTGCATCCGTAATAGCATTAGCCGAGAGCGTTTCCCGCCACGGTGGCTGTTGATTCGGTGGCAGTGGCAAAATTGACAGAGGAGTTGGAAGCTAGTGGCAAAGGATATCATTAGCATAACCCATGAGCGGCATATTCGCTGAGCCTTTATGTGCGGTCGGCGTTTGTATACACACATGCATACACAAATACTGAGGAAAAACTAAATTTAATAAAAATCCGTTGAAGCGACTCGGCGATGCATGAATGATGCGTGCGAAAGCGCGATGCTGCACGTGCGGGTGTGTGTGCGTGTATGCCTGTGTCTGTGCTTGATTTCCTTTGATGTGTATTCTGCAGCAAAAAGAAAATAAATAAATATAAAAATCTACTCATAAGAGGCTACGCAAGCATCACACACACACTTGCAGATGGCAGAAATCGTAATTTGATTTGTATTAATTGGATTTGTTTCGAAAACACAGAACGCAGAAAAAGTAGGATTGTAAGATAAAAATAAGTTAAAAATACAGCACAGCAAAGGAGACAAGCACGAAGTGTAATTGGATTTTATTTTTGCGCTGAAAAGGATAATTTATGTTGCATATACTTTAACACACACACATAAATTAACATATAACTGCATGTGTTTGTATGTTTGTGCATACACAAAGATACACGTTAAGCTGTTGCGTATGGAAGGAAACACTTGAACCCACGTACTGCGAATCTGTTCTCATGATCAATCTGAAATTCCGTGTAGCATTTTGTCCTACGAAGCTTCTGTTCCAATGTTACGTGCAAGCAGTTTATCATAGCACAAAATCATAGATACATATTTCCTAAGGTCCAATGTTGGATATTTCGGAAACATAAGATCAGATCATCCGAGCATTATTAAATAAATTCCAGCGGCATCGTGGCTCTTGCCGTGATAATAATTGGAGAAAACATGCTAGAACTGGTTCCACTGTCTCTTTACCATCAACATAGAAGAATCGAAATCGAAATAATTTTATTATATATACGCTGCGAATCTATTTTTTTTATAAAGGAAGCTGTTTACGCCAAACGCCAATTCTCTATAATCAGGCCCTTATGGTCTAGCCGCTGTAATGTTCATTTCTAAAAAAGATACATACACGAAACGGGTAAGAAAAACGAACACCTTGGTAGCAAGGGTTCGTGGGCTTTGCACTTGGTAGCATAGCTTCTTACCGTTTTGAAACTCTAACAATACATACTCACTCTCAACTTTGTAAGTAGATACTACAAAATATAATAAAATTCATAACTATACTCTCAACTAATACTGGTTTTTGGTTTTTTTGTGGCACTATTTTTCCATTTCATTTCATAAATTTTCACCCGGCGATCCAACCCCTCTCACAATATATACTTCCGTATATACATTTTGGTCCTTCGAGCCGGATCGGCCGAAGTGGAAATACTTGAAACTTGGAAAAATCTCGACCATATTGAAAGCCAGCATCCCATTTGAGATTGAAGCCTGGAATAGTGCTTCTCTGTTATTTGGATTCCACATCGTTCACCTTCATCACAACTTTCTTGCAGCAGCACAAACAGCGAAATTAATAAAACTGCAGCAGCAAATATTGCACAACAGTGGCAGATAAAATTCCCGAACTCGAATAGTGACGAACAACAACAACGACGGAAAGTCCAGGTGCGTTGCATTTTTTATTTAATCGTCAGTGCTTTCCGCGTTTTAATATCAAACATAAAATTCAATTAAATTCACGCCGAACTTGCACCAATACAATTTCTGACAGTGGGGAAGGGTACGTTCCGTATTATCATCTTCTTGCGCTACTTCGGTGCATTTATACCTTTCCGAACTTTTCAGTTCATTTTAGCGGTTTTCGTTCACTAAGTAGGCAACACTTTGGGTTCTTGTGCCATTCCCACCCGTTCCGCAATTGCTCATTTGTTTACTTTGCCTTTGTCTGCACCCGACAGACATTTGGATTCTTAGGTAAATAAAAGAAATAAATTAACGTAAAAGTAAAATCAAACAAATAAATAATAACGAGCAACACACGGAAGACAAAAGGAAGACGATCGAGGACTGGTTTATGTAAAAAGAAGGACGGTTACGGAAAAAATAACAAAAAAAACGTAACCTACGAATTCGGTGCAGTGAGTAGGAGCAATACCTTGCAATATTATAGGTTTACGCCTTTTTCTTTTTACCCACATTTTCAGACAGTATATATTGCACAACTGTGCTGAAATCTCTGCCGCCGACCTCGCCGAAAAAATTCCCCAGCAGTTTTTAGTTTACGTTCGGTGAGTTTTTGATTTGGGCAAGGTTTTATTACCAGGGCTGTCAACACCGGTGTTGTGATACCTGCTTTCGTTGTTTTTTTTAAATTGTGATACGGCGACTTCCGTTGTAAAACCTTTTTCTGGAGATTTTTGTGCACTTTTTTGTGCTCAAACTACTATTTGATCTGTAATTCTCGTGACGAGTGTGATCCGAAAATCTCAAAACTCTCTCTCTCAATAAGTAAATTTTTCTGTGTGCGTTGACAATATTCGAGATATTATTGTCTACTGCAAATCCGGTATTCAGATTCTAGCACATATTTAAGGCTGTGCCTCATACTTTCTTTGTTTCTCGCAACGCTTTGCCGTTTTGTCAGTCCGCATTTCCTTTATTGAAATTTATATATATATTTTGCATCTCTCACGAAATGGCGGCTCTTAATAAATTCGTGCGCCTGGCTGATGGTTTGATGGGGTTCGAAACGAGCTTCAGCAAATCTCAGGAGGAGCATACGGTGTTTTCACTCGAGGTGGAAAAAGAAGAGCTTAAGGCTCAGTGGCAGGCAGTGAAGCAGGCATACGAAGAATTTATGCAGGAAGTGACTGTAGTTATGGATGATGACCAGTCGGGTCTGGACATCGTCAAAGATAAATACCATGGCTGCTATCAGTCATATGTCAGCTGTGCGGCGCTTATGGCTGAGTTTTCGCAGGCACTTATGCCTGCACGTGTTAGCCACTTTACTGCCAACGATCATATGCCACTCCGTAGTTCGACGCTGGTCAATCCAGCGGAAAGGCCTATGTCAGGCCATAATATATGTTTGCCTCCATGTGATACGGAGATTTTTTATGGTGATTACGTGTCATGGCCCTCGTTTAGAGACATGTTTACCGCGATTTACATATCGAATTCCCGGCTTACTCCCGTTGAGAAATTATATTATCTCAACCAAAAAACTCGCGGAGAAGCAAAAGATATAATTGGAAAATCTCCTCTTACAAATGATGGTTTCAAGACGGCTTGGAACAATCTGTCTGACCGTTATGAAAATAAGCGAATTTTGGTTAATAACCAATTGAAAGTTTTATTTAATCTTCCATCTGTTCAGGTTGAGTCTGGGAGCGCATTGAAGAAGATGCAACGGGACATCAATAATTGTATTTCATCCCTAGAGTTACATGGAATCGATGTAAGCAACTGGGACCCGATCTTTACATTTTTGTGTTCCACAAGACTCCCTGAAACGACGCTTACGCTGTGGGAACAAACTATCAGCGATAAAACTGAAATTCCCAAATGGTTGGATTTAGATAAATTCCTAACGAGTCGTTTTCAGACGCTCGAAAATGTTTACGATCTTCGGAACCAAAGTAGTTCCAAGCCAAACCCGCATAAACCGAGACATCAAAGTCATTTCAATTCAGGGAGTAATCGAGTTAACACTCATTACGTTAAAATGGTTTCATCAGCATGTATTTTATGTCCGAATCAAAGGCACCCGTTGAAATCCTGCCAACAATTTTTGGAAATGAGTCCAACCGACCGACACGCTACCGTGACAAGGTTACGCTTTTGCCTAAACTGCCTCGCAAATTCTCATGAGGTCCAAGCGTGTAAAAGCCGTGTTAATTGTTACCAATGTCAAATGCGACATCATTCGCTTTTACATCGGGAAGTTTCAAGCGATCAAGCCCCAACAATAGAAAATTCCTTTAATTACGGATATACAAACTCTCAAACGGTGCCCACCCAGAATATCTCGCCTTCATCGCAATATGTCGCATTCTTCAATAAGGTTTCTCTTGAGCAGCAATCAGACAGGTTTTCAGAATACGCTCCCGATCGCTATAATCTGCTTCACCAGCCAACAATTCAACCGAAGAGCACATTTGCTAAGCCGCTTGTAACGCGGAATAATCACTCGCCCCACTGTCCAGATAGTTCTGCTCCCAAAAAAGTGTTGAAAAGAAAAATAAATCAAAATTCGATTAGTACCATGAATACTTTCAATGAAAAAAGAACTGAGGCCGCCCCCGCTGCACACTGTCGAGTGTGTAGCTCCAAGCACCCCTCACGCTTCTGCCCCAATTTCAGAGGCATGAAGCATGAGGAAAAGTTGAAAACGGTGCAATTCCACCGTTGCTGCTCGATCTGCCTGTCCTCCGACCACACCGTAGAACGGTGTCGCAACGAGCTTCGTTGCCAAAGCTGCCAGCAACAACGCCATAGTCTCCTTCCTGGAGCCGAGGACCGGCATGGATCTGGTCAGTTCTTGTCCGGTTACTCGACTGGTTCGGGGGACGAGCTGGCTGCCAGACGCACGTCTTGGCGATTCCACGGCAGTGAGAGTGCAGACGGCTCCGTTTCGGAAGGGGATGGTGATGCAACTTGTTATGCGTCCGCGCCACTATCTTCTGGAGTGTCTCTGCCCGCTAGAGCTGAGAATATCATGGAATCACGATCTCACCAGCGGCAGAATGAGGGTTTGTCCAACCCGTTTCGTCCTCCACTTAACTCGAGGGCGGAATCAGTACGGGCGCGACTAGGTAGCCAAAACCAACGCCAGGTGTATAGACACCAACGACGGCCACGAGATAGGCGTATACGGATTCGCGAAAGGACGGACACCACACATCACCAAATAGTGTCCTTGGCTCCTACCGATTGCTCGACGCATTTCACAACGAGATGCTCGCAGACCAACATTGCTACCAGTCGCAGCCCGCGGACATTGTGTTGGAAGCCGATGTCTACGGCATGAGTATTCAGTCTGGCATATTCCTAGCGGCGCCGGTCAATTGACGGCGCAAAACACGATTTTTTGTTTATTGTTATCGGGCCTCAGCTCTTTTGAAACATTTCTAACACGATTTGTTCTCTCTCTCTCACTTGTTCTTTAAAATTAAATCGGTTTGAAGCACTGATCGAATAAAAAATGCAACGCTTAATTATATCTAAGATTATATCTCATAGTACGTAAAGTTTTATCTCGCAGTTGTAGATACTTAGTTGCAGCGATCCTGCAAGGCGGGCGGAATGTTTACGCCAAACGCCAATTCTCTATAATCAGGCCCTTATGGTCTAGCCGCTGTAATGTTCATTTCTAAAAAAGATACATACACGAAACGGGTAAGAAAAACGAACACCTTGGTAGCAAGGGTTCGTGGGCTTTGCACTTGGTAGCATAGCTTCTTACCGTTTTGAAACTCTAACAATACATACTCACTCTCAACTTTGTAAGTAGATACTACAAAATATAATAAAATTCATAACTATACTCTCAACTAATACTGGTTTTTGGTTTTTTTGTGGCACTATTTTTCCATTTCATTTCATAAATTTTCACCCGGCGATCCAACCCCTCTCACAATATATACTTCCGTATATACAGAAGCTGTATTTTATATCCAGTGCAGTAGACTATTAAACATCGCTGATTGATTTTCCTTAGGAATTTTGAAAAGTTGGGTAAATGAGCGCAACCATCTGGTTATTTCTAAAGATATTATTGGAATTGCAAGATTTTGGAAAAAAAATAAAATATATATTTGCGTCTCGTCCAGCGCTGACTTACAATTACGCAATAACGTTCTCGTGTTTTTTATAAAAAAAATGTCGTTTCCAAATGCAACTACATATTTCAGCCCTTAATGCCCAAACCTAATTAAAAGCTCATCATCTGTGGCGCACTTGACACTTACTCCTAATTTTACAAACCAAACTAATTACATTTGATCTACCCGCACCATGCCACAAATGCTGCTCCCCCTGGCAACCGCTCGTAAAAAAAGTTAAAAAGCGCCAGGGCAACTGCCAGACAGGCAGCCAAGCAGCCACTAAGCGACTTCACAAAAAAGGATATCATTACACTCAAATGAACGTGGTCGCAATTAAATGGACAACATTATTTGAATACGAAATATCCCCGAACAATTTACGAAAGTGACAAATTAGTCGTCGACAGTAAAAGTGAAATGATTGAAAAAGGAGCGCAAAGCAGCCATAATGACCAGCAGCAGGCGGCAGGCAAAAAGACAACAGCTAAAGTGTCCCTAAAAACGGCAAAGAGCAGCAACAAGCGTAGCCTGCTGTACAAATACAAGTCAAGAGTATGACGGCAGCCACAACAACAACAACAACAACAATAACAACAACAACTAAATGAAGACAACAACACCACGACAAGACCATGAAAAACATAAAATGCCACAATTAGCATTCCACACGCAATGCACGAAAGCACAATTATCCTTTGGCACCCACCCGCTTCGGAGCGTCGTGGAGCGGTGCGATACACGTATTCTGCTTTAGATTTCAACAGCAACACTGAGCGAGCAGCAAGATTGGGTGCGCTTACTAGAGGCAGCAACACGAGGACGAGGAAAAGAGAAGCAAGGGGCGTGATAGGACCCTGAGAAAGGTTGATCCACTTTGAGTTGAAAGTGGTTATGGGAGCGGTGAAGCTTGAGCACAAAAACTAGTTTTGATGACTTCTGCCAGCTGCACGCATACACACACTTCCGAACACTATCATAAGTTATATTGTATCCTCGTAGGAACGTCGCACAGGCGTTTTTTACTATGACTCGAATTTAGGCTTGTATGCATGTAAGAGATTGGAGCTTTGGATCGTGCGCTTTTCTCTCCCGCAGACCAGGGCGTATTCCAATAAATTTTTAACTCAAATCATATATCGATATAAAAATCGAAAATGATACAACAATAGGAATTCCGTGAACGTTACGTTTCTGGGGATCAAAAGTGCGGTACTATGTTGACGTGCTGGTCCTCTGCGTTTTGCTCCTTTTGAAAGTCTTTAAAATCTTAGAATGGCAGCCGACAAACTTAAAAATGCCAAGAATTAAAAGCTTACACATGAGCTAATAAAAAATATTTTAACAATGTTCGAATTGGAAATGAGAAAAAAAGTATTATTGAATTCGCAAAATTTTTTAATTTTTCTTGCTTCTTTTGGAAAGAATAGAAACAAAATTGGAAGTCAGTCAAAATGTGATAAATTCAGGGAAAAACTGGATAAAAAAACAAAAATGTTGAAGTTTACGCCACTGTATTTTAGCAACAGTTGACACCAGATCAAAATGCATTTAGACATTGCTCAATGTTGGCACAAACTAGATACATTTTATATGGTAAAAAAAATATTAATTATTTTTGGGGGTACACTCAGCGCATTTTGTTCCATTTATGAGGTGAGCCACTCCGAAGCTGAATCTTTCAGTTTATTTCTTTGAAAAAGATTAGTTTATTTCGTTGCATTGCATTCGAAAGCAAGCTTAAGTTGGGTCGATTTTTGATTTTTATGTGGCTTATTTCGACCTGATCTAAGAAGTAAGACAGGCAGAGTCTTCAGGGGATACATTTTTCCGGCTGGGACAGTCAGAATGTAAAATAGGAAATGCGAAATCAACGCTAATGCATTCCATTTGCACTCAACAACACCAACAGCAACAACATCAGCAACAGCTGTTGTCTATAGCATACGAATCTGCACAGGCTCTGCGTGTATGTGGGTGTAGCTTTGATGTTCTTTTGCATGATGTTGCATATCGCCTGTTGCTGGACAATTAAATTGTAGTTGTAATTGTAGTCAACGAAAGAAATAAAGAAAAACAACAACAATGCACAGCAAAACAATTTGTTTAAGTGTTTTCCAGAGTGCTTCAGTCCTGGCCTTTTTCGCTTTCTCTAATTGTCGTCGCCGTCCTTGCGCCGTGTTCTTTGTTAATGTTGCACAGACACATACATGCATACGTGCTTACGTCTGTATAAGTTTGTGTGTGGGGGTGCCTCATTTAACGAAACGCATTGGCAGCACATCTTTTTCTGCTGCTTTTGTTTCTGTGGCATAGTTTTATCAGTAAAGCGTTTTTGTGCACCTGACGATATTATTGTTGTTTGTTTTCGTCCTTGCTGTTGTTGTTCTGGCATGTGTTGCTTGATATGCTATATTAAAGTTGAAATTAAAAAAATGCAGGTATTCAAAAAATGGCATTATTAATATTAGTATCATTAAACGAAAAAATTTAATAAAAAAAGTCTTACATCTGTATCAACGACTTAAAGTGAATTCCGTATTTCGTAGATTTTCGCAAATTTTGCTGCAATATTCTTTTGTCGAAGTAAGCGGAAAGTAAAAGGTTTTTTACTCGACAAATAAGAAAAAAATTGCCAGAATACAACAAAAACACGGATTATTCTAATTTTTATATTCGCTTAAACCTTTGCAATTTTTTCATTGTGTCCTTTTTCCGAAATTGCTGTTCGATCAGGCTGTAGAGATTCACAATTGTTCACGGTACTACTATATAAAGAATCAGGCGATTAGCCGGCGAGGAGAGTTCATTGTATTGGGGGTTCTCGCTATTTAGAGTATACTATACATATTGATATTTCATCTATCAACAGTCTCATCACTAATACAAAGCTTCTTAGTGTTTTGTTTAATTTAATTTTAAATACATATTTTTATCGTTTTACAGCACTTTGTTTGGATCTTTTCCTTTAAGGTTTTGCAGTCTCTAATTTTATTTTGAAAATTAAAAAAATTTCTTATCTTTTACAGCAATTACACCTAAATGCAAAAATTTAATTAACTATAAGTGGCAAGTATTCCATTTTATCTAGCTGTTAAACAAATGCTTTTTAACTTTTTTACCTAACAAAAATCATTATTAAATGCTTGCAATATTATTACGATCGAACTGATATGCTATCACATTTCACAAACCAAACTTTGACAAATTTGCCAATATTTGAAGCTGAACATACGCCGGCAACGCACACCAAAACAAAGCCGCTTAACGAACTCTAATGACCTCTGCCTGCAGTGAGCAGTTTAAGCAGCGATGTGGCAAATATTGCAGTTGGCTGTTGACGCGCGGCAACGAATATAATGCGGCAAATTAGGCGAGGCGCAGAGGGGGAGGCAGCGTGTAAAAACGTGCAGTCTGCTGAAGCACTGGCAAAGTGCTGCAATCGCACGCACGCACACACACACACACCCATCCACAGGACGAGGCGCGCCATTAAAAGCTCCATTTATGATGCCACAAAATGCGCGTCACCAGCGTGCGGCAGCAGCTGGCATAAGTTGCAAGTATCGGATTGCGACATGAGCGCGCGCCATTTTGGGCGACTTTGTTATTGTAGACGTCGGTCGTTGTCATTATAACACCAGCAGCAGCAACCTCATCGCCAACAACAACCAACGCGTCAGCGGCAGCAGCAACTGCAACATCTCTTGTCGCCGCATAAAATTGACTTTTAACGTTTTTTATTACATTGCCAAACAAAAATGTTGCAACAATAACACCAACAACAACAAACGGCGTACTCAAATCGTTGCGGGGAAGCGCATTGCCGACGCAACCAGTGAAAAAGTCATTATCACCATATTGTAGCGCCATGTTGAATGTTGTTAACACACACATTCACACGCACACCAACGCACTTACGTTCACACACACATTCATACGCACTGTCATGTGATGTGTGTGCGTGTGTGTGTGTGTTTGCGCGCAACAGCAGCGTTAACAGCCATTTATAAAATGTTTGCCGCCAAAAAGGATGCGTCAGTCTGAGTTGACGACAGCGCGGAATAACAGGCAGCCGGAGGGCGCAGAAGGGAAGGCAGGAAGTGACAGAGTATAGAATGTGAAATTTGGTATATATCAAATCCACTCGACGACTGCAATGTGCAAATGTGGTATGGAGCGTCGGCAGCTGCGATGCCAGCAGCAGCAGCAACAACAACATGGCCAACAGTGACAGCAACACTAAACGCCTGCCGCGCCCTAATGGCGCATTACGCGGTAATGTCGACGGTTGCAGCTGAAATTTAAATTGAAACTGCAACTAAACACTTCAAATAGTGCGGTGATACCCGACCCCGACCCCCTTCCCACACCTACCCTACTCCACTCTTTCCCTATACGCCTTCCATAATAACTCCGAAATATTGCAGCTCAACAAATGACATCGACATGGCAACAACAACAACAACAACAGCAGTGTCACTAGCAATAACAACATCTGCATGGCTAGCCAAAAGCAGTTGCTGTCATCAGCGTAACAACAACAATTGTAAACATTTCTGCTTGCATCGTGCAACAACGGCATTATCCAGCGTTCATGAACTTAGTTTGATGACGTATTTAATTTTAGCATTATAAGCAGAAAATGCGCTTTAAAATCGATAAAGCTGTGTCACTTTTTCATAACGTTGTCAATTATTATTACAGTTACTCATTGTACACAACGCAATATCCTATGAGATTTTTCCTTTAAAAATTACATTACCATATTAAAAGCCTGAAAATTAACGACAGATCGCATAATTGCCATAGCCGTTCGTTTTTTTTTTTGTCAAAACTGACAATGAGAATGTAAATTAAATTCAAATTTTTAGAAAAAGTAACAATTCTCATAGAATTTTAAGGAATATAAATGATGCTCTTATTTAAAAGTAATTGCACATAAGAAAGATCCATATTTTTACATGCTAGCGAGGTCAAATATTCAATATTCTCCTGGAATATATGTACAATTGCAAAATATATAAAAACTATTGTATTATCTTATTGATTTACATAGACAAAATTATATACCCGTTTGTATTTGCGAATATCAATTTGAAATATTCGCAATCGTATTCGCGAATATAAATTATGCTATGGCTAAAATCAAAATAAATTGCTTATTCCACATATGTTTCGAATTCATGGAATTGCAAATAACGATTTTAGTTGAAGTTATACATAATTCTATTTGAAGAATTTCGTAAAATATTGGTTGATTCGGTTACAGATTTGTTCCTCGAAAATCTAGGTAATTTATATGCTTTACTTTAAGTTAGTTTATACCTACATATTTATTTAATTTTAAAGACTTTGCATGGTAAAATCCAACAGTAGAGTTGATAGAAAGAAGAAATTGAACAGATGATTACAGCCCCTTTCAATTCAGAAATCAAATAACAACATTTTCTTCAAATCCTTAAAGCAGTTTTAATAAAAGAGTTCAAGTTTAGCTGGACACAAGCTTTATCAATTATATATTGTCAAAGGAAGCTAAAGCTGAAACAATTGAATGACGGTTGGACAGAATTCTTCCTTGAAATTGCCTTCTAGCACAAAATAATTCTGTGCTCACTGGACATGTACTCTACTGGCAGGCACTACCTTCCGCTGTCCTGTTCTTTTAGTAGCATATTTGATTGCATTTTCGATGTTTAGGCAACAAAATTTGCATTTCGAAATTTGAACTCGACGACTCGACCAAACATTTACACTTAAATGGAGTCAAAACTTTATAGGACGCAACAATTACCCCACACTACTCTTACTACTCCTGCCCGTGATAAAATTCATTGAAATCCAACCAACCGAAACGTTGTGCGTAGTGGTGGGAGTGAGAGCGGGGCAGCTGGTGGCGACGCGTGGCTATTTGGAGTGACCATGTGGCATCATTAGTGTTTGTTTTGCCAACTTTTATGACACCTCGAGTGAACTACACCACCGCGAACATGCTCCGACCCGGACATGAGCCAACGTCGACCAGTGAGTGAGTGTGTGCGTGGGTGAGTGACTATCGGGGAGTGCGCGCGCCGGTTATTTGCAACATATGGCGGAAATAATACCAGCCAGAAAAACGATTTAAATGTGGCGAACAAAAACAAACAACAGAAATCAATTTGAGCATTTCCGGCAGAGGGGAGAAGTGTGGCGGGGAGTATACTAGATGGCTTTTGAAATTGATCGTAAAATCGAATTTCAACAGAGCAAGTGGGGAAGTGGACGGACGCATGAAAGTTGACCGAACGATTTGGCTCTTCGCTGGTGCGCCAATGTGTCACACATACACGCTCACACAAACGCACATGTGTGGGTGTACTAATTAAAAGCGGATGTATGCGCATGTTTGGTGGCGGCAAATACGATTTTATTGCGCCCAAGGAGTTGTATTGTGAAAGAAGAAGCAGCAGCATGGAATCGAATTGAGCGGACTTGTTGCCATTAAATGCCCAAAGGACTATAAAGTATTAATGTTTATACAAAGATTTGCGGTAGACGAGATGGGGTAATAGTGGCATCGTGTCTGCGAGAGAATGGGTAGGGGGAATGATGGATGTGTCATTGAGTAATGGCGTAATTAAGCGTGCTGGTGCCAGGCGCGAAAAGTCATTACATAAAAAAGCCAAACTAATACTAATCAAGTTAATAAGCATTAAGTTGAATGAATTAAGCGTGTCAGCATGTGTGCGTGCAAGTGGGTGGGCATGTTAGAATGAGACGAATAGAGGCCGCGTGCTAGATATCATAAATTATTCGGTATTACTATCTATCTATATACTATTATTCTAAGAACGGGTGCTTATTCCAGAAGATCGCCACAATATTGAGTGATATAATATCCTAAGGGTTCCGATTCTCGTCGCTAAAGATATTCAGATTAACGTTTTGTCAAACAATTATCAAACTATAAGAGTTTTAAATTCGCATATTCCTTTTTAGCGTACTATTGCCACTATGAAATATAGCCTTGTCCACATTCTTCCTTAACTTTCCCATGCCCGAAATAAAACTGGCCGAGCTAAACATTTTTTGAGGATGGACTCAGATATGAAATGACAAAAATTTCAACGTTCTTGGTGTTCTTGGTTCGTTAATTACAGGATGTTGTTTAAATGCAACATTGGGCATGAGAGAGTTAAATGTATTCACAGCTGTATCGATAAATACTTCCAATAATCGACGTTTATTACAAGTTAGTATTTATTTGAAGATTGAATATAAATCATTATTCTACAACAATTGAGCCATAGCTGCCAGGACTTTCAGCTGATTATATTAATAGAAAACCAACTTGCGGCAATAAATTGGCAACGCTTCCAATAAGAGATGGGATGATGGATTAAAATTTAAATCATAGCTGGCAATTCGTAATTCTAATTCATTTCATTTTATTTTTAGATCTAAGACCTTATCAACAAATTTAGCTTGTTTCAAAATTTTTAAACATACTATATAGGCTAAAATAAAAAGATTTACAACGTAGTTAGTTAAAACGGAAAATTGAATTTTCCACACATACACACAAAATATGTATTAAAACGCATTAATGTCACAATGAAACATAGGAATTTCGCGCAAATCCCATGCGAAGAATAGCAATTTGACATTTGATTAATGGCAATCAGGCCCACACACCCACACTCACATACACACACAAAACCTCACTCGCATGCATATATACAAATGTACAGAGTAATATAAAATACAAATCGCTTGTGTGAGCTCTTGACTGCGCTATAGCACAATATGCAAGGGAAGGGAAGTGCTGTGCTGTTGAGGGGGAAGCAAGCAGAATTGCAACAGCTGCAATTTACTTTGCGTGAGCAATGCTATTATAGTAGTGAAATATTTTAAAAGTATTTGAAAACAATTGCAAAAGTCATTGAAGAGGTGTTCCGCGCATCAGTAGGTACCCCCCTTTTTGTGTGGTACACTTTTAACCCTTTAACATGCGAATTTCGTATCTTACTCAGAAATTCGGATTTTAGTAATTTTGGGGTAAAAACACGATTCCGCAGTTAGGATATCGAATGCATGCTCCTTGAGACGGACCTGTCCATCTGTGTTATATTTTTACTAAATGAAATTTAGAACAAATAGCATCTTGTTATAATTGATAAAAGTGTTGTTATATACTCGTATATATCATAAGAATCAATTTGCATATAGGTTTTGAGATATGTATATACAAAGTCAGGCGAAATATCGGCTGATATATAAATTATCCACGCGGTGATTTACTTAACTATAGACAATATGTGTATGTATATGCTAGTACATTTACTTATATGAGCTGCAGAATACCAATTACTTTAATTTTCTATCCCTTTTCGAGGGCATCACTCGAGTGTTGGTTTATGTGAACACAAAATATCAACCCCGTTTACATCTAATCAGAAAGGTACGAAGTCAATAATCTAAGAACTCCAAGCTAAGGAAACAACATATATGGAAGAATGGAAACGCCAACGATGTAATGAAATGATCTGTTTTTGGGAAAAATGAATTTTCAGCTGATCCTGGTGTAACGCAATAAAGTTCGATCACTACAATCTAGGATATAAATCTGCTGGTATTCTTTGTCTACAGTAGTCGTTTTCGATTTGTGGCTTTATATCTACCCCGCTTTGAGGCGGACTGACCCGCTAGAGGGTTAAATCTAATGTTTTAGACATGCCACACATGCATGTATCCATTTTTGCACTTTTTTATTGCTTCGTGGCCTGCGAATGGAAATGGAATAAAATAATAAATAGCCACTTAATTGCATGCAAATGGCGCGTGACTAAAAAATTAAATCTAATTTAGTCACAGCTAAATAGAAGAAGAAGATAATTCATATTAAAATTAGTTTCACTTGTTTGCAATTGCGGCAGATATTGGCTGCAATAAATGCAAGCGATGCATGGCAAATGACGGGCTGCAGCGGAAGGTAAACTGGCAAGAGGAGAGGTGCGGCGGAGTGACTGGACTTGCATACACAGCATAAGCTAATGTCAAAAACCTGACAGAGAAGCAGCAACAAAGGCACTGCCAAGGGCCGGTCAGTGAGGGTTGGAAGAGGAAAGAGGCGATGGTTTGAGGGGCCGTAGCCACAAGGCGTACGAAACAAAAAGCGGCAATTTATGGGTAATTTTTTGCGCTGATTTTTTACGTTTTCATAAATTTTGTGCGGCATGCGGCTTTTACCGTGCTGCCACGCGGCGCCCATGCAGCAGCATTTTAGTGCCTCTCCCCCGAGAGCCAGCGTCGACAGTGAGTGCAACCACGAAAAGGGCACAACATGCCAATATGTGTGGCTGCCGTGTGTGTGTGCGTGCGTGATGTCCTTTTTGCACTGTATTGCGTTGGTTGCTTTGGCACTTTGGTGCCGCTGCTGCCCACTTCGGGCATTACGAGCGGGCAGGCCCGATGCGTACAACAGCAAAGGCTGGCAAACCGGCGGGCAAACAGACAAGCAGGCAATTAGTGACAAATGTTTCCATATCCTTGCGCTGCAGTGCACAGCTCTGTGTGCATGGGTGTGTGTCAAATGCTACTCATGCGCGGGTTGCTAGGCACTCTTTTCACGCAGAGGGAGGCGGGTGGCAGGTGCAGCTTTAATTAGGCATTTAATGTGCGCTTTAAGAGCGTGACATAAGCGTAATTAAATGTAATATTTCCAAAATATCAAAGCCTATTTCAGTTTTGCGTTAAAAAGAATTATTGTATGATTAAATCTGAAATGTAAAGCCCTCAATTATTGAGAATTATTCGCGAAAGTATAAATCGGCTTTGATTGAAAAATTTTGGAGATATATTATTTCATGCACTGAAAATTTCAAATACCTCAAAAATTTTTGTGAACATTCTATGTAGGCAGCCTCAAAAAAAGTTATATCTGTAGCACTCTTAAGAGAATACCTGAATTAGTTTATTGTGATTCACGCGATATTTTGTCTTTCATCTGTGAATTCTTTTGCGATAATAAAAATGACAGGATGAAAGATTTAAACCATTTTTCCCACGTTTTGTTTTAAAGTAGTATGCAATGGCATAAGAATGTTCGAAGCGAAAAATATATAGTAATAATTATAAGTTGGAGGGACAGCCCACGTGGGCTTAGGCCTAGCTTTCTCGTATTAACTTGTGTGTGCTTCTTATGTTTTGCACAAATTAGCGGGATCTACAAATAACCGTACCCGAACGGGTTGAGAAGCTTTTATGGCAGAGAATACTCTCGGAGAAGTGCCGCCGCGCAAATAAACAATTTAAAAAAATTTTCCGATTTCTTTATTAGAAGGTCACTTGTCCACTGAGCCACCGCGGCTAATACCTATACATATGTACTATATGCTTGAAAAAAACTAGAAAAAAGGTTGAAACACAGGTTGAAAAAATTTTTAAATCGCGTCATTTCAATATACCTTTAATTTGATATTAATCAGAAACATTTTTTTCCGACATGTTGTTCCTGCCTTCCACTTGAGCAACAAGTTGCAGGAAAATCCAGTTGTAGCTGTAAGCACTTATTCGAAGTACGTCATTTTCCCGGTATAAATACAAATGCGAAAAGTTTAATACTTCTAATAATATATTTAAAACGCTCCGCCAAAACACTGTCGGCATTTTAATTTTATTAACATTTTTGTGCCAGGAAACAGCGTCCATACCAACACCAAGGCAGAGACAGAAAGACAACGTACAGACGCATAATCACACAGATGCACACACAGGCAGGCACGCATGCATACATTTGCAATTATTTACACAACTGTCAAATAAATGACAACTTTCCAGCAGCAACAGCAACAAAAGCGACAGTTTGTTCGGTTGCAACTCCCAATTTCCTAGCCCAATCAACTCAAACATGGCGCCTTTCCGTCCTCCTACCCGCCTCTATACACCCACTGCCACCACCTCTTCGCTTGGCCCATCCTCCGGGCCCCTCCCGCGACCAACTCACGTCAACGCACATGAGGAGATAATGTTGATTGCATTCTTCCACTTGGAATATCCTTGAACATGAAACTTTGTGTAAAAATCGATTTATTTTGTGTATGAGAAATCCACGATTGGTCGAATTTGGTTCTCTCTCTTGTGGTTTTTATTCGCTCAGCCTCTCAAACATTGGTCGCAAAAGAGCAACTGTGCCAGTTGTGAAGAGATGAAGAGATGCATGGTTCTTGTATGTGGCCTTTCAACAGATTATTAGATAATGCTCTTTGACGTCTACAAACTAAGCGATGATTCGAACCACAAGCTAACGTGGCTAAGATAAATTCACTGACTCTTTTAGACAAATTTTCTGCATATTGGAAAGTGCGCTCTCTTATCTCTCTTCCACTTCATGGTATAACAGTTTTTCTTTATTTTACTCTTTTATCTGAGCTTAGCAAATACTCACACCATTTTTTTATACCAATACCTGAAAGAGTATGTAATTTGGATTGTGTTGGGCAACCAAAATTAAAAGCAAACTGCCGGACTGATTTGGCATTTTATTCTTGGGCCATATTGCTACGCATACTGAATGAATATAGAATTGAATAGCACACAGGAGCGGAAATGAACTTTTATGGCGGAACAGTTTAAGTGGTTTTGGCTTCCACATTATAAGAAGGTGTTGGAACGTTTTACAGTGAGCACTTTACATTTGAATACGAGTATATGATTCAAATGCTGGAACATTTATAAAGATAGTCTTTTAAGTGCTAACATGATTGATATATACATATAGCTACCTCTAATAGTTGGCAACTCTCCGAGAGTATTCTTAGCTATGAAAATAAAGCTTCTCAATCCCATTCAGATGCGGCTAATAAATTTGTGGATCCCGAACTTGGACTGATTAGTACGAGCACAAGCAAATTAATGCGAGAAGTCTAGGCCTAAGCCTCCTTCGCCGTGTGTTGCGCCAATTATTTATTTAATAACCAATTTTCTATCACTCGAAGATAGTCCAACCAAAAGTTGTCAGAAAAGTTGTTGAAGAGTGATGTTCTATTTTAAATAGTTATAAGGTTCCCTTTTTACAGAACCAAAATATCAACAAAAATTCTCTACCTAATTTTTGTCAAACTGAACATTATTTCCATATTCTAAAAATTAAATGATAGCGAATAATCATACTTTAAAAAGTTGTATATCATCTAAAGTTTTTATGATTCATTTCTTCCAATTTCTCTCATTTGCAAAATTCAGTTGTTTCTTTCCATCAGTGTTTAATAATTGTCGTGCGTTGGAATTAAATTACATACTGCCGAACCAAATTTGTTGAAATTGAATTGAATGAAAAAACATGTTCATGGACAAATGCTATTGCTTTGGTTGCTGCACTTTTTAATCACACCTAATTAACCTGAACAAGTGAGGAAGTATCAGTCGGGTTTCACCGGCAGAGTAATACCCTACACCATGTTCCCAAGTGGGATGATAATTCAATGAAATTGTGGGTGCATTTGCTTCACAACCTACATAGTGGGCCCATTTTTGGCAGACTATAAGATATACTTAATAGGACTATACATGCCAAATATTGATGCTCTGACAGGTGTACAACAGATGTGACCGGCATATTTATTTTAGTGCCTCCATGGTGGGCGGACCACGCCCATTTCTGAAGAATTGAAAGGTATTCCTCCCAGGATCGAAGTAACAAAATCTGGATGCTCTGATTTATATATTATGGAAGTTAAGAGGAATTTTCGTTTATCACCTATATAGTGGGCGGACCACGCCCATTTTCTTGTATGTTATCTAAGACCTATATTTCAACTTGGGATCCGGATTTAATTCATTTATATTCATAAATAGTCAATTGGTAGCCATTTTACCCGAAAAATTTTGCCGCCTATATAGTGGGCGGACCCCTTAACTTGAATACCAAGTTTTATTCTTTTCAATGAGTAATTAGACAAATTACAGCAATTTTATCGCAAAAAACCCTAGGTAGTGGGACCTACAGGCTTATAATGTGTCCTTCGACCGATTCGGCTAATCTCGGAACTTAGACTAAGTTAAGGTTCACTCTAACTGTGTACCAAATTTGGTCCAAATCGGACAACTCGTTCTTTCTATACTGAGCGGACAGGCAGACAGACGGACAGACTGACAGACGGACAGACGGACAACCGGAAATCAAAAGAGAAAGTGATTCTGATCATTTCTATATACTTATGTCTATACCTAGGACCGCTCCTTTAATGCGTTACAATTTTCGCACAAAGTTATTATACCCTATTACCATAGGTGTAGGGTATAAAAATGTGTGTAACAAATTGTGAAAATGTATTCGACGATATTTGCGTGGCGTGCTGTCAAATTGGCAATGATTAGAATATCAACACTCTACAGAATGTACACGCCAACAACACAAAACAACAACCACAAAAACAGCATAATTTGCATACAATTAACACAAAAGCTGGAATTGGAAAAGTAAGCATCGTCGAATAACTGGGCGAGCAAAAAATACTTGGAACAAAATTGGCAACAACAAACTGCAACATGAAATAAGGCGTGAAAATGCAATGTAATTAAAATAAATGCATAAAACAGGGTGCCACAAAACGAATGTAAACAAATCAAATGGAAAACACTGAAAAGTTCTCTATGAGCATTGCCTGATAGCAGCCTGTTTGCATGGTTACACACACACGCACACAAAGTACATGTGCAAGTGCTGTGATTCTATGCATGTGTGTGTGCGTCGATTCGTTAGATAAATATGCAATATGCATAATATTAACCCGTAATGAAATTAGCTGCCATAATTAGAAATTACGCAAACCGACTTGAATGACAGGCAGACCCGAACCCCAAACCTTAAACTACGATTGAACATTGTTTTCGTCACTGCCACGCCCACGCCCACAACAGAGGCTGGCCAGGCAGCCACTCATGTTAACGTGGCTGAGTGTGTGTGTCTGTGAGTGTGCGTACTTCAATTCATTGCTAAATAATTATGTGCGTCGACTACTCATGCTGCGCTCTAATACACACACATTATGCGCTTGTATGTGGTTGTGTGTGGGTGGTTTGACTATCCTTGCCGCACGTCCATCTGTTTATTAATCATAAACACATCATCATGGTCGTCAGCATTTGGCCAACAGCATCACCATGGTCGACACCTTTGCCTTTACTACCGGCAACAACCGAAAGAGCAGTGCCCGCTCCACCAGCATCGCCACTAAACAGCACCGTTATACAACTATATCGCAGCAAAAACATCGTTATGGTTGGCGCAGTTGTTGTTGCTGCTGGTCACGTTCTCGCCCAGTCGATTTGTATTTGCTGCGTTCGCCATTTCGCCAATTTAATCATTATTACTGCCATTTAATTGACATTGTCAATAGCCTTTGCAAAATTATGACTTATTAATCCGCTTTAAAGTGTGCGAGCTACTTTCTGTTATATTCTTCTGAATCATGTGATTGAAACAAAGCTGATCATGCTACCGAATCAATGGCCGTTGCTAAGTATCAGAGTAATATAGGCCTTAAAATGATAATACGATATCTAGAGAGCAAACTTTCGCGTAAGATTTTTCCAAATACACGTTTTATCAAATATCGAAAGCAGCGGTAATGAGAAATTTATATTTGAAATACAATATTATTTAATTAAAGCAAGCTGGTATAATACAAAATTGCACAAAATAGTAACAAAATTGTGCCCTTGACATGTGCGTCGGTAACGCTAGAGCCTTTTAAGGAACGGTTGCATAGTTTCAGGCATATGTTTTTTGCGTATAAGAAAAAGTATAATCCTGAAACAATGCAATCGAATTTTAGGCTTTGGAGTTGTATGAAATTTTTGATGGGTTATAGCAAATGCATTAATATTTTTAACGTATATACCCAAATTTCAAATAGTGCCTCCATTAGAAAAAATGCAAGGAAATTGATTTTTGTTCAAAAGCTTTATGAAAAAAATGCAAAATGTTTTCATAATTATAACAATTTTAAGTAGGGGAGAGGGGGGTGCCTTCGTCCTTGGGGGCACATTCGTCATAGGCGATTTCGGTATGAAGGAGTCATCGGACATCACTGTTTATTAGTAAAAACTAACCCATCACTAGCATAAATACCCCTCACAAAGTTTGCCATCTCTATCTGAACAGCTGACAAAGTTACATTTGATTTTGTGTTTTCGCGCTTCGTTGCCGAATTTTCAGGTCGGTAACGTAAGAAGTTTGTGGTGTACATATATCATTATTTCAATCTAAAGTGTATTAGTATTACTTGAATACTAATTATTGTGTAAATAAAAGTGTTTTATGTGAAAATAACACACTGAAATTAGGAGTAAAAAAATAAAAAGAAAAAAATGTGACACCAGGTTGGACTCGTCTTTTTTTCATGGGGCACATTCGTCAATATAACTTCACAGGTACTAAAAATCGAAATCGAGTTGAGGCTTCCAAGACCCTCGAACCTGGCTTAAACCTCCCGTAACCACACAAAATTAATATTAGGGTCGATCTCAGCGCTTTAAACTTTATATATAAAAAAAAATTTATAAAATAAATTTTACAATAACTACCTTTTTTTGAAGCTCTTATACATGATTTTTTTATATTTTTTAATGCAAAATATAATAAAAACGTGTTATGTAACCAAAAGCATGTCTTATTTAGTCTAAACAAGATTTTGTATCACATTATGGTACTTGAAAGTGTGAATGCTGAAAGTGCCCCGCCAAATGCCGAAGCTACCCTGGCATGGGGGCACATTCAGCGAAATTACTTTTTTTACTAATCATGAAAAAAATAATACAAACGGAACTTTTTAAAGAAATTTTAGTATAACATTTTATTGTTAAATAATGAGGTATTGTAACAGTCTAATCGGTTTTTAAATATTTTCATTACCTTCTGAAATATAGGCCTTCAAAAAAAAGTAGACGAAGGCACCCCCCTCTCCCCTACTTTTGGCTTATACTTATTGTATATAAACGCACAGGTATCCGTTATTTAAATGGAATATGTTTCTGAAACAGTCTTTAGGTTCTCTTTTGCTGTGAAGGAAGGTGACATTGATAGGAATATCAGCAAACTTAGTTGCTGCGTTCATACTTACACTAATTCGCATGCATTGCTCACACACACATCGATGTGCCTGTATTATAGGTACGTGTAAATATGAGAGCAGCTGAGCCGTGGAACTGTGTGCGACGCTAATTGTGAGGCCGCTAGTGGCCTTAATGAGATACATGAAACCGCACACCAACACGCAAAACAACAGCAGTAAGTCGATTATGTAGAGCCGCTAGTACAATGGCACACCACACACACACATACACGTACTTGAACATCGCAGTTATCATATGCACTTTGAGAATGAGCACACGGCAACATCTTCGGACATAATCAGCCACCGATTGCAAATACGCTAATACAAACATGCGAAAGCCACACACACGTAACACACATGTACTACAAACGCACGGTCTTAGCTTAGCACAAACACCAGCACAAACACAAATTAAGTAATTAGGCCGCAATTGAAGTGAGCCCACGTCGCAGGCACTGGCAGCGTTGCCATGAGACTCATTCGCCTGCTACTCAAATGCGGTTTGCTTGTGTGCGTATGTGTTTCTGTTTGTGCAGAGTGGTGTGTGTGGTGTGCCTGTCAACTGCTGTGCAGCATAATCCCGTAAGAGGTTTCGCGTCTCGAATCGAATCGAATCGATTCTTATGAATCTGATTGAATTTGCCCTAAGCCGAGCAGCGCAGTTCAGATGTCAAGTGCTACGCGAGCGCTTGCTTTGGCCTAATACGAATTTATGATCTTCAATGATGTCCTAATTGGATACCACAATGGCGTAGAACAATACAGACAATCGTCAAGTTGATATTGAGATGGAAAACGGAAGCAGAGACAATCATAATTTTTCCTGCTTTCTAGTTTGGCGAATCTTAAATGGCACTTTGGCAAAAGTTTTAGACAGTGTTGCCAGCTCTTGGAAGCTCTAGTGAAGAAGAGTTGATTTGTGTTTTTCAAAACAAAGTAGGTACTTGGAATCGATATATGTATGTGTTGTTTATACTCTTTTATAAAGCATTTCACTAGCCTTTCGTGTGTATTAATCTTCGTTCTAAAAAATATCTTTTAAGCTCTTCTGATAAATGGAAAGGCTCTAAAATAAATAGAATTGGCAAAGTAGCCCATGTATACCAGGCTCAGACTGAGCTTTATGGAAAAAACTCATGTATGCTCCCTCTATTTTAGAACAGATAAATGGGATCTACACATTTATTCTTTAGCCGTGTCCAAATAATAGACTGACAGTCTTTTATTTTCATTGCAGAGAATGCTCTTGGAGACTTATTAACTCTTCGCGATAAATGGCATCGTGCGAAATGAAACCAAGTCTCTTACTTTAAACTAATGGTATAATTCGTACGCACACAGCATTTTTCTGAAAAAACATGCAATTCATATATATACCGGAAAAATTACTATATTGTTTAGAATATAATTACTTGGATTCTGTCAATTTCCATGTGATTCTTATAAGCTTATAAGCTGAAATAGAGAAAACGTCTACCAGACTGAATCAAGAAATAGAAATTTGATGCTTCGGAATTATCGGAGTGTCGGAATGAATAAAGAAATGGAACAGTATATCTCAGACGAACAAAATTTAATAAGTAATATAGCCTTAATATATGCAAATCTCAATTTGCATTGAGGACTCATCAGCATATAGCAGCAGCATTCGATGTGTGCGTGCAATATTTAAAATTGTATATCAATCTTCCAAAATATACGTGAATTAGTTAGTGCAAAATTCGGTTTGGTCTGGGAAAAGCTTTATCTCTGTGTACAATGTACAAGCTGCCATGGAAAGCGGCGAAGAATCACGAAACAAAAATGCACAAGCCGAGTGGCTTGATTAAAAACATCTGATGACATTCCCACCGAGTTAACACATTCGCTGAGTTTGCCGCCGACACCGCCAACGCCGCCGATGCTGACGCGAAATGGAAATGAAATTGACCAACGCGGACCGCAAACCAAGGAGAACGCACTCACATGTGAAATGGAAAAATATAATCCAAATAAGCGCCGGCTCACACACACACACACACATGTGTGTATGCTCACTCACACTCCGGCGCAGGCACTTACATTACAGCAATGGTGTGTGTATGTGCGTGCAGATAGTGCTTATGTGTAAGTATTTTATAAAATTCTTAAAATTCAATAAATATTTATGAGTTTTGTAATAAGTTGAGCGTCGAAGATGGTCGCTGGCTCTGTTCACAAGCAGCAGCAGCGCCTGCAGTCCAGTTGCTGGGCATAAGGCGTAGAGGATGCGGTCCAATGGTCAATTCGGTAAATCTGAGGAAATATTAATAAATAAAAGATACATATGCGCAACAAGAGCCAGCGCAAGGAAAATTCTCTAAAAAATCTTTGGCTGGCGGAATTTGTTCAATGGGAAGGAAACACATGGCATATTAAATTTCGGTGGTTGATTGAGTATGCAATCTGCAATAGAAAGAGAGGCGTGGCATTTATATTATAGCTAATAAAATAATAAATATTATCTTTGATATAACATTTCTGTAGAATTCCAGTTTTAAATCAACTCATTTCTTTTTAGGTAGCTTGAACTTTAACTCTTATTCGTTCGAACGAATGTTCCAGAGTATCAGAGCGGTATCAGATTTCAATATATGTAGCTGGGGCACTTTTCTCACTACACCCACCCAAACAACACTTTTAGTCCATAAGGCGGAATGCATATGCTGTCTTCTTCCTCTAGCATACAAAATTCAAAATGTTATGCATTTTGTGTGAAGATTGCGAACTAAAAACCAACCAACTGATCTTATGCAAGCCGCCCAACATGTTTCACTGTCCTCCACCGCTGTTCCATACCCATGCTCCTTTTCTGATACAGAACTTAGTTACTTCAGCCCACACAAGTGATTATTTTCATTTGGCACTTGGCCATTTTAATCCAATTTCAGCCTCATGGTTTCTTCTCGTATTTTGTTTGTACTCTTTTCTTTGGCTACTGGCCTTTGTTGGTTGCAAAAGCCAAAATGAGTGAAACACATACCTACACACACAGATGATAATAAAAACTGGTTTTGCATTACTTTGAATGGGATTTTGTGGTTCGGTGGGGCACAAACAAAAAACAGACACAAAAATATAATTCTGCACAATTCGAAATGGAATTCGAAAGGATTTTGGCCAGAATAGCCCATGCATGTTCAAAAAATGCAATGCCAGTTGAGTTCCAAAGCGATTATATAGTTTAATTTTTGGCCGTGGCAAATATGCTAACTGGATATTCTTTATTATTTTCAGTTGTTGGTGTTTATGATTCAAGTAAACTTTTTAGCTTAAATGTTGCCAACGCGCTGGGCTGTAACGTTGGCGTCAAATGAGGGACGGAGCTGGCTTAATTGTGATTTGGAATTGGCATACAAGTTTTTTGGCAAACGCCTTTTGAAATCAGAAAGCTTAAGTTGAGTCTTTTTTGGCTCTAGTAGGTTTGATAATATTCTTTCACCATGTTGCAGGAATACGTAGGTGGTACGTTCAAAGCAAGGTTTTAATATATCTTTCATTTATAACCCAGTTTGTGTTCTCAGCCTTCATCGATTAACATTGACTGCAATGTTGAAAATGTTTCCAACTTAGAAAACATTTTGGTAAAATCAATAGCCCTTGTGACCGTGGCTTTTCGCTTTACTTTGTCAATGCCCGTCTTATTTTGTGCACAAGTGCTTCCGAACGGAGTTGAGAAGCTTTATCAAAGTAACGCACCTTTAGATGGTTTCTGTCAGGAAACTTGGTACACCTTGCATCGGAATCTACCTCACATTCCCGGTGCCGCCGCGGCGCTAGTTTTTAATAACTTATATACACATATGTATGGTATAAAATGTCACTTATTTGTATGGAGCCACATTTTTAAGATTCGATTAGGAAACACCACTCAGAAAGACTTCCGGACATATTTATCGACTGACTGACGAAGTTTTGCAATATAACTACCACAGGAATATAAAATTCACCCTTAAGTATAACTCTCAAGGATCTTATATATAAAACGCAGACTGACTAAAAAGTGTCCGCTGAAGCCTGTCCACTTTCTTTCTTCTACCACTTTAGACAAACGAAAGCAGTGCCCTGTGTAGCCCGGTGGGTAGAGCCGCGCGCTTGCACTCGGCAGGTCATGGGTTCGAATCCCACAAGTTTAAAATTTTTTTTTTATTTTTTACTTTGCTTTGCCTTTTATTGTTGCAAATTGTTTTACTAGCTGTCATGTATACAGGCTAGAGGTCTGCATGAATGCATTTGAAAGAGCGACCAAGACATTCATTCGGGTTTGAATCTTTCGCTCGCATGTGCACTTATTTCCAAACACGTGTTGAATAAGCACATATGCCTTAAGAGTGAATGAGATAGCAAAACAATTGAGAAATTGTAAGCGCAAGCACATTACTCACAAGCAGTGTACCCACTATTCAAATGTTTTGGTAAACAGAGTGCAATGCAGTGGGTGCACCGAGTATTTAAGGGGCTATACACAATTAAGAGGCTGAGCTTATTATTAAAGAATTTCTGATGGAAAGACGTTTTAGTGTATTAATTATAATTTCTACGCATATTGTGGTCATTTTAAACATTATTTGCCGAAGAAAAGACTTTCGGACGATGCATTACTAACCGGCGCACAGCAGCGGCTTCGCCAAAATTCTCCAGCTTACCATTCACTGCACCCACTTTACCCACTTCACTCACTATACAATTGCGTTGCTTTGTTATATTCGTTTTGTTTGTTTTGACTGTAGCAAATAGAGCAAGATAACAAATGCTGCTCTTACTCTCTTTGAAAATAATGGCACGAGTGGGTATTTGTTTTGGTATTGAGAGGTTTTGTGAGTGTTTCACCCATTCAAATGTTTCACTCGTGCGCCGAGTGCAATGAAATGGGTAACCGTAGTGCACAGGCAAACCAAATGCATTCATGCAGACCTCTAATACAGGCACACACGAAAGGTGGCCCCACTTGTATGATTATATAATATGTTGAAAAATTGGGGCACACGATCTTGCACTGATATTTTATGAATTTTTATGATTTTAGAAGTTAACTTTATAAGCCGGGGCTGTAACTTTTATTTCTGAAAATTAAATGCTCCGGCAGAGAAGTTTTAAAACACATACACGTATGAATAGCGCCCTTGCAATCAAAGGCATTTCAATTTCGCTACCTCACAACAACCAAAAATCGATTACATTAAAATGCGTTTCTAATTTGAAAATAAATCAATGTCGACAAGCCGTCACGTCAATACGCCCGACGTGAAATGACAGGACTACATGCCACATGCAACAAGAACAGATACAAATAATAATAACAATACTAAGAATAAGAGAAAGAACGCAGACGATGAGCAGGATAAGCGCCAACGACTTGAAATTGTGAATTACGCAAATTCGTCGATAATAGCAAAAGATGCAGATACACGCTTGACACAATTTCATAATGACGCACTCCACGCATGACGCACTGAAGACAGCAGCGCTGATAGATGAGCAGACAGGCAAGCAGCACAGAAGCTAGCAGAGCAGAGGCAGACGGGAAACGCAATACAATTGACTTGCTTTCGGTATGCGAAAGTGCTTCTGATGGCGGAGGCGCCGACGACGGTGAATGCAAATTAATGCGGAAGTACACAATTTCCTCGTGAACCCCCCCAATCAGCACCCTGTGAGTTAATGTGCTCTAAAATGGGAATGAGAATGTGGCAATTATTTTGGCATTAGTTAGTGCAAAGCAACAATAAGAATTATAAGAAGGGTTTTGACAAATTTTTTTATCGATTTGAAGTAATGCAAAGAAGTTGAAATATGCTACATATATATTTCATTACATTTCATTGCCAAGAAATGTATCAATATGGCTTCACCAGTGATTTTATTTGTTGTTATCTTTTCGAGCGAATTCCAATGCGCATTTATGTAAAAGTGCAAATAACATTAAAAAACGACCGGAAGAAAAGTTATAGGTACCATCACATTAGCGGCACTTTTAAAAACGCCGATCAGACATTCCAATTTTAAACGGAAATCACAAGTTAATCAAAATAAAGCAAACATATATCAAAATTCGATGAGTGAAAGACCATCAAGTGTGAATCTTGGCATCTATACAGCAAGCAAGTAGAAGGTCTTTAGAAGCTTGTAGCACGATTGAGGACAAATTGAGTGAGGGGTATATCCATCGGGAACCAACTTAAAGTTTATCTGTTGAATAGTCACTATATTGTGGTATTGGACAATTCTGATTCTACATATATAATTACAATAGAAATGTAAACGAAATTGTAGCGCGTTTCCAAGCCAAGTCATTCAAGAAAACATACACCTTACAGCTTAGTCCTTTCTGAATTATTATACTAAAATTTTTTGATTACAAGTTAATTCATTTACAATATGAGCTCTTTAATTCTGTAGCCTTCAATTCGAATTTTAGAGCTGCAATAATTTCCAATCAAATTTACAATTTTTATATAATTTTTATAAAAATTTTAAGTAGATCTTCGGATTTTCTAGCATATGCTGTACATTTATATTTCTATTGAAATCCGATTAAGAGTTCCCAGATGATATTCCAGTATTTGTACGAAATGCTAAAGACCTTTTGAAGCATTTTAGTTATTTTATTTTATGAATTTTATTTATGTGTGGGATTTTCTGTATATTCTTATTACCTATAGGGGTTTTATACTACCTTAAACGGAACAATTTATCCACGGTAGTCTACAAGCATGCTATAATTTCTAACCCAACTTGCTTAAAATTCATAAATGCTCATTGTAGCGCCACGTACTCACAATTACAGTAACACTTTTTGAACGAACTGTGACACATGCCAACGCATTTCTAACAAGAGCGACACAAGCCAGCCACAACAAAGCAACAGAATTGCGAATATTTATCACCAGCAACAACACGGACCGCAGCAATCGCAAACACAATCGCAGCGACAACGAGACAACGACAACATCGCTGGTATGCCGCCATTAATGTCATCAATGAAAGATTTATGACACAAGGTGAAGGAAAATATTATGTGACATCATTATCTTGTTGCCTTTGTTGTGGTGATGTTGCTGTTGCTCTTGTTGTTGTTGTGGTTGCTGTTGTGGTTGTTATTGTGGCTGTTGTTGTTGCTGTTAATGTTGCTGTTATTGTTATTTGTGCTTTTAATGCCGTGCGGCTACGATTGCGGCTGATCTAAGGATAAATAAAATTTGCAATAATCACCAAACAATGTAAGGACACACCTGCTCTGTATGCTCTAAATGGGCACATTAAACTGACAAAGCATCTCGCCATTGTGTAGTGGGGGTTGTGGGAGTGCTGCCAAGAAACTGTAGCACATTAGTAAAAGTAAAGCAAACTTTAAGCAGAAAATTTAAGAAAGTAAATATGAAGGCAGGCTGTGATGTCATTAAATTTGTTATGTAGTGATTGAGCCTGGGACCTCAGCAGCCATTGAGCTACTGCGATGCATGAATCGGTTTAACATATATGTACAGTCTGTGTGAGAAGATAGGAACCATAGAGTTGAAAGGCATTAAATTTTCGGACGCAAAAAAAGAATACAATTTTTAAGCAAAATTGAAAAATTTTACTATTTTATGAAGTTGCCTCAGAATCCTAAACGATGAATAAAAAGCATTAGTAAGAAAAATCGGCGCCGTGGTTGCTCAGTGGACAAGTTGTGATGCGGGAGGGCCAGGGTTCAAGACCGCCTCAACACCATTAATAAAAAGAATAATTTGTTTTTCAAATTGTTTCTTTGCGCAGCGCCTCTTCTCGCGATGAATTGGCAATTCTCCGAAAATATTCTTTGCATTTTTCATTAACTTCTAATTTTGTGTTTCGAAACCGATAACCAAGGAATCATATATGCATTTTTAAATGAGATTTAAAAGAAGGGTTAAAATAGTTATGAATGCGCGTTAAAGGTGAATTTCAAAGTGCCGTTTTAAGTGTAAATATGGATTTAGTTTTGATAGATCAATAATTATCTATTTAAATGCCGAATTTTTTACAGAGTTGTATTAGATTTACACTTGACAGTTATAATTTAAGTTAAATAAGAACTGTGAAATCGGGCATTAATATAGGTACTACACATACATAGTTCACAAGTTTAAAGCTTGCGTGTGTAGATGGCTTTTGGAATGGTCAACACACACACATTCGCATTTACTGACTGTCCAGGAAGTACTCGGAGTGACTTGTGCTCCTACTCGTCGAGCTGTAGTCGTGACTACGGCCACTCTGTATGCGCAACACGTCCTTTGCACAAACTTTACTAATTTTAATATGCGGCCTAATGCCGTGTTGTGCCGCAAACAATAAAGAGCCGCAAGATTCATAAATGGATTAGCGCGGGAATGAGTTCGAAAGTTTGCCAATAAGTTTCTGCCACGCTGACAGTTCTGTTTCATATTTTCCGCCTGACAACTCATAAAATGCGAGAGCATTTAGTTTACTGGCGTTGAATGTTAGCATTTACGGGTGTGCCACGCTCAGGCGGCGGCTGGAAGAGCAGGAGCAGGAGTAGAAGACGTTGAAGCGCCTAGTGAAATACGTCATGTGTCAGACTTGACAGATACTTAAGCATACTTCATTGAACCTTTTTCACATGTTTAGTTTGCTGTTGTTGCTGTGGTTGCATGTGCTGTAAATTGTTGTAATCTCTTGCTGCTGCCGTTGTTGTAGTGCTGCTGTGGCTTATTGAGTTTGCTTTGATAAATGAAAGGATTTTATAGTGTAGCAACGTGAAATGCCTTAGCGACTGCTCCAGGCGGCGCGTCGCGTCTGTGTCAAACTGTGAGTGCGTCTATGTGTGTGTGTGTGTGTGGAAGGGGTATGGAACATTTAAGTTATTTTGCTTCCCTAAACGTTTGTGGCATAATCACATATGCTTAAAATGAATATGCCAAAATGTCATTGAACCAGGCAAACGCTATAAAAATTTCAATATGAAATTTCGCCATTTTCGCATAAAAAACTGCTATGCTTCACAAAGGAAGATCGAAAAGGAAATCTAAAGATGGCCTAACGACGCCTTTTGAAATGGTTATTGGTATTGGTTTGAACTGTTGTTTGATTGTGATATTTCATTTATCAATTATTTCCTTTCGACACATTCGCCTTCCTACCTTCCCCTAACATATAATCCCTTTTTTAAACGAACAAGTGCTTTCAAATATATATTTTATATTAGTCATTCTTTATGCTTTGTTTAATTATAGAAAAATAATACTCTAACTAAAACAGTCAATATACTGATTTACCACTCTATCACGTAGATCCATTTTGTTTATGTTTACCTACATTTTAAATGGCAACTATTGTATTGGTGAATTCCGTATGTGGCAAACAATTGTAAAAAACAATGATTATACGATTTTATTATTTAAAAAAAATGTTTTCATCATAGTTGTATGCCCAAAGTCTATTATGTTTACAGTTATAATTCAGAAATTCGATTTAAGCTTTCGCTATATTTCTGAATTTTAATTTACGTTTTCTAAATTGCATTAAAGGTATGTTTTGATTTTTCTACTATTTATAAAGAACCCCTCTGCCGAATTATAGCCACATTATTAATTTGCCATTGTGTGTAAAATAATTAAGAATACGACATTCGTTGTACGCAATCAATCGTGAAATTCCACGCCGGCAGTTGGTGTCATTTTTCAAGCTGAAGCCAAGAGTTGGAGAGCGGTCCCCGTTTTATCTGGCTCGCCTTGGTTTCCCTGCATTACAGTGATTTGGGGTATGTGGCAGGTCGTTGGGGGTTGGGCAATTAATTAACCCCATACCACAAATATGCTCTTGTGTGTATTGTGAGAGTGTGCGATTCGGTGGCGCACACAAACACGCCGCAGGCCTCAGAGGTCTGCCCGCAATGACAGCTAAAAAAATTGCCTTTAATTTATCGACCAAGGACCAAAAGGAAACGTGTCGGAAGTGCTTCGCAAACATGGCAACAACATCGTCTTGTGCGAAATATTGAAATGCAATTTGCAGCACAGGGTGTGATAAGCTCGAGCTGCACAAACAGTGAAAAGAAGAGTGGAAGCTGTCGAATGTGACTCGTTTTGGGCGTAAAGCACTTGGGATTTAAGCCGTCTAAAAGTTTTTGGTTTTTCATCTTGTGTCGCTTTGCTGTGTCTAAGGCATTTTTTGCTGCGAAGCATACGCTGTGTGCGTGCAACAAAAAGTGGCAAGTTAACACAATTTTCAATAAAACACAAAAAGTTTTTAACTTGATTTGCTCATATTGACAGCGCCTGCGACGAGAGCTAAAAGCATTTCATTGTTGACCAGGAAATGCGCGCGGCGTGTCGAGTGCACCGAGTTGTTGTTGTTGCTTCGTGTTGTTGCTGGCAACATGTTTCGAAAATGCCGCTTTGAGTGCGCGCCGCAGCAATTGACACATTTTTTGGTGACTCGCCCCTTTGCCTTTTTGCCACTTTGCCACCGCCCAGTGGCCCGGTTTGGCGTAACGCATTTTGAATTTGGAATTTTCGTAACTTCTGTCACATACACACACACAAACACAAAATGGCTGAGAGCCGGGAGCTTGCAGGATCACTTAAGCTTTTGCTCGCTCCAACACTTTTAATAAAAATTGAGTTTGCTTGTAGTTTGTATTATGCCGCTATGCACACGAAAACAGATACACTACACACGCACACACACACACACATGTAGCCACGCAAATAAAAGTGTTAAAGTTTTCAGCAAACTTTTGCAACTTAATGCAATTTAGAGCTTAAGCGCATGCTAGAGCGTGAGCGCGTGTGGGTGCGTGTGTGTGTATGTGCGAGTTGTGAAGCTGTCCGCTTGACTTTTGCACAGTTTTTGCGTGCGTGGCAGCACTCGAGCCGCGAAAATGGCGCTAGAAAACACTTCACCCTGCACCCACAGCATGACTGTCAGCCAGCCCGCTCGGCTGTCAAAATTATGCTGTCAGTTTATAACAACGCTGCGCGATAAACAAAATCAAAACGAATTCGCGCTTTTGTAAGCAAAGACCATAAAGAATAAACACATCGTGGCTTAAAAGGGAGTTCGCCTTGAATACATATATGTCAATGGGCTGCTTTTAATGCCAGGATATAGTGCATCTGGAATCAAAAACAACAGCGAAACAAGAAGTCACTGGATGGACGAAGGCGGCACCAAAACTTCAAAAAGAACGAAGGGAAAATGAAAGCGAAACTTATCAAAAATGAAAGTTCGAAATAGCGTTTAACCGATATTAGCATTTTTCGTTCATTATTAATTTCTTGCAGGGAATCAATGGCAATCCAAAACCGTTAGACTTAGACGAAAACAAAGAAATTGCTCTATCAGTACCTATTGATCAATTATAGCAAACGAGGCAAGGATATTCTCATTTACTCTGACGGTTATAAATTTTCACAAAAATGGGTGCGAATAACTCAGAATCATTTAGTCCCAATCTCTCAGACTTCCAAACCATTGTAGTTTGTTTCAAGCCAAAGTTGCAGCAATTGCGAGAGCAGTCTTTTATCTGGGAGTCCTACTACCTATGTACCTGTAATAGAAAGAAATCTTTACATTAGCAGAGCAAAAGTGGGCACTTATACTTTCGACAACCGTAGCCTCCATACAGTCTTAGTCGTACCAACAAGTTGATCACATTGGCTTGTAGCTCCTTATCAATATTGATTAGGAGCCACTGATTATTCGGTAGCCACGTTCGTCGTTTTGGCCTCCCCTCTAACGATTTCTGCCGCAGTTGCGGTGCCGATAAAGAAGAAGACACCATTTGTTACTATCTTTGTAAGTTTCCGTGTTAAGAATAAAAAATTTCGTGATTCGGCAGCTATACTTTTTATAGTTTTAATAAGTGTCCCAGCGGGCCTAATTTAGTCCAAGGGCGCGTAAGCAGCAAAAAACCAGAATTGTCAAAATAAGTTATGTATGCGTTTTTGAAATCGTCATAAAATCTGATAGTTCTAGGATGGAACTGAATCAATGTTGAAATTAAACAAGATTTTGTGTGATACTAACGAAGCCGAATTTCTCCTAAAAATTTCAAAAATTATGACTACATATTCGACAATATTTGAAATGGTGCCGCTATCGAATAAAAATGCATTTTTGTTTCACTCTCTGACGCAAACACGCCTGTCAACATGACGCGCAGCAGCACAACTTTATTACCGCCCGGCAATTGCCGCTTGATGGGCGCAGCCAAAACGTAAACACATGTGAAAAATGCGATTTCCATCAGCGATTTGACAGTTACTGTGACAGCTGAAGCAGTAATAAGTGCGAGCTCGAGTGGCGGGCCGCCCAGCAATGCAACAAAAACTGAAATGGAGGGAGGCATGTGCGGAAAATGCGACGATCTCAAAGACAAAATCAAATGTTTGCAACATAACCGAACAAAGTGGCGCAGTAGGAACTGTAATACGGCAGGGGAATTAAAGTGGAAGACAAACCCCAAGGACCCCCAAGATCTTCGAACAGAAATTGAAAATTTAGGGAATTCACAGGCAAACAAACAAAATTAATATGGAACATTGTATGGGGAAAGAAGAAGGTATCCTCCTACTACCTGAATATATTTCTTTCATTATAAATTATAAGCCCGTGTGGACTTATTCCTAGCTTTCTTGCATTATCTTGTTACATTTCGATTAAATTGATGGGACCTACAAATAGCAGTGACCGAACGGATTGAGAAGCTTTTCATTACAAAGAATATTTTCAAATAATTGCCAATTCATCGCGAGAAGATCTCTTTTATTAGATGGTATGAGACAGGTATTGAACCCAGGCCTCCTCGCATCGACCAAGCGCTTGTCCACTGAGTTACCGCGGCGCCAGTTTTTTATAAACTGATTTATGATTATTTCTAAATTACAGCAAATGTCAAGGATGAAGTTATGCAAATCACGATTCATTTTGATCTACTTAGATTTTTATCTTTCTCGATCGACTGGGTTTAGTCTTTGTATGAGTCATATGAAAGACATTTTTCGGAATTGGTTTAAGAACACCAGCACGCTTATTCTATCTTATGAAGTATCTATTATTTATTTGAAGACCGGCGCTTAGTTCAGACGATCTAGAGAGAGTTGCATGATAAATTATATATCATTTTAAAGATTTCGAGGTCTATTATTTGACAGACATGCTATTATTCTAAGAATGGGCTTTTCTAGACGGTTTAAAAATTGCACAATATTGAATGATACACCATTTTGAAAGTTTCACCATGCATTTTCAGGCATAAGTTCTCGAAGATTGTTTGAAAAAGTTCTAAAATATTAGAGTTTTTAATTTCGATAGATTTGTATTGGGTTATTTCCTTTCGAAGGCTGCTGAATAGATTTGGAAAACTTTGGCAACAATATTAAGTACATTTTTCTTAAAATTTTATTTAGCTATGTCATTGGGCACACCCGACAATCGGGAGTTATTACTAGTTTATACTATACGTGGTAAAATTCGTCTATTAGAAACTTGTTAAGAAAGATTTTTTTTATTTTGAAAATGTTAGATGGCAAACTTTTTATTTTCCGTGGCGCCTTTTTCTCTAGCAAGGAATTGACATCAAATATAGGCAAAGTCGCTCAATTGAAGACATGAAGAGGTGTGACAGCCCCTTGCCCGTCCTGCTGTGAGCTCGCGTTCGCACAACCGCGACAGCAACAAATCTGCTCGATATTAACGCCAAGGCATGCTAATTGAAATGACAGCAGGCGGCAGTTGCAGCGCTTTGATGTGCGGCAGCAGCGGCCGCGGCTCATGCAACGTGAAGATGCAAGTTGCAGATTGCGCAGAAATTCGCATGAATGGATTTCTTTATTAGCGAACGGAAATGCAAGCGGCACGACTGCAGAAGAAGAAAAAGATAAGAAAAAGGCTGGAAACGCAAAGCAGCAAAAAGTAAAAGTGTTGCCCCCAGTTCGAGCCGCTTCCCACACACAGCAGCGTGCAGCGAGTGTGGCCGGCAGTTTCATTAAAGCAATTACCTTGCAACGTTGCGGTGCAGGCGCAGCAAAAGGGACAAATCAAAGTGGCAGGCGCAGGCGCAACAAATGAAGCGAACGCGGCGCGGCGTGGCGTGGCGGAAAGAGCGATCGTGCGGAGCAATTTTTGTGTTAGCGTTAAATTGCATTGATTTATCTCATCGATGCAGGCATGCGGCCTTTGCATATCGCAGCAGCAGCAACAACAACACCAGCAGCAGCACTGAAGAATGTGGCAAAGAGCATCGAGGCGTAAAGCGCCAAACTGGCCAAACAGGTTCACTATCAAGCGTCACGATCGCCGTGCCATCAGAGGACACTCCATCGCGCGGCTCCGTGATCGCTGTCTGTCTGTGATCGCGCTGCGCTGTCAACTTGGCGCGCCGTGCGCAAACGCGTATAATTTTGAAGCAATTTCATTGTTCTAAACTTCTCCTTTCCCCTTTTCCCGATGCGCAAGTGCAATTACTTTTCGGCGTAATTGTACCCTCGAGCAAACGGCAAACAAATAAGAAATTCGAGCCGATTCAAAAGGCCTGGGAAAAGCCATGCGTCTGCTCACCCAGCTGCCCCCTCCTTGCCACAGCACTTGGCATACAATTTCAATCGAAGCCTGTCAGCTGCAATCAAGTCGCCACATTAAATTGGCGTGTCCGGGTACTGTCAGTGTTCCAATTGACGGGCTGAGAGTACGTTAGGTACTCTGCTTGGGAATCATCCAAATAATCATTGCAAATAATCAAAAAGTAAAATTCTGTAAAACTATGGGACCTCTGCTCTATGTTAACTTTTGGTAGAAAAGACGAATTTTACAGCCCCGCCCACCAAATTGTATTTTTATTTTACGTGACTTTCTGTTGATTCGATCACCATTTTGAAATCAATTCAGAGCTTTAACATTTTATTTAGAATAAAATCACTTTTCATGTTATTCATATGTACGCTAAGCTTTTATCAGACTTGTACTTTGAATGCCTCTACGATATGTTGCTTTTAAATGGTCATCAGCATTTCTGGGCTTTATTTCAGCGAGTTTGAATGAAGTTTTAGTTCCACTGTAGGCATTGTCCAGTTTCAATGTAGGCATTATGATCTGGCAATTGTTGTGTCCTCACACACACACGGAAAATCAATTTAAATATTCTGCACGAAAATGTTGCACTTTTGTAAGCAGTTTGAAGCGACAACGCCAACATATCGATTTTTGGTAGCTTCTTTGTTTTTCTGGCGGCTGTGATGAATTGCACCTTATCAATAACATGACCACATACACGCACACACAGAAACAATGCCACATTTGCTCGAACAGTTTCCAACGGCGCAGACAGTCGTCGGAACGGCGCGCTGCAGGCAACAAGCCAGGAGCTTGCCGAGGTCGCTGACGGCAACGTTGATGACATGACGATGGTGATGACTGAAACATCGCTGCCGGGGGGAGCTGCAGCCTGCAGGACGTTGATGACGTGTGCTCATAATAATCTCGACTTATACGAAAACACACGTACAGCGGGCGAGTCATGTGCCAGCCGGAGCCGAGCGGGCGATTCGTGTGAATCGAGCGAGCCGTTGCCGCTCCGACGCATGCCACAGCGGCGCAGGCTGGCAGGATGCTGCTGCAGTGCTCGTGTGTGAAACGAGCATCAATCATCGCTTATTCGAAATGTCATCAATCACGGAGGGTGTTGCAAATGCGCAAACGTTGCGGCGGATACGTTTTGCGGTGAGCCAGCCAGTGCCTGCAACCACACGCTGCCGCTTATGTGCCGCAAAGCGAACAGCGGTAGCGTTGGCGGCACATGCGGCAAGGCGCTACAAAGCAAATACAGGCGGGATGAGTGTGAAGGCAGGGAGGCAGTGGAAAGAATCCGGTTGTGAAATTCAGATTTTAATCGCCGCACTTTTTTGACGCTTTTCTGCTTTTTGCATTAATTTCAGATTTAATCAGCATTTGCAATTACCCCCCGATGAAATCGCAAGCACCACATGACGCATGCTGCAAAGCGCACACTTGCAACAAAAATTTGACGGATGAGCTGCAGAGTGCAAGTGACATTACGGCCACAAATCTACCGTGAGGGTGCCTCCTTCACTCATTCGAAACTGCATTGGAATTATCGAAAGAGCGAACTGTCTGACTCACTCGCTGCAGCTTCCTGGTGGCAACACGTGACTGTTGCATATGCATGAGGCATGCAGTAGCTGCGACTGCATTTCGAGACTCAACTAATATTTTTCTGTTAATTACTTTCCACTCAAGCCAGAAAAATGCTAATGACTTTGTTAACTCCGGCTCGGAATGCCACGGAACGACCGATTGTGAGTGGGCATCGAAACATGATTTTTGATTTTTCGGAGGCAGCTCGAATGGCTTCATCTGTCAGTGCGGCATGTTGAAATGCTAATGAGCCGATATAATGCCGGCATGTAAGTGTCGATTGTGTGGATCGTGCGTGGACGCCTTACGCTGCTCACTCTTTCGCTCCGTGACAGCAGGTGGGGATCGATCGTGTTGTGGGAGTGCATGAATTTATTTTAAAAATTTATGCTGCATTAATCATGTTACTTTGTTTTGAAATGCGATGCTAACAGTTTTTTAAATTTAAATATAATTAAAACATTAATAAAATACTACCGCTTGAAATGCTAACCTCACGTGAGAACTTCATCAGGAAATTACTTCATCAGTGCTTTTATCCATATTTCTGCTTGATGTATTTTCAGAAATATAAGATCAATGAAATCGTTTTCGGTGCCAACGAATACATCCACTAGCCAAATTTAAGTTGCCCTAACTAGGAAAAGCACTTTGTTGACGTCTTTTCATAATAAATAAAGTACACATAAAAACGAAGTGTGAGGAAGTGAATTCATTGAAAAACAAATATAATCCTTCTCACTTCCAAACTATTGGCCTATGTTGACTATAAAAGATCAAAAAAGATAGTTTACAAAAATTTGAGATGAACTTTTAATATCTGCGGATGTGATCATTTCATAATCGCGGATGCGGTGTTTTAATATGAATGGATTGAGGGCGCGGATCAAAAATACGAGTGCGAATAAATGTGAACAAAGCCAAACGACATTTAATCGAAAAGTGACAAATTGCTTTTTTGATGAACTTGTGATTCAAAAATATTTGGATGCGATTTTGAGGTTAACTCTGAGGTTAAAAAAGCACGCAAATATTAAAAATAAAAAGGCTTTGTGCAATTAGATACCAAAATTAAACTGTCTACGTTTTACAACTTCAATACAGACGAAGGTGCGCCTGAAATCTGAGCCGCCTTCACTGTTAGACTGCTCGATGAATGCGCGAGTATCACAGGCCAACCCTTCCCAATCAGTTGCAATTTAGCGAAAAGGGGCGCATAACTGCCACGAACGATTAACGTCATTAGCACCGCTCAGGCGTAAGCGCAAAACATGTCCGCTCACACACAGTCATACCCCCAACGAAACAGTGGAATGGAAGGGGAACAGTGAGTGATACGCTACCAAGTTGCCGCTTGACGGCAAAATATTCAAATGCGTTCGAGCGTTTAATTTTTTGAGTGCACAATCGCGTTGCTCAACTGAACAACGAAAGAGTTCCGTACTGCAGCGCAGCGGCGGATCATTGTGCCTATAACAAAGTCCATTCGCCCGCCCGCACTTCCAGTCGACTGCCGGCTGGTCTGCCACACACGGCGGGAGTAAATGAAAATTAGTGCCGTCACTTGGCAGTGCGTAGTATCACTGAGGGGTGGAGCTGTGTGGCACAGGACATAACCTGAGCATCAATGTCAATCCGCCACAGTAGACAGCAACAGCCTGAAACTGCAATTGACCGTCGCAGGTGCTAAATTGTTGCCGGATTCCCACGCGCTTTTAATCCGATTCCGATTCCGCTGCCGCTTGCCCGACTTCTGACAGTTCGACATGCCGTCAGGCAGACACCGCACGCTCATATCATGGACTGATTAAGAATTTCTACCGGCAGCAACTTTCACACACCCCATCCTTACCGCACATCCACAAGTGAAACAACAAACACGGGACCAGTGGTTTCCACCAATGGCACCGTCAACATTGACGGATAGAGAGACATCGCACATAGAAAGGTGATTGTAGCTTAGTACTACGCATCGGCATGAGCTGGCAGGAATAGTTGCACTCTAATTTGAATAAACTTTTCAGGCAAAGACATTTTTTCATTTCAAGCCTAGTACTTAGATCACGAAAATGGAAAATTTCACGGAAAACCCTTTAAAAAATTTATAATTCGTTAAATTTTGTTGAAAAGCTGTATTGATTGTGAGTTCTTGCTGTGAACAATACCTAGCCCTTCACATTCTGTTGTCGGTGAAAGGTTAAATATTTCACGCAAAGTTTTGAGATTGATTGTCAGCTTGACATTGCTAAATGTCAAGAAGTCAAAATTTTAAATTTATACTTTTCGTACGTCTTTCGATCTGGGTGTTCTAATGCAGTGATCTGAAGGGCTGGGCAAAAGTTTTCATACATATATTCTCCGCTGCTTAAGCCTCCTGGGCAAGCAAAGAAATTGACAAGCAGTCGGTGGTAAATTTTTTTGGAATATCCAGGCAATTTTTGGGCTAATGCCCTGCTATTTTAACTGAATAAACAAAAAATATTTCTAAAAATACACTGCAATTCGTCATCAGAAATTTGTCTGCCGGCTTAGGTTACATTGTTTGGCTAAATAGACAAAGGATATAAGGACGATTGGGCATTAGCGATACCAAATGGCGATCCGTTAAATAATCCCGGTAGTATTAATTTGGTCGAATACGAAAGTTTCTAGCGAACTTAAGTACAGAGCTGAGTTCTAGCTTTAAAGCCCTCCCAAACACAGCAAGCCATTGGGCTCAGAAATATGTTAGGCCAGATCTAGAGCTGGCTATACAGAGTGATATAAGATGTATTTTTAGCATACATTCACATATGTATTTTTAATGTAATACTTTTTATTTCATGTTTAATAACAAATGATTTTAAAGTTATTTTCATGTGTATTAGAAAGAAACATTTGATTTTTTCGCATAAATTATTGCCCACTTGATCTTAGAACTATTAAATAATAGTAATTCTAAAACAGATATAATTACAGCAAAACTATTTTCGCTCATATACAAGAGAAAGGCAGAGAAAAATCATCCAGAACAACTGAAAGTAGTTAAATTTCAAGCTGAGTTGATGCTTCTATAATTTCTGATTCCAGAGAGTAATTGGATGTCCATGTGCTTAACACTGCCACGTAGCAACAATTTGAGCTGCGTTGAAGCAAATTATAACAAGAACTAAGCACGATTTTCATAATTATCAGGAAATGGCTTTAAAGTGCATATATATGTCACACACACACACATACATACACTCACGCATTCACTAACACTTACTTCGAGGAAGCATTTACAGGTTATTCGACACAAAATGGTTGCTAGTCACTGCGCTGTGATTTGCAGTGATTGTTAACTGTAGTCGCAGAGTTGTATTTGTAGCCGTGTTAGTATGTGAGTGTGTGTGTGCGTCGTTGCAAATTCCCTCTATGCACATATATTGTGCAGGCGAAATGCGTAAATTATACGTCCGCCCAATGCTTCCTCTATGCAAACCAAGAGGACGCACTTACACATATACACATGCGTATGTATAGTGCCACATAGTGTACGTGTGTGTGTTTAGGCTGCCCTTTGGCCATGTTCCAGCGCAAGTCTGCTCAGCTGCCCTGTCTCTGTCGCCATCTGCCTTGGTTTAGATATCGTCATTTAACTTGCCTTGGCTGGGCTTTGCCACTCTCCGACGGGGCTGCCAGCTGCCTCTAAGGGGCCGCCAGTCAGCTCCGGCTGGCCTGCTATAGCCGCAAGATGAATTGCACGCCATAAAACATTAATAGGCATTCAAATGCGTCGGCTTGCAGTGAAGTTCGTTCGTTGCGTTCGCTCAGCCTGGCTGCGAGTGTGTTTGCGTTTAATTGTTGTATTTGCAGGCAATCAATTTGCCGGACACTTTTACTTTGTGGCATGTGGCGTCAAGTGTGGCAGGCAGAGAGGGACTCGCCTAGAACCAGTCTATGGCTTTTCGGCTTTAATGTGTTGATTATGGGGTGCTAAAAGCGCTTTTAATGCAAAACTTAACTATTTCAATGGCAATTGGCTCTGCAGAAGCGGTGCTCTCTTGTAGTTGGTGGACGCATGGGAGGGGGGATAAAGCTTGTGGGCAACTCCAAGCAAAGTCCTGGATACTAGGGAAAATATAACAAGTTCCGATATATGCTTCATTTCCATATGTGGTTCCACAAACATAAAGGTATGCTCTTCGAATCACGGACCTCGGCTGGCCCTTTGTGCCTCTGTTGCAGCATCTGAGCAATTCCCTTGTTTTTTATGGCCCATATACAAGGCAGCTAAGCAATGACATGGTGTTAAGCAGCAGACGCAAGAGCAACGGCTCTGAAAGTGATACCAAGCGACGCGTCGAAGTCAAATGCACACCAACTAGCGCTGTAAATACCGGGAACTCGAGCCATTCTTAGTCCCAATATAGTAGACAAAATATAAATAAATTTTTTCAATGCCTTTCTATAAATTATAAGCACTTCAAGCGCTAATTCAATGTGAATGTAATTGACCAGTAACCAGAAACAGTAGGAATATTTAATATATCGAAAACCTTGAGATTTGTTATTATGATTTAATGCTAGTTACATTTTTCAGCAGAAATTTGTATGCCTAGGATTGTGGAATCATCCAGAGATTTGCAAAGTGCTACATCTTAGACTGCTTCACTTGCTTGCCCACTTGTTGAAATCTGTAAAACATCTGAGCCGAGCACTCTTTTAAAAAGTGGCATATTTCTGAAAACCTCATATCTCTAGTGTAAAAGAATGCATCAAGCCCCTATCTCTGGATTGACAGCCCTAACAAAGTCAAAGAGGCACACACCTACAATTCAAATCCATACGCTCGAAAACTGGAACTCCATGGTGTACGCTTTACAGCTTGTTTACACATTTGTTCTCATATATGTGTGTGTGCATGTGACTATGAGAATGAGTGCGTGTTGCTGTCGATGCATCTTGTTTAGTCGGCAACGGTCTGGAGTCTCGTTCAACGGCATTGACTGTGCGACCATTAGCATTATCTAAGCGTGCGCTCCTATCTAAAGCACCTCTTCAGGCTGCAATTAATTGCCTTACGTTCGGCGTGCACTTTTCCCGCGAAGATAAGCGCGAACCGAGCTAATTGCTCTATTAGTGGAGCTGCCGCTTGGTGGTGATTGGCTTGTTATGTTGCACTGACTGCTCACTCTATTCCCAATGCGCAGCAAATTATGGAATGGTGTGACTTTGAAATATTCCACTTTTGAAAATGAGTAGATGAGTAACGTTTGCTATTACTAAATATCTTCCATGCTAAAGCCTGTGCTTCCTTTTTTTTATTAGTATGTATTCAGTATGATGTAAATAATTTGCTTTCTAAGTGAATTGGATTTGGTTTTCACGATAGAGTCTCTAAGTCTCAACTTCAGATGTTGCCAATCTATGAAATGGTTGTTTTTGGTTCGGAAAAACAGTTTTGGAAATAAATATCAATGTTCTTGTTAGGATATATAAGTAAACTAAATAAATATTTATCGGTTCGAAATAGTCGTAATTCTAAAACTAATTTTTATAAAATATTTTATTTCTCTTTTTACGAGGAGTCATTAGCGAAAAGTCTTAGTCAGTGCGAGACTTAAACCCGATTAAAAACCTCCTCATATGGGTAGGCTCTGCCGGAACCACCATTAGCTCATTTAGGTATACAGTTCCGAGTATGTATATAAAAAGCACAGCTTAAAAAGCTTTTCACTAAAATATACGGACAAATTTGGTTATCCTTTGGCAATTTTTAGCATGGACACGAATCCGAATGCTTGGAAATAGCTTTCAAATTCCACTAACATACGCAAGATGTCGTGTACGGATAGTTCATATCAGAAGTTACTGTCTTGTTTCATAAAAATACAATAGATGGGTTTCAGTATAGCAGAGGGAAGGAAATGCGACTAAATAAGGGTGAAAATAACATTCTTCGAAAACTGTTAGCAACAGTGCAAGGGGAAGCCTGAAATATAACATCAAACAGAGGGGTTTATCTGGTCCGTTCGTCTCATAATTGTTTAATAGCACAATCTCGCACAAGTTATCCTTCAGCAATATTTTACTAATATAAATTTTAACTGGTTTTGAGTTTGGAGCGTATCAATAGAGCCCAAATGATTGAAAATAAATTGCTTACTTCACTTTAATTCACCAGATTATCCTTGCTGATTGCAAAGGGAAGGAATAAGTGCCTTTTGCCTTGCATATATCAGAGGATAGCAGACTCTAAACAACAGCCAAGGCAATATTTTTCGAAAAATGTTAGCAACAGTGCAAGGGGAAGTCTAGAACAGTAACGTTAAGCTGAGGGTTTGTTTCACCGTTTGGTTTGCCAACAGTGAAAGTAGCGTAATGTTGATTAATTTCACTACTGCACACCAGAGGTCCCTCAGTAAAGCAATTTGATTACTACATAAGGACTTAAGGGGTTGGTATGCGCACATAACATTTCTCGAAAAATGTAAGCAATCTTCGAACAGTAACATTTTTGTAGGAGTTGTCTATAGTCAGGAATACTTTTTCATATTCTGAGTAGCCTTCTTTTAATGCAACGGAATTGAGCTTAGAATGATAGAATTGCAATATAGGTATCGAAATTCGAATGCATTCGCCGCATTAATGTCCAATATATACTAGTAAAGATTCTATACAATAAATTTTGCTCATAATATTGAAAGGAAAGAACGAGAGACGTAACTACATATTATTATAACGTATATGGGATAGAATCCTTTGAAGTGAAAGGAACTAAAAAAAATATAGCAGATCAATTTTAATAGTGATTAAATATTTTTATGTAACTCATGCTTTCAATTTGAGACTATTAGCTAGAGACTTCTCACTCATATGTATAAACATTTTCCGGGTACGCTAGTAGTATTATTTGAAAGAATCTACGAAATTGGTAGATTTCTCTGTTATATGCTTTTTTATCATAAATTGTAAAAAACTTGTAGCAAAATAATAAGATCATCTATGAAAGATGGCTACATCGGACAGACCTTTCTGCTAATACAAGAATTCATATTGCGTTTTAAAAATTGTTTGTTAATTTATTTTTCGTGGTAGTTTAGAGGCCCCCTATTCAGTTTATACCTCCGTAATTTGACTACTATGTGAATTCAAGTTTGGCACTGGTTTTGAGTTGTCAGCGTTTTCTGTGGAAGCTGCTTGTGGTGTGATTGCTGCCTCTTTGATTTCATCAGCCCGACTCGGCAGGAAATAAACGCCGGGCGGTGCTGTATGAGGTCGTATGCGTCGGCAGCCAAGGCGACGTTGTGAAAGTTGGCGGAACTGCAAGAGCATTAGAACTATCAAGAAGTCTGGACAAGATTTATTCAGCCTACTTTATTTCGTAATTTGTGGGGAAACCGTTGGTATCTGCGCCGTTTAAGTTTTCCCTCGATAATCAGCCGCTGCCAATTCTGCAAGAGATTAATTATTTCATCTAGTTCGATAAGCAGATGGGAGCTAACCTTCTCGTTCTGATCACACGTGATACGCAACTGCAACGCTACATTATTTTCGCGTAGATACTTTACAAGCCATTTAGCGCCGACGTATAAACTTGCCTGTTCTGAAGCGTTTGCGCCACCTCCGTCAAAGCAGCTCAGATGTATGGCACATGCGTAGCGCCGCGCCAAGGCCTCCAGTTGGAACGCGTTCTCGATGTCGTACAACTGCACGCCGTCGTCCAACAGATCCGCTTTGGTGGCGATAAGCAGCACAGGCTTGCCTCGCACGAAGGGATGCGTCAGCGTGCGGTGCAACAGCTCGAAAGCGGCTTGCAGCTGAACACAGCTGGCGGACAGGTCGAAGCAGTACAGTATGCCCATTGCCTGTGGAGAAGATGGGAGTCATTAAGGTCACTTTAGTATCCACTACCGTGGCACAAACCGTTGCAAAGTAGTGATGCCAAATCTTCTGCATTTCGGCATTTCCGCCAATCTCGGTGATGGCCAATTGCTGTACGTCCGAGCCGGGCAGCTGCGTGCGATAGTACTGCACGCCATTTGTGGATTCGTACTCGCGGCGTGGTTGGTTGCTGAGCATATGGCCCACTTCGGTCTTGCCGCTGCCAGCCGAGCCAAGCAGTAGCACCTTGTAGAGTCGTTCTGGAAGTATGCCCACACTTCAACGTAGGGAATTAGTTACATGAGATGAGCACAGTTACTCAATACAGTTAAGCGCTATTTACCTGCGACTGCTGTTGGAACTCTGCTGCCTGCAACAATGACAACAACAACAATAAAAACAACAACGCCAGCATTTTGTTAACAATAGACCCATTTAGCCCATTTCCCAATGCATTCAGGTGTGGAATTCTCGTCGCTGGCAGGCAATCTTAGTATAATTTTAAATTTAATTATTTGCAATTACAATTCTATGTTTTTAATATAAAAAGCAGTTTTGCAGTTCTTCGTGGCTGTTAATGTTTTATTTATACGTAAGGGAAACTTGTTTACCACCAGCGTTTGTAAAGCACCGTGGCGGCGTTGCTAGGCAACCGAATTGTTTGACCAACTGCAGTGTAGCCAGCTTTCACCGATTTTCAAACTGACAGAGATATGTCATGTTTTTACAAACAGTCGCCAGATATCGTTCTGTTAAATTTATTATATGTAATTATAAAGTAGACACGAAGAAAGGATTAGTCCTGCTAGCAAAGTTCATATGAAAATGTTAGTCCAAATCAGAAAAAAAATGTCCATACCTTTGTTATATGATACGAATAATCAGATTTTTAAACTATAATTGTGCGGTCTGGACTACTGTCAGTTAATCTTTTTTTGTCAGAACAAGAAAATTTATCAGCACACAGATAAGCATAGTAAGTAAATATCCTATTCTGAAATCTATCTGATACTTTTCATACAGTCCTTATGGAAATCAGTTCTGGAGCCATCTGTGAAGATTCTATAGCTGTCCAAGCGTGGCTTGGTTGACGTAAGCCATCTATTATGTTCAGGAAAGTAAACTTCATATCTACGCCGGAGTTCGCGATGCGGAACTAATGCGTTATGTGTGACATGCTCTTACCAAGAATGGAGGAAAAGTCTGCGTAGAGTTATGTACCTCCTTGTTCAATTCAGAGCCTAATTTTAAGCTAAAGCTACCCGTAAGCCTATGGCCTTAAGCTGCACTTGCCTTTGATGAAAATGTTGAGGGGTGAAATGTTGAGTATCACGACAAGAGCAGAACCTGGAGTGGTCGAAATTGTACCTGTGCAGCCGAGGCACACTGTTATTTGTAGTTGCCCCAGCGAGGCCATGTCGCATTTGCGAGAAAGCCTTTTTCTAAATTCAAGGATGTGAATCAATGTCAATGTTGTGAAATAAAAACTAAACGTACTTTGAGATTGTTAATTTATAAGATTCAAATTTAGTGTTTTGTAACTTTTTTCGAATCCTTAAAACAATACTCAACTCGCAAAATTGTAAAATTGTCAATGGCAAGTGTCTGTTTGTCATAAGCGAAAAATGCACAAATAAAAAATTACGAAAATTTATTACAGAAATACTTACACGCACACAGAAGAGTTGTGACTGGGACTGTATGCTGTATGTGTATGTGTCAGGCCAAACGCTGCCGCACGTCAGTTCATGAATGAATTTTGCGAATGTGCTGAGAGATTTCAATGCCGAAAATAGCAACTCCCTAAAATAAGCACATAAATGTGGATTTCTACACACAGACAAAACACAATTGAAACATCCCAGTTGGAAATGCATCAGCATCCGGTAGCATTACTTACCGATGACCATCCCATGCAAGTCATTGATAATTGTAATCAATGTCGGCACCGATAATTTCATGGATTGTATGGGTCATCGATGTAGGAAACTCAGCATCAGCTTATCTGTGCTACACGATCGACTACTCAAATGAAGAGTAATGCATATGATTGGCGGCTGAAAATGTAGGTAGTGTTTATGGTCCTGATACTGTTACAGGCAATAATGCGCAATTTTGGTTTCGTAGATTCCGTGCCGGTATTTTGGTGTCAAGGATGCACCATGCTCTGGAAGGTCAATTGTCGAAAGTTTCAATTAAAACGTAAAAATCGTCGAGTTATACCGTTGTTTAAGCACTGTTTCGATTGTCCAGGAGGACCTAAATCGGTCCATTCTAATTATGCTGAATACAGCTTTAAATTTCACGTAAAAATCATGGATATCTTTTTATAACACCTAATAAATATAAAGGATCAATAACGTTTGAATTCTTGCACGAACTGTTTGGAGCGTTATATTTAAATTTGAATTCTATAATATTATTTTGGTTTGCCACATTCAGTATGTTGGTTATATGCAAACTATAAAATTACGATAATTATAAATATAAGAGAATTAACATTTTTTTAATTAATTCGCATTGGCTTTTAAAGTAAATATGTTCAATGCATGCTAGCAATAATGCATTTAAACTTTATATTTCTCAATTTTTACAATTGATAGTTTATTCGATTCTGATTATGCAAATAAATGAAATGAATTCAATTATTGACGATGAACCTTTGGTCATGAATGATGCGATTGATGACATTGTCTTTAAACGCCGATTTCCAGCTGGGTACAGACGGGCACATGCGAAAGATACAACGGGCGGCAACTGAAACGCTGCAATTGCCTGACAAGACTGTCAACCAGTTGGAGTTCATGGCAGAGTCAGCAGCCGATCAGGCTGGCTGTCAGCGTGGCGGCACATGTGCTGCCTAAATAGTCAATCTCTTCTCTCTGCCCCTGCCTCTCCCTCGACAGTGCGATCTTGCCGCATGCTTGTTGTATCTTCTCGAGTTTTTGCACGCGCCGCTGCAGTCGAAACAACAAAATTATCTCATCCATAAGATCGCGTTTATGTGCCTCACGCCGATGCTCCGAAGCTGGAGCTCGATGCCTCCGCTCAATGTGCAAGCCGTTTAATTTTAATGAAAGAGGCGCATTTGTCTGTGTTTATTCTGCTGCAGGAGTGTTTTATGGATATCGTGTGTTTATTTTTGGCGAAACCGAAGGGACCTTGCTTAGAATAATGAAATATTGCTAAATTTTGCTGGCATTCTGGTAAAATTATTTCTATGTGCATCTACAAAACTTACGTAATACTCTTAAACAAGATACATATTAAGCGGATACATATTCAGCCGAAAATGAAAAAATTTAAATGACATTTTTTTTACAAAAGTTTTCATATAATATTTGGTATCTTAAATAATTATCAGAAGATATTTTCGAGCTGCTTTGTTATATTTTTGCATGTTTCTTCGAATTTTGCTTTATTTAAGAGAATTCAGTAAAGTCTTCGACAATTTTCAGTTGCACTTCTGTTTTATTTAATATAAATAGCTATCAGAACTCTCTGTTTTGTGTAGTTTGAAGAGTAAATTAGCTTTTTCTTATCCTAGTGTGTTGTATTTTAGTAAATAGAATAGATTTTGATCTTTTAAATTAAAATAAGTATTTTTTTTGTAATGTTTTTAAAGTGCCATAATAAAAGTTTTCCCGAATTGACTCAAAATTTATATGCCTACTTACAGCCGCTTTCATGCTGATCATGAAATGCACATTTAGGGCATTTAACTATAGCATTTAGTTGCACATTATCACAGAGGGAGAATTACCAGTGATTGAAGCACTCTGTATCCAGTCAAGCTTCATAACTTTCCATTATTAATTCAAATAACAAATATGGCTGATCTGAATTTTCGACAATTTAGGATGATAAAAGATCTAAATTCTACGAAAGGGAAGAGTTATTCAGGGCTATTTGTTAATACGTCCATTGATTATTGGAAGATTCCGATATTCTATTATGATATTCTACATATCTTACTCATGCTTTTGCTCGATTGCTATTTTTTAGTTCCTCTTCTGTACAGAAAGTATCTGCAAAAATTGTATTCTAATTTTTAAAACTTGAAAATCGACTAAAATGACGAAGTGAGTGCCAAAAGAAATCAATTTGCAATTAGCGAGCGTACTTGCAGAAATGAAAAATGCATAAAATAAATTTTCGATTGCACAGTGCAGCGAGCCATATAGCCATATGGCACATGCCACTCAAGTGCGGACTGCACTTGCACACATGGCTGTGGATGAGGTCGCTTAGTTGCAGCTACAAGTGGCAAGTACTCATGCATCCATACATACAAACATACACATGCGCATACATGCTAGCGCATCTACTCTAGTGTGCGTGCACTTTTAGTGTAGTGCAGCATCAATTGCACTTAAAGTTAACACGAGAGCAGCAATTGCCATTGCAAGTTGCAATTGTGGTATTGACATTTTGTTGTTGCGCTGCAGCAGAATGCGACTCTGTGTGCATGTGCTGAACATATATCTGCATTTGCTCTTACATCTTCGAGGCACGACTGCAGCGCATTTTAATTTATTGTCAAACATTGAAGTGAAGTCTGGCACCCTGTGAGCAGCGGCGCCGTTGCTTATTGCAAAATGTGTTGCAAGTAAGCAAGATGGTGTTACAAGGAAGAGAAATGCACATGCCTTTTAGCTGTATATCGAAGGGTTTGCTGGCACTATTGCAGTATTTGATCGATTCAAAAATAGACCGCAGGGATATGGATTGCGTCCATAGTTTCAGTCGTTAAATTTGTTTAATTTCTGTCCAGGGATTGAACTCGCACCATCAACTCCGAGTATTGTCCACATTCTGCTTTAATATAACTGGATTATTAAATAGTTCATGATGTCATGTATTTTTATGGATGCTACGTGTAAATATAGATTCAAAAATGCATCAGCAATGTGTATGCAATATTTATTGTATATTTAAAATTGATTTCGAAACTGTTCCTTTGTCCGAAATGTTGTGCGAAAAAAAAACTTCAAGTTATTTCAAATCAGCTGAAAATTTGGTTCGCAAAAATTTTGATTATTTATCTTTGAACGAAGGTCCTTAAATAGAATAACAATACTTTACATAAAAAAAGATGATGTGGAGCAGCAAGTTTTTCGATATCTCAACATTTCTTATTAGAACATGATGAATATAAAGCGAATATCAATAGAGCGGTAGAATTACAAGAAAAATAAAATTGTTTGTTACTATCGAAAGATCATTATAAACTATTTCTTTAAATGTGAAAAGCTCTTGCCACAAAATGCAATACATTTTTAAGTTATAGCTGTCTATGTGGTCATTTCTGAAAACATCATGAATCGTTATATATATTTCAGCAATCACAACACAGCCGTAGCTACTCAGACCAGACAATGTGAATTACAAATTCATAAACTGGATTGATGGTCTTAACGTCTTGCCTAATTTAAGAAATTTGTGAACTAAAGGTCGAGTTATTTATGTGTGTCAAACACAATTCTCTTCCAACTGCCAAATTGGCATGGATGGATTTAACAACAAATATGCATACGAATGAAATAAACAGCCGCCCATAATTGCCATTCAATTGAAATATCTTCCATTTAATTGTTGTGGTACTCGAATAAAAATGTAAATTTTAATTGCTTGTCAACATAAATGAGTGTCCTAAGTGCCTGTATCCAATCAAATTACCGAGGTTGTTGCACACAGTGTAAATATTTGTTGTGCTCGACGATGCCGACACGCTCCGTGCACGCCTTCCGGAATCTGCTTGAGATGTTGCTGCTGCCAGTGCATGCAATTTGCATGTCAGTGCATGTGTGAGTGGATATGTAGTATGTGTGTGTGCTTGGGCAGAGTGCATTTGCAGCTTGTCGAATGCATGTAAATAGCTGCCTGCAAGGGTACGATGTAGACCTAAAATGCTAATATAGAAATTTGAGGAAACCATCGTCCAAAATAGCAGCAACGGCAGCAACAATTGCAGTTGTGGCAAGTTGAGTATTGCTGCTGTTTGTAATTTCGTGCTTGAATGGGTTTGCTTGCGGGCATTGGTTGCAATTTTCCAATATTGTATTTTAAATTATTTGAACCATAATGAATGTAGTACATGGCATAGGGGGGTGCATGTGTGTGTACTGCTCAATTGTTGTAGTTAACAATAAAATAATGCCTGCAATTAAGAAATTCGTTTGAAATTTACAAATTTAGTAAATTTACGTCCATTTTAAGGCAATTTTCCTTTGTTGTAATCATGAACTAAAATCTGTTTATTAGCAGGAAATAAAATGAAAAAGTTCAAAAGTTATTTGCTAAAATGTTATACTGTTAGAAATAAGTTTCTGTTATTTTTATTTGAAATTTGTTGTGGGCCGGACCTACCCAAGGCCGTTAAACTTGTCATATGATCTTTACACGAGGGTTCTATTGCTACTTCAGAAAATATAAACAGAGGCGCTAAAAGAAGGGTGGGAAACATGATAAAATATTATCTTCGATCAACTCGAAAACGAGAGGGTTTACTTTTTTAAAAATTATTTTTAGAAATGTAAAAGGGTTTAAGGTCTGTCGCATCTAACGCACATTGGTCAAGTTCACATCTCTGGTTTCTGTTGTAATTCTTTTAATTTTTCAATGTGCATTTCATCGAACTAGTACTAAGTACTGTACTGCCCTCGCGCTCTCCCACATAAGTTAAGTATACCAGCAGTTAAAACAAACATGAATTTTTTAGGTAACTTTTTTTATCATTAAACTTTTTTCATACTTGTTTAATCCGCTTGGAGTTCACTCTTACTAATAAGATCGCGAAACATTGTGAAGAGTGAAGAAAAGTTCTGATACTTAAATTTCAAAGTTAAGTCACTTTAACGCCAAAAACTTCTCAGCAGTCACTCCCACACTGCAATTAAGTTGAAACACGTATCAAATGGGAATGACCGAGTTTAATTTTAATACGTATGCTCACTATTCGAGCGTGAACGAGACTGACTCAAATATTGGACAGTACCAGAAAAATACAAAATATGTGCAGAACTACAGAACTGCAAAACGACATTAAGTTAAAAATTTTAAATTAACGATGACACACGGTGTCCAAAAAACAGATTTTTTGAAGTACAGTTTTCTCGCAAGGTTTCAGTTGAGCTTCCAGAAGCACTTCCAATCCGTGTGGCGAAAAAAGTATTAAATTATAAGCCCACGAGTTACGGTTGCAGTTTGCGCTGCATTGCTCGCCTTCATAAATCGTATCGATAGTCGCTAGTGCTCGCCTTTGGCCAATGAAGCCTTCCCCAACTACAGCCAACCTATGCTAACAGTCTTGGCAGAGTGCTCATTAAACTGCCGACCGATTTAGATCAATGAGAAGATAAATCGCGTTAAAAATCTGTGAAATTAACAGCGGCACTTAACTGGAGAAAGATCGACGTCGCTGCAAGGCTGCATGACGTGGCGACAAAACAGAGCAGCGAAGCATAAACGCGGCACACTAAAACCGGTCGGACGCCGCTGCCTCTTATTTGTTAGTCTGCGCGCAAGCGGAAGCTGCGCGGTTGGCGGCTCCAGCCACGCTGATAAACGGAACCGCTCTGCTGCAAGTTTGAGGTCTCTTTTAAGACCGTTTTAAATGTGTTCTTACAACAATTGCCAACGGGCATTTTCCAGACATTATCACCGCATATCCGCGCCCAAACCCTTTGCTCCTATTCGCTGTGCAGGTGCTTTAAGGCTAAAAGCAGCGCATATATAAAGTATATCATATCATATCATACTATTAAATAAAACGCTATTGCGCACGCAATGTTATGGTTAAGTTGCCGTTACTCTGTTAATTTAACATTCAATGTAGCATTGTTTTTGCACAGCATTGTTTTGGGCAACATTTGATGAGAGTGAGAGAGTATATTAGCATAGACTTGCAATGTTGTCGTTTTCTTTTCTGCAGAACAAGAGTAATGCTTTACATTTCACTTTCATGTAAAAAATATTACATTTTGACCTACAGCTAACACTGCTAACACTTCTTGCCGTATGGCCTCGGTTTTTGGACTATTTAGTAATTTTTCCACCGAAAGAGAAGTTTGTAAAAAATTTAATATTACAGGGGTAAAAAACAAAACTAATAAAAATAGCCACATTGGCAGATCTGAATAGTAGCCGTGCTACTGAACATTAGACAATGAAAATGACCGGAGATTTTTAGTGTTCGGCTAGATTTCATGGGAAATCAAAATAAGTTCAATTATCTTAGCAAGTTTTTAATTGAAGTCAAAATTTGAGTAGCTGCATACATATGTATGTTTATATGTATATATATAAGTAAATGTAGACACTCTTTTCAAGAGTAGGCTACGTCTGAAAGTCTTTTTTTTCACAAGACGAGTTTAAGTTATTTTTTTGGTATTTGGTCTGTTAGTGAAATAAATTTGTCTTTCTAACTTTGGATAGGGAATCAAACAAAATGTTAATGACATATACATATGTACATATATTCCCACTTAACTACAAAGGAATAAAAATACGCCTCATTTTTATATATGTACATATGTACATATGTATATGTAGCAAGAGCAGGTGGGACTGACGTTGTATTAATAATTTTAGAAAGATATTGTAAAAGGGTAATAATAAAGGGCAGAATAAAAACAGATAAATCAACGAGACGAAGAGTAGAACAACTTGATTTAGCCGAACAGTGGGTCAGAGGAAAAGTTGAAATTCTAGAAGGTGGAATACTAAGAATATTTATAGGAATTACGCATGTTTCATGAAAATTGCAACTTTAGAAAAATCTGGAGGGAAATTGATTGGATTAAAATCTTTTTGAAAAACCAGCCTCACACAATTTTTACTTATTATTTTCCACTAAACACCGAATTTTGTGATACTGATAGTAACAATTATATATTTGCTCCTTTATTTATTGCCTCCCGGATCACTACTACTACCTCCGTTCATTATTTATCAGGATTGAATAAGGTAGCGCAGTATGTACGTTATCAACCAGCAAAATGAGCTAATTTTCTTTAATTCAAGTTTTGGTTAAAGGTGCCAGCAAAGCTGACGGCTTAATTACGTTCGTTCGGGTATTGCTACCAACATTTTTTTGTTGGTCTTAACTTCGAGGATACAGAGTTTAAATATTATCATTTTAAAATATAGTAGGTAATACGGATTTATAAAATTTTGGATTTAAAATTACAAAAAAATTAAGACGACTTCTCCATATCGGCGAAGGAAAAGTAGGAGAGTCGCCACGAAGTGGCGCGATACTGCTGGTAGTCATATAATATATTATGGCCTACCACTACATACTCATTTTACCACTACTCATTTAACTACTATCTATTTAACATTACTTTTTTAACATTACTTACTTAACATAGCTCATTTATTATTACGCTTAATGCAACCCTGTTAGCATTAAGCAACTCTTAACATTAAGGACAGTTGAATAAAGTACGCTCATTGAGTAAGATCTCCGCATTTCCATATTTCAACAAAACTATATATATGTATGTGGATTTTGATGAATCCTTTAATAAGCTTCGTTTCTAGGGGTTTTTAAATTTAACACTTTATTGAGTAAAACTAATTGATGCGTCCTCTTTGGCATCGGTCGAGTTCTGTTCCTTCTCGGTCGTTGTATTCGATTAGTTCGTCAAGTTTTAAATGTATCTCGCATGGTTGCGTTAAAAGATACGTCCGCACCGTCGGATTTCAGTGTTCTGTCCGTCGTGCCCTGATCCCACATATATAAAAGAGAATAACGATGGCACGCAGTTCCAAGAGCTCGCTCTTTTTTATGAACCACGGCACGTGAGTGCATTTTGACTTAGTACAGATATTTTTAAGAGCTGAAAAGAGGCTCGATAGATATATAATTAAGTTTGGAGAAATATGAGATGAAACCTTAGATTTATTGATATCAGATAACAGACAAATTTATGAGATACTGCTAAATGATATAACCACAGGATATTTCGGACTGATACTCAAATGAAATTTCTTTATGGCTCTTGTATGTGCGCATCCACGTGGATCTGCAAATACTTCGAGAACCGTCACAATTGGGACTAGGAGACTGGACCACTACTGCAAAAGCCATCTAGGCATGGCTGTCGAGACAAGCATACAACTGTAGTAGTCGCAATGACCGACTGCAATTTTCCAATTGCTTACTTTATTTTTAAAAGAAACTCGTTCTCAGTTGCTTGCCATAAAATTGCCTGAAATAAGCGATGACTGGCCTTAAGTGCAACAAACGGCAAATGTGGTGTGCCATTCATAATTCATTTATGTCCAGATCGTTTACACAACAGCGTACGCACGGTCGTCTCCGGCCGGCTGTCCCGCGGATGCAACGACAGCAATTTTGTGAGGCCGTAACTTAGCTGCACTCTTGCCAGCGCGTCAGTTTTGTCAGCTTGTTTCATCTTTGGCCATAAACTTCTTAATTGGCTGGCAAATGCCGCGCGCCACGACTCCAGCGACACTTTAAACTCCGTGCAAATATTTTTATAAATATTTCACTTTGATGCTCGTAAAGTTGTGGGCAATTATTTTGACTTGTGCTATTGCTGCTGTGCTGCTGCTGCTGTCGCCTTTTGCCGCTGGTGGCACTCACCGGAAAATCCTGTCAATTGAATGAAATGCAAATTTTTTAATGCGCTGACACTTCTTGGCACACTTCCAGTTGCCGTTTTAAGAATCGGCCTTATACGAAACTATTTTGATTTTTTGCACTTTTTCTTCTTTTTACTTTTCTTTGGGGCGAGGCCATTTAGTTTAGTGCCTAGTTGCTGCTCTGCCTTTGCATCTGTGCACATTAAAAGTGGCCAAGTGAATATGCGGTGCGGATTATAGGGTTATATAAAAACACTTCCAGATTATTAATTATTTTAAGTGTTCATAGTGAGGGAAGAGAATGCGCTTAATAAATTGCATATACCATTGGAGAAAAGTTGAATTCTTGTGCCTAATCTGGCAAAGTAAAATTTTACTACGATTAAAAGTGTAGGTGTCACAAAACCAGTTTCTTTTGTATGACATACTTTTTGTTTAAATTATCGATAGACGTTTTAATAATTTTTGCGGAGTGACCTATCGCTCTTTCTTAACGCTAGTGATTTAAAATTTAAAAACCATCATTCTTGCTTAATCTGCTTGAGAATAAAAAAATGCATATACTTGTTCATTAAGACTTGCTTGTACTACATGCATGGATTAAGGAAACATTTAAAATTTTTAAAATATTTTTTCAAATCTAGCATTACTAGCCCTAACGAATATGTGTTTGTTGTATGATCTTTACTTTTAAAAGAATTGGGAAATTGTAAAATGTTCAAGTGGCGGCCACTTGACCGACATCTTATTTAATACATTATGTATGTTAAGCACGATGTAATCTATTAATAAAACATAAATTGTAAACTTGTATTTATTTTAAAAGTTAATTAAAAACTTTAACTTGAAGCAAAAAACGCACCCTGTATATTCGAAATGATTTTATTGCAATTCTAGTTCCTTTTAAAATTACATATACCTACTGTTTTTATTACTTTCTTTGGAACTTAAACTTCTACTTTTTAAGCCAAATTGAATATATCCTTACGCTTCCTTTAGACGGTTCCAGCTTTCTGGTGCCTCGCATGGCTTTTGAATGTGCTTGCATAAGCTGGATTACATGCTCAGCTAAACAAAGTTAGATACAAATATGAGGCTACATTGCTAAGTAAACCTTATTACGTCCGTTTCCGTGTTCCTTGATGTGCTCGATAACTAAACCGACGAACTTCGTGCACCCTGTAGCAAAACTTTTTTGTCGAATAATGAGACAAACATGCTGTACTACCAATACAACAGCCAGCACCGCCACCACAACAACAACAATGCAACCAGCTGAAACAACAACAACAACAGCAGCAGCGAAAACGCGTCAAAGATTAGCGAGCACGTTCGCGTAGTTCATTCATTGACGATTTAGCAACTAAATTTGCACAGAAGCAAAACAGTCGCTGCACATTGCTGCAGTGCACCCAACAGCACCCCACCCCGCTGCACTGTAGCACATGCACGTCGCACGCGCAGCAATTAATCCAATGCGACCGAAGCGAAAGTGCAAGCAACAACAACAACTGCAACAACAATATGCGCAACAGCGAGTGGCAAGCAGCGCGGCACCGGAAGACCGCAAATTCCACACAAAACGTCAAATTAATGAGAATCCATGCATCTCCATTTTACAACGCGCTGCCAGGCAAACGGATAAAAAAACGACAAAAAACAAACCAGCTAAAACAAAAAATGGAGCACTGCAATGAGGAATTCGCTGCACACGCAAATACTCACTGGCACACTCGCGTGCACTCACTACACACTCACATACAAATGCACTCACAAACATGCACATGTGCGCGTAATTGCGCTTGTCGTGCCGGCCGCCGATTCATTCCGCTGTGCGCGGGGCGGCGGAATGACAGTGCAAATATTTAACAATTTGACATGATGCACCATTAATCTTTCGAGTGTCCAAATGTGTGCGAGTGTGAGTATTTGTGAGTGTGCTGGTGCTGGTGCTCCATTGTACAATTGTTGGCTGGAAATTGCTTCGCTAACGGGTTGGTAGCAGTTCCGCGGCTGCTGACCTTGCCAGATTGATCGGGTTATTTTGTGGCTCGTTGGCGCTGCATGCACTCAATGTCAGATTCGTACGTTAATGCGGCAGAACATGGCACGTATAGTAAAAATTAAATTTTGCGATATGAGAAGGAAACCATCAAAGGATTTTAAAGCCTCGATTCCACATATTGCCGAGTTAAAACTAAGTAAACTCCCTCCTATTTGAAGATAGAGTTTCAGTCCACTTAAATTTTCGGCACCTTTTAGTTTTGGCCAAAGAACATTTTATCCAAGTGTTCCTACGTTCCTTCAACTTTCCTCTCTGATTACGATGTCTGTGGTTTATTAAATAAGATGTTTAAAAGACTCTTGATCAACCCATCTTTTTCAGTAAAATGCTTCGCCGATTTTATCACTCCATTCTACAGCTATGAAATACTTCCACTTCTATTCTCCTTACCTTAGATTTTTCTCAGATGATGGTGATACCACACATCCAAAGGTTTTTCATTCCAGACCTTAGACTTCTCGTTTGAACTATCCCCCTGACAAATAACTTGTTCCATCTTCTGTGATATTCCAATAATGCCCACTTATATTCTTGGCTATAAACCATACCAGTTCCTTTTGGGTAGAGTATGGTTCATCTCCCTAAAATTCGGTGGCTGACAGAATCTAAACTTTAGATTATACTAAGGAACTTTTAATTGTATTGAATTAAAGCGCACAATCGTCAGAAACTCAGTTGGTTTAGACGAGGGCGGGGTTGTGCCAGTTACGCTAATACCATAAGAATTCACAACGAAGAAATATTTTTCCCGCTGATTGAAAATAGAAGAAATACTCCAGGGGGAAGCGGACAAATTTTTGCAAAATTAAATGCATAGCTAGAGCTAAGAATTTCCGCCACTGCCAACGAAAGTATTTGCTGCCAACAAGGGTGGCGAAGAAATGAGAGAATCAGCAACTACAACTAAAATATGGGGGTACAAAGCAAGTTGCTGGCAGCACAAATTCCAAGCATTCCAAACGTTGCACACTGCAATTACGATAGCAAAGGATGCAGCCGCCAGCGAGAAACATACCGTTTAAAAACAATTTATTCTAGCAGATACGTTTTCTTCTCTCATTCTGGCTTTCAGCTGAAGCAGATATGCGAGATGTAGAAACGCGCTTCGTGCATGTGGCATGCAAATATGCAAAGCGATTGCAGCAGCACAGTAGCAGATGCCCCAGATTTGGGTTTCCAATTTCTCAGGATTTCAATGCAAATGACAGGGAAACGCTACAACGATGAGCAGACAGACTGCAGCAACGGCAGGTGAGACGCGCACAGGACAGTCTGCGCCGTTTTTGACAATAGGCCAATATGAGCCCATTGCAGTCCTCAAAATTTGAAGCCTCCCTAGCTCGGACTAAGCCTCGTTCCGCCGGCTGTTGCTCCACTTATATATTGACATCGTTTCGATAACGAGCCACGAGAATGCGAAGCTGAAACTGATATCTGACACACTAGAGTCTCGACACCGAGATACGGTGATTCGAGAAGAAAACGGAGCTGTCTTAAAGGATGTTGAGAATGCTCACATTTCTGGCAATATCTTTTATATTTTTATACCCTACACCTATGGTAATAGGGTATAATAACTTTGTGCCAAAATTGTAACGCATTAAAGGAGCCTTCCTAGGTATAGACATAAGTATATAGAAATGATCAGAAACACTTTCTCTTTTCATTTCCGGTTGTCCGTCTGTCCGTCTGTCCGTCTGTCCGTCTGTCCGTCTGCGTGTATGCAAAAAAAAGAAAGAAGGAGTTGTCCGATTTGGACCAAATTTGGTACACAGTTACAGTGAACCTCGGGTTAGGTAAAGTGTTAAAATTAGTCAAATCGGTTAAAGGACACGCCCACAATGGGCCTGTAAGTCCCACTACCTCGGATTTTTTTCGGTAAAATGGCTGTAATTTGTGTAATTACTCATGGAAAAGAATAATACTTGGTATTCAAGTTAAGAGGTAGGTCTTCTATATCTCAGGAAAAAATGGGCGTGGTCCGCCCACTATATAGCCGACAAAATTTTTTCGGTAAAATGGCTCCCAATTGACTAGTTACGAATATAAATGAATGAAATTCGGTTCCCAAGTTGATATATAGGTCTTAGATGCCATACAAGAAAATGGGCGTGGTCCGCCCACTATATAGGCGATAAACAAAAAATCTTCTTAACTTCCATAATATATACACCAGAGAGTCCAGATTTGGTTACTTCGTTCCTGGTAGGAATATCTTTTAATTCTCCAGAAATGGGCGTGGTCCGCCCACCATGGGGGCAGTAAAATAAATATGCCGATAACATCTGGTGTACACCTGTCAGAGCATCAATATTTGGCATGTATAGTCCTATTAGGTATATCTTGTAGTCTGCCAAAAATGGGCGTGGTCCGCCCACTATGTATGTTGTAAATCAAATGCACCCACAATTTCAGTGAATTATCACCCCACTTGGGAAGATGGTGTAGGGTATTACTCTGTCGGTGAAACCCGACTGATACTTCCTTACTTGTTTAGCATATGGTATTTTGAAATTTTTTGTCGCTGGCATAGCCCATTGAATATGTTTCTCATTCCTCATGTGGATGTGCTTAGGCTAGTATTTCGCAACGTTTGATGAAGAATGATCCCTTGCTGACGTTCTATGCAAGGTGGCACTGCTATACTTGTTGACGTCCAACCCACTTTCTTCAACTGCTTCACTCTTTCTACTACTCTTGGCCCAGCAAGATTTTGTGTTCCTTTGATTTGGAAACACAGATAAAATTTCAATCACATGCTCTTACCCTCGCACAGTTTACGCCGCAACAGCGTGTTCCACAATCACTGCCAGGAGAGTGGATGTAGCTTAGACGTAGCTCTTCGCGCTTCCAGCGTCATGCAAAATTGCAGGAAATCCATTTTCAGTCTTGTCCATGAAGCCTTTCTTAAATCCGTTTGTGAATTTCCCGCCCTTTGGGACGGGTGGCTGCGTGATTGTTGTGTTTGTGTAGGGTAATGCTACACTCTCACTCTTACTACATGAAAAAAGCATGACAGTGTGTGTGCAGTGGGCTGCATAGGCTAAGGATAAGGCTGTCAGAGCATTTCAACATGTGAACGTGCCAAGCGCTCTGGCTTCTGTTTCCTCTCCTTTAGTTGCGCTGCGATCTGTTTTCCTCTGTGCTTGGGTGACTTGCAACTTGCACATATTCCCAGCATTTGACTGTTGGTATGTGAGTAAATGGTGCATGCCCCTACACGCTGCATTTGCACAGCACTTGATGTCTTTTAGTTAATGCGAGCACAACTAGAATATGCATATGTGTGAGTGCATGTGCGCCTGTGCATGCGCGTGTGCGTCAGTGACGAAGTGTATTTGCTTAGGTGCTCTCGCTAAGCTCAAATAGCAGCACGTGCCCTGTGCCTCGCTGCGGCAGCCAGTGCAGGAAGTGTTGGAAGAATCTAAATTGGATTTCTCTACTTCCAGATTTTCAAGATTTGCAAGGAAATTTATTATTTAGTTTTTAGGATTTTATAAGGCTGTGATGTGTAATATGCAAATGTGACTGCGCGCTAAAGAAATAGGAATGTAGAGAAAGTCAGCTGGCAAAAAGGCATGAGTGTAGCTTGTGGCAAAATATGTCCCTTTCATCTTCTGCTTTCCTCTTTCTAACAACAATTATTCATTTATCACACAGTTTATTATCTGTTAAATATATGCTTTAATTAATTTTATTATAAGTTTAATTATTTCAACTAATAATGAAATTTATACAAAAATTTCGATCAATTCATTGAATTCTATAAATTTAACCATTTCCATTAATTCAATCAATCTAACCAGTGCAATTAATGCAATTAATACAAACTATTCTATTAACTGATAAGTGCAATTTAAGCAATATTTTCAATATATTCAAGCATTTTCATAAATTCAAGCAATTCAATTTATTTAATTAATTCAATAAAATCAAATCAATCAATTCAATCAAATCATTAAATTAAGTCAATTTAACCGATTCAATTAATTCAATTGATTTATTTTAAAAATTGAATAAGTTTCATCAACTGTCCAATTCTTATCTTATTAAACATTTGAATACTGTATTTCCCTTCTTCTTTTTGGCTCATTTTTCTATAAATTTAATAGAAAAGCAAATAGATAGGCTCATCTTATTAGTAATGCCCGCTTTAATGTTTCATTTTTATTGCGTTTTTTCGGAACTAATCAAGCTGAAATAACTGCAATTGTTGAGCTTTTCCCAAATCAGCATTCCACTTTTATCGAGGATGAGATAAGTTCGAAGCAGAACAAAGCAAAATATGCAGAAAAATTCACATCATGCGATAAAAAAAGAAAATAAGAACAAAAGACTTGAAGTGCTAAACCTTTAACCAACTATCTTTGATAAAAGCAAGCAGCGAGGCGAACTCAAGGAGGAAGTTGACGCAGTCAGTATCCAGGTCAAATAGCAGAATAATTGCATTTTAAATGGCATAAACTCCTCTACTACAATCAGTGCTGCGGGGAAATTGAGAAATTGTAAACGAGTTTGATTTCAAAGAAAATAATGACATGCCCCTTTTTCTTGTCTCTTACGCTATCACAAAAGCGTTCTTTCGTCGTGTCTGTGAACAGCAAATTCTAATCCAAAGAAGGGTGAAAGAATGAAAAGCAGTTAGCTGCCAGCTGTGCAAATCACATGTACCAAGATTGGCCTCCAACGATAAGTGGCAAAAAAATCTGAATAATTTGAATGCGGAAAAGTGTAGGCAATTGTAAGAATATTAAGTTTTGACAAAGAGCAAAAAGAGCAAAAAAGTAGTGAGGAAATGATATGCTCCTCTGCATTCGTGCAAAACAAGAATAATGTGCCACAAAAAATGGCCCACAGGCTCTACGCAGCCGCATTCACCGCTTTTAGCCATTGAAATCCCATCAACTTCACGATGGTCGCAACGAGTAGCATAGGGCGTTGCCAGTGGCAAATTACAACAAAATGCCACCATGAACCAGCTTGTGTTGCCTCTCCTCCTGCCTGGCTTCGTGTATTTCCCGCAGTTTTCAACACTTTTTCGGATAGCATTTCGATGGGTCGTGTTGTTGTCGTCCATTTTTTGCATGCGTGCAGTGTAATTTATTAACATAAGTGTTGCTTTCATTGCAATTTATTGTTGACGCGGGCATTGATTGATTAACTGCTTGATTGACATCAATATTTAAGGTGCTTTTCGCATGCCGCTGTCACTGCCTTTGTCATAGCTACTGATTCGAAGCTTTTTTGCATGTTGTTTCTTGTTGCTCCTTTCATTGTAAAGGCTTCCTACGGCGTGAATTGTGAATTATTTGATTCGATTTTTGAATGTACATATATCGGATGTGCGAGTGGTACAATCTTTGGGAGATGAGAACATGCGATGGAAAAAATGTTCACTTATGTAATTTAGAGAGGACAAATGCAATTTTATTAGCAAAAGTTCAAAAGTTTAAGTGCATTTAGCAGATACAAGGAATTTCGAAAATAACAAAGACATGTTGCTCATAAAATTTTTATTATATGTATTCATATGTATTAATTATAAAGATTTTTTTATAGCTACAATTGTTCCTTAGGAGCGCCATTCTTTTCAGGACTCGAACAGATCTCGAAACTAGGCATTAAGCTTCTTAGGAAATTTGTGAAAAACACCCAAATTCTGACAGATCATTACTTTGACAACTCCTAAACGGAACTGGTATCGCTAAGGACCCAACAGGGTCTATGTGTGGCCTTCTTTGGCAGCCAGATTAACCTAACCTAACCTAATTGTTCCTTAGAGAGATATTTGGGGGCAAAAATTTGCGAACAATTTGTAGTTTGAATTTGGACCATGAGAGGCTTCGGTCGTCAGCACAGCCTAACCTGACCTTAGTTTGCCTTCCCCTCTCATGGCCAGATGAAGACTAGTCAATGCTTCGATATTAACTTGTCACCAAGTTCGCTGAGAAACATGGTGGAAAATATATGTACATCAGATATATATATATATATACATATATAGAATAATAGAATTCAAATAAATGCATGAATACCCTTTTTAATTAAAGCAATTAAGTGATTTATTTGTATCATGACAAATAATTAAAACCGGCATAAAAAAGGAAACATTTAATAAAGAGCCACAAAAAAATAAAAATTTTTATTACAGCACACAAATGTGAAAAACGCTTATGCAATTTTCAACATGCAACAAATACTCGTATCCCATTTAAATTGTATTAAATGCGGTTTCCACACAAGCGCAAAAACAATTTTATACAAAAAATGTAAATTAAAGCTTTAACATACGCTTGTTGTAAATTTCATTGCGTATTAACAGTTTTGCAGAATGTATATTTTTTTGTTCAATGTGTAATTGGGAAATTATTATTAAATTTATGATGCTACAAATTTCATGTAATAAATAAGCAGAAATAACAAAAAACTAAATTCATTGCTACATAAGGAAATCTTTCACTCTACTCCTAGCAAATTTGTTTGATTAAGAGTAGGCATATTAACTTGTGATCACCTTGAGGTTCGGGTCAAGCATCGTATTACATACCATACAGAGAATATCGCAACATAGGACAATATTTTATCAATTGAGGAATGTCGTATTTATTGTTTAAATATGAATTGAGAGTATTTCATTGAAACTAGGCTGGATTACCGTTTGGGGATGCTGGGGAAGACATGGAGTCTTGTCTTAGTGGGAAGGCAGCGAGTACAGATCGGGGAAAGAGGAATAAAAACTGAAAATGCTACAAGCACAATATTACAAATACACTCACTACACTTACGTCACAATCTTGTGCATTTGAGATTGCAAATTTGTGCAATAGTAAATTGTTGCCGTCAATTGTGAGCAGAGTTTTTACTGTTAGTTTGCATCACTTTTCGCAAAACACGAACGTAAAAAAATTTTCTACCGAAATTTTTCGCTTTTTGCTTTAAAATCATTCTCAGGCCACTTTTTGTTCGGCCTTTCTCTTTTTATGAGTCGTTTTATTTATTTTTTTTTCCATTTTCTGAAGCAGTAATAATCACATTCTCTGTATCTTCCCTTGAATTACCAAGTCGTACTCCAGTATCAAGACTTCTCTACATTAAACGTTACTTACATTAGCCAAGCCATACACCTAATGGTAGAATTACTCTAGTAGTAAAGTAAGAAATAGTGTCAGCTGACACAATCTATCTTACCCGAACACAATGTACGCTATTACTCTGAACGGATTGAGTTGTAGAAATATCTGCGTCGATTAGAAAACTACTACAAAAGTCGTGTCAGCTGTGAAAAGAATGTTGCCACACAAAAAATTCACTTGAAAATGAAATAGAAATAATGCTTTTCCTATGCAAGAATTTAAACGGCAACACTGGTTAAATCTGGTTAAGCGAATATTTATTGGGAATACGCTTTCGTTTGCTTTTAATTTGTACACATCGTACATTTTACACAACACTAAACACATTGAGTCAATTATTTCGTCGTTTGAATTCATTTTTCACGATATATTTTGCTTGTGAACTTTGTTGCAGAAAAGTGTTGCCACTGACCTTCGATTTCAGTTCAACAAATGAAGTCGAATATTATTAACGAAATTAGTTAAAAAATGTAGTACACAATACTATAAAGAAATAACAATTAGGATAATTCTGTGCCATAAATTTAATAAAGAATGTAAAATTTCTCAGAAGAAAATAAACAGCGTTCTTCTTTTGTGCACAAAACTATACGGCAGCACTAACAAAAAGAAAAGACTTGACAGCTGCAATCCGTTTAGCTGTTAGAGTAACTGGGCAAATTGCTATACGACACGATTAAATCCGACACGGCTGGACTAATTAGACCATAACTTAAAAAAGGGCAGCGGCTTATCGCTACAGGGTGGCCCTGGTTCTTTATAGGTAATTTAACAGACCGTGTGAAAGATCTGATGAATCGATAAAATGTCGAAGCTGTCGAAGTCCAGACTTTTTTATAAAAGCTTTTTTCTCGAAATAAAACATTCAATTATGTTGCTCCAAAATGATTCAGCTTCTTAAACAATTTCACCAACTCTATCAAACAGGCAGATAAAATCGTAATAAATGCTGAAAATTCGATTTTTTCGATAAGAACATTGAAAGTAATACAAAAGTTCTTGTGAGCATTTCAATGTGTGTAAAAATATATATGACTAGCTAAACTGGAAAAAAATTAGACAAATCTCACTCCAAATATACAGTACTAACATTCAAGTGTTTCGACTGAGCCAATAATTCGAGGTTTTTGGTGCTTATCACGACTTGTCTAAACTTTATACTTCCAGCCAAAATCCTCTAAATTTTCATCTGTTTTCGCATTCCTATAAATTCTACTGACTAAATCAAAATCTGCGCCGTACGGAAATATATTTTTGGATACGGTCATGAATTGAAGTTTTATATAGCAAATACAAAACCTGCTGAAAAGGCCATCTGAGTATCTAAATACATAAGATTAACGAGTAACTATAGAATTGTGTTATCTTGCAGAAGGTGCTACCGGTCTTTTTATGTATGTAGGGTGAAAAATGAAATTTTTTTTTGAATATTCTCAGTATAAATATGCGTTAATAATTGTGCAGTGAGTGCTGATGCGGGGTCTCGCGGCTAAGCGGCTTGTTTTTGTTTGCACGCACAGTAATAATTATTAAATTAATATTAATTTAATTTGTAGAGAACCGTTTAATAAATTGTGTAATGCTGCAGGTCACCGCCTCCCTTGTGGCAGAGTGAGTTGCAGCTGTTCTCGGCGCCTACATTTTGACCGCTGTCCATGCCGTGCAACGTGCACGATGAACGACACACTTGAACCTTGAAAAGCTTTGGTGGAAGCAGCATGACTGCTCGCAGAGCATGCAGCCAAGGAGCACATAAATCCCGGTCACACAAAGTGAAAGAACAAGTGCAAGCTAAAGGAGCAGAAGCGAGCGAGTGGCACGTGACAGGCCAGCATGGCAGGGTGCACGGCGAGGCAGGCAGGCGACGGAGAGTGGCTGCTGGTGCAGAACTACAGTTACAGAAAATATGACATTTCCGCTTTCCGGCATTTGTTGTGACATTTAAAATTAATGCATGTGGACGCAGTCATGGCTGCCAGCGACGGCGCACTTCCGTTTGCCAGTCACCAGGTAGCCGGACGCTTAAGCAACGTGACGTGGGGTGGTGCGCTTGGGCAGGGAAACGGAATGAAGTCAAATGTTTTACTCTTTTTGCAAGGAAAATGGCTCCGTTCAAGCCGTTTTCGATTTAAAGAGTGGACATTTTTATAAGGACTTTTCAATATTCTTGTGACTTTTCTGATTTTCTGGCAAAAGTTGGCTGCGTCGCAAGGAAATTAAAGAGCGGCAATGTGACCCATAAAGGGTGCACACCTGCTTGCCGCAGCGGATAACGCGCAATTACACACTTGCAGCGCAGCAGCGGCCACCACAATTGCATCATTACGCTGCAATCTCCGCTTCCTTATGCCGGCTGCCGGAAATGAATTCCCGACAAACGTGCCACGCCGAGTTGCCAATGGTGTCGGCAGCCGCGGTGAACGACTGCACAAGTGGCTCGACTCCGCTGGATTCTCATCCGCGTCCAATCGAAGGCGACGCGCTGCGCTCTCCTAGCAGATGCTTAAAAAACGCTGACGTTGCAAATTCCTAAGGCAAGTGATTGCCTTTAGCCGCATGTGAGAGTGAGAGATTGCCGCTATGTGCAAACACGAGGCGCGCAAATATTTGATGGCAAGGAGTATGCAGAAGGGAAGGGGGTGGGCGCTTCTAGTGCTAGACAATCAAGCAGCAAGCGGGCTTAAAAATACACACACACAAACATTAGAAATGCACACACATATGCGCATATCCAAGTGAGGCAGTGAATTTCCGCCCATCACCCTCCCTCTAACAAGCAGCTAATGAGCGCATTAATTTGCAGCTTGAGTCAAAAGCAAAATGGCAAATGTTATAGAATAATGCAGTTGCTTTGCTTCACGTCGTGTTAGCTTTGTGAGTGGAGGGAAGGGGCCAGCTGGTGCAAAGCAGGAATGCAGTCAACTTGACGCTTTGTTTTCTACGCTTGCGGCAATAGTAGCGCGAGTGGCACAAACCAAGGATTTATGCGTTAGTGTTGGTGACACAAGTCAGTCTAGCTGGAAGCGGCAGGGGGTTGTCTTAGAGCTCAGCCCCGCCCGCCCTGTCAGCTGCGCTTCACTTCAACAAAGCTTATGAAGTGTTGCAAGTTGGCAGCGTCTCGCGCTGGTTTTCCCTACACAGCAGCAACAATAATAATATGGAAAAAAGAAGAAGCAGAGCAAGAACGAGATGCTGAAGTAGAGAGAATCATGTAATATGAAGCGGCAACATTGCAAGAATGTATTACAACTTTAGCAAGTAGACTTAAATACTTATGCAAGTGAAGTGAAACGCTGGCGAGGGGTAAGCAACGGCAGAGCAAAAATTCTGACAATAGAATTTGTTTGCTACTTTTTCTTCTTCTTCTTCAGATTCTTCAAATGCTGCTTTGGTCTCTCAAAATAAACTCAGAGATGCAGAAGTGAATTAATCTCTCGGAGCAATGAATTGGAAAGAAATTTTTCAAGCAGAGCTCTTATAGTGTACAAAAGAAGGACAAGGACACTTCTGCATTGCGCACAGCTACACCGTTACACAGGCTCACACACACATCTGGACATCTTAATGCATATGCCATGTCTTGCTTATATGGCGCACCTTTGTGCGATGCTCATAAGGGCATACTTCCACCTATGCCAGCAAAGGAGAGATTCTTGGGAAGTTGCTGCCGTGCATATCAAATTTGCATCACTTGTGCTCTCACTTTTGTGTCAGTGAGTCACTCATACGCCTCCACGTCGCTTTCATATGCTTGTAGTTTTGTTTGTTTGTGTATACGTGTTTATTTAAATTAAAACACTATCTATGAAGTTAAATACAGTTCCGTTGTTTTGATTTAAGCAATCCCTTCCCAAATCAATTTGGGAACTTTTGCAGGTTCTATATAGATCTCTGCAGTGTTTGCTTTGGATTATGTATCTACTAGTTAGAGCATCCAGAAATAAAACAATTTTCTAATAATAATCTATGTTCGCTTTTCTAATTATAACCCAGCAGACTTCAGTTTGCCGCAATATTGAAAAACTGAGAAAGGAGTCAAGAAGGGAAACTTTGAGAGTGGATTTGAGCAGTTGAAGCCTACATAGGGATTTATCGATCATCTACTTAAAATACCATTCGATTTAGTGAATAAATACATGTAATTATTCCTTGGAAATTTGAGCCAGTACACATTTCAATTTCCACTTTTGACCGAGCTTGCACTTTTATCTGGTCTCCTTTGCATCACTCAAATTACATCTTTGTAAGTTTTATGATTATTCATTTTATGACAATCGCACTTTGCGCTTAACTTTTATACATATTTTCATTTGCGTGCCGGGCGCAAAGTGGATGAGTTTGCAGCGAAGCAAACGCATGCGGTTGCTGCTTGTAGCGGCAAATGCCGTATGTCAGGCAGGCCGTAAAATGTCAAATAAAATAAACATCATGATAATAACACGCATACATACACATACATATACTCCAGTTGATGCCACATATAACTCAAATATTTGGGTAAAAATACCAAGCAGGAAAATGCAAGTACATCAATGCTGGTTTGAGATCTGAGTGGCATAGCTTCATAGCAGTGTCATCCACTTCAAGGGAACAAAAGCCAAAAATGTTCTCACGAGTTTTCACATGAACATGGCCATAGCTCTCGCACTTTCACAGCAAAAGCACTAACGAATTCTCTCAGCACGCAAAATTTGCAAGCTTTGATTGCTTGCGTTTTGGCTGATACTGATTTATACCATAAATCCATAAAAATACTTTAAGCTTCCATGGCATTTAAATTAAAAAGAATTCCACCGCAAGTCTAACTAAGAAATTAGGAAAATAGTTTCGCTATGTTACCCCGAGAGTATTAAAATTTCTATCTAAAGCTCTAACTGAAATATTATCCTTCTGATATTGAAAAATGCTATCTTTGATGAAATGAGAGTGTTGATAATGATATCAAGCGAGACAGAGTTCTCCAATCTACTTGAGTTATATATTCTTAAATTTTTGTCATCGACATGTCTCTTAAGGCTCTGCTTACCATGCAGATGTCTTCAGGCTCAAATCTTGCGTCACAAAATTTTTAAGATTAAACAGATATAATATAAAGAGAAAAAAATGTTGAAGTTATATGCTGGATCTGAAAATAGTTCGTTGTAAAAAGTAAAAAAAACTCAGCGTTGCATTTAACAAAATTTTTCAATGTCGTGACGATATCGAAAAAGTAGCGAGCACGTTTTCACTAAGCAATTGTTAACAGAGATTCAATAGCATGTCGCCGTGGCTCAGTGGATAAGTGTTCGGTCGCTGATGCGTGGGGCAGTGGATCAAGTCCCAACCGACTCATAGCATATAATAAAAAAAATAACTTTCTTTCCATGCACGCGGCGCCGTCTCTCGTGAGTTAGTTGGCAACTCTCCGAGAGTACACTTTGCCATGTAAAAAAGGAATCTCAATTCGCTCTCGGACACGGCTGTGGAATATATGAGTAGGTCCCGTTATCTTGTGCTAAAATTGTACGAGCACGGACAAGTTAATGCAAGAAAGCTATTTGTGAGTTTAGTTATGATATTGTATAAACGAGCGCTTTTCCTATTGGGCAAATAGCAGATTCGCCTGTGCTGCTGTGCCATAGCAGACGCTCGAATGGAGGGAGTGCGCCTACTTGCGTTGCGAGTGCGTCCCATGGTTGTAATAAAAATTGGCATACGCATGACATTTTGTGTGCTTAGCGAGTGCGGGACGAGTGGCGGTGGTCGGTTGGCTGAATTATGCCCGTTTGAATGGATGGATTGCAGAATGGTTGACAGAATGGCAGGATGCTTCTCCGGCTGCTATCAAGCAGTGGACGGTTATTGCAGTCGTTTGATGCTTGTGCGCTGATAACACTGCCGCTCAGCCGCGCTGTGCCGCGCATTCGTCTCTCCATTCCTTCGGCCCTTCATGCATTCAACTTGCCCCTCAACTGTTGTGGCGCCTGTTGGTGCTGTGAGTGCTTTTAGGCGCTGTTATTAGGTCGCACGGGTGCCGTAAAAATTTGTGAATTTATTTGAGAGTGTGCAAGTGCAAATATGTATGTATATGTAAGTGTGAGTGAGGCATGCTCAGCATTTTGTTTGCAATGCTTGGTAAAAATTAATTGAAAGTGCTGCCACTACTAAAAATAATATTTGCACTTATGCAGACAAGCGCAACGCAGTCGTGTTGAACACAGGCAGAGGGCTGCAATATATTTGATAGCGTGTGCGACAAAAGTGCTTAGCAACACTGAAGTGCGGCATATGTTGAATGCAAAAACTAATTAAATACTTTCTATGAGTATGTATGCGAGTGTGAGTGTCCTGCCACAGATAGCGCATACTTCATGCAGTCTGCTGCAGCAACGCAAATGTGGCACATGACCAGTTTTAGTCAATTACTTGCAACGGCGGCGCAGCTCGTCGCGCTCTCGCACGCACACGCTGCCGTAGAATTGCACGAGTGAACTAACTGAGTGTGTATGTGTGTGTGCATGTGTGTGCCGTTTGCAAATTTAGTGGCGACATATTCGAGCGGCAGCCTTTGCCGCAGCTGATGTTGCAACAGCATGTCAAGCGTTTATTACAAAATTGCAATACACACACACACACACATACATACATACAGATACAAATCGAAAAGTGCCACTCGTTGGCTGTTGCTCTGTCTGATTGGGTTTTGGTCAAGCGGCGCAGTGCCGCAGAAACAACAGCGCCACAAAACCGCAAAAATTGCCGAATGCAAAGTGAATTTTTCCCCTTCCCGTTCCCCTTATCCTTTGCTTGAGTGTTTTAGTGCTAACTAGTTTACATTTGCTGCAGCCGTCACCACCACCATCACCACAAACACCACTCCATACAACTTAAAGGAGACGAGTGAGGAAGGCGAGTGAGGGGAGGAGGGGGGGGGGGGCATGAGCCCGACCAACAGTGCGCGATTTATTGTTTTAGAAGCTGTTGCCCCATTCAAGTGTACATATTCGAGTGAGAGGCCGAAAAAGATTGAAAATCGTGTTGAGCGTTTGTGGATTCTGCGTAAGGAGTGAGTGAGTATGTTTGGCAAAAAGCTCCCCTTGCACGCACACTAATTATATTATATAGATTGCACTCAGGTCGAGTATATAAGCGGCAACAGAAGGCATATTGATTTGAATTCTGATCGAAAATGATTTTAAAATACATTTTTCAAAACGAACTCTCAAGCTTTCTGTCGGTAATAGAGCGAAACAGCAAGCGAAATCAACCCTAAAATCGCAACCAATTCAAATTAAGAAATCAAAACAGAAATCACTATAAAAATTTCGAAAACAGCGTGGAAATAAAATTTGTATCAGGAACCAGAGCTGATCCTTATAAATACAAAACCAGCAAAAAAAAATCAGAAATTCTGTTTTATTTGTTGGTTGATTTCGATTCGTTGTGGATTTCAATTGATGTTTGAATTCAGTTTGTAATTCCATAATGGAATGAATTGACCTTTTATTTCCATTAGCGACTGAACTAATATCAACGTTGAAGTCTCTCGCTTTTCTTAATAAAAGTCGTTTCAGACTACGAGAAAGAATCAGTCAAGCCGTAGTAATAAGAAACTCCCAAACGTTGCGCAAAGAATCGGTAGTACAATTTTGCCCAACAATGGAAATGAAAGCTTTAAATCTAAAATGGTGCGAATAGTAATTTCCCACGTATCTTAGCACTATTTCCAAATAGCGTAGGCCTCACAAGAACCGTGAAATCGTTATATATTTCGTCAAATATTTCTACTGGTTACTTATTTGCTTTCTCTATTTGATGTTTTTTTTAACCAATAATCCCATTTTCTTACATCAAACAGAAATTAGTAAATATAAATTGTAACAAAATTATATAAGTAAAATAAAGCTGGTAATATTTGTAACAGCGCCTCCTTTCGTTTAAATAACTTTTTTTTTATAAGAAACTTTCGCAGTGAGAAGGTTTTTATTTGTTCATTGTGCTGATAAATAAACTAAATTTTATTGAATTCGAAATGTTTTTTTTTATAAGTTGTATTTCAGAAGAATGCGGATTTGAAGTATAGATGAGGTACTAAATTTTTTACTTTCTATGGACTTTAAAGTAAATTAATTTCTGAAATATGTGTTTATGTTTTGTAGTAAGACCTTGCCACTTGTCTTTTGTTTACAAAGTAACTAAACATTGGGCAATCACCGATCGCCTCGAGCATATCACGGCAACATCAGCAACGCCATCTTGCGGCGAATCAGCAGAGAAGAGAAAGCATTATTTAACACTTAAGCACAGCAGAAACTGCTATAATGCACATGTGTGTGAGAGTGTGTGTGTGTGCAGTAGTAGGCTGCAGGCAGCAGCAGCAAAGTGCAATGAAATGAAGCGGACTGCATTCAGCGAAGACTCAAAACAAACTAAAAGAGTATTGGAGTGAGTTCTGAGGAGGCACAAAAGCCTCCACCAGCAGAGAGCGAGGATTTTTAATTAGAAAAATGCTTCCTGCTGCTGAAGCAGCTTCACCAGCGGCAGCGGCAATGCGCTGGGCACCCACGGCGTATGCGTAACTTAAATGAAATGATGGTGAAACACTTCAGTTGGACTGGCGTGGAGTGGGGAGGGGGGAGGGCGCACAAAGCAGAAAAACGGCGCATATTCATAAGCAGTTGAAAGCTGAAAGAGCAGATGAAAGCGACGACTCAAGGCTGTCATGAAATATGCAACACTTTGCATGTTGCCTCATCGCGATGCGCTTTGACGCTTCGCTAATGCTGCTGGTGAGCTGCCTTATCCTTTGTGGCTCTTCAGTTTCGCTGACTGTGCGCCTGTGTGTGTCGCCTGATCATGGCCCAAATTCAGTGCGAAATAAGGAGCCACAAATGAACGGAATGAAATACGCCGCTGCTGGTGGCAACGCTCAACTGTTAAATGGCATTCCGGGCACAAAATTAAATAAAAAATGCAAAGCTGAGGCGTTCCTTTTTGTCTTTTGGCATTGCGTGCGAAATGCAAAGCACATGCGCTGCTCTATGCTCTTGCCTCTACTTGTGAGTGTGCGCATCTGCGAGCGGGGAGGGCTTGGGGCCTAGTGTTAGCTGGTATCAATGCCGTGCAATAGATATGCAAGTCAGCGCTTCGTGGCTGCGGCAGCGGCAACAAAGAAATGCGCTGACATGGCAAAATATTGCTGCTTTGGTTTTTGTTGTTGCTAGTGGCATGCTGTTATTGTTTTTGTTGCGGTTGTTTGTCGCTTCATTGTCACTTTGGGGTCGCGTCAGAGCCTGATGGCTAATTTGTGTTGGCAATTGGAACGTGCGCTGCAGTAGTTATGTGTGATGTGCATTTGGAGAGCACAGAAAATTATTACAAAATGGCAGCTAAAATTAATAGGGTACATATGAATAAAGGAATTCTCGCCATATGTATTTCTGCCATGGTTGTCACAATAAAATTTTTTTAAACTTATTAAAAATCTTCCAAAAAAACTGGCTTGTTGGCAACGACCTCGTTCGATATAACCCTGAAATTATTCTTCCTAGTAGGTCTAACATTGCTTAAAGAAAATTAAAATATAAATTTAAAAAACTTACTTTATTCAACTTTTAAAATGTTAAGAATTAAAAATATTTAAAGTGATTTTAGCTTATTCTTAATTCTTGAGTGTATGTGAAACTTCTGCTTTGCACAGACCAAAAATCGTTAAGCCAACAACATTACATCTTTACATACGTTACTATCTTTAAAGCAAAAGCGTGAACATTTTCGATTTGTAAAGAAATTTGGCTTAATAGTTAGCTTATTTGGGGGAAATAAGAATATTGCTTAAAACTCCGAAAATTTTTATTCTTCTTCACAAATAAAATATTGTCAATATTGATTGTTTATCGCTGATAACCAAAAAAAAATTTCGATTTGGAGTAAATATTAATTATAAAACTAAGAGTGTGTCTCTAAACTTTGAATTTCAAGGAGAAATACCAACTTCATATTTGAGTGTAGGTAATTACTCTTGTTTTAAAAGTGACAAATTATTAAAGTTTCCAATCCCGGGCTCCTAAATTGAAAGCCTTAAAACTTTTGCACTGTTCTGTGGAAGTGTACAATTGATTCTAATTAGCCTGTAAAATTTCTGCAAGAGAATAATACTAATAAACATTTTTGAAGCAAATGCTTTGTTGCCAACATTTTTCCGGGTTTTTTTCTCTATGTGTAATTGTAAGGAAACAACTGATTTCCATAGAGCAAATTGCCAAACAAAATTGTATAGTTCTGTTTTGTCAGAAATCGAAACCATTGAGAAACCAAGCGAATAAACTCAAAAGAAAAATGTTTGTGTATTAATCTTTGAAGGTTCATTTTAAACTTGTATTAAAGGAAAAAATCACAATAGTATTAGCAGCAAAAAGGCAGCTTTAAAAGAGAAATGAGAAAATTATGTAATATTTGAAAAGCTTTCGGTTTGTCCGAGGGGCAGCTAAACTTGTTGCTATTCTGCTCGCATCTCCCTTTCAACTTGCCACATATCATGCGGCTGGCCTCGCCGTGCAGAACTGTTCCTTTACTGCTGTGCGAGACGAGTTCCACATGAAAGTTTACTACACACCGCGCAATTACGACGCCTCCATCTCAGTTTGAGTCTTAGCAGCGGCAGCGTCAATAAAAGTGGCAAATGCTGTGTTGCAAGCAACCGGAAGCCCACTGGTTCGTGTGTGTATGTGTATTTGGCAGGCATGCCCATGTAAAATTTTTCAATTTCATCAGCGCTCTGCCTATTTCTTCCACTTTCCGTCAGACCTTTTTTATGTAATCATATTTTTTTATGGTTTTACTGCAACAGGACGGAGCGTAAACACTGGCAGCGCGTTTAAGGATGCCGTTGATCACGATACAAACTGAAAAAGTAGAGAAACTTAAAAGAGCATAAAGTGCATGTTGTAGGTCTAGTCAAATAAAAACACCTTACAAATATTGAATAGAGCGGCAAAATCTGGCTTTAGAATCAGAGAGCCGATTTTCAAAGGGATTCACTTTGTTTTTCTCGATTACTCGAAAAGTATTCCACTTCATTTTTCAATTTTATTTTTTAATTAGAAGGAAGAGAGCTTTAAATGGTGCATAGAATATAATAGTGAGGAAAAAGTGGCGAAATAATAACGCTTAATGCTTTGGAATCTGCAATTTTGTCGATTTTTCTGTTGTTGCTCTGAAGAAATATTTTATACAAATATAATCTACATTTAATTCTTCTTCAAAAGCGATATAACTTATTCTTGAAATTGGTGTAAATTTGCCTACAATATTTGGCTCTTAGCTTGATCAATTTTTCCATTTTCATGTGAAAACTGAGATATTTTGATTAGGGATTTTAAAATTTAATTTCTTAGTGGAAGTCAAATTTAATGTCGTTTCAATTTGTATACAAAACTTAATATAGTTGCCATATTAATATTAACTAAAATCGATTCTTGACGAAAAAAACGTATAAAAATTAGGATATAGGAGAAGAATTAGCGTAATTACTCCTCTACTTTGTGCCGTAATATTACATTTTTACACCATTTTAAGCGATTATATTACCTCTCTCTTGAATAACTTTTAAAAATTTTTAATTTTAAATTTAGGGATAATTTTTTGAAGTTATGGGAAAAAGAGTTTGGACCCAATAGAAATTGATATTTTGGGTCCAAAGCTAGATTTTGTGGAAGTACTAAACAATTTTTCATGCAATTTTTTAAGGGATGTCACTGAACGTCCGACATGAAATTGTGAAATTTGTCATTGGGAACCTGCTGCAGTTTCATTCCACTTTGTTCCCAATCGTTGCTCGCTCACTTGAGGTAGCGATTCGCCGGTAAGACAGATCGGTAGTTTGAAGCCGGCAGTCATTTGCATTTCTGTTAGGGAAGGAGTGTGACTGCGGTAAGGCCCTTTCCTAAATTTGTATCATTTCTTTAATTTGTCTGATAAGAGAAATAAACGTCTTGTTCGTCTTGTATTTGCTCTTAGACAACGACTTGTTCTTGTAGTGGGTCGTGGTCGTCCTATTGGTTCCGTTACAACGTTAAATTCGCTTTTCTTTCGCTGATAATGTCGCAGCCAGCGACAAGGGACTAGACAAAAACCATGCTCCCAAGTCTTTTTTCACTGTAATGGCGCACGGCAATGTCAATAAGTCACACACGCGTTTGCCCAGCACAGTGGGCGCAGGCGCTCTCTTGCTAGTTGTCGCCTTACCTGAGCTCATGCAGCGTGCATTGCTGTGCATGCCACATGTGGCACATACAGTTGCACCCGTGGGCTAATTACTGTCATTCATGGCAAAATGTCGCTGCAGCCGCTTTGTTGCCGTGCCAACAATTTAAATACGCTCGCACACATACACACAGCTACACCCACATATCACTTTAGGCCTATGCTATATAAAATATGTGTACGAATATGCGCAGTTGGCAGAAAAGCGCGTTGCTTCTCTTTAAAGCGAGTGTTGGATGTGTGGGTCCTTCAGCCGCCGAGTCGAGCAGAGTACTTAGCAAGTGCTTAACTCGCAATGGCAGTTGTTGCAGAAATAATTAAAACGCCGTTACGCAAATGTGCCACCAACAGCAGGCAGCAGCGGCAACTTGGGCGGGTTGCATACTTGAGCGCTGCCTTGTGGCATGTGTGCACTTCTCTGTTTTGGCTGCTGGCAACACTTTCCACACACAATTTGCGATTGCGTCGAGGTGGCCCTAGCATTTTCAGCTTCATGTGCGGCAAGTCGGTAGCAAGTTGCTGCCACATGCGACATGCCACATTGAAATGCGTAATTTTGCCGCTTCAGCTGCAGCCCTCGGTGTCAGCGTGCGTCGAGAATGTGTCGCTCTTGTTTTCACAGTCGCCCCCCTGTGCCGCCTGCGCGGGGGCATGGGAAGTGCGAGAGGGCACAAGTCGCATTAAAAGCGCCACAATGTTTGCCTTTAATTTGTATTAACGCCTGGCAGAATAAACTCAAGTGCGAGTTTGGGATGCGTCAATGCTGCGAAATGTCTCGACGAGAATTTAATAAAATATTTAAAAGTTATTTGAAAATATTTTGCTGACGATTTTCACACGCACCGCTGCCAGATGCCTGTCAAGTTCTGTATTAACGCTTGATTAAATTCCTTTCGGGTGCTTGTGATTTTTCATCAAAATCGCTCACGATAGCGCAATAGATGTGCTTCAAGCCATAATCACGCTGCTTCTCTGCATGCGAGAGTAAAATTAAGTAAGACACTTTCGCTACTGCTACTCGTTTTATTTGCACTGAAATAAGCAATAAATTTATTAAGACGATTCCTTATTCGGTGTTATTCTATATGCGCCAGTGCCTTAACAAGGCTTTTCGCTTTTTTTTCGTGTACACATATAGACCGATATTATATGAGTGGAAAGATTTCATATTGTTTCTAAAGTAATAAAATACACTTGACTTTCTGAAATGAAAACGTAAATTGTTCAAGAGAAATTTGGTTTTCTATATCTCCTGAAAAATTTAAATTTTTGGTGATAAGCCGTTTCCAAAATTAACAGTTCAATAAAAAGAGGAATAAGTAAATAATTGGCACAGCAGCCCGAAAATAAAGCTCAGGTCTAGTTTTCTCAAATTAACTTGTATGTTCACGTTATATTTTGAGCGAAATAAACGGGACCTACACATTTATTTCAGAACTTAGTTCGAAAGAAACACTTCATTTAATATTTTAGTGAGAAGGTTTTTAATCACGGCAAAGTATACTCGCGCCACGTGCAAAGAAAAATTGTCGTTGTTTGCTTTGTTATGAGTTGGCTCGGATTTGAACCAGGAACTGAGCACTTATCCACTGAGCCCCGGCGTTCAATTACAACAAATGGAAAATTTCGAACTCCTTTTACTGAAAGTTCAACAAAACTTTTAAGTGTAGCTTGCCTGATTTTGTACGCTTCTGTCTCGATCATTATTATAATATTTAACTTAATTTTATATCTTGAAATAACTGATTTTGGATACTAATATTCATCTGTCTTATATAGTTAAGAAGCCTTTATGTTGTGCACATAAGGAGCTTTTGGCTTTATTGACTATCCTTTGGAGTTTCCGTGTGAGCAATGCAAGCCGGAATTTCCTTCATTCATTTGGAATGCCACACTCGTCTTCATTACAAGTGTCCAGTGTACAAACGACATATGTATATGTTTTTGCTAAGCTCGGAAGCTTCTTATTTAGATTTTTGATTGAACGCTTTTATTATGCATCTAATAATGAGGATTATTTCGAAATGAATAAAGAGTTTTTTTTGCTAAATAATTAAATTTCGTAGCAGTGCAAAGTTCCTCAAAACCTCTACGCCCTAAACTCTTTATTCACCCATCAACTTATTTGCAAGCAATAATGGCGTACATACTTCAATTGAAATGCTCATTAATTTACGTACAACTTAAAAGTAAATACGGCATGTACAAATGTTGCAAGTGCGCTCAATGCGGCAAGGAGCTTACAACAAATGCGCAAATTGAAATATTCACAATTTCCCTAAGCGATATTTTCTGTGTGGGTGTGTTGCCTTGCGCACAATTAACAAATTTAAAATTTGTACTGTGTGGTGCAGGCGAAATTTGTACATGCCCCATATACAGAAACACACACATACACATACACGGAGAAACAAAAGAGCAACTCAGCGTAATGCCGACATTTCGATTAATTGAAACCGCAGAATTGTAGGCAAATTAATAACTCACCTCGACGCCGGCGTGCATAACTGCCGCCTCCGAAAATTTAATTAATTAGCACGAAAGGCAAGGCAGGCACTCAACCGGGCCGCTGTGGTGTCGTAACGCGGTAATGGGCCCGGGAATGTCGGCAAACAACCCAACTGGTTGCTGGAAGCCACGACAAAGCACACAAAGCTGCTGCGGATTCAAGTGGTTTGCGGATTTGAAATTCTGGACAAATTCAATTTGCCGGGATGTGCGGACGCGGGTGTAGTGGCTTAAAGTTGCTGCTGCCTAAATGTTGCTGGTTGAAGGCGTGGAGACTCATGAATAACGAGTGTGGCAAATTCAAAAAATGTGTATTGGCTTCCATTCTTCGAATTTTGAGTGTGAATTCTTTAGATACATACGATGAAAAAATTCCAAATGCCAAAAATTTATGCAAATAGACAACCAGTGGCAGATGTACTCTCGGCAAGTCACCGCTTGAGATAGCACCACATATCGATCACATATTCACTAAGCGATATAGGTTTTATTAACCCTAAAGTCATACACTTTAGGGTTTTTAATTTAGTAAGAAAAATTTATTTTTAGTTAGAAAATCGAATTCTTCAAATATCTGGATCTATACGAAAGCGAGGCTTAGGTCGAGCTTCCTCTCATTAACCTGTAAGTGCATTTTTTATTTTTATCACAAGTTTACGCGACCTGCCGTATCCGAATGTGATTGAGAAGCTTTAATTGAGAGGCTTAAAATACTTAGAACAATTTTAAGGAATATTATTTTTTATTAGATGGTATGATTTCGGTAGGATTTGAGCCTGGGACCCCTCACATCAGAGACCGAGACCACTAATTTTCATTTATTTATAAAAATTAACATTTTTTTTCGAAATAAAATCTTCTCTCTAAAAACAATTTCTGAAAAATTGAAGTTGGTCTCTAGGTAAAAAATTATTTACTCTACATTTATAATCGGTTTTAAGAAATAGGTTCTAAATGTTTCTCCCATTTGAGAACCCCGGACTATGTTTTGGCTCTTCTTACAGCTCATTAATTCTGTAAAAAAAAATGTCTCCACTATTTAAAAAATCTGAAAATTTGAGCCAACTCTCTTCTACCCATCAGAACTCCACTTTATCCTTTCCTTCAAACCTATAATCCATTTCAAACCAACAAGTGCTTTGCACGTATAAGGGACTCCTTCTGAATGTGGTTTCAATAAAAACAATCGAATGGAAAAACTCAAATTAGTCTAGTTTTGGCAATTTTCGAAGTCATTGGTTGACGTCTCGATCAAAAAGGATATAAAAAGGGCAGTCATTCATTTTCAAATATGGGGTTAAAGCTGATTAAAACCTCACATAAGCCGCGCCAATTTAGTAAGCTCGCCCCCTCGTAAATGAACTCTAATTATTTGAATGTGTAATAAGTAAAAAACAGGGCCGTAAATTTATGTAAAAATTAAGATTTTGTTATGACGATAAAACCCTCCAATCAGTTGTTCCGCAATTTTAAATTTTGTTCTGAGGAAAACCTGGTATACCGTTCAAAGAAGGAGTTAAATTTCGCATTATATAGGCAAGATGGATATGTGGATATGTGGAAATGTGGACGTGCCGTTCCCTCTACCCATATTGATTTTTTTCAATGTGGCAATTTCAATAAGTGGAACAATTCACCAGCGCCAGGAATAGTGTACTTGTAGAAGGTAGAAGTCCACCTTCGCTATGCTACGCTTCATGTATGTGGGTAGACACAACGAGTGATATATAACACCACCCACACTCGCCAGGGTACATGTTATAGCTATACAAAAGCGCAACAAATCGTTTTGTGCTACTCGCACAATGCGATCTGTTAAATAAATCATTCTGAAACAACTCATCAAGAGCTTTTGCTTTTTGGCACGCCGGAAATGCGCTTCACTCTCAGCTTTCCACAAGCCAATCAATTATGGCGAAAGGTTTTTGTATACCCAGCAGTCACTACGTGATTTTAATTTGATAAAATTAGCTCATGTCAGTCATGGCAACAACTTTTCCACCGCCGTTGCCAACGCGATTTCTGCTGTTCCTGTTGCTACACGTCCTGCTGTTCCCGCTAACCCCCATCCCTACTCCAGTTAACCCAACTCACAAATGTGACATTTTTTCCGCCACAAGCTCGCTTATTACACACAGCAGGTGCTCAGCGCGGATGTGAGATATGGTTGTGAATGTTAGCGCGTGTGCGTGGGTGTGTGTGGGAGCTGTTTGGCTGTGTGTGTGGCGCGTGCGTTTTCCAGTGTGTATTTTAGAAAGCACAACGTGTTGAATAGCAAATACTAAATTGCAACGTGATCCGAATAAATCCGACGCATCGCCCAGAACTTAAGTGAATATTATGCGAGATATTTTCAGCACCTGCTTTGCAATGGGATTCACAGTCCTGAATCCAAAGGGCGCACGGCAGAGGGCAGAATATGAGAAACTGAGGGCGTACAAATGTGGCAAGTTGCAAATTTTTCATAATATTTTCATGGATGTTAGAACTTTACAATACGATGGGGCAAGTTAGGATTTTAAAGCAAATTAAGTTCAAGTTCTTATCAAAAATTTGCAAATGCGTAATAAATTAAAACGGTCAGGTTTGAAAGTTTTTTATTTAAAAATATCATTGTGACACAACAAGAGGAGTACGTGTGGAATAATGCACCATGTAAAATGTTTAGTACGATGGAATGGAGTGTAAGGTTGGGACCTACATAACTACATTATTTTGTATCTTCCTTTAATGCTGAGGGGGAGGGGGAGATTATTTCTAGTTATATCGACAAAAATCCCACAAATAATTATTTCTTAATCTTTTGGAATCAATTTATTGTTGCCTGGATAAATGTGTAACCATTTCCTACTTCAGAAGATAATATGGTTTCTTTAAATTCAAATTTAAATGTAAATCAAAAAACATTTTAGGTGACCATTTTAGCCATTATCCATACTTTGCTTTAAACTTCTATAAGAAATGTTAAATTATGTGATCGGTCGAATTTTTAGATTAAGCGATTTTAATAACTTAACGTATAGCATAATTTCAACAACTGTATTCGAATTTAAAAACTTAAACGTAATGCCGGCTGATAAAGCTTCTTATTAAAGAAGTAATATGAGATGAAAATTGTATCAATACAATCCATTTTTCGAAGGAAACTTTTCGAAAAATGTGACGTGATTGAAAATATTTATGTATGATATATTTTCAAGTAGTCTTCAATTCAACCGAAATAAGTTCTGCCACTCGCAAATGAATATTAAAGAATTTACTTCAGCCAAAATTTCAATATAATGAAATGGTGTAGGAGATAGGAGACAGATACACCTGAAAAGATTTTGGGAAACAGCTGTCATGTGCAAAGGTAAGCAATAGGAATTCGGAATGAAAGTACCTGAGCTGCCACAAACAATTTGCAGATTTCCCTCGCCTTGCATTTCGAATGTGGCGTTGGATTTCTGTGGTTTCGCTAGAAGAACGAGGGATACACTTTTGGGAAAAAAAACTTGCACACCACCACACGCCCATCGAAGCTTGTATCGGGAGCAACTCACCGCAATCAATTGAAATGTGGCAGTCGCAAATTCATCCGAACAATCGAACCGAACAGCAAAAGCAGTGATACACCGCAGCAGCGGCAGCCGACCGCCGCATGCCGACTCGTACATGGTCGACGCGCGAGAATCCGTGCGGCAGGGAAACTAAATTGAGTATTCCGTGTTTGTGCTTCGTCGATGTTATCTGGCAACATTCCGTTACTGGTATTACAAAGACAACAACAGGAACGACTATAGAAGTAGCAACAGCAACAGCAGCTACAAACGGAGCAGCAACAACCACAACAACAACTTATATACTAACACAGCAACAAAAGTAGAAGCAACAGCAACTACAAAAACAACAACTTCCAACTACCAACAAAACAGATACACACACACACACACACACAATCGGATTGTCCTAGACAGGCTGCTTGTACCGTGACTGGACACTATTGAAGCTTGCTTCAATTGTTTGTTGTTGTTGTTGTTGTTGTTTGTGCCCTCTTTGACCACAAATATTGAGTGAAGAGTTGCTTGTGCCGTTTGTGGTTGTTTGCTTTTTAATTGAAAAAAAAAACGGTGTTTGTCTCTCTGCTGAACAAACGCTGTCAGTTTTGCATTTCAAGCTTGCCAGTAAATAGGACAAGGACTCTGCTGTTCTGTTCTACTCAAAGCATCGTTTCGTTGCGTTGCGGTGCTCAAATGGCAAGTGCCAAAAGGGAAATTACCCGTTTACAATCCCCTTTTGCTATTTTAAACACATTACAAGCAAATGGGTTGCTTTGTCAATGGTTATGGTTGTAATTTTATAGCAAAAAATGAAAGCTTGGTATCCTCTTTGCGAACGTGTCACATTATCACGCCGTACATTTCGATTTAAACTTTGCCATTATTGTCAAAGTTTGGATGGTGAATTCAAAATTGTTTTACTCGTTTTGGATTATCATGCCGTAAAACCCCAGCCGGTATTGAAAACGGAAATCAATCTTTAATCCAGGAGTGGCCAATCCAATCAAGTTATGAGGATTTTCAGCTGTCCACCTATATTGTGGGCGGACCACGCCCATTTTTGGCATGTCCTAGGGGGCCCACACTTCACCTTAAATACCAAGTATTATTCTTTTGAATGAGTAATTAGACAAATTATAGCAATTTATTCGAAAAAAAATCCGAGGTATTGGGACTTACAGGCCCATTGTTGGCGTATTCTTCAACCGATTTGACTAATTATAACACTTTACCTAACCCGAGGTTCACTGTGACTGTGTACCAAATGTGGTTCAAATCATACAACTCCTTCTCTCTCTTTTTCCGAACACGTAGACAGACAGACTGATGGACAGACAGACAGACAGACGGACAGACGGACAGACGGACAACCGTAAATCAAAAGAGAAAGTGTTTCTAATCATTTTTATATACTTCTGTCTATACGTAGAAAGGCTCCTTGAATGCGTTACCAGTTATTATACCCAATTACTGTCTTTATATTGCCGATTTTTCAGAATTATTAACGATATTTTAATCTGAAAGTTTACGTTATATTTTAACAGAATCGTAAAAGAATTTCAAACAAAAGCCGATACTCTCTTTTTCAGTATCTCGGATTAATTCGGTATTTAATTCTTAAGTTGACACATTATACAAACAGTTGTAGCTTTCAATCGACGATCGCTTTATTTAAGCAACAACGAAGTGTCTATATTCCACATGACTTCGAGACATTGATATTTTATTTTTGCCTGTCACAACCTTTAAGCATTTTTCGTACCTCTATCTGCTTCTAAACTTATCGACAATCGTTGCAATCCCTGAGCGTTTTAAAACAATTTAATTCCAAGTCGGACACATAATCCGTGCACAAAACCCCAATGGTTTTAAATCTTAGAAACACTTCCACATGCATGCTCATACACATCTGCAATTACCTTGTAGGAAAAATTATTCCTTTTCACTTGTAAAAAAACCATGCAACAGTCCTAGTTGCAATAGCATGAGTGCATTATTTTGCATATCGAATTTTTATTTTCCCATATATTCAAGAAATATTTCGATGGTCTCTTCCCTATTCAGCGCGAACTCATTTTTTTTGGCCCAATTGACTATAATTTTCTCATAGGGTACATCTTATCCTAACACAGACGTTACCAATCGGCTTACTACGCGTCAGTTATACTGCAAAATAGCAGGCCAGCTGTAGCATCTTTTTCTTTAGCATCCCACTTCTTTCGCTGCTTTTTCCTAAATTCCTACTACTACTTTGCCAATTGTGGGCTCTTCACGCTGGCATGTCCTTCTTTCTTACCTTAAATACTGACACAATCTCAGCTTGCCGCACACCAAACACGCACACACACACACATTTAGAAAGCGTGTCGTCGTTTATGCCCGCTATTGGCGCTTGCCTTCTCACATCTCAGGATACCCCGGTGTGTCCGGTTTATATTTGGTACAAGCGCATAAAAAGATTATGTGTGTGTGTGTGTGTGTGAGTGCTGGCTTGGCAGTAGCACATACAAAGCTTTCGGACATTCCCTGGAGCAATGCTCATACATATTCAGGCGAAAGTTGCGAAGGCGCCGAGCAAGAACCACGGGAAGCAGCAAGAAGCCAGCGCAATGAACCAGGTTAATGTGGCAGGTGCGGCGCTGGTGCTTGCCACGCCCAGCTTGACATAACATTTTACGTCTTTTCTTTGTTACGACTACAACTACAAAAACTGCTTGAGCTACTGGCATTTTGACTGTTGCACTTTTTTCCCAGGTGTGCCACTTTGCACTTTCATTCCCGCACATTGTGCAATTTTATACTGACCGGTACTCACACTATCACAATGACACACTGACACGAAAATGTTTGACTACGTGCGTGTGTTGGTAATCGCCCAACGACAACTTGTAACGTGCACATGTTACGGATATTCTGCGATTTCCTGATATGGCTGGCGATTGACCATTGGATTAATACACCGCGTGGGGAAGGAGGGTGATTTTGCATGCACATTTTCATTAATGTTTGCGCACTTATACATCTTTTATTGCGACATGCTTTTCAAATGTTTTGCCATTTTGCACCTTACGAATTCTGTACGATATTTTCCTGTATTTCGATCAAAATCTGGTCACTTTGTTTGCCTTTCAACTAGTCAAATAAAACGTTTATACATTTCAATTTTAGTTTTTTTTTCAAAGATCTGAATTTTCAACTGCACGAAATTTTTAAGTCCGATTTTTTTAAGTTTAAGTTTAAGTTTTTATGTTTCAGATTTTATTTGAGTGTGTGAATTCTCTACTATTTAGGAGAGGGAACTTTATTTTCGTATTAACTTCTCACTCGAAGTTGGCAAGTCTCCTTGAATGTCGAATTTGTAGGCAAGCGAGAAGAAACGAAAGGAGTCAATTGTAGATTTCATCGTTTTCTTATCCTGTTTTAGTTTCGAAAAATTTTTAATATTTGTATCAACAATCTCAATCATAAACAGATAAAGTTTGTCAAAGAAATGTGTAGTATATTGCTTCGAGTATGTATGTAGGTAGTTCTTTCGGCCATATATTGTATATGTAGGAATTATAAATATTATATGGAAATTTTGGCATACAATTGCTGGAATTTTATCTCCCAGGAAATTGTAGAAATTTTATGATTGTCAAAACAATGTTGAAGCGGTCAGGGCTGACAAAAGCTTCCACCTTTACTTTGACGAAATCAACGACTTTGACTCAATTCAAAATGGCAGCCATTACGAAAAGGCAACCCTAATATATCTGCAGCGTTTCAGCGCGCCACACCTGTACCACTTGCCACACGTAGAGCAGGCGAGCAATTCTGTTTTATTGTGGCACTAACTTAATTTTTATGATTTTAATGAACACTAAAAATCTCAGCTAAAAACATTTTATAAGGCTGAGAACAACAACAACAAAATATCGCTGGGTGAGTGGACTGAAAGCCGAAATTGTAGCTGAATGAAAGTACTAGTTGCAGCCGAAAAGTGTAGCCATGTTGAAATGTAGTGTAGGAGCGTCGATTGGAGGCGTAGGAGACGGCAAATGGATAAAGTTATCTAAAAACGTGCACGGCATAAATGCGCACTTGAAGCTGCTGCCGTCGTCCGGGCGTAATGTCATGGCACACAATAAAAGCGGCGTTAACTAAACTCTCGAGCCCTCGAAGAGCCGCCACGTCCAAAACTTTGTCCTCACGCCAGCGCGCCAAGCAAACGCACGCCACCAAAAGCAACACCCAACAAAGGAGCACAAAAGGAAATGCAGAATCCGCTGACAAGGATGACAGCCAACGCGTTTATGTCAAGCGTGACGGCTGACGACCTGCCAGCCAGCAGAGAGCAGTTGGGCCAATAAAGTGTCGCAATGCAACGGGCCAAGCACACGCGCCGGCTGCAGCTCTGCCCCTTCGGTGGTTGCGCCTTGGCTGCCGGCAGTGACGCTGAAGTTACAACTGACGAGAATGTGCAACGACCCAAATCAAATTCATTTGTGGCATGGCAGACAGTCAGTGGCACAGTTAGCATCACCGTCGCAGTTATGTCCACTGCCACATCCGCCGGCTGCATTGCTACCGGATAACATTGCCTTGTTTTTGGGCCGCATCTCTTCCTCTGCCATCTGAGTTGTTGCAACATGAAGTGAACTTTTCCTTGCCACAACTTGCAGCCACGTAAGCTTGTTTCACTGTGCATCTCTACTTTTATTTTTCTAAATTTAAACTTTTTTTTTGTTAGCGGAAAAGCCAACAACGGCAAAGGATGCTCCTTTCTTTTAGCTGCCGCGATTCGTGCAGCTCTTTGCCGCCATTTGGCTATGTGGTGCTTCAGCAATTAGTCTCAAATTGGTCTAAGTGTGTCGCTATTCTTCGGCCCTGAAAGAGCTTCTCCGATTACGCTCGCTGGTCACTCTTAATTGTGCTTAATGTGTTTTCTATTCAATTGGAAGAGGTTTCATTCGAAGGAGCGTAGAAAAGCGTGTGTGAGTGTGTGAGTAAGTGCCTTAAGTTTGTTTGAAGAATGTGTCTATTACGTGAAATACTCTCAAACTTGAGCGCCGTGTATAAAAGAACTTGCTTCGGAACTTGGACAGAAGTTTCGGAAATTTTTGCTCAACAACAATTCGCAAAGGACATGCTCGTAGTATGTATTAAATTGGTATTCATGCACGGAAGACGAAGTGGAATTATAAGACAAAGCGAATCAGGGAAATGCACAAATCGAAGCTGTTTAATGGAATTTATGCATGCATGTGTGCGTTTCCGCTGGTAGTGTTGCAACCATGCCAACTTCACCTAACTTCACTGCACGGCACGCAACTCCGAGCGAATCACAGAAGAAAGTGAACGCAATATTAAATACCACTTCCAACACGCTTCGTAGCAGGGTTGCCATGCAGCGCCAACTTACAACAAAGTTTGGGAACTTGCGACGCTTATGCGCCGCTGCACATATTTGGGGCGCGTGCTAATTTATTGTGTATTTGCACCCGAATCAGTGCAATCAGGGGGGTTGGGGTGCGGGAAAGGGACGAACAGGAGCAGGAGAAGTGATACAAACGATATTTGAGCACGAGCGCAGAATGGCCTCAGCTGCCAGTATTGCTGCCAGGCGGCTGGCAATAGTCTGAAGTTGGCCGGGCTGAGCAGTGGGGGAGGGGAAATGTGTCGCTCGTACGCGCGCGTTCAAATTAATTCCATAAAATAGTGCAATCAGTGCTGCCAAGCAGAAAATAAATGAGCGTAAAGAGCTAGTAAAAGAAGCAAGAGGAACGTTTGTGTACGTGTGCATGTGTGTGTGTGTGTGAGTGCGTGCCAGGCTACAAAAGGACAAACATTAATGTGCGCACTCATATGCGAATTTTGTGCTTACGTTGTAGAAATTAAATGCTTGCTTTAACCCATTTACGACACTGCCGTGCAGAGTGGGTTTATTTTTTCTTCCTATGCTGCCGCTCATCCGACAATGGAAGGACATTATATGCACAACAGTGTTACGAGCAATACACATGTACCGAAGTACCGAAGTGTGTGTTCATGCATGCGATACGCTTGAAAGAGGATTATACAAACTTTTGTTAACGCGCATTTTAACTTAAGTAGAAGCATTAAATGGCGGGAGAGCGAAAGAAATGAGTGTGTGTGTGAGTGTGCATTTGTGTTTTTATCCTATTTGTCAATTACTGTAATTACTTGGGGCGCTTTTTGCAGTATAATGTCTGGATACATTCACTATTGTAATGTTGTCTGGGTTAGCGCTTAGCTAATTTCTTTTGTTAAGAGCTTCCTATAAGCCCTTACTTACCGGTTTAATGCCACTGACAAGAGCTGACAATATACAAATAATTGGTGCGAATAAGCGTACGGTCAGCACAGCATTTCCCTGCCGTAAGGATATGCTCGTCGAGTGTTTTGAGCGGCAAACGAGCGCAAGCCAAAATATCTTATGTCGCCAAACAAACTGCTCCCGTATCTTGGGAAAGCTACGATATTTTTGAGAATTATAATTTTTGAGTGGTAAAAATGTCGATGCGAGAATTGTGCGATCATGGAGCAGGGCTTTCCAAGTGAATGCTCGTAAAGTACCGCAGCATACCCACGTCCGACTGAATGGCGCAGATAAATGTACAATAATATACAACGGAAAGATGAGAGCCTCCACTATTTCATCTTATCAACGAAGAATTGGACGTCCTCCTTTATGATGCGCATTAGTATCTAATGCTAATCTAATCTAATGCTAATAATTACTTAGTCAGCGAAGCTCAGTTATTTACTTTAGTTTTAATTTAAAGCAACAAATATTCGATTCCGACTTCATATAAGATTTTTACAAATTTTATGAAGTATTGATTTTCTCACGCTTTCGCAAAATGAATTTCATTGAAATCGATTGAAATTTCGATTGTGATTCATTTCCTTAGTATCCCTTTCTTGTTTTCCTATTTCATGTTTTTGAAGAGTGTGTTCGAATTACTAAATATATTTCTCACACATCCGGTGCAATTAAGTACCGCAACACACACACAGTCAATCGGAAGTATTGCAATGCACCACTTCCACGCAAAATAATCCATAAAAACGTCACGCTTCCATCGGCAGACATCAGTTTGGCCTCAATTACTTGCAACAGCAGCAGAAGCGGGTCAGCATTTTTTGCTGGCATTTTTGGCTTGATTGCTAGCCAAAGTTTTGTTGTTGCAGCATGGGGCGCGGCGTAGCGTGAAAGCTAAAACAATGACAACAGCTTGACAAGTAATTAAAATGCAGTGGCGCAAAAGAAAAGCGGCAATGGGGTTGCATGTGCATTTAGAAACGCAGATACTAACACAAATGAGACAGCCAGATAAGCGGGTGGGCAGGCACGATGTAATGAATGCACAGATAGGAGGATAGTTTTGGAATCCCGAACTATTTTGCATCCGCAAATCCTCGGATTGGAAATGATAAAATTTCGGAATATTGAAAATTTTTTTTAGAAAATGTTTTGAAGAGATAGTTTCTCCAATTAGCTTTAGTATTAACCAAATTTAAAACGATGCGTTTTAGATTCAAGTTTATTTGCTCATAATTTATCATTTCTTGTAGTTCGCACTGACACTAAATAGACTAGGAGAATACGTACGAATTATTTAGTACAAAACATATTTTAGTTAGTTATTAGTTATTAGTCATAACTAGTGTGAGTAAGAGAGAGTAGTAAGTAACAATCTTTGAGAGTGAATTGAAATTGTTTCTAAATTGCGCCCTGGCGATCTTTCAATTGTTGTCTGCAATATTATTATTATTTAGATATGAGGAGAGTTCCATTGCATTAAAGAATAATGTGTGTAACTTGCATTTTGATACAAGTTTATATATTCAAAACAGAACAAAAATTTCGAATTTTTCATACCGTATCGAAAAAATTATAAAATTTTTTGTTTAACAAAAAATGTTTTTTTTACACGAAGTAGCACACACAAACACATGCCCAAAGTGGTTTTCCATAAAAAAATTGGCCGCATTAAAAAATTGCGCGAGGTACTGCCTCGCATAACGTGACTTGCATATGGCACAACGTGTTATGACGCGCCTAATGCATGTCTACGTATGTGTGTTATGTAGGACAAACGAACGCCATATTTGTGTAATGTGTGCCATATTGTGCGCCGTACGTGTGCCCGTGTGCGCTTGTCTCTACTTGTGTGTCTGTAAATGGGTGTGGGCATGGTTGTCGGAGGGATTTTATAAAGTGGGCTGAACAACTTTGGTTTCGATAATCTAGTATTTATTATCATACTCTTTAACTTTGCGATATCATCCTGCAATTTTTGGAGAACTCTCAACAATTTCTGTTAAAAGTGATTAAAAATTGCGTATTTTTTAACATTGACAATTTGAGCCGAACTGCCAGAGTCAAATCAGACAATTTGTAGCACTGATCAAGGATCTATATAATAGAAAATATGCGCATTTCACTAAAATTTAATGTATCTTATAGATGGATGCAACTCCTCCTGTCCCTACTTGCGTGCGTCCATGTGTGTGGGTAAAAGAGCTTTTTCGCTTTGTCGCTCTCTCCCATTATTATATCGTCTTCATGGCTGCCACAATTGCTGGGGCGAGCCTCACTAGCTAACTCGTCCTGGCGCTTGCTGGAACTTTTCTGTGCAGCTGATAATATAGTTTTTATGATTTTATGCTTTTCGTGTGAGTGATTTTGTGTATTTGCTGAATTACACCAACACATGGGCGCATGGGTGTTTGCTTCCTTGGCAGCTTCGCCATATTTTGGCACAATTTTATCAATTTGGCGTATTTCACGCAGATTTGGAAATTGCTTCTCTGAAATGTGGCAAGCTTTTGGACTGCACATAGCAAACCACACTTGTGTGTGTGTGTGTGTGTGTGTAGTAGCTCCGCTGTGTCCCTGACTGGTCTCGCTTTCAGAGTTTCAGATTATTTTGGCATTTTGCACCAGAATGAAATTGTTGCGCTTCCCTAGCCCGCGAATGCCGCTCACACAGATTTTGGTCCGTATGTGCTTTGCCACATATTGTGGCGCATGCTAAATTGTCCGGCACTCCAATCGAAGTTTTTTCTCCGCAAATACGAAGCCATTGTAAACGTGCCGAATATGCATAATTAGCTCTAAACATTGAAAACAGGCGAAAAGTCAATGTGGATAATTATAATTTGAGCTGAGTGTTGCAGGTGTGTGGTGCACGGGAGTTGCTTTGATTTACAATTTCCCATGCATGTTGCACGATAGTTGCAGTAATCCATACACAAATTGCTCTTTTGTGGCAAAGTCATTGGCAGTTCGCAGTGATAATGTCTCTGAGTTAAGCTGTAATTGGACTGATTTGTGAGTTTTTGCGAGCAAGAGGAAGGCATTGGTAACATATCTAGCATATAGGCACGATTTAAACAAAAAATTATATTGTAGCATTTGACAAAACATCACATGCTTAGACTGAAGTGGCAGAAATTTTGCAAATAGCAGCGCTACCAGCATTATCAGTATACATTCGATTGACATTATCTTTAAATCGCATCTTACATAGCCTGGTTTGATTTGAAGCATTCGTGTTTAAAAGTAGTTCCACTTCAATATACAAATTGCAAAACTTTCGAATTAAATAAATCCGTTCTTCGCCGAATTGATTCATTGCTATTGCATAAGCTACGATGTAGAAGTTTAAGCTTGCAGAGTCTCACTAAAAGTCCAACAGAAGAACTTCCATGGCTTTAGGCATAAACAGATTTTTCAGAATAGAATTGATTCGCCTAGATTGGTTATGGACTTATGCCATTCTACTCACCTTGTAGATAATTGAAGAAGAAACTAATATGCTGCAATCAATTAATTAATATATATGACAAAAAACAGAATATTTATTTATGAACTCTATTTTTAGATATTGATGTTAGCTTAACTAGTGAAACTTTTAATATCTTTTCAATAAATTTCTTTTTCTATTCTAATTTCATCACAGTAGAGACTTTTAAACTCAGTTATCTACAGGCCCAGAGCATTGGTATATTCTATATACATATATATAGAAATAGAACCTGATATTGTTATGCTTAATATGCTTCTCTCCATAATCGTCCGTGATTTACATAGAGATTTTATATTTATGCTTTCCGGATTGCGCAATGCACGTTTGCAGTTTTAGACTTAAGTCATATCCTAGCAAATCCAAACTAAGATTTTTTGTCCCCGAAAAAGAATCTATTGTTAAGAAATTATAGCACTAAAGCTAAGAAATTTAAATTAGGGCAAGAAAAAGCATAGCAAACCAACGAAACTGCAACTGCGATTAAAAAAGGGGCGAAACTTTCGCTTTAATTCAAAGTGCGGTAAGCAAATTCCACGGCGCTGTTTCAACATGAAGGCAGGCAGATTCGATGCAAGCGAGATTTCCCCAGAGAAAAACAGTAGCATGCTGCCGCAACGGCAGCGGACACGCTGGCAACACTGAACATTGCGCGAAATACTAACAATTTGTTATTTAATTAACGGCGCAAAATACATTTTAAGAAATAAAAGTAAGTGAAACGCTTGACGTAGCTGCAACTGTAGCCATGAAGAACTATTTGAAAAATGTCCCGGTAAATAAGTTGCAAAAGATATGCGCACAATGAGAAAGAAGCATAGGGAAGCCGGAAACCATATAAACAGCAAAACTTTTTGCGGAACTGCGGAAAAGTTCAACCAGTGGCGGCGTTCTAAGGCGACTGGATGCCTGCTTGCCTTTGCAGTGCTGCCAGATTCGTGAAAAAAATATGGGAAAAAGTAGAGTTTTAAGTATAAAAATAATTTAATAATTGATTATTCTTGCATTATCTTGTGTGTGCTTGTCATATTTTTCACAAATTGACGGGACCTACATTAATCGAATCCGAACGGGTTGAGATGCTTTTCATGGCAAAGAATACATATTGCCAATTTAACGCGAGAAGTGGCCCCGCTCAAAGAAACAATTTGAATACGAATTCTCTTTTTATTAGATGTTATGAGGCCCGTCTGAAACTTAACCGCAGGCCTCCCGTATCAGCGACCAAGCACTCGCTCTCTGAGCCACCGCGGCGCCGTACACGTTCATATTTAAAATTCACTTTTTGAAAACTTTTTTCGATAATTGCCAGTTTAGCAACTTGTTATGTTGGCATATTATGGTGATTTAATTATTGTGCGATTTGCTGAATCCTATCAAACTGAAATGCCATGAAAATGACAGCATTATAAAATCGTGCATCTTGGAATTGTGGCATGTGCCTTGGTAGTATTTGCACTGGCAACACTGGAGCAACAGTGGAACGATGGCCCCGCTAAACTTTGTGCAATTTGTTTGTGTTGTAGCTGCTTCTGCAAGCAGCGGAAGTTTAAGCATTAAATTATAGTTTACGCTCAGATTGCTGGCTTTTAAAGCACGTGGAGCGGCACGAGTGGCATGGCACGGCACGACCCGACGACTCATGGCGTTGGCAAATTTATATACACTTTTTCGGCATGTATCGAGTTTAAGTTGGCAGCACCGACAGTTCTAATTAATTCCGCACGCTTTGTCACAATTTATTTTGTGTTCGGTTGTCCTTGCTAAAGTTGCACTTCTTGTTAAATACTTGCAACAAATTTGTCACTCTGATCGTATACGAAATTTGAGAAGGCGCCTTGGTGGTCATGGCATCCACAATGCAAAATAAATGGAAAGAAGCATGGGCTGAGGGACAAAAGGCAAGACTAGGTTCCGAATACTATTTTACCTGTATATGTTTATTTTTTACCAGAATATGGAATGTTTTTGTTGGAATCTTTGTTATTTTCCTTATCCTTTTCCACAAGTGGGCAGTATTGAAATGGAGGGCATGTTTAGGTACTCTACAACTATTCATGTCATATAAGTCAGGCCTTGAGCTTAATATAACAAATACTTTAGCAAAATGTCCATGCTACGGCTTCTGCATCCATTAGTTCTGTTCGAAAAGCTCTTCACTCTTTATATTCAAGAAAAAGATTGCCAGAACTTGAGTTGAATTGTCACAATATGGACGCGGTTGCTTTCAAACAAGGCATCGACATCGAAAATAAATTTTTGATTATAATCTAAAGCCATTACTCAAAATTTTACTGTCAAGCGATCAGCCGATTTAAGTATATTGTGCGTGTATATGTTAGTGAAAAGTGCTAGCTTCTCAATTTAAAACACATTTCCAATTACTGTTCACTTTTTATTAATAATAATAATAATTGAGTTTCGCAACAGGCCGTGTGGGACCTACAAATAACAATATATGAACGGGTTGAGAAGCTTTTATGGCAAAGAATACTCTCGAAGAATTGCCAATTCATCGTGAAAAGTGGCGCCGCGCAGAGAAAAAGTTTGAAAAACCAATTATGTCTTTTTATTAAAAGTTATGAGACTCCAAGCCTCCCGCATCAATGACCAAGCAGATGTTCACTGAGCCACCTCGGCGCCAGATTCATTTTCTATTGCGCTGCACAACCTTTCATTTCTTTATTACTCCAGCTTTTTTCATTTTGAATAACACTCGTATTTTTACGATAGCAGTGAATAAAAGCTTCGAGAACTTGAATTCCTTCTGTGCAGCTGTAATTGCTGAATGGGTAGCGGCAACATGTTGCTGCCAGTGCAATTTTCGCATAATAAATATTTTTTTATTGCTATCATTTCTCGCCCGCTCCCACCCTTTTCTACTCCACAGCAACCACAAACTGCAACAGCAGCAGCTACTCTCAGCAAAGCCATATTTCTGCTACGCGGCAGACCGCGCATGCGCGCAACTTGCACAGCTGCAGCAAATGTTGGCCGCCTCCATTCTTTATTGATACACCGCAGCCGCCACAGCATTATTTCAATTTTCAATTGTGTTAGCTCGGATGCTCGTCTTTATTTGGCTGCAGCTTTTTTATTTCATCCATTTTTTTTCTCCTTTTCCAGTCGCCCCTTGCCCATCCTCGTTAGACGCGGTGCATGCATTCCATGCACTCCTAATGCAGCCAATCTGGTCAGCATGCTGCGTCGCTGGCACGTGATAAATATGCTACATGTGCAGAGTGGCAGCATCCTACATACAGCGCACACACACAAGCACAGATTTGGAATTGTTGATGTGTACAGATGTGTGTTGTGTGATGTGTTGCTTTTACAGATCAGCTTCGAGTCCTTCCGAAGCGAACCTCACCGTGCAGCTGCTGGTAGCATGCAAGTGCCACGTTGGCGCAATTGCGTGGCAGCACGAAATGTATCTCGCTTTGGAGGGAATTTGGCTTGCAGCTTAAAGTTAGGTGCCCTAATAATAATTTGTGAGATTATGTTCGCGTTTTTATAAGCATTGAAAATGAGAGGAGAAAAGTTGTTGCAGCTTCCTTTTGGTTTGTGTAGAATATTTATTAGCGATATGTGGGCTACTCGAGTTCTTAGGATGAGGTTCAGCAGAATTGTAAATAATAGCAGAAGAAATAACCTCAGCTTCCCTCCTCATACTATAAGCACCCCTTCCATTAGAGCAAGGCAAACTAAATTTCTTACAATTTTTAATACATGAGCATTATGAAGCATGTAAATTGTAATAAAATCATTTTATGGCCTTTTGTAAGAGAAATTCCAATGAATTAATTTTTTTGGTGGCTGCTTGCTGAGTTTTTCGATCTAACTTCGTTTGACAGCTCTTTTGCTGTGTCATTTTCGAATGCCAAAAAAGTAATTAATTCGTTTGATCAATTTATGTCCAAACAATTCCATGTAAATGCGTCAAATCCTTCAGAACAAACTCAACTCTTTCGAACGTACACAAAATCCGCCAACCACGCACAAACACAATACAAACAAATATTGGACCCAGGCGAATAAAAGACACATGTCAGCAGCAGCCAAACCGCCATTCATGCGGAACGCGCCACACGAGAGCGCAGCAGCGGGGCAAGGGGAGGAAGGTGTCTGCTATCGGGCTTGCGGAGCGTATACGTAATCTGCTCATTTACGCGCGGCAGCTAAATCAATCTTAATTGGAGACCGCTGTGCAAACAAAAAAACTTCGCTCGCGCACGCACATACACACACACATACAAATATGCGCGCGTTTGTATGCTTCAATGAATAAATGAAAGTTTGCAGTGGAAATGGCGCAAAAGGAAAAGGAAAAGTAAAAGGCAAATAAAGTAATTGCCCACGTGAGCGAGGTCAGTGTCAGCGCGGGCGCGGGCGCGGGCCAAGGGAGCTGCAGCTAAAGCCACAGAGTGAACTTTAATTACGGTTTTCCGAGCGCGTTTGTTGGTGTGCGTGTGTTATGCTTTGTATGCGCTGCACATATAGCACTTATTTATGCTTTGAACGTACGCACACCAGCGCAGAGACACTTTCAGCGCCACACAAACACACAAGCATATGCTGGACTTTCTGCGGCAAATTACTGAATTGCTGCTTGTGTATGCGTGCGTGCGGGAGTGTATACATATGTGCGAGTGACCTAGCGGTCATAAAGCATTTTTTGCCTGGCACTCTTAAGTGTCTGTTTGTGAGTATACAATTTTTTTGTCTAATTTCGTACAAGCGCTGCCACAACACACACACACACCAACACAAAAGCATGGTAGCTTACGCCGTAAACGCGCACAAATGACAGCGCAGCATGAAAAACACAAACACACTAATACACTCACATACAAAATGCACATTTTACATGCGCTGAGGTCAGGCAGTTTAGCCGCCCGCCCCTGGTGCGACCCTGATAAATTCATGGCACGTCGAATTCGCATTAAATGTTCCGTAAAACTACACACAACTAAGGCAGCACACACACAAACGGAGGGCCACACATACAAGTAAACGTTACAACATGCAGCAAATTAGTATAGGACTAACAGGACTACCAGCGGCGCAGCTGGCAGGCTTTTAGTAATTTTTCCCAGTAAAATAGAAGCTTGGTATTTTTTGTTGTTACTACGATGCTAGCGTGAGTTGAAGGGACAGTAATAGACTCACACATACATACATGCATATAGAAAATGAGCGAAGTGTTTTCACAGGACCTGCAGCCAGCAAAGAGTATCAATATTTAAACGCAACAAACTAACATGTGCTCGCATAAAGTACTCCAAATGCTTTTTGCGATATTGTGAACTGGCAAGGGGTAGACAGAGCGGGAGGTAGGGAGCAATGGGCCGTTGTATATATTGCGCAAATACATGGCATTAGAATAAATGTTAAAATTCAAGGCGAGTTTTATGCGACACGCATTTGAGAACACTCACGGCGGATAACAGGCTCGCCTGGGATGCTACAACGAAAAGAGCGGGGTTGCAAGCCTGCATTGTGCATCAAACCAATCGATATGTGGGTTTAATTTGGAAAATCGGGTGTACACTCGACAACGAAGATGAAGAAATAGCGGAACACAGCTTCTGTCACTATGGGCTAGTATGGACCAGACTTCAAATACGATCCGCGAAAATCTTCTTCATACCTTTTAAAGCCACGCATCCATGAGAATCTTTAAACACATAGAGAAACATCATAATATATCCTTCAGGCCGTGGAGATCCCTACTCCAAATACAACCTAATCTTATTTTAGTCATCGATATAGTGTGACAATATCAGCTGGAGTTTAGTTGTATGATACACACGAGTGTGTATTGAGACTGCTGCCAGTATCTAAGTTCAATTAGCTTCCTGCTTAATCTCTGCTATAAATTTAACTTGAATTGATGGTGTTTTCGGACTCAACTTCTAAGGTTCAGTGAATATCTATGGGTTTTATAATATCGACTATTCATATTCTTTTCAAATTTAATCTCTCTTAAGTTGGGAAGTCATTTAGGCTCCACTGCTTCTCAGTTCTTTACTTTACTTTCTGTGAAATAAATGACAACAGTTGCAAGGTTGCAATTGCTTACCAAATTGCTTTATTCTTGTTGCTTTGCAAATATTTTTTGTACATGCATCTTTGCAAGGCTTTTTGAAACAGATTGTGAATATCCGCTATTTACTTAAACACAATTTTAGAGTGAAAAAATTCTTTTAAGGAAAAAGTCCCATATGTATGGAGTACTTGAGAACTGAGGAGGTTAAAGCTTTCGACGTTACCTGATCGGAATTTGCTTACTTGCTTTATTTACATAAATTTTGTCGAATACAAGCGCATGCACACAAACTTGCTCATATTTTTACGCACACCTGCTTAAAGCCAAGGGCTGCAGTGGGTTTTTGCCTTATGGCATGCAGGCAGGCAGTCAAAAAAGGCTCATATGCATGCCAGCTCACGTTCCGTACATGTAGCCTCTGTCAACGCGTCGAGTTGGCTTGCTCGGTTGCTTCCATAAGCAAGAACGATCGATCTTAGTGTAAACTTTGCTGCCTTCAGGGTCGTAGCTATGAGGAGGGACATTGTTATTTGCCCCTGTAGATATGTAGGGATATATATTTATAGACAATGACTTAACTTTTTAAATAGATACTGAATGAGATACTTGCCAATTATACATAACAAGTGGGGCCACCTGTCGTGTGTGCCTGTATACACGACAGCTAGTAAAACAATTAGCAACAATTAAAGGCAAAGCAAAGTAAAAAATAAAAAAGCTTATAAAAAAAAGTTAAAGAAGAAAAATTTTCAAACCTGTGGAGCTGGGATTCGAACCCGTGACCCAGCGAATTACTGTATGCAAACGCGCGGCTCTACCCACTGGGCTACACAACGAACTGATTTCATTCATCTAAAGTCGTAAAAGACAGAAAGTGGACAGGCTGCAGCAGGCAAACGCTTTTTAGTCAGTCTGCGTTTTATATATAAGATTGTACACTTGAATATATATAACTTGTTGCTGACGTATTTAAGCACAAATTAGGGGAATCTTCAAATTTACTCTATAGCCGGTCCGAACGAGAATCTTCACTAAGCTTTTTTGCGAAAAGTTTTTATACAATATGTATTATGGTAAATTATGCTCCTCATAGCTCCAATTACATCGCGAGGGATTGCACCGCGTGCACAGAAACGAAATTTCTTTTATTTAGATGGTGTGAGTCGGCTCGGATTCGATTTAGCGACTCCACGCATCAGGGACCGATCACTTATCCACTGAGTCTCAGCGGAGTCAGCTTCAGGCTGTGTTTCCTGTTGTGGAAAAATTTGATACCTTCCCTCGCATATTTTTTTTATCTACGTTTCTGGCGGTCTTATTGCCCACTCCTCGCCACATTCCGATTGCCTCGAAGCCCGCAGCAACTGAGGTGTTTGCTACACACGCCGAAGTTTGTTAAATGCTACCACGTCTTCGGTTACAGCAAATGTGTGCATGTGTGTGTATGGGTATGCCCGTTTGCAGGTAAACTTTGCTTCCTTATAATTCAATACATACAAGTTTTGCTGTTGCTGCCTTTGTTGTTGCTATTACATTTTGTATGCTCTCAAAGTCGTAAACCTGACGCTAGGCAAACCTTTGGGCCCATATTTTCTCGCTCATACGCCACATACGCCCAAAGCCTGGGGCAGCAACTACAAAAGGCACACAGGTGCGAGCCACGCACACGTATACCAGCCGATGCGTGTGTGTGTGTGTGTGTTGATGTGTGTCATTTCCGTAGTGTGTGACTTTTGAAAACAAATTTTTGATGTTGCTCTTGATTTACTACGTGCATTTGCACGGGTGACAAGCGAACGCGCGAGCTTGTAAGGCCAAGCGCAAGTTGCGAAGCAGAAGATATAAACTTAATTGTAGGAATTGGGTTAGAAAACTTTGACACATGTGCGAGCCAAGCATTCAAGAAAAGGATGAGCATGCGATGCACAGCATAGCAGTGCAGCTTTGAGTGGAGCAAGTTTGATGGCTGCATTACTTTTCTTTGTTTGGCTGGTTCTTCGTGAAAGCGACGAGAGAAGGGCAAGGGGACAAAATTGGCGCCAGAAACAGCAGAAGAAGTTAAAGATTATTAAAAAAAAATTAAATTTACGAACATATATTAAAGAATTTAAATTTAGAATTTAAAATTTGACGTGCCTTGGAAATAATAAATACGTATAAATTGATTAAGGATCTTAGTAACAGTAAGGAAGTATATTTATTTCAGATCGTGCTTTATGTTTACAACTTGATGTGCATTTATAAAGATCTTAATAAGTGTATACTAAGTGTATGCTACTGAAATGACTTTGCAATCGATTTCACAATACATTTCAAATAACAACAGCAGCAGAATTTATTGCAAACAAAAGACCTTTACTCGCAGTGTGTCTCTGCCCTTATAAATTGTTGTTATTTAGGCATTTATTGGTTTATTGATATATAAAGAGACATATGTAGGTTTCTATTGTGGTTTTTTATTGATTTTTGTTTTCGAATTGCTATTTTATGGCGACATTTTTTGAATTTCTGTTTCGTCTTATTTACTTCGATTTGATTCTAAATTCTATTTCGAAGTTAGAACATTTTCCGTTTTAGACCGATAGCATAAATTCCTTATAATTTTAATAACAGTTCTATGATTGCGGGTCCAAGCTAAATCTAAATTTAACCGATGTTTCCTCGCTTTCTCAATTTTATATTCCGTTTCAGTTCGTTCGCTGCTCCGATTGCTGTTCTACGCTAAACCAAATTCAAAGCGATATTCCTTTTTCATATGCTGTAAGTTGATAGCCACATTAAGGAAAAGCATCTAACTGTTTAGAAACTTAAAATATTTTTTTATATAACACAATCTTTCTGATAACGCAGTCCTTTTTCAACGAAGCCATTAAGTAGCACTTGCCTTATATTAAATAAATCAATGTGGGTGCATTACCTTGACGCTGCTGCGTGTAAAATTAACACATACACTTAGAAACACATATGCCGCGTCTCACATAAAACAGTCGCCTTGAGCATGCTTCCAGTCCCCACGCTGCTGCAATTCATCAGGAATGTAAACAGCGCGCTTACAACATTTATCAAACTCATTATAATCAGCTTGAGCGAAACCACTTAAGGACTCAACAACATGATTATCAACTCATCTGTGCACTTATGCACACAAACACATGAGCGAACACCACTCACACCCACACACAGCCACAGCCATACAAAGACATACACTGATTAATTTGCGCTTTTATTCCGAAGAAAGAGCCAACTCAGTGCCAAGCCAGGATACATAAGGCAAACTCTGATTGGACCAGGTGCGAGGCGGAATAAAGCGAGGCATTAATTAAATTATTTGCACCTTGTTTGACTTGAACATACTTTTGTAAAGGTGTGAGTGTGAGTGCGGCAAGTAACAGGCAGAGAATATTGTGCGGAATTCAATTTATAGTAGAATACACGTAAACGAAATTCAATGTCGTAACATTATACATACAGACTTACGAACGCGTATAAGCATAAATTAGTTGGTACACTTTCAAAATATTTGTTTGCAAATTTGAACCAATTGACTGAAGCAATTTTAGCTGTTCGGAAGCTTATCGAAAGCTTGTTTATGGCATTAACTTTACCGCACCTCTGTCCTGCCAAAAATTATGCCCACTCCACTGTATGTGAATACTTATGTACGTCCAACAGCTTCCTGCGAAAGTTTTAAAGCCGATTCCAATGTCAAAACCAGTGCTGACAAACTAAACCGATGCCGATTACCGAAGTCGATACTTAAGCCGTTGTCGACACTTAAACTGATGCCGATTTTATAATTTCTTACAGCTCTCCGCCGATACTAAGCGATACCGCTACCGATTTATCGGTCGAACATTATGTTTAACGATGGCCACTCGAATAAAAATAATATGATACTAAATAACTTTTGGCGGCTCTTTAGATCACCACTTTTGTACTTGCTTTTATTCTCAATTTTCTCAATTCTCAAGACACTGAGAATCGAATACTTTCCTTTTTAAATGGTAAGCGATGAGAATTGCCATTTTATATTTAAGTATTGTATCGTTACTTCAACGCAGAAACACCCTACCTTTTTATCAATATCAAATTATTGGCGGATATAATCCTCCAGGTAAATTGTATGTGCTTTGATCGAAAAAGCTGATTTAAAGCTATTTTTAATATCTCTATTGCTAAAAGTCGCCGCAATGGCTCAGTGGGCTAAGTGCTTGGTCGCTGACGCGGAGGACCTGGGTTCATCGCCCGGTCCGATTACATCTAATAAATAGAAAATTTGTTTTCACATAGTTTCTTTGCACGGCGCCACTTCTCGCGGTGAATTGGGAATTCTCCGAGAATAGTTTTTGCCATGAAAAGCTTCTCAAATCCGTTCGGATTCGGTAAAGTACATAAGTTCCGTTAATTTGCGAAAAATATGACAAGCACACACAAGTTAATGCGAGAAAGCTTGGCCTAAGCCCCCTGATGGGACTTACATGTCCTAATTATTTTGTCAATTAATGCTGATTCGCGTTTTCGTATTTCAAATTACTAAAAATGTTTTCTCAGTGAACGAATGGGTGCCCACTTACCCTCAAACATGTGTCTGCATGTGTGGGTATACAATTTGCGTGTGTGTATGTGCATGTATATAACACGAAACACTTAGCGTAATGAGACTTTAGTGTGCAGTAATGAGCACATGAAAAAGTAATTTGAGCTCGAAAAATTTACGTGAAATCAGAGTATCATGACAAAAAGGTTTATAGGAAACACACACACACACATATATATAAACACGTACAAACACGTACACAGAAATGCATTTAAAGCAAACACAGCTGAAGACTGTCCTCTTTTAATGAAGTAGCTATGAAGCTAGTTATAAGTTATTCTTTCTTTTTTATCTGTGCAAGAAATTGTGTGATTGTGTATGTGCGATTTTTCTTCTTGTTGGAAAAAATTATTCATTCATTGTGTTCATTAATGAAAAATGTCTGCTATCACACTGTGAAATGTCCTCTTGCAAATTTACCCCACACATCTCACCGACACCAACGCCCGTAGCGCTCCTGGCTTCTGCTAATGAACTACAGTTTCTTCTTCTTCTTCTTCTCTGCCACTGCCACTGTCTGCTCACTGCTGGCAACTATCCAAACTTCCGCGCTGCTGGCCCTCCAACGGGCTGTCATTATTAAAATCCGCTCCACTTCATATTTCTCGGCACACTATCTATGCGCAGCCTGCTGACCCCCTTCTCCGGCTTCCGCTGCGACCCGCCCTTCCGCCACTCATTGCCTCTACAACTTAATGTGTTTGTCGGCTACTGTTTCTATGCTGCTTCTGTGCTTGCCAACTTCCGCTGCCAGCAAACAAAAGCAACTTCTATACTCAACCTTCGCAATTTCTGCACGTGTATGTGTGAATGTGTGTGTTGCTCTGAATGCCACTCTGATCCTACTTTAAAACAAGTTTCAAAAATTCATAAAATCGCTTCGAGAGCATTGCCTATGTCCGCCCGCTTCCGCCGCTGCGTCGCAGCTATTTCTGTTTCCGCCTCTGCGGCACCCTCTGTTTTCGCTTAGGATTAAATCCTGCGCCATATCAGCACTTGTATAGTATGTGCATGTGTATATGTGTGCGTATTTATGCGGGCCTGTGTTAGTTTGTGCGCTCATGCCTTCGCTGCGAGAGAGTGTATTAATCGTAATCAAGTGTGTAAATCCTCATTTTGTTCATTTTTTCCCGTTCACTGCACACACACACTCAAATGCACAACCTTACCCACTCACACATGTGTACACATGTACACAAGAGTTACATGAAGTACGCTTTGCTTTCAGTGTAATATCACACTCATTTCTCATTTTCCATTTTGTTATCATGAACTTTATGGGCTTTGTTGCTAGTACGCGTATTAGTGCCGCTACACACTACACTTACCGTAAATATGTGTGGGGGGCGCAGAAGCTGACTGCTATTTTGGGAGCAGCTGGGCGGAGTGCTGCTACTTCAGTGCGGTAAGCTTTTATTATTGTGCAGTAACAGAGTTATGCTGCGCATTTAGCAGAAGTATAAAATACGTCCGAAGATTGCCACATTTGAAAATGTATGAAGTTGAAGTATAGCAGGTTTTTCAAAAGTTGGACATTTTCAAGAAGCTTGAAAACTAACGAGGAATTGAGCTAGCATCTAGCTCGTTGCTTAAGTTGAATCCCAAATAATTCATAGAATAGGAAAAAAATGCATACTAGGGAACAGGCGGCTCAATGAGGGACTTACGGTAATTTAGAAATAAGTGGTATCAAAGCGATATAACTAATTTATCGGTTGTCAGTTACATGAGGTGTAGATCAATTTTTTAATTAACATTAAAACTTTCCATGAAATGAAGAGCCATACTATCTAATTTGAAAACAAAGCCAATTCTTTGGTTCAAATGCAATAAACGATTACCTTTGGAATTCCAGAAAAGCTTCCATAGAATCAAGATTTAATTACTTCTTCTAATACCCAACCATTGTGTCGATTTTATTCGTTTTCTGTAATCTTGCTTCAATTGACACTAGCAATTTGGACAAATATGTACACTGGGTTTTTTGCGTTCCCAAATCAATAGCTGCAGTTCGATTATAATATTTCGAAATATTTGCATGATTCGATTTTTTATTCGAACATTGTTTTTAACAAATGGAAAGTCTAAATCATATCGTGTAACTGGCGTTATTTCAGCATTTTGTGCATGCTTGCCTCTGCGCAGGCAGGAGTGTAGCGAAAGAAGTTCACGCTGCTCTTACGTTACTTCCGCATGTTGCATCCTTCTGAGTATACATGCCACCTGCCCCTAACCATTCAAATCATGTCTACGTCGCTGTACTGTGTTGGCTCGCTACCTCGTTGATGTGGCAACGCATGCCAACTAACACGTTCATATGATGAAATGTAACAAAAGAAGCAGAAAAATAAACATAGATAAAACACAGTCGAAAGAGCGAGCATAACATAAATGGAAATAGATTTTCACACGGCATTACAATGGAGCATGCAATCGTGCTGGCATATGCATGTGATTGTGTGTGTTTCTTTTGACCTAGAGCAGAGATAGAGAAGTGCTTTTGGCAAGCCGTGAACTTATTACACCTAAAGAATATTTGAAATTGGTCATGATTCCCGAATACATACTTTTTTTGACATCGAAAACAGCCAGGAAAATTTTTTCAATTCATGATTTTTAGTTTTAAATTTCTGCTCTCACATATGATAGATTAAAACTGAAGCAAATTCATCTTTTATTTGAAATAGAATTATATGGCACAAAATATATAAAAATTATTTTACACATATATTCACGTTTCTGCTCTATTAAATCGCATTCGATCAGTACAAATTTGTGATCACTTTTTAAAGTATATACTTGAGGTCCTTTTTCGGCAATAACACTCATTACTTTAGTTTAAAGGTCGTATTTGATGCTAAAGTATCAACATATTTCAATGACGATTAAAATTATAGAAGAAAATAATTTAGTGACGTAAAAAACATGGTCTTGGGCGCTTATTCACCTGAACCATATCCTGAAATATTGCCTCTGGATCTAAACCAAACCATATGGATAATTTTTTAGGAAGCAATGAAGCCTGATTAGTGTCGTGCGGGTTGATTGTTCTCGGACGCTTATTCCCTTTACCATTTTTTGAAGTAATCTATCAGATAATGTTTGTTTTAACCAATCAGTTGTTACGGTAAAATAATATGGAGTAGCACCATCTTGTCGAAACTTTGTCAATTGATGTTATGCAAAATTTTAATAAAATTAATAACTGACCATCAATCTGCTACATATACCATTGACCATAATATTCGCTCTGGCTTCCGATTTAGAGGAATAGAAACTGGCATTCCCTCCGAAATGTTAAGCATACCGTATAGAGAACTTATTTGAAAGCAACGGAGTCTGATAAATTCCCTCAAGATTTATAGTTCTTGGATCCTATGAGAATTTCAATTGTTTTAAAAAATTTCCAATACAAAAACCTATCAATTTCCAATTAACTTTGAGCTGATTTACCAAGCAAAAGAGAGGCGTACGTTACTCTTGCGCAGTTCCATGTTAATCTGTTGATTCGCTCCGCGTTACTTGCTTCTCACTGCACTGCCGCGAAATGCTAGCAACAATTTCAGCAATCCATCGCCGGATCATAATAATATCGTCGCCGGTTTTAATGAACAGTACCGGAAATTACTTTTTGCCTGCTTTTCGCACAACGGCACACTGCTCTCTGTTATGGGCTCCTGACAAACACACACACACACTCAGTTAAACGCTGTGAAGGCTGGGCAAAAGCAAACAAAAAATGCCGTAACAAAAGCTGCTGTTGTTGTTGTTGTTGTCTTTCACTGCCATCAGCCCAACAGTCCGTCAACCCGTCACTCGTCACTCGTCACAGTGTCGCACTCAGTCACTCACTTTTCAGTCGTTCCTGCTGCACTCCATACTCACATTCTGCTCCTACCCTACTCCACACCCTCAGACACCCTTTCCCTGGCACTTTTTATTACCAGTGCTCGCTTGCGATTTTTAGCTGCACTATAACAAGAACAATAACAGCTACATACATACTTACATCGACTCCTTTTTTATTACAAGACAAAAAAAAGTAAGAAAAGCGAAATAAAGCGGAGAAATGCAAGAATGCAAAAGGAAAGCTTGAAAGGAGCAGAAATAATCTTCTTGTGGCAAGAGTTGACAAAAGTGCAGCAAACTATTGTGCCGCCTGTTGTGTTATTGTTTGAAGCATCCTTGATGCGAACGAAGTATCAGCCAGAGTCCTTATTGTGTCTCGACACTGTGTGTATGAGAATCTCCTGCACATTAACAATGCAGCCATTGTTCGGCGTACGGCTTGGCGGAACAAATTGTTTATGCGCATTTCTCGTATCGTTTTTGTGGCACATTCTCTCCGGAAATGTCTTTGACTTTGCCTGCCGCTGTTAATGGAAAAATAAAAGCGTAGGTGTTAAAGCTGCTGCGTGCATGTGTGTGTGTGTTAACAGGTTTTGCACACAAAGACGTTTAAAATTAAAGGAGTCTAGCTTATTTATGAGCAGTGAAATTAGGAGTGTGAATCCTTACAGGTTTTTCTATCAACTGATTTTCGGCATCGGAAATATTTAACCCCTCTGAGCCGGCTTTCCGGTAATTCTGAAGTTTTTATGATCTGCAATTTTGAAGCACACGAAAATTTCCATATACACGTGGTATTTCGGAGAGTTTTGTTCTTCTGTTGATGTCCTTTTCAAATTGATCTCAATTAGTTTCTGAAAACAATACCGATTAATGAGCCACCGTTTTGAGTAAAATGAAAGCAAGATATTTTCTGGAACTATCCATCACATTGGTTAGCGTTTCGGGTGATCTCGCTGAAAATTTAGCTCGAATGTTGTTTTAAGTTCTTCGATGGTGTTTGTCTGTTGGTATAAAATCCGGTTGAGTCAAATTCTTGAGATCTACGTTCTACGATCTACTATCTACGTCCCGGAATGCAAATAATCAATTTTTGAGCAGCAAGGACATCATATCTCATCATCTTATTGAAAGTTTTCCAGATATTTTGCACAAATTTCCGATAAAACAGAGTGTGCCAACATCTGCCAATATCGATCGTCATCGACTGTCTCACCAGCTCTGAAGAAGAATATGGTCTTTGAGGAAATACTGGCCCAAACCGTCACTTTCTCACCTTGAAATGGCAATTCGTGAATCATGTGATGATTATCGCTGTCCCAAATCGTTAATTCTGTTTGTTTACCCAGCATAGCGAAGCTTTATCATAGCAGATAATGGTGTAAGACGGGGCCATACTTAATGCAAATTTAAGCAACTATTTTTAGTCGATATATTAAAGCCCTCACAGAGAAATCGTGTATTCCAACTGAGTAAAAAACCAAAATTTAATCTGCAAGAATGTTGTCTAATGTGAGCTCTCACAGCATCAGTAAATGGCCCTAAATTGGGTTGGGCAGAGTTTGAACCTGCAATTTTTGGCATTATGGGTCAAGCACATCTATGTATATCTAGTCAGTTGCCATCAGGACGCAATGAACTTCCATTTTTATAAATAAAGTTTAAACTTCTACTCCCGCTTCTTCTGTTTGCACGCACACTTTTTCAAAGCAAATTCAAAATGGCACCAGTTTAAAAGTTGGCAATATAAAGAGTTGATTGGAAACACCAACATTTCAGCATCTCTTCCCCCAGTCATCATTTTGCTTTAAAACTATGATTGAAATAGCTTTGGTTTCAAACTCAGCTGCACACGAACACTGCATGTGTGTGTGCCTTTTGTGTCGTTAGACATTCCTGTTAAAGGCACTTAATAAGAAGAGGCCTTACTCGTGTTGCTGCACAATAGCCAAATGCGAAAGCTGAAACCGCAGCAAACAGAAAGCAAAGCATGTTACACATACTCAAACATACGTGTGTGTGTGCGTGTGTGTGTGTGTGTATGTGCCACCAAAACAACTCTATATGAAAAGCCAAAAAAACTACTCGGCATGCCTGCCAACCGAAGCCTTGAAGCACAGGAACAGGAAAAAGTGCCTCCTTGCCACAGGAAGATAAAATGATTGATGAAGGCATGAAAATACTTCGCGCCAAAAGTGGCTGCATTGTTTCTGAACTGAAACGTTGAATGGCAGCTGGCGAAGAGCAGCCAACCGAACTGCAGCGCAGCCAGTGAACCAACAACTGAGGACGTCGTGCCGAGAGTTGCGCGCAATGCCTTACAAATTGTGTGGGTCCTGCGGAAGCAGTGGCAATCGAGCGAAAATTTACGGCCATGAGCGAGCGCGCATGCGCAGTGCGGGGTATAAGAGAGCCCGAACAAGCGCAAGAAAGCTTCTTTCACGTGCTGTTCAAACACGCTGCCGCACGTTGTAGCACAAATAATTGAGGAAGTTTTCGCTGCTGGCAGTTTACGTCGGTATTTGAAGCGAAAGCGTGCGTGCTTTTAACGGAGCGGCGTAAGGATTTGTGCGTTCTATGAGCAATGCTGGTGAAATGAGTGTGTGAGTACAGCAGCCCGTCGGTTTGTTGTGGCGGTTACGAGAACGTGCCATTATACAAAAAAGTGAAAAAAATTAAAATTTAATAAAAATGCTAAAGGAAGAAAATTTCAAAAAGTAGAAATATTTTAAAATGCTTGCAAAAGTTATAGAAATGCACTAGAAATAGCTATAGAAATTGTGCTAAAATAACGAATGCCGATCACACGCATCCTTGTGCTGAAAAGGCTTATTAGTGTGCTTTAGCAAAAATCAAAACAAAATTTATATATATTTGAGAGTTGTGTGAGTTACTTCAAATAAAATGCATATCACTGAATTTTGTGGCAAACATCAGTAGAAATCGCTGTTGAACGCGCTTGCAATAGCGCAGAGCGCAGCAATTATACTAAATAAAAAGCAGAAATAAAAAGCAGCTTTGTTTGGTTTCATAAAAACTGCTATTCATTTTATTGAAAGTGCGTTTGTAATTATCACAGGCTGCCACGTGCTCGATGTGTATTTCAGCTAGAAGCAAGCGCATCGCTGAGAAGCATTGAATTAATTATCGCTCATACGCCAACTTAAGCGCCAATACGACACGTCGTATAACGAAAGCGTCTGTGCGCGTGTGTGTGTTTCGCTTGTGTGTGTGCAGGCGCATATGTTGTCGCATTCTTCCGGTTTCAAAATCTCTATACAAAAGTAACAACAAAGCAAATATTTTCACATTTTCCGCAAATTCGGTCGGCACCACACGATGGCCTAGCGTAAGCGTGCACGTGTGTGCGCGCGTTCCGTGTTCGTTGCAAACGTCGTTACGTCGTTTCGTTGTGCGCGTGCCGTTGTAATTGCGTGCAGGCAATCGGTGAATTTTCGGTATTTCCGCTTGCGCTTATGCTTCGAGTCGTTTTCTAAGCCGGCAATCATAATTTTTGCAAACGAGTCGCGCTACATAATAGCCTCCGCTCCACTTCCACAAGGCAGACATGGCAAGCAGTGAGGCAGCTGTCGCGTTTGTGTTAAATGTGGCGCAAGCCGACCAAATGCGCCGCATTACAATAAATGCCGCACGATAAGCATCAACCGCTGAAGGATAAGCAATTAAAATTAGTGTTCAAGCTGCTTGCTTCTGCCCAACATACTCACTAATGCGCAGGTGTGAGTGTTTGCCTGGCGGACTATAAAAAGCAACAAGCAAACAGCGCAGTCCCCTCAAAGCCCCTTGCTGTGCCTCACAGGCGCTTAGCGTGTAGCGAGCTATTTATAAAAGCGTATATTTCCACGCACACGAAAGGATACTCAAACACAGAAACACATCCGTAGGTGTGCTCATCAGACGGTGCGAACGTGCGTTATGAAAGGTCAGTATTGTTTAGTTATTTCGGTATATGCGTCAGCACAACACAAATATTTATTTCTTTTATTATTAAATGCTTACCACTTAAATAAACCGATTAGCAGTTTCAATGTGACATTTCTTAATTTCACTGATTTCTTTCATTTGCACTTTGATTGACTGCCTTATTTGATTCCTACTAATAACACTAACATTTTCTTTATAAGAGTAGTTAAAAGAAGTTCGCTTGAGTGTGGTTTGAGAGCTTCAGATCAGCAAAAACCCAATATATATACATATAAGTTATAGTTCGACTTTACATACCTAAGTTCACGAAGTATTGATCAGCTGGCTTTGATGATTTCGTTCCCGTTGTAATAAATATCATCATTCGCTGAATATTGCGGAAGGATCCAAAAAGGAAATTACTTGATATTATTTAAAATTTCGCATCCATAAGCATCTGTGAATATATGGGCTACATTTAAATACCATCTCAAGCCACGGTGATTGGTAGAGGACCCCTACTCTAAAGGACAACTATTAAAGAAGGGCGAGTGTATATCTGGGTCCATATAACCCAGCAGGCCAACATGCCACACCTTATCATATGCTTACAGCATATTTAAAAAACTGCTAAGAAAACTCTGCTAGCCTTCTACCTTCTATCTTTCCGCGACTTGGCTACGTTTCTCTCAGAGATCTCGAAATGATATTGAAATTTGCCTCAGGAAACATGCTCATTGAATGCCAAAAGGCAAAACCATCCACGTACCCTACACAATACTCCAAATATAGGTACAATATGTAAATTTATCTTTCTATACAGTATCAGTAAAAAAGATGTAAGGCATTCAATCCGAATCTTATCAGAAAGTTTAAATCGTATTAAGTTACACTCGACTCAATGAAAGACGCTTGTTTTTTTCAAGTTCCCTCTCTTTCGATGTTTAATAATGGTTATTCTAGTAGCAGCCTTTTTCTAATCTTGTGTTACAGTGGAGCAAACCGTAATATTGAACAATGCTTTCAAGAAAACAACTGCGACAAATAACCGTTATTATATATGCTTCGTGACACTCAATAAGTAACCCCATTACTATGTTGAGTGAGACTCGACGGTATTTCTCACTTGACCCCTGCTGATTGATGCAATTCACTTATCCTAATTTTATGTTATCCTTAAAGTAGATGTTGTTATGGAAATGTGGCGCACCATAGTAGCAGCAATACCAGCTTAAAGCAAGGCGGTCATGTAGGGTGCACGATATGGAATCGCCCGTTAAACAATGCTTATTCCTGATTTATACAAAGATAAACATACCTTTAAAGTAGTGCGTAAAATTTGGCTATTCAGATGATATGTAAATATATAAAATTTTACGGAAACATAAAAACATACACAACATTATTTTAGCATTAGAAAAATGTTTCCAAAAAATAAGCATATAATTTTATATTCAGAGTTTTAAAATTGGAAAACAGCACTTTGCAAGTAATGAGCAAATCAATTTACGAACTCGTCTAAATAAGTTTTATCTTTGAATAAGAATAAGACGAAATAAGAAAAATTTTATTAAAAATTTTCGAATTATTTTTGTTGGGTAAGTGTATAATTTCAATTTCAGGCACCTGTACGACCTCAAAAGTCATGCTAAAGTCTATGACGAAAAGTATACTAGATTTTTACTAACTCTCCCAAGAATAGAATGTAGAGCTATCACAGGTGCACTAATGAGACACTGCCTTGTAGCAGCGCATAGAATGGGTATAACGAACGATGACAGCTACAGGAAATGCAAAGTAGCGGACAGCAGGGAAACCTTAGAACACATAATGTGCTCCTGCCTCCCCATCGCAAGAACTCGTCTGACTTGTTTAGGAGTGTCTGTCTTTTCAGGGCTCGAACAGATCTCGGAACTAGGTATCAAGCCACTTTGGAAGTGTGTGAAACACACGCAAATTCTGACAGATCATTACTTTGAGAACTCCTAAAACGGAACCCAAACTGGTATCGCTAGGGACCCAACAGGGTGTATGCGTGGCCTTTCTTAGGCAGCCAGATGAACCTAACATAACCTATAATTTCAAATGTTAAAAAACGCTGATGGAAAAACATTAATTTGTCCACGACGAACTTATTTAAGTGCACTGAAGTGGCATCTTATCGATATTTAACCGGTTCAGTAAAAAATCAAACAAGCCCAATGTCCAACTTTCCGCACATTTTCGTTCTTTGGCAGAGCAAATATCTTTCACTAAAACTTACTAGCAAAGCACTTACAGGTTTTCCAATATGCTTATACATATTTTACCAGTAGCGAAAGAATGAACTATATTAGCAAATTTTTTTAAATAATTTCACAATAACAAATGCTTTTTGAAGTTCATTTCTCGAGTGTTACCATGAAAGGAGTAACTGAATAATTGCTCAGTGAAAGCATTATAACATGTAAGCAAAACCCTTTTAAGAGGATTTTCTAGGTGACATGCTCTCTTTATTTTACAATTTATAGAATTAACCCATATTCAATATTTAAGCTTTGTGGTGAACAAACTGTCAAAATTATAATGCAAAATATTAATGTGCATACGAGCGGTGAGCTTTGGCACACATACATATACATATGCCACATTTGGTGTATTGTGCTAGAAAGCAGTGCCGGGCACTGTGCTGCTCTGCCTCCGGCCAGCTCGTTGTGAATAATTAAAGCTGCTTAAAATAATTGGCATGCTATTGAAAAAACTTGTCGCGTTCAACAAGGGTGCTGGGAAAAAAATATTAAATTAAAATATGCACTTTCCCGCTCCCGAATTAAAGTTGGAAATCAGAACTAAGCGAACTGCAGTTATTTCCCAGAAAGTCCAACCACAGGCTTGCATGCATGTGCGCTGAGTGCCAGTGTGTTCGCATTTAATTGATATGTTTGCATTCGTTTGAGCACTCACGAGCGGATATGTTCACAAATATGGCTAATGCACGAGTGCCTGTTTGCGTACGAGTGTGTGTGGCACACATACACAAGTGCATTCCTAAGGGCAATTTGCAACAGTTTTCATCGAAAAAAGCAGCAAAACAATAAACTACTCAATGTGGGCACATGCAAGCTGCCGCTGGTAGTCGGAGCCGCTGTCTGTGCCAGCACAACACGCAAGCAATTATACGTGCCTCTGACATATCTGCAGATTCTCCCAGCACTGATTTTGCGTCAAAATGTCGGAAATATTGCAATGCAATGATGTTCGTCTGTGGTCAAAGCTGATGGCAGACAGCAGAATTGCTTGTCGGCGTGGGGCGTATGAGTTATATTTGTTTGCTCGATTATGATTTGGGGCAGAGCAGTGCTGCGTATGAGCTGCATAGTTTAAATAAGACAACTAGTTAAACATCTAGCATGCACATATGTATATGTATCTATGTTAATTTTAGTGCGTGCCAGTAGTCTCAGTAGGTCTGTGCTGGTCCATCGGAGTGTAAGAGATGCCTACAGCTCAAATTCGTTGCTAGAACCAATAGACATTGAATAGTTGGCTGTTTGATGTCAGTGAAAATTTTTGTTATTGGAATCGTTCAATGGAAAGCAATAGTTCTGTAACTAAAATAAAGCAGCATGCATAGCTACTAGCGCTACAATTCCGTAGAGTTTTGTTTACACCCCGATTTTGGGGCAATCCCGGAGTTAGTAAAGTTGATTGGTTTTAAGAAAATTGCACACATACATACATAATTGGTCATTACAACCCGTTACCGGGTTACAACCCGACCTACGGCCTCTCTGCAGGCGCCCCTGCTACGCGCTCCTGCTTTCTCCAGTCGGAAATTCAAAGCTTTTCCACTGCCTCCTCCACTTGGTCTTTCCATCGTAGGCATGGTCTCCCGCGCCGTCTCTGTCCTCTTACTGTCGTCGTCTCGAATACCTTCTTCGCTGGAGCTCCTTCGTCCATACGCACGACGTGGCCCAGCCAGTGAAGCCGCTTGGTGGTGATGCGAATGACTATGTCAATATTTTAAAAAAATTGCTATACAATTATTTATACAATGAGAATTAAAACGTACAACAAACCGAGAAATACACGAAAAAGCGAAACAGAACAAAGTATAACGTCTTAACTTTAGTTAAAGGTAAGCCTTGATAAACACAAAACATGAATTTAATTGAATGAATTTAATTAATATCAAAGGCTTGTGAGGGATTTGTATTTCGGAAAAAAATATACTTTTATATTTCAGTTAATTCAAAAAGTAAGTTACTCGATTAGTCTTATTTTAGATAAAAGTTTCATATGTAATTATAGGTGGAACATATTTGCAGTGTATTGCCATATAGTTGGAAATTTAACGAGGAATATTTGTGTGAAACCTGCTCTGGCAGCACTTTTTTGTTTTGTTTTTATTCGTATGCAGGTGACAAATCTTCAAAAGGTACTGTTCCACAGCATGCCGAATTTTAACTAACCAAAAAGTACCCCCATGTTAAACCTTGATCCCTCTCTTTTTGTTTGTGCGTGGGCATGTGGGTATGAAACTGCGGTGATCTATAATATTATTGCATTTAAAACTTAATTACCAAACCAAAGGAATCAACTGTCAAGCAAAGAAGCGTTCGTGAAAAGGCGTCAAGTGCCTGAACTTCTAATGCAAGCACAACGAACGAGAATATGAAAGCAAAATTAATTACCAGTTTGCCAGACACAACGATACACACACTCACCAGCTTTCTTATGTTGGTGTTTGTCTGCGCAGAAATAATATGAAAGCCAAATTACAACGATTAGCGAAAAGCACAGCAGCGATTGTGGCTCAAAGTGTTTGTATTTATGTGTGCACTTGTTTGTGCGTACGCGTGTATATGAGTGGCTTCTTGTGTTCGTGTATGCGTGTGAGAAATTAACGAGTGTCATAAACATTTGCACCTCGCAAATTAACTTACATCTCTCTCGCTTTTCTTACCTATGAGCATGTATGTGTGCTGCTGGAAGTATGCATGTATGTGTGTATCAGTGTGAGTAATTATGGCGTGTTGCTTTTGTACACTTCAATTTAAAAACGCTGTGAAGTTTGACAGCACAATTTGCGTAAGCAAAAACATACGCGTTAGTGTATGTGTTTATGTGAGTGCGTTAGTGTGCGTAAAGGATACAGCTAATAATAAAAACAAATGAGCAATGACAAAGCCATGATTAGCCTCATTAAGGCGACAAAAAAGAAGTATAACAAAGCTTGGTTGTATGTGTGTGTGTAGCTCGCTGATAAGCCGGCGCTCAATTGTCACTCTCTTATGCATGTATGCATGTGTGTGTTTGAGCGCGCGCCCGAATAAGCAAACGACTGTAAATGATGTGCGCATATGAAAATTTCGAGTATTATCGTTAAACGCGATATTGAGCGCCTTTATTCGAAAATGGCTGCGAATTGCTGCAGCGCTATGAAATTGAATGGGGTCACTATCGATTTGAAGCGGAGGATATTAACAAAATATTATTGGATACTTACCAGCGCTCAAGTGACGGTTAATGCGTTGTTTTGTTTTGCTGCTGCGGTTAACAAATTGGCAAGACATGAGCACACAAACCCATGCACAACTCCAATCAACAAGTCAAAATACATGAAATGAAATGTCAACAGGAATCTGTGTCGAACTGACTGACGAACAAAACAGAGCACGAGATAGCTCTCTCTCTAAGCTTGTGGCCAGTTCCAGCGAGAGCAGCCGTTAGTGATGCAAAATGTTGATATAAATATGAAGCCTTAATTAGCTAAATTGATTAACTTCAATTTCTGAATTTTATTTATTTTAATTTCAAAACACTTTATTGACTCCTAACTGTATAATATTCAAAACAAATTTCTCCTATAAAAAGTATAAGTCAATAATATTTTAACTTTAAAATTAAAGAAAAAATCTTAAATTTCATTTAATCTATTAGGAAATTGAAGCAATCAGATTTGTGTGTTCGATGCCGTAAGAACTCAATAGTTTTCAATCGTGTGCTTTAATAGTATATTCTACAATTCATGATTTTGTATGAAATTTTAAGCCAAGAAATTTTGCAGCATTTCTTGGGTGATTTATCAAAGAAATATAAGATAATGTTAACTAGTAATAACTTCCGATTATCGGGTGTGCCCTATGACATAGCTAAATTAAATTTAAAAAAAATGTACTTAATATTGTTGCCAAAGTTTTTCAAATCTATTCAGCAGGCTTTATCTCGAAAGGAAATAACCCAATACAAAACTTTCGAAATTAAATACTCTAATATTTTGGAACATTTTCAAATAATCTTCGAGAACTTATGCCTGAAAATTCATTGTGAAACTTTCAAAATGGTGTATCATTCAATATTGTGCAATTCTTAAACCGTCTAGAAAAGCCCATTCTTAGAATAATAGCATGTCTGTCAAATAAGAGACCTCGAAATCTTTAAAATGATATATATTTTATCATGCAACTCTCTCTAGATCATCTGAACTAATCGCTGGTATTCAAATAAATAATAGATTAAAAATTATTGTTCGGTAAAAGACTCCTTTTCTTCGAAATAAATTTAATCGATATCAGTCACTTCAGTGAAGGGTTTTCTGTCTCTTTAAGCATGTTAACATAGAACATACAAATCCAATATTAGCCGAAAACTATCAGATAGAGGTGCATTCGGCATACAACAGAAAAGAGCTACATCCATGAGTGCTCCTGATGCATTTCCCTTGGGGTATAGCATTACTACTTACTACTCCGATGTGTTTTTTTATACTCTCTTTAAGATTGCATCGAATTGCAATCATAGTAATCCATGGTATCTTCACAGGGTGTACAAAAGGAGATCTCAATCTTTCCTCCAAATCGAGTAATAAAATAGAGTAAAGCTTTACTATCAACTGTTCATTTCCTCCCCCTTTCTCTAGGCAGGAGAATAACATCGGAAACATTTGAAGCAAATTATCTTGTCTTTATATCCAATGACTCTGCCAGAGAATGAACATGGTAGACCTTTCGTTAATGTCCGAGCACACCTCCACTGAGTCATGACGGCGCCATGGAGAAAGAAATGAAAAATATGTACAAATTCTGCTTTATAAAGTATAAAAGAAGATGCGTAAACTATAATTGATTTTTTTACGATTGCTCCGAAAATTTCTGCTGAGATGGGCTGCACTATGCACATATGACTGCATACCTGTGTGTGTGTACATGTGTCCATGTCATTTTGTAATTTCCGGCGTTTTATCCTTTATTTTTCATCATAAATTCAATTTAAGGCTCCTGCTCCCAATTGCTTGTCATATTCTGCATGCAGTATTTCCACTGAAACTGTGTCCACTTCGGTGTCTTCTTTGCGTCTTGTTAATGTCCTTCCTGATGGCCAAGTTTTAATTAATTTTCTCGCTGTGAGTTCATGCCGCTGTCGACTTTATGCCATGGCGCGCAAAAATAAAATGTTTACGCAGCGGCGCCTGCCAAGCTGCAGCTCCACGCTCAAAGGATGCGTTAATGAAAATACGGTTTTAGTCCCTAATTGCTGCAGCTTTTAATGGAATTACTCCGGCAGGATTATCGACTTGTCGTAACCGTAATACTCTTAATGGTCCTGCGCCAAGGCAAAAGGCATAGTAGCCATAGCAGCGCGCTACCACAAGCGTCCCTCTCTTCCATTTATGGCATTGCTGCGCGCTACAGTCGGTGCACTTCTTACATTCCAAAGGACGAAATTTAAACACACGACATTGAAGTTGCATAGCCTTGCATACGCAATTAATCAAAAATGATTGTTGTTGTTTTGGGAATAAACCAGCAACGGAATTGTTGACTTTGCTTTCATTTTGTAATTATATTGTTACATAAAAAAAGTTAAAACTCTTGGCTTCTTTATAAACTCCTCCCTGTCTTGCGTAGATCATGTAAATTCCGTGGTTTGCAAGGTTTACTGTACCCTACGGAACCTAAGGTGGCATCATTAGTGCCTGTCGAGACCAGACGAAAGCTAGTGATCCAACTCATAGTGCCAATCATTTCCTACGCTGAAGTTGTGTATGTATAGTAAACTGGACTCTAGGTCAAAGATTAAGTTACAGATCGCTTTTAATAATGCGATCAGAGATATCTATGGTCTGAAAAAGTTTGACCACATTAGTCATTTGAGCAATCGAGTACTTGGTTGCAATGTTATTAAGTACTTGGAAGCCAGAAACTGTATTTTTCTGCATAGCTTTATTTATACACAAACGCCTGATTACTTATTTAATAAGCTACAGTTTTGTAGGTCAGCTAGAAATTTAAACCTCATAATCCCTGCACATAACTTTTTAAACTCCGACAGACTCTTTTTTGTGAACGTCATCAGATTGTGGAACTCGCTTCCTTTAAATATAAAAAGTATCAAAAGTAAGCACAGCTTTAAGTATGCTATTTTTCAACATTTCTCCTGAACGTACCTTGCTACTTTCTTCTTCTATCCAATCTTTTCCCACTTTTTCTAACCTATACTATATCTCTCTATATTAGATAAAACTTTATTGATAAAAATTGTTAGATCTTTTATTTATCTAAAAAATTTGTAATTAATGTCTAAGCTATTTTTAATTATCCCTTATATTTTCTGTGTTGATTATTACTCGTTGTTATTTATGACATACTTACTGCATGGAAAAGACTCTGTCTTATATGTGAACAGAATTAGGTTAATAATACATAAATTAAATTAATAAACAAATAAAATTAATAAAGATGGGCATTATAAAACCTTATTTTGTTCGATACATCTTAAAAATTTTTCTATGTTAGCTTTTTTCAAAACACAGAACAATAACCATCGAGGTGGCACGAAGAATTAATTACTAGAATTATACGAGAGTACAAGTTATCTCGGAACAAATGACAGAGTTCGGTAGGTGTAATCTACAGCAGCAGCAGAGGTTACGTGCTCTTGTTAACAGTTCCTAATGAACAGCTGTTAAATTAATTGAGTCGTCAAACGTTAACCTCTTCCTTTGACAGCACAAGTGAGCAGGGAAGAAGCACGGAAAGTGGAATTGTAAAATTGCTAAAGCATTAAAACAGTTTTTACCGGCTGCCATACTGGCTATAATTTCACTACTAACAATAAAACTTAGATTTGTCCAACTTGATTTATGTGCTAATAGAATTGGAAACTACAAAAAGAGGCCACACTTTCAAATATATTATTCCTTGCGGAATGGCATAACATTTCCATACCAAAAACTCTGCCAGGTGCAATGTAAATGCTGGTGTGTTTGATAAAGCACACTTTACAGCTTTTATCTGCACACACACACACACACACACACACACACACACACACACACACACACGCTTTTTATAAATTTGGTTCGCTATAAACCATAGCAGTAAAAGTACAGCAATTCAAAACGTGCAGCAAAAAGTAGCAAGTGCGCAGCACATTTTTCCAATTTCCATCGATACAAATGCATAAATTCTCACCTTGTTATCGTGCCACCGGCAAAGCCACTGAGCGGTGTTATAGCACCTTGCGGGCTTATGTTATGCATTTGCATTGTTGTACTGAAGTTGGCGTAAGTCATAAAACACTTTTGCTGAAATATGTTTCTGATAACAAAACTACCGCTATGAGGAATGTAATCACATTTTTGTTTCCCAAAATGAAAAAAGTTTCAAATTTGTAGCGGGATTTCGGGCGCTTGATGTATATCTGTGGCATTAAGGTAAATCTAATATCTCTATTATTCTAACAAAATAGCTTAACTTTAAAATGTTTATGTTTCGAAACTGTTGATATACCATAAAGTGTTGAATACAGATGATAGTGTTATTTAAAAACTGTACCTATGATGTACAAAATTCAATGAGAAGGACACTAGGGGACACCAGGTTTCATTTGATTTACTATTAATTGTCATTCAAGCCAAATGCGCTTTGTAAAATTAGCCATAAGACGAACGAGTCAGAGCCATGTTTTTGAAATGACTTGTCAAAAGCAAGCGTGGTCAATTCCTGATGTCATTCCCCTGAAAAGATGGGAGGGATATACTTGGGACTGTTGGGCTACGTAGTAGACATAATATTCTTCTAAATTCTATTGTAATATTCAGTCTGTAAGAAAGCTTGTAATCTTGGACTAAACTTAAATAATAATATAAAAAAAAATTTGTTCGCAAAAATTTCAAATATGTCAAGCAAATCTATTCGAGAGGGTCGATTTTTAATTTGTGTTATTACCTCTGTCAATTAACATTGTGTTAATTAGGATGCCGTTACTCCAAAAGGAAAACTTATAAGGTCACTTTTTCTTCCGGATGTACATTTCTTTAAATTTTTAAAGGGGGTTGTGTCGGCCAGAAAAAATATTTTATCTTGTCGGGTATCGTTAGATAGATATAATTCCATAGATTTCAAAAATATTTTTTTAATTTTAGATAAACGGTTTATAAAGATATACCTGAAAATGTTAGAAAATATGTATTTGACCGCTCAATAAAGAAATGCTGCATCTTTTTTCGAAACATTTGTTATTCTATTTTTGTTTCTACAATAATGAAGATGAACACCCCTTAGTAAGAAATTCTTGTTATTTATATCTTGTGGGCAATCTTTAGAAAGGGTTACGTCCATGGATCGCAAAAAGGAAACGCGCTGCTGTTCACAGTAAACAACAAAACCCAAGTAAAGGACGGGTGTGCAGGAAAAATTAAATTCGAACGCTAAAAAGGGTAGTTCTGGTACTTGCCTGCTTTTTATTATATAAAATGGCAAATAATGTTTTCCAGATATATAAATTAAATTTATTCGTCCAGATGAAACAATAAATCTAGCTGCGCTCCACCTTTCTCTTCCTTGTCATATTTTGGATTTCGATTTTAGTACTTATAAGGTCTGCTTCCACGAATCGAACAAGTTTTGACAGTGGTTTTACTGTTTTGCTTTTGACTCCAACACTGGCTTCCACTTCCGTTTCAATTGTTCTCAGTTTAAAGAAACACACCCCAATGACAAAGTTTTCTGATTGAACAATGCTTAGGCTAAAGCACACGATGTAGGGTTTAACTATAGTCAGTTATACAAATTGTGCCATCATACTTCATACTATTAAATAAAACGCTATTGCGCACGCAATGTTATGGTTCAGTTACCGTTACCCTGTTAATTTAACATTAAATGTAGCATTGTTTTTGCACAGCATTGTTTTGGGCAACATTTGATGAGAGTGAGAGAGTATATTAGCATAGACTTGCAATGTTGTCGTTTTCTTTTCTGCAGAACAAGAGTAATGCTTTACATTTCACTTTCATGTAAGTACATAAAAGGTATCATATTTTGGCTTACAGCTTACACTTCTTGCGGTAATGGCAATGGTTAGTCGACTATTTATTAATTTTTTCAGCGAAAGAGAAGATTGTAAAAATATGTATGTATAAGATTTTAGGAGCAAAAAGATAACTAATAAAATTTGCACATTGGCAGATGTGATTAGCAGCCGTGCTGCTGAACATAAGACAATGTAAATAGACAGATATTTTTAGTGCTCGGTTAGATTTCATGTAAAATCAAAATAAGTTCAATTATCCAAGCAAGTTTTTAATTGAAGTCAAAATTTGAGTAGCTGCATATGTACATATGTATGTATGCATGTATGTATATAAGTAAATGTAGACACTCTTTTCAAGATGTTAAGTTATTTTTTTGGTATTTGGTAGGTTAGTGAAATATATTTTTCGTTCTAACTTTGGATAGGGAATTAAACAAAATGTTAATCACATAATTATTCCCACATAGCCGACTTAACTACAAAAAATACAAATACCCGAGCTTTCCTCATTTATATACAGCAAGAGTCGGTGGGACTGACGTTGTAGAAATAGTATAGGAACAGAAAAGGCAAAAAAAAGAAGATTTGGAATCCTTGATTTAGCCGCGCAGTGGGTCAGAGGAAAAGTTGAAATTATTCTAGAAGGTGGAATACTAAGAATATGTATAGGAATTACACATGTTTCATGAAAATTGCAACTTTAGAGAAATCTTGAGGGAAATAGATAGGATTAAAATCCTTTTGGAAAACCAGCCTCACACAATTTTTATTAATTATTTTCCAATAAACACCGAATTTTGTGATACTGATAGTAATAATTATATATTTGCTCCTTTATTTATTCCCTCCCGAATCACTTCTACGACCTCCGTTCATTATTTATCAGGATTGAATAAGGTAGTGCAGTATGTACGTTATCAACCAGCAAAATGAGCAAATTTTCTTTAATTCAAGTTTTGGTTAAAGGTGCCAGCAAAGCTGATGGCTTAATTACGTTCGTTCGGGTATTTCTACCAATTAAGACCAACATCTTAATTTCGAGAAACAGATTTAGAGTTAACTAAACTAGGTAATACGGATTTATAAAATTTTGGTTTTAAAATTACAAGAAAATTAAGACGACCTCCATATCGGCGAAGGAAAAGTAGGGGAGTCGCCACGAAGTGGCGCGATACTGCTGGTTATATAACAAACCCAGTAACGTCGACTCCAATTGGCAATTTGGCATCCCACACTTCGATTTATTCGGTCTGTCTTCAGATGTGTTTATTTTTCCATTACGCAACTTCACCTCTACTCACATCTAATTCGGCTTTTAGACGATAGACTAATTAACTAAATTTGTCATTAAATTGAGTGTTTCATTCTGTCTCGCGTTTATTTTATTCTAACTTCATTTACGGCGACATTGACGGAATCTCAAATGACATGTCGTTAATTTTATTGCACTTTCGTGTTGGCGTTCAGTTTTTTTTTCGCTTTGTTTTCATTTTGTTTCGTCGAACTGAATTGAGCTCCGAACTGAATTGAACTTTTTGATAAAATTGTTTTGTTTTGCGATTTGTCAATCGTGCTTGAAGTTGAGAATAAACGACAGAGGAGCGAACGAACGAAAGGACACTGCAAGTCAATGCGAGCCAATGAACTTTATTACTCTGGCGCACGGAGCGTGACCTTCCGACTGGCTAAAGAACTTGCCACACTTTCTCAGAATTCACGCCACAAATAGTCATCAATACTTTGCGAACAAAAAAGACAGACAATTTCTGAATAGTCGCATTTGTTCTGGAAAGAAACGCCCTTCTCTTGCGTAGCGTTGCCGCCGTTCCTGCCACTTCAAAAGCAACTTATTACGCTTCTGTCTGAGAGCTTCTTCGTCGTCTTGCGATGAATTGCAGGCTTTATGGGGAAGCATTTAGAAATTTTTCCATCGTGTCCATAAATACAAACTCTGCGTATAAATGTGCATTATTTTCCGATTGTGTTTAAGCGACATCTTCACTTTAAAAATCAAAGTATAAAAACCCGTTTTGTTGTAGTTAGCTCACTTGTATTTCTATTCACATGCTCAAATCAATTGCTTAACTACCAATTTCGTACAGTATCTTATACCACATGAGCTCAATCGCAAATGTTTCATACATATGTTATACAATTCTGCGACGAAAACATTCCTATGGTCGCCTACAGAAATAAATTTAATTAGTTCCCAACCTGTATAGGGGGTGTCCCTATATACTATAAGGCATAATAGAACAATCCTTTCAACAAAGGCTGCCTACAATGGAGGGTCCTTCACTGTGCACTGAAATTTGTCTTGTTAGTACACGTCGAAATAAACATGTTAATAGTTAATTTGTATTGAAATTGAAGCACAAACAATGGCCACCACTATATTCACCAAAGAAATGTCAACAATACCAACAGCAAGTAATCATTAATACTGCTTATGCACAATAGCTTTTAGCTGCGATTCATTATGAAGCAATAAATAAATTACTTGTTAATGTAGCGAAGCTTAAAATACAATTCAAACTGAATCACATAAACAGCAGGACACCATTGTCTGGGTGCGAGTACAGTGTAGGGGAAGAGTGGCAAGGCCAGGGTAAATTTATTTTTATATAGTACAGTGAAGTAGTGAAAACGTTAGTTACGCTTGTGCAGAAAAGTGTGGGTACCTGAAACGATTTTGATTAAGGTACTGGAAAGATTTTGCAGGATTTTTCAATATGTACATTAATGTCGGTCTCTGGTATGAGGGCGCACTTAAATAGTCTTACGATCATGTAATTTGCCTCTTGAAGGTATGAAATATTAGCATTTGCCATACGGCCTTCAATCTGAAGTTTCATTCGATAACAGAATTTATATTGCACAATCTTAATTTAGCTCAAGTATTGTTTGAAAATAGAACGTGCACTCTAATGTTAAAGCTAGAAAGCTCGGTCTTAGCCTCGATAAGGAGCTTTATTTATACTATATACCTACAAATGTATTTATTCAGTTTCTTACAGGAATTGCATGTATAATATAACAATTTTAGAACTTGATCATGAACAAACAAATTGCTGTTCGAGTTGAACTAGTTTAACTGATCGAAGATGAAAAGAATAAGCTCTCACTAGAAACGCTGTCTACGTCTGGCCACCTTTGACTGGCAAGAGGCTGCTCAGTGGGGCTAAAAGCTTTTACCCCAGCTCAAAGCTGCCAACCTTAGGATATAAGTTAGATTTAAGTTTGAAACAAGGTGAAAAGTGGAACAGGGGATCGGATTAGGATCGTCCTCCATTCCCTTTGGACTGATTGCGCAATCCCCGAAGATATCACACGCCAATTTGCCAAGTGTTTTTCCGCAGTGATTTTTAGAAGTATTTTCTCGCGAAGTAACGTAAAGGTAGTGATCGATTTCCCCGGCCAAACTTGCCCAGAGGAGCCCGCAAACTCCGATCCCCCCGTCCACTATTCTTCGAGCTACATTGTATATTAAAGTAAGTGAAGTGTGAAAATATAATCACTAAATTGCACATAGTGCGGCCAAAAATTTGTGTTTTCCTTCAAACGGATTTCCCCAACCGCGATTCAAATCGCCGCCCCTGTCCGCTAGCAACATACTCCACGGCTTCACCGGCACCCCCGACAGGCGTCAAATTGGCACCCCGGCCATTTGCGCCCTTCTTTAAACGCAATTACGTTATTTTCAGGGAAAGAAAGAACCAGCTTTTATTGGAAACTGAAAATATTAGCTGAAATTGACAATGGTATCATGGGAAATATTTGCTTTCGAAAAATTTAAAAACAACAAATAAAAGCTTCGGAAAAACATTTATATCGCTTTCAGTCCCTTATTATGATAATTTTTGTACAAGCTTTCTTTAACTAAACAGCTTTAAAGCAATTTCAATATCTCAGCTGTGAGAGCATACGTACAGGGTCATCATTTCTCAAAAGGAATAATTGTAAGGTGTATGAATTTACACACACATACATACATACGGCACATTCACACAATAACAAAGAAGCCATTAATAAGGGGCACAAGGACGCAGACACTGTTGCCAAACTCAATTGTATGGGCAGCTGCTGTGGAATGCTGTGGTGTCTTATTGTGCTGAGGAAAATAATAGCAACACGAGCGCCAAACACAAAGGCAGAATACAAAGGCTTCTGATAGGACTGGCGGATGCTCTACAAGGGCTCTGGCGTCGTCGCCATTGTGAGGAGCATTCGCAAGCTAATGCCAACATATGGAGCGCATTTTAGCGGTTTTGCAATTTAATAAAATACTCGCTCAATATTTGAACGAGGCTACTATTTTTTGTGAAATATTGCTTTATTGGTCGTATGCGGAGTGGCAAATGTCTGCGGTGCTCCGAACGTGGTTACGAGCAATTATAACGCTTGACTTAAGTCCATGTTGAAATGGCTGAATGTCTGCGTCATATTATTTAAGGTGAGCCCATTTAAGCTGCATAGATTAGAAATGACTTGCATATAGCAAAAGCCACATATGGCCTACTGCGTCACACATTCTGACGCAGTAGAAATTTGGGGCTGAAATGTTTTACGGCTCTGAGCTCCTTTACCCATTTGACGTTTTTGTGAACCAGCTACAAGTCAATATCTTTGGTCTTAATCTAGAAAAACAATGGAGCTAGAGTGTCGTTAGCCCCAAATATCGAAACCTTGGGCTGCGTTGATAGCTTGCAACATTATGGCTGCTGCACAACAATGACGTGTGTGCCACATGAACAATAAATGGAAATATTTCGCAGCCATAAATTTTTACGGTTGATCTGTGTGTGAATTAGAGGTACTTTTTAATTAGTAGCCAAACGAAATCATTTTCAAAAGGTATGTAAATAAAATTATGTAACTGCACTTCTTTATAATCGAAATGATATCGAATAATTTTCGAATAAATTTCAAATTTTTGATCAATATAAACTTAAGTATTCTGACAAAACCCAATATACTCGTAGCTAGATGAGATTGTTCATTGGAGTGATTATTCGAATTATTGTTTTTCTCTTTGTTTCAAACAGATATATGTATACCATGTTTATGTGACAGCCTCAGTCGATTCGCTTTGACTCGATACGCTTTCGAGACAGATGTTTATACATTAACTTTTGAAGCGTATCAACTGAAGACGGTTTGAAAAGTTTGACATTAGTCAAAAATTATTTAGCACATAGATCTCTTTTCATTGCACTTTCTACTTTTTTTTCGCGTTCTGAAGCTTTCTTTTTCAATGTATTTTTGGCTTCTAATGAATATTAGCTTGCCTTTTACTTAAAATGCATAGAAAAGCTGATTTTCAAACCACTTTGAAACTGTTTACTCATTTGAAAAGCGCTTTGACTCGATACGTTTAAAATTTTCAAAGCGATTTAAAATTATGTTTATGCGACTGTTTTGAGTCGATGCGAATTGACTCAAACCGATTTGAAGTGTCGTATAAACGTAGTAATAGGCGAAAGTCTTTTCTCTTTGGCAAAATTCCTAAATAAGTTATTTAAATATAATAAACCATTTTCGATTAAAAACAAAGTTATTTTTTTAGTTCAATAAAAAAGTTATTCGGTAAAAAATTAATCAATTATCCATCGTTTTTAATAGATCAAACATGAAAATAAATAATTAATGACTTTTTCAACAAAACAAAAAATTCAGCCAAATAATTTTTTTATTTTTCATTCACCGTTATATTTTTGATCAAACAATATAAAAAATTATTTGTTCCCTGATCAAAATTTAAAATCAATCGTTTATAGTTAAAACTTTGACCAATAATTAAATAAATTACATATATGTATATGAACTAATCGGCAAATGAATGGTTTATACCGCCCGCTTTAGAAATTTGTCAAATCTACCATGTTTGAAAAAATATGATATATCTTCCGTTTAAATTTATTTTTGATTGCAAAATAATGACCAATGCATATATTATTTCTTCTACATAACCCCCAAAACCCCTCTTCTAGTGACCGGTCACATCTGATACTCTCAAATGTAAATTAGCAGTGTTTAATTGCTTCATACAAAGAAGATAGCTAAAAAATGCGAGTAAAAATTTTGAAATAAATTGTTAAGGACAACATGTCTCTTTAAATTACATGAATTGCATAAATCTGCACTAATGCTCAAATCCATGGCAGCAGCTGTTAATTAAAATCGCATTACGAGCACGAAGCTACAGCGAATGAATCGCAGTGAACCAGATTACGGACAACGCTTTGAGTGCACAGAGCGCGAAACAGCTGACAAACTGCTACAACTTGAAACTGAATTCAAACGAAACAGCTGAGAAGAGCAGAGTGCGTGGCGCTGTTTGTGCAAGGATAACAGATTAGCACGCGGCGGTGAACTAGGGCGCCATTTGTATTTTTGACAGGTGTGCCTGGCTGGCACTCCGAAACAAAAGCTTCCGAGTGTAAAGCAAACTTTTCTTTGAATGTGTGTGTGTAGCTGTGAGGTGTGGGCGTGTGCAACTGCAAAAGTTTGTGGAAATTTTCATTTAATGAGCTTAAACTGACAATGAGGGCAAAACAAGCACTGTGAGCGGAGAAGAAGCAACAAAAGAAAGCAGCGGCAGAGGATTCCGCAGCAGCATCAAAGTCCTTGTCAACACCGTTTTTTGCGCTTAGACGTCAACTGTGGCACTGTGTTGGTGCTTCGTGAGGTGTGCATATCTGAGTTTTTTGAAAGTTTAGCCAGAGCTGCCAGGCTGCGTGCTAGCATTTCCTAAATAAGTTGTAGCTCGCATACAACTTTCCCTTCACTTCAGTCTGCTCATTTTTTTAGCGATGTTCAGTTTTTCTGCTTAACGAATATTTTCAACTTTTTATTCACTACGCTGATCTTTAAAACAGCCAAAGTTAACTGATATGCGAATTATAGCACTGAAGAAGTTCTATATCAAATGCGTGAACTCTAATTAAGCTGTCATAAACTGCTAATTTTCCTCATCTCCGGAGTGAGCAATACGGCAAAAGTGTTTAGTACTAGTTAAAATAAATAAAATTTTGACAATATCTGGAAGTGTTCCTTGCCTTAATAAAGCTGTGGTATCCAAAGGCTCAGTATCGTTTTCTGCAGGTTCAAGAGCTGACCAATACAAGCCAAATCATCTTCATAGCAGGTCCAAATATTATTTATATAATATATAAATATCCTAATGCTAAAATATTCCGTGCCTTCACATTTTAATGTGAGATAAGCTCGATATATATGCTTATATATTATAAGTCAAAGCCTGACCTGTTTTTACCTATCACTCTTGTCATTGTGAAATATTGCCAGTTGTTTTAGTTGAAAGGATGAAGTTCCATTCATGAGAGAGTGTGAAAAATCTCATTAGTTGCACAAAATTTATCGACAACAGAAAGAATTTTATAGGTAGTTTCATAGAGAGCATAAAATCCCGCAAAAATCGAGCTGCACGAGCTTTAAGCTTGTTGTTAATTAGCGAAAAGTTCTTCAGCTTCCGGCTTCTCTCACTTTGAAATGTACTCTGCATGGTTGGGTACACAACTGTCGTTAAGGTTCTTCAAAATTGAACTCTGACTTTGTATTATTATTTATTTGGTTTCATTTTCCTTGTATAACAAGATTAAACATCTTATAAATATCTTCTCAGTACCAACATGAGTTTAAAATGAAACTTTCAGCATTTAAAATGTTTTCTTTCTGTTTGAGCAGTTTAGCTAGCTAAGCTTCATAATACTGATAAGTTTAAAGGAATGTGGAAGATAGAGAAAGTAAAAAGCAACTAAATTGTGCAGGTTTTGTGCGCATAATTTGTGTACATTGATGAAGGGGACACAGCAACCCAAATCAATTGTAATGCATCAAAAGCTGATAAGTAAAGAGGAGAGCATATGATAGTAGTTGATTTGTAGTGCGGTCTAAATTGAATTGCAAGAGTTTGCATAATCGAATCCTTTCTCCAAAAATTTGCATTATTTATGGCAGTTCCAGCTCTTATAACAACTTTGCCCTGTACCGAAAAGACCACTTCGTGTTGCAAATTAATCGGAAGTGCTTGTGGTAGCTGTCCAAACTTTTTGCTCAAACATTCCGCAGCAACATCGATCCATTTCAAAGTCATCAAAATATTGCCCCTTATCCGCCTTCCGTCTGTTTTGCGCCAAAAGAAGGTCAAGTAGTTTGGCGGTTGAGGAGAAATTGCGACATTAAGTAAGCTTTCGTCCTTACTTCACTTCACTTCACTTCGACGTGGGCTTGCCCTGGCGTGGATAACGACGCTGCTTTGCTGGAATTACGGGGATATTGTTTGCTTCTGGCTCATTTAGCAATTTTCAGGGGTTATAATGCGAGGCCGAAAAATAGTCCCAAGCTAAACCATAAGTGTGTACAGAGTGCCTCAGAGTACTACGATACAAGGAACTTGAATAAATTTAGAAAACCTGAAGCAGAAAAAAACAGAGGAAGAAAAAGAATCATAAAGAAATATATGATACTAGAGAAAAATAGCTGAAGCAAATTAGGAACGACCAATAATTTCCTCGAATCCAAAGCAAAGGAAATCTGTACTGTGTAAAAGAGGACCCTGTAAAAAGGGTAAGCCACTTACATGCATTGGCACAATACATTCTTGGGTCAAAACACTTTTGGCAGCATATTTTTGGAAACATCATTGCCCTTTCATAAGAAGCTTTTTTGTTTTTATCCCGGCACCTCCACACACATCGCCATTATCAACATCAACACTGAGTCTCGTTTACTGAGCTGCCTGCCCAAAAGGAAAACATTATATGGCCCATTCATAAGAGGAAAAATATTTTGCCATTTATGTAAATCATCGAGTAAAAGTTATAGGCTTTCGCAAACAAAGGCGAGCAAGGAAGGAAGAGAGGAAGTAGCCAAAAGTGTCAATTTGATGAAGAGACAGATTATTATTATTTCATGCTAAAATTTCAGTATAAATAAAGAAATTTCCTCAATACAGTTCTGATCTTTCCGGATATGGAACGTGGACAAATTTTTGGGGAGAGCAGAAAATTATTTGAACTCTACCTACTCTAGTAATACATTTCGTGCTAAAAGGTCGAAGCTAAGGTTTTATTAGGAGTAGGAATCTGGCGCCGCGGTAGCTCAGTGAATTAGTGCTAGGTCGCTGATGCGGGAAGCCTGGGTTTAAGAGCTGTCTCATACTACCTAGTAAATAAGAGGATTGTGTTTTCAAATAGAAAGATTGAACTTTTGTGAGAATTAGATATATTTTTTAAATAATCGAACAGAAAGAGGAAGCATGCAACAGCAGAAAACGAAGAAATATCATAGGCATGGTTGGTTGGTTAGTTTAAGTGGCTGGTCAGTCTGACTATCAATTAGCAGTGAGTGCCGTTTTGCTACCACGCCTCGATCAACCTACAACCATTTGGAGAAATTTGGAAACTTTAGAACATTAATGATTTCCATACTTTAGATGTCATTGATGTTCTCTGGAAAATTGGCCGTTCCATTTACTGCTTCAGCAAATTTTGGCTTAGTTTTAACGTCTTGCTTGGTTTTTATTCAACGGATCATTTATATTGATAGAAGACATTTGTTGTCCAGCGCGACCGCAAATTGGATATATTTTTGCTGGAAACCAATTTGATGGATTGTTGTCAAATATCAGCAAGACTAAGGAATATATACACATTACTTTGAGCGTATCCACTTCTTGTAGGAAATCGAGAGCCGGGAACCATGAGCCACAATAAGTGCTTAGATAAATTCCTCAGTCTAAATTAAAGAATTTCGTTGTCTTCAAATGCAATGAGAGGCATTATTGCACACTTACACGTGCCCACTTTAAAAAGTGCTGCAACAAGCACAACTTCATGCATGTATGAGTGTACATCACTATCGAATGCACACATACGGAGAAGCATTCACTACGAGGATAACAAGTGAAATTGCCATTGCATATCTAGTGGCGCAATTGCAAGTTTCTCCACAAGGCCGCCAGCCAAGGCGGAGTGAGCAGAATCGAAGTAGAAAAGGAATAAGAAAATGCATTTCGTAATATCAAATTGAAGATTATCCGGAGAGACTACCTCACATACATACATACATAGTCATACATGCAAGGCAAACGGCAAATGCATTCGGAATTTAAGCGCTCGAGCACGCCAAATGAGCGAACGTGCGCCTGGGCAGCAGCAACAGCAACAGAAGGCGGGGGAGGATGGGCGTGGCAGCAGCAGGAAAGCTGGCAGGAAGACTGCCGACATTGCCATTTAACTTTTTTTAACGGCCTTAAAGTTTCTGACCTCATTTCCAGGCAGAAATGGCAGTGCGGCACACGCCTCAAGGCTAACGGAATTGTTGCACGGCACATGTCCTGCCGCTGCGCTGCCAAGTGCGTTGCGCCTCGCTCGGGGCTTGCGCAGGATGCAAGTGATTGCATGGAAAAACAGCAGCAGTGACGACCAATTAAGCTCAGCTCGAACCGCTGAGAAACGCAAGCAATTTGATAAGGCGGATGGCGAAAGGGGATAGGAAAAGTGGAAACACTTTGATATGTTAAAATGGAATAGATACGTTTGTTCTGCATGGTGAAAATTTTGAAAAATGAAAATCAAGGAAAAGAATAAAATAAAAAATTTACAAAAAAAAATTTTTATTTGATGAAATTACAACTTTCTTCTTTGGACAAACGAAATTGTTAATACAATAGTATGCTAATATCTTTAAATCAAACTTTTTCACAAGTTACACTAAGTGTTAAGTTGGAAACAATACTACATAGTGAACATATGTACAGTAAATTCAGATTGTCTAAAAAAGCAACAAAAACCCACGCGAATTCATGCGTTTTCTTAATTTACTTACTGAGAGTATTTTCCTGAAGCAGCGTTGCTAAATTTGAAGCGGAACAACAGCGACAGAAAATTGGTGTATTGTATTCATAACCAAAATTTTCGATTTTATTATATGCAGATATCAGATATTCCTTGGCAATTGATACTGCCGAAAGTGTGGGCATTTCCCTCTACCTTGACATTTTTGAAATCCTCACGTTATTGTTGAACATTTTTCTGCGCATTTCTTTTGCAAGTTGCCACAGAGGCACCTAATAGCATAAAGAAAAGAATATTCAATTTGTAAACAACTTACCATGAAATGCATTTCCATATAATTTGTATAACTCTCAAATATGTTGAGTGATTGAATGTGAAAGTATGTATATATTGAGAACAGGCAGAAAAAAATTGAAATAATATTATTAACACGATATGCACACACTTCCTTAGAGACACTCAATATGGGAACACACCCACTTAGATGTACACACACAAAGCAGACGACATGCTGTAGAAAAAACACATTTATTCATTTGCATAGACACACATGTGTAGGTGTATGAGAAATAGCAAAAGTAATCCAAGTGGTATCGAGAAAGAAGTTAAATCCCAAAGGAAGCAGAGAGCGAAAAATGTATTTGCATACAATCAATAAAAGAGAAACTTGCAAGTACGTGAGTTCGTGTGGGTGTGTGCGTTGGGCAAATGCGACTGCTGCTTCATCGATGTTGGTACTTGTGCACCTGCTGCTGTTGCCGCTGCTGAATGCTGTTTGCTGTCAGTTGTCGCATTAGCGTCACCTGGGATTATTTTTACTTTGAAATCTTTTGAAGAAATACGTTGGGAATTTATTGAACTGTGTTGGCACATGACAGGCGCGTAGGTATGCCAAGGTAGGGGAGGGAAGCCTGCATGACCAGCAGATGTGAACTTCAAAGAAGTATGCAAAACTCCAACACTGTTGAAGGTTTTTAACTTTTTCCAGCTACTCCACATTTTGCTGAATAGCAGTCCTTCGCCTGGCTACGCACCTGCGCACCTGCCTGGACGCACATGCTGCAGCCAGGCGGCACAAATCGACTGACGCCAAGCGCTCACGGAGCGCTCTGATTTATTATTTATGCCACTTTATTCTATTTTTTTTTATTTGGCTAGAATTTTCTTTTCACTACCCTGTGCAAACAGGAAAATGTATACAAACATAGCCATTGACATATAGACATATATTTGCACTTGACGCAAGGTTTTAAAAACTCAGTTAACTGACATCTTTAAAACTTTAAACCAAAAGAAATGTTTAAATAGTAAGAAAGTTCCAATGCAGAGTTGCATTTGATGATGCGTTTTAAAATTGATCGTCAAGCAGGCATACATTTTTGCAAAAGGATCAACTAGATATGTTTTTTTTTGGAAATTGCAAGAAGGTTTTACCAAATATCGTTTTTTATATGAAATTCATAAAAGTTTCGAAGTAACGGAAATGAGTAACATATTGCATATTCGAGCCAAAAACAGCTTCAATGGGAGTTTGTTCGTCAATTCTTCGCTCTTATGACCTCCTTATGACTCCGTATAAACGTAGAGGCAAGAAAGCAATCCGGTAATGTCATCAGAACGTAATGCGATTATATATTGTGAGTACATAAGCACAAATCCAGCAGCAGTTGAATCAAAGAAAGCTGCACTAAAAAGCCTTATTGATAGTGAGTTTGAATCCGATAAGGATTTAGAGCTCTCAGCCACTATGGCACTGAAATCTAAAATAACAAGTGAGCCTCTATTGCATACCACTCGCCATCGAGCCAAAAGTAGCACAAAAGTTATAGTTGCAGAAAGAAATGCACCAGACACATCGAAGAGCAGTGAATGCAACTTGGATTAAAACAGGCCGTCAATACAAACACACAGACATAAACACTCCTACAAAATGCAAGATATGTCCTGGTAAAAACTATCAATGCAAAAGTTTTGCAGTCGGTCTGGTATGGTGCTGCACCAACACAGTAAACCACTTTCTGCCACAACCGTAGCAAAGATGGAGAGACGGGGGGAAGCAGACGAAAATCAGCAGCCGCCATGCCACACTCAGGTGGCGGTGTCTTGCTGCTTCACTCGACGTGGTTTTTCGTAATGCCGTAAACATTTAAGTTAGGTTGGAATTTTTAACAACTCAGAGTTGTCGTTTTTGGTACTTGACTTCAGCGAGAAAGTACAGCAAAGTTCTTGCTGTGGCTTAAAGAAAGGAAGGAAGAGGCTAACGTGGTCGAGCGGGTCCAGACAGGGTAGGGAATACTTTTACGAAATGAAAGTTTATTGTTTGCTTTTGGTCTGATATTCTGCTGCTGCAGCTGCGGGGTACAAGGAATGAACGAAGTATCTGAATATATATCCTAACTTTTTAGGGCTGGAATTTACGAGACAGTGCCAAGTGCTTTACTATATTAGCGCAAAATATTTGCGCTGAAATTGAGACACAGTTCGCAGCGAAACTTATTACCACAAAAAGTTCTGTTTCGCCAGGCGTATGAGTAACTTCATAATTGACATCATCATGACATTCTACTTGCTTTATACTTTTGACAATTTGCAAAGAGCAAAGCATTTTACTTAAGGGTTTATTTTGACCGGAGTGTAACCCAGTTGCTTTGTAGCAGATATTCGCTCACCCGCCAGCCACCGCTCCATGTGCTCATTTCCTTTGATTTTCTTTAAAAATATTCTTGTTGATGAAAATAACATTTTGTGTTGTTTTCTGTTATTTTCTTTATTTGCGTTCTCTGTCATTCTGGTAGTTTTGCTCTCCCTCCTGCTTGTCGGTAAACGCGGTAAACCACAAACTGACACTTCTCCACCAACCCTCAGCCGTTCTCACAAAGAACGATGCCACTCAGCCTGAGCTCCCTTTGGTGCTTTGTGCGCTTCACTCGCCTGTCTGCTTGCCATTGCAATAAAACCGCTATGCCGGGTGCGGCCAAAAAGCGCATTCGCTAAATCAACAACGTCAGGTGCAACCCAAAAGGGGGCAGTTCTCGGCCACTGGCAGTTTTTTGAGGTGCAGTACAGTGCAAATAAATGCAAAATGCCTGCATAGTTACATTGGAATTTTGAGCATTAAGAGATGACCCGAATGAATAACTTGCAAGAAAGGACGGTTTGTTTGGGTAGTCGAAGCGAATAGCTGACATTTGATAATTACAATTTAAAAATATTTTTTGTTGTCGACCTCTTAACTATTGAAGAGTTTCGACTTATCGGTTGTTTCTAGAAGATGCCGTCGGCGACCAAAAAGGAGTGACAGCCCTCTGTTAAACTTAGCGTTGACAAATCTTGCAAACTTAATTCCTTCAATGCATATTGACAGAGTTTTTTGCTTAACTTGGGCACATAATTAAGAATCGTTCTCTCTATTTTGTCATTACTTCTGCAGTATGTAGTTTGAACTTTAATCCTTCAGAAGCATTCGAGGCAGAAAATTTAAAACATCGTCAAGCTCATACCCAAGGTTCATAAAGTGCAACAGCAAAGCCCATATGTTATTTTATTAACTATATATATATTTAAACTAAAACATGCCCCTTTTCCCTTTCTGCCACATCGCACATTGCCAATTCAAATGCAAATTTTAGCATAAAATTTATGAGTTTCCTTTAGCTGAGTTGCTTTTTTCTGCTACAAACTTAACTTTGCAATTATTTCATGCTTTTAGAGCATTAGTAGTATTTTAAGGGCGCACACACACACATACTCAGATATATATGAAAATAAAGGCACGTTTTAAGAAACACTTTAAAAACCACTTGCTGCGTCATTTGAGCCAATTTAATTGGACTTCAACGTCATTACTGCACTTCAGCCCGGAACAACGGAACGGCCCACAGAGCTCGGTTCACTACGCCGTGCACTTTGCGACACGAGCGCGCATTTGGCTTGACTTTGGCGCAAATCGGCTAAGCGCATAATTTAAAAATGTATTGCCTTCGGTCACGCAACATCTTCCTACCGCAAATTGCTTAATATAGAAATAAAAGTCGAATGCCAGCAAATTGAACGCTTTCCTTAGGCGCAAATAATATGGCAGCTTTTTAAGGACCCAACACAGGACGTATTTCGCATAGTTTCTCCAACTGCCGTTCCGAAAAGTTTGCTGTATATTATTTTAAAAATATTTATGTTGAACAATACAATTTTTCAGCTTCAATTAAAAAGATATATCACCATTTAAATTTTAACTAACACGACGTATACTCTTTATAGCTGCAGTTTCCTTTTTGAAATGTGATACATTTGAGATTTTAATATTGCAAAAGTCACAATTAGAAAGAGCGATGAATTTTGTTGTAATTTCCAGTTTTCTGTTACAAAGCAAAATTAAATATATACATTCAATTAAATTTGTTCGTACGTTGGTTCGCTAAAAGTGTTTTGATCCCTTTAGTCCTGAACACAAATTTAAATCAAATTCATTCTAAAAAGGCGCCTGCAAATCTATTTAAAACTTCCCCTACGTAAAACTGTAAGAGCCACATACAATGTTAAATGTTTTATTTTAAATTTTCCAAATATAGCTCGATGTTAATGTAGGTAATATTTACACACTTTCGAAAATGCCACACAGTTCAGAAGAGATTTCTGGGACATGTATTTAATGATCGATATCGTGTATACAAAGAATTTGCAATTTTTTCTTAATGAATACACATACATATGCAATGAAATTAATGAGTTCAAAGAGATGGACAGACAGATGGTTGCATCTGAAGCTTGGCAACATCATAGTAAATCGAAACTCATTTCATATGTGCTATCCTTGCTCTTGTGAAAGAGCAATTGAAATAAGAAATGCAATTTTTAATCATAAGAATTCAAAATTACGATAGATCTATAGGAAAATGGGAAAAGTGAAATGGTCAACTGTTGCTTTCATACACTTTTGTAACTGTCATCGGAGCAAAACGCAACTCTATCGTTCAGTTTTCATTTCTGCCAAAGGAAGTGGAAATATAAATCAAATCCCTTGAATGGAAAATGAAATATATTGAAATTGTGTACAAAAATTTAGAACCAGGGGCGAAATATATTTAAACATTGAAAAATATGCTGGAATAAAAGTTGGAAACTTTTAAATTTCATTGGTTTTAAAATCTATGCCAGTAACTATACAAATTCCAGCAGAAACCCGTTCGATTTTCTTATGAAAATAAAATTATATAAAAAAAACTTTTTAAAAATAAACTTTAATTTATTTAATGTACTAAAAAGTAGAAAATAAATTGTTTCCAAGTCACCTGTATCTTACTATTAATAAAAGCTTGGGGCGCTCATGTGTTCAATATTTGTCAACCAGTTACCACAATATTTTATTTAAATAATTTTTTGCAAATAGATTCTAGTAATAAAAGATATTTTGAATATGGATATTGAGCGCACAAGCTTTTATTAATAGTAAGATACAGGTGACTTGGAAACAATTTATATTCTACTTTTTAGTACATTAAATAAATTAAAGCTTATTTTTAAAAAGTTTTTTTTTATATAATTTTATTTTCTACTTTTTAGTCTTCCATAAATTCAATTTTAGAGCTCTGAAATTTTTCGCAAAAAGAATTTAAAACTTGCAGAGCAGTACACAATATTTAGGGTATTCACAGTGTTTCCTATCGTCATATGTCATATCCTCAATTTAACAAATAATACGGCTGTGATCGACCCTAATATTCGTGGCATATTTGTGGCGCGATGAGTTGTTGTTGTTTTGCTTGCAAGGTGCGGCGAGTAAGTTCCTATCGTTTTTCATTGATGTGTGGTGTACCTATAATTATAAACTGAAGCCCAAGTGTGTAGTTGCTTGAAAAGTACCACCCCCCTGTCCTACGCCCATAAAATTTTACCAGTGGGACGAAGCATCCAAGAGGGGCCTGTATACGGAATTTCAATGCTGCACGACCTTTAGTTCCAAAGCTATTCTATATAAACGATTTTGTTTGTATGGGCGGTGCCACGCCCACTTGTCCACCGCCCGTCTTATTTTCCGAGTAGAAGGATATGGATATGTAGTAAGTTCCTACCGAGTTTCATTGATGTGTGATGTGTAGTTCTAAAATTATACACAAATCTGGAGTTGATAAAAAAGTGCCACGCCCCTTATCCTACGCCCATAAAATTTATTGATTCATGTACTGTCATCGTGTTTACGCATGTATACAAAGTTTCATATCTCTAAGTAGTCGAGAAGTGGATGAAAAATTGATTACTAGATTCCACCACATACCGCGGAAAGTGAAGTTAATATAAAGCTTATAAATAATATAAAATCAGCTTCTTTCTCGATATGCTTAAAAACTCTAAAATTGGTTTTGATATTCGAATCACCGATATGTAAATATATTTCGAAATTTCAATCGACATTTATTTCATTATATTAAATACAAAAACAAATACAAATAGAAAAAGAGCGCTCAAAGTAGGGGCGGCTGAAGGGAGCTGATACGTGATGTGGCGACATACCACAGATGGGACATTCAATTAAAATTGGAATCAAATTATAAACATATTTCCTTCAAAGTAAGCAAACATAAAAGCAAGTCTCTTAAATCCCCACACTCTCAAATCGTTGATTTCTCCAAGAAAAAACTAACGATTCCCAACAACTCTGAATGCATACACACATACACATATTCCATACTCGCGATAATTACATTTCTTGTAAATTGTATGCCCTCAAGTTGTATTGCGGGAAATTTCTCAAGCTTGACATACAAAGACGCAATTTTCTGACTGTTGAATCCTTTGTAGTGCAGCACTTTAACACGCCGCGCATTTATAAGTGCATATGCATGAAAGTGTGCAAGGATCTGGCGTACAAATGTGTGAGTGAGAGCGTTGGTGTTAACTTGGAGGGCGCTCCGGTGCTGCGGAAAGGAGCGTTCGTTGCAAATGAAGAGCTTTAAAAAAAATGCACGCATTGTTGACACTTCATGAGCAGACGCACACGCTCAGATACGGGAGCGTATTCAGTTATAGGACGATAAAGTTACTTGTATTCCTTTGAGAGCTCTAGACACAGTACACCAGTACTACAAACAAGGGCCACATAATGAATCTGGAAAAAGTTTTGCATTTTTTCAAGGTAAATATGCATCAGAGAACTTATATTTATAGTTTGCTTTATGATGGTTTCTTTATAAGCCGTTTAATAAGCTAAGCATTTAATTACTAACGCGGCCATTACAATCGACAAGTATTCCAGGATTAAATCTCACGTAGTAGGCCTCTCCAACCTCCCCTTTGATAAAGAAAATATTTTACATATGCAGTGACTCCTTTAATCAAGGAGGTATAAGCATTTAGGGATTTTTTTATTGTTCTTAAACAATATAAAAATTAACTCTTGAAATTTATTAACTTAAAAAATTTTATTAAATACTCTTTTTACTGTTATTATTATTGCGAAAGTATTTATTTTGAAAATACTATCTACTAACTGTTTATATCAAGTGCTTGTACTCAATACATTCTACATTAAATACAGAATTGCTTACAAAACCTTCACAATTGTGAACGCAAACAAGTTCGGAGAAAGAAATGCGCAATTTTAACCGCTGTTGGACACTAAAATTTGTTTTAATATGCTCAATAAATTACACAAAAATGTTTAGAAAAGAGTATATCACTACAGCACCACACTTCACCGATGATACGCCATTGCCTACACATACCCTAACACATTCTAAACCAACCTGGCATTTCTCACGAGGCACCTCTCAGACACACATGCACAAATTCACACACTCACACAACATAGACATAAACATAAGTGCTGTTCAGCTATTTATGCCGCTAAGCGGCGACAGCAGTCTCAGTTGGCTACAGTGGAACAAAAAATGAAGTAACAACGAGCCGGCGAAGCTGACGAAGCGTATGAAATGCCATCACCTGGAGACAACTTAATGTGGCAGAGTGCGCTGCTTAGCTTCCAGTCGAGCAGAATCCGGAGAAAACACATACACACACATACAAAAAATAAACAAGAGCCGCTGCGCCTCCGCATTTGCAAAAAGCGAATGAGACTGAGCTTTGTGGTTGCGGCGCTGAGTAGTGAGGCGTTAAATGTAAGCACACACACATAAAGGCAGACATCAAAAAGCAGTCCCCGTAGACACACACACACACACTTTCATGCATAATGAAGCGCAGAGAGCGCGTAAAAGCGTTGCATAAATTAGGGCGCAAAAGTGGACTAATGAATGCGCGCATACAAAAACTTTACTTTGCACAAATTAAAATGAGGCGCATGCAAATTGCAAGCCAGTGTTGCTGCAGCTGCTCGGCTGCTGCTACAAATGTAAAGAGTCTCACAGAGACAGTTTTTGCATCAGTGATTTTTCTTGTGTGTGCGTATATATCTGTGTTATTGTTGAAATGTAAGAGCTGTGCTGCGAATCAACAATTTGCGCTATTATCCAGAAATCTGTGCAAAAGAATCCACCACAAGTTCAATACAGATGCACTGCTAGTGATGCCATAGTTTCGTCAAATCATATGTTGGATTGGCAATGGATTTCAAGAAAAAAACTTTAAGACAGGATTTTGACTAGATGTTTTCGAGTCGACAATAGATGGAGGTTTTGCGATTTACTAAATTAGTAATATCCTTCTCTTGAAAATGTCTGACACATTGAAACTGCTTGGTAAATTTGTCATAGCGACAGCTGAACTCTAAGGAAAGTGTGTTTGGAAAGTTCGAAATCTGCAAGCAATTGTTACTGTTGTACTAGTGTTGCATAAGTTGTACTAAATCAGCACACTTTTATTTCTTTTAATTTCCAACCAAAACTTTCTAGAGACAGTGATTACCATGCCCTTGTTGTTAAGTCGAGATACAATCTGGCAACCCCAGAGATTTATCATCGTATATATAAATATAATTTTGCTTGAGGTTGCGGCGAGATATTACATCATGGTTTTGATTGAAGATTTCGTTACACAGCCATGCATACTACGAAGCCACGTCTAGTATCTTATGAAACCTGCTGTAATATTGTCTGGTTAATGAAGATATCTGTATTTAATAGCAAATATCTGTATCGACAGCAAATAAAGCCATCTTATGAAATAATTCCGAGCAAGCAGAATGAGTGTGACAAATTTTCGATTATATCCGAAACTTCTTTAAAGCAAAGGAAATAATTAGTAATATTCCATGAAATATTCATAGATCCAAATGAATTTTTTTACTTAAACTTTGAAAATTGTTTGCTGGAAAGCTCAAGTTTTTGAAATATGTCAGTAGCCACTTGAGGCTCACACTTCCTCATCAAAAGGCTCAACAAAATAATTGAGCTGGGTATCACGCATCTTTCCGCAGCCTATGTAATGGCAAGTAAAGGCAAATCCTAAATAAATCAAAATGGCAAATAAGAAAGAAAATTAAGCACAAAAAGCATGCAGACACGTCAATGAGCGTGCAAAATTTTCCATGTCCACGTGTCATTAATTGAGACATAAAAGCAAGCGAAATGATTGAATTGCATTTTTTGTTGTAGTTGTTTTTAACTGGCACATATATTTACATGCATATATGCTTACATGCGAAAGCACAGTCTCATTCACACACATACACACACACACACACACACAAGCGCTGCATAATGGGCGAAATCAATACATTTTAATCAATGAGCCAAAATGCTGAATTCAATAAAGCCAAATGGTGCAGAGTTTTATTAATAACAATTCAATAAAATATTGCTGCTGCTGAAAGCCAGTAAGCAGCACAGAGAGCGAGAGTAAAGTGAGATAGCAACAGAAAAAGGAGCCGCAGGTCGATCGTGGACAGCGTGGAGCGAAGCAATGGAGCAGCAACTAAAAATGTTGCCATAATATCTGAAATCCAATAAAATTTTATGCCTGCAATCGAGAAAATATGCGCGTTTATTTGGTGTGCGCTTTTTTGTAGTAGTATAGAGGCGAGTGTTATACGTGTCTGCACAAAAACTACGAATGACATGGAAGTCCACTCCCGTACGCATACATGAAAATCCGGACCAAAAAGTTATACGCACACATACAGAGGAAGTTCACAAAATTGGTTTAGCAGAATGAAGTGATTTTGCGCCTGCTGACGGCAGCCGTCAGAATAGTTTTACCATATTGCAAATACTCGTAGAAGTATCTTCGCTGTGCCTGAATCCTATTTGTCCCGCCCACGAATTACCTCATCGATTTTCTTTCATTGTCAATAAAGTTCTCAAATTTGCATGTACGATAAATGCTATTTTCCACATGTGAGTCTTGCTTTGATTGCAGCTTTAATATTGGGAGGCCGGGTTCAAATCTCAGCCAGGCCTCACAACATCAAATAAAAGAGAATTTGTTTTGCAAATTGTTTCTTTGCGCGGCGTCACTTCTAGCGATGAATTGGCAATTATCCAACAGTATTCCTTGCCATGAAAAACTTCTCAAGTCATTCGGATACTGTTATATGTATGTCCAGTTAATTTGTGCAAAACATAACAAGCACACACAAGCTAATGCAAGAAAGCTAGGCCTTACCTCACGCCGGCTGTTGAACCAATCAATTATTTATTATTATTATATGATTACGCTGTTAAATCTCGAATCATAAAAAATTTCACGGTGCCATGGCACTGCAATAGAGGAGCTATTTGCACATACAACCAACCAATTGTCTACCAAATTTAATAATTTGGTTCTACATTGTCACCGTTTCATATTTTTTTCAGATTTGTCATTAAAATATACGAGTAATCTTCTTATAATTTGATGCTATTTAATTCAACATTCAATTTTTCAGGTTGACGGAAAAAACTAACCACTTATGCAAATATCGTCTTTGTAGAAGAAATTTTATATATAATTAAAGCCGGTCTCATTTGTACGATCTAGATGCTTTTAATCAAAAACGCTTGTATAGCCTTTATAAATACAGCTGTTCGTTATTTTATTATTAGAACTCAAGATGCGAAATCCTCATTAACTTCTTTGTTTACGCTCTTACTTTATCATCCTTTTGTTCTTTTAAAAGCAAGAATTTTAACATTACTCGATTCAAAAGTTATTGTCTTTCAATGGCTGTCAATCACAAACTGAAGGGCACAGCTGGCTGAAGAATTGACAGTAATCATATGAGGGTAAAATTTTACGAAAAATATTCTTGATTTAATTTTATTTAGGCAGTGTCTTATGAAAGTACGTTACTTATTATACTACACTCGTATATTAGATTAGAGCAAATTTTTTCAAAATTCATTAACTCTCTGCGGCCATGAATAATGTATGAAGTATTACCCTGCTAGCTGAAAGTTGTGCCCTGAGATCAAGTTTGCGAGTTGGTTAAGGAAAGAAAAACAATAACAATATTATAAACATAAATTTGATGTTTTTAGAAGCCGATGCAAGAAATGTAAACAATTTCATAAAATTACTTTTGATATAAAATTGTATGGCAGGTACAGTAAATTATTGCTGGAAAACACAAGCATACATTCTATTAAAGCATTTAAGCTTCAGAACATCTCCAAGAGCCAAAGAGCGAATAAAGAAAGAAAATGCACTTTAAAATAAAATACACAGAAAATACTTGCCCCAAGCGAGAACGAGTCATGCAAACAAGCATGTAAAAAGAGAATGCGTGAGAATTTGAACTATTTCTGGCATTCAAAGCGCCTGGCTTCTTGCCTACTCACTTATAGAAAGAGCAGGCGTTAGTTTACCAATGCGCTTAAGGATATGCAACTTCAGCGAAAGTGGTGCATTAAAAAGGATTGTATAGGCGAAGGGGAATGAAGTTTGGAATTGCAGCTTCTCAGCAGTTGAAGGTATGGATTTGCTATTCCAAATTAATGTGATGAGGATGAAGTAGTATATGCCTAACAACTTCCCATTATTTTCTACTATCTGGATTCTCAAAAATAGTAAACTATTTCGTGCTCATTTTGTGTAGCATTGGTAATTATGTGTTTTTGTATGAGCGTGTGTGTGTGTGTCCGTGCAGATATATGGTGTCTTCAATTTATAATTCCTTGTGTTTCCCTTTTCATTTTTGAATTCTTATAAATTCGCACAAATAAATCACTTTTGTCGAGCGGTTTCCTAATACAAATGAAGTTTCCTTTCGCCTGCTAGTTTGTTGTTGTACGTGTGTTTGTGTTTGAGTAGCGGTTGCAGTAGAATCTCCCGACCACAAAAGTTAAGCCCAAGTCGAAATGTAAGCAACTGCCGTGATTTATTAGCGCAGGTAATCGTGTGTGTTGTTATGTGTGCTTGCATTTGTATGTGTGTGTGTGTGTGTGTATTTATGCGACTGCTCTGCCGGTTGTACAACAAACTGCTCATTTGTTACAATTTATCATTTTAATAGCAGCTACTCACAAACCCAAATCACACACACACGAGCAAACCAAACAAACATACTTACTACATGCGTGTGCGTAATAGTGGAGTGTGGCATGTACCTGTGCTGCCGCCACTGCTGCATCCTTTGTTGCCTTGACTGTTTACGGGAGTTCTGTTGCTACTGCAGCAGCAGTGACCAGGGCTGCTACTCGCATTTAAGCGCGGTATTGATCCGAACCACGAACTACAACAATAGAAATGGTTCGTATCTATATTTTTGGTGTGGGAATTAGGCATTATAAGGTTTTAATAAAATTAATTCCTTTTATTTTGGTTGAATCCATTTCTTAAAAAATAGTTCAATTCACTTCAAGAAAATAACAGTAATGCGAACATGTTATATAATTATTTCATGTTGTATGTTCATTTTATTGAGTAATTTGAGTATATTTCTTCTTGTGCCTTCCAAATTTAAAGGATGCAATTTTTTAATCCACACAGAAGCTTTCAGATTTGGCTATGATTTTAAAATTTCTTTTAGGGCATCAATATACTGTTCCAGTCCTTTCACATACTCACTTTTGTGTGTCTCTTTCATCTATTTTTAAATAAAGTTGAGCAACCAAGTCGAGTAATTCGAAATATCCTGATAGTAGTTAGGTTTATGGTTACCGCTGGTCAGCGTTCACTCCAATGTTTAAAATTAAACTGGCCGGAACTTTTGTTATCTGTAATTACCTCAAGGTATTATATTTTATTCCGTAAAAATCGTTTTGCGTACGAGTATTCGGCATTTGAAATGTTTAGCAGAATCGGATTTAATAGTTAAGTAATCGATTCGAATTATCTGGTGAACTGTTTTCAAATCGCCTCACTTTGCTGGGATGGCAGCCCTAGCAGTGACGGCAGCAGGAGCGGTGGCAGAATGTAACCAGCCGTTGGAAGGAGTTGCGGCAGAAAAACTTGAAAGTGCCATTAGTAAAGATTATGAAGGTAAAGTCACAAGTTGGCAGCAGCAGGAAGTAGAAAAGGATCCGGCATGGCAAAAGTAGAAGACGTTTGCATTAATTTCGCATAAGAACAGAGTCGAGTGAGTATAATACTAGGCCAAGTTTTTTGTGTGCCTTCTTTATTTTTTATGAATGTCTCAAAAAGTTGCATTTCATTCTTCCTCTCCTTTTTCTGTCCAACATTTCTATTTTGAACAAGTTTATCCGCTCTTTCTTGACATCTGAATAAGAGCATTGCCAATTATTCACACTGATAAACACTGCAGATACTTCGGATAGGTAACTAACTATCTCAGAGTGTATAGTGACCTGTTCACTCCTGTGTTTGTCCACTCTTAGCGACTCGATTATCTCATAACCATAGTAAACAAATTTAACTATTCCCAAAGTGAATGAACCTGACAGCCAGTAACGAAAAAAGCAGGTGCTGTGTGATATGCAATTTGGCTATACAAGCACACACCAAGTAGATACATTTTTTCATATTTTTTTTACCGAGGAATCAAGCGTTGAAAGCTGAGAATTTGAAGCGTTAAAACCTACTAGCTCCTCCCATATGATTGTTCTCATAGTAGTAAGATGTGAATGTGAGTAAAAAGTCATGGATAAAAGCGACGGTAGGACGGTCAAGTAAGTGGAAGAAACGTTGAATGGACTGAAATATATCGAAATATATTTAGGTCGAAGATAGAGATGGATAGAGCGAATGCCGGACTGATGGATAAAGTGATGAACAACTGATGATATGTTCCGAATCAAGACAGATAAGTAGATCTGAACGTTTTAGAAGCAAGATTTATGGTTCTACCGAAGGATGGAAAGAAAGATATACTGAAATACAAATCGAAGGAGATCCGAAAGGAGAACGCTCAAATGCGACTGCCAAAAAGGAGATTAAAGGCAATATTATATATAACTAAACGGACTAATGGCATGGGGGCTTTTAAAAAATACTAAAATATTATTAACGGTAAAAAAACACCGCAATATTATATAAAAACTAAAAATAAATAAGATAGAATGCCCCACAGACTGTTCTTATTGAGAGAACGACAATTTATATAAATAAACCATGCTGAAATTTAATTCATCAAATGCTTTTTATCGTTTATTTGATTAATTTATTTTTGTTTTTTTAAGGCTGATTTTTAATATGCGACTTACATAAATGCTCATCTGTCTGGAGTGTCTGCACGTATGTCACAGATTGTGATTGTGCATGTGGACAATGTGTGTTTTACGCTTGTTGGCCATTACGGCACGTTGAATCGTATGATCAATTATTGTTAATTTTTCATGTACGCCTCGTCACGACGTGTCCACGAAGCAAATAAAAAAGAACTGGTGAAAACTTTCAATTGCTTCTCTGTTGGTGAGGCATCTCTGTCTGTTTTGCCAGCAGCCGTAAGCATTTTCATTTCATTATTTACGTAATTATAATTGTGTTTTTGATTCAGAAAGCGGAAAAGGTAAATGTGCAGCTATGACATTTGTTTCTGTAGGGGAAGTATGCAATACATTTTTCGAAGAAATTGTTTATTATTGTTCACATTTGGGGGAAATTAGCAATAAGATAGAAAGTTAAGCTGTGTAAACTTATCCTGTAGCTTCTCTTCAGTGGTTTTCAAAAAAGTAATCTTATAAACAATTAGCCCATTAACGATGCTGGCACATATATGTGGGAAGAGAAATAAACCGCTGACTGGATAACTGATATTCTGATTTATATTCTAGCTAATTCAGCTGATTGCTGTGGATTTGGTTACACATTCCAGCCAAATGCTGCCTTCGTAATATGACATGTAGACTAATGATACATATTATAATTATATTGGAACGTCAATCTGCCGTCCTCTCAATGTTCGGCGCTATTGGATCAGTTGTGCTGATAGTGTTACTTGGCAGTAGGAGCCATGCCTTCTTGGTCATTATAGATAGTATCTTAATAATGTTTACCGTGAGCTCATAATCAATTTCAACTTCAACAACAAATATGTTGGAATGAAACTCACCGCAGATGTAGTTAAAATTTTTTCCTAGATCATAAGTTTTTATGTTCTGTTTTTGCTTTTAAGGCCAGCCCGAGTCTCAGTCAAGCTGCCTCTCATATGATAAATTCGCTTCTGATTTACAGACAAAAGTTGATGTCTGGTAGGTAAACAAAATTAATGCTTAGTTGGGAAAATGATTTTGATTGAAATTCCTCACAATGGCTACTTTCTTTTTCATTCCTCTAGTTCCAGGGTTTCTTGAAAATTTAAATAGTATTAGTGGAGCATAATATGCTGGCCCAGAAAATAAAGAATAAAAATTTTTATGATTTTTGTATTGATCGAGAAAAATTGCATGAACATATTTTTGTTTTTATAAAAATGTCATATCGAGGATGGTGCTGTGTTCCTTTTTCACTTTCAGGCATTTCCACCGCCGGTTATTCTCCTTCCTTAAGCCGCCAACTTGAATCCTGTATTTTCGCAAGCCTTTCTATGAATTTTATTATTTCTTTTTTGTGAATTGGTTAAATGCAAGAACACGAAACGAAACAACCCGAAATGAGTTCGTTGTCCGTCTGATATTTATTTAAGACAGTGGGCAACTCCATTAAAAATCCATTAACTCGGAGAATTTCAGCTGACCGTAAGAATTAATACGAAGATTGCGAGTAACTTTCTGTGCAACGAACCTCAGCCGTTGCATACAGCTTGAATGAATGCGACAACAACAAAATCGGCTACAACGACACAACAGCCCCAACGATGGCTACAATAATGTGTATTTTACAATGAATTGCGAACAAATATTTTATATTTGTTGCAGAAAACCAAATAACAGAGAAAAGAAAAGAGGAATTTAGCAAATGACTGCGAGATTGCTACAAGCTCCGGCAGACGGGGCAGTCCGGGTCAGGCCAGGGGTAGAGGTAGAGGGGCGGAAGACCAGCGAAGCAAACAAAACGCACGCTGTGGAACGGAAGTGGCACACTGTGTCAGCGTGGCAAACTGGTTGCTGAGCAGGCAATAGGGGAGCGTGCTGCTGCTCCGGGACTCCCCTGCATCCCCCTACCGCAACTGGCAGCCAGCATGTTGCAGAGTGTAAGCGTGTGTTGGTGTGTGAGTTTAGTGTTACAGCATTGCGTGCATTGCAGTTAAATGTTACCCTAGCTCAACTCATCGCACGCACTCTCACACACTCCTATTTTGGTTTTAAAAAACTCTCTTTTACCCCTTATTTTAGTTCAGAATTTTAGTACTTTAAGGCAAAAATGCCAATTTAATATTCTGCGAAAATGCCAGCTTGTCTTTTCACTTCAAAACTTTAGCTTTTGTTCTACATTTTTGCAATAAAATTGCTAAAAAGCAGTGGAAAAATAAAACCAAAAAAGTGCAGCCAAAAAGTTAATTGTTCTGTGGCGTAGGGAAAAGTTGGACTACGTAAAAAAACAGTTCTCATGAAATGTTAATTAGTTATTTTTAAAGAGATGGTATGTGGCTTCGGTAAGGTTGTTTCGGATAATTAAGCTTTAATTTGGTTAGATTATATAAATGTATATAATTTTCTAAATGGTTGAGTAAGGCTATATCCGGTCGAGTTAGGTAGATTTAGCTTTGGCTGGTTAGAATAAAATGAGTTGGGTAAGTTGAGATAAAGAAAATTAATGCAAGATCCGATATGGTTAATGTTATAAGCTTATTTATTTTGAATAGATAAGCTACGGCTAGTACATCACTATAAAAGAAGTGTATTTATGTCATATGAGCAGTTGTAGTATCTTACGTATGCCAATAATTAAGTAGCGTTGCCATAACCCTTCTGTTCTGAAGTATGCAAATACTGCCTATATGTTTTTTGAGAAATTTAGCTTTTAGGAGTAGTGTGAAAGCTCTTTAGGTTTGTAGGTTGAATTGCGCCATCTCAGAAGAACACTTGATTGAGATTTGCCTTAAACTGTTGACTTCAGATGGAAGCTACAGCGTCACAAGCAAAAGAATAACTATTTTCTCTTACTTCATATTTGGTCTAGATTTTTGCTTATGGGACCTATTAGGCATGGAACACAGTTTAACAGTCGTTTCAAAAGCAATAGCCTTGAGTACCAATAATTAGAGCAGGAACTCTATTTTAATTGATATAGCTATTACATCAGCTGTCCTGGGCAGAAGTTATATGGAGATTTTTGTATAGCACATTCCAAAGGGTTCGGTAAATTCTATAATCAGTTTCTACTAAAATATTTTGCGCAACTCAATGACAGCTAAAGTAAAAGTTATCAGCTCTTTTGGTATGAGATTTTGTAGAATTGAAAATTATGGTATATGGAAGAGTCGATAAAAAGATGGTCGTTAGAAGCGACACAAATAATGTTATTTGCTTCACTGCTTTTTGAGCTTAGTCTGCAGTCACGTTATTTTACTAACTTCGGCCATAGTATTTGTGAGACTATATACAAAATTTATGCCATTATGATTCACACTTCCCTTGAGGGGTGTCAATCTACCTTTTCGGTCTCTTCCAGCAACAGCATTACAAAATATGTAATTGCAAATTTCGCTTTTTTTTGTTTGAAGGGTTATTTGAAATTTGTGCAATAATTGCGAATGCCACAAATTTGATTGTCAACGCATTGTGCATGATTGCACACGTACCTCCACGTAAACAAAATTTGCACATACACTAATATGCAAACACGCACACAAAGGTATAATGTTAATTAAACAAGCTGGCAGTGCAAAGAGGCAACACGACCAACAAAAACCAACGTCACTGGCATGAGCGGCATAATTTGAATATTTGAGTGTGGGTGTGCGAAAATTTGCAGTTTTCCTCAAATTTTGTAATTATTTGCCCATATGCCAAAACTTTGCAAATTGAAATATAAATGCAAATGGCAGAAAGAGAGACAGATGAGCGGACAGGCAGGGAGTCCCAGAAAACTAGCAGTATGAAAAGAATGAATATGAGCTAACGTGTAGCTTTAAAATAAAGATTCTTATATACATGATAATTCATGTCAGAAAAAAAATGGAATGAAAAAAGGAAATGGGTTAAGGATTTGAATTGAAATAGAATCATGTGGTGAATACTTAACATAGGAGTGTTTTAAAGTTATAGTAAAGATTTATTTTTTTGCAGTTGCAAGTCTTTTTTCGCTCCTTCAGCGCTACACTTCCAAAAATCTTTATAAAATACAAGAAGTATTCTAAAATGGAAGAATGAAATGGCCTAGTAAATTAAAAAAATGCCGGATCAGAGCAGCCTTGAGTTTTGAGCTGCGCAATCTGGGTCTTAACTATATCTGTCGAGTGGCGTCGGTCTTGCCATACATGCAACTGCCAGTGTTTTTTTTTTTTTTTTTTTTTGTTTCGATACGCAGGAAGGTGGGAATCTTCATAGATACTGCTAGCCCGTACTAGTCAGCATGCACGATTCACGTATCTCCTCCTTGTGCCTACGTACTAAACCCACCTCCCTCCTGGACTCAGTCCTGTTTTCCCCTGCGGTACCACCAATCAAGGCATTCCTTCGCAGGGCAGGATAACCCTTTTCTAGGTTTTCGTCTGTTTATTTATGCAGTAGTTTGCATGTTTATTTCTCTTTTGATAGCTTCGTGCCATTTGTCACCGACCTGGATGGAGGAGATCCAGGTTCGGTTCAGACGAGGTCCAATATAAAAACCACTACTGAAGTCTTCTGGTCGCAGCTACCGACTATAACAGAATTTTGTTGGTCGCAACTGTCAACTGTCGCAACTGTCTGCTCCGATTGTGGCAGCCTAGACGGGCGTGGCCTAGGTCTGTCAATATCTTCATCGCACGTGGCCGCGGCTTCGATCCGCCATGGCCTGGACGGACGAGGCCTAGGTCCATGGCAGTTCGAGGCTCGCCTTTGGTCCACCGTGAGAGAGTTCACTGGTTGAGAGTGGCTGCTATGGTTGTGACAGCCTAGACGGGCGTGGCCTAGGTCTGTCAACATATATCGTCATCGTACGTGGCCGCGGCTCCGATCCGCCATGGCCTGGACGGGCGAGGCCTAGGTCCATGGCAGTTCGAGGCTCGCCTTGGGTCCACCGTGAGAGAGTTCACTGGTCGAGAGTGGCTGCTCTGCTTGCGACAGCCTAGACGGGCGTGGCCTAGGTCTGTCAATATATTTCGTCATCGCTCGTGGCCGCGGCTCCGATCCGCCATGGCCTGGACGGGCGAGGCCTAGGTCCATGGCAGTTCGAGGCTCGCCTTCGGTCCACCGTGATAGAGTTCACTGGTCGACAGTGGCTGCTCTGGTTATGACAGCCTAGACGGGCGTGGCCTAGGTCTGCCTATATATATCTTCGTCTCTTACTCACTTTATCGGGACTCCGATCCACCCTGGCCTGGACGGGCGAGGCCTAGGTCCAAGGCAGTCGGAAGCGCTTCTTCGGTGACATTTTCGATTTACAGCCTCGATCTGCTAGTCGGCCGTTGAGAGTTGTTGTGCCAGTCTCAGCCTTTCCGCACATTCGTCGCGTCGTACTCGCTGCATCATTCTAGTAAGGATGCAGTTGGCTGTATCCCATGTCTCTTGCGAGCTTAACATGTATTGGATTAGGCCTGCAGGGCTTGCAACTGCCAGTGTGTGTGTCTGCATATGCGTTGGTCTGTGACTGTATGTGCACACTCGTGTCCTGCTGTCACAGCTTCCAATGCTGTGCTTCATTGTGTCAGGATTTGCACAGCTTCATTGCAAACTTTCTGACGTGCTGCAGCTGCATTTTGCTTCAGCCTCTCTTTTCCTTTTTTTACGTACGCCAATCCACTGGTCTCTTAGATACGAGTAGGGGAGAGGGGGGTACCTTCGTCTACTTTTTTTTGAAGGCCTGTATTTCAGAAGGTAATGAAAATATTTAAAAACCGATTAGACTGTTACAATACCTCATTATTTAACAATAAAATTTTATACTAAAAGTTCTTTAAAAAGTTCCGTTTGTATTATTTTTTTCAAGATTTGTAAAAAACGTCATTTCGCTGAATGTGCCCCCATGCCAGGGTAGCTTCGGCATTTGGCGGGGCACTTTCAGCATTCACACTTTAAAGTACCATAATGTGATACAAAATCTTGTTTAGACTAGATAAGACATGCTTTTGGTTACATAACACGTTTTTGTTATTTTTGCATTAAAAAATTTAAAGAAATCATGTTTAAGAGCTTAAAAAAATTTACTTATTGTCAAATTTTTTTTATAAATTATTTGTTATATATAATGTTTAAAGTGCTAAGATCGACCCTAATATTAATTTTGTGTGGTTATGGGAGGTTTAAGCCAGGTTCGAGGGTCTTGGAAGCTTCAACTCGATTTCGATTTTTAGTACCTGTGAAGTTATATTGACGAATGTGCCCCATGAAAAAAAGACAAGTCCACCCTGGTGTCACTTTTTTTTCTTTTTATTTTTTTACTTCTAATTTCAGTGCTTTATTTTCACATAAAACACTTCTATTTACAAAATAATTGGTATTCAAGTAATACTAATACAATTTTGTTCGAAATAATAGTATAAATACGGCACAAACTTCTTACGTTACCGACCTGAAAATTCGGCAACGAAGCGCGAAAACACAAAATCAAACGTAACTTTGTCAGCTGTTCAGATAGAGATGGCAAACTTTGTGAGGGGTATTTATGCTAGTGATGGGTTAGTTTTTATTAATAAACAGTGATGTTCGGTGACTCCTTCATACCGAAATCGCTTTTGACGAATGTGCCCCAAGGACGAAGGTACCCCCCTCTCCCCTACTTATAGAAATGTTTGCGTGGATTTTTTAATAAAAGGCAAAATGAGTTTACACAGTTCGGCTGCCGCTTTCGTTCCTTGAGCAATTTATTTTGGCATTTTGGCGTGGATGGCACTGGTAAGTGGCATTTCTGAGTTGACTTCTGAAGCGTTAAGGGATATACATATTCTTTGGGACATAATTTTGTAGCGCGAGTTTCATATCCTCTCTCGCCTAGCCTGGCTCTTGCTCGGTGAAGGTCATATGGTTTTATAGTTTCTTGTTAAATTTTTAGTAAGTAGAAATTGTATCGCACCAGTATTGCGCTGAGTAAGCTTCTTGTCCTTTTCCACCATAAATAGCTCACTTCTCCCCCTACCCTCTCCTGTTGCACGTATAATTTATATTCCTCCAAGCGTGTGCTCATTTCGTACTTGAACAATTTCATTTGTGCAATTTTATTGAAAATTCTACACATCTATGAAATTCGCTTGCCACTGCTGCTCAAGTAACACCGCGGCAAAGGTGGAGCCCCCGAACGCTGCTGCCTTAAAATATTCATGCTGCATGTTTAAATTATTAGAATGCGGCGCCTTTGCTGCTCCTTTTTCTATTTGCTGAATTTGTGGCGCACTATTAGGGTTAGCTTATTTATCCATCAAAAAGTTGTCTTCTGTAAATAAAATTTCAAAAAAACGTGTTAAACAATAAAATTCGAATTTTTTGCTAAATCAAAAATAAATTCACTTTGCATTTTTCACGCAAAAGCTCTATTTTATACGCAATGAACCGTGAAATCCGTACGGACTGGATTCTGGCTCTAGTTACTTAGATTCTTCCACATAAGGACAATACAAACAAAAATTGTGTTGAATAAATAAAACTAGTAATAACTCCCGATTATCGGGTGTGCCCTATGACATAGCTAAATTAAATTTAAAAAAAAATTTACTTAATATTGTTGCCAAAGTTTTTCAAATCTATTCAGCAGGCTTTATCTCGAAAGGAAATAACCCAATACAAAACTTTCGAAATTAAAAACTCTAATATTTTGGAACATTTTCAAATAATCTTCTAGAACTTATGCCTGAAAATTCATGGCGAAACTTTCAAAATGGTGTACCATTCAATATTGTGCAATTCTTAAACCGTCTAGAAAAGCCCATTCTTAGAATAATAGCATGTCTGTCAAATTATAGACCTCAAAATCTTTAAAATTATATATAATTTGTCATGCAACTCTCTCTAGATCGTCTAAACTAAGCGCCGGTCTTCAAATAAATAATACAATAAATAATCCGCACTCAAGGACTTTCCGAAAGTCGGTCTAAGGCCGATATTGAGCATTTTGGAATAAAATTTAAATAATACAATATAATAACGAGCTTAGCAAGGAACAACTTGTGAAAAATTTTAATTAATTTAATTTTATATAATTTAAGGTATTTTCATTTAAAAATTCTTGAACACAGTATATTAATTTCTAAAAGTTTTTCGGGAATGATAATTCAGTTTAATGCTTGAGGTAAAAATTCTAAAAATAGTTACGTTACATTTACGAAAAATGTTTTAAGTTGGCCCTATTACCCTCTTTTGCTATTAGCCACTATCTCTCTTTTAATAGACAAACCACTTTTGTCTGATTACTCTACAACTCACTCTTCCCAATGACAAGCCAATGTCAAATCAAATTGCGTTATATTCGAATCTAAATTTGAATTGACATGGCCTTGCTGCGCAATCCTTTCCATCGATTTTCGTTACATCTCCTATCCTTCCAATTTGGATGGCAGTCCCAAGGTAGGCGTTTGTAAGTTTGGCAGAGCTTTGATCATGGCGACTGCCAACTGAAATTGATAGCAACACAATTTCGCCAAAAGCGCAAACAGGCAGCGAATTCGGTGGAGTGGGAAAGGGAAGCTGTAGCCATCTGCGTCAGTCGCCCAGTGTGAGCGCTTCCAAGGTAAGCAATTTTCATATCTAAAGTTCATTGCTGAGTGCGCCATTTCTAGGAATTGGGTTCATTTTGGGTGCTGCGCTCCTGTTGTCCTCTCCTTAAAATTTGTTGGTATGTGCGTGCGTCTACAGTAGCCAGTGGAATTGTACTCTGCTTCTGGCTACGTGTCAAGAGCAGGTGAAAACAATTGCTAGCTCGTGCTTTGTTGTTGTTTGAGCAGCGCTAATTATCGTTGCTCTCTGTCTGCCGAAAATATTTACAAACTTATTAAAAAATAACGAAAATGGACCACCTATTTTCGTTTCTGTTAGTAAATTATAATTCTTCCAATGAGTCTAATCAAAAGTTTGCTGAAAACTAAAAATTAATCAAAAGAACACGCATGAATTTATATAAATTTTTTTTTATCGAAAAAGACGCACATTTCAGAGTTTCCAAACAGCTGCTGCAGTAACGTATACAGTTAAATTTATTCGCATTTGCAATTGCAAATTTTCGCATGGAAATAATTTTTTTTCGTGTTTGTGGATTATGCAAATAAAATAAATATGAAATGTGCGCATTAGCAAAAATACATATAAGCATATCAATATTTATTGAGCTATTTAATATTGCCAAATATAATTTTTTTCATACTTCATTTACATACATTTGTTATACGTATATTTTTTAATCGAAAACAGAGTTCAATAAGATCTTAAAAATGCAATATCAAGCATTACCTTCTTTATTTACATAACAAATATAGTTGCATAAATATTCGCTTTCGGAAATTTTTGTTTAAAATATTCGAAATAGTTCCCAAAAGGTTTGCCTTAATAAAGGTGACCATATATTAAGGCAAACCTTTTCAGTACACTGATGTGCGAAATTGTACAGCAAACTTTTCTCCTGCAAAGTATCTACTTGCAAGGGTTCTTCCAAATTCCTATACTGACGTAAATGTGCATCAGTATTTACTTTGAAATTTGCGAAATTAATATTCGTGCTTTTATGCAAATGATTTAGTATGCACATAATTAAAGTGTGCATTAATGCAATTTCCATTCGCTGAGATAAACGCACTCATGCCCAATTTTGATAATTTCAGTAGAGCGTTAGCATTTTCAACTAAACACAACATTCTAATGCACTTCACCGGAAGCAGTTGCTGCTGCAGCAACAGCAGCGGCGGCAGGGGCGGCAGCAACTTAAATAAGTTGCTGATGGTTTTGCTTTTAATTGTCGACATAATATACGAGCATAATTTCCATAAGAGATGTATCATTAAATGTCAGAAGCATTCACACACTGACGCACACATTCAACACCAACGCACACACTCGCACATAAAGCCGACACACACAGGCTGACATGACTTTGCACACACGTAGACCACAATTCACATGCAAATTAAATCGCTGGATTTTATAGTGTGGTCCACACGCACACACACTCACGCAAATGTGGTTTTCCGCTGTGACCCATTTCAATTGCAGCTGAACATATCAGACAGCCAGACCCATAAGCGCCCATCATTTGGGGGGAACATTTCGCAGAGACTTGCATTAAATTTATATAAAAAATAAAAGCTATAAAAACAAAAGCAAGCAAATTGCTGCGTGTTGGTCATTAGAAAATGATAGCCATCTACGGCAGAAGCGTTTGGCGTTAGCTCTCGTATCTTTTTATTGCTGAATGGGTCAGTTCAGCAGCTAACGCTTATCGTTTGAGCAGTCGGCAGTAAAAAGCTTCCTGATGTCGTACCGTAAATAAAATCCATTGAAAATTACATACATACATGCACCGCGCCGCACGTTGCCTTGCTACACAGGACGTATGTAATACATTACAGCCACTTGGATATCATTATTCAACTCATGCTCATTTCCGGTAGCGAGCGCTTTCAAAACAATTTCCGCCAATAACAGCTCAGCCCATCAGCGGAAACCCGACCATCCAATTTCATCACTCATTGGCTGTCCGTTGCTTGCGCCCATTTCAGCTGACAAATAATAATGGCATAATTATTTTAACCAGATTTAATTACTTAGCCCGCACAATGCCAGCCACAGTGCCCGACGAGTAAAATTATAATAATTATTTGGCCGAAACCGAAGCTAATTGTTGGCGCTCTTGCAAATGCAGACGCGAGTACGGATGGAGCGCTCAAATTGATTGCGGCTTTGTGGCATGAATGGATTTTGTTTTGACAGCGCGTTGTAGGAGTGGCAGCGAAGCCAGGACATCAGCAAAATTGTATAATATAGATCGGATAGAGCTCAGAGCTGCAATCGTTACTGCTTGGCTGCTTAATTAATCGACATATTCAGCAAACCACAATTTGTACAAATTCAATTTATTTCACTGACAGTTGGCTGACTGTGTCTAACGAATCTATTCCGGAAAGTGATTGTTGTTTTTAGCTTTTGTGCTGATTCGCTTCCATTCAGGCGTTGATAAAGTTGCTCCATTATTTTGACACCATTTAAAGTGGTAAGCAGTTCCAGTAAACAATTCGAATGTTGGAAGTAACAAACAAGTTTTAGTAAAATTAACTGGAAAAGAAGCTTCAAATGCATAAAGATGCAACATGCGAGTATATTGCCGATTTTTGTTCTAAATTGTAGTGGAGAGGCAGGGGCTATAGGGTTGAGCGCATCATGGAAATTAATTTTAACTGAGACCGTTTTGGGTAGGTAGCCTTAATTAAAGGCATAAGCTTCCTCTTCACTTTTATTCCTTTTTTGATTTAATAAATGTCGAGAAAATTCTAGTTAGTCCTGCAGAATGCTTTACCTCCCTGAAAAGCCGCTGCAATATATTTATTAAGATATTATTTTAGATAGGAATTGTGAGTAACCAAGATTTTTGAAATTTTTGTTTGTAATGGTTATAAACCTTGGCAGATAATTATAAGGAAATGAGGAACAATTCCTAGCCTCATCGGAGAACAATGTACAACAAAAAGTTAAACACAGCAATACTCGATGAAGAGGGATACTCAGGAATTATTTGGTCATAGAGTCATCCAATAATCAGATGCTTTAAGCTTATGAGGTAGAAAATGAAAAGAGTCGCTCCGATTAAATATTGATCGGATTATATGAATTTGTATGCTGTAATGGTATAAGTACGCAGGACATTAAATCATCATGCGGAGATCAGTAGTATTAACTTAATTTACTGACCGCTCATTAAGTAAAGGGAAGGAAGAAAGTGGGGTTGGCTTTTTGCTGTTCTTTGTGAGATGGTCAATAAAATCTTTTTATATTGGGAATTTGTTTTCTACTCGTAATTTTATATCGCTCAAGATCGAATTGCCTCTCAATGACTTCTTCAAATCTGCAAAGAGTTATTCGCTTTCTCTCGCGCTCTGCAGATAAGAACATATACTCATATAAATAACGTTAAGCAAAACAAACACAATCATGGAATTTATTTACTGTGCACCATGCCCCAGCACGCATTTACCTCTTGTGCCAGAAGCAAGCCACTCAGTGGCAACAAATACAGAAATAAATAAAATAAAATAAAAGTAAAGTAACATAATGTGAAGAAAAAGCAGTAGCGGAAGTAGAAGAAGTCAGTGACGATGTTTACCTTACTCAAATGGACAAATATACCAAGCACTTTTGTGCTTCGATGGGCTGGTGGGCTGGTGGACTGATGGAAGTCGCGCGACAAAGTGTCCACATTGAGTGAGTGCGTTTGTGGTAGGTTGTGCTGCCTACTTCTAGTGCTAGGGGACACCAAGAGGTGGTGTGGAGTGAAGTCATGGTATGGGATTGCTCAAGCCTGCCTCCCTGGTAATAGCAGCATTCACGAGCGTACCACAAGAAGATGTAAGCATGCGTTTTTTGCATCTCTACACTCGTTTCAGTGGCCAAGGTCGTTTTTGGTCGCCAGGCGTTGCCTGCCACATTTACTTTTACACTCTTGCACACATGCACATGAGCTTATGCCTAACATAATGAAAGGTTTTAAGCATAAAGCCAGCCCTCCTCGACCGGGAAAGTGCAGTAAAGATAAGCAAGAAGTTTGAATAGAGAGCGCAGCCATGCTGAAGTGCAGCATTTGATTGTGTTTGTGCAACATCGGTGACCCAGCAAGGACGCATTCGCACGCAACTGTGCTGTCGCTCAAGCCGCCTTTCAACCTCAATGCACACGTAAATGCACACAAACGTTCCAAGGATGAGCTACATGTTGATCCATATATGCAGTATCGATATTTTGAAAGAGTACTATATTTTAATTATATATTGCGAACCTTGCGCCAAAATTCTATACTTATACATTTTTTACAGACAAAACTTGATTGGAATCCTTTTCATTTTATGACCTTTTAATTACTCCATATCTCTTTCACGAGTTTTTACCAGTAAATGTAATAAATTCTTTATTAACAGCAATGTATACTTTTGTATAACTGTAACTATTCTTGGCGAGATATGGAGATGCTTGGGTTAGCGATTTGAAATGAATTCTCTTTATATAACCCTTTCACTACCCTTGTACACTACATTGTACACATCTTTAAAAAATATTTAAAATATTACCGAACAAAATATTTCCGTTTTTTCTTTAACAATAAGGACATGGCATGCTACTACTATTTTTTTTTTTTTTTTGGAGATTTTTCAAGCCATTTCATGGTAGTCGCGGTTTTTGTGAGCGAAGGTTGTGTTTTTTGCCTTAGCAGCGACTTTCGTGCCTATAAGCTGCAACAACAACAACAACAACAACAACTGAACTTTTTTTAACACCAGCTAATTTTTTCTTAGTTACTAAAGGTTCAAGCAATGATTTAATGTTTTCACCACAAAAATGTAATCAACGCTAAGGATAGGGCAATTTGTTGAAGTGAGTGTCACTGAAGTGTACATGAGTAGTCAACGGGTGCTAATTTGAGCATTTTCCTTGTGTTTTTCTGCAGTAATTTTTTTGTATAGTCTTGTAAAACAAGGATTGAACGTTCAATAAATTTTTTTAATGTCTTCAATCAAAGGTAAGGCTAAGTGAAAATTTTGGTTTTTGTTGTTTTTGTTGTTATTGTAATGGTTTTTTTTTTTAATAAGAAAATATGGATGGAGGGGGTGGGCAAAATTTTTTTTTTTTAAATCGGCTATTTTGAGGGCCCTAAGCTCGAATCTGAGGTCAAAAAAATTATTCGTCCACAAACAACAAGTGGGTAGTGAAAGGGTTAAGATTGTATGCGTCAGTCACGAAATGAAAGCACATCTACTAAGCAACTTTATTCGATATAAAATTTCGATATTTCTGCATTAATTACCCATACCTAAAATGCACAAAATGCGTGCATTAGATCTTTCCAATAGGAAAAAGCTGTTAAGGCTATTCGTGTTGCCTGCCAACATGTCACGGCGAAAAATCGAATTTCTACTATACGAAACCCAAAGCCCAAAAACTAAAAGCGAAATGTGTGTCAGGCTGCTTCGGAGCGATGATGCGTAGCTTTCTGCTGCTGTAAACGCTCGAAATGTCACACTCGCAGTGTCCGCATCGGCTAGTAATTCCTTAAAGTGTGCGTGTGTCTACTTTTAGGCGCATTTCAAAAATAGAGGCACAGCATGTTAAAGTAGTTTAAAAATAAGAGCTACAAGGACTCATAAAATCCAAACCGTAGCACATTCCATTCTATGCTTGTGTGTGTGCGTACTGGCATGCTTTTGTATGAGGCAGTGAAAATAAAAGTGGAAAGTCTCGCCAATGGAGCGCACAAAATTCCAACAAACAAAGCAATTTTTTTACGCTAAACCTAAGCGCTCGAAGTAATACGGCGCAAGCTTTTCGCAAATGAAAATAAATTATTTAAGCTCAAGCGTGGCAGTTGTACGAGTGTTTGAATCTTCATATACACACATACCTGCACACGAGCAGAGAAACAATAAGCCGTAAAATGCAGTGCAAGCATAATGAAGAAGGCAGGACAATTGCCGCCAAGTGCGCAATATAGTGAAGAGAAAAGGGTGTGCATGGTAGAAGCGAGGCAGACACACACACAGACAGCGAACAAATCCACTGATAATGCTAAGAGCCGCCAGGTATACATATACATATGTATGTAGGTACTATATATGTCGGCAGCAATACCCAGAGGCATGAAAATGGCAAGTTATTTTTACCATGCCGCGGGCGCCTATAAGTGGGAATGTACCTCGGTGCGTATGAGTAACCTCTTACATGCCAGGCGCGGAAATATCAGGGATGAAAACCTGAAAATGGCGTGGTTCGGTTAAGCGCTGCTCTAAAAAGCATGGTTTCAACAACACTTTTGCCTTGAATAGTATGATTACTTGAAGTTAGCCTGAAAAATGGAAGTGAACGTGAAAGCTTTCAACAATTATTAATTGAAAAACTCACTTCAATATAGCTTGTTGCCGAATATGTCTTCGAAGTGCAAAGATAATAAAGAAAATCAGGATTAAATCATTGCAATCAAATAAGTTGACGCCGCCGTGGCGTAGTGCACCAGTGCTTGGTCGCTGATGCGGGAGGCCTGGGCTTAAATCACAGCCCGGGCACATAACATATAATAAAACAAGTAAGAAAGCATCAATCGGGTTCCACCGAGAGTATTTTTTGCCGTTTGGATAGTAATGAAAGCTAGGGTTGTTGCGCCAATCAATTATTATTATTAATCAAATAAGTGTTTAAAGCTTAATAAATTAGTCCATTCACGATCAGAGCTTAACATAAATGATAATTTTTATGTATATAAATTTTGCAAATATTTGTCTGTTGGGTTGATCGTTTGGGTCGAATAAAAATTGTGGATGAAATGATTCAAAATTATTTTGCAGCCCTGATATTTATTACAAATGGAAGCATACCCACACATTTGGGGGTACTTAATGCAGTGCGCTTTCTGCTTTTCTGAGTGCAAAGGCGTAGGCGGATGTAGGCCTCGCGGCTCGGCATATCAAATTAGGCGCGCACCGTGCTCAGACAGACAGACAGACGACGCGCGTTGAACCTTTAAAGCCGCTGCTTTGCGCCGCTTGACGTCACTGGTGGCAGCTTGGGACGATTTTTTCGCATTCACACAATCTAACACACACACAGTGACACAGTTTCGGAGTGCCAACGCTCAGGATGCTAAGCAAAAAGTCACGCTTTGCGCGACCAAGCGTTCCGCTTTCACACTTTCACAGGAGTTGGCGCGCATGCACTCCCCCAGCGCCCTTGGGCATTCGCTCTCCTGAGTGTGGCGTAATTTCTGTTTACTCACGTCGTGTTTTCTCTTTGTGTGTTTATTTTCGTGTATTTGTAGTTCGTTTATCTGCGCGCACTTATTTGCGTATCTGTTTATTCATTTATAAAATCAACACGCCGCATTTTGGGCTGCCACGCCATGTCGGAGTCGCATTAGACGCTGGGGGGCCTGCTCCCCCTAGCAACCCCATGATTTTCGCAGCAGACTTTACAGCACACAATTTTCTCCATAAATAGAGGAAGTTGTGTGTGTGTGTGTGTATGTGTGCGTGGTTGTGACTTTCGTAAAACTTTTGTGACACATTGACATTATCCCACAGTTTCATGCTTTCGACAAGGAGCAGGTGTGGGAGGAAAAGGCCAAATGCTACCTTCGCAAAAGGACTTTGCAGTGCAATGCTGAAAAAGTTTTGACTTTTACTTTCCCTGATAAAATTATTTTCAATAAGTTCGCTTGATTCCGACACAAGCATAAAAGCTGGGAGCGAGAGGGGTCATTGCAACTTTAATACGCTTACACGAGTGGAATCTTGTGGAAGGAGTGAATTTATTTTATGTGGTGCGTTGTAAGAGTGTGAGAATGCGTCGGCGTTGACGGAGCTGCCCTTAACGCTGATGAAATAAAAAACATTTCGAACGTTTTTTTATTAAATAACACGAACATGTTTACTAAGTTCTAATAAATTTTACTAATTTCGAAAAGTGTTACAAAAGGAAAACCATCGAATTATTTTTTCACTATTATTTGTATAAATCTTTTAACGGCGCACTGACTTACTTACTTTTCTTTTTGGAGTATTTTCCATTTTCATTTTTCAGGAATTCGATGAATAGATATAATTCAGTCTATTTTAAAATAAGTCAGTTAATAATAAAATTTTTCACACTTTTCTACTGACAGTTTTAAACATTTTCTTTTAGTGAATCGATTCCACAATATATGTATGTCATTACTACCCTCTATGAGCCAAATTAAAATAGTTAAATAGGAGCCCTGTGACTCGCGTTGCTCCAACTTGGATTTTCCTCTTGATTTACCAGAAATCTGCGTTGTATTCTAAAATTGAAGCGCAACAATGCGCTTTGTTGTTGCCTTATACTCCTCGTTGTAAGTGCTGTTGTTGTTGTGGCATGGTATGAAGCGAAATGCGGCGAACGCTGTTATTGAAATAGCGCAGCGCGCAAGCGTGCGGAAAATTCTCGTAAACGGTCTGCACACTCGCTGGACACATTAAATGCATTCCTCGAGGCTTAGTGAAACTATTTTCCATTTATTATCCTGTGCGATGCTTTGGTGCCGCCTCAGCTGTTCTCTCCTGTCGCTTCCTTTTCCTTTCCCCGCATGCCCCCTGTTGCCGTGCTTATTTATAGACATACAATAAATCTGTGGTCGTAGCTGCTGTGCTGCCTTTTATTGGAGACCCGCCCGTACTTGAGCTCGAATGCCCGAGCGTGCTTGCCGCTTGCGCTGCTGTATCGTGGCCGTCGCGTCCAACCTTATCGTCGTTGTCGTCTTTGCAGTTTAATGTTACTGTCACCAACAACTTGTTCGCACCTATGGGAGTGTCCATATATTCCGATATTGCGCTGCGCCTTGCTCGGCTCGCCTAGGCAACAATTATTTTCAGCTGGCTTCCCGCTTTTATGTGCTCCGCCTTGTGCCTTTGACTGTGGCAACAGTGCTCACTGTGGCACATAAAACGTGGCGCTGTGTAAGTGTTTTGCGTATAAGCCATCTTCCGTGGTGCTTGCAGCAGCGAAGTGCTTTGGACTGACCCAAATGTTGCCGGAACGTGTTTGAGCCACGAGCTTTGAAGCTTCAAGTGCATTGATTAATGTTGTGGATTTCAATAGATTTATGGCACATATGGGGCGCATGGATTTGGTGTACTGAGTGCAGGTCAATCTTTGAGGTAGAAATATATAAATTTTATGAATGCTTCTAAGTTTTGACTCAGATGAGTTAAATTCTCTCATCTTCATTACAATAACAATGACTTTGCTCTCACAAATGTTTCTAATTCGTATGTACTCCGGATGTATACGTACGTTGTCAGGATATGAAACGGAGAGTTCATTCTTTCTAAGAATAACTCTTGGCTAAAATGCGAGAACTCGCCGGGCTGCCAGTTCCGCGTTTCGTAGTTCCGATGAGGTCTGGAGTGTCCTGGTTAGCGTAGCAGCAGCTAAGAGCTTTGTGCGGGTAGGGTGTTACATTTTCTCCTTATTTGCTTTCTTTACTTATACTTAAAAGTAGCAGATACTTTCGCATAAATTTATACGTTTATAAGAAGAGGAAACATAATTTTTTTTACCATTTGCCTATGCTGAATATGTCTTTACTTCAGATGACTTCCTGTCTGCCACTTTCGTTTTCCTTTGTCGACTTTTATTACAATTTCCAGTAAGTAGTCAAATTTGTTGCCCTCTTTGCCTGCTGAAGAGAGCAATTTGGAAATCATTGAATAATACATTGCAGCAATACGTACTTCCACCTCCCGACTTTTAAAACGTATGCTAACAAATTCAGCCTCTTGTAGGCAATCTCTGCCGGCTGCTACACATCTCGTTGCAGCCCCTTCTTGAAATTACCGCTTTATCGCCAGTTAGGGGAATATTTCACTTGCAGTGCTTCACTTCGTTTCTTCCCTCATTGATTTTATTGAGTTGCTATTGAGTTGCGTATTGAGCGCATTATTATTTCGTATATATCAGTTTCTTGCGAAAACATTGCATTAATTCCAATCGCAATTTCAGCTCAATTTCTCATAAAATTTCTCGCACAAATGTGCGCAACTTGGATGCTTTCCTCAAGACGTACTTGAAAGATTATGCAGATGTTATGCATGTAAATTTTAAGAAGCACTTACCATCAAACAAGGGATTTGATTCACTGATTGTGGAAGCAAATTAGAGAGGGAATGGCAAATTATCGCAACTTGTTGAAGTTTTCGGCTCGCTTGAAGATTTTAAGTTCCATTTGTAGATCAATATTGATATGCGTCAGATGGAAGCTGAATTCTAGCAAATTAAATTGAGAATAATGTAATGAGCTATCATGGCGAAAATCGACGGCTTCTTTCCACATTAATATTTGAATAATTTTTTTCTCTTTTAGCTGCCTAATATTTTCTAAATAATTTTAAACAAAAACTTCAGTTGGTTTCTTCTTTATGGTGCCTTAGTGGCTCAGTGAATATGAGCTCGCGCTGCAGTGCAAGTGGTCTCAGATTCAACTGCGGCATACCCTGAAAATAATTAAATAGAACAATTTAATTTATATTTTTTTAATATGTTTATCTGTTTTATCTGTTGCAATGAATTCTCAACTATCCTGGAGTATTTTTTGCTTTACCAATAAACCTTAATATCATTCGACTCAGCTATAGAATACATATGTATGTAGGTGTCAACGAATTTAACTTTTTCGTGCTTCCTACGAAGCTTTTATTATTCAACTTCACCTTTTCGCTTTCAATTCAATTCAATTTACTTATTCTAAGGTGTTAACATTTAAGACATTCGTCTTCTTCATGTCACATAAATACGATTTCTGAAAAATATTTATTTTGTTGTTACGATTTTATGTCAGGAGAGCATCAACTTGAACTCAAAGTGGCATTTTGATATCATGAAAGATGTCTTTGGCTTACCCTGAAAAAATTTAAATTTAAAAGCTTAAATTTATATTTTAAAGATTGTTCATCTACTCATAAATAGTTTAGCTGATTCCATGCATTCAATATACTGGTTTGCATAAGTAACGACATACAAACCACATAATTGCATAAAAAGTGCATAAATTAAGGCAAAGAGTGGCTCCCGAAAGAAATCATATAATATTAATAAAAAAAGAGCAAAGAAAAAAGTGTGCTTCTGGAAGCCACAAAACCAGCGCGATGCAACTTAAGAACTCATTTAGCACAATTTGCGAAATTAAATAAATTCTGTAGCAAAGTTTCAAAGTCGCAGCGGACTTGATAGAAATGTTACAGATAAAAAGAAGAAAATATGTTAATGACTCGCAAAGAAAAATGCGAGCGGAGAGAGGTACGAAAATTTGTAAACGAAAAGTGTATCTAGAATTAAAAATGAGGATGTGGGCGAAGATTGAAAGGAGTTGGCAATGAATTGCGATAAAGGAGCTTCGTGCAACCCACTCGAGCAGAGGGATGAAACTACGGCAAGGTGACTGATCAAAGCCTTACCTGTTAAGATTTTAAAGTCTAAGCTTCGCAGCTAAAT